>OY754328.1:133991045-135251624 GCA_963573305.1 Pyrrhosoma nymphula | reverse complement strand
TGTTTTCTTATGATTATAAAGATTAAGTTGATATGACCAGAAAATAATAGAAAAATACCGAAATTGAAGTATTGATGTCAGTATTGATAAAACAAAATATATATGAGTGAGAGAACTGCAACATAATCTTATTTTAGATGGTGGACAACAAAAAGGACACTGTGAAGAGTATAAATACCTAGGGATGCAAATTGCAGAAAATAAACAATGGAGGCAGCCATTAGTGATAGATTTAATAATGGTAAAAAGTAAATAATACTATTGAATAACTTATTGTGGGACCAGAAAATATCCAATGACAAAAAGTACAGTACCATAGTAAAGAGCATAGTAACCTACAGCATGTGAAGTATGGCCACTAACTGAAAAATCAGAAAAACTATTACTAACGAATGAAATGTTCTTCTGTCGAAGAGCAGCCGGAAAATCAAAAAAAGTAAGAATAAGCAATGAATGGATTAGAGAAATTTTGAATGTCAAAGACACAATAGTAGACGAAATAAATACACAATTGGGCATTTTCCACGTATTTCAAACTATCGATATTCTGATTCAGTTACTTGAACTTATTGCATTGGCTAAAAAATTTCTTATCAAATTGTATGAATTTCGGTTTTAAAAGCTAAAGAAAGTAGAAGGTTACGAGAGCTCCCGAGCACACTCCGAAAACAACCGAATGGCCTGTGACGTCATTTTCGCTGTTTACATTTAGACCCAGGCGTTTCCTTATGATTACAGTGGTAACAAATGCAGCGAAATTAGTTTCTGACGTGTTCGCGTTTCTAGATATGCCTTTAAATCATAGAGTAAATATATATTGGACATACATACTATAACGAGAGTTGGACTCGTATTGACTGTTGACGACATGTTTGTGACATAAGGTACCGCCAGATGCTGCAAGCCAAAATTATTAGTTATGTTTTCAAGAACCTAAATATAGGAGATATTTACGCAAGATCATCACAATGAGCAATAGTCCTGAACATAAACTCGTTTGGAGGTTATTCTTGAGAAAGCTAGTACTTGAACTCGTAAAAAAATGGATTCGAAAATGGGTAGCTGGTAAGTATGTTTCTGGATCCCTTCGGGAAAATGTGACTATAACTTCATGTTCACAATGTTTGAAGGAGCATACAGAGCTTGATCTTAAATTCAGACCAATTTTTCCTAGGATTTCGGACAAATAAATAAATCATTTAGTCAATGCTCAAAATTGATGAGAAAACTAAAACTTATTTCTATATTTGTTTACGTAAATTTATTAACATAAATAAATTAAAATTTCTTTATATTCATTATTTGTCTATTTTTTATAATTTCTTAGGTCCTTAATCTTAGTTAGGTACGCTTTGAATATCTTTGTATGTGTACATAATCTGACCAATTTGACCTTTAAAAGAGACAGATAATTTAAATTAAATTTGTTGCTAACTATCTTTGAAACGTATTTTTTAATTAATGTGCAACTCTTACTTACGTACATACCCTTATTTGGAGAAAAGAATGGGAGACCAATTTGACCTTTAAAAGAGACAGATAATTTAAATTAAATTTGTTGATAACTATCTTTGAAGCGTATTTTTTAATTGATGAGCAACTCTTACTTACGTAAATACCCTTATTCGGAGAAAAGAATGGGAGATGATAGGACAAAAACATTCGGCATGAAATAATGATACAAATACTTTTAAAATGTGATATTCATTTTTTTAGACGTAAATTTATCATTCGAAATAAGTTTACACAAATTTGTGCACTTGCATATAATATAACACATAAATTTTACATTCGTAGTATGTGAAAAAAGTAAGTAAAAGTAATGGAATAATATTCAGTAATATTACCGATAAAGGAAAAGATAGCTACACTCATTATAATATTTTGCTTGACACTCTTTAAAAAAAAAAAGAAATGAAGTCGATGAAAATGTAAACAATTCTTCTTGGGGTATTAAAAGATCCTAAGTGCCCACTTGCATCACCATAGGACGTGCACCTACGAGCTCTCAAAAATAGCTTATGCCTTTAATGAACATTTTGTTTAAGTTATTGTACTGATCACTCAATTTTTATATTCAGAACACTTGTCCAACTGACAATTTAGAACAGCCACTATTTTTCGAACCAATTTCTGATTGAAATTTCCTCAGAGACTGAGACTTTTTCTGCTAGTAAATCAGTCGGAGTTGATGACATTAGTCGAGTTCTTGAAGAGTAGATTGTCAATTTGTCCTCCGTACTCACTTATATGTAGGCAACACAAGTATTTCTCCTCGTAAATTTCCCTCCACCCTCGTAAATTTCCCCTCGTAAATTTCCCCGTAAATTTGGCACCCATTACCCTTTGAAAACAGTCGCCATTCTAATACGTAAAAAGGCAAAAATGGAAATTGGAAAGTTACAGACCAATTTATTTACTGAGTGTCTAAATCCTTTTAAAAATCCTAAGAAACTAATTGAAAAAGGGCTGCTAAATTCTCCTTATCCCTCGGCAGTTTGAGTTCAGGAGTGTGATGGGTACTGAAGATGCCCTAATGAACATATTCAAAATGAATTCCATTGTGTTAATTTTAATATACCCACGGCCCGTGGTCTGCGCATTGGCTCGGCAGGCCAAGGTTATTCCGGGTCCAGGCCAATTTTATCCTGCGGCAATTTCTACGTTCTTTCAACGCCGTATATTGCGTCAAGCTTGAAAATATTCGCCGATAAAATTGCAAACAATAAATAAATTTTAAATTCTAACATCATACTTTTGTTATAGTTTTGAAGTATTGAAATTATTTATGTTTCTCAAAATGTGGTGATTTTGTATTAATACCCTGAGAAAAAAAATTAGAATGAAAATGTATTCATTGAATTTTATGCCAGTGGATTGGAATAGTTTGAAGCAGTCTACGAGGAATATAGCCATTTTACTCTTTTCACATTCCTACTTTAATATTTTTAGAAAATAAGAATTTATGTCTTCACACAACCCGGTTCCACTATTAGTTTTGGATCGCTACTTTTATCTTCAGAATTATTTCTTTAGTTTACTTGGACGCTTAATTTTGTACACATTCTCAGTTCTGCTCGAACCATGGCTAGAAGATAGCCATGCACATGTGTTATTTTGTACACATAAACGGATATTCCATCTCAGTAAAATAAATTCATTTCCCCTTTTCAAAATGATCAATTCGCCAAGTGAAAAGCTGTAATATGAGAAAAAATGTGTTGATTTGCTAATATTTTACCAACCGTCGCACAGTGGTCCGGATCCGAAAAAAGGCGGACAAAAGTCATTTTTTCGACTTTCTTGAAACTCACTTTAAATATGAAGTTCTTGTAGCAAAATTTCCGAGGAATCCTACCGCACACTTAGTTTTGCATGAAAAGTTTTGTTAAGTTTAGTAAATTGCTTCGAAGTAGAGCTAATTTTAGCTAAAACGCGCTCTTTAAATTTTTCATATAAAATAAAAAAATACATATTTGTAACAAGTTTTTTGCTCTATTTCGTATTAAAAATTCGTAAAATGAGTGTGGACTATAATTATATGGACACTTTACCATGAGAAAAACTAGGTTTCAATCTTTTAGTGGTTGTGATGATCGCTGAAGGAGTTCTTCAAGAGGAATCATTTTTTCTCGCAAATTTCGCATAAACGTTGGATTATAAAAAGAGTGACACCGAAGGACACAGAGATTCTTATAGTGGCAAGAGTGGGTTATATTAGAAAGATATAAGTAAAGAATTTAGCTGCAAATATTTGCAAATAAGTGAATTACAACGACTTATATGACTCTCTGCCGCGGACGTGAACGTCGGGACTAGACACGCGAGCTTCGTCACAGTGGAGACACATTGTAAAATACGTCTTTTCCAATGTTTTATTGATTAGCATTTTAAAAATGAAGAAGTTTTTTTTTCTATTATATTCTGTTCTTGGCCGAATTTACTCTAGAAAGAGCGAGAGAATGAATTTCAGACTGCGATACTAAGCGAGATAGTGACGCTGGAAAGGAGGAAAATATTTTCTTCGATCGCTTTTCAGTACGATTCCCATCGAATTTTGTTCATCGTTGGAAGTATATAAGACTGGTTGTATGCACTGCTGCTGAGAAAACCCACCTCTGGCTGTCCCTTTTCTCAAAGCCTAAGTGACAGGAGACCCGTTACCCGCACACGTGCCGGACCCAAGGGTCCTTAGTCGGGATATTTTACTATCCCTACTTAGCGCACCACCCAACTTGTCTATATTGCCTAAAGGCGGTTTCTTTGACCTGGAAGTGAAATTGCACGTGTTAACAGATATGGAATAGTTTGAAGCAGTCTACTCCAGGTGCATCTTTCCAGATGGGTTTTTTTGGAGGGCTGCCGCTGGTAGGCATTTTCGCACAAAATTCAGGCATTGCACATTTTTCTTTATGCGGTCCACCAAAAACCCTCCTGGTTATCCTCGGGGGTAGACCCAGGTTCTTGGGGGTGGTGGTAACTTCTCTTCTTAACCTCCTCCATGCTCCAGTCGAAACATTTTGGTGCTCTTCAGTTGGTCCTTTTCCATCGATGTGTACACATGTCTTAGTCGTTGGGTACTTGGTTGGCAATAGTTTTCGTGATTTGCAGTGATCTCTGAAGTAAGTGTTATTTTTGTGATAATTCGGAATAGTGTTGTGATTCAATGATTTTTTTGTTCCTTGCCACCACAGCGATAAGGATAATTAAACAGGTATGCTATTTCTCTTTTATTTCCGTTTTTCAAGTTGATCTAGTCCGGGGTACCACACTAAATTTTGCATTGTTTTTGCTTCCGTTTAAACTCCTAACTTTCTAGAATAAAGAATATTGTTCAGTATTTAACGAACCAATGATTCTAATTTTTAACTCACAGCTATGTCGTTAACATTTACGCGGAAGCAACATCACAGTAAAATGCAGGAGAAAAAAGGAGCCAATGGACGACCGGAAAAGTAATTTGACGGGACTTCTTGAGGATTGCCTACATTTTACACGGAAATGATGAGCGCAAAAAATGAGCTCATAAATGTTTTGAAAGTAAATTTTTTTGTTGGTTACGAGAAAAGATGGCGAGATTGCTCTCGAACGAACTATTTTTTGGATGCGACTTGGTTGGATCAAATCGTTGATTTCGCTGATGTTGTGTATCGTAACTTTCTAAGCACCTCAGGGTCGTATTTTCCCTGTGTTTTAATTGTGATATGACATCCCTTGGGCTATTGTCTAAGTAATAAGCATTTTTTATCAAGCACATACAATAAAAGAAAGGGTAGGCAAAACAAACAATTTTTGGATGTCACTATCCGATCAAAAGAAGGAAAACTAAATTCCGTAGAGAAAATACTTTCCCTGCAGAACTGTCTCCTGCTACAGCCATGAATCTAAGAGAGAGAGGACATAGCGCGCAGAAGCGTCTCTAGTTAATACGATGACCCTTCCTACACGGATATGGTATGTAAATGAGTATTGAAAAAGTGGGAGAGGGAAAAGGAAGAAAGTACTTCAGGAGAAATTTAAAAGCAAACCCAAACAAAGCCAGCTATCGCGCCCTTTCCACTAGTTGCGTGACAGACTCCACGAGGTGAAGTGCGGTTTTGTGTGGTGAAACTAAAATTTTTATTCAAACGGATATTCGTCTCTAGGTAAGAGTAATTATTTTATTCAATCGGACCTTATAACATTTCACTATACATGTATCTCTTAAGATTTTTCCCGACTTTGGCTTTTCTACCTCTTCACGATCATCGTAGGGAGTGAAAGAAATCAAAATGGCTCGTATGGGGTTCCTTGAAACAGAGGCGCTCGGGGCACAATGAAACGTTTCATGGAGCACCATGTTTTTTTCATTGTGCAGTAGGCAGTTGTTTTTTTCGTTTTATTTAAGAATGGTGTGAAATCGACAGCGGAAAACCAGTAAGGGACTCTTCGTTGAAGATGACATGAAGGCAGCAGTGGAAATGGTCTTGGGCGGATGCTGTGTGAGACGTGCTGCTGCAATATGTAGACACAGACGACAATATGGAAATGGATGAAGAATTGTTTGCTGCTGAGCCTGATCATTTTTCAGAATTGTTCCGTCTTCCTGTTATAGATGATTATGTCTTAGTTGAATTCAAAACTAGAAGCCAATCCAAATTCTACGTTGGTCGAATCACCAAGATGAAAGATGATGAGGGAGACTACGAGGTCAAATTCCTACGATACCGAAAATGCAACACCTTCGTGGAGCCTTCTGTAGATGACACTGCCTCTTTTAATGGCACAGACATAAAAATGCTGTTGGAAAATCCGTCTGTGGCTCAGGGTACTAAAAGACAAAAAGGTTTAACTTCATTCGGAGTCGATTTCAGCAATTTATCATTGGCTAAATGTAAAATGATTTCGTGTTTGTGCCTAAATAGGACCATTTGAACTTAGTTTTTTCTCCAGAAGCCTTTTCTTCCGACTTTTAGTTAAGTAATTGGAGAAATAAAGTTTTTTCTTTCATTACGGTGTTTTTTTCGGTCGTTTCAAGGTACCCTTTGCGCTGTTTCATTGTACCCCGGGCATGGGGCACAATGAAACAAAATTCGTTTCTTGGAAAATGACCGCTCATGGTCACACAAGATGCAAAAAATAATGGTTGACGCATTTCTTATATAGATTAGATCCTTAGGTAACAGGAAAAAAATAAAAAGTTGAAAAAAAAAGTCTCAGGTGGGGTGCTATGGGTAAAACCAACTTTTGTGTTTCATTGTGCCCCACCCTCCCCTACTGGTAAGAATCCATTTATTTCACAAAAATCTTCTTTTACTTCAACGCTTTTCACATGAAATAAAATATAAAATTGATTTTCAGTCGTATAAAAAGAACTTATTATTAACATTTCAAATATTTTGAGAGCTTCTAATTGAACCCCCAAAATTTAAAGAATAATTTATGGACACGGCAAAATGTTATTTTTAATATTATGAGTGGTTCTACATGCCACCCACAGTGCATAACGTTCTGCTGCATGGTACAGATGTGATTGAGTCAGCTCTTATTCCAATCGGAGAGCTTTCGGAGGAGGCTCAGGAATCGCGGAATAAAGATATAAGAACTTATCGCATCACGCAAGAAAAATTTCAAGATTCCACACGACTGAGGATGTTTTCCGGAGACTGATGCTGACCTCTGATCCATTAGTCAGTAGGTACATTAGGTGCTGAATAAAATAAATACCGTGGCCTAAAAGATCTGCCTAAAGAGATCCGTGAGCTCTTGCAAGAATATCCTGACTCAGTGAGTGAATGCGAGGAAGAGGAGTGGAATTCAGGAGAATCTGATTTGAAATTACATAAATTGTAAAGTTAATAAGATACTAAGTTTGTTTTTATTTACATTTATGAGTTAATTTGCACTTAAAACCGTTTTAATATTTATTTAATAATTACTTATTTTTTAGTTTCAGCGGCACTACCTCTGCTAGCTGATAATCCCAATCACTTCAACGTTAGAATCAATTCCCCTATCTGCCTTACATTTACCCATTTTTTAATAATTATTTACTAAGTTAAAGGTCTAGAAGTTATATTATGCAAATAATTTTTATATATTTGCATATTTAATAATAACAGGCGTTTTCTAAGCAGTCTCCTCATTATCGGTTAATTTAGCAATAAAATTCCCAATAACTTCTAAAATAATTATTTTTTGTTGAAAATAACAGCAGAAATGAACTAAGAGCGTCTTAAAACATATAAATGACAATTTTCAAATTAATCTGACCAAATTAGACTTTTGTCCCTCTTTTTCGCGATCCGGACCACTGTGCGTCGTCGTATCAGTAACAGAAAATCTACAATTCTGTGTTATTTGAATAACTCCATGAATACACACCATGCAAAATTTTATTACATTGGCTTTTGCCTTGGACCAGTTGTTTGTCAGGGGTTGAGAGTTGAATGAAAGGTCAGAGTTGAAAGACTTCAAATAGTCGTCCCCAAATCGGATATTGTCAGAACTGGTTGCATTGTAAATTAAAATTTCTTCTAAGGCTCGGGAAACTAAATATATTTATTTTATTTATTTGACAACACTCCTGGAAACAGCCACACATTGGGCCTTTTACATCGGTTTTATTAATAAGTAATAACAATTATTTACAACCACCCATGCCATGAATGGGAAAAACCGACCCAGGCGCGAATCGAACTCGTGACCTTCGGCTTGGCAGGTAAGGACTTTACCCCGCCGCCACCGAGGTCAGCATATTACCCTCGGTGCTCAGCCAGGTTTTCATAGGTGATACTCAGTCACAGCCGTTGGTTTCTTGCCTTGTAGAAGCCTTAATTCACTTTTTTCTTTAATTGTTTAACCCCTTTTCTGATCTCGAACTCTTTCCTAAGAAACAAACCTCAAGAAGAGATGATTTCAGCTGAATAAAAGAAGTATCTTTCAGCATAATTATCTTCAGAGTAAATTTTATCACTTGAATCAATGATGCTCTCCTTAGCCTTATCACTTTCACTATCGCCTTAAATAAACCAGCCTAGAAAAAACCCTACGTCCTTTACTCGCCATTGACAAGGGCTTGCAATCATGCTAACTGACGAAGAATTTCCTGAACAACTTACATTAAATATTGTCTGCCGCTAGAAAAGATATAATAGATAAGGAGTTTACGTTTATCTAGCATATATGTTAAAACAACGTTATATAGCAATTTGTGTAAGGAAATACCGGATTTTAGTCAGTATATTTTATTTCTAATTTATGTTATTGATGCTTGTGATTTAAATCTTTAGAGCCAAGTAAATGCCCTTTCAGATAACCTAGCTCTTACATTTTTCGGTTTGAACTGGTAAAAGGTAAAAAATAACTTGCAATCTGATTTACATCTTCTTGGTTAATGGGTTGCTATAGAAATATTACATTTAAATGACAAAACTAAATAACTGTGTTTCAGTAATAGTATTTGCCTTTATTTTGATTGGAATTCAGTGAGCCATTCTGCAAAGAGTTTGCTATTTTCTTGCAACGATAGTATTATATTGGAACGCATTTAAGGGTATAATTTCCTAGAAATAATATAGGATGAACTGTAAAAAAGCAAATAAAATATTTAAAAAGTCACTTATAGAATACAAAATTGTAAATCTAAGCTATATTTTACTATAAATAAGCACACTGTAGCGTCGGACGGTGTTTACAAATTAGAAACACTTATTTATTTTATGCTATATGACTTTTAACTCGTGCAGAGCAGCTTCCTGTCGTGCTATCTTTCTTGATCAACCACTCATTTCCCTCTTCCCAACAATACCTTAGCAACGAAAACATTTTAATAATCAAACATTTGTACACTAAAATAAATTAAAAAATTTAAACAAAACTAATACCAAATTGTATCAAATCAAAAACAAATACTGAGATATGTTTCATACGCTACAAAACCTTACGATTTTTTGTATAGTAATCGTTTTTCATTTATTAATTTAAATTTTTGAAATTGAAATTTATTACTCCGTAAAATAATACACATTCTTATACACTTACATTGAAAAATAATTTTGAGCTATGTGTCACCCAAGGCAATAGGTCTGAGGGCGAGGCCATCATCAAAATGAAAGAAAGCAATACTGCCTACTACCTACAATGACTTTCAACATAACACACATATTCAATGATATCTTGCACAATGCACCATACATACACATATATAACAAAAAAATTACCACATAGTATAATACAGACATAGCGATACACTTGGAGTATAATCAAAAGCTTATTTAAGGGGAAAAGATAAAGTTTACATTTTCTATGTTCAACAGCCATGGTTTAAGATAATTTATGAATCCGCAAAACCTCATTGCAGTCTTAACATTTTTAGGTAACATATTAAATACCTTTGGCCTTATGTTAATGAAAGAACGTTTATACAAAGTTCGGTAGGGCTTAGGAAAAACAATAAGAATAAATTTTATGTGCATAGGAGTGTGGTTTTTGTGAAATTACCGCTGCAAATAAAAATTAATCTAAAATACCTGAATAAATAGAGTCAGTAACCCGTTCTATTGTTATCCATTTTTTGCATGTAATTGGTGTACGGTCCGAAGAGTGATACACCACATTCCAATTGACATTGTAGCGATTACAAACATTATAACAAAGGAATTTAGTTTTGTCTCTTAATTGAAGTTTGTTTGCAACAAACAACTTGCTAAGTGCATTTACGGCGAATTGCATGTTAGGTGGCATAACGTTCCAGTTCACTTCTTTATGAGTTGAAATCGATGGATTTTTTCCCTTTAATATTGATATTGGCAACTTTGAAATACAACTGCTGAATAAAAAAAACAAGAATTGTGGAGCTCGAAATTTGAACGTCTTTGTGCTGATCTAGAAATATTGGATAAAAAACAAAAGTGAACTTAGTTCATAGTACAAGTGGTCAACTTTGAAAGTCCTGGAGAAGGAAAATAAGTTGATTTTTAAGACCTGAAATAGTATCCCCGGCTCAAATAATCAACTGAAAAAACTAGCGTTTGCTGTTCTTTCTTTATTCGGGTCTACATAGTCATGCGAACAATCATTTTTAAGCATGAACCTTATCAAGATTAAATTGAGAGGTCATCTTATTGATGAGAACCTGGAATCTTGCCTAAAATTACAAACAACAACTACATATAAACCTGACTTACCCAAACTTTCCAAGGCGATGCAAGGCCATTGTTCATATATTAAGTGTTTGTCATTCATGGTCATGATATAATTTTATGGATACCTTACAATTTAATTTTATCAATCAATAATATCGTTATTAAGTATGATATCAAGTTTTATTCAGTGCACTTATAGTTTAACTAAGACGCAAAACTTAAAGTAAAGTTTACCAAGTGAATTTTAGGGAGCATTGCGGAGTGAAAGAAGATATAGTGTCGAGGATTGAGAAAGGTATGTTGAGATGGCTTTGACATAATGAGAGGGTGAACGAAAGGAGATAGATGATACAAGTATATGAGACAATTGTGGATGGGAAAGTTGGAAGGGGTTGACTTACCTTAACCAGATTGAGGATGTTTTTACCAAAGGCCAGCTTAGGAGTACCTTAATTAAGTCAATAACAATTTAACTACCTATGAAGCTTAAGTTTAAAAAAATTGGCTCTCAAAAGAAATTTCAACCTTTGTACAGTTAATATTTGGCTCTGTTGACTATTGAGTTTGCCGACCACTGCACTAGGGCATACCAAACATTCTGCCTCGTTTTTGTTCCTTCCTTTTTTAAATGATTTGTGCTTCTCCATTGCAATTCATTAAACACAGACTTTCTTTTCGGCATTTTACGTTTAAATCTGTATCAATAGTCAGTTAAAAACTTTCCATTCTACACTTAAGCAGCTCTCGGGGAGACATATAATTCTGAGCGCACGAAGTCCAAGCACCGCTAGTTCTTACACTGTATCCCTAGTGCTATTTTGTGTCAGATTTTTCAGTTGCTTCTCGTTCCCGGGTAATATGTGGTTGCATTTTTTTTAACGATATTCAAAATCAGCGGTAGCACAATTCATATACCACCTCCTTGCGAATTTTTTCCCTTGTCACCGCAGAGTCGTCGCCAGACGTCGCCCGTTAGACTAGATAACGAAGCATATAGGATCCGCGAAGTGGAAAGTGTTGAAAACCTTCTCATACACAAGCACTGTCTCAAACAAAGATCCATGACAGTACTATGACCAGGCTACAGCCAGGCAAAACCCTCCCGAATCATTATACCAGCTCGTAGCACCGGGTGTTGAACTAGAAGGTCACTGTTTAGACCGGGACGGAATTGTTTTATTTCCTTCTTCTATTCCTTCTTTTCTGTTAAAACCTCCCTCCCTATTCATACTCCCGTCTGCTTACCTTTTTTCGCTGCGTATTTGTTTTCTGTGCCTACGGCGAGATTTCGCCGTAGTTTTTTGACAGTTCATCGAAGTGCTTCGACCAAGGTGGTGTGGTCAGAGAGAACTCATCTGGACATCGGTCTAATTCACGCCAGTGCGCGTCAGCTGACGGAGACCTCAAATAACGGACGGGAGTGAGTGTTTATTCCTTTCCTTACCTCCTTTCTTCCCCCCGTTCTTCCCCATTATTATAATTTTCTTTCCTTTATTGATTTCCCCTTTTCTGTCTATTATTTAATTCCAGTACGTGTGTGTAAGGTCCGTCCCGGTCATTTAGATTTAGAAGTGGCAAGTTTGGGACTAGCGGCCCCGTGTGCGTACAATTTTTGGTGCCGAAACCCGGGAATCTTTGGAAATCAATAGGGCCTAGTGTATTTTTTGTCATTTCGATTGTTTTATGCAATCATGCCTGAGACAGGAACAACCACGAGGCAAAATTTCGAATCGCGTCTATCTCTCCTGCGATTTAAACGTGACCAGTCAAAGGCTACCCTCTCAATTGCGCACGACATAGCATGCGAGATTAACAGCTATCAGGGACGCGAAAGTGAACATCCTAAATGTGGAATGTTTTCGGCAAGGTGTTCTCTTTTAAATGAGGTATACCGTAATTTCACGAATGTGAATCAAGCAGTCTATGAACACTGCGCTAATTCTAATCGCATTGAAATATACCAAACAGATTCCCTGCTCGCAGAAGAGTTCGAAGAGAAGTATTATTTCATTTTGTCTATTTCTCAAAAATTGACATCGTCCAGCCGTGTAGTGGACGGTGAAGCCAGTTCCTTGATGTCTAATCAAAAATGTAGACTTCCTTCGATTGACGTTCCAAAGTTTTCGGGGGCATTTTCAGAGTGGCCAGCGTTTCGAGATATATTTAAATTGGTGGTGCATGACCGAAATGATATATCTTCAATTGAAAAGTTTTCTTACCTAAAATCTTCTCTCCAAGGAAAGGCCTTGGCAATAATTGCCTCTGTTCCTTTTGGTGAAATGCATTATCCGTCAGCTTGGAGAGAATTAAATGACTTTTATGACAATCCTCGTATTCTCGGTTTTTCCTTTTTGGATAAAATTCTTTCGTTTTCGACTGTTTCTGCTAATCAATTAGCGTCGTTGCAACATTTCGTTACAACCTTTGCGGAGATGTATGCAGCTTTGGGAACTTTGATTATACCTGATTTGGGAGAATTTATCTTATTCCGATTAGCGGCTCGTGTTCTGGACGCGGCGACTTTATCAGAATTCGAAGAGACGTCAAATGGAAACATGTTTCCTTCTGTGATGGATCTTATTAATTTCGTAAAGAAACGAATTAAAATTTTACAGACAACAGGAGGAACCGTCCCTAAATCTATTTATTCTAGTTCTCGAGGTAAAACTAAATATTTGCTTCCAGTTTCAGTCCGCGAATCATCTTCGAAGTCGGAAGATGTAACACTAAAACGTGATATCTGCCCGCTGTGTTCTTCTTTGCATCCATTATTTAAATGCTCTAAATATATTGAATTGAACTGTGAGGAACGTTCAAACTTCTTGCGCTCACATAAACTATGTCTCAATTGTCTGAGGCCGGGGCATTGGGCCCCCAAGTGCCAAGTAAAAGGTATACGGTGTGAAAAATGTAAGCGATACCATCATTCGTCGTTACATAATTTTGGCAGTAACGGACATTCTGTTGGCACGAACAATGACGGTATAGAAAGACGAGATATTGGATCTCGGAACGATATCGAAGAGGGTAGTTCCCTGCCCAAAACGTCTTATTCAACGTCTTCTCCCCCTCTGATCTTAACGTCGCACACTCGGAGTGCTAAGCAGCATACCACAATTCTAGCCACAGCGGTAGCTATGATTCAAGCGGGTAATGGGAGTCCATTAGAATTCTCATTGACCCTGGGTCCCAAGTGTCGGTCATATCCTCTTCGGCCGTAAGGCGGCTGTCCTTGACCATATCTGCCTACGAAGGCGAGCTTTTTGGATTAGCTCATGTCCCACTGCAAAAGCCGAAGGGTCAGGTTTTGTGCTCTTTGTTGCCAAGACATGCGTCATCCCCGATACTCTCTACCAAGTCGGTTGTGGTATCCGAGGTGATGGCTGAACTTCCAACGGCTCCTTTGCCGCGACATGTTTTCAAAAAATTTTCTCATTTGTGTCTCGCAGATCCAGAATTCAATAAGCCAGCACCCGTGGAAATGTTATTAGGTATGGATTTATTTCCACGGATTCTTCTCGGTGGGCGGGTATCGTTGTCTAGCGCAAGCGCAATAGCAATGAATTCTGTTTTTGGTTGGATTATAATGGGAAGTATTCCAACCATTGTCTCCCAACCACCCTCACACGTTATTTCGTTGGCTGTTTGTAGGAGTGAGATGCCTATTCTTAATCAGTTGAAGGCGTTTTGGGAGGTGGAAGAAGCAAAGGTCGAGATTCGACCTAAACTAGAGGACTTACAATGCGAGGTGTTGTATCAAAATACACATCGTCGTATGTCTGACGGTAGATATATGGTTACGTTGCCGTTTTACGAGTTTCCTCCTGCGCTGGGAAATTCTCATGGTCACGCGATGCCGCGGTGGATGAATACCGAGCGCAGGTTATCAAAAAACTTACATTTAAACAAGGAGTATATTAATTTTATGAGGCTCTTGGACACATGTCCCATTCTGAGAAACCCGGATCGTACTATTTGCCCCATCATGCCGTGTTTAAGGCTTCTCCTCAGGGTAATAAAATTCGTGTGGTTTTCGATGCCTCAGCGTGGACATCGCTTGGAAATTCATTGAATGACGTACTACATACTGGTCCAAAACTCCAAAGGGACATTTTTGATATTTTAATCGGATTTAGGACACATGAGATTGCGTTTATGGCCGATATTTCTAAAATGTATTGACAAATACTGATACGTCCAGACCATTGTTCCTATCAGTACGTTCTTTTTCGAGAGGATCCATCATCTTCATTAGTAGATTATAAACTAAATACTGTGACTTATGGAGTTGTTTCTTCCCCTTTTCTGGCAATTAGAACTTTGCATCAGCTCGCACATGATGAAGGAAAATATTTTCCTTTAGCTGCACATGTATTGCTTTATGACACTTACGTGGACGATATCGTCACGGGAGCGAGCTCAGTGCCGGATGCACTAGATTTGCAAAGTCAGTTAATTTCCTTATTCTCATTAGGAGGTTTTCCTCTTGGGAAATGGGCAAGTAATGCTCCAGAAGTATTAGTAGTATTCCTCCGGAACAACGTAAAGCTATTTTGAATTTCGATTCTATCGATAATTGCTTTGTTAAGGTGTTGGGAATGTACTGGTCACCCAATTCCGATACATTTTTTTACCATGTGAATTTTGATTCTATAGTAAATTCTAAAAGAAAACTGCTCTCTAATATAGCGAGAATTTTTGATCCTATTGGAGTTCTTGCTCCAGTAACATTGTGGGCTAAAGTTTTGATGCAGTCACTATGGAGTGAAAAATTATCTTGGGATGATTCCCTTCCGGAATATATTAGACTTCAGTGGACCGAGTTTGTATCTCAAAGTCATTCATTGCAACAGGTCAAGATTCCTCGGTTTATTTCTTCCCATTCGCCTTCCGAATCATAACTGATCAGATTCTGTGATGCCTCGGAGCGCGGCTACGGTGCAGTAGTATATCTGAGAACCATTTCAGAATCCGGAATCAGTATTCATCTTGTTGCAGCGAAAAGTAAAGTAGCACCTCTTAAAAATTTATCTATCCCAAGGCTTGAATTGCTGGGAGCAGATTTATTATCAAAACTATTATCCCGTTTGTCATCAGCGTTAAAGAAAAGGTTAAAAAACCTCAAAATGTATGCTTGGACCGATTCTCAGATCGTGTTGGCATGGCTCCGCTTATCACCTCATTTGTTAAAAACCTTTGTAGCCAACAGAGTTACCAACATTACGGCTATACTTCCCTATTCATCATGGAGGCATATTGAATCACATAATAATCCAGCAGATTATGTTTCGAGAGGGATGTTGCCTGATCAGCTAATGTCATGTGATTTATTCATTGTCATGTGATTGGTCAGGTCCAGATTTTCTTAGGGAAGATGAATCAAAGTGGTCTTCTATATCGTTGGAAGATAAATTTGAGGATACTCTTCCGGAAATGAAGACTCATTCACTCATGGTAGGGGCGGTCCAAGATGAGGGTCGTTCGTGTGATTGGATGACGAAATATTTGTGTTACATAAAATTGATAAGAGCCATTGTATTCGTGCGCAGATTTATTGCTGGTTTTCTGGCAACGGCCACCTAATCTTTTTATTTTTTTAATCTGAGTGGACGGCGTCCCTTAACCATATTATTTAATTGGTTCAAAAGTGTCATTTAAAAGATGTATTTCAATCAATTTCTCAAAACAAGCGTCTTCAGTCAGCTTTCACTTGTCTCTCTCCAGTGATTGATTCCCAAGGAATTCTCAGGGTGGGCGGAAGGCTCCTTAATTCGGCTTTGCCTTTATCGCAAAAACAGCCGGCTCTGCTGCCAAAGGAGTGTCATCTCTCGCGGTTGATCGTGCGACACTACCACTCTGTATCATTGCACGGTGGTCCTCGAATGGTGGAAGCATTGATTGCCCGCCGTTTTTGGATTATGTCTGTCAGCGCATTTGTTCGATCAGAAGTAATTAAGTGCGTTGTCTGTGCACGCTATCGAGGGGCTAATCTTCAACCTATTATGGCACATTTACCGTCAACACGGGTTGTGCCGCACATACCGTTTTCTTTGGTCGGAATAGACTACGGAGGTCCTTTTTCTTACAAATTTAGTAACAGGAAGAACGCATCACATGACAAATGTTATCTGTGTCTCTTTATTTGTTTCACAACTAAGGCCGATCACTTGGAGCTAGTGACATCTCTGTCAACCCAAGCTTTTATAGCGGCCCTTCAGAGGTTTATAGCCCGTCGCGGTATACCAAGAGTGAGCGATATACCAAGATCCATTCTGATTGTGGCACTAATTTTGTTGGGGCGGATAAATACTTAGTAAACCTCTATCGAATGATTCGCTCCGAATTTCATAAGAAAGCCCATTACTTCATTTACACCAGATTTTAATATTGTCTGGAAATTTAATCCTCCTTCAGCTCCACATTTCGGAGGCTTGTGGGAAGCAGGTATAACATCTGTTAAATACCATTTACGGAGAATCTTGCATAGATACGCCTTAAATTTTGAAGAATTCGCCACACTTTTTCGCAAATTTGAGGCAGTGTTAAATTCAAGGCCACTAACCCCAAAATCTTCCGATCGCGCGGAAGTTGACTGCCTAACACCTGGGCATTTTCTCGTAGGCAGCCCTCTATTAGAATTGCCCATAGAGATCGGCGAAGACGTTCAACCGCTTTCCACTCGTTGGAAACTCACTGAACAAATGCATGTACAATTTTGGCGCCGGTGGTCAAGTGAATACCTTCACACGTTACAACAATGTGCAAAATGGAAAGTAATTCACCGAGAGTAAAGGTTGGAGATCTGGTCCTTATTGGCGATTCTAACCTCCCTCCCTCGTTATGGAGGATGGGAAGAATAATTAAGGTATTTCCCGATTCAGCCGGTGTTATTCGGGTAGTTGAACTACGTACATCATCAGGCACGTTAGTTCGCCCGGTAGTAACGTTGGTACCCATTCCAAATTCAGAGTAATTATTATTTTAATTTTGTAGTCCTGTCCACGTTTTTTGGTGACATTACTTTCTCTCCCATGCGTTAACCCTATCCATGGTCAACCCTCATGTCCTGTAGATAAGTCTCTCTGATGGACTTCTGAGAGTGAAGAATTAGCACCTTTATTTCCTTTCCTTTTAGTTTTTCGAGTTAGGGTGACAGGACTGTTAATTATTTTCAAATTAGGATTAGTTGAATTTCCTAAAAATTTAGGTGGGCAGGATGTTTAGGCCGGGACGGACTTGTTTTATTTCCTTCTTCTATTCCTTGTTTTCGCCCAGAATTTTTTCTTTTCTGTTTAAACCTCCCTCCCTATTCATACTCCCGTCTGCTTACCTTTTTTCGCTGCGTTTTTGTTTTCTTTGCCTACGGCGAGATTTCGCCGTAGTTTTTTGACAGTTCATCGAAGTGCTTCGACCAAGGTGGTGTGGTCAGAGAGAACTCATCTGGACATCGGTCTAATTCACGCCAGTGCGCGTCAGCTGACGGAGACCTCAAATAACGGACGGGAGTGAGTGTTTATTCCTTTCCTTACCTCCTTTCTTCCCCCCGTTCTTCCCCATTATTATAATTTTCTTTCCTTTATTGATTTCCCCTTTTCTGTCTATTATTTAATTCCAGTACGTGTGTGTAAGGTCCGTCCCGGTCATTTAGATTTAGAAGTGGCAAGTTTGGGACTAGCGGCCCCGTGTGCGTATAGTCATCCTTGTGCCTGAGGGCCTGTGGCACCCGAAAACTCACAAAAGTGACCTTCGTGCTCGGTACACGGTGCTCCGGGCTGGTATAATGATGCGGGGGGGGTGGGGGGGGGGGTTGTTAATGATCATGGCGGAGAATTATGCGTTTGTGTTTCACGAATGGGCCGCCGCACTTGGTGGTTAAATAACCATTCCATTGGTGATTGGTCTGGGTAAAATTGCAGTGAGCTCATGACATTTAAACAACCCACCCGTTGATTATTGGTCTGGGTAAATTACGGTGAGTTGGTGATAGGACAATAATATTTGAAGATAATATTAAGATAATGAATCGTAACTGATACGCACCTCTAATCGCACCTTTTCCTCCTACTTCCCTGAGAGGGCGCAGCGGTCGAGCAGCTACTATTCTTTGCTTCACATACTTCTTCCATGACTTTTCCCGTCTTCCACTTAAACTGTCCCTTCTTGACCTCGTGTTTCACACAAACTCTTACCCTACCATTTCAAATATTTATCTGCAATTTATTTTCAACATTCCTCTTCTCACTTACCTTCCACAGCTTCTTCGCAATAACTTTTCTGTTATTGACTAGCTCATAGTTTCCTTTACATGACTTTCCCTATCACCAACCCACTCGGGGGATTCCTATCTTCAAAAAAATACGCTACAACATTGACGACGTTACAACTACTTTCCCCTACAATCACCAATCCCCTCGGGGGAGTTTTTTCTTATAAATAAACTTTTTTCTTTTAAAAATACGCTACAATATTTACCGCAGTAAAAAGGCACCCCCCTCCAATCAAAAACCTACACAGGGGTTAAAAAATACCTGCAACATTTAAATTACCTCAACAACACCCCACTCCAATCACCAGTCCACTCGGGGGATATTTTTCTTAAGAAAGAGGCTACAACACTTATGGCGCTACAAGTTCACCACCCTCAAATCAACAACCCAAATGGGATATTTTTTCTTAAAAAAACGCTACAACATTTTACACATAACAACTGCACTCCCCTCCAATCACAAACTCACTCGGTTGATATTTTGCTAAGAAAAACGCTACAACATGGACGACACTACAACTAATACCCCATCCAAACATCACTCCACTCGGGGGATTTATTTCCTTACAAAATACGCTGCAGCATAGACCAAACTGCATCTACAACCCCCTCCAATCACCAACTCACTCTGGGGATTTATTATATTAATAAATAACCCTACAACATTGACGACACTAGAAATAAACTACCCTCTAAACACCAACCCTTTCCGGGCCATTTTTTCTAAAAAAAAACGCAACAACATTTACCACACTACAACTATACCAACCTCTAATCCACAACCAACTTGGGGCGTTTTTGTATTTCATAAAATACGCTACAACATTTGCGATACCATAACTACAACCCCCTCCAATCACCACTTTATCACACCATTTCCATTGACCTCCGTATGCCTACTTTTGACTTCTCCAGGTTTTTCACCACACAAAAACGTCATTTTCTGTCTTTCCGTTCTCTAAACTGCATTTTCCCATTTCTCACCACCCAAAAACGCCTTTTTTGCCTTTGAAAATGGCCATTTCAAGGACGCGTACCGTTCCACCCTAGCACTCCTGTTTCACTCCATAGGCCCCGCTACCTTGTTGGGGGGCGGGGGGGGGGGGGGGGGTAAGGGCATATTTTAGACGTGGAATTACGCCATTTACCTCTCGGGCACATAAAAATACATTGCAATATGGCGTCCAAAAGTCACGACAACATCTAATTTTTCGTCATTTTCAATCTTCAATTACTCCTAAACCAAGTATCCCACGCCTTCTATTCACATTTCCAAAATACTGATTTCTTTCACTTTCCAGTTCTTTTTTTATCCTTACCCTCAATTTGTACGTTTCTCTCATAAATTTTCTCCCAGACTGGACCCTTCGAAAAGTTTACCTATTTTCGCTCTGGTGTCGTTATTTTTCATGTATAATTTTTGTGTAGTTGTTTGTGTTGATTAAGCATACGCAAAATTTTTCTGAAGGATTTTCACTTAGTAAGATAGCCAGATTAATTATTAACTAAGTGGTTTCGCTGTGAGATACGGATTTCATCGCTATTATCGAACCCATAACTTGGCTAGAAGACTGTAGAGTTTTGTGAAAAGATAGAGCTATGCCCACTTGGGGTGTTGTTTTTAATATTATTTTTCCAAATTATGCCCATACCAATGCTTTATTGAACATAACAATTTATCCATGAAATATGTTGAAATGAGCCTGAATAATTTCATTACGCGGTTAGGCATTCTTCATGAGGTTGTATGTATAACATAGGTTAACCCTGTCATAGCTCTTTATCCTTCAAGCTTGGCTGGTTCAACGAATGTGAATTCTGAAACATTAGGTTGAATGTACAATTAGGGTGGTTCTAATTTTTCAAAATTGAGAAAATTTATGTTTTTTACCCCTCAAAATGATCGAAGTGTGGATCTGTTCTGTGGTGATTCACGTGTTAAAATTCTGTCACCCTTAGTTTTCTGGAACCCGTCCCTCAAGTGCCCTTTATACTTAAGGGCCCTATACGGAGGGGTATTGAATGGTTAGAGCTTAGGGTCGGTGGTGTAACAGCGCTGGGAGGTGCCCTGGGGGGCCACTCGAAATGCGAGGGCCCATATCTCAGAAGCGTATCAAGATACGTAAAAATTAACGAAATTTCGGTCCTCTGGGACTTTACTTACTCATTTTACTTAGGATATGTGTTCTTTCTGCCCAAAAAACGAGTCTTTAGTTTCAAAGTATAAATGGCCCTTGGAGCAGATAACAAAGGTGACAGAATTTTAACACCTGAATTCACAACCCACTTCGATCATTTTGAGGGCTGAAAAACATAACTTTTCTCAATTTTGGAAAATAAGAGCCACCCTAAGTACATTGGTTAAACCTGTCATTGCTCCCTATCCTTCAAAGTATGGCTGGCCTAACGAATGTGAATTTGGGGACATTATATGGCCAAGAATGGTTCATCGAATGTAGAAAGTGTGGTGTGGTAGTTTTATTATAGACGACAAGGGAGTTTCAGTGGAGGGAGCAATGAGGTGCCAGCTCATTAGACAGCCAGCAGGTCTGCAGTGAAAGACTATAAAGATAACATAACAATAGATAGAGGTAAGGGTATAGTGACATTGAGTTACTCTTCTTCGCTTCACATACCTCGCCCATTATTACTTTTTCCGCCTTCCATTTGAACTGTCCCTGCTTGACCTCGCGTTTTACACATACTCTTACACTACTATTTCACGCCATTATAAAATACGCTAATACATTGATGACACTCATCTACACCCCCATCCAATAACAATCCTCTCGGAGTATTTTTTTTCATACAAAAATAACGCTACGACAACACAACTACACCACCCTTCACTTAACAATCCGCTAGGGGGATTTCTTTCCTTTCAAAATATGCTGCAATATTGACCACACTACTTCTAAAACCCCCTCCAATCACCAACCCACTCAGTGGATTAATTTACTTAATCAATAACCCTAAAACATTCACGACACTACAACTACACTACCCTCCAATCACCAATCCTTTCGGGGCATTTTTTCTAAAAAAATACGCAACGAAATTTACCACACTAAAACTACACCCTCCTACCCGCAACCAGCTTGGGGCATTTTTTATTTCATAAAATACGCTACGACATTCACGAAACCATGGCTACATGCTCCAACCACCACTCCATTACACCATTTCCATTGACCTCAATATGCCTACTTTTGACTTCTCCAGGTTTTTCACCACACAAAAACGTCATTTTCTGTCTATACGTTCTCTAAACTGAATTTTCCCATTTCTCACCTCTCAAAAGTAGTAGGGGGACTCGGGGGGATTTGTCGGAGTAAGTAACACCTCCGGTCTTACTTTTGTTGTCGACACAGTGTTGCAGGCTAAGGGCTTCGTAGAAGGAGAAGACTCGGCCGCTTATCAGACCTCTCTGCTGGGCGACTGGACACAACAGGACCCGTCCTTTGATCTGGCTTCGGGGTTCAACCCGACGCCTTCTGGGGTCAACTGCTTCTGCGTCACCGTCAAGCTCCAGCTTGCTTCTCGTGCTTGCTGCTTGTTTGCTTGTGTCAAGCTCTCCAGCTTGATTCTGTCTGTCTGCTGCTTGTGTCAAGCTCTCCAGCTTGCTTCTGTCTGCCTGCTGCTTGTGTCACTGTCATGTCGTGGGAAGGGGGAGGGGTGGGAGAGCACGTGGTTTGCTCACAGCGCCACCTATTTGCATTAGTAGTTTGCACTTCAGTGCCACCTATATCACTCGTAATCATCTTTGTGCGGTTGGCGCGCACTTTTGAAACACAGCACTTCCACATTTACAGTCAATAAAAACAACTAATGAACACACTTACAAAAAAATAAAATACGGGAGAGGAAACTCCGTCCTCTTTCAAATTAAAATAAACTTTCACTTAAATAAATAAAAAATAACAACAACGCTGGCAAGCACTGCCGCCACAATATATCTTCTTTATCTTTATATATATAAAAGTCAATGTATGTATGTATGTATGTATGTATGTTCCACATCTCCTCCTAAACCACAGGACCGATTTTGATGAAATTTGGAACACGAGATTCTCACTGATAGACAACAAACACTGTAGGGTTCAATTAACCGAAACCCTATTTTTTCAGGGTTAAGGGTGTGATCCTTACTAATATGTATAAAAATTTAATTGTCTCTGTTTGTCTGTTGCTCCATCACGCAAAAACTACTCGACCGATTGAGCTGTAATTTGGCATGTAGATAGAACAAATATCTGGTTGTATCATATGCTATATTAAAAAGCCCTAAGGGCCCCCAAAGGCCCCCGAAGATCCCCCCTGGTGGTCCATGCTAAGCATTGTGTTTGGTGCAGTGGTTTCATTTTTTGCTTTTTAAAAGTACATTCACTCAAGATATAGGGCTGGAATTTTTTTATCGGATGGCTGAATAAATATATAATTCTTAATTTTTTCAATCGATTTTATTGTACACTCCGTATTTGTCTTAAATTCATGTTTTCAGTTGAAAAATCTCACATTTTTCCCTGAAATCTACAATAACATATTTCCTTGACAACCATAGATTTGATTTTCAAAGGATATACACGCCTCTTAAGGTAGAACCTGCGCTTCGAAGCACTGCTTTCATTACATAGATTAACTCGACAGCAACAAGATAAAATGGCTCAAACTGTTACTAATAATAATTGAAAATAATGTTCAATCAATCAACATGGCTGTACAGCAGATGAGTATTCTTCAAAATGAAGTAATCCTGTCATATGAAGAATGGCTTTTATATTGACGCCATGTCTCAGAGGAATTTAAAAACTTTCTCTGGAACTGCAGTAAAGCTGCATCATTAAAAAAATAGGGATGAATTAAAACAACAGAACTAGTGAGTACTTTTTCTCTTATAATGTAAATGTAATTAAAACAAATGTATTATATATAATTGCTGACGATGAACTCGACAACACTGTATAGCTGTCAACATATCATAGTTTCACTCCGGCCCGGCAACTTTTGTTTGTTTGCATAGTTTCACTCCAGTGTTTTTGTTTACTCATCGAACATAGTTGCCAAGTCTGTTTCAATATGGTGGCTACGGAACGAAAGTAAGACTCTTCATCGCTTTTCAATCATTAATATCTGCATTAAATGGCCGATAAGGTAACCTGAAAAAAATTCATTGTATCCGTTGATTATTTAATCACCATATGGTCGTTTTTGAGGTAGCCTTGTCGAGGAAAATTTCGAGGAATAAAATATTGTAGTGAGAAACGACAACATTCCGCCATAAGAGCAATGTAATTTGAGGCTGAAAATTACGATTTTAAAATCTTGTTATCAGCGCTAAATGGCCGATTACCCCCAATTACTTTTTCACAGATCGACTAAGGCATAACTTCTCTACAATATACGAAAATATCAGGGCATGTTATCGAAGGTCCTTGTAGTAGAGGTTCTACCTTAACTATTAAATATCATGTTTTCCTGCAAGCCCATGATAGTACGTAGAATGCAAATCCGTATAAGAAGGGCCCAGAGTCCCAAGGGCCCCATGGTAGATTGTTTCAGGGGTTAATCGATAAATTCAATGCATATTTACAACAAGTATACTTTTCAACGTCTTTCTCAAAGGGGCATCGCATGTATATGAGAGAACACTTACGCAGTAAACAATACACATAAAGGAAATTAATTGATTACACATACAATTATATGTGCAAGAATATTTACGTGCAGCGAATATCAATGGTAATAATGCCTATGTTGCTACAACAAACACGGCGTTGTTTATTATCGTTTAATGCTCAGATGTATTACACGTAGTGAAACCGTCTGCCTCTAATTACGATTGCGAACTGATTTTTAGACCATTCCCACATCATTAACGTCACGAGTTATTTATATGTTTAAAAGTGTTAAAGTGCAGTTAACTTAGGTACATTCACTGAATCATCGAGTTACCCATTCAAGACTCTCGCTCACCGCTGTGTTTCCCCTCCTTAGACTTAAAAATATATCTATCCACATGCCTAATAGAAAAAAGAGTAGCCTTTCGAAAAAATCTTCTTCGCAAAATACCAGATACAACCAGATATTTGTTCTATCTACATGCCAAATTACAGCTCAATCGGTCGAGTAGTTTTTGCGTGATGGAGCAACAGACAAACAGAGACAATTAAATTTTTATACATATTAGTAAGGATCACACCCTTAACCCTGAAAAAATAGGGTTTCGGTTAATTGAACCCTACAGTGTTTGTTGTCTATCAGTGAGAATCTCGTGTTCCAAATTTCATCAAAATCGGTCCTGTGGTTTAGGAGGAGATGTGGAACATACATACATACATACATACATACATTGACTTTTATATATATAAAGATAAAGAAGATATATTGTGGCGGCAGTGCTTGCCAGCGTTGTTGTTATTTTTTATTTATTTAAGTGAAAGTTTATTTTAATTTGAAAGAGGACGGAGTTTCCTCTCCCGTATTTTATTTTTTTGTAAGTGTGTTCATTAGTTGTTTTTATTGACTGTAAATGTGGAAGTGCTGTGTTTCAAAAGTGCGCGCCAACCGCACAAAGATGATTACGAGTGATATAGGTGGCACTGAAGTGCAAACTACTAATGCAAATAGGTGGCGCTGTGAGCAAACCACGTGCTCTCCCACCCCTCCCCCTTCCCACGACATGACAGTGACACAAGCAGCAGGCAGACAGAAGCAAGCTGGAGAGCTTGACACAAGCAGCAGACAGACAGAATCAAGCTGGAGAGCTTGACACAAGCAAACAAGCAGCAAGCACGAGAAGCAAGCTGGAGCTTGACGGTGACGCAGAAGCAGTTGACCCCAGAAGGCGTCGGGTTGAACCCCGAAGCCAGATCAAAGGACGGGTCCTGTTGTGTCCAGTCGCCCAGCAGAGAGGTCTGATAAGCGGCCGAGTCTTCTCCTTCTACGAAGCCCTTAGCCTGCAACACTGTGTCGACAACAAAAGTAAGACCGGAGGTGTTACTTACTCCGACAAATCCCCCCGAGTCCCCCCATTTTTCCCTACCAACGAATCAACTCCTACAGAACCATCAAGATAGACCGAACTTTCGTGCAGCCCCTGTTAAGAGTGTCGATATGTTTATTTGCAAGTGAAAATTAATTTTTTTTATTATTGAGGACTTGTTTTTTTAGTGTTTACTTAAAATAATGTGTTCATTTACTGTTAAGTTTTTTTAAAAGTAAATTTACCGCCCCTACTAACCTTTGAATGAAATAAACCTTGCTCTTTTAATTACAAGTGTGTCAGTATTTTTGAATTTGTGAAGACAGGTTTCCTCATTTCCTTCCGCCGACCCGTTAATCCCATTCAACCCGCTTGTTTTCCTACATCGCCCCGCCCTGAGATCTCGTGCGAAAGCCGCCCGTCACAATATATATATATATATATATTCATACATTCATAGGAAAATGGAAATGGATAGGTACACATAAAAGGACGAACACAGGGTTTGGTGGGGAAGATGAAAATGAGTCAAATCCAGACAGAAAAAATTTCACCCTGTCTGGATTTGACTCATTTTCATCTTCCCCACCAAACCCTGTGTTCGTCCTTTTATGTGTACCTATCCATTTCCATTTTCCTATGAATGTATGAATTTATTCGCATATATATATATATATACACACACACTAGTTCGTGGAAAATCACACACGCGATAATTTAAATAAAAATAAACTTTGCCACAGGTGGGGCGGAAATAAATATAGAAACACAACAAATAAGAACACTCACACACTATACGTTCTGATATTTCGACAGCCGAGCTGCCTTTCTCACAGAAGGAAGGATACAGAATGATGGATAGGCATGGGACAAGGGGTAGAGTGAGGTAGGAGGAGAGGGAGAAGGGGTAAGAAAGGGGAGAAGAGGGGGTGCGGGAGGGGGTCAGAAGAGGAGAGCGCGGTGAGGGGGGGGAGAAGAGGGGGAGAGGCGGGAGAGGGTCGGAGGAGGAGGAAGGGATGTGTGAGGGAGGAAAGGGGAGGGGCGGGAGGGGATAAAAGGAAGAGAAAGGGGAGAGGAGGAGAAGGGGCGGGAGGGGTCAGTGAGCCCGATTTAATCCGGGGGGATTATAGGCAGAATAAAGCCAGATACATGCCATTTCTAATGTACGTAATTGAAGGGGAGAGGCAGTGGGAGGGAGGAAAGACAATATGCCTGCTCGGAAGCATTTGTCAAAACTGACATTGTGGGAGGAAGCATGGACCGGGACGGGGAAGGAGGCATTGGGCGAGGACGGCTTGCAACTTGCTCGATGGCCGGTCAATCTAACACTTAGGGCGTTAGTGGTGAGACCAATATAATAGGAATCGCAAAGGTTGCAAAGGAGGATGTACACAATGTTGTGGGAAGTGCATGACCGAGAGGGGACGGAAGGAAGTGGGTGGGAGAGGAATTTAGCGGGGAGGGGATCGGTAATAAGGATAGGGCACGTTTTGCATCTCGCGCGATGGCAGGGGTTGGGTGGGGTTTAGAGCTAATATAGGGTTTAGTCAGCGGTTTAGTGGTTTTTAGGATGTTGGAGAGATTGGGGGGACGCCTGAAGGTGAGAGAGGGACATTTGGGGAATGTGTTTTTGGTGGTTACATTATCAAAGAGGAGTGGGAAAAGGTTTTTAATGATTTTTTTGAGGGCATGTACGCCTGGGAAGTAGGTGGTACAGAGGGAGAGGTTGTAATTCTCCTTATTTTGGGTTGGTTTAGGATTGGCACATTGTCGCCAGGACATTGTCTTGTGCTGGTGATATTTTTCATCTGTTGATGGGGACTTGCTTAGCGCAATTCTCCAAAAATTGTACATTTTTATTAAATTCATTTTTGGACCGACATTTGTGGTAGAGTAGTTAAGACATTTGGTATAGTTAGCTTGTCTATGGTGTGGTCAATCTTCATATAAATTGTCCTGATATAATATTGGGTGTGGGTCACCGTTAAATACTAAATCTGTGGAGAAAAGAGTACATAAAATGTATGCAGATATATTATATAATCCTTGTTTAATCTTTATTTCCAAAAATAATGGATCAAATCTCGATAGTACCTAGATAATTGATACATGAAAAGTAGAGCACAATTGTTAGAGATTTCTTCAGATTTAATCCAGATATTTTTTAGATGCCATTCATACAGGAATCTGCGTTTTATGCAGATTTAATTCTTTTTTTGCTTGTAGGGATAGTACATGACTTTAAAATATGAAATAAACTCGCATTCAACGATGAGGTTAAAACTACTATATGTCTAAAAGAACTATTTTGATTGTCTTGTGATATATTTAAATGGAATGTCATTACGATATTTTACTCTGAGCATTACATTAATGTATTAATGATAAATGAATATTTTTCAAGTTGTTAGTGTTTTTATCCTTTTGCATATTTAAAACTGCAACAACGACTATTATTGGCGTCAAATTTTGCAGTTAACATGCCTACACAATTCTGATGATGTATGGTTCTTAATACCTCTCAGATATTAAAATCTTCTTTTGTGATTTCAGTGAACAAATGACAATAACATTCACTAATTGAATACCTATGGGAGTTAATTTTAGGATATCACTTGTCCGTTATGGACCCACCACCTCTCTCCCAATGAATTAGTATCCCTTAATTATGAGTGCTAGTAATTGACCCATGTATTTCGTGTTTAACTGAATGGATTTCGTCAATCCCACACTGTTTTACTGCCCGAGTTCCACACACAATTAAGAGAATATAATTCGCTACCTAGGTTTATTCACATAGCATAGGCATAGCTAGGCAAAGTGTTCAACTCGGAAACCATTCACGTTACATTAGTTTCATGTATTAAGCCTGTTTCATAGGGTAGAGGTTTCTTAGTTTCTGATCTGGTCATACATTGTTTTCTCATAGCAGCATGGGAGGGTAGGTATTGGTTTGTACCTTGACTTGGAACGAACTGACAAATGGGAACGAGTGTGGCATGTGTTACGAGGAATCAGCCCAAGGCATATGTAAAAATACATACTTTGAGGTTCAAAATCTACTTACAAAGCACTCCAAGGCAGTATTTTGAATGTAAGGAAGGGAAAATTTACTGAAACTTCTACTTATTCATTTTAGTAAATTTATTTTTCACTGTCTTCAAATTTTACATTTCATTTATTTGCTGTAAATGTTTCAGGCCATGTTACAAACAGATTAAAAACATAATGCTCTTCTTCAACCTCATAGGAGTTCTGAAATATTGTAATCAGATACAAAACCCATTTCATAATGAAAATACACCAAAATGAATTATAAATTACAAGAAATATCGAAACCCCTTTGGTTTGTTGAAACCTCCAGCGGCCGTTATGAATTTTCCACGGAACGATGGACCCTGCCAATGGAAGTTAGTTTCGCCGGGTGGGGTTGGTAACGGCACCGATGCGATTTTTGAGTCAGTGAATCTCCCATTAACATTTTTAAAATGGTTCTGAAACTAATATGCGTAATTAGTGTCACTTAATGCTACGATGTATTCATAATAGGTATTTTTCAATTTGAGTGATTCTTTCATTTACTGAAACGTCCAATTTTGCATTTAAGTAAATATATGTTTCTACTCATTAACCATGATTGTTTGTATAATTTGTTCTTGTAATGCCTCCTTCAGGATAATAAAAGACCTCTTCTTCAACCACTTAGGACTTTTAAAACATGCCCCAGTATCGTAGTAATTTCCCAACTTGATTTTTAGCAAATTGCCAATTTGCTCTAGCAATCTTGCTTATTTTTCAAATTCTAAATCGTGTTGGTGTCTTTTAAAAATGAAATGACATAATGAAATTGTGATAAAACTGCAAAATGCCTTTCTAAAGTAATTTTTGGGTAAAAGAGAGTTCTTTGCTATTCTGTCGGCAGCATATCCAGAAAAATCAATAATGTTTATTTAGTGGACAAAACAAATTATATTTTCTAAAAAGCAAAATTGGGCGTTTTAGTAAAAGAAAGGGTCACTCAAATTTAAAATAGGAAATGAAAACTTCAAAACAATAAGTAAAGAAAAAAACGGCTTTAGGGTATTTATCATACATAGTTTCATAGTTTCCTAATTATTCCTTTTCCCACGACAATCCATTTCTTGGAAAATTTTATTCTTCACAGAGCTTAATAGCACCTCTGTTGGTAGTTGTAGGAAAGAGCACTCCTTGGAAATGGCATAGCAGACAAGGCTGTTGAAAGTTTTGTCCCAGTTATCGAATCTTGAGCAAGTAAAAGTGCATACTCTGAAAAGGAATACATCGTAAAATTAACACAATCCAAAAAAAATGTTGGAGGAATATTTTGAAATGTAAATTGAAACATCATAAATGTCTTATGAAATGTTTCTTTAACCATAAATACTACTTAAAAATAGTATTGCTGAACAGAAATTATTAGTATTTCTTTCCATATTTTATTCTAAGTTTATTCTTTTTAAGATAATTTTTCCATAGCACAACAGCTGACCATCAAAATGTCGCACTTTACTTACCTTTAATTCCAAATGGTACACTTTGACAGGCATACAATATTAAATAGTCCGTACCGGAAAACGTATTGAGGTAATAATTGAGAGACGTAGTGGTAACTGTAAATGGGAAAAAGTAATGCCATAAAATGTATGATAAATCAGGTAGTAAAAGGTAACCTCAATCAGGCCAGAGTATGCGTGGCCTCAGAAAGTTACACTAACTGAAGTGACACGTCGAGTTATGTACACAACGATGCATGCATTTCACGTTTATGTTTTTGTGAAGCAGTTAGTCAAAATTCATTTAATCTTTCTCATGAATGAAGGAAACCATATGTTATGAAGTGCACTGCAAGAGTAGTTGCGGCAACAACATTATTTCGGTTACCCAATGAGAAAAACAGGAATTTGATAAATTCTCAATGGGAAATAATCCCTCCTTGAGTGAAGATGAATGTCAAACGCAATTAGCTAAAAAATGGTATAATATTCTTAGTATTTGCAGTAAAAAAACTTTGGTACCTCTCTTTGGTGAATTATCAGTTTCTTTAGAGATCCTGTTGGAATTCCTATTCCCAACAGGATCCCTATGATACTTCTTCATATATACTTCAATCACTAGCCTCAAACATTCTCTCATATAATGGAGGAATTTGTTAAAATATGATAATTTGAGAGTATTTTACACCTTATTTACCCCGATCCGAGCTCACCAAAAAAGCCAAGGGTTAGCAATTAATCCAGAACATCACTTGGGCTCACACACCTAATACGGACCGTCAAGCAAGGACCCAAGCTAATGTAGTGTTCTGTCACTGAATTGATCGTGTGTTGTATTATGAAATGGTATAATGGTTTTAGAAAGTTGCTACGGAAGGATCAGAATTCTAGACTAGAGAAAGAACCGGTGTGTGGACCTCGAGCACTGTTAATGATTTTCTACCTACCTAGCTTTCACCCAGAAAACTACCATGCATGTTTTGAATAATGCACAAGGTACATTAACACTATTAATTGAAAATAATTCTATGTCTGTAAATTTGATCATGTTAATGTACTTACATCCATTATTTATCGCAAATGTCAGATATGTGGTAGTGGCAGTCATTGCAGCGGCGGATCCTCCAACGGTAATAGTTCCAGTATTTGAAAGTGGCGCACCAGTTCTGCAACAAAAAACAAGTACCAATTATATCCATCGTTATGCTTTCATTATAACATTTATATACCTTGAATATGTGTTGGAGAGACATTGGTGACTTGATTCTCCCGCTTCAATAACTTAAATCTTCTCCTGTTCAGAAATTGGTGTGTATACCAGTTGAAATGGATTACATCTGAGCCAACTTCTTTAAAGGAATAAACCTTAATGCCATCTCTTAAAACACACTGAAGAACATATTGGAAAGAGGTATAAGAGATGGTGCTCTGAAGAAACATCCCTTACATCCGATCTACCTACATAATACCAACAAGAAAAGTAAATGAGTAGAAATAGCCCCTCGTTACCTAGCCAGTAGACGAGGAGGTTGATCATGAAAGAAAAGCCATTAAAATATACGTTGACATCGAAAGTACCTTTCAAAATGCCCCTTTGATAAAATTTGCTCAGCAGCATTAAGGTATTGTATTCATGATAACCAAGTGAAATGGGTAGGTACTGAATATGTTCGAGCAGAGGAACAATAAAGGCATGCTCCACTTTTTCAGCATGCCAAAGAACCTTAAGAGAAAATTAAGTATCATTTTGAAGGAGAATCTGGCAAAATAGTACCAGAAATAAACTCAGATTTGTACAAAGAGTGACCTTTTCAGGACTAACATCAACTACTTTAGCAACTAATCCAGCTACTTAACATCAACTACTCCAGCACTTGTACGCCAAACCTTGTTAAATTTACCGCCACTTTGCATGGAGCCTTGTCCATAAAGCACTCCGGACGGTAGAACTGTTATGGAAAATTTTGGTCATAGTAAGCTCTGGGCTTAACTAATGAATTACTACGCCATATTCGAGATGGGATGCTACGAATTACTTGCGATTTTCAACCCCTCTTTCCATGCCCAATATTCTCCGCGAAGGGTATAGCCCCAAGATCGAGGGTAAGCCAGCAAGAACAGGAATTTGGTTGCCTTACATAGGACAGGGTCCTTAGTAAGGAACATGAAACTTAGTTCTCTATCTGACTTGGAAAAATATGTAACAGTATACCAGGCTGAGGATTAGGTATCTAGGAGTAGTTTGCTTTCATGTCAGGACCATCTACCATTGCTTTCAAATGAAAGCAATAGTATCCTCAGATCCTGTGCACATATGAACAAGTTAGTGCAGCCGAGATATGAGATGAGACTTGGGATTAGTCTTCTTTTAATCTCGTAAGCCTAACTCGGTGTTTCTATACCTCGGTATTATCAGTGAATAACCTGTAAACAGCATTAATTATTCATCTGCACACTTCAAATAAATCCTTTATTATCCCATTAAAATCCAGAAGTTCGTAAATAGAGCGTTCAGTAAGATTTGATATTAGTATAACGTGATAGTTTTTGTACACCATTAGGATTTAAGGAATTGCAAATCACCTTTGTACACTTATGCCTTGGTACATATCATTTTAATTCTCTTCAAATATGCTTCCTTGGTCAGACCTATTACACATCTGATATCCCAACAACAATTGAATTTTTTCTCTACTATAACCTCCTACGAACCTTTATGCTCTATTTTATGCTCGCCTACCCAGATATTCACTTCCATGCTCTTATTTCTCCAAATTGTCATCAACTTTGCATTTTAATCAACCCACCAGAGGAAACAAAGTATTGCACATGTGAGATGTCAATCCCCCTGCCATTATTGAATATGTGAATATATTTGAAGGTAAACGTGATTATAAACGGATTTTGCGTCTTGCAAACAATAGTAAAATCCATCTATACGTAAATCAAAGCAAAACCTTTACTCTTTCGAAAAATAAATTTTCCTAAAAATCTTGAGAATCAACGAAAGTTCCATTCTCAGAATTCCTAACTAGTAGACGAAAACGCCGAAGTAGCATGGAGATATTTCTTGGAAACTCTACGTAGAGTAATCGACGAGTATATTCCGTTTAAACTGAAATATGAGAGCGAAGATCTTCGCTGGTACAATAAAGAACAATACGGGAACTTTGGAGATAGAGGATGTAGAGAAAGACGTATTATATTGTAGACTAGCCAATTAGTGTAATTATAAATGTCTCAATATTACAACATATATTTTATTAAAAACACCATTGGTAGGGTAATTTCAATAGTAATTGTTCTTTCAGTTATGCTGAACCGAAAATATTCCAACTCAATTCACAATTTATAATTAAATCATATCACAATCGCAATCAAACGCCAAAAACTATATTTAGTGGTGAAAAGACAATGCTGGTACTCATAGTTTTTACAGCTAAGTACCTGCTCGTACTATTAAATTGAAGATTTGTGGAGCAAATTGTTTTGAGGCACTGTTCTCCTGGTTGGGGATCTATAAAAATATGATTACGCTTGGTAGAGATTACATAAATAAAAGACTAATTTCTCTCAAAGAGGTAATTGCTATATTATTTTTTCTTGGATTTTCAATTTCATCCCCTCAAATTATGCTATGGGGTTAAGAAAGGACATCCTACAAAAATCGGCTCGATTAGTTAACATTTAGAGGTCACTCAAGAGACATACACGTAATGACGTTCAATTTTCCCGATTGGAGAAAAAACATAATTTCTAGGAGTAACGCTCCAAGTTTCAGTTCTTCAGGGTCATAATTCAATCCATTTTTACAAATGAGCAACCGTTTTCCACGAAGAAAATATTTTTGCGTGGGCTACTACCGTGCGCCCCACGCATAACACCACGCCGGGTGCGCGAATTCGCAGTCAGCTGATTTTCCGTGCTGCGCCCTTCATTCCCAACGCCCCCCTCGCGCCTTCCCGAGCGAGGGTTAAGGGAGCCATTTCCCGTGCGTGACAATTTTACAGACTGAGAGTGATACACATTAAGTTACTATCCTAACAGTACAGACTTTTAGCCCTAATTTATGCATGTATATGTAATCATTTACTTGGAAAAAGATTCTTGTGAGCGATACTTCATTATTCACTAGATTATAAATTAAGTTCTTCACTTTGAAGGGGGCCATCATCGGAGACTTTGTACAAATGGGTAGCCCACGGATGGGAATGGTTCAGCACAAGTGTTCCCTAAGAAAGCGATATGTATAAGAACATGAACAATTGCCCAAGATATACAAAAGAAAAGGACAGAAACAAATAACAAAACAAATGAACGAAAAAATAGATTATTGAACAGGCAGTTTGGCCAGTTTTGAAACTGGGCGTTTAAAACTACCAAATGCTGTTCGGACAGTGCAAACCCGCACTCGTCCATCAGATCCTTGATGAACATCAATAATTCTAGCCAACGGCCATTGCAAAGGAGGACTATTCTAGCTTTTAAGGATCACTACATCTCCTCGTTCGAAATTTGGATTTTCGAATATCCATTTTGACCTATATTGTAATGTGGATAGATACTCGTTCGTCCATCGATTCCAGAAATGTTGGGAGATTCGTTCCACAAGTTACCATCGGGTTACTCGGTTGATTTTAACATCTAAAAGGCTTGGTTCGGGGACAGCTGCTAATGGTATGCCAATCAAAAAATGTCCAGGTGTTAAAACTTCCAATTCGTTGAAATCCGATGGCAAAGAGACCTATGGTCTGGAGTTTAATATCGCTTCTATTCTGACGAATACGGTTGTTAGTTCTTCAAAAGTTAAAATTTGGCTACCCACTATCATACCAAGTGATATTTGTGATGGAGTATTTATCTGAATTTTCATTACCCTATAATAAGGATTGAAACTGTTTGTTTAATCCAGTCAAATACCAATTTGCGCCGACAAAATTGGTGCCACAGTCAGTGTTAACATCTGAGCATAGACCTCTTACAGATACAAATCTCTCAAAGGCCGCAATAAATGCCTCTGTTAGAGACTAGATACTACTTTTAAATGGCATACCTTGGTTGCTAAACAAATGAACAAGCACATATACGCCTTCTGTTGTTTTGCATCCCTTCTCAAGGACTCCTTCACTAAAAACGTTCCTCCGAAGTCAATCCCTGTGTGTAAGAATGCAAGCGCAGATTGCACACGAGGAGAAGGCAAGTCTCCCATTAATGGCACTTTTGGAGTTCAACATATTGTCCAGCAGCTTAAAGGTTTACTAGAGTAAAACTAAGGACATTAATATATTTTCTGTCTTCAAGGGATAGGGAATAGGGAAATAATGCGTATTATTAGGTAAAAAATAGGCACTTACATTTTATTGTAACCGGTTATCGTCACTGCGTATTGACTGCTGGCAACAACTTGAGTGATGGTGTAAGTGACGCATGTCCAAATATGTCGGTCAGTTGTCGGCGTACGGGCAATTTCTCTCCAGGTTCCAACCAACTAATAAATTCAATGTAAATAGAAGGTATAGACAGAGAATTAATATGAATTATGTGTATCCATGAAAATCAATAAACAATAAAGGCCATGATTCAATCCATACACTTTGTATATTCCACACTAATATTACAAGCAACGTAGACAATTGTCAACGATAACCCATCATTTTCAATTGGGGATAACTTTTTCCCAGTACATAGTTCTCATGTAAACATAGTCATGCAAAATATGGAGCGGAGTTTATAAAAGCAATTGTAAAATTGAAGGACAAAGGATATGAATTTGAGGATATTTTTAAGACGAAAGGCATACAAACAGTCTAAATGTCCAATCATTAGGAAGTTTCGTCTGTGGAGTGGGACAGGAACCTGATACAGAGGTGTGTGAATCAATAGTAGTAATTCATTGAACAATTTTCCCTTGAAACAATTGCAGTCCTGTTTATCACATCTTTTCATGTGGTCTCCACTTTTTCACAAAAACTCGCTCGTATTTTTCGCCTTTCGCTTTCGCGAGTTCCTTTACCGTCCAGGAGAGCGTTGCTCTCCACAACCGGTGTGATGACGGATGAATGTGGGAATGACTGTGAATGAATGAGTAGTAGTGTTGTTTGCGAGAAATGAGGAAGTTTATAAACAATATGCGTTAAAGTTGATACATAACGCTTAAATCTAAAAAAAAATTAAAACGAAACGAGATGGTTTACAAATAAAAGGTGATTTAGTGGATTTATGAGGTTATTATTATTTTATTTTATATATTTTTATTTTTTTTATTGTTTGGTATTTTATTTTTTCATTTTTTTGAAGAATTTTAATTGATTTATAATTTTTATTATCTTTTTTTATACCTCATTGATTATTTGTTTTTTTTCTTTTTTGAACGTATTTATATATTTTTTTATTTGTTTTCTTTTTAATATTTCTCTTTTTTTAGATTAATTACGTTCACCACTTGGCACCAATGAACAAATACAGGATGAAACAATAACATGACTGATTAGTGCTTAAGTCATGAATAAAATGAAAAAAAGGAGAAAAAATCGGAAATTTTTGGTTTTTGAACACTCTTAATCGTAAGAAGAAAGACATAGGAGAGACTCATAGGCGAGATTTTTCTTTAGGCAGTGTGTATGTCTTGGGAGTATTTACATTGCAATCCCATATCGATGTGAGAAGCGGGTTTTGTGTATCCGGTAGCCTTTTGTGAAAGTTTTTAATGATTTTACGGATGTAGTCAATAACTGTTGGGAGATAGTGTGCTTTCCTAACATGATCGATTTTAATTAATTTACTTGAACGCAGCAACAAGCGAAGAGATTTATTCTGGAATATTTCAAGAGATTTAATCATTTATTTATTAATTGCAAATATTTCGCAACCGTATAACAGAATTGGTTTGATTACTGAGGTGTATAATCTGATACGGGAGGAGTGGGAGAGGGTGGAGTTTTCGTGACACAATGCGTTAACTTTTGACGAGCGATAAGCACTTTATGGCTGGCGGTTGAGAGGTGAGTTTGGAATGTTAATTTGGAGTCTAAGATAATGCCGAGGAATCGATGGTGGTTTACAATTGGTATCGCCTGTTTGTTGAAGAGTGCGTGAAGTAAAGGAAACTGTTTGCGTTTTCGTGAGTAGTGTACGTGTGTGCTTTTAGTGGCGTTTATTGTTATTTTCCAGTTTGTTGTCCATCGGTGTATCTTTTGTAGTTGTTTATTGAGTTTACGGACATTAGTGTCTCCAGAGTATGATGTGGCTGAAATTTCTGTGTCGTCCGCGTATAGGTGTAATTGTGTTTTGGGTGTAGAAGGCATGTCGTTTACGAAAATGTTGAATAGCAGAGGACTGAGGAGCGAACCTTGAGGAACGCCAGCATCAGCGGGTCGAACGGAAGAAAGAATTCCTTCCGTGAGTACTCTGAAGGATCTGCGGTGAAGGTAACTACGGATGAAATGGATGAGTGGAGTGGGGACGTTCATTAGAATTAATTTGTAAAGAAGACCGTCGTGCCAGACTCGGTCGAACGCTCTGGCAACGTCGAGATAGATTACGTCGGTGCATTTTTTTCTGTTAAATCCGTGTGATATAGTTTCTACAAGGCGGAGGGATTGGTGAATTGCTGACATACGAGAACGAAATCCAAGCTGATCGGGACGGATATGAGGATGGATGTGGAGTTCTAGGCGGGAAAGAATCAAGCGTTCAAGTATTTTTGAAATGTTAGAAAGGAGAGAGATTGGTCTGCAATTTCCGGGGATCGTGGGATCTTTTCCGGGTTTGGGAATAAGTATGATTTTACTGGATTTCCAAGGAGTTGGGAAGTGCAAAAGGGAGAAGGATTGGTTGAAAAGGTTTGAAAGTAGATCTAAGAAAATTGGGACATGGGAGGCATGAATAAGGAGAGTATTTGAGACGCCGTCAAGACCTGGGGCCTTTTTTGCGGGAAGGGAGGATAGAATTGAACGCAGTTGGAAAGGAGAAGAGATTTTATCAAGGTTATTGGGAGGAATAGGGAGTTGCAAAAGCGCTTTATTGACAATTTTATTGGTTTTGGTAATGGAGAGGTCACGTGACATGGTGGCTTGGAGAAAATCAGCTTGGATTTCAGTTTTTAATTTTGGATCGTAAATAAATTTTTTATTTTCGGAAAGGAGGGGGGAGTTTGTGACTTTAAATGGAGAGCGTAAAGACTTCATAATTTTCCAGAGGAAACCATCTTCAAAGTTAAGGGATGAAATATGCTCAGCCCAAGCGGCTGATGAGATGAGGGCGATTTCTTTTTTGACGGAGTTAGAGAGGCGGTTGTATTCTGATTTAAGAGCGGGGTTTCTGGAAAGTTGCCATTGACGGCGAGCAAAATTACGTTTTTTTATTAGATTGACTACAAATAAAGGGAGGTGTTTAATAAAGTTGTTATTTCTTTCTTTTCGGATTTTAAGGTGGGACACGGATTTTTGGGAAGACAAAAGCACTTCAGTAAATAATCTCGCACGGGAATCGACGTCGTTTTTAGAACAAAAATTTAGTGGTGGAATTTTCGAAAGTTTTTCTGCAAGAACTTCTGGAAAGCGATTCCAGTGGGTAATAAAAATAGTGGCTGGTGGAGAGATTACGGGAGAAAGAGGGATATGGAAAAGGAGAGGGAAGTGGTCAGAGGTAAAGGAATAGATGAGTGAAGGTTGAGATTGAAATGGGAGATTATGAAGAATTGCAAAATCGATTACGTTTCCGCGTGAATACTTTTGTGGAGGGCAGTTGGTTGGTTCGGAAGTTGCAGAAAGGGAGACCGGAAAACGGGAAAGAAACGAGTAGAGAGTACGGCCATTTTTATTTTTTATTCTGCAGTACCATGATTGATGCTTGGCGTTCCAGTCACCTGCAAAAATTCCACTCTTGCAGGTGGAAAACAAGAGTTCCATGTCCTCTGCTATTAATGATTTAGAGGCGATTTGGTAGACGGAGAAGATGTTTAGTGGGTCGTGCGGAGTGTTGACGGCGATACCAATTGTTTCAATATTAGTTAATGCGGGCACGTTCAGAAGAGAATAAGGGATGGAATTTCTGATCATGATTGCTACTCCTCCTTTGTGTGATATTCTGTCGAGTCTGTAAACGTGGTAAAGAAGCGAGAAGAAAGAGTTGTTGGGTTTAAGGAAAGTTTCTTGTAAAAGTATGATGTCTAAAAGAAAACATTTGGCCTGTGTGATAAGGCATGTCTACTCGTTGATGTTTTGCTATGCGGAAGAAAAAAAGAAGACGTGTGTGACAAAATGGAATTGGTCCACGGAGTTGTGGAGTGGACAGAGAACTTAATTATTTATTTATTACACCGATACTGCGATTAGACATTGTCTGGTGGCAATATATCATTATTTTCGGTTGAAATAAAATTAATAACAAGGTGGAAAAAAAATAAACCTACATACAACATCAAACACTCCTCTCGTTTATAATTATATATAATTATAATGGGTGACTGGAACACCGGGGATTGTAGAGGGGAATGAGGGAATCGGCGTTGGTTAATTCGGGTGGGAAATCAAAACGCTTGCGGTAAAAGACTAGTAGAGTTTGAATATGATAGTAAGAAACACTTTCTATGGACAACATAGGGGTAGAAGGAGGATGTAAGGGTATAGAGGCAGGTTACAAAACGATTACATAATTCTTAAAGATAGGTACCAGAACAAAATAAGACCGTGCAAGATACGTTTTGGTGCATATTAATAGTGACCACAGCCTAATGACCCCGGAGATCCATCTTTAAAGCAAATAACTAACGAAGATAAATGCTGAACCTAGACGAAACACTGAAGAGATTGCGGAAAAAGATAGCATAGAAAGATATTTTACCGCCTTCTACGGGACACTAACGAGTGGAGGAAAAATAGGCACCAATAAAATATAGGATAAGTTTAAAAGTACAATGGCGTAAGTAGCAGAAGAGCAACTAGTCGGTAAGAGAGTCAAAACGTAGACGCCAGGAATAATGACTGATGAAGTAATGAATTAGTTATCAAAATGTAAATATAAATTAATATTTAGAGCATATATTTAAATAATGGTATTAAAATAATAGCTGTCATGGAGGGAAATTTTGTTTATTATCGCTTGGAATTCTCACTAAATCCAGACACAAACAAGATTTGATAATGATACGAATTAAATCACTTTCTATATGAATCTGATTCAGTGAGTTGATTTGATAAGTTCAAATTAATAAAACTCAATAGGTTATGGACCCAGAAACCCAGTAGTTAGATGGGAAGCGTACGATTTAGAATTGCCAAGGACTAAGATAAGATGGATCTGGTTAAGCACATTAAACCTCTCACCGGTGAAGCAAATTGGTCGTTGTGGAAAAGGAAAATTCGTGATTTACTGGATTACTACGAAGCTGCTCTAGACGACATTGATAAGAGGTTAGTCAAACCAGCCGTATTACATAACGGAGCTACAGATGCACAAATTATGGCGCCCAAGGATAATAGCGATTTGTATTGCAAGTCAAATAGTCACGCTAAGTCCATGATTGCATGATATGTGACACATTCAGTGTACCAGAAGATAATGGAGAAGGAAACCTGGGAAGCACTGAAGCTACTCTTCGAAGCAACAAGTAAGGATCAGTTGTTTAAGCTTTGCACTGATTTATTTGCTTTTAATTGGAATGCAGGAGAAGATGTCTCCACGCACGTTGCCAAATTGAAGAGATTGTGGAAAGATATGAACAAAAGCCAAGGGTACGAATGAGGTGCCTGGGGTTTTAATTTAAAAATTGTTTCTCCGGAGATAAGCGTTACGGTTATCTCCCTGAGTTTTCTTCCGATCCTATTCCGAAAATCGGTGGAGCTAACTCTGAATCATGGTGGAGAAACGTCAGCAGACGAAGTGGTTCCGGCTAGCGAATGATCCACCAATTACAGCCGTTGTTTCATTTTTGTGATGTTTTTCCGGCTTGTACTTCCGGAATAGAGCAGACAGCCTTCGTGAATACCAAAAGTTAACAATATTGATGCATTATTTATTGAACGACATTAACATACAAAAAAAGTACCTTTTTTAGCAATATGGTAACTATTACACAAGCTATAGAAGCTCAATTGCGACTATCCAGACGTACCCTGCCGAGTTTAACTAGTTCGCAGTTGGGAAGCTGGGATTTGTCAGCCTAATGCATGCAAGTACATGATTTTACCTTTAGGTTCTCATTAAGAAGAAGAACAAAGCAATAATTAAATACCTTGTTACGAACATTATTACCTGCACCAGTTGATTTTTTACTTAAGAGGACAACATATTATAGTAATCATATAAGTAACGACAGTCATCTTCAACAGCTGTTTCTGCAAAATGTGAATGGCGAATTGATAATATTAGGATTTTCTTTTATGTTTTCCTTTATTTTCAAATTCTCGATGGTTCACATATGCACACGTATGGTAAAATGCTTTCTTTCAACCTGTAGCAGTCGTTAATCAGTAGGTCAGCAATCAGTCATATCTAAGATCGTCGGTGCGATCTAGTGCATGATAATAAATGCAATAGATCGGCGATTCACTGGTGATATCTTTGTTATTGTTATATTTGTATTAAATTCTCTAGTTAATTTCCAAATCAAATTTCTACGGAACTACACCTAAAGACGAATACTTTTAAGTAACTTAAGGTTCTAAGTTAGGCCACTTTAACTCGAAGAATCTGAATTACATACAATCACTTACTTAGGAAACGTACTAGCTGCTTAGTAATTTATTGACATCAATTAATTACAGGTTATGCGCATATGAGCAATCATTCTACAAGTTCATGCGTATAATCACCTCAACATTTACCTAGTTGCATTTATACATATAGATTTTGTCATCGTTTGAACTTCCATATTCGTACCTTTATACATTCTATCGTGTATTTTCCTTCTCTCAAAGCAGCAATGTCAATTTAAAGATTAATACCTCGAACTGCAGTTGAAAGAATGTTAAGAGTAAAGAAATTGGTAAGCGCAATAATTGTAATTGACCACACATTAAGAGCTTGCTTAACAATAATCAAATAGTTGATCATTTGTTGACAAAAATGGAATTTACTACCATACACTTGCGGGTTAACAACACAAAGTAAGAACACACGTGAAAACATCACAACATATGATTTATGACACATGAAGTGCTACTGTGATCATTGCCGACAGTTTTATTAACTTAAAAACGATTCTGAACAGTCAGTATGCCAAGGAAATTCAATGGAATAATCTAGTAAACATGCAAACCACGTTTTTATCGATGAATGTCCACTAATTGATCTCCAAAAGACAAGTAAGGCAGCGAGATTGACATCGAAATTATTTTTTCATTATGTTAACAGGGATGGGATTTATTGGTTAAAAATAAATTCTTTGGGTATCTTGATTATTCCGCCCTGGTAGACAATGACATCACCTCACAAAAACTACTAATAAAGAAAAAATAATATCATCAGATTCACAACATTCACACTTCACGAAAAATCGACAAAACACTGCAAGAATGCGCATGAATTACACTGGAGAAAAGTATAACGCGGCCTCGGCCTCCCATCCTTCGCGAGGCTCCTGTCGGACAATATTTTAGGGCCAGTAAGCGCTCAGTGATGATTACAGAATACGGATTGGAGAAAAGGAGCCAAATAGTCTCTTGGCGGTTACACCTAACTCTTTCTCCGAAATTCAGAATACCATAGAAGGAAAAGAGGTAAATTAGTCTCTTTTTAGCAGTTAGCTCCGGAGAAACGATTTTTAGGATAGCCCCCCTGATTTTTTTTTCTTATTTAAAGATTTACACATTTTACTAAGCACCTTTGAGACGTTCAAATCAAGTTGGATGTTGTTGACCAAGGACGAAGTGAAGACTTTTGACGAATTGACTACGCATTTTTGTATGTTCGAGAGCAACTTATGGAAGAATGCTGTTAGTGAGAAATTCGTTCAAGAGGCCCTCGTAGTCAAGCCAGATAAGCAAAAGAGGGAAAGTTCCTTAAACTTGGGAGGTAAAACCTCAAGGAAAGAAGACGTCTGCAATTATTGTAAGAAAAAAGATCATTGGGTGAAAGATTGCAGAAAATGGATTGCAGATGGAAAACCAGCGAAGAAGAGTGCCGAAATTGATGCACATAGAAATGAAGTCGACACCATCGGTCCTCTTAGTTTGGAATGCAGTGAAGCGTATGCAATAGTGATGCATTCATCGGGTTGGTGGATCGACAATGGAGCAACAAAGCATGCAACGAATTCCTTTGCTTATTTTACCGAATTTCAGTAATTCAGGTATCCAAGTCCCATCAAGGCTGCCAGCAAGGAGAAGTTTGTTGCAATTAGAAAAGGGGCAATTAAGATTTTGCCTAAAGTTAATGACAAAACTCTGCAGTTGGAACTACGAGACGTTTGGTATGTTCCAGATAGGTATTCCAAAGAATTTATTTTCTGTTCTTGAAGCTCATGATAAAAATGAGAGAAGCCAGTTCTACTCCACAGTAACAAATTTTTGTTTCCAAGTCAAAAATAAACTGTCATTTATGGAAGTCGTGCGGTTGGAGGTACACCTTACAAGATGGACATCACAGCGATTGTTCCAGAGACTGAGCAAGAAGTAAATGTAGTGGTGGCTGATAGTTCAGTCTTGCAGCTGTACCATGAGAGATGGGGTCATCACGACTAGAGAAACGTCAAGTAGAAGCTTCAGAGAGAGTTGGGCATCAAAGTGTCGATGAACATGGAGCTATGCGACTCTTGCATCAACGGCAAAGCTCATAGGCTACTATTTGGGATGAGGAAAAAAACATCGGAACCAGAAAAGTCGTGTCAGGTGGTGTTTGTGGTTCATTTGATTTTCTTTCCAGAAAGGACGATATTATGTCATCTTCAAGGACAGCTACACTACGTATCGTTATGGATACACAATCAAGCGAGTCAGACGTAAAAAGCGCTCAAAACGATGATTGTGCATGCGAAAAATCAAGGACATAACATCAAGGAATTTTTGAGCGACTGAAACGCTATCGAGAGAAGGGAATAGTTTTTCTCGCCGATAACACCCATAAAAATTAACTCTTTCCAAGCTCGGGTGAGAATAATGAGGAAACTGAACAAAACACAAGTATTTTCAATCAATAACTGAACTATCAATATATTTCACACATAAAACCAACCAAGGTAAAAACAAATTACCAACAGGTCGAGTGCCAGGTGACCGTTATGAGAGTTTCCACTCAGAAATGATTAAAACATACAAGTACGAGTGATGGAGCTTCTCTCTAAGTACAAAATGACTAAAAATCAGCAGGTTCATAAAACGGTGTAACTCGGTCGCCGACTCCACTGATAAAGAGGGCGTTCTGAGGGGTGAATCAGCTGAGGTATCAGTTGGTCGGTAAGGACGAGATGGAATGGGTAAGTTTAGGATGTAGGCGATTGGTAGCCTTGGAGGGGAGAATATAATGGGATGAGTGATAGATGGGGAGGCAGTTTTCAATTGGAGCGACAGGAACTGTTTTCTGGCTTCGGTAGAAGAATACAGGATCACAGACTTTGTGCTTTGGTCAGAATGACCACATTATTGGAATCCTTCCTCACGTTAGGGGTTATATAAACGATGCAGGACCTGGCGAGGGAAAGGCATGGCGGAAGGTGTGGCGGGAGGCGTGTTGGAAGACGTGGCGGAAGGCGTGGCGGAAGGCGTGGCGGAAGGCGTTGCGGAAGGCGTGGCGGAAGGCGTGGCATAAGTCGCTGGCAGGAGTCGCTGCACTTTGGAGTCGTAGGCATTTTAGCCGTCGTTGGCGCACATGTCGTTGCCCGATGCGCACCCCGTCATGCGCGCTAAGTCCTTCAGCTATGTACGGAGGGTAAACAGTCCGCAGAAGGGAAACATGTCCAAAGAGGGGAAATTGGCAAAAATACGGATGTGGGGGTGTATAAAAAATGCCACACGACAACGGGAGGTAGTTCGAAAACGCAGAATTCTGGAGAATTCCTCGGGAGCACGGGATCACGCAGAGACTGTCAGCATCGTATAAGCCAGAACAAAACGGTAACAGCGAACGTGAAAACCGAACAATAGTGGAGATGGAAAGGACATTCAAGTATTCCAATTCATAAGTTCAGTTTCCAGCAGCAATATGGCCTAAACCATGGCCAACTTCATAGCAGGCCATGGCATGCAACTGTGGCAACTCCACATGGGGGTCCTACCGCTTCCTATCGCTACTTTGTGAATGTATGGTTCATTTACGTGTGGTGTTGACTGTGGTGACCAAAAACTGATTTTTAAATAGTTTTATTTGAATTATCCGTCAAAACAGTGATACTAAGGCGTGGCTAAAGGTATTGAGAAGAAATTGATAGGTTTATTATTTGTAGAAATTGAAAAATGCGTTATATTTCACCATCTGTAAAATTGCAAATCGACCATGTCCTGGCACTGAAATCGAAGGTGATGTAATCTTCAATGCTGCGACCAGGGAATAGTTATATGTCGAATAATTTTCTTTCAATTTGGTGTATTTTACGCAATGAATAGTAATGACAATCAATTACGTCCATGTTTTCCTAATTCGCATGTATTCCAAGAACGGTAATCTGGCCGTTATCGCTAGCTTTTTCAAACATAATTTTATTTAATTAACCTATTATTTCAAGAAAAGTGTTCTTATCATTAGTTTTACAGTTATTAGTTTTGTTATATGAATGAACTATCTCGTATAAGGTATTTAATTCCGCGATTACTTCGAATTCTCAAACTATAGGTACATTCTTTGCATTATGCGTTGGGAGGACTAAAAATTGTTCGTGTTTACCTTTATTAGGTATTAAACTGACGGCCTGCTTAGCAAATTATTTTATTGTCGATATTTAGCACGATATGCCGGATGAAACACGAAAATAATGACAGCGTATTTGTTAGATTTATGTATAGAGGCAAAAATCAATAATTTATGTCGGTAACTATATAGCGCCATTGTTTTGAATAAACAACTCTGTTCTTTTTCTGCCACCATTATGAAGTGACTTCTTTTACCGATCCCTTTCATACCCATAGTGAGTTAACTAGATATTTTTTTCAAACTATAACTGGTTATGGGCCCAGACACGAGGTTTATAACGTTTATCAGAAAGGGTCATTAGTTTTTAGAGTGAAAATTACGTACATACGGTATGTACTCTGTTTCGGCATCAACTCAAGGTCAGGCGTAGAAAAATGGCAGAGGGTATATTTAATGAAGAAAAAGCCTTCAGCGTCCCCAAGGTTATACTTGCGAGTAATTTTAATGCCTGGAGGACAAGGATCAAGAATGAGATGCTGGTTCGGAATTCTATGAAGCCGTAACTGGGTACGTTGATGTTGCTGGAGCCAAACTTGACCTAAAGGAGGTGAGGTGGCGCGTCAGAAATAGCTTTACTGCTCGGTCAGTAATCGACGGGCTGATGAATGATATCACCGATTTGGACGAGGCTAAGGACGCATGGGAAGTACTCGAGAAGGAATGCATGAAGAATACTGAGTACGGAGCGATGGTTACATTCCGAGAAATGTGTGCTTCCGCGAAATCCAGTTACACGTCAATGCAGGAGTATATCAATAAAATCGTGGACATAAATATAGTGCTAGCTAAGAACCAATTAGGGCTCGAAGATAAGCATTTGGCGGCTCTGTGTCTGAGTGGGTTACCATCGGAATATTACAATCAAGATACTTGTTGCGGCGAACAAGTTGAGCATGTCGGACGTAAAACAACCGCTACTCGAAGAGGAAGAAGAACAGAAGAGCAAGCTGCTGGAAAGGTCCTACGTCATCCTTAAGGTGAGCATGAGAAGTTGTAAAGGAGGAGAATAAGGAAAAAAAAACATCAGGAAACACAAAAAATAACAGGGAAGGAGCAAACGGTTCTGGAAAGAAATTTGGGGGTAGATCACAGCGTTCACCAAGTCAACGAATCTGGCGTTTTGGGTGCGGAAAGGAGAACCATTTCGCTAGAGACTGTCCAAATTACAAAACGGGAGAGAAGGCATAAGAAAAGATGAAAGTAATGAAAGAATTGGACCATACCAAAAAAGCCGGTGTAGACACTAGGGAGGATATTGCCTTGTATGAGAGAAGGTATGCTCCAGAAGAAAATAGAATGTGGATCCTGGATAGTGGAGTATCAGACCACATGACAAATAAAAAATGTTTATTTATACCTATGGAAGAATATTCAGGAGATGTAGAGGTGGGCGACGGGAGGCCTCTTATAATAGTTGGCAAAGTCGTAGTAGCTTCGTTGGCAATAGTTGGTCACTCTACACTTTTCCGATGAATGTGGTGGGAAGGACATTAGTCTGTCTGATGTTCTGTATGTTCCTAATATTCAGGACAACTTGATATCACAGGAGCTAGTTGAAGAAAAAGGACTCGAGTTCAGAACCAAGGAGGGAAGGACTAAAATTTTGAATGGTGATAAGTTGATATTCCAGACGCATGGGAGACTTTACTTTGTGTCCACCTTGGATGGAATTTCAATTGAGACCCTACATGAGGAGTATAAAATAAATATAAAGAAGACGTCCCGTGTTTCACAGCAAGTTTGGCACAATCGATTGGGCCACCCATGTTATAAAATTATGAGCAAGATGGAGGTGATCTCAAGTCTGATTTCCAAACAGTAAAATGTAAATAAAAGTGAAGACTTTTGTGACCATTGTGTCCAGGGAAAAATGGAAAGGTCGTGATTTCCCAAAAGAATAATCGTGAGGATCTGGGTGTTCTGGAAAGGGTGCAATCTGATATCATGGGGCAGATCCAACCAGAGTCTTTAGGAAGGAAGAGATTCATTATAAAATTTATCGACGAAGGGTCAAAATATGTGTATGCATTCCCAATGGCAAAGAAGAGTGAGGCACTCGACCACATCAAGAAATACAAGGACAGGTGCAACGCTCTTAAAAACAGGAGGATGAAAGAACTCCAGACTGACCGGGGGACTGAGTACCTGGCCAGGGAATTTCCATTTTTCTCGAGAATAATGGGATCGCACAACTAAATTCCGTCGAATAAACGCCCGAGCAAAATGGCACTGCCAAGAGGATGAACCTGACCCTCGCTGATATTGTGAGGCGCCTTCTGTTGCGAGCCGGGATACCGCTGTATTTCTGGGTGGAGACCCTGCGGACGACAGTGTACCTCCGAAACCTACGTCCATCGAAGACTTTCAACATTGACTCTGCACAGGATCAGTTGACCGGGAGAAAGCTGGAGAGGCAAGACATGGAGCATCTCCGGGTTTTTGGCTGCCAGGCCTGGGCCTGGATACCCGAGAAGAGGAGATACTTCAAGTTCTCCCCCAAGGCGCAGGAGTGCGTTTTTCAGGGATATGAGGAGGGAACGAAAGGCTACAGTCTCTGGAGCATCCAGAAGTGGCGAGTGATCCACAGCCGGAACGTGGTGTTCCGGGAGGGTAGATTTCTTTACAGGCAGAAGGAGATCCTGAGGCACGAACGGCCTACCCCTGGGGATGTGTTCTGTTCCATTGCCGACTTCGCGAAGGAGGAAGATGACGGCGCCGAGGTCCTTGTTGTCCAGGGGGGCATGTAGCTGCCGCCTGACGGTCCTGATAGTCGTGGAGGAGGTTGCTACCCTGGAGAGGATGGCGCCGCGGGCACGGGCGTCCAAGTCAGTGAGGGGGTCGTGCCACCACCACTACAAGCGGGCGCTGGCGTGCCGGAGCAAGATGTAGGTCAGCGTCCAGGAGAGAATGGCGGAGCAGATTTCCCCGATGTCCAAGGGGGCGTACCACCGCCACCACCGCAGCTCGGAGGTCGAGCGGCTCTCAGAGACGACCACGTCGACGGCGAGGGACCGCGGCGCTCCCAGCGCCAAAGGAGTCCCACGCACTGCTGCACGATATCTTGTCTGTTGCACAGCTGTGCAGCTTTTTCTGCGAATGATGATGTCGGACCTCTCGCAGTGCCCCCAAAGACCATGGAGGAGGCCATTGCCGTCCCGATAGTGAACATTTGGTGGAGGCAATGCAAAAGAAATGGCCAACCACCAGAGGAATGGTACATGGATTGTAGTAGGAAGGCCCAACGGAGTCAATGTGGTAGGTTGTAGGTGGGGTTTCCCCCCACCTAAGCTTGACCCCTCTGGCGAGCTTACCTACAAGGTTTTAGTCAGAAATTTGGGTTTGATTTTTTGGAGACTTACAGGCCGATATTATCGATGGGCAGCCTGAGACTTTTATTAGCTTTAGCTGTGGGCAAAGAGAGGGAGATCGAGCATATTGATTGTGTTGCAGCTTATCTGAATGGTGTCCTTAATGAGACCATATACATGGAGCTGCCCAAGCTCTGGCAGGAAGGTGACAGGGGCATGGTGTATCTTCTTCAAAAGAGTCTGCATGATTTAAAACATTCTGCCATGGTGTGGATTGATATGCTAGTTAAGAATTTGTGTAACCTAGGGATTAAGCTATGTGTTTCAGACCCATGTGCTTTTGTGCATGATGAGGGATACATAGAAGAATCTATGTAGATTATATTATTGCTTATGGTGCCAAAATTTTCTAACATTCGTAAAGAAAGGTTTAAGAGATATTGTGGAGATCAGAGAGCTAGGGCCGATCACTAATTTTATTGGAATCCATTTTTCTCGGCCTACTGAAAAGGTTCTTAAAATGGATCAAACTTGACCTAAAGGAGGTGAGGCGGCGCGACAGAAATAACTTTACTGCCCTGGGATTAATATCACGATCAGTAAGAAATATTCTTTATTTCAAGATGGCCCGCCAATGTTGTGTGACGTGTTGCAAAAGTGACTACACTCCACAGAAGGAAGAGGGGTACGTCACCGTGTTCTATACACCTATAGCGGAGTGTCATAGGAATTTGTGGCTGAATAACATTCCAAGAAGGTACTGGATTTTTTCTCATAATTCGGTGCTGTGCATTAATCATTTCTCTGCAAAAGTTATTATTCGTAGAATAATGAACACGGATGCGAACAGTGTGAATAAACCTATGCACTAGCTTGTCCCAACCTTCCCCTTGTGCAGCCTCACCATTTTTCATTCTGCCTTTGTGTGTTTAAACGTAGTGAACCCCCCAGACAGAAAGAATCCTGAAGATAGATGGGGTAAAATTTGCTCCAGGCATGAGGATTTACTGCAGGACAGGCTGGATTTAGACTTATTCTCAGACTTCACTAAATTCCTGCATGGGTTCAAAAACACATTGTAAGATCATTTGCAAACCTGGAAAGTTCATGAAGGTAATGATGTTAACCTATTCTAAACTCTTCATTTTTCACCTGTATTACTTTCACCTGCAGTATTCACTAAATACTATGCAAAGGCAATTAATAAAAAAATATGTGCTAGTACAAAGCAATTGAAAAAAGTTAAGAGAAAACTTCAAATAAGTGCTGCATTTAATTATCTGTGAGTGGAATCTGTGACTTTGAAATGAAGTACTCTGTTACCTAAAGTGTCAGTTCTCAGTCCAGCTTTGGCCTTATAAAGTTTACTTATAATAGTATGTACAATTGAGAGACAAATTGTCTTCAAAACAGTACAGTGATAGGCCACATTCGAGGACACCACATAGTGAGTGAGTGCAACGGTGTGCTGTTGCAATGGACTAATGCCGAGAGAACATTCGTTGCCAATGAGTTTTAAATTTGCTATGGCTTTAAAAAAGGCATGTTGTTAATGATATAATTTCTTCGTACCAGATCCTATATAACCATTTGTACCTTGATTGTAACAATAAAAATCTTGATACTCAAACGTTTTATTATTATAAGTACAAAGATGCCAAGGTATAGAAATTTATTTTCTTAGTTGTAATTATGGTATTAAAATTCGGGTTGAAATTTCTTTTGTTAGTTGTAATCGTGGTAAACTACTTGTCAACAGCAGATAGAAAGCATACATTACTTTGTAAATGTGTTTTAATGGATGGTTTTTCGCTTACTGACAGCAGTCTCTTTCCTACGATGTCAGATAATTCTCTTACTATGACTATACTGTATTCAGTCTTGAGCACAACGTTTCCCTCGGTAATAAGAAATGCTTACCTAATTTTCTTACTCTTAGGCGTCGCGATACTAGAAATTCACCGGAGAGGTCACATGATTAGCACTGCGGTTAATCATATCGCACCGTTGAAATTGCTCCTGTAAGCGCCCTAAAATACTATTTAAAATTTTGAATTTACATGCATGTTAAACTTATGACGTTAAATCACTATAAATTGATAGTTACCTATGCTGATAGCAGTCGGTACTCTTTGATAATAATTTTGCGCTGCATTTACGCTGTTTCCTTCGCTACGGGATTATTTTCAGTTGTCAGTCACTGTATCTAAGGAGATCTATCAACAATTTAGTTTCAAACACAAAGGGCAAAATGAAAAACATAAGATTCATCTTGTTGTAAAGGATAGAAGTACGGGATCTATCCTTCCTCCCCGCAAGGCAAGGCAATAACACATTATTGTGATAGTGTTTAGGTGAGTCCTCAGGGGGGGTGTATAGTATTGCTAACATAGGATTTCGCAAGATGTCACGCATTTTCCTTCATCTATCTCACTCAATGATTGTGTGTAAAAGACCGTGCAACGCTGGATTTTCAGTTAAAAATATGTAAATTAAACACGAACAATGATGCTATTAACTATATAGGGCTGTGATGATATTTGAAGCATGTATCTTTTAATACATTCCATGGAAAAAGTTAATAGAAAGAAATAATTAAGTTGGTTTGGTACCATTAGTCAACTTCAAATGTTTAAGCCAAGTCCAAAACGAAGGGCAGAAGTGCGTAGGGGGCATGTGCGCCCTTCTCCCTCCTTCGAAAAGGCCCTTCTCATGCCCCAAATCGCCGCTAGAAAAAATGTACTGAGAACAAATGAAGTCCGAATAATTTCTTGGCGAAGTAGTTAACTTTTGCATCGATCGTTTCCATTCAGTTATTTGCTGTTTTAATATCTTCTAATGCAAATTAAAACACTATAATTAATCATGTTTAACTTTTGGGAATTCATTGGTGTTATTATAGCCATTATAATATTATAATATCACTGTTTTAGTCAATTCTTGAAGTCATTTTGTCTACTTATCTCTCCCGATGTCCAGATTTTGCACCATTAGGCCTTTTTTAATAACAACATTCATACGTAGTTAGCGGCTGTCTTCATTCCGTGCTTAAGTATTTTGCGTAGGTATCTGCAGTGATATTTCGTGGAATATCTATATCATTGAGAGTTACTTCCACATTTTTAACATTTATTTCTTTTCTCGTCCTGTCAGCTTCTTGATGGCTTGTAGAGATTTATTATAAGATCAACTGAACAAAATCAAGTACAGTATTTTCTTTAGGTATTGCAATACTTTCTGGCACCTAAAAGTATAAACCGCTAATAATAAATAGCGTTAACACATGCATAATTGGTAGGTATGTATTGTGATGCAAATGACTAGGTGTTAGAGATTTTACCAGTTGAAATTGGTCTATTGGGCTTTAGGTTTTCTAGTTTACCTAACAAGGAGACATCGCGTGACTGACGTTCGGGATCCAAATGAAGAAATTATTATCTGAAACTATAGAGAGAATGCGGGAAAAGTGTCACGGCATTCTTCCATTTGGACCCTAGTTCGAGGGAAAAACGCAACTAAAGAATTTCCCTCCGTATAAATACTTTGAAGTACAGCAGAAGACGTGGCCGAGCGGTTGCAGTAGGCCTACGATTATTTTTGAAAATTGGTTTTTCATTTGAATTCGTCCCTTCAAAATAGTTGTTTTGGTGAGAACACAAATGCATTTCAGGCCCGTTGATGTGCGACTACCCATAGCCGTGCCTAAGGGGTCAAAGTGCAGGTGCACTAGAATAAGCGGATTTCGATGCCAGACAAACGTCCTTATAGTAATTTGCTGATTGTAGAGTTCCATAGGGGCCAAAAGTTTAACCATTTTACCGTATCTTGAAGCCATCATGGAGTAATATTGCTCTGCGCCGGCCTAGCCGCCGTACGGGCGCTTGGCTGACGGTCGCTGCTACGCTGACATCCGTGCCGAGCTCTGAGCGCTCCCCCTTCTGTCCCCACCCCTTCTTTCTCTTTGTACTTCCTCGTGCATTTCTGAGGGTAAATAAATGGTCAAGATTATCTGATTACCTGGATGTGTTTAATTAACACGTTGCGTACGGGAGTGTTTAAATCCCTCATACCCCTCTGTTCCGGCAGGTATTTAAACTGGAACACTTTAATATGCACTCCTCTCTTAGAATTGCCATTGCTTCATAATTTATTAATAATTTTTAATAGAATTTTTTGTACTTACTCAGGTATAATGTTAGTAATCCTTTTTGGTGTGATACTGCAAGAAACAGGCTCCTTTGTGCAATGGGACACGGCAAAATTTACATATATATCTAGTTTCACTTCTCAATTTTTTTGACGAGCACACTTTGCACACCCGTGTATGATATTTTTTTTTCCCTTTTCCAACTATGGGTTCGAGAGAATGCGTTGCCAAATCTCCCGAGAGCCTGGCTGGGTGATCTTCTTTGGGGGCCCGCTGCGTAGGCTCTTTCACATCTGTTTCCTTATCGCCGCTCGGCTCACCGGCGCTAGACTCATCGCCTTGCCTTGGTCTCTCACTGCTTTCTGCCCACTCTTTTGAAATCCCGAGAAGAAATTGCTTGAATCTTATTTTGCTGTCTTTATTCAATGTTTTATACACCCGAAAGGAATTAAAGAACGCACAGTTGATCAACCATAGTACAACTTTTTTAGACCACTTCATAGTTTTTCTTAGTATCGTGTAGTACGCTAAATACATATCAGCTCTGTCAACTCCCTTCATGCAATCATTATACTTCACAATACAGTTGGGTTTTTTGACGACAAGCCCTGTTATGTTGTTTATTTTCCTTGCGTTGCTCATGCTTGCATCATGAATGGTCGTGATCATCCTAACCTCCCGTTTATATTTCCAATTCAGGAGTAGGACTTGTCCTTTTCGGAAAAAGGTGTATTCTCCTTTTTTCAATTTTTTTGATTCTTTCTTCAAAATGTCCGGAAGACCTCTATTTGCTCTAATCGTGCCACAAACTCTTGTTTTTTTGGCAAGAAGAGATTCTGCAATTTTAACACTATTATAATAGTTGTCCTGATAAATGTGATGCCACTGGTTTAGGCTAGGTTTCAGCACTGACAGAATAGTTTCTTCAAGTTTTTTCCCCTCAGCTGCATAAATCTCCAGGTTGGAAATGTAACCACTCTCACTTTCACATACCATGCGAACAAGCAGTCCATATTTCACTATCTTGGCTGGGTTGTATGTGCGGAATTTCAGCCTTCCTCTCCAAGGAATCATTGCCTCATCTAGAGATAATTCTTGTTTTGGCTTATAAACTGTCTGGCATTTGTCTACAATATAGTCTACAATTGGTCGTATTTTGAATAACCTGTCAGATGTTTTCTTTGAGTACAATTCATTGTTATTGAAATGCCATGCTTTCCAAATATATTCGAATCTGTTTCTTGACATCAATTGCCGGAATATAGGCGTTGAAATAAAAGGATCAGTAGTCCAATATTCTTTCAACGATGTTTTCCTTACTTGGCCCATGAGGATTATTATTGAAAGAAACTTCTTCATTTCAGGAACAGTAATGTCAGACCATTTTCCTGACTTGGGAGATAATTTGTATTTATCTTTATTCTGACTGTAGTACAGGTTGGACTCATCACACATCATTTGGAAGAAGTCATCACCAAGAAAAAGTTCCACAGCTTCACAAATACTATCAATATGTTTAGGCTTGATTTTTACACCAGGAGTACCTTCAAATTTCTCCAAAGTAACTTTTACATCTCGTTTTAACCATGTATCCAAAATTCCACTATCAGCAACTTCGTCCTCACTTATTTCCGAAGACTCACCGTCACTTATTATGGAAGAATGATTTTTTCTTCTGTTCTTACTAACTGGAATGTCGCTATCATTTTCACTTTCACTGCTCTCTTCATTGGCCTCAACAGGTACATCAGATAAGTCATCAGCACACAAATCTGCTAAAATTTCATCTTCTCTCATTCTTTGCTTATTGGAATTTGAAGCCATGCCTCCGCAATATCACAAACTATGTAACTACAAGAGGAACTGTCATAAGACTAATATCCCAGGTTTGAAAAGAAATAAGGCACTGGTAAATGATCACACACATTCGTCTATAAGACATGCCAACACATAAAAATCGGAAACAAAACTCAGGCAACGAAACCAACCGTATGAGCAAGGGTCTAAAAGTCAACTGAAGTCAAACCACGAATGCCTCTTCCGAGCGCATCTCATATCGGGAACACGTAGCCGACATAGGATAAGGAAAGCGAGAAATGCTAGGCTGTGTGTTTGTGAGCGGTCAGGGTCACTGATAAATCCCACACGCTTAGCTTCGTGCCTGTTTCTCTATCCAGTCAAATGAAACTATTCCATAATTAGACTTGACCGTCTAGAAAACAAACTTCCAGTCGTATGCCGTTTGACACCCCGACCGATGAAATTCTTGAGTCATGGAAATGGGAAATTTGTTGTCTTGAAAAAAATATGTTCAGGAGTATTTCATAACATGCATGGCGTTACTCCTGAGTAACTATTGTCAGTAATACCCAAATTACCACTCTGAACTTGAAATAAGTTTACATTGACGATTATTCCATCTATATTTCATCTAGTATTGTAAACGGAACACAGGTAAAGAAATTAATGCGTGAAAAACGCGAATGCGTGAAAGTAGCGGCTTTAAAAACATGACTCTATTTAAACAAAAAATATATGCAGATATTCTAAATGCATACAACTTATGCAAAAATATATTATTAATGATAGATGCCCGTTACATATAAAAAAACTGATATAATTAAATTATATTGGCAAAATAAAAGGAGTCAACAGCAAAAACGAGAATTCTCGTTATCCGTCCTTAACGCATGGCTCAGGAAAAACGAAGATTCTCGTGATCCGTACGCAACGTGTCATATTTGAAAATACAACGAGTAAGTACCTACACAATTCAGTTACGGTCTCTTGATGTAGATGGTATGTCATACTTGTCAATTAATGTTGACTTTTTGATGCCAGGTAGGGACTTCCGGTAGGAATCTACGGATATGAGCAAGTCGTGAAAGGCGTCCTCTTTTTGTGTTATTGTTCCGTTGAAATCGGACATAAGTTTTAAGCCTCGCTCCGCATAATCATTAACTACTCTAAGGGAAGTAGGAATTTGCTTTCTCATTTTGTAATCATCTCTTTCAGCCCATTCAGTCACAGGGTACTGTAAAAACTCTTCACTAATTCCCAGTATTTGAAAAAATCTATTGGATATAGTTGGATATCAATTTCTTTAGGATGCATGAAAACAACAACAAAAAATACCAACGCTTGAATGTCACCTGATACTCTGCGCTTCTCTGCATCTTTAGCCAATCTGTCTTCTTCGAGCAGTGACCTCTTAATTTTATTGCCTTTCCTCACTGCCCTCCTCTGATCATCTTTATATCTACACCCCCTATAACTCCTAAACTCGGTCCGCGTTGATCACACAAGAAAAGTATTTATTCCTGCCAAGCCCTTCTTTCTGCTTCTTTAGTTGCATATTTGCCTTTTTTTCCAGCTGTTCCATTGCATCATTTTTGCTCAAGTAAAACATAGAATCTACCTTACTCTGAAACATTTCTTTCTTAGCCATCGCGGCTGCACTTGGCGGTTTATTAGTGGAGATATTCCTATGGAGATTCCTCCATTCCTGATAAAGCGACTCAATTTTTTCAATAACCCGAATGTCTTGGATACAGGGTTTTTTAATAATATTATAATATACAATATAATATTTTAGATACAATTTTAGTTTTGTTTCACAGATCAACAACTTCTTTCATTGCAATCCTAGCTGCGTCCCGGACGTAATCATTTTTTCTCATGTAATTAAAGAACACACACAGTAGCTCACGTATTGTTGGAAGCTTTGATAATACTTGAAGCTCCACAGATTCTTTCCCAACAAGTTCAATCACAGCTCCACTCCGCATTCACGCCATTGTGTAAACTGTTTCACTTGAAATAGATGTTGACGCAACCACGCGCTTGCAAGGGAAACACCTCACTGAACCTCTTTGGCCAAAAGAGAAGAGACTGCGATTCTCATATTCTATGTATTCACTATGTCAAGGGAGAGAAACAAAGAGGACTGCCGATAATTTAACCCCATCCCACAGGGCTCAAATTATTAGCTTGGAAGGATAACAGGAGATACCAAAATGATTACAAAGCAATGCTTTAATATGCATCGTATCACTATAGACTAAGTTAGCATTTTTGTATCAAACCACTTCACCAAAACACATTCATAAGACAGCAGAACTATCAGGTTATTAGCTTGTCGGTGTCTGTTCAGAGTGAAAAGAACATTCAGCGAAGGAAAACGAGCGTACGATTCGGCTGAATTAACGATGAAAAATATCAAATATCGTCGGGCGCGAGCGGCGACTATGCCGGTGTAGAGCAATATTACTCCATGATGGCTTCAAGATACGGAAAAATGGTTAAAATTTTTTCCCTAAGGGACTCTACAATCAGCAAGTTACTTTAAGGACGTGTGTCTGGAATCAAAATCCGCTTATTCTAATGCACCTGCACTTTGACCCCTTAGGCACGGCTATGGGTAGTCGCACATCGACCAGCCTGAAATGTAATTGTTTTCTCACAAAAACAACTATTTTGAAGGGACGAATTCAAAAGAAAAACCAATTTTAAAAAATAAGCGTAGGCCTACGGTTACAGGCGCTGGACCTATATCCCCCGGAATGTGGCGCAGCTTCGAATCCCAGTCCGGTCAATATTTTTTCTTTCGAATATTTTACGAAGTCACTGTGCATTACCCAATCCCATACCTTTATGGCAGTAACATCTATATTTTTTAATTTTTAGCCTATTTTCTGGATTTTTATTCAACCCCCTTGGGAGACTTTCGAAGCCAATTTCTGGATTCTTGTTATGCCGAAAAGAGGTTTCACATGCCGACAGGCCTAATATGTTTAGATTATGAAAATACAAGGATACTTCCGTGAATAAGATGGGCTTCGAGTGGTCGTGATTCTTTCTCAAGGCGGTGAACAATGAACGGATTATACTTTTTAATATACAGCGTTGCATACACTTCAAATTTCCCAGGAACTGCGTTCGAATAATGACTTTTGTGACTCAATTTTTCGTTCAATAGTTAACATAAAATAAGTAGAAGATAAGCAATGACTGCGTCGGGGAAACTACTCCCGAAAGTATTTTTGTGTATGCAGGATCCAGCGGGTGAATTTGGTCCAAGTGTGGGGGAAAATGTGAGATCAATGGAGGAATAATAAGGCTATGTGACTGTGGTGTGTTCAAAGTCAGGGAATCTAACAACTGCATTGTATATTCAGTTCTTGGAAAAAGTATTAAGGCCTTATGTAGATGACAAACATTTTCTACTACTGGTGGATTCGTCGGGAGGACAAGCAAGTGGTGCAAGGTACGACGAACTATTCGCATATGAAACCGGTGAAGCTTCTTGCGCGGTAAAAATAATACCACCCAGGTGCACGCACTTATGCCAACCCTGTGATGTGTATTTTTACAAGCAGGTCAAACAATTCATTACTAGGCTGCAAAATAGCAGTTATTTGTTAAAAGAAAAAAGAGATATTACATCCCGGGAGAATGGTATTAAAATACATTCATTGCTGCACCATCAGCTATCTTCGTCTGCATTCGGTGACATGATGAGATATGCGTGGTGTGCATCAAAACTGGTATAAGATAGGACAGTATTCAGAAATGTTCGAGAAATATGTTTCCCACATGATCTGCGTTCACGCAAAAGTAATTGCTCAGGTGGGAGCTTTATAAAATGTGCTTGGTGTAGAATTATTCTTTGTTTCATTTTTTGTTTCATTTCAAAATTTCATTTTTATCTAATATTAGGGTACGTATTTTATACTTCACTGATACACAACATTAAGACCTGATAAATGTAAAAATCCTCTTCCCATATAATTGTATTTTTCACAAAATTTTACGTGCTTCCCTTTAAAGCTGAAAATTAATGTGGTAAAACAACTGTGATTCTTCAGGGACCCTGATCACAAGTCAATGCTATTCCTTTGAGGTTCACAATCGATGTTTTAATTACGACAATTGCGTTCTCATTATTCGTTGAAATAATATCCAATCGTAATACGAATCATTGATTGTACTCTTTCGATTTCTATATCACCCGGAGCCAAATACCTGCTGATGAGTATTGTCCTCTACTTCTCGTATCGCTTTCTTATCATTTTTAGTGGCAATAGGATCTTAATATAAATATATGTACTCACACCCGTAAGAGTAAATGCAGTGGCTGTGGATGTTAGCGATGTTGAACAAGTTCCTGTCGAAAATACTTGACCTTCGGATGGTATTAAGGTAGTAGCTATCAGCAGGGTGATGTGGAGCAGCGAATGAAGTTTGTGATTGACTCCCATAATTTCCATCATTTCTTTATTCCTGGGGAAAAATAATGTTTGACCGGGTAAATATTAGAAACTTACGCTGATTCAGGTGAATAAATTAATTATGACTAGAAGCACACAATAGCATAGGATAACCTGCTCAAGGGATGATAAATAATTTGAATACAGCTTCAGTGCCCCTTGTATATAGAAACGAGAAAGTATTGAATTTAAATCAGAAGCTTCATCATATAATGGCAAATATATTTATAGAATTTGCAATCTTATCTTACTAAAAATGCATTTACACGCTTTTTAATTGAATAAGACAATTGGTAGGTATAAATTTATTTAACATCCACCAAATACACATTATAGTCTCAAAGTCGCTGGTATAGCTACGCCAGGAATGGAAATTATACCGATTTTGCAGGAGAAGTATTTTGGTGCTCTCACCGATGATGCTTCTATTGAATAGAAAGCTCTGTCCAAGCCCGGGTGTGCTTGAAAATTTAACGTGAAACAAATATACTCAACCATTTATTAACAATGTTAAATGAATATTTGATACCGTATTGTCAGATTATAAACTAGAAGCTCAAGGACCCGCAAAAATTCCAGTATTTATTATTTACTCCTGGAGTATGTTAAAGTAATTTTGACCTTCAAAAAATGTTAATCGAATTAAGTATTTCAAGCTACCTTAATTATTTTCAGCAGCATAAAACACAAAATTGTTAATAAATTGTAGTGATTTACTTTGTTTACTGCTGCTTTGAAAAAAGAGGAATATTGTCTCAGTAATGGCACAAAAAACTGCCATATATGGAGTCATGGTTCTGGTAATAAAAATAAGACTTTTTTATTTCCACACCAATGAATTTTAAATAGGATTGGTCTTTTGCCCGCAAAAATATCAATCAAGGCATATATTGGTTGTTTGAAAGTGAAACTTTGGTCTTACGTTGATGCTATTTTTATAGAATGGAAAGTTTTCACATAGAAAAGCCTTGTTCAGTGCAATAAACTTTCTGACATGTAATCTAAATCTTATGAAGGGTGATCGACGTCCCCGTCAAAAACGCTCAAAAAGGCTAAATACCTGATATGGAAAAGACACTTCTTTTTCTGAAATTACTACCAGGATAGAGAATTAAAATACTACGAGCGTGATGCACCCGCTTCCAGCGGGCTTCCCCCGCTCATTTCAATGCAGGTCCACAGAGGGATAGGCGCGTTTCTAATTTTAAAATGTAGAAAAAGAAGGCAGGGTCTTATGTACAAATTTAATTGGAGTATTCATGTACAAATTGAGGTCAGAGGACCTCGTTAAACACAACATTGGAAGTAATTACACTATCCTCTGTTAATACTTGTTTAGCGTTTTCCTTAATATTTACAAAAAATATTTTGAAAAGATCTTACCCTAGAGATTGCTACATAAAGTTGGCCATGAGAGAATACAGGGTCAGGCAGGAATAAGCCAGCTCTTTGCAAAGTCTGACCCTGAGCCTTGTTAATAGTCATCGCATAGGAAACCTTAATGGGAAATTGTCTGCGAGTCAAATGAAAAATCCCTAGCTGATCCATTGCCGATTCCCAATGGAAGCATAATCAATCTTTAGGGTGGATTATAACCCACAATTACTTATTTAAATTCCATTATTCTTTTCCAACCCCCATATATGACAATTTATATTCGCAATATCCTAATATACCTTTAGAGAAAAAAAATAAATATATAACCGCACTCGGAAAGGTTATTTTACCCCTTGCTCCATTCCCTACCCTGTTTAACAATTATTAATTTTTTAAACAATTGCATTAAAAATATTGTTAATTGAGGGAACGATGATAATAAACATTCTTTAAAAATGTTAACAATAAAAACCTTGAAAAATAAAGTAATAAATGTTCCGACACTTGGGATCTAACTCGAGACCAGTAGTTGACCGCCTTAACCACTGGGCTATCGCCGCCTAATTGAGGACATTATTTTTCAGGGTTTATTTAAAGCTCATCCCCTAAAAGAAATATCAAGGGCCATTTTTTAAAACCAATTTTAGGAAATAATAGCAATATTTGAGAAGTAAGATATGCCGTCGCATGTTCTCTGATAAATTCTGTGCATTTTGGTACATCATTTGTAGAGTTTGGATGCGTATAAGTTGAGAAAAAGGTATCTATACAGTAGAAATAATATAGAAGATTGAAAAGGAACATCATCAATGAAGCAGATGACAGAAGGTAATACTGAAAAACAATTTTATAAATTGTTAACCAGCAAATGGATAGAAGAGTGATTCTAGCTTAATAATTAATACCTAGCATATTTATCAATCGGTAAAATTGAAAAGGCATTCATCATTGATATCAGTTACAAAATCAGTTGAATCTTTTAATTTCCATAATTTTTCATTTTGCAGATTCAAAAAAAAAATCCACATAATGAAACGTTTTATGATAATTATATTTAGATTGATTTAATTTGCCATTGAGCGTTACGAATTTTCGTAAGCGTAGAATTACTGGATATCAACGCAAACTGTCTTAATTGAACGACTGTATTGAGCTTCCCGTGAATAAAGAATACCCTTTTTTGTGGAATTGACGCAGTAATTTAACGAAGATACAAAAATTATGTCCTAATTTTTCACATGTTACTAATATCACCTGACAGGTATTAATGGCTTCAGATCATCACCATCAGAGCTTGAGTACGGCATTGAAAACGGTCAGGTCAGATTAAACGAGTGTGAAATTTTACTGATTTTTCTCCCATGCTAATTCATCCTGCTGATAAGTGCAAATCTATTTATCAATGAAATTATAGAAAATGCTATCCCCTGAGTTTTAGTCATAGAGCGTATGCATTGATATGTGCAAGTTTTCGGGAGAAGCAAAATAAGAACCATACCTTTTTAAGAAGTGTGGTTGTGGATTCCTTCCTACGCTGCCGCCGATGTAACCGTCCGAGATTTGCGAACGCTCCGTGAAATGTGGCCCCAATGCAGTCCGTTCGATCCGTTTTAAGGTGAGGTGTCGTTTTTATTTTATTTCACCAAGGAGAGGGGTTATCCCGAAATGCCTTAGGCTGTAAATTCCATAAGTAGTTAATTTGCATTTAATAATATTTTTTCCTGCCAGTTTTCTCCCACTCCTCACGTCCTCCCGTCTTCCCCTATTTTTCATCACATTTTAAGATCTCTCCATCCAATCTGAAGACGAACTCGACAAAAAGAACCTGCAACCAACAGCGCTCACGCGAAAAACTCATTGGACGAGTTCACAATTTAAAATATTTCTCCAGGACCAGTTTCTATCGAAAGGATCTTTGGTCAATGACCACTTACCGATGCGAAGTCCCCTCTGACGTCATTCTCTTGACGAGTGAGGAAGTGATCGATTTCAGTGGTCAAGTTCACTCCTTGGTTATTTGTTATTTCATTTTTCTCCTCATCACCGCAACCTCTCCTCACTCCATTTTGGTGGGGGTATATGTACTACACGCTTATGCACCTAAAATGTACTTTGATAATGCCTGCTATTTGCTGAAAATTCCTACGTCATGCAGCCTTCCATCATTCCTATCTTATGCTAGTTGTCTTCTTATTTAGTATATTACTTGCTTCTAGAGACTTCGTACTGTTGCTTCTTTACTTACTACGGACCGGACAGACCTGCTGTACCATACACGCAATGTTAATTTAAAAAAAACTATATCGACAACACTGGTAAGTAATACTTAACAACTATTGTCTAATTATCCTAAATGTTGACATTTATTTATTTATTTTAATTACCACACAAAACAACACTTGGCCTTTACATCGGGGTATTAACATTCAACAATGGACAAGCACAAACAAGTCCTGTGAAGTGAAAAATCCTCCCCAGGTGGGATTTGATCCGGCGACCTTTGAGTTAGCAGGCGAGGACGTTAACCCGCCGCCATCGAGGCCGACAAAATTATATCGCGAACAATGCAACGATCCTATTCAATTTCAAATCGTGTCATTCACTTGTAAATTACCAGAGATTAACACTTTTTACAGCACCTTGTACAATTTGTGTGATAAAAACTATTAATTGCCAGAAAACGGTGAAGGATAAACTTCTCTTTCTTACTTCAAAAAACGCAAGTTAATTGATTGAAAAGTTACGGAATACCAAGTGCTCAAACATGAGCAATCAGGTTCTACGTGCCAAAAAAGTGACTTTTGCAAATAAAACTTCGTAAAAAAAAACAGAAAAGTGGACCTAAATTTGGAATGTACATACCTTAATTAACCCATTCATGTACATTATTTCCAGGCCGAAATATCAGTACCAATTTTTATAAAAATGATCCTTTGTTGGTTATTAACAGCATACGATATATCAAAGTGTACACTGTACTGTAACTGTATTCATAGTTTGCTGAAGTAGCAACTTTAGTTGCCAATGGGCACTTGCATATTCAATATTGGGACAATTTACAGTAACTTCGCCTTTCTTTCCTTTTCTTTTTAAGTTATTTTCTAGTTTTGTTTCCTTGTGCGATTTGTATGCTCCCATTGTAATTTAAACTGGTTGAATTTAAGTCCTTTTGTCTAAGTTGAATTAAGAATTTGAGAAGTTATTTAATTAGATTTAATTATACATATATTTAGGCATTTTAATAATTTATAATCGTTGTTATCCCCATACCCGAGCATGAATTGTTTCGAATGTGAGTTGGATGGCAGTTTCCGGCGAATTCAGTAAGTAATACCTTCAAAAGTACATGCAATAATTTTAATTTTAAAATTTCAACATCATTTCAGTATTAATTGTTTAAATTTTACACGGGTAGCACACGTCTTGCGTTACTACTGAAAATAGGATTACTCTTCATGATAACCCAAGATTTTTCTCTACATTTTGATATTAACAGAAGAAGTATAAATAAACCAACTGTTATTAAGACAATCACTCCACCAGTGCCATAACCTTGTGAAAATGGAAAAACTAGGACATTTTAACACCACAGTGATTTTACATTACATTTTGAACGGTATTTAATGTTTTCAAATAGGTTCAATCAAATTTGAAGTGGTTTCCATAATACCATAATAATGATAAAGGAAATCCTTTTTTAAGAACCTTAAAAGTTTCGGGCGTATGCACTGTAAGGCAATTATATGATTTTAGGCAACCTGTAAGAGCAATGAACACGTACATATGACTCTTACTGACAAGAATTTTATTATATTTTAATTTTGTGGGGGCTCATGATAATAAAAGGAAATTATTAATATTAAAGACGTAAATGTAAATGACTATAGTGCCTCAGGATTGACTGGAAGCTAATATTGTTGGATATAGTATTGACTAAGACAATTTATTTTAGGAACGAATAAATAACGATGTGTAAATAAATTACGTGTAACTGTCTGTGGTGACAACAATTTTTTTACTAAACCCTGAGCTGATTATTCTTCTATCTCATGTGAAACATCCATAATTTTGCTTTCCACGAAATCCGCCCATATAATACAAACGATGTGCCGTACATTTCATGATATTGTTTACATTTTTTAGATACTGATTTTCTTCGTCATGACTAATTAGTCATTTTGTATATTTATTTGGCTAAACTTTAATTAAATTTAGTTTTTTAATCCAGATTTCCGTATCTTAAAGAAATTTCAATACAGATGAGTTGGAAGCGTGTGGGAAGCAAAGCATTATATTGCATCTTATTTAATTCGCATCAAATATAACAAAATGGCCACAGTGTATCTTTATGTGTCCATTGCGTTGCTATTCCTGCGGAAAATGTACAATATTTAGTACCAATCTTACTTTAAATATAACCTTACCTTGCGTGAACGATTTTTCATCTTTTGCTTTGCATGTTGTGCTTTGAAGTAATTTGTTGAATGTTGTTGGATTTATTGGTTGGAATTTGTTTATAGAGCCTAAACTTCAACTATGATTACAAGATGGTTACTGAAGGTTAGTGATGTAGTTAGCAATCAGAGGTCTCAATTATCAGCATCGGTAGTGGAAATATTTTTGACGTTCTTCAAGGACCAGATTTTTACGTCGCATTAATGATTTAGCAAAAAATATTAAATTGAAGGAATAAAATAGAGTCTGAGCGGAAAAATGTCTAACATTGCACTCTAATTATTTGCAATCTTACCCTACGCATCAAGTTTCCAATTATAAAACATTATTCTTGCAATAATTGTTCGCTGAATTTTTATGGTATTTAAGAGCAAGGTATTTATGGTCAATGCAGTACCCTTTACAATTTCCCTGTTTAATCAAGATTCCTTTTTATCCTCGCGTTTTAAATGACCATTTCTATTATGAATCAATATTCAGATAAAAATATGAGAAATCTCTCCGTAGACCTTTTGAGCTGTCAAAGCAATCATCTCATTATTTCACTACCTTTTTATATTTCCCCAATTTCATCATACTGTATTTTGCTTATTTATATGAAAATAGATGTGAGGTCAATGATCTCATTTGTCACAACACAATATCGAACATCACTAGAGTTAATACGCATATATTCCAGGAGCCGGAGCATCAATTATTCACTTATGTCAGGAATGCTTGTAAAATGTTGGTTGTATTTACTATTTTCTCAAGGGGGATCAACAGAGGTTACAGGCATAAAGTAAAGGATTCCGGAGCCGTCACTACGGACGCGAGGTCGAGTAAATACACCAACAAAAGGGAGAAACTATGGACGCGAGAAGGAGCAATGGGAAACGGGCGAAAAGGAGTAGGAGTTTGGCTGTCGTCGTGAGCGGACGGGTGCCGGGTGGAAGCAAGGCAGGAGTAAGGAAAAGTGATTGTCGGAAGGATTGAAGATTACTCTGAGGAAACCGGGAACGTATAGCGTGAGGGAAAATACTCCTGAATCCTTAAGTGAAAAAATACCCCAGGCGCACGATAACCGGGAGGGAAGACCCACGAGGCGAGGAAAACTGAACGGTCAACCGCAAACTCGAGACGTGACACGATAAAGACAAGACTAGGAAGACGGATGAGTGAATTCATATTTTGTTTATTGGGATTATATGACAGTCAAAAGAAAGGGAAACTAGTTTCTTATGCAATGACAATTGAAAACATGGTCAATTGGTTTAAATATGCTGATATATAAAAATGTGTGTGTGTGTGTGTGTGTGTACGTAGTTAGCTGAGGGATATATGTAAATTGGGTCCAATAAGCTTCCTGTAAGAGTTGTATACGAATATCCCAATTAAAACAGAGCATAATACATGACTTTTCTTTTTGAGTGTTGTGTTTTTGCCTAAATAAATGTTTTTTGTGTGCATGCCATAGAATTCTGTTTCTCCCGTATCATGCAACGCTAGTCCTGAGCGACGTGAAAAAATCCCAAGTAATCGTGTAGAGAGGATAAAGTTCTTTTCTTCGGGTGGTGACTTGGTAATCGGCATATCATATAAAGAGAAACTGTTGGCTTTGTGGAGTGGACCGCGGACGACCTTTTGCTAAGTGGTTGGAAAGCTATTTTGCATTGTTGAGCTGCTTTTGATCAAGTAATGTAAATATACAGACTTGTTAATAAGATTTGAGTTTGGGTGGCTAATAAGATGGGAATAAAGAACTACCTACAGTACAGTGAAGGAATTATCAACGCTAGAAACGAAACTATATAAACGAGCTCAAATGTAATGTAAGCGTACTTTCCAACAGTAGATAACGTTGAATACGATTTGTAATACATTTGAACACCTACAATTGTCGGACCATACAACCGCTTACTTGGATATACTCTCCTGGCTGAATCTTTACTCTCAACGCTGGCTGAATAATCTATCTCTTCAATATCAAATGATAAACTATAAAACACCTCCATACATCTCCTGCGAATTCCAAAGTCTTGACACTGTGCATTAAGACAATGACGCGTGCAAACAAGAAACTTGTTATACCTTCGTGAAGGATTACTCGAGCGATATTAAATACAGGATATGCTAATAAGTTGGCCGATAAAAATACAAAAACACATGAAAGACACTTAAAGACACATAAAAACATCTGGGTAAATCCATTTGAGTTCAACACATTACACAATCCGACCCTCTCCGATTTCTTTCAAATTTTAAGCATTCAATGATCCTGGTAATAGATGGAAACCTACCAATTTGTAGATGTACAATTGTGAGGAATGTTAAAGGTCGACAAATTTTGGAAAATTTGTGACATTTGAGCATGTCTGTCTCGAGATAAATAATTATAATTCTGGTTCTAATCCAGATATAGCAATGAGACTTATATAATTGGAAAGGCAAAGAGTAGAGCTTTACATTGATATGAAACTCGGTCTGTTTATTAGAATTATCAATTTCAAGGTCACTGACCTTAACCTTTGAATTTGAATATCTCAAAACAACTCCCCTTCAATTTTTTGAAAAAAATTGTTTGTTGCTCCAGTGTATAAATATAAAAACTTTTTTAAAAAATGTATAAACTTTTTTGCTCTCCGTACCATGTAATCTGAAGTAGAAAATTCTTTTATGGTTTTCCTTACACTCAAACTCTTTTGAATTTTTTTGGGCATGATGCCATTAATGTGCTATCTTGATATTTTCCATGTTTGTAGTTATACACTAGAGCAACAAAATAAACTTTTTTCAAAAAAATTAAAGGAGGGATGTTTTGAGATATTCAAAGTCAAAGGTTAAGATCAGTGACCTTGAAATTGATATTTATAATGAACAGACCATGTTGCATATCAATGTAAAGCTCTACTCTTTGCCTTTCCGATTAATTAAGTTTAATTGCTATATTTGGATTAGAACCAGAATTATATTTATGTCAAGACAGACATGATAATTTTTCAATAATTTTCCAAACTTTGCCGACCTGTAACATTCCTCACAACTGTTATATACTTGGTATATATTTGGTAGTTTTCCATTTATTACCAGGATAATTGAATGCACAAAATTTGAAAGAAATCGGAGAGGGTCAGGTTTAAAATACCACTATGTTGTGTGAATTGACATGGATATATATTTCGATGGATAGTTGATCTATCTATCTTGAGAAAAATGGATCGACTATCAACTAGAGGTTTTTAATCGTTGCCGAGAGCGTTTTCAATTAATATATTATGTATGTACACACACACACATCTGTTTTACTTCTCTTCATTTTCCGGCCCCTAATTTGGTTATATTGCCTGCTCATTTAATATGATTACTTCCTTCCATTTCCTTTTTTCCACCACCTTCATTGCCTCCCTCGTATCAAACGGTTTCTTAACCTCGTGTTATTAATTATGCTTTCTCTCCTCTGTCCAACCGATTCCATTCACCTGCCGTCGACAAGAAGTTTATTCAATAGCTTCTAGTATTGCTCCGCCTCAGCCACTCCGCTGTTTTCGTGTTCAGTATTTTTACACATTATAATGCTTTGAAATTAAACGAAACACTTATGATTACTGGGATTAGGTCAGTAATAGTACACCACAACATTCTCTTTCGATTTGTGCGACATTAAACCTGAAAAAATGCACTCACTATATGGAAAAAAGAGATCTTGCTAAGTAAAAAGTGAGCGCGTACAATTCAAAGAGGAATTTGCTCAATATACTTGGCGTTACCACTGCATACGGCTAATCTTCCACCAAGCAGTATTAAAAAGCATTTTAGGCGGCACCTCGTGGTGGTATCGACTTCTACACTACAATGAATAGGTGGAGGATTTTGCGTTTCCAAATTTTACTTTGGCAGTGAGTACACTTCATTATTCTTTACTCCATGGTTATAGTCAACTAATTTATGCTATATCTAAGTAACTGGCAAGTAAAATTATTTAACAAACATATTTTTTTCTCTTTACATTTTATTGTGTTTTATACTTTTTTATCAATGCCATCGTAAGGGTAATAGGTTCTTATAATAAGTTTCTTTGATTTCGTTGAAAAAATATTCACGATTTAACATTTTACCAACGAGATTTGGAATGTAGTAGTTCATTGCATAATGTTTCCTTGATTCTGAAAATATAAATAACAACGATTTGTTACTCAAACGAAACCAAGTTTTACTTTTTATCCTGAATTTTTTTAATTTTGTGCCTATCGACTGTGTTACTAAGTGACTTTTTCCTGCGGTCTTTTCCCTTGAACTCTTTGCTTTGCGGTTATTCCTCTCCAATTTTAATAAAGGACTAGCATGAAAACGGCCTCCACAGGGACCGGATTTTCGAACTGGAGCTAGAGGGCGTCGCTCCCAGGAATGATGTCATAAAATTCCCAGAGGTCACCCATCTGAAACGATTTATGCAAATAATAACACCGCATTCCTGTGGCTACCTGCAAAACAATGCATACTTGACTTAATTTACACGGTCCGGATGTCAAATCGTATTATCTTCTCAAACCACAGAAACGAAATAAGGTCTTTGGTCATATTACATACGAGAGGTAATTCTTGCAAGTAAGGTATTTTTAAATATGAACCTGGTAGTTTGTTGGTTTGTTATTTTTGGTCGCGACGGAGAAATGAAGTTTTTTACGCCACTTAATACGGTGGGTAGAATGATTTTGTTTGATTTATTTGGGGATTGGAAGAAGTACGAAGAGAAGCACCGCGAAATAAAAAATTGCTAAGTCAACAGACCAGCCTATTTGGCGCTAATCGCTCGGGCGCTAAGGCGCCAATTGTTAAACGTCCCAGCATACGTACAAAGCACTGCGATTGGAATCATCTCCATATGACACACTAGTATGATCTTCAAATAGAAAAACCCCTCGGCCTTTTCTTGGGTTTTAGACGCGGCCCGAAAGAAGGGAATACAGTACTCTATCCACCAAACAAACCCGACGCACTGTGGTCCGGAATTGGTAAAAACTGGCCGCACGTTTAAATTTGCGTAACTAATTTAAATTAAATAACTTTAGAGTAATGACCTTCAAATTTCGCTTAAACACTCTAAAATGGTTTTTTCAACAAAAATAGCACTTCCTTTTTTTAATAATACTAACCTGCTACAAAGATACAGAAGCTCAAATACGACCAAATTTCTTCATTTTTCAGTGTTCTCCGAAAACCTTCCTAGTTGAGTTGAAGGTGAAGTTGAGGGAGGATTTTTATGGAATAAAATCAATAAGATAAGTTTACATGGCAGTTTTATTTGCTATGCCTTAGTTTTATTTTTTGTTTATTTTTGTGCATTGAAGTCACGAAAATTGTTTTGGACGAAATCTTCAATCGGAATTATGAATATAAGGTAGTAAACATGAATGGGATTTTGTCGAATACACGTGCAGAGACTTATAACAGAGGATATTTTGTATTTGTAAAAATTGAAAAGAATTTTTAAAACAGTTTGTGACACCGTAAATAAAAGTGCTTTTTCGATCACGCGTCGGAGTCCGGCTCCGAGCTCCGCGAACTTGTCATGCTTTTACGCGGTTAGATTGTTCAAGTGGTATGGACCCTAACGCTTCACAGTTGCATTTTTTTTAGATTTACTTGACGTCACTGGTCTTCGAAGAGACTATAATAAAGACATCGCGAGGGTTTTGAATCAAGGGAATGGATAACTTATACGAGTAAACGAGTTGAAGTTAGTTTTCTTTGGAAACGTTCCGGAACCATCCTTTATATTCACAACTTTCAACCCTGTAAAAAGTGTGTAGTTTCCCTAGGGACCATGCATGACGATCTAGAGAGACACAAGCTTGGATTCTTTTACGTGACCTATACATTTCTCTCCACCTTACCCCAGGATTGTCGAGCGAAAAACTATGTTTCATGACACCGCGGAGCTTTTAACGGACATAAACGGGAATTTTTAGTAGAAACTTTCCTTTTTCCTTCAAGAAATTCATGTTAAACACTCAGTTCTATTTTGAAAGTGGAGAAAGAAAGCTTCGCCTTAATGAATATCTAGAATGTGTGAATATTTTGTGATTTAGCTCAAGAAGCATTATGCACTTTTGGAATCATTTTTTGTGGCTGTCAGCGGTGTGATATCATATTTTTATCTATGGCGACCCCCCTTTGTAAAGTATGTTATGTATCCATGATGTGAAAACCGCCTTTGTTATTTCCACAAAACGTTTTTACACTGGCACGACGCGCGTTTCACCACACTGTGGCATAATCATGTGCCACATTGAATTCCCGGCGAATGATGCTGATGAGTTGTTCTCGGGTTTCCCACCAGGTTATGCTTTCTATGATTGCCGACGTTTCGGCAGGAGACTTAACTGCCATTTTCAATCCTCCACTGCATTGTTCTTCGCCTGGCATGTTATCTTCTAACATCCCTTCTGATGTATGGGAAAGAATTTATATCGATTTTGGCGGCCCATTCCCATCCACAAAGGGTAGTAATCAGTATATTTTAACACAGATTGATGGGTTCTCTAAATTTTGCGTATTGGAGCCTGTACGAAAGGCTACAGCTGGTGCTGTTGTGTCTGTTCTCACTCAAAGAGTTTTCTCAAAGTTTGGTTTTCCAAAATATCTGGTCTCTGATAATGCTTCAGTTTTTAAGTCACACCTGCTTAGGGAGATGTGTTTACAACTTGGTATAAAACAAGTTTTCACATCTCCATATTACCCTTGTGCTAACCAAGTCGAAAGACTTCATCGAAATTTAAAATCTGCCTTGACCATTTTATGTAACAATGTTCACTCTACATGGGAACTTTTCCTCTATGATCTAAACTTTGCTTTCAATACTGCTATACATGGTAGCACTGGCCAATCTCCTGCCAAAATAATGTTTGGTAGACAACTGCCACATCCTCTTACAAATCAGTGGTCAATTCCTATTGAGCTGTTCGAGGATAAAATCAAGGATGATCAGAGGAAAGCCTACTTGCAACAAGTGGTCGCCATATCCCGGTGGGAAACCCGAGAACAACTCGTCAGCGTAATAATGTTTTGTGTAAATAACAAAGGTGGTTTTCTTTACATGAATATCCACAATTTCCTCGAGGTCAGGCCTGATATCATCAGTTTTATGTTATATCATTTCGTTATCCGTTCGTTGTGGCATTTCCCCCCCCTTTTTAGGGCAATTCTCCTCTTTGGACAGTTTCTCCTCTGCGGACTGTTTATTCTCCGGACTTAGCCGAAGGACTTCTAACGACATGTGCGCCAACGACGGCCAAAATGCCTACGACTACAAAATGCAGCGACTACTGCCAGCGACTTCTGCCACGACTTCTGCCACACCTTTCTACGCACCATTCGCCGCACCATTCGCCGCACCATTCCCTCACCAGGTCCTGCACCGTTTTTATAGCCAGTAAAGTGAGGAAGGATACAAAAAATGCGGTCATCCTGACCAAGGCACAAAGGCTGTGATCCTGTATTCTGCGTCCGACGACAGAAAACAGTTCCTGGCGCTCCAATTAAAAACTGCCACCCTATCTATCCCATCCCATTATTTCCTCCCCTCCAAGGCTTCCAATCGCCAACCTCCTGACCTTACCCATTCCACCTTCGTCCTTGTCGACAGACCCCCTCCTCAGCTGACTCATGTCTAAGCTCGCTCTCTATTGCTTTCGAGACGCCGACCGGGTAACACCGTTGTGTGAGCCTGCTGACCAAGTCACTTTTGTACTTAAGAGAGAAGTTCAACCTCTCGTACTTGTTAAACTTAAACTATTTTCCGACTGTAAATTTTCATTACGGTCGCCTGGCACTCGACCTATGGGTAAATTATTGTAATTGGTTTGGTTCTATTTTGTGATTTGTAAAATATATTGATAAGTTAAGTTTATGATTGATAATACTTGTGTTTCGTTCGTTTTCCTCATTTTTCTCACCCGAGCTTGGAAAGAGTTTGTGTTTTCAAGAGTGTTATCGGCGAGAAAATCTGCTCCTTCTCCCGATAGCGCTACAAACTGGTAGCAGAGCGTGGTTGTTCATTTCCTGTCTTTCCAACGCAGTTGGTGAGTTTTGTATGAGGATCTGTGATCGTCATTATTTCTGGTATTTCATTTTCTTCCTTCACGGAAGTTTTGTCACTGCCGCTAACGGCAATCTAATAGGGAATAGTTTTCTTTTCGTAATTTATTTCGTGTTCCTGGTTTCCAGTTCGAGGCCCTAGAATAGGTCATTGTAAATTCCTGTCGGAGTTTAGTGTGTAAATTCTTGTGTGTCGAAGTATTTTCGTCTTATCTTCCGGCAATTTGAGTGGAGTTTCGTCAGTATGCCTGGTGATTCAGTCGATCAGTACGCAAGGGCTTACTTGACCACGGTCGAGGACAGGCGTGCTAGATCTAATGGGGGATCTGGGCTTACACTTGAAACTTCTGGTGTTCCGGCGGAATCCACACCCAACGTGGTTCCCCGAGGCCAGGCGAACGAGCAGAATCCAACCCATGTCGCACCGCCAGTCCCAATGCAACCTGTTCTGCCGCTGTCTGCAGGTCTGGTCATAGTGAAGCAGCTGATCGCTGATTTTCCACCATTCGAGGTTTCCAATACAGAAAATTGGTATAATTTCATGTTGAAACTGACAGAAATTGTCTCTCTTTCGCTAGTTCCTTTGTCTACGTTGTTGTATTTAGTCATTACCAAGCTGCCAGCTAGTTCTCATCAGTTTTGGCTCTCTATGTTAAATCAGAATCTTTCGTGGGCCGAAATTACCAAACGAATTTGGGGAAGAATTGTAAGTGATCGAGAGTTTGACCGTCTTGTTACCACTAAAGTAAAGAAATTTCAGTTCCCCCGTGAAACTCCTAATGATTTCGTATGTTCTGTTCGTAACGCGATTCAAGTGTTGGCGTTAGAGTTCACCGAGTGCCAAACCGTTCGGTTAGTTATTCAAGGGTTAAATCCTCTCACTAAATCCGCCATAATGTTTGCTCGCCAGCCCATGACCTTTGAGGAGCTAGACTCTGTCATAACCCAGGCGTCAAAGCAATTGATGGATTGTGCCGAGTACGCCAATACATTTCATAGTATTTCTCCTAATGTCTCCCCAGTTGCCGCAAGGCAAATAATTTGTTCGTATTGTCGTAAAATTGGGCATCATGCAAGGGAATTTCGGAAGAAAGCCCGTGAAACACGCCAACCAGCCGTGAGTTTCATGAGCGTACGACAAAATTGTAACAGTAATTTGCCCCTTCTTCCGATAAAACTTCAGGCAGTTTCTTGCAATGCCCTCATTAATACTGGTTGTTCCGTTTCTATTTGCGACGAAAAGTTCTTCAAAACTCTTAAAATTCGCGGTGGCAAATCTCAAAAGTCTTCTGACTCTATCGAGCTATTGACAGTTTCTGGTCAACCGTTTCAATTAAGGATGTCAATCCAACTTAAGGTGCAAATCGACAAATTTTCCTGGCAGCATACATTTTATGTAGCCAATATTCCATTTCCAATTCTTCTAGGCCTTGATTTTATTCGGAAATCCAATATGATTGTTCATCCAAAAGCTGTCTCTTTTGAAACGTCTCCCGCTTCTAAGTTAAATTTTATCGCTTATTCAGTTGACAATTGCGCATCGAGTGCGTATCCCGAAGTGCCAAGCAGCAGTCGGTCGACAGAGTCTTGCAGCAATCCCTTTCTCATTGAAAATGAATCGAAATCTTCGGATAATTTGAAAAGTGAGTTAAAATATTTGTTGTCGCAATATCCCGATGTCATGACCCACGATTTGGGGACCACATCGCTTATGACTTACGAAATAGAATTAACTGACTGTAACCCGATTCGGAGTCATCCATTCTCTTTATCTCCCGTTAAGGCACAGATCATGAAAAAACATTTGCAGTCACTGATTGACAAGGGAATTATTGAGAATTCTAACTCAAGTTGGTCTTCTCCAGCCTTTTTAATTCCCAAGAAGGATGGTACGGAGAGGTTGGTTGTGGATTATCGTAAGCTTAATAATCAAGTTCAAATAGACGGTTATCCCACTCCGTCGGTGGAACATGCATTCAGTATTTAGCTGACGCAAAATACTTCACCATACTTGATCTTAATTCTGCTTTTCACCAAATTCCTTTGTCTGAAAATTCGAAGAAATATACTGCTTTTGTCACACCGTTCGGGATATATCAATATACTCGTCTGCCATTCGGGTTTGCCAATTCTCCCCAAGTATTCACTCGCTTAATTAACGAGGTACTGGGAGATCTAAAGTATTCTTGTGTGTATCCTTATATCGATGATTTGTGTATCTATTCAAAAAATTCCAGGGATCATATTAATCACGTCGATGCTGTCCTTAAGAGACTTCGTTTGGCTGGACTTACTGTATGTGAGGAGAAGGTTAAACTTGGCACTACGTCTCTCACCTTCCTGGGCCACTTGATATCCCATGGAAAACTTCAAGTTGATCCTGAGAGAGTTAAGCCAATCGAAAAATTCCCTGCTCCAAAGAGTTTGAAGGAAGTGGCGAGATTTCTGGGGTTATGTGGTTTCTATTCCAAGTTCATTCCAAGGTATTCTGAAATTTCTATTCCTTTAAATCGCCTTAAACGTAAGAATGTTCCCTTTCACTGGTCAACGGCAGAGAATGAAGCTTTTATTCAGTTAAAGCAAGCTTTGATTAAGCCCCCGGTGCTGTCTTTCCCTCGTTTCGAGGATGAATTTCACTTATTTGTTGATGCTAGTAGCCTCGCATTAGCTGCAGTGTTAAACCATAAAGTAAACGGTGATTTCATACCTGTGGCATTCGCTAGTAAAGCATTATTGGATCATGAAAGAAAGTTTTCGACTTACGAGTTGGAATGTATGGCTGTATGCTGGGGTGTCGAGAAATTCAATGTGTACCTTCAAGTAAAACCTTTTCATTTGTATACTGATAATGGAGCACTAACTTGGTTGTTTTCACATCCCAAACAGCTGGGAAAGTTGGGTAGAATGGTTCTTAAACTCTCATCTTATAAGTTCACCATCCATCATGTACGGGGAACTGCCAATAATGTAGCTGATTGCCTTTCTCGTGTCGTTCCTGTGTCTAGTGATAATGTTGCTAGTGATATTGATTCATATAAAGTTGGTGATGATCTATTTCCACCACTGGCTTGTGTATTGAATAATGTTCCTTTATCATTTGTTAATATTAGAGACCATCAAAGGTCAGATCTTACTTTTAGGGATGTTCTCCAGAAATTGCAGAAAGATCCCTTGTCTTGTGCAAATTATTTTGTTAAGAACCAGCTGCTATGTTTTGGCAATTCAAAAACTCTGAGAGGGAAGGTTGATTACCTGTCGTGCTTCGACCAATGATATTCCAATATTTTCATTGCTTTAGTTTTGGGGCACATCTGGGGATGTCCAAAACTTATGAGAAAATTAGCAGGGAATATTGGTGGAAGGATATGAAAAGGGAAATTTTTGACATGGTCAGAAATTGCCACTTATGTCAGACATGTAAACCTAGAAATTGTTCTTCGCCTGGCATGTTATCTTCTAACATCCCTTCTGATGTATGGGAAAGAATTTATATCGATTTTGTCGGCCCATTCCCATCCACAAAGGGTAGTAATCAGTATATTTTAACACAGATTGATGGGTTCTCTAAATTTTGCGTATTGGAGCCTGTACGAAAGGCTACAGCTGGTGCTGTTGTGTCTGTTCTCACTCAAAGAGTTTTCTCAAAGTTTGGTTTTCCAAAATATCTGGTCTCTGATAATGCTTCAGTTTTTAAGTCACACCTGCTTAGGGAGATGTGTTTACAACTTGGTATAAAACAAGTTTTCACATCTCCATATTACCCTTGTGCTAACCAAGTCGAAAGACTTCATCGAAATTTAAAATCTGCCTTGACCATTTTATGTAACAATGTTCACTCTACATGGGAACTTTTCCTCTATGATCTAAACTTTGCTTTCAATACTGCTATACATGGTAGCACTGGCCAATCTCCTGCCAAAATAATGTTTGGTAGACAACTGCCACATCCTCTTACAAATCAGTGGTCAATTCCTATTGAGCTGTTCGAGGATAAAATCAAGGATGATCAGAGGAAAGCCTACTTGCAACAAGTGGTCGCCAATCTCAAAAAGGCAAGGGCTAAGTATGGGGAGGCTTTTAACAAACTCCACTCTCCAGTAAATTTTGCCCCTGGGGATTTAGTTCTTTGTAAAAATCATCCTATTAGCTCAAAGGCAGACAAGAGAACAGCCAAGCTAATGCCTCTTTGGGAAGGTCCTTTCATTATTTAAAAATTTGTGTCTCCTGTAACAGTTGTTCTTGAGCTATCACATGATAAAGAAAAAATATGCCATGTCTCTCAGTTAATAATATATCATCGTGACTCTGTGAATTCTCACTAGCTCAATATGGTGTGACTATTGCATTTTTCAAATTAACTCAATGAAATACTATGATTCTATTTAAACACACTGTTATTTGTTGCCTTTTAGTTGATCAATATGTACTATTCTATTAATATATTATTATACTAATACTTAATAATGTGAACACAGTGATCACCATACTTATAATGTTGTCTTCCTCTCAAAGTGTGCAAATTGTGAAATCAGTTGGAGGACGAATGGTCTGATTGGAATGGGATGTGGGGAGAACAGCCAGGAACATTCCCGAGGTGACTCGCTTCCAGATAAGTTGCGGAGGGTCAATGGCTGTTAAGATTCATGTGTGTGACATCGACAGTGATTATACCATTGTCCTCCCAGGGTGATTAGTGCTTCCTTTATGGTGATTAACTGTGTAATTGCAAACATTATCATTTTCTGTCTCTACCTGGCTATCTAATTTCTGTAGTCAGGTTATGTATGTTGAATATTGGGTTGTTAGGTCATGTATCTGGCGTAGGGGGTGCGATCCCATCGCCCGGCAATTATAATGATTGTCGCAAACAGCACCCAGCTCTAGTACCATGCTTAGCTGGTCTGGGGTTCCAACCCCCAACAAATTTTGAATTGAATTATCCATGACGGTGGCCACTAAATTGTTTTTCTATTAATTAGCTTTTTTCTAACACGTTTGGCTTAACCTGGCCCGAGAACTGATTGAATCTCTCATCTTACCCAAAATAATTTTCCATTTTTTGCTGTTTCATGGAAAACAACTTCTTACATATGGGTAGTGACATTGGAGAGATATCAATCTAATTTGTCATTAAAACGACTCCAATCTTATTCTGAGTCATTTCTATCAACCCAAATTCCTTCATTGAGTTATCAATGCTTAACAGTACAACCCAATTGGTTGTGCGAAAAAAATTAATTAGTTTTAAGGTCCATGAAATTGATTGACCTCTCATTCTGAGTCGTTCAATTAACCCAACTTCTTCAATGACTGTATTTATGCTTAACAGTGCAACCCAAGTGGTTGCATAAAACCATGTAATTATTTTTTAAGGTTCATGAATATAGGGGATCCACTTACAAATTTTGTATAATCATTAATATTAGTAATACTAGGGTGAACTTGGAATACACAATGATATTGTTTTACTTGAATTATCATTCATATTGTTAATACTAGGGTGAACTTGGAATACAGAATTATTGTTATACTTTAATTATCTATAATATTATTATTACTAGGGTGAGCTTTGAATATAAAATAATATTGGTATATTTGTATGATTATTATAATTATCTAAAGTATATTTAACTGGTGTCACACAATTGCATACTATTACTTTCAATGAATACAAGTCTACTTTCATTGAACAATTGTATAATCCTGCCTTCTAGAATATTTGCTTTGTTTTATGCAATATTCTCATTCTAGTTAATTTGTTACACCTGACGAGTCAGATGTTTCATCTACTGGGTGTTGGTTTCTTGTTCCTTTGAATTATTTCTCATTTTTTTTTGATGTGGCCAGATGGGCATCCAAATTATTTATGATAATTGATATCAAAGATGCTATCATATCATTCTACTGATCCATGTTTGTGACAGTCAGAATATAATTTAATCATTTGTTTGAAGGCTGTTGAATATTTAAAATCTATTGTTTAATGTGTTTATCTGCAATCTTCACCTGTCGCCTGGAATCACAGCTGTGGTATTACTGCTCACATGTTTCCTGTACTTTGGCAACTTTCGAGGAGTGTCTCTCCCTCTATGGTTGGCTATGGCTGTATGAACCAGTGTCATACTGAAAGATTGTATGAATCTGAAATGTTACTAAACTGGGTTATTAACTTCAAGATGTTTATTAGTGATTATCTTTCTACACTGAATGATCAGCTGTTCCACCTTTGTGGTCCAGAAAGGAGAGGAGGTTCTTGTCTGTGGGTGTGTGTGCTCAGTTTCTTGGCAATATTGTTCAGTTAATTGCCTCTAAGCCATAAACTGGCATTGTGAATTCAGTGAAAGTGTCCCTCTTGCAAGAGAACAGGTGTCATTGATTCAATCATCATTCCCCATCCGGGAGTCAATTCTGTGCTGATTTCCCCCAGTGGATGTGGCATTTCCCCCCCCCCCCTTTTTTGGGCAATTCTCCTCTTTGGATAGTTTCTCCTCTGTGGACTGTTTATCCTCCGGACTTAGCCGAAGGACTTCTAACGACATGTGCGCCAACGACGGCCAACATGCCTACGACTACAAAATGCAGCAACTACTGCCATCGACTTCTGCCACGACTTCTGCCACACCTTTCGCCGCACCATTCGCCGCACTATTCGCCGCACCATTCGCCCCACCATTCGCCGCACCATTCGCCGCACCATTCCCTCACCAGGTCCTGCACCGTTTTTATAGCCAGTAAAGTGAGGAAGGATACAAAAAATGCGGTCATCCTGACCAAGGCACAAAGGCTGTGATCCTGTATTCTGCGGCCGACGACAGAAAACAGTTCCTGGCGCTCCAATTAAAAACTGCCACCCTATCTATCCCATCCCATTATTTCCTCCCCTCCAAGGCTACCAATCGCCAACCTCCTGACCTTGCCCATTCCACCTTCGTCCTTGTCGATAGACCCCCTCCTCAGCTGACTCATGTCTAAGCTCGCTCTCTATTGCTTCCGAGACGCCGACCGGGTAACACCGTTGTGTGAGCCTGCTGCCCAAGTCACTTTTGTACTTAAGAGAGAAGTTCAACCTCTCGTACTTGTTAAACAAACTATTTTCCGACTGTAAATTTTCATTACGGTCGCCTGGCACTCGACCTATGGGTAAATTATTGTAATTGGTTTGGTTCTATTTTGTGATTTGTAAAATATATTGATAAGTTAAGTTTATGATTGATAATACTTGTGTTTCGTTCGTTTTCCTCATTTTTCTCACCCGAGCTTGGAAAGAGTTTGTGTTTTCAAGAGTGTTATCGGCGAGAAAATCTGCTCCTTCTCCCGATAGCGCTACATCGTTAAGCCTCTAATATTTTACGATTTACGTTCGCTGTTTTTATAACAATGACTCTATGTGTGCAAAACTATTTTCTGTAGCCTATTCTTGTCTTTGAAACATTTTCCTCGCGTTCTTTCTTCTTAACTTATTGAAAGAGGGTGGCCGAGTTCGGCTTTTATCAATATTTTTTCCATTATTTCCATTATTTTATTCTTTGATAAAATGGCTTCTTTCAAAGTCGAACGTCTTGATCTCCATAAACTCTTACGGATTTGGGAATAAAATTATTCCCTCATAAGAAGCTTGGTAAAGGAGCCGATCTGAAGAGAAAAGTTACTGTACTCCACTCTCAAGTGCGTTCGTCTTGTCTGGGTGCGTGGCAATTCTTTTAAGATCCCGCGCGACATCAAGGTGGTGCCCCAGGCAAGCCCGGATGCGAAAGAAGGTGGAGAGGCTAAGGAGGCGGCGCACTAGATAGGCTTAAGTCGAACTAGTTTACGCAAATTTAAAAAGTAGGTACTTATTTTCTTGCTAGATGATAATGCTTTGCATGGTCCTTTTTCATTGATTGGTTTATGAGGTGATGTATGTCGAATGTTTCGGTTATTACGCATTGACAGTAAACAAGGGTTCAAAGTCTAACATATTCTCCAAATAAAATACGCCCACATCTATTTTCTCTGATTATAACCGAAGTCAAGCTCATACAGAACATAGGTACTGGAGTCAAGTTGTCAAATAAAAAATTATACTGACCAATATACCTCTTTTTTGCCTTTCATGTTTCAAAAATTTAGGTTGTTGCTATTTGTACTAATTTTATGAGCACGTTGTACGGTGGTGCACCAAATTCAATGATATACTAAGGGATTTTTCTTCCTAGTGGAATTACTGAAACTATATACGTTGAAAAGGATATGCGTGGATATTGAAATCAACATATTACAAGGAAATTGATGCAAATGCATATGCAATAGGGAATTCGTCAGCCTTTGTGATATTAGGACAGCTCCTTTCGGTTAAAATTCACATCAACAATCAACCTCCATGGACAACGATGAAGACGACGTCAGCCTCCTATCCAGCCCAGAAAGCCCCAGATCAGATGAAGAAGAAGATAACCTCAGCACAGCAAGTAAACCATATACTCAGCACGACATAACATCCAATCCTGTTCCCCTCCAGATAATCATAGTATTCCTTACACGAGCAACAGCCAAATATACGAAATTCCGAAATAACAGGACCCATACATTTTAAACCTTCTTGCAACCAGGGACGATGAACTCCTTAAACTCATCCAGGGCAAAAATTCCATCCTCAAAGCCATCCCTCAGCCACTATAAGAACCCTTCTAATCCGTTAAGAAAGAGAAAGCTGGAAGCCCCCAAACCGTAGCCAAATCTAGTTCCATTTCCACCGAAAACTCCTTTATTTCCCTTCGATTTTACGATACTCTAACCGAAATGCAGAACCCTGAAGAAGAAGAAAACGTAAAAAAGCGCACAGGAAGATTCCCCCCATTGCTAAAAGATACCTCAAACTGGAACAAAAAAGCCTCAGAAATTAAATCCGTTTGTAAATTCCCCCCGTCCTAACCCTCGTCAAAGGAGAAATACAAATCGCGTGCCAAACATCAGAAGATTTCCGCGCAGTAATAAAATTGTTCACGACCAAACTCTACAACATCATCAAGTCCTGCGCGGCCTTCCCTCAAATACCACCACAAATGAAACTTCAAATGCCCTGGAGGAAAAAGGAATTAAAACCAGTCATGTACACCAACTCCGCTCCACCCGCCCCACTGCCCAGGAAAAAGCCGAGAGAGATGCCATCCGTAGTGAAAACGTCACCCTTCCCGCTATCGCACCACGCCCCCTCCCACTCCGACAACCAACTAAGAACTACTAACCGACAACCAACAAGATAACCAACGACAATACGACAACCAACAAGAAGAACTCGCCAAAATCACCCTCCCCCTCGGCCTTCAAAGCCTCCGTTGAACCCTTCCGACCCCCTCCTGCCCCCCCACAATGCATCCGATGTTAAAATTACATCCAGACGTACAAAACGTGCAGCCTGTCCCCCCCTTCCCCCTCCTGGCCCCCCGTTGCGTAAACTGTGCTGGTGATCACCAATACAAAGACTGCAAGAATCCAAGAGACCTCCCCGCTACCTGCTTCATTTGCAAAGGAAAACACAGCAAACTGCCGGGGCTGCCATGCATACCGGGAAATTCTCACCGCCATATATGAAAAAGAAACCGCATCCAGGAAGAAGCAACTCCTCCCACACTCTCTGATGTCTTTTTTCCTTCCATCTCAGACTCCCGGAACAGAAATCTCGCTCAACCAAACCAAGTTCCCACGCAATACCCTCCTCAATCTCGCCAAACCACAAACCAAACCCCACCAAATTCCTCCACCACAACGTCACCTAACCAATCTCCCTCTGACTCATACTGGAAAACCAAACTTAAAAACTGGATGAAATCAACCATGAAGAAATTGTTCCCCCCCTCACGAAGGAAAATCCCGCCTAGATGTCCTACTTGACGAAATTATGTTCGGCGCAATGTTACTCCATAATGTATTATAAACAAAAACAGAAAAATCTACAAATCCTACAATGGAATATTCAATTTCTTCTATCTAAAATGCAAGAACTCCGACAACTCCTCCAAGATACCAACGCCAACCTCATCCTCCTGCAAGAAAGCTGGCTAAAACACCAAAACCTCTTTTCCATCCCCAACTACTCTTCCTTCCGACTAGACCGCTCCACTTCCAAAGGTGGTGGGGTCCTCATTCTCGCAAAAAAGAACTTAATCCCTCAACCACTCCCACCCCCAATCACCGATACACTTGCATTATGTGTATATTATGTACTAGTCAACATTACTTCACAAATATATCACGTACACACTGGCATTTTTCATACAGTTTCAGTTTCCCCTCTGCGGATTCTTTACCCTACGGACTTAGCCGAAGGACTTAGCGCGCATGACGGTTCGCGCATCGGGCAACGACGTGAGCCAACGACGCGACGGCCAAAATGCCTACGATTCCAAAATGCAGTGACTCCTGCCAGCGATTTAAGCAACGACTTCTGCCACGCCTTTAGCCGCGCCTTTAGCCGCGCCTTTGCCTCACCATGTCCTGCATCGTTATTATAGCCCCTAAAGTGAGGAAGAATTCCAATAATAGGGTCATTCTGACCAAGGCACAAAGACTGTGATCCTGTATTCTGCGGCCAAAGCCAGAAAACAGTTCCTGGGGCTCCAATTGAAAACTGCCACCCTATCTATCACCCATCCCATTATTTCCTCCCCTCCAAGGATACCAATCGCCTATATCATGAGCTTACCCATTCCACCTCTTCCTTGTCGAGAGACACCCTCCTCACCTGACTTATCCCTGAGCTCGGTCTCTTTTGCAGTCGTGACGGCGACCGAGTAACACCGTTGTGTGATCCTGCTGACTTTCAGTCATTTCGTACTTTTATATTTTAATCATTTTCTGAGTGGAAACTCTCATAAAAGTCGCCTGGCACTCGACCTGTTGGTAAATTGCTTGTTACCTGGTTGGTTTTATGTGTGAAATATATTGATAGTTCAGTTATTGATTGATAATACTTGTTTTTAGTTCAATTTCTTCATCTGTCTCACCCGAGCTTGGAAAGAATGTATTTTTACGGGTGTTATCGGCGAGAAAAACTATTCCCTTCTCCCAATAGCACTTCAAAACTTATATTATGTACTAATCAAAAGTTCGCACTTGTCCTCCGTAAAGTGCACACGTCTGATTGTGAGTTGTACGGGAGTAAGCGGCAGTATTTTGTGAGGAATTCGGGAGAAAGCGGCCTTGTCCATTCGCCATAAGTAAATGCCCGATATGCGAGAGTCAGGCATCGCGTTCCAGTACCGCTAAAGTAATAATGTGTTCTTATTGCAAAAGCCTTTTCCACCTAAAATGCGTTAATATTAGCGAGGAAGATGGACTACTAATAATTAAGTCGTGGCTATGAGTGGTGTGCAGCGCCAAGAACAAAGCGGAACGCAGACTTGACAGTACACCTGTCGGAAAAGCGGTGCGTCATTCCGAGAAATGAAGTGGTATTGATCTAGCAAGTAATAAAACTGCATTGAACGACGTGAGAAGTGATTTGAAGCAATTTAGGGAGGAACAAAAACGCAAAACAACGGAAGTCCTGAACGCTATTCAGAATTGTCAAAGCAAAATCGCTGAAAATTCATCTAAAATATCAGCCTTACACGTTACAGTTGATGATTTGGTGACGCAAATAGAGTGCCTTAAATCGCAGAATACTGACTTAAAATCTCGTGCAGTGACTTTGGAAACTGCTGCCAACAGTCTGGAGCCAAACAGCTTAAGAAAGACGATGAGGATCAACGACGTTCCCGTGAAAACTGGTAAAAGACCTGACCTGCTTCTTGCTGACGTCGCTCGCGCTCTTGGCGTGAATTGTGAACCTGAAACAGTTGATTCTGTATTCAGAGCCAGGATACGTACCGCGACTTAGGAAAATCCACCACCACCACCCATTGTCGTGAATTTTTTCCGCCAAGGAGTGAGGGACGAATTCTTACAAAAAGTAAAGAGAGAAATCTCAGCGCGCGATATAGGTTGGTCTGACCCTCATAATAGTGTTATCTACCTAAACGAATCACTTATATTTTCTAATAAAATAATATATGCTTCAGCAAGAGATCTTTAAAATCTGTAAAAGTTAAATGCGTCTGGATTAAAAACTATTGTATTTCATTGCGATGTAAAGATGGTGATCCTGTTGTCTGTATAACATGTTCTTCAGATCTAAGCACTTTCTGACTAACATTGGGAATTTTTTATGCCAGAAAGTGTTGTCATTTCATCAGTCTATTTGTTCAGATTGACACGAAGCTGTGGTTAAATTATCAAACCCAGGGCACAAGTTATTTTTATTTCTTTGTTAATAGTATTACTATGTGTGGGTCTCAGATAGTGAGCTTCAAGTGTGTAATACATCGACTACGTGAAATATTTCAAGTTTATACTACAATGCTCTCACTCTCTATTAATAACGACTGGTACTTCAAGTAAGCTGTTAAACCTGTGTCATGTAAACGCTCAATCACTTTACCTTAAAGTTGATGAGTTTAGAGACCAATTTAATACGGATACATTTCACATTGTTTGTGTGTCTGAAACGTGGTTCAATGAATCCATATCTAATGACTAAGCTGAGGACATTGCCTAAAATCCTTATTTTTTCTTTTACTCAGGAAACTAATTTTATGATGTTATAAGTTCATTTAGGATCATTTGTGGCGAAATTAAAGCGATTTGTTACTGCCAAAAAATGCCTATTTTACCTGTTTATGCCTTTTTCTGCTGGTATCGCCTATTTAAGCGCCTAAAAAAGCAATATTCTTTTCAACGTCGCCAAACATCTCTTGAGTGCAGAGTGTGTCTGATATTTCAGTTCCTTTTTTAATCTTTCAAGGTTTAAATAATGTCATTAAATATGCATAAAGAAAAATCACCCAAAGTATTTTTATATAAAGAGTAGAAAAACAACTATGGTAATTTTAAGTGATGCGTACATGCGATGATTTCAATTACCAAAAACTTGTTTTTGAAGGTACCACTCAGTATTGCAGAGTGTAAAGGCAGATCAACTTCAGGCAGTATGCCTGAAGTTGATCTGCCTTCACAGCCAGTATTGATATTATGGGGAACATGGCTAAATGCTGCATTATACTCTGCAGATAAAATAATTGGAATACGTGAGGTATGTGACAGAAATAATGTGCGCCTCCGATACATCAGTTCGAACGTCTTTTTCACCCACTTAAAGGTCATTCCATGCCAAGTGGTCTGGTGGTCCCCGCTCGACCATCACTGATTTCAATGAAATTTTGTATGGACATTCACACGTATCCCCAATAAGCGTTTGTAAAGTTTTACGTTTACTGATGGTATACTTGCTGATGTATAGTAATTTGTTTGGCCCCGTACCGCTGCCTTCTTCAGTATGATTATGAGATTTTGGTAACTTTGAGGCATAGTATTTCAGGAGATATTTTGATAAGAGAAACAAAAATTGGCTATCTTGTACAAAGTTATGAGCTCTATTATACAACTTAATAAAAATAACCATAAAAGCGACCTCCTCCTAGAAAATTCAGGGCAAAACTGGCCCGAAAAATTGCAGATCGAAAAAAATTAAAATTTGGCTTTTTATATTTCAGGAAGTAAAGGTATAATCCACGTGAAACTTTGAGCATGATAGAATATCAATACATGGTGTATGAATATAATATTTCATCTTCCTAGTGATTTCCATTATTTTAAAAATCGAGTCAAAATGAGACACCTTTTGTAAAAATGCCAAAAATAGGGTATTTTCTCCCCGCTTTTACAAGAAAAGACCCTCTGGAATTTCTTTTGGATCATTTTAATTATAAAGAGAATGAATTCAAACCTCTAAAAAAGTATATCTGGTTTTTCATCGTGGGCATATAAGGACCTAAAAATAGTGACAACGTTGAGGATGACATTTGTAAAAGCGTCAAAAATAGGTTATTTTCTGCTGCCTGTTCTTACAGAAGAAAGACCTTCTGGATACTCTTTTGAATCATTTTTATTTGAAAGAGCATGTTTCAAACCTCTTAGAAAAGTAGACTTGGTTTTTCATCGCGAGCACATACGGCCCGAAAAATATTAACAACGTTGAGAACGTTGCTATGGTGGCACCAAATGCATTCTGTTGTTTGTCGTCCTGTTTGTTTTATGTAGACATTTTTAGTATACTGCGTTGGTTCATGGTGACATTGTCACTACCAGTTCAGGCATTTGAACCCGTAACCCCATCACCGTAGGAGTCGCACCTAATTGCCGTGCAATACCAGCCACGGATGGGTTTCTTGGTTGAGGATATCAAGCCTACAATTTGGTTTCTTCGACAAGGTTCCAAATCCTTGTGTGGGTATCTGTCTGGTTCCAAAGCCAAAGGTAAAGCCACCTGAAGATGACGTTATAGTACGTCGAAACCCGGGTCGTGTAAATAACATTATCTTTGTGGAACCACAAAGTTTAAGTTATTCATTTATACTAGGTTCCCAAGCCTAAAATTTCAAAGCCAAAGCTCGTATGGTTTTTTTTAGACTTGGATAAGGAGACTGTACTAGAGCCTTGGGTTAAGTCGTGGCCATGTGGCCGTTCTGTGTTGACTTAGAGTTTTTTAACTTGTGAGTGATGCCATGTATTCATTTCTTGGATCCTTCAAATTTCATCTTAATGAATCCGTTGTTCCACTAGAGGTGCTTCTAGAATAGTGATTACTGTTATTGGTATCGACCAACTCTTTGGGGCCAAAGTCAATAATTGAAATTTCTTCGATTTATCGGTTTCTTTAATTTTTGTTTTCATATCTTCGATTAAAAAATATTTTAAGCGTCTATTTTAAGTGCCTATTTTGAAATTTTTAGTGCCTAAATGTCCTCAGCTTACTAATGACATGGTCTCCTTGTCAAATTATACCCTAGTTAGGAAAGATGGGAATGCCAAGGTTGACGCAGGATTTGCTGCTTATATTCACCAAAGTTTAAAATTCCAGGTCCTAGTGACCTCAGTACATATTTTTGACTCCTTCCGGAGTTTATACTTATTGAAATCCGTGGTATGTCTTCCATTTAATTAATGAAGAAACTTTGGAGAAAAATAATAGTGCAGTTGAGGTCCTGCTAAGCCAAAGCGGCTTGCCAGCAGGTGCCTTTTGTTAAAAAAATCTTTTTTTGTTATGTAGCGTTTTGGATAATAAAGAGTTTAACAATGTTAACCTATCACCCACCCTTTTAGTGATTGTTTAAAAACAGGTATGCATTTAATATCATGCATTGACACATGTAATTCGTTTAACAACCCAGGGACTACATGTGCCAACGACCTCTTGCCATGGAGGCTAAAATACTTATGTACAGACATTCTACTTATTCGACGCAGTTGCATGTCACTATTAATCACAAGTTACTTATTTAATTTAATGTCAAAAATTGTCACAAATTAACACATATTTATACAATTCTTTTAATGAAAACAAACTTTGATTCTTATATACTTATCTTACATTGTTTTCCTTGATCATCAAATGCGCAACCATTTTATTTTGTCAAGTAATAACCTTATTGAGCAAGGTGGAGTTTGTGCTACCCCAAATCGTCAAACCATAATGTATTACGGCGTCTGATAAGCCTTGATCACGGTCGTATATACCGTGCTAAGCCTTGATATGGCCTTGATACATAAATATTTTCAACTCAAGAGGAAAAGTGTACTTTAGATTCAACATTTGAAACAAAATACACCTTAGTTTGTCAAATATATAGATGATATGATTACAAAAATTTAATTTTTCATCTAAAACTATTCCCATGTATTTTAGGTTATTTTTGTTACCTTTAGGATTTTTAAACTTGGGTTATTCTTGCACACGAATAGTATCTTTTGCACGCATTTCGTGGTTGGCCACCCTGGTTGAAGTGTAAACAAAGGTGTGTGTGTAGTGTGAGGTCTGAGGTTTGCCTTTGTTCCTTAACATTTAAAAACTGCAAGGAGTATGTCTTATTATTGTTAATAATTATTTATTATCGTGACATTATAATTGCAAGGAATGAAAATTGTTTTTTAATTTCCGCTGGGCGACCTCAACACATCTGCTTGTAGATAGTAATGCAATGTCGTCTGGATACATAAAAATATTGCAGTCTCTAGTATGTTGCACAATGTCATGTATATATGTAAGGAACAGAATTAGTTCTAATATTGAACCCTGGGGAACTCAAGATTGGATGTTTTTCATTCCACTGGAGTGATCGAGAATTTTTACAGTTAATTTTCTATTAGTGAGGTAATTTTATCCAGTTTATTGGCGGTCCACGTATACCAGCCCGTTCCAACTTGTTTAACAGTAGGTGAATATCGATAGCATCGAAGGCTTTTCGCAAGTCGGTAAAGACTGCGAGTACGGAGTAGTTTTATTTTAGTTTAGAGTGCACGTTCTCGCTAAAGTCTTCAAGTAACATTTTGGTACTTTTGTGGTGTTGATATCCGTATTGGTTTGGTGTGATTATGTTGTATTTTTTTCAGAAAGTTTATTAGTTGATCTGCGACATAGCGTTCTATGATCTTTTCTAAAGATGGAAGAATGGAGAATGGACGATAGCAGTTTGTGTCGCTCTTTTTCCCTTCCTTGTATATGTGTCTGATATTAGCTACTTTAAGATTTGATTGCATCGTGCCTTGTTCAACATTTAAGTAAATTCAGTGTGCAACTACAGTAGATATAGCTTGAGAGGATAGATCATTGATTCGAATGTTATCATGACCTGGGCTTTTATTTTTCATATTTCTTAAAATGTTAAACATATCACTAGGAGTTGCTGGATTCAAGGAGAAGGTATTTAAACTCTTGTGTGGCTCATTATTGAGAAGAAAATGAGAACAGTTTGTTAATAGTTTTTCAATATTTTCGGTGAATTGAGTAGCGAATGCTTCGCAGATATCTTCGAAATTCATAGTTTTCCTGAAGTTTTTAATAATATGTGAATTAAGTGATTGCTTTTGACGGACTCCACTTATATTGTTCAGTAATTGCCAAGTTTTTCTAATGCTATTTTTTGTTTGCGCAAATTGCTTTTGGTAGACATCTTTTTTTGCCTCCTGAGTAATGAATTCACCTTGTTTATTTGTGTTTTGTAATGTTGTTTATATATCTCATTAGATGTGTTTGATTACCACCTTCAGTTAAAATATATCTTTTCTTAATTTCTGAATAAATGACCTCCGTAACCCAAGGCTTCTGGAATGAATTATTTCCAGTGTATTGTGATTTTTTTAGATTTATCTTTAGTTTTTATGTCGTTGGAATTTTTTATCATTTCCTGGTATATATATTCCGTGTCACCATAGTTTACAAGTGTCAACCAATCCACTCTTTCCATCATCTGGCTCACCCTTTTGCAGCATATGTAGGTAGTATTGGTACTCCTATCAGAAGTGTGACCGAGTGGCTGTGAGATGTAAAAATTAATACCAACAGGTTAAGGGTCGGAGATGTATGTTTTAAGAATGAAACTATTGAAATTATCATGGAAACCCATAGTATTTACATGATGTAAGCAAGATTTTGAAACCCTATTATTTTTAATTTAAGTTCTAGAAAATTTGTTGATGCATGCCAAAAAACCATTGTTAGCTTTTGAATTCTTCTATGTTATCACAGCGTTGTATCTTGTAGCTTTTAAATTTAAATTGAAGTCTCCTATCAGGATGAGTTGACTATGTATATTTCTCATGTTTCTTTTATGAATTCCTCTAAGCTACTTCGGAAATAATTTTTGTTTTTGTGAGGTGGCCTATAGTTGTTTACAATTAAGATATCATATATGCAAACCTTAGTTAGAATTATGAGTGATTCACATTCTTTTATTTCAGCATCAATTTATAAACCAGGTATGCTATCTTTAAAATAGAAAATGATTCCTCCTCCCTTGAGACTAGATCTTAGTTTATGGATGCGAGTATACCCAGTGAAGTTAAAAGGACTGAGTTCAGTTTCTTTTAAATTTACCTCAGAGAGTGAGAAACCTAAAAATTGATCATTTATATTTATCTAATGATGTAGAGAAACAAGTTCATCCATGCTGCTTCTTTCTGTAGTTTACATTAAAATTGCCCGATTCGAAGATTTTGACTTGTCACTTCAAGACTAATTCCCATTATATGACAACATTATAGTGACTGAAGACTTCAATTCTGACCTATGTAAAGTCTCACAGGACAGCAAGTACATAATAAGTTTATTTTCTTCATTAGGGCTAACCATCGTGCCATTCAAATCTACCCATCACCTTAGAGATAGTTGGATTTACTTGCGGTCGATGATATGGAAAATTAATTAGCTATAAAAATTATCCACTTCGGTTTCTCTCTGCTCATGATTTGATTCATCTGTCCTATAACTTTCATGTGACACCTTATGTTTCTCCAAAGCTAGTGCTTAGAGATTTTTGTAATTTTAAATTATCATGTTTTCATAGTTACATTGCATGCCCTGATTGGAAGGATGTTTACTTCTCCAATTAGATAGATCAACAGGTAAATTGTTTGAACTGCAACCTCCTAATGGCATATGATAAACATGCACCCATACGCGTAAATTGTATAAGACGTCCTCCTACCTAGTGGATAACCCCATAAATTTAACTACTAGGTTATGTAAGAAAGGGATAAAATTAGAATCAATTTTAGGAAAAGTAAATCTGCAGTTACTTACACCAACAACAAACTACTAAAAAATAATACATAAACTCGCATTCGCGATTGTAAAATAAAATTTAACCATGAGGTATTTCAAGATAAAAATGACTCACGATCAGTATGCCGTGAGTTTAAAAGCCTGGGTCTCGGGAAACCTCGGAAGGAACCAGTATATATAACCATTCCTCCTGACGATCTGAATGATTATTTTGCTACCACTCATGATACAATTACTCAAACTCCAACCGATGCACATCATTCTGAGTTTGATGATACAAAATTCTTTTTACCTTACATGAAACCCGATTTGTTATTAAAAACCGTGAACAACTTTATATCTAATGCCAAAGGAATTGGTGGCATATACATGGATATTGAAAAAAATCTTTCCCATACATATCTGATCAATAGATACATATTTTCAATATGTCTCTCCAAACATCGCAGTTCCCTTCTCTGTGGAAATCTGCTTTAGTTCATCCAATTGCCAAAACGAAACAGCCAAAGTTATTGAGTGACTTTCGACCCATATCATTTCTTTGCTATCTTTCTAAGCCAATAGAAAGACTAGTTAGATTATTTTACCCATAATAATTTTTACGATCCATTCCAAGCTTGTTTCAGGTCGAGACATAGCACCCAAACTGCTCTTATTAAAGTTACAGATGACATGAGAAGTGATATTGACTGAAAAATGGTCATAATATTAGTGCTATTTGACTTGAGCAAGGCCTTAACAGGGTTAACCGTTGTATATTACTCAAAAGACTTGCTGACTTCAATTTTTCAAACTTAGCCCTTGGCTGGTTTCATGCTTATCTTAAGGACCGAACTCAAGCAGTGATTCAGGCTGATGGGTCTGGGAACCCTGTCTCCAATAGCGTAAATATAACATCCTTCTTTCCATTGACCTCCGTATGCCTACTTTTGACTTCTCCAGGTTTTTCACCACACAAAAACGTAATTTTCTGTCTTTCCGTTCTCTAAACTGCATTTTCCCATTTCTCACCACCCGAAAACGCCTTTTTCGCCTTTGAAAATGGCCATTTCAAGGACGTGTACCGTTCCACCCTAGCACCCCTGTTTCACTCTATAGTGACCCCGCTACCTTGTTGTGGGGGGGGGGGGGAAAGGGCATATTTTGACGTGAAATTAGGCTGTATCCCTCTCCGGCATTGTGTGTTAGCACCATGCTCTCCGGCACTTCCAAAAACATCGCAATATGGCGTCCAAAAGTCTCGAAAGCATCTCATTTTTCGTAATTTTCAATTTTTAGTTACTCCTAAACCAAGTATCCCACGCTTTCCTTTCTTACATTTCCAAATTGCTGATTCCTTTCACTTTCCAGTTCTACTTTTATTATTTCCCTCAGTTTAGTACGTTCCTCTCGAAAAATTTCTCCCAGACTGGATACTTCGAAAGATTTACCTATTTCCGCTCAGCTGTCGTTAGTTTTCATGTATAGTTGATGTACAGTTGTTTTTCTTGATACTCATCGTCCATTAAGCATACGAAAAGTTTATGAAGTATTTTCACTTAGTAAGATAACCAGATTAATTACCGACTAAGTGGTTTCGCTGTGAGATACGGATTTCATCGCTATTATCGAACCCATAATTTGGCTAGAAGACTGTGACAGAGTTTAGTGAAAAGATAGAGCTATGCCCACTTGGGGTGTGGATTTTAATATAATTTTTCCAAATTGTCCAAACCTATGCTTCATTGTACACATTAATTTATCCATTAAATGTATTGAAATGAGCCTGAATAATTTCATTACGCGGGAAGGCATTCTTCATGAGGTTGTATGTATAACATAGGTTAACCCTGTCTTAGCTCCCTATCCATCAAGCTTGGCTGGCTCAACGAATGTGAATTCGGGGACATTATATGCCAAGAATGCTTCATCGAATCAGGTAAGTGTGGTTTAGGAATTTTATTATAGACGGCAAGGGAGTTTAAGTGGATGGATCAATGAAGTACCAGCTTATTAGGCAGCATTCAAGTCTGGAGTGAAAGGCTAGGAAGTTTAAAATGATATTAAATGTACATAATAAGTAGGTATATTGCAAATTATTTGTAAGAAAATGCATTAAATGAGGGGGATAGATGTTCACAACCTTGTGCTGAGCATGTTTTGAGAGCATGATGTGCATATTTTGAGAACATACTGAATATATATTTTTTCCACATAGGTATATGTAGTGCATATTTTGAGCCTATGCCCTCCTGGACATTTACATATGCTCTGCACATCCTCAAAATATCACATCACATGTATATATATATATATATATATATATATATATATATATATATATATATATATATATATATATATATATATATACATAATCATTGGAAGCTTTCACGAGCGTGAACACAAATATATAAAAACTTTGTCACAAGTGTGACTAAAATGAAAACACATAAAAAAGACACTCACACGGGTTGTAAATTTTTCGGTGGATCGCCGCCACCCCTGGTAAAAATCGAACGCTTGCCCTAGCGTAAAGGCAGCGTCAACGGGGAGTTCTATACTCTTGGAGGAGCTACCTTTACTCCCCGATAACTCTCCGAGATTTTTGACTCCAAACACGTTTCCCGAACTCTTCCGCAAGAGCGAACGGAGAGTGCCTCAAGGTTTCTTTGACGCTTCGTTTTTCGTCTCCCCGTCAACACTTCTAGAACGCTTCCGGGGAAGGAAACGAAGAGTTGTCTGATGGTTTTGTTTACTCTTCGATTTCACTGCTGCTACTACGAGAAATTTGTAATTTTTGCTGTAAGAATAGGCTTGTGTAAATAAAAGCTGGTTGTTCAAATATCCCAATAATATGCAATACTTTTAGTTAATATCATGATGTACCTTCGTTGACGGACAACTTAAACTTAAATAACATGCCTACGGTAATGATCGCATCGTAATATTAGATAGGAATTGAAAATTAACATACGGTGTAACTAATTAATTGGTAGCTAGCCAGTTCATACATTTCCCCTCGGAAATGCGTTATTATGTCTACATCGTATTTAAAAACATGTGCATGATGTACCAACTGCGTATACTTCATGTATTCAAATGAAGATTAATTAAGGTTGATGGCATGTTTGGCATGGACGTTTGCTTACTTGCAATTATTCATAGAAAATAAAAAATTAGATGCCATAGCTATTTATTTAGCACCTAACTTGTTAATCATGTAACATAATCAAGGTAGTCGTACTCGAGGCATAGTCGCGGTAATCAATTTGAATGGATTAATGGCATACCTATGCGTAATTATAGAGTGTTGATGACATAATGACATATATTGTACATCTTCCACTTATTTATACTCTTCACATCTCTCCAGTTGTGGAATAAAATGCTTGGAGAATGAGCAAGGTCATGAGGAATAGTAATCATGAAAAGTAAAATGTAGAACAAAATCGACATTAACAAGGAAAATGCTACTATAAGAAACATATAGGAACTATTCCTCAACATTATCCCCAGTTATTAATAGGAAATTATATTAACTGGTCATTGAAAAGCAAAAACTCGTAAAATCCAAGCATCTAAAAACCTTTAAAAAAACAAGTCACGGTATGTAATAAGACTTATTGTTAGACCCTGTGAAACACATTAAATATATGATGCGGTGATAGCCCAGTGGTTAAGGTGATTAAATATATGATGCGGTGATAGCCCAGTGGTTAAGGTGAGTGACTATGAGGAGACAGGTTACGAGATCGATGCCAAGTTAGGGTACATTTTTTTTGCTCTGTTTTCCTAAGTTTTTATTGTTTTAATTTTTATGTATCGTGTTCTTCACATCGTTACTTCAATGAAAACTATTTTTTGGCAATTTTTAGAATGTAAATAGAGGCGGTAGTAGACTTGTACCCCGTCTACGCTCCGTTAACACTCCAAGACGACGCTACGTTTACTCTCCCGTGTTCCACTTTACGCTCCCCAGACTCTCCGTTCACCCTCCTTTGTGGCTTAGTCAGCTCTTCCTTCACTCTCCGATAGGAGCTTCATTGACGCCCCCTTCACGCTATATTTTCGCCAGGGACCTTCTTCAGCAAAAGATATAGGAAGAATCTTCTTCTTGATTCTTCCTATACCTTTCGCTGAATTAGGTGGCGGCGATCCAACGAAAAATTTACAACCCGTGTGTCTTTTTTATGTGTTTTCATTTTAGTCACACTTGTGATAAAGTTTATTAATATATATATATATATATATATATATATATATATATATATATAATTTCTTGGTAGAAAATCGCTTTCGGCGACGATGCACATGCATAAATAAAACAGTGATACACTAAACAAACACAGAAACACGCAAAAAGGACACTCACAAAAGAAAACTTGTACGTTTCGGCGTCAGGACGCCATCGTCAGCAGTAGAGGAATGATGAGTCCGTTCTGTTCCCTTGGGAAGGAAAGGGCAGAGAGGAAGGAAGGGGGGTAAGTGCGAATGGATGGTGGTGGGGAGAGAGAGGTGGCTATTGGGCTTTTAATTCAATGGGCTAGGTTTAGCCCGGGCTTTTCGAATGCTCTTGTCACCCAAATATGGGCGTATTCACGAATTTTCACGTCAACATTACCGGCGGATTCAGGAAGGGCTTCTATGATCTCTAGGGAGAAACAATCGTCAAAATTTTGAGAGTGGGAGGCGGTATGTTTGGGAATGGGATCAAGAAAAGGTGGAGTTTTGGTGGCATGGCGGTGATTGTTCATACGGATATTGAGGGGGGTGGTACATTCTCCCACATAGAAGGCAGGGCAGAAATTGCAGGAAAGGCGGTAGATGATGTTGCTGGTGGTACAATTGGCCGTAGAGGAAGATCTTTTGAGGGAGGGGGTGAGGGAGGGGCGGAGGAGAGAGCAGCATTTGCACCTCGGGCGTCCGCATGTTGAGGAAAGTGGCGGAGGGGGGGCGGTGGGTTGCAGGGAGGGTCTAGTGGATTTTAAAATGTCCCGCAGATTTGAGGGACGCTTATAGGAAACTTTGGGACTTGAAGGTAGGAGGAGGGAAGTAGATGTATTGTTTTTTAAGATTGGATACAGGTCTTTCAATATGTTTTTGATCCTGTGTGCACCAGGGAAGAATGTGGTGACAAGGTTAAGTTGGTCAGGTTGGTGGGTCTTGGTCCGAGGGGTATATTTTGCAGTAGGAGACAGGATTTTATTAAAAAAAAAACTTCTCTGGGTACTCTCGTTCTCTGAGGGAGTGATGGAGAGTTTCGATATATTCTTTTAGAGAGGAGAAGGATTGCTGCAGATCCGGTGGCCGCGGATAGAAAGAGAATAAGGGATTGAGCGTTTGGTGTGAGAAGGATGACAGCTGTTAAAATGGAGGTATTGGTCGTGGTTAGTGGGTTTTTTGTGGACGGAGGTGATGAATTTACTGTCCTTAATTTGGATATTAATATCCAGGAACGTAATTAAGGAGTCAGAAATGGAAGATGTGAAGGAAACTGAGAATGAAGAGTTCAGTGTCGAAATGAAAGAAGATAAAGAATCACGGCCGTGAGGCCAGAGGACGAATATGTCATCAATGTAGCGGGCCCAGAAGAGAGGTTTATGTGTTTGATTTTTTAAGAAAGTGGTTTCGAGATGGCCCATGAACAGGTTGGCATAAGATGGTGCCATGCGAGTACCCATGGCGGCGCCTTTAGTTTGAAGAAAAATTTGATTATTAAAGGAGAAAGCATTTTTTGTTAAAACCATTTCGGCTAGGCGGATGATGAAATTTGTGGAGGGAAAGTGTGGTTTTGGGCGTTGGGATAAATAAAACTTTAATGAATTTATGCCTTCATCGGGAGAAATGGACGTATAAAGGGAGGTAACGTCTATAGTGGCCATGAGTAAAGTAACTTTAGGGGGGATAGAGACGGCGTGGAGAAGGTCGAGGAAGTGGTAAGAATCTTTGATGAAGGAGGGAAGAGAAATGACTAGGGGTTTGAGGTAATGGTCAACAAGTGCTGATATGCGCTCAGTAGGGGAATTGATGCTGGAAACTGTTGGGCGACCGGGATTGTTGATTTTGTGCACTTTCGGGAGCATGTAAAAATGCGGAGTTTTGAAATGAAGGGGTGATAGTATGGCGATGTCAGAGGGGGATAGGCCTTCACTTGGGCCGAATTTCTGGAGGAATGAGCTGCTTTCTCTTTGAAAATCAGGATTTGGATCATGAGGAAGAGGGGTATAGGAGGAAGAATCATTTAATTGCCGTAGACCTTCAGCTATATAGCTGTGCTTGTCAAGAACGACAACTGTAGATCCCTTATCTGCCTTGGTGATGATGATCTCATCGTTGTTAATTAATTTTTTTAAGGCAGGGGATTCGGAACGCGAGAGATTTTTGGGTGGATTCAAGGATTGGAGGAATGAATTGTCAGATATTTTTGAGAGGAAACGTTTAATGAAGATTTCTACTGGATGATTTGAGGGAAGTGGTAAAGGGTTCACGTTGGGACGGTGGAACAAATTTTGCAAGGGGATGAACGGAGTTGGGGGTTGAAGGATTAGGTTGTGTTTCCCAGAATGCTCGCCACCGCAGATTCAGGCAAAATTTCAGGGCATCAGTAAGGATATTAAGAGTATTAACTCTTAGAGTGGGTGAGAAAGATAAGCCTTTTTGCAGAACTGCACGCTCGTTTTCGCCCAGTGAAACGGACGAGAGGTTTATTACCTCTCGGTCGGCGGTGTCCAAGGCGCGGGGTTGGTCTTTCCGCGTCGGGGAGAGACGCTGTGGGAAAACCGGGCGGTCGCTTGGAGGGCGGGGGAGGTTAAGAAGGGAAGCAAGGTCGGGTTTGTAAAGAAAAAAGGGAAAGGCTCAGGAGGGGGTGGGGGTGTGAGCTTCGTGAATGGTAAAGGACAAGGGTCTGACGGCCTTGCGATATCTCGTATAGATTACTACTAGCGCCAATTGTTTCGGGCGCAAATGTAAAAATACCAATGCGTGAAAAAGAAAGATATTTTATGATTTCTTAAAACCTTTTTTATTTTTTTAAAAGAAATGCAGTAATAGTTACTTGTTTTAAAACGTTTATCGGTGTCCATCTCAAATATGCATGGGGCTACGAGATACATACCCATCATCCCCATCGCAACCTAAAGTAAACAAAGAAGATGGCCGAGCACGTTTACTGCCAAAACGGGAAAAAAAGAACTGGACGGCATTATTGCGCTGCAAGCTGGTGCCAGAATTTCTCAGGATGCAGAGTTGATAAGAAAATTGCCTTTTTCACTTTCCCCAGCGAAATTAATAGGTAATTTCGTCTTAAAACTGCTAAATATTCAATGTACGAGCACATGTCCTGATGAATGTATTTCAGATTTTATCGTAATTTTTGAATTTCATACATAATTCTGAACCAATTACGTCTAATGAAATTATGTGATAAATGTGTGTTTAGATAATTTTTGAAAATATTCTTACTGTAGAGCCAAGGAATGGGTGAAATTTACGTTGAGGGAGGATTTACAGGAGAAAAGTTTTGATAAAATTAAAAACCTAAGGATCTGTAGCGAGCATTTTAGAGAGGAGAATTTTAGGTCTCGGCATCCACGGATGCTGTTGAAGAATGATGCAGTCCCCTCCGTTGTGGAATGTAAGTAACACTATAAATGAGTGTTGTGAAATAATTTAGATTAAACCTTTACGATTAAAAGTGATAATTGTTAATTTTTATTTCAGCCCCCCCAGAGGTTTTCGTGGAAAATATTCAACGGGAGGAAATTGAAGGTAAGGCTTTTACCAACTGATTGCGATATAACAAATTATCAATGAATCAATCACTGGAAGGTAATCTATGTTTTTGTCTGTTTTAGGTTTACATGTGTGCAACAACACACAGCCTTCGACTGATGATGAGGGCTGTCAGGCTGCTCCCCAAGCCTCTCCTAGTATTCTGCACAGTAAAGAAATTCTCGATGATACAGGTGAGGCAAATGTCTAGCTACCTTTAACAGTGTAGTATAAATAATATAATATTTACGTTTTTACGCTTTGATTTTAATATTCTTTAAACATTGCGTATATATGCCTTTTTCTGAAGGCATACTACGTAAATACACACCAATTTATTTGCTTATGGTGAATTTTGTTAATAGAGATTTTATAATCTATGTTAGCGGTAACTCAATGTGAAATATGGTAGATTTTCAGTATTTTTTTCACATCACTGTAGTTATTTTTGAGATCAATCAATTCAACAGCATTTTTCTCTCTCTCACTCGTTAATTAGTTGTGGCTGTCCATTCCACTCCTAAAAGAACTACTCCTGGTAGAAGCCAACCCACTCCTCGGACCTCATTACGAATGAAGCGGTATCGAAGGAATATTGCACGACTGCGTGCAAAGATTTATCACCAGCAGTGGCAAAGGAGCACCAGAACATCGGCCTTGCATCAGAAGAAGGTTGCAAGAATGAATGTGCTGCTGTCCACCCACATGCGCCTTAGTTCCATTAATAAGTTTGGGAGGAGGTGGCCACAAGGCATAAAAGATTTTGCACTATCTCTATATTTCACCAGCCCTAGTGCATATAGGCATATAGAGAAATCTATTTGTCTCCCGTCTGTGCGGACACTTCTAAGGTGGCAAGGTAAGGTGAGGGTTCAGGAAGGTATCTGCCAAAATGTGTTGGCAGCTTTAAAAGAAAAATCAACCAATATGCCGCTCAAAGATTTAGCAGTTATTCTTATGTTTGATGAATTATCAATCAGGGGAAATTTATATTACGACAGTGGAAATGACAAGGTCGTTGGTTTTTGTAGTCCTGGGCAATTTCCTAGTCCCAAACTTGGAAAATATGTTCTTGTGGCCATGATAAGAGGCATCAAGAGTAGTTGGAAGCAATGCTTAGGATTTTGGGTCACTCATGGAACTACAGGGGTGGAGTATTTTAAAGAAATTTTGTTAAAATGTATTGAAGGTGTAAAATCTTGTGGTTTCATTCCTGTTGCTGTAGTGTGTGACCAGGCCCCCCATAATCAGGGCCTTTGCCGCAAGCTTGGGGTTTCAATCAAAAAACCATATTTTATGCATGAAGAGGAAAAAATATTTTTTATGTATGATCCCCCACATTTGCTGAAGAGTTTCAGAAACAATTTTCAAAGGCATGATTACATGTTTGATGGTAAAATTGCATCTTGGTCTCATTTTAAGGATATGTTCAATATGCAGCATCCAATTAAGCAAAGAGCTATTCCACGGATATGTGCATTGCATGTTGAGACAAGGGCATTCAAGAAAATGCGTGTTAAGTATGCATCACAGGCTCTCAGCGAGAGTGTAAGTGTTGCCATGATGTTTTTTGTAGCCCTTGGCCTATTACCGTCTGATGCCTGTCATACTTCAACTGTCTTTCAATTTTTTGATCGTCTTTTTGACACTTTCAACAGTGAACAAAAAACTGTTGATGGAAATAAGTACCGTTTCGCTATCACTGAAGGGAGTTTGCACGGGCCATTCCTGAATGAAGCGTTTACGCTAATAAGTAAAAGTAGCTTCATACGGTCAGGAAAGCAGCCACCATGTTTGAATGGGTGGTTGTTGACTATAAGAAGCTTGCAGGGCCTATTCTTATTGTTAAAGAATAAATTCAGTATCCTTAGTTTAAAAACAAGGGTGCTGAATCAGGATCCGCTGGAAAATTTTTTTTCTATTGTTAGGCAACAGCATGGGTGCAATGAGAATCCAACTGTATTTCAATTTCAAAATGGATTTAAACACAGCCTAATGACATCAATTGGCAAGATTTCGAAGCAGAGCAACTGTGAAGTCGATGTAGATGCAATGCTGATTAGGATCAATAGCTACATAGACGGCACTCAGTCAGCTGCTGAACAGGAATTAAATACTACAATAGTTGAGGTGATGCAATTGGATTTCCAAAATTTAGGTAATATCACCTTTCAGCCCGAGGTGAGGAATGCCCTGTATGTGTCATGCGGCCATATTTGCAAAAAATTTGTTAATTTTCACAAGTGTGACGAATGTAGGTCCTTTATTTTTTCTGAGGAGGATGCATTCACAGAAAATTATCAAATGCTGGAATACTTAAAAGAATGTGGGGACAAAGGTGAGGATGATGCTGGGCTACCGCATCCTCGGGAAAAAATATTTTTGGCCTTTGAAGACTGGGAGGGAATTTTTATCAATACTTTTGAAAAAACCATGCACCAAAGTAATGTTGGGGCTCTTATCAAAGGAGTTATTTGCAACCGGGATAGTTACTTAACCCTCAACTTCCCTTGTGGGGTCGGTAGATTGACCTTTTTACAAACTTATTTGAAGTGGCGGATTTTTCTAGAAGTCCGTAGTTTGAATGAGGAGAGAGAGGAGGTAACTTGGGAGAAAATTCAACCAAGTCGCAAGATGAGGAAAATTTCCCACATTTAGATTGTGTTATGTTCACTTAAATATTGCATATATGTACTTTTGTCACCTTCATTGAATTCCTGTTTGTTTAAAATGTATGCGATTTCCTATTTTTGCCAAAGTGACTTCTTTGAAGTCCTCTGCTCTCTTGAGTTGCCATATTTGATGGAAGGGCTTAACACACCGTTTTAAATGATATGAGTTTCTAGATACGGCAACTCCGAGTTGATAATGTATATGTAAATGAGTTTAGCGTACGTGAGTCTAGTCAATATATTGATTATGGGCCATTCCACCGTTACGTACGGGACATTTGAAGTAATTTTTACAACTTTTAAATATTATTTTCTGCCCCTAATATTTTCGTTTTTTATTGAAACAATTATTAATTGTTAGGTGTAGGCCTAAACTATTTTTCAAGCTATAGTTTTGGCATTAACCCTTTGTTATAACTGTTGCAAGCAAAAAAGTGCCTGTTACCAACGGGACAAGCTGGGTCAACCACTTGTTTGACTCATGTTATGAAAAATGGTATTTCAGCGCAATTAGAATTTTCATAATGCTGTGCTATTTTTTTCATATACCTTGAAAAGGATGCTTCAAGTACATATGTGTAACATTATCAACAAAACATTTTCAACTAAGTTACAATTTTTTTACCTTTTGTTACGTACGGGACAAGGGTGTTACGTACGGGACATAGTACACTTCAGGGTAAGAGTAATTGAAAAACAACAGAGTTAACATGGTTAACAAAAAAAAATGTCCTGAAAAACTTTTATTTGCGTAAGATATCACGTGAAAGCTAAGGATACCTGGTACTGCTTGTACTTTGTCCCAAGGCTTTACTTTGGTGATGGTATCATTTATATAATCTTCTCCAGAATAATATACCTGGGTCTTTGAACAAACTTTTGAAGCGACAACTGCAAAGTCCTTGGCAGATTGAATAGAGCAGCCTTCTCCCTGTGCCATGATTTTCATTCTCACTAGCCTCTTGACATTTCCACCAACACCATCCACAATACCTTTGCCATGTGATGTTGCGAAATACTTCCATGTGAAGTCTCTATTAAATTTCTCTGACAAAACTCTCTTTTACAGTTAAATATTATCACCATTTAGTAATGAAGTGACATAGTAAATTCGTTTTTATGTGTATTGCACATAATTTTGTGTAATTTCCCGTACGTAACGTTACGTACTGGACACAAAAAAATTGAACATTAGGGTATGTTTAAAATTAATAAGTTTTTTTGCAACATTAAAAGCATTTAGTTTTACATAAAAGCTGTTTAGAAAATCATATTTAAAGAAGCAGTTTGTCAAGAAACTTGCTGATAAAAGAAATTTATCTATTTTATGTTACGTACGGGACAATGAAACAATGTGCTTTTAAATACTATGTTTTACCATTATATAAATGCAAAATAAATATAACTTTGTGATAGAAACTCTTATTTGGTACTATATTTTGATATTACAATAACAAAGACAAATATAAGTAGTATTTAGTTAAGCTTTGGTATGGCAACACAACCCATGAAAATGGTAATTTTTGAACAGCTGATGGAGAGACAACTTTGAACCAAGGTTACCTACATATTAAAACATATTTGACTGACATTCATAGTAAATATTCTTAATATAGTGTTTTGAGAAGACAATCATGACATAATAAATTAAATTTAAAAGAAAAATATTTTTTTTCCAAAAGTTACCAATTTTCATGGAATGGAATTTTTTTTATGGTGATGGAGACGCGGTAAAGTCATCCATCGCCTAGTAGTTCGGAGATCACGAGTTAAGAGGTCCGAGGGGGTACTTTTTTTACTTTCCAGTTTTTATAACTATCCATAGTTTTTAATGCGCCAATGTCCTAAGTGCTGTGCTCTTTTTGTTTTTTTTTTATTTTTAACAGTATTATTGAAAGTGAATGATTGTATAAGTGCTTCGCAGGCATAACAAGCAAGATAATAGACTTAATTCGCATACATTATCGTTAAATTCATTAAACTCTAGCCCTTCTTTATCGCATTAATTATGCCATGGGTAAAAGCTGGTACCTGCATGGTGTACTTCAGCACCCTAAAGCCTATTGCACAAAATATTCACCGTTCAAGGAGGAAATGAACCAAAACGATGGTAATAAAACCGATAGCGACTGCCGAGTCAGGGGGATTACAAAGTTAGCATTTGCCGTTGTTTCCAAAATTTGTGCAAATACTCCTTTCCTGGGTTTGTTTTAACTATCTGCCATGTTTTATTTTTTCCTAAAATTTGTCCACTTTTAATTTACTTATAATATTGTGTCATACTTCTTACTTTTTGTGAATAACTATCACTGAATACCTGTTTGTTTAAATTGCCTACCATGTCTTATTAATTCCTACAAATTATATGTAATTACTTTGTTTAATTTTCAAATGTCATTTAATTCTGTAATAAAGTTATAATTATCATAAATATGCTTTTCCATTCTTTTCTTTGTCGATATTGCAACATTCCTATTGCAGATTTTAATTATATTCTATTTCGATTTGTGAGGAATAAAGATTCTTAAGTACAAATTAATATGTGCGCCGGGTTACAAAGACTTAAATGTTTTCGGGCGTAGGTACAGCAGTTGCACGGAGATTCAAATTTGGCGCTGTTGCCGCTGAGAGTTAGCGCCTGATCGCTAGAGTGCTCTGGGTGAAAGGTATAAGCATTGGAGGAATGGGAGTGTCAGACCCTTGGTAAAGGAATGCCAATTTGAAGAAAGGAAGTGGAGAGTGAGGAAAGTTTTCTTAAAAGGATGGTCCGTCGGCGAACGAGGTTTCGGAGCGCAGAAGAAAATATTTGGTTTAAGAGAGTGATTGATTTTGGGAATGAAAGGGATATGATGTTTGTAAGTGAGGTAAGATCACATAGATGTTTCTTGAAGAGAGACTAATATTGGGAAAGGATGATGCGGGTGAAATGTATTGAATGACGATAAATGATTACGCGAAGCTGAGGATGAAGACAGGGTGGAATGCCGGTAAGAAGTATCTTGATAGTCAGACCATTAGGTATGATCCCTAATCCCTGATCCCTGATCTGCGGTGGCGAGCATTCTGCGAAACTCAACTTAAGCCTTCAACCCCCAACTCCGTTCATGCCCTTGCAAAATTTGTTCCACCGTCCCAACGTGAACCCTTTACCACTTCCCTCAAATCATCCAGTAGAAATCTTCATTAAACGTTTCCTCTCAAAAATATCTGACAATTCATTCCTCCAATCCTTGAATCCACCCAAAAATCTCTCGCGTTCCGAATCCCCTGCCTTAAAAAAATTAATTAACAACGATGAGATCATCATCACCAAGGCAGATAAGGGATCTACAGTTGTCGTTCTTGACAAGCACAGCTATATAGCTGAAGGTCTACGGCAATTAAATGATTCTTCCTCCTATACCCCTCTTCCTCATGATCCAAATCCTGATTTTCAAAGAGAAAGCAGCTCATTCCTCCAGAAATTCGGCCCAAGTGAAGGCCTATCCCCCTCTGACATCGCCATACTATCACCCCTTCATTTCAAAACTCCGCATTTTTACATGCTCCCGAAAGTGCACAAAATCAACAATCCCGGTCGCCCAACAGTTTCCAGCATCAATTCCCCTACTGAGCGCATATCAGCACTTGTTGACCATTACCTCAAACCCCTAGTCATTTCTCTTCCCTCCTTCATCAAAGATTCTTACCACTTCCTCGACCTTCTCCACGCCGTCTCTATCCCCCCTAATGTTACTTTACTCATGGCCACTACAGACGTTACCTCCCTTTATACGTCCATTTCTCCCGATGAAGGCATAAATTCATTAAAGTTTTATTTATCCCAACGCCCAAAACCACACTTTCCCTCCACAAATTTCATCATCCGCCTAGCCGAAATGGTTTTAACAAAAAATGCTTTCTCCTTTAATAATCAAATTTTTCTTCAAACTAAAGGCGCCGCCATGGGTACTCGCATGGCACCATCTTATGCCAACCTGTTCATGGGCCATCACGAAACCACTTTCTTAAAAAATCAAACACATAAACCTCTCTTCTGGGCCCGCTACATTGATGACATATTCGTCCTCTGGCCTCACGGCCGTGATTCTTTATCTTCTTTCATTTCGACACTGAACTCTTCATTCTCAGTTTCCTTCACATCTTCCATTTCTGACTCCTTAATTACGTTCCTGGATATTAATATCCAAATTAAGGACAGTAAATTCATCACCTCCGTCCACAAAAAACCCACTAACCACGACCAATACCTCCATTTTAACAGCTGTCATCCTTCTCACACCAAACGCTCAATCCCTTATTCTCTTTCTATCCGCGGCCACCGGATCTGCAGCAATCCTTCTCCTCTCTAAAAGAATATATCGAAACTCTCCATCACTCCCTCAGAGAACGAGAGTACCCAGAGAAGTTTTTTTTTTAAATAAAATCCTGTCTCCTACTGCAAAATATACCCCTCGGACCAAGACCCACCAACCTGACCAACTTAACCTTGTCACCACATTCTTCCCTGGTGCACACAGGATCAAAAACATATTGAAAGACCTGTATCCAATCTTAAAAAACAATACATCTACTTTCCTTCTCCTACCTTCAAGTCCCAAAGTTTCCTATAAGCGTCCCTCAAATCTGCGGGACATTTTAAAATCCACTAGACCCTCCCTGCAACCCACCAGATCATAGAAGCCCTTCCTGAATCCGCCGGTAATGTTGACGTGAAAATTCGTGAATGCGCCCATATTTGGGTGACAAGAGCATTCGAAAAGCCCGGGCTAAACCTAGCCCATTGAATTAAAAGCCCAATACCCACCTCTCTCTCCCCACCACTATCCATTCCCACTTACCCCCCTTCCTTCCTCTCTGCCCTTTCCTTCCCAAGGGAACAGAGAGGACTCATCATTCCTCTACCGCTGACGATGGCGTCCTGACGCCGAAACGTACAAGTTTTCTTTTGTGAGTGTCCTTTTTGCGTGTTTCTGTGTTTGTTTAGTGTATCACTGTTTTATTTATGCATGTATATATATATAATATGTATATTTATATTAACAAAATTCTAAGCATATGCTGAAAACAAATTGTGCTGCTAGTGTAGTAATTTGGTGTTGTCAAATTCTTGTTTAAATATGTGATTGCATGTGCTTTATAAATTACCTTTGCAAAAAAATTTCTAAGGTGCTTATATTTATCCATTGTCCGATTGAAACCATTATGGCTCCCATTTTCGTTGTAAAATTTTCAATATATATGAGTGTGGTCATGTTATTTTTTGTTTCTGTTTTCACAATAAACTGATATCTTGTGTAATTATATCCAAAATTAAGGCAATAACAGCATCTGGTGCATATTAATTACATAGGTACATAGGAGTTTGGTGTGGCACATTGTCACCAGCACATTGTCTTGTGCTGGTGATATTTTTCGTCTGTTGATGGGGACTTGCTTAGCCCATTTCTCCAAACATATTGCTCTTTTTAATGACATTCAGTTTTGGACTGACATTTGTGGTAAAGTAGTTAAGATATTTGGTATAGTTAGCTTGTCTATTGGGTGGTCAATCTTTATATTATAACTGTCCTGGTATAATATTGGGTGTTGGTCACCGTTAAATGCTAAATATGTGGCGAAAAAAGTATATCAAATGTATACAAATATATTATATAATCCTTGTTCAATCTTTATTTCCAAAAATAATGAATCAAATGTAGATAGTACCTAGATAATAGGTATATGAAAGATAGAGGACAATTGTTAGAGATTACTTCAGATTTAATCCAGATATTTTTTAGATGCCATTCATACAGGAATCAGCGTTTATGCAGATTTAATTCTTTTTTTGCTGGTAGGGATAGTACATGACTTTAAAATATGAAATAAACTTGCATTCAACAATGAGGGTTAAAATACTATATGTCTAAAAGAACTATTTTGATTGTCTTGTGATTTATTTAAATGAAATGTCATTACGATATTTTACTCTGAGCATTACATTAATGTATTTATGATTAATGAATATTTTTCAAGTTATTAGTGATTTTCTCCTTTGCATATTTAAATCTGCAAAAGCGACATTTATTGGCGTCAAATTTTGCAGTGAACATGCCTACACAATTCTGATGATGTATGGTTCTTGATACCACTCAGATATTAACATCTTCTATTGTGATTTCAGTGAACAAATAACAATAACATTCACTAATTGAATACCTATGGGAGTTAATTTTAGGGTATCACTTGTCCATTATGGACCCATTACCTCCCTCCCAATGAATTAGTATCCCTTAATTATGAGTGCTAGTAATTTACCTATGTATTTCGTGTTTAAATGATTGGATTACGTCAATCCCACACTGCCTTACTGCCAGAATTCCACACACAATTAAGAGAATATAATTCGCTAGGTTTATTCACATAGCTTAGGCATATCTAGGCATAGTATTCAACTCGGAAACCATTCATGTTACATTAGTTTCATGTATTAAGCCTGTTTCATAGGGTAGAGGTTTCTTAATTTCTGATCTGGTCATACATTGTTTTCTCATAGCAACATGGGAGGGTAGGTATTGGTTTCCACCTTGACTTGGAACGAACTAACAAATGGGAACGAGGTAGGCATGTATTACGAGGAATCAGCCCAAGGCATATGTAAAAGTACATAATTTCAGGTTCAAAGGTCTCCTTACAAAGGACTCCAAGGCAGTATTTTTAATGTAAGGAAGGGAAAATTTACTGAAACTTCTACTTATTCATTTTAGTAAATTTATTTTTCACTGTCTTCAAATTTTACATTTCATTTATTTGCTGTAAATGTTTCAGGCCATGTTACAAACATATTAAAAACAATGTGCTCTACTTCAACCTCATAGGAGTTCTGAAATATTCTTATCATATACAAAACCCATTTCTTAATGAAAAAACACCAAAATGAATTATAAAATCAAGTAATATCTAAACCCCGTTCGTATGTTGACACCTCCAGCGGCCGTTATGAACTTTCCACGAAACGATGGACCCTGCCAATGGAAGTAAGTTTCGCCGGGTGGAGTTGGTAACGGCACCGATGCGACTTTTGAGGCAGTGAATATTCCATTGACATTTTTAAAATGGTTCTGAAACTAATATGCGTAATTAGTGTCACTTATTGCTTCGATGTAATAATAATAGGTATTTTTCAATTTGAGTGATTCTTTCTTTTACTGAAACGTCCAATTTTACATTTAAGGAAATATATGTTATTGTTTATAATCATTAACCATGATTGTTTGTATTATTTGTTCTTGTTATGCCTCCTTCAGGACAAGAAAAGACCTCTTCCTCAACCACTTAGGACATTCAAAACATTCCCCAGTGTCGTAGTAATTTCCCATCTTGATTTGTAGCAAATTACCTATTTGCTGTTGCAATCTTGCTTATTTTTCAAATTCTAAATCGTGTTGGTGTGCTTTAAAACTCGAATGACATAAGTAAATTGTGATAAAACTGTAAAATGCGTTTCTAAAGTACTTTTTGGGTGAAAAAGAGTTCTTTGTTATTCTGTCGGCAGCATATCCAGTAAAATCAATATTAATAATAATGTTTATTGAATAGACACAACAAATTATGTTTTCTAAAATGAAAAATTGGGCGTTTTAGTAAAAGAAAGGGTCACCCAAATATAAAATCGGAAATGAAAACTTCAAAACAATAAGTAAAGAAAAAAACGGATTTAGGGTTTTTATCATACATAGTTTCCTAATTATTCCTTTTCCCACGACAATCCATTTCTTGGAAAAGTTTATTCTTCACAGAGCTTAATAGCACCTCTGTTGGAAGTTGTAAGAAAGAGCACTCCTTGGAAATGGCATAGCAGACAAGGCTGTTGAAAGTAATGTACCAGTTATCGTATCTTGAGCAAGTAAAAGTGCATACTCTGAAAAGGAATACATCGTAAAATTAACACAATCCAAAAAAAATGTTGGAGGAATATTTTGAAATGTAAATTGAAACATCATAAACGTCTTGTGAAATGTTTTTTTAACCATAAATACTACTTAAAAATAGTATTGCTGAACAGAAATTATTAGTATTTCTTTCCATATTTTATTCTAAGTTTATTCTTTTTAAGATAATTTTTCCATAGCACAACAGCTGACCATCAAAATGTCACACTTTACTTACCTTTAATTCCAAATGGTACACTTTGACAGGCATACAATATTAAATAGTCCGTACCGGAAAACGTATTGAGGTAATAATTGAGAGACGTAGTGGTAACTGTAAATGGGAAAAAGTAATGCCATAAAATGTATGATAAATCAGTTAGTAAAAGGTAACCTCAATCAGGCCAGAGTATGCGTGGCCTCAGAAAGTTACACTGACTGAAGTGACACGTCGAGTTATGTACACAACGATGCATGCATTTCACGTTTATGTTTTTGTGAAGCAGTTAGTCAAAATTCATTTAATCTTTCTCATGAATGAAGGAAACCATATGCTATGAAGTGCACTGCAAGAGTAGTTGCGGCAACAACATTATTTCGGTTACCCAATGAGAAACACAGGAATTTGATAAATTCTCAATGGGAAATAATCCCTCCTTGAGTGAAGATGAATGTCAAACGCAATTAGCTAAACTTTGGTAAAATATTCTTAGTATTTGCAGTAAAAAAACTTTGGTACCTCTCTTTGGTGAATTATCAGTTTCTTTAGAGATCCTGTTGGAATTCCTATTCCCAACAGGATCCCTATGATACTTCTTCATATATACTTCAATCACTAGCCTCAAACATTCTCTCATATAATGGAGGAATTTGTTAAAATATGATAATTTGAGAGTATTTTACACCTTATTTACCCCGATCCGAGCTCACCAAAAAAGCCAAGGGTTAGCAATTAATCCAGAAAATCACTTGGGCTCACACACCTAATACGGACCGTCAAGCAAGGACCCAAGCTAATGTAGCGTTCTGTCACTGAATTGATCGTGTGTTGTGTTATGAAAAGGTATAATGGTTTTAGAAAGTTGCTACTGAAGGATCAGAATTCTAGACTAGAGAAAGAACCGGTGTTTGGACCTCGAGCACTGTTAATGATTTTCTACCTACCTAGCTTTCACCCAGAAAACTACCATGCATGTTTTGAATAATGCACAAGGTACATTAACACTATTAATTGAAAATATTTCTATGTCTGTAAATTTGATCATGTTAATGTACTTACATCCATTATTTATCGCAAATGTCAGATATGTGGTAGTGGCAGTCATTGCAGCGGCGGATCCTCCAACGGTAATAGTTCCAGTATTTGAAAGTGGCGTACCAGTTCTGCAACAAAAAACAAGTATCAATTATATCCATCGTTATGCTTTCATTATAACATTTATATACCTTGAATATGTGTTGGAGAGACATTGGTGACTTGATTCTCCCGCTTCAATAACTTAAATATTCTCCTGTTCAGAAATTGGTGTGTATACCAGTTGAAATGGATTACATCTGAGCCAACTTCTTTATAGGACTAAGCCTTAATGCCATCTCTTAAAACACACTGAAGAACATATTGGAAAGAGGTATAAGAGATGGTGCTCTGAAGAAACATCTATTACATCCGATCTACCTACATAATACCAACAAGAAAAGTAAATGAGTAGAAATAGCCCCTCGTTACCTAGCCAGTAGACGAGGAGGTTGATCATGAAATAAAAGCCATTAAAATATACGTTGACATCGAAAGTACCTTTCAAAATGCCCCTTTGATAAAATTTGCTCAGCAGCATTAAGGTATTGTATTCATGATAACCAAGTGAAATGGGTAGGTACTGAATATGTTCGAGCAGAGGAACAATAAAGGCATGCTCCACTTTTTCAGCATGCCAAAGAACCTTAAGAGAAAATTAAGTATCATTTTGAAGGAGAATCTGGCAAAATAGTACCAGAAATAAACTCAGATTTGTACAAAGAGTGGCCTTTTCAGGACTAACATCAACTACTCCATAAACTAATCCAGCTACTCAACATCAACTACTCCAGCACTTGTCCGCCAAACCTTGTTAAATTTACCGCCACTTTGCATGGAGCCTTGTCCCTAAAGCACACCGGACGGTAGAACTGTTATGGAAAATTTTGGTCATAGTAAGCTCTGGGCTGAACTAATGAATTACTACGCCATATTCGAGATGGGATGCTACGAATTACTTGCGATTTTCATCCCCTCCTTCCATGCCCAATATACTTTGCGAAGGGTATAGCCCCAAGATCGAGGGTAAGTCAGTAAGGACAGCAATTTGGTTGCCTTACATAGGACAGGGTCCTTAGTAAGGAACATGAAACTTAGATCTCTATCTCACTTGGAAAAGTATGTAACAGTATACCAGGCTGAGGAGTAGGTATCTAGGAGTAGATTGCTTTCAATGCAGGACCATCTACCATTGCTTTCAAATGAAAGTGATAGTATTCTCAGATCCTGTGCACATATGAACAAGTTAGTGCAGCCGAGTGATGAAATGAGACTTGAGATTAGTCTCCTTTCAATCTCGTTAGCCTAACTCGGTGTTTCTATACCTCGGTATTATCAGTGAATAACCTGTAAACAGCATTAATTATTCATCTGCACACTTCAAATAAATCCTTTATTAGTCCATTAAAATCCAGAAGTTCGTAAATAGAGCGTTCAGTAAGATTTTATATTGGTATAACGTGATAGTTTTTGTACACCATTAGGATTTAAGGAATTGCAAATCACCTTTGTACACTTATGCCTTAGTACATATCATTCTCATTCTCTTCAAAAATGCTTCCTTGGTCAGACCTATTACACATCTGATATCCCAACAACAATTGAAATTTTTCTCTACTATAACCTCCTACGAACCTTTTTGCTCTATTTTATGCTCGCCTACCCAGATATTCACTTCCATGCTCTTATTTCTCCAAATTGTCATCAACTTTGCATTTTAATCAACCCACCAGAGGAAACAAAGTATTGCACATGTGAGATGTCAATCCCCCTGCCATTATTGAATATGTGTTTATCTTTGAAGGTAAACGTGATTATAAACGGATTTTGCGTCTTGCAAACAATAGTAAAATCCATCTATACGTAAATCAAAGCAAAAATTTTACTCTTTCGAAAATCAATTTTCCTAAAACTTTGAGAAACAACGAAAGTTCCATTCTCAGAATTCGTAACTAGTAGACGAAAACGCCGAAGTAGCCAGGAGATATTTCTTGGCAACTCTACGTAGAGTAAACGATGAGTATATTCCGTTTAAACTGAAATATGAGAGCAAAGAACTTCGCTGGTACAATAAAGAATCAGACGGGAACTTTGGAGGCAGAGGATGTAGAGAAAGGCGTATTATATTATAGATTAGCCAATCAGAGTAATTATAAATGTCTCAATGTTACAACTTCTATTTTATTAAAAACATCATTGGTAGGGTTATTTAAATGGTAATTGTTCTTTCAGTTATGCTGAACCAAAAATATTCCAATTCAATTTACAATTTATAATTAAATCATGTCACAATCGCAATCAAATGCCAAAAACTATATTCAGTGGTGAAATAACAATGCTGGTACTCATAGTTTTTACAGCTAAGTACCTGCTCGTACTAATAAATTGAAGATGTGTGGAGCAAATTGTTTTGAGGCACTGTTCTCCTGGTTGGGGATCTATAATAATATGATTACGCTTGGTAGAGATTACATAAATAAAAGACTAATTTATCTCATAGAGGTAGTTGCTATATTACTTTTTCTTGGATTTTCAATTTCAACACCTCAAATTATGCTATGGGGTTAAGAAAGGACATCCTACAAAAATCGGCTCGATTAGTTAACATTTAGAGTTCGCTCAAGAGGCATACATGTAATGACGTTCAATTTTCCCGATTGGAGAAAAAACATAATTTCTAGGAGTAACGCTCCAAGTTTCAGTACTTCAGGGTCATAATTCAAGCCATTTTTATAAATGAGCAACCGTTTTCCACGAAGAAAATATTTTTGAGGGGGCCTCTGCCGTGCGCCCCACGCATAACACCACGCCGAGTGCGCGCGTTCCGCAGTCAGCTGATTCCCCGTCCTGCGCCCTTCATTCCCTACGCCTCCCCCCTTCCCGAGTGAGGGTCAAGGGAGCCATTACCCGTGCGTGACAATTTTTTAGACTGATAGTAATACACATTAAGTTACTATGCTAACATTTCAGACTTTTAGCCCTAATTAATGCATGTATATGTAATCATTTACTTGGAAAAAGATTCTTGTGAGCGATACTTCAAGGATACTGCACATAGAACATCAGATGTTAATAATTCAAAAGGTGAAAAGTGGACTGTATATGAACTGAATGCCGCCGAATGTTATCTACAAAAATTCGGAGGCGTCAATGCCATGGCGAGCTGGCGCGATGTCCATGATGCAGGTTCTCCCTGGATGTACGAAGCGCACCAGTTCTTTTCAACCACTGTCCACCTTGTATAGAGGATCAAAAAGAGAAATCCTTGCCCTCTTACGGTGAACACAGACAAAAAAATAAAAGTAAAATGGAATGCACCACTTGGCGGCAAATACAATTAAGAAGTTTTCCGAAAATAAACCCACCCACCCAAATTTGTGCTTATTTTAATAATAATGATAAACAAGTAACGTCGTGAGTGCTTAGGGAAATATGAAGAAACCAAACAATGAGCGTGCAAACTGAACCTGGAAAGATAATGATAAAAGGTGAGATTATAAATTAAGTTCTTCACTTTGAAGGGGGCCATCATCGGAGACTTTGTACAAATGGGTAGCCCACGGATGGGAATGGTTCAGCACAAGTGTTCCCTAAGAAAGCGATATGTATAAGAACATGAACAATTGCCCAAGATATACAAAAGAAAAGGACAGAAACAAATAACAAAACAAATGAACGAAAAAATAGATTATTGAACAGGCAGTTTGGCCAGTTTGGAAACTGGGCGTTTAAAACTACCAAACGCTGGTCGGACAGTGCAAACCCGCTCTCGTCCATCAGATCCTTGATGAACATAAATAATTCTAGCCAACGTCCATTGCAAAGGAGGACTATTCTAGCTTTTAAGGATCACTACATCTCCTCGTTCGAAATTTGGATTTTCGAATATCCATTTTGACCTATATTGTAATGTGGATAGATACTCGTTCGTCCATCGATTCCAGAAATGTTGGGAGATTCGTTCCACAAGTTACCATCGGGTTACTCGGTTGATTTTAACATCTAAAAGGCTTGGTTCGGGGACAGCTGCTAATGGTATGCCAATCAAAAAATGTCCAGGTGTTAAAACTTCCAATTCGTTGGGATCCGATACCAAAGAGACCTATGGTCTGGAGTTTAATACCGCTTCTATTCTGACGAATACGGTTGTTAGTTCTTCAAAAGTTAAAATTTGGCTACCCACTATCCTTTTTAACAGACCTGTCCCCCAAAGTGGGGACCCTCCGGGGGATTCATTTGCCAAGTGATATTTGTGATGGAGTATTTATCTGAATTTTCATTACCTTATAATAAGGCTTGAAACTGTTTGTTTAATCCAGTCAAATACCAATTTGTGCCGAAAAAATTGATGCCACAGTCAGTGTGAACATCTGAGCATAGACCTCTTCCAGATACAAATCTCTCTAAGGCCGCAATAAATGCCTCTGTTAGAGACTAGATACAACTTCTAAATGGCATTTCTTGGTTGCTAAACATATGAACAAGCACATATACGCCTTATGTTGTTTTGCATTCCTTTTTAAGGATTCCTTCACTAAAAACGGTCCTCCAAAGTCAATCCCTGTGTGTAAGAATGCACGTGCAGGTTGCACACGAGGAGAAGGCAAGTCTCCCTTTAATGGCACTTTTGGAGCACAACGTAATTTGAAGCAAGGAATTCATTGATAAATCATCTGCCTGATTACACTTCGGGCAGAGATAATCCAAAATTTAAAACTTAACAAATATTGTAAAGTAGCTGGTCCTACGTGTAAATACACAGTGTGATAATAGTCTATGATCAAGTGAGTCAAATGACTATTTTTGGGTAGCAACAATGGATTCTTCCATTGATAAGACAAATTCGAGTTTTGAACACGCCCACCCACCCTGAGACAAACATCTAAATCAAGGAAGGGATTTAAGATTTGAATTCGAACTGAACAATGTAGACCTCAATTTAGCCGAAAATTGTCCTCTTTAAAGTGACATTGCTGAGTCATTCGAGTGAAAAGTAACAATGGCGAATTGATTTCATTAAATTCCAGAGATCCACTGATGCGATTATTTGATTTAACCCTTGTGTTTTTAATAAATCTCCGATAATATGCCACAGTTCTCAACAAATTGGACTGCGAAGAGTGTCGCTTGATAAATTCCAAATCGGGCTCCAGAAATACTGTGAAGGTGGAATCTACAAGATGATTGCTCTCCGATAGTTGATTTAATTCAATTGGTTGGAAAGAACTGATTTTCCAATTAACAAAGGGTTCCGATAGCCAAGCGAGCCCATGCCACCACAAATGTTGATAAACTAGTTCACTGGGCAAACAGCCCCGACTTCCTATATCTGCTGCATTATCTTGAGTATTAATGTGATTCCAAGTAATACCGATCGCATTTTCCTTGATTTGCATGAGACGTTGTTCAACAAAGGTTTTCAAACGACGAGGTGGGGTTACCATGTTAGAACAGTCCTAGAGTCTGTCCAAGTAAATGCGCGAGTTATTTTTACCACTCCGGATATACTATCAAATACAAATTTTATAAGTTTGGACAACAGGACAGCTCCAAAAGTTCCAAACAAGGGATTGATTGTGTTTTGATTGGTGCAACTCGTGTCTTAGACAAAACTAAGGGAACACTTCCTTGTTCCTCTAAATCACCCATTCGCACATGCACAGAAGCACAGTACCCTCGTTCAGAAGCATCACAAAATCCAAATATTGGAAGGCGTAACATTCCATATCCAAAGGTGTGTCCTTTCGTATCCATCTTGGGAATTTGACAGAAACAAATGATGGCAATTGTTTCACAAACTCTTCCCAAAGTTTCGAAATAGAAGACGGAAAATCATCGCCCCAATCCTGTTTTAGTTTCCACAAATTCTGCATGAGACATTTTGCACAGAAAACAATGGGCAACCCACCCTAATGGATCAAATATCCGTGAGATTGTGGACTAAATGCCTCGTTTGGCATTGGATGTTTCCCATTGTCGTACATGATAAGAAAATGTGTCCGACATCGCTTCCCAATAGATTCCCAACAATTTGATTGAGGGAGCTTGTTCATAGTTAAAGTTCACTTCAACTTGGCAATGATCAGACGGAAGCTCTTGAAGCACCTCTACTAAATTGGATGCCCATTTATGGACTTGAAATCCCCCCGCATTCATTAGACTATTTATTTAAATGATTAAACTCTTTGCCTTTTGGGTATAGGCGGTGCCAGGAACCAAATAATCTACAAAAAAATCCCGTGAAACAACAGCTGCTGCCCAAGGAAATCGAAGAGCTTCATCTAGGCACAACTGTTTAATTGTGCGCATAGCTAAGTAAGGTGAAGAGGTGAGGCCAAAAGTTACCGTATTAAGTTCGTATTATTGCAAATCAGAATCTAAATTGGGACGCCATATGATGTGTTGATACGCTCTCTCCTCAGGCCGAAGTTCAATCATTCTGTAATATTTTACATTTGTCACCTATTAAGGCCACCTTATGCAAACTAAAACGAATAATCAAGGCTGATATGTCTTGGTGAAGTTTTGGTACCACCAGAAGCATATCATTAAGTGAGGTTCCTATAGTGGTCTTGGTAGATGCATCAAAAACTACACTCACACGAGAAGTCGTTATATATTCTTTGTATACAGCATGGTGCGGTATATAGAATTTGCCGGTTCCTCATCCGACCTGAGACATATGTCCTAATGAAATGTATTTGGACAATATAGAGTTATATTCATCTCTGCTTTGCGGATTCTCATACCATTTCCTCTCCAGCAACTTGTATCGACTAATCGCTGTTGTCTGAGAATCTCCCAATGTCACCAAATAATCTATTTCCTTATGCAGTAAAGGAACAAAATATCTGCCGCTAGGCTTTCGATAATGGCAATTAACAAACAGTTTCTCTGTTAACTCATCCTGCAGTGGAGCAATATGACCCATAGGTGCTTTCTCCAATCTCCAAATATTTTGTAGAGTTAAGTTCGAGATCAGATTCAGCCGAAACAAGACAAGTGGAATTGTTATATGTGTCACGAGATGCAGAAGACACCGAGTTTAATGGCCCAATAAGCACATACTCAAAAATTGAAGGCCAGGCTGTGGGAAGTCCACTTGAACGAACCACTGGATTATCCAACATAATATCGGAATACATATCTGCGCCAAGTAAATACTCAACTAGCCCTGGTTTATAATACTCCGGATCGGCCAATTCTAAGAATTCAAAATGATGGCGTACTCTATCTGGGACTTGCTACGTGGGTTGTGTTGAGCTTATCTTTGGTATTACAATGGCATTTACTTGAAGCTCAGGACCCCCTTGACGCAGTCGAATAACTACAGAGGCAGTGCCTTTGGTGGACGTAATCGAAGTAGCGGCTAAACCATAAAAATTGACCAGCGATGATCAGCGAGGATCCCTAGTCGTTGCTGACAGTCAGTTGTAATGAAGCTTGCTTGAGAAGCAGGATTAATTAGAACACAAATAGGAATAAATGTTCCCGACTTGCTCCTTGCAAGCGCAAGACTTGTGTCCAGCAATAACATTAAATAATGCAAGTTCATCTGGAAAGCAGAACATGAAATTGAATTTGACGAGCCATCCACCTCGACTGCAACTGATTCAGAGTTTACCCTTTCAGTATTCATAAGAAGTTCTGCAGCCGGTCGATCATTTAAAGACTGTGCCTTATCATTTGTGGCTTGAGATTTGTCGACTACACTATCGTAGCACGAGTTCCGATTGCATACTAAATTATGATGTTTATTCTTACATACTTAACAAAGAGTTTTGGAAATACATTGCTTCGAGGAATGTTTGTCTCCAAAACAATTATAGCACAGCCGTTTTGTTTTCGCCAATTCTCGTCTCTTCGTCATCGGCAGAGAAATGTATCTCTCGCATTGATATATCTTATGATCTCGCGAACAAAAAGGACATGAAAACTTTTCTACCTTAGCTACGTGAAAATGAGAGGTTTCTTTTCAAAAGATTTGGTTGATGAACTAACCTCTTTCAATTATATAGACTGTGCGCTCTCCTTTACTCCCGATAATTGGAGAACGTTAACGTAGTCGCAACCAAATTTTAAGAGCATATGAACCGATGGAAAGTCCATACGGTTATTCCAGAGTTCAAAATGTTTTCTAGTATCTTGATCCATTACTCGAGATGCTAAATAGAACGAGATAAATTCGCCCAAATTAGGTATGTTCATCGTCTGCAATGTATTTACATTTCCATGCATAATGCATTTGCACAAAGAATCCAGAGAATTATTCCTCTAACATGGATAATTAAACAATTTATCTAAATAATGAAACGCCAATTGGCGTTTACTTTCGTACTGTCGGATCAATGTTTTCCACGCTATTTGATAATTTTCACCGATAAGCGGCCAACTAGTTACAAGCCTGTGGGCATTACCTCGTAAGCTCGATACCAGATAATAGATTTTTTTAATATCAGTTAATTTAGAGTTTAGGTGAACAAGACTACTGAAAACATCGAAAAACGGCTTTAAACTCTCAATTTTCCCATCGGAGGAAGGCAGCGTAATTTTAGGTAAATGCGCCGTTATTTCGTCGGATTCATTCGAAAAGGCGTTATTTGACGCAGCAGGTATCTCCTGATTTAGAACACTTCTTGCCACGGCTCGTGTTTCGTGGTAGTAGCCTTCTACCTTATCGAATACCTTTAACTGTGGTGCCTCTTCCTTTTCCAATTCTAAGTCAATAATCATTTCCCGCAATTGATCCGATAATTCAACGAAGGACTTGAATTCATCATCGATTATCTACTCTCAAAAATGTCTTCCGCGTTGCCTTCAACCGCCATAGATATTTCGTATAATTTTTCAATAATACGCATAATCTCATCATATTTGAATTTAGTTAATCGAAATCTCCTCATTAGCCTATTATTCCTCTCTTTATCGGACATGCTGAATCAACTCCACTCAAATGTATATGAATCAATGTTACAAGATGGAAATGACTGACACAAGACCAAAAGAAAACGACCAAGAATAGCTTAAGATTCAAATGAAATTACAAGGAACAAATATTTCCCCAAGCACTCGCCACGACATATAATGAATTCAAATATGATAACCAAAAAAATGATTACGATGTGGATTCATTTGATCGCAGGTTCTCCCTGGATGTCCGAAGCACACCAGTTCTTTTCAACCACTGTCCGCCTCCTATCGAGGATCAAAAAGAGAACCTTCTAGTCCTCTAACGGCGAACACACACAAAAAAAAACAAAAGTAAAACGGAATGCACCACTCGGCGGTAAATACGATTACCGAACATCAGACATGAGCGATTAACGGATAAACTTAAATAGTGCTATATTGTTACAAATCAGGTGATTGCTATGCTGCAACACTCTATAAAGTAACGGAGTCATTTGGAAGGGTTTGTCGATGCTACTTTGTACACAAGGTTACAAGTTTCACATCTCCTTACAGCCCCTCCCCTTATTCCCGTCCCTGGAACTGTAGCCGACTATTTCCCTAAAATAGGATTAATGATTTGCTCGCAGTAAAAAAGAAGTAATTTTGAGCACTGAGTATAACTATAAATTACCTTACATTGCCGTTTTAATACAGATTTAAGATATGCTATATTTCCTTTTTTTAAATACATTTACAGGCTGTTCAACCGACATATGAATACATGGAGCTTTTGAACCTTGCAATCATTATACTTTTGGCGGATGCCCCACCCAAGCCATAAAGTTTATAGCTCTCAGAGCTTTCCATATGGCTAGATGGATGCCCAAAGCAATATATTCATTAACTTTATATTATTATATTATACTTTATAATATTATTATTTAACAGAAGGAGAAATAAAGGGACTTCTAACTGTTAATATTTTCATTTTTTCTGTATATATTTATCCATGGTTCACAGATATTGATGCTCCAGGTGCACCAAAAATGATTTGCAGATAATTAATTAATTAAAATAGTATATGAGCGTTGACAGTACAACCGCATCCATTGCCCCAAAAAAATTGATCGGGCACTTGTGGTATCTAAGCGACTTATTGTCTGTACTCTCATTTTTTATGATAGTGTAAGTCCATTTGAAAAAAGGAAACTTGTCTACAACTAAAAACAGAAATCGCATACCACACTTTCCTAAACGACTACCGCTGAATTAAGAAGAGTGTAATTTATTAGTGCTGGCAGATTTTGTCACGGTCAATAGTCTTTCTTTTGAGTGCTTAGTATTCCACAAGATTATTTTGAAGAGGATCTACAGGAGCCTACAGAAGCAGTCAAGATGAAGTGAAGGCTTTGCACGTGGTTAACGATCATTCTGAGCGCTCTGTATCAAGTTGGTGCAGACTATTAACAAGAGTATTACATGTAAAGAAGAATGTTTCCAGAATTTGTTTCTCGGCGCTGCTGACTAACAAATAACTATCAAAGACTCGCGTAAGTCCACCGTTAAAGAGCAATATTATCTGGTATTGTGACAATTATATTTTTCTTTGTATGTTTTACTCATGTTATGATGAATTTGTAACAATATAAAGCTATGAAAGTTTTTCTGTGAATCATTTATGTCTGATGTACTAATTCACCAGTATTTAAGTATAAATTTGTCAATACTATGCAGTATTATCATTTATTTGACGACAAAAACATAAAAGAGCATGTCTTTTTAAGTCTACCGGTTTCCATGAGACGGCTGCTAGGATCACGCCGTGTACACTATCCCTGAAGCATCATTCACAAGAATCTTTTTCCAAGTAAATGATTACATACACATGCATAAATTAGGGCTAAAAATTGGTCCTGTTAGGATAGTAACTTTACGTGTATCACTATCAGTCTGTAAAATGGTCACGCACGGGAAATGGCTCCATTGACCCTAGCTCGGGAAGGCGCGAGGGGGGCGTCGGGAATGAAGGGTGCAGGACGGAAAATCAGCTGACTATGGCCCGTGCGCACCCGTTGTTGTTGTTTTATGCGTGGGGCGCGCAGCATTAGCAACCGCTAAAATATTTTTTTCGTGGAAAACGGTTGCTCATTAGTGAAAATGGAGTGAATTATGACCCCGAAGAACCTGTAACTTGGCGCGTTACTCCTGGAAATTCTGTTTTTTCTCCTATCGGGAAAATTGAATGTCACTACATTTATGCCTTTTGAGCGACCTCTAAATGTTTACTAATCGAGCGGATTTTAGTAGGATATCCTTTCATCCTCCATAGCATAATTTGAGGGATTGAAATTGAAAATCCCAGAAAAATTAAAAATTAAGCCGCACCCTACTCGATACTGAGGGTTTAGTCAGGACTAAGTACACGCCATTGCCAATGTTTCAACATATTTTCCAGCAGCTTAAAGGTTTACTAGAGTAAAACTAAGGACATTAATATATTTTCTGTCTTCATGGGATAGGGAATAGGGAAATAATGCGTATTATTAGGTAAAAAATAGGCACTTACATTTTATTGTAACCGGTTATCGTCACTGCGTATTGACTGCTGGCAACAACTTGAGTGATGGTGTAAGTGACACATGTCCAAACATGTCGGTCAGTTGTCGGTGTACGGGCGATTTCTCTCCAGGTTCCAACCAACTTATAAATTCAATGTAAATAGAAGGTATAGACAGAGAATTAATATGAATTATATGTATCCATGAAAATCAATAAACAATAAAGGCCATGATTCAATTCATACACTTTGTATATTCCACACTAATATACAACAACGTAATATAATATGCAACAAGCAACGTAGACAATTGTCAACGATATCCCATCATTTTCAATTGGGGATAACTTTTTCCCAGTACATAGTTCTCATGTAAACTTACTCATGCAAAATATGGAGCGGAGTTTATAAAAAGCAATTGTAAAATTGAAGGACAAAGGATATGAATTTGAGGATATTTTTAAAACGAAAGGCATACAAACAGTCTAAATGTCCAATCATTAGGAAGTTTCGTCTGTGGAGTGGGACAGGAACCTGATACAGAGGTGTGTGAATCAATAGTAGTAATTCATTGAACAATTTTCCCTTGAAACAATTGCAGTCCTGTTTATCACATCTTTTCATGTGGTCTCCACTTTTTTCACAAAAACTAAAACGGTCGTTAAAATTAAAAGGTAATTGTCCAAACATCAACTGATTTAACCAGCTTTGGTATTTCCATTCTGAGCTATTCTTGCAGTTTTCTGCTAACTGTTTTTCACATAGAGCTTAAGAATCTGCAACTGTCTAGAGTCCTCTACGTTATAACGACTCAACAACCACAAGACCCTGGATGTACGAGGCAGTCTGGGAAGCCGGCTGGGTCGTGGCAGTCAATCGCTTCCTCTCACATAACGCAGTTCGCTGATGTTTTTAATTAACCGATTCCTCAATGCCTGTACGTTACAATTGGCGACGAGGTATGTAATTTCGTAACCTACCTTAAAGTAATTTCAATCCATGTGTGCAATGCAACCAGTTCGATTGTACGCGGTTAGTTTTTTACGAAAATTAGAACGGAAGGAAGTTGTATCCATTACCATGCGCCACGTGTTGGACTCAAAATCTGAGCATTTTGATGTCTGAACATGAAACGGTGAATGTTAGGCCGTTATTCATTAAGAAAACGGAGCAATTATGTTAGGTATTACTGGCGGAATCGGTGAATTCGATAACTGCGTGGAAAGTTGGGACTCTTATATTGAGCGTTTTGAACTATTCGTGGACTGCAATAATGTAGCAGATGGGAAAAAAGTGAGCACACTACTAACTGTCGTAGGTGTGAAAACTTATAATTTATTGCGGGAATTGTGTACGCCTGCAAAACCGTCTTCAAAAACTTTTAACGAGTTAGTGAAGTTGATTCAGGAACACCTGTATCCTAAGCCATCGTTCATTGCCGAGCGATATAAGTTTAGTAAGAGGAATCAGCATGATGGCGAATCCGCAGCAGAGTACATCGCCAGCCTCAAAAAGTTATCCACCTACTGCGAGTTTGACTACCTCAGAGACCGATTGGTGAGCGGTATCAGAAGTGAATCAACCAAGCAGAGATTACTGGGAGAGGCAGCCCTAACCTACGACCAGGCAGTGAAAATCGTCTGCTCGGTGGAGGCGGCAAAGAAGGATGCAGTGACGCTGACGGTCAACGGCAGCAGCGGCCGAGTCCAGCGGATGGCAGTGCAACAACGTCCACAGAAGAAGGATGGGTGAGGCGTAAGCTGGAACTCAAGATTTGAGAGAGTGCAGTGTTTGTGCTGTGGGCAGTATGGCCATTATAGAAAGCAGTGCAAGTTGTCTGGTGTTGTGTGCCATAAATGTGGTAAAAGAAATCACATTTCTAAAGTGTGTAAGTCAGTAGAATCTGGTAAGACACCAGACTATCAGTGTTCTAAGTTTAACAAAAATGGGCATAATCAGTCTAAATTTCAGAATAAAAGGTATGCAAATAATGGGCAACACAATTTTGTGAGTGATGACCACGCTAATGTGAGTAATTCCAAAAATATCTCGGGTAACGACCACTTCGAAAATTATGTTGAAGATGTACAGCATTTATTCAATGTGTGTGAAAGAGTAACAGAAGGAACTAAGGTTGGCCCTATTAAAATTAAGGTTTTAGTTCAAGGTCGGGAAACAACTTTTGAAGTTGACACGGGAGCCAGTGTCACTGTTTGTAGTGACCATTTTTACAAAAATAATTTCAGTACTTGCATATTGTTGCCTTGTGATCTCACTCTGCGTTCGCACACTAATGAGCCTATTTTACCTGTAGGAAAGGTAACGGTCGATGTTTGCTATGAAAATATGCATTGTAGAAATTTGGATTTCTATGTTATTAAGGGAGGCTCACATCCATTAATGGGTCGTGAGTGGCTCAAGATACTTGGAGTTGACATTTCATTTAAGAGTAACTTGTGTGCTATTGATAAACCTATCAGTAATGACACTAATGTTGATTATGAAATCAGAGTTACTCAGTCAATTTCCTGAAGTATTTACTGAAAAATTAGGGCAGTATAAGGGAGAACCTGCAAGGCTTAACCTGAAGGAAAACGCTAGGCCAAGGTACTTCAAACCACGACCAATACCCTTTTCTTAAAAAGGTAAAGTCGAAAAAGAGCTCCAACGCTTAATAGATGAACACATTCTAATCCCTGTAAATAGTTCTGAGTGGGGAACACCAATTGTGCCTGTTTTAAAAAAGAATGGCGACATAAGGATATGTGGTGATTTCAAGGTTACCTTAAATCAGTATTTGGAAATAGATAAATACCCTATCCCTAGAATTGAAGAGTTATTTGCTAATTTACAGAAGGGAGTAAGTTTTAGCAAATTAGATTTGAGCCAAGCTTATATGCAATTAGAGTTAGACGAAAACTCTCAAAAATTATGTACAATCAGTACGCATAAGGGTCTTTTTTCTTATTGCCGAATGCCCTATGGAATCTCGTCAGCCCCTGGAATATTCCAAAGGGTAATTGAGCAAACCTTGCATAACTTAGAAGGTATCTCAGTATTCATGGATGATGTTCTTATCACTGCTCCTGATAACGAAACTCATTTTCATAGATTGCAAGAAGTATGCAAGCGCTTTAGTGAAAAAGGGTTTTCAGTCAGAAAAGACAAATGCACGTTTTTTGCGGACCAGGTAGAACCCCTAGGGTTTATCATAGACAAAGAGGGACTGCACACCTCTCAGTCTAAAATATTAGCTATAGTTAATGTACCTATACCTAAGACTGTCACTGAAGTCAAAACATTTATTGGTTTAATTAATTATTATGGAAAGTTTATCAGTAACATGTCAACAATCTTGAGACTATTTTATAATTTGTTAAGAAAGGGTGTATCATTTAAATTTGATGAAGAGTGTATAACATCTTTTAACCATGTCAAGGAAGTGTTAACTAGAGTCCCTGTTTTAGCTCATTATGATCCTAGTTTACCTATAAAACTAGCTGTTGACGCAAGCTCTACGGGTTTCGGTTGTGTATTAAGCATCATGACCAATGAAGGTGTAGAAAAACCGGTTGCATTCCACTCCAGAACGCTATCTCATGCAGAGTGTAAATACTCACAGATAGACAAAGAAGCCTTAGCAGTTGTGTATGGTGTAAAAAAATTCAACCAATATTTGTATGGTCGTAAGTTCACAATATGCACGGATCAAAAACCTTTACTTAGCATTTTTGGGCCAAAGAAATGGTTACCCAATTTTTCTGCAAGTAGACTTCAAAGATATGCCCTGTTTCTGTCTGGATATACTTTAGATGTTCAGTATGTAAAGTCAGAAAAGCATGGAAATGTAGATGCTTTGTCACGTTTGCCATTAACAAATAAACATATGTATAGTAACAATGATCCAGAATGGAAGGATACCTATTTACATTGCATTGCTGAAAGTTCTGTTCCATTAACTTTTGAAAATTTTCAAACTGAAACCCAAAAGGATCCTATCTTGAAGAAAGTGTATAACTATGTCATGCATGGTTGGCCAAATTTTATGTCGGAAGAGAATGGTGAGTTACTGCCATGCTTCCAAAGGAAGGATGAGCTCACGGTAGAGCTTGGAGTCATAATGTGGGGATATAAAGTTGTTCTACCCAGAAAAATGCGTAGCTATGTGTTGAATGAGTTGCATGCAAGTCACTTAGGAATAGTGAAAATGAAGTCCATTGCAATATCATATATTTGGTGGCCAAATATAGATGAAAATATTGAGTCATTGGCAAACAGTTGTTCTTCTTGCCTCATGGAGAGATCTAACCCAAGTAAAAGTCATTTACATGTTTGGCACTATCCATCTATGCCTTGGGAAAGACTGCATTTAGATTATTTGGGACCTTTGCATGGCAAGATGTACTTAGTAATTGTTGATGCATATACTAAGTGGTTAGAAGTGTTTGAAGTAAGCTCTACTAGTGCTAAGTTAGCTGTTGAGAAGCTGAGAGAGCTATTTTCTAGATTTGGACTACCAGTCACAGTTCATAGTGATAATGGACCTCCATTCACATCATTGGAATTTAAGAACTTTATGCAACAAAATGGTATTAGACATACATTTTCACCTGCTTATCATCCTCAGTCCAACGGACAAGCTGAGAATTCAGTAAAATATGCAAAGCGTAAAATTAGACTAGCTTTCCAGGAAAATGTAGATATAAAAGTAGCCTTAAATAGAATGCTTTTCGATTATAGAAACTCAATTCATTCTACAACAAACGAGTCACCGGCAAAATTGATGTTCAACAGACCATTAAGGTCTAGACTGGATCTTTTGAGACCCAAAGTAGCCAGAACCGTTCAACTTAAACAGGAAAAACAGAAGGAGTATTTTGGTGGGAAAAAAGGTAGAATTCTCCATACAAATCAACCTGTGTTAGTGAGGGATTACCGTTGTAAAAAAAAGTGGATCGATGGTGTCGTTCTGCAACAACTGAGTAGCGTTATATTTTCTGTTATGGTCAAATCAGGGCAAATTTGGAACAGGCATATTGATCAGCTGATTGCCCTTGACAGTAATATTGTTAACAAGAGTCAGCTGTCCTCACGACCATATGAGCCTGTTGTTGGCGAGGCATGTGTCCCTGCTACTCCAATCAAGGTTGGCGATTCCATGTCATGAAATCACCCGACAGTCTGACTACCCCTCTATACCCACCTCCTCAAAATAGTGCTATGCCTTTACCCACACCTAGTCCGTCTCTGCCACCACCTTCCCCTGTCAGAAATCGTTATCCTACTCGTACAAGAAAACCAGTAGAGAGATTAAACTTATAAGTAAAAATGTTTGTGATTTTTTTTCATCCAGGTGTGTTTTTTCATGTATCAGATATTTGTGTGAAGATCCAGAACTTGTTAAAAAATTTGAGGGAGGAATGTAATGTATGAAAATGAATGAATGTAATTTATGAAAAATGAATAAATATGATTGGCTAACATTCGCGCCACTTCCTGGGGTATCAAGACCCTGGGGTATCAAGGATGTACGAGGCAGTCTGGGAAACCGGCTGGGTCGTGGCAGTCAATCGCTTCCTCTCACATAACGCAGTTCGCTGATGTTTTTAATTAACCGATTCCTCAATGCCTGTACGTTACACTTTGTAGTTGTTTATTCGAAATGTAGAGGATTCTGCCGGTACCTGAGCAGCACTGCCATCTGGTGTTATAGCATTCAATTGCTTTAGGAAAATATTTGAATGACTGTAATATGAACTACTGGAATGTGTTGGAATAAACGGATTTTTACTGGCATGAGAAAATGATGAAGCTATTCATTCACATTTTTATTAATAAAATTATTAAAAATACATACCTTAATATTATGCCAAAATTAGCATTTGAGGGAAAAATCTTGTAAATTGGGGGAAGAAATGCAAAAATTTCCAGATGAAATGACTGGATTCACTATTCATATGTTGATTTCTTATGAAAAAAGTACTGTTCGAAATGATCAAATAATTATTCAATAAATAATACTTCACGAGGAGAGGAGCAAGTACCATGTTCTATAGCCTATGATCTCCCATAAAAATATGGATATCTGTCGCTAAGTCCAATGATTGAAAACCGAGTGCTTATTTTGATACTGATTACGAAGTCAACGAGGCAAGAGTGAACAGTGAGGGGACCCTGATGGTGTAGCTGGAAAGAAAACTTTCGACCCGTGTCCAAACTCGCCAGTTAGGTACCTAAATCCGGAAATTTAGGGAGGACGCCATCTTGAAGTGTGTCCAAACTCGTTAGGCAGCATAAGGGAGCGGATTTGGGCAGCCAAATCGGTCGCCGGATTTAGGCAACAACAAGTCCTTCCTAAATCTGCCACCATTTTGAATTTCCCATAATTCCGAGTGGTAAAAGCGTGAAAAGTAGTGGAATGAGTGGAATTGCAGTAAATATGGCAGGGAGGTAATTTGTTTTGAATGGAAGGGCGTGAGTTATTATGAATATATTAAATGAATGATAAATGTTAGATTGATTTATGTTATAAATTTCATCTGCGGAAGCAACAAACAGACAGAGAGACCTTCATATCAAGGAGTGAGATATACAGGTGTCATAGCGGGGAAGTATTTTGAGTGTTTACAAATCAGATTTTTTATATTGTCTTGCGCATGCCCAGCTAGCACAAGGGATATTTAATCCCAGATATCAAGGGGAAATGATAGGGAGAAGATACACTTAAGAAATCACTACCGGAAATTACACGTATAGCATGCCGTCAACATATCCGTATCAAAGAGCATGCCGAGATTCGGACAATCAAGGATGGTAAAATTTGATGGTACATTCTTTTATATAACAGCCAATGCTGCTTGCAGGCAAGAACATATTTCCTCCCTCTCGTGAATTAATTTTAATTCTTGCGGTCATTCGGTAGCAGAGGTAGCAGACATAGCAGAAGTTGTTGATACACTCATCTCACCCTTGCGGGAATTTAGAAAACCTAAAATGTAAACAAGCGAACGTCGCTTTGACTCGCCATCGCCATCTTTGGATTCCCATCTTGATTGATCGCACGCGTCATTGTGGTTTTGCTGCTTTGCTGCACTAAAATCCGGTCCCTTCTGATATTCATTTGATATAAAATGTTGGTATTTTTGTCTTTTTCCTTCTTACTGTATATTGTAATTTATCTCAGTGCATTGATGTTCAACTTTGTTTTAATATATATTTCACTGCAACATTCTTGTATTTTGGTGGTGTCGCCCGTAAATAAGGATAATTAAAATCTTGATTTAAATTTTTTTTTCCTTTCCACAACTTCTTTATTGCCAGGGTGTACAGGTTATTTAATTTTCATGTTGGTTTTCCTGTCGTTCGATAATTATGGTTGGAAATTAGTTTTGTTTTGAGGTGGGTTGGTACTTTTCCATCGTTATTTGCTTTAACGAGGTAATTCATAATGGTCGCTTTTACTAAGTAAGTTTAAGATTGGGGGGGGGAGTTGTTTTCTAGAGCTGACGTAAGAGTTACTTAACACTAGAATGACCGGAGTAAGCCGCATACCTAATATGACCGCCAGCGGTCAATTGACCGTTCCCCTTTTCTTGCGCTCTTTCGTACGTTTTCCCTTCGTAATTTTTTTCTAACGAGTGTAGAAGTGTTCTGATAAAGTGTTACGGTTAGGCAAAAAAATTTTCGCTGCAAACAATGTTAATTACACATAAAATGTTTGATTGTAAAATAAAAATATCTCATTTTCATCGGTAAAAATAATTTCATGTGTTTTAAAACACAAGTAACATTTCAAAACACGTTATTTATCGTAATTTTATTAGATAAAAACATGATATCGGACAAAAATTAATTAGAAAAGACAGCGTTACAGTGAAGCGCTAAAAATGCGGTCTCAAGGTTATTCTTTACTCTTATGAGCACTTTTTGCAAATTTTCTGATTTCTTTCACAGTTTCCACACATGTATTTGTAGCACCTTGAGAAAATATACTTTGTATTGTTCTGAGTACAGAGACCAATCTGGCATTGCTTGCGAATCTTGCCTAATGGAGAAAGATATCCCGAAGGTTGAACGGCAGTTCTTTTCCCAATGTAAAGTGCGGATAGCTCCTCAGCTACTTTCATAATGAAAGTTCTACGGGACATCTTTGAGCCAAATACAAGCCTTTACAAAGTATTTGCATTTCTCATTGCTAAGTCAAGTATATTGTAAATCACGTGGACAGGCGATCGGCGTGCCCCGGTCCGGACACTGTATTTGCGACACATTCCATCAACAGTGTCAACTCTACACTTGGTTGCGTTATAGAATTCAACTGTCTCTGGTTTTTTCTATTCAGAAGCCTCATTGATGGTTATCACTGAGTACATGCTATTAAGGATCAGCACATTCTTGGAAGATTTACCTTGGTAAGAAGTCAAGGTAACGCTGGCATGTTCGTAAATAACTGTAGTGTGTAAAGGATCTTTGGCTTTCTTCCAAAGGGAGGAACTTCCCTTCGAATGTTGTTGAGAGTACCAACAATACTTGTCTTGCGTTTTGCAAGCTCTTTAGCTAGGTACAAAGATGTGAAAACATTATCCGTTGTGACATTTCTACCTTTATCCATGAGCGGTTCATGCAGGCGCAGGGTAACATTTTCCGGAACTCTCTGCTCTGTGGGTCTCAACTCGTCCTTTCCCAAGTATGGGAAAGCATTTAGCACGTAACGTTCCTTTGCATCTGTTGCAATCCAGTAATTTACTTTATACTTGTCTGGCTTGTTACCCATGAATTGGGTAAAGGGATATCCACACTTGAATGGAAACAATTGTTCATCTATGGTAATATCTCAGTAGGCTTGTAGCAGGCGATACAGTTCTCTATGAACTTGTCCAACATCTTAAATGCGAGGCAAAATTTGTCAGTTCTCTTCCGTTGAGGCCTGGTTGCCTTTTCATTGAACCTTAGAAATTTTATGATTTCCTTTAACCTATTGACCTTTGTAGATATAGATGTAGATTTCTTCCCATCGTTTTGGAGAAGGAAGCGGGCACCCAGTTTTTGTCCCACAATGTATGGATTTGTAATCCCCGTGGGCCATACGCCCCGCGCGCGTACAGTATGGCAATCAAAGCGTCAAGTTCCTAAAAAGATATAGACCTGTTGTCATCGCCTTTTACGCGACGCGCCTCATTTTCTGTTAATTTTTATGAGCCTAAGTATAGGTTCACAAACAAACAACTGCAAGCTAGAAAGGGGGGAGCCATTCTCCATGGAGCGTATCGCATACCGTCGCGTATTGTAACATGCCGCGGTAAGGTCTTCCCCGGGCTCTCACTGTCAGCCCTGCAGGCTACACGGCGGGTAGGGGCAGCGGGGTGCAACGACGCCAGGCTTGGCTGCCAGCAGCTACGCACAAACGTAACAGCGCATTTCAGCTAAAGAAGTGATCTCCACTGCCAATAAAATGTTTAGTAGCGACTCTTTACGACGCAACATACTGTGGTTTTGCTAATGTGTCTCTCCTTCTCATAAACGGTAAAATCATATGTAAAAACTGTTGTGAAGACATGAGAGTCACACTTGATTGGTGTGCGTTTGTGATAAGGTGCACGCTATTATATTTGATACAATTGACACCAAGAATCGACAAAGAGATCTAAAAAACGGTATAAAATGCAAGAACGGTCAATTGACCACTCGCGGTCATTGTAGGTAAAAGCTGGCATTGCTCTTGACCTGAAGCATCCCCCCCAAAAAAACTTCATTTTCGCATTATTTGTTCCAAAATATTAAAAGTAAAAAAAACTCAGCCTCATAAATCGAAAGATAACGAAGTGGTACGCGAAAGAAAAACGCGAATGGTCAATTGACCGTCCCCGGTCATTCTAGTGTTAATAGCATTATTGTGAACATATATAGGTAGTCTGCAATATTGTAAATGGGTGATATCATTTACGGTGTTTATTTCTTGGGAAGACATGTTTATGAGCTACCGCTATATCGAAACCTTGCAATGATCGATACTCGGCATATCGATATATATCGAATCCTTACGTCGATTGTCGTTCCGCAATTTGCCACTAGGTGGCGTCATTATTCACTTGGGATACCTTTTCTTATAAGGTTCTTGCCATTTCTATTGGATACCGGCGGTAGATCAGTATTTTTTCCCTTTGTTATCCCCTTCTTCTCTTTCTCATGCACAGATATGTTACGCGTTGCGGGAAATGATATCCGTTGTATATTGGTGTAGTTTCATGATATGAGCGGGATATACAACACCTTGTGCTAGCTGGGTGTTAGCTATTTTTTAAATTAAAATTTCGTTTTTGGGAGTAACGAATCAATCAACCGATCAGTTAATTATAGCTAGAAAGGAGAAGGCGGATAAACTAAACATATAAAATAACGCAAAACTATCCCTACGCGTCTAAATAAAGTGCCATTTTGCAAGTTTTTAACGAAACTAAAAAGTAATTACAACACTCAAAAAACGGCAAGCTATAATAGTTTTTTCCCACAATAGTTAGTCTTCAAACCCCATTTACCTACAACAAAAGCCTTAAATTATAGTAAGCAAAAGATAGTTTTATGACTGTATACGAAGCTCCTGTACCATTGGGAAATTGTACATAGAAGTAATTAATATTATTATTAAGATTTATTTTACATCATTTCCATTTGACATCATTTCGTGGCCTCCATGTGGATGTCACTGCATCCAATGAACATCCAAAGGATGCCCAATACTATATAATTAATGGACATCATGCGGTGGCTGGATATCACTGTAAACAGACTTATTAATAAAGCACGCAAAAGGAAAGAACAGTGCATGGATAATAGAACATTCGAATTGAAGCTATTACCTACTAGAGGTGGGCCAAATGATTCTTTTTAATGACTCGAGTCATTTGGATCACGTCACTTAAATGACTCGTTCACTAGAGTGAGTCTTTTGAATCATTTTGGAGTACTGCGGGGTACATATATGACGGGGCATACATAACCTACATTACTACGTAAAGCAGAATTGTGAACGAGTAATGATGGCTTTAAAGTTATCTAGAACAGACAGGAAAAAAAATTAGCTTTGGTAAATGTGACCAAGGCCACTATACCTAGAATTAGATCTTTATATTAACTTTATGCCCGATGACAGAAAAAAAACAATAATCTCGTTGATATCTCTAAATGTGCGGTTATGTTTTCGTTCTTAGGAAAGACACACTCTACACAAGCTTTGTACAAATAGTGCTGTCAAATCAGAAAAATTAAGCCGAGAGTTAAAACGCCAAAATCACATAATGTACGAAATTAGGTACTTCTTTAACACTAACTTCTTGTCGTTATTCACCGATCGTACGTCCAAATCCTTTTTAATTTACGGTGGAAACTATAATACCAACTGTACATGTCCACTTTTCTGAAGCTGAGGGCCTATAACACTTTTTAAACAACTATCCCGTATGATTCAATAGTAACAGTACCTATCTTTAAATAACAGCAATTACATATATACTATATTGTCGCTCTTTTAAAGAACCTGTGATCCTGAGCCTGAGCCTGCGGGTTGTCGGTGGGGTGGGAAGAGTAACCAACCAGAAATGCTTATCTCACACCAAGGCATCACACCCTACTATAAACTCCCCGAAACACGCTAGTGGTGAGAGCATTTAAGCATGTGTATATTAAAGGCTACTAGAAAACCAGAAGAAAGTTCTCGAACAGTCTGGCGTGAACAAGCTGGATATGGTGGAACAAGCGCGTATGGTGAGAATATTTTTTTATAGCTTCTGTAGCTCCTCGTAAATTCTCCCCTGACCAAGACCCTTTGCTTTACTTTCTTACATAAACGTTTGGCATTCTTACGTAAAAAGAGAAATACCAAAAATAAATAGCAAAACTACGCGCTAGAAAACAGCTCCGAAAACAAACTAAGAGTTGCACGTGTTGTTCTATTATTAGGTATGATACAAGTAAATAAAGCAGATTTTGACGGAAAAGCGAAGGGGATATTGCAACAGTGAAACTGTTTTGAGAAGCCGGGTCCCGAAAATTAGCCAACTCGTTGCCGAAAGGGATCAAGGTCGTTCGATGGTCTAATATGTTGCACTCGGAGCCTTATGGTACCTCCTCTCGCACAGTCCATGTCACGTTACTACAATGTAGAAACATGACACGAGTAATTCAACGAGTTGGCAGGGCATTTCGACTGAAATTTCCCACGTGTTTTAGACATACAATTTAAGAGAGGAAGAGGATAGGATTGGACGTAATCTAAAGCTTCAGGGTCTACTCGGTGGAATCTGAGATTATCACTCACGTCGACTCACGACGTAGTGGCGTCTTTTTCAAGAATACAATGTTGAATTTCTTGACATATTTATCAGAAATACAGTAGGAAGGGTGGTGACTGGTGAGTGGAAAAAAGGACAATGATAACGAAATAAATAGCGTATTGAAATACATATTCTCTATTCAATGGGTTTGTATATTGGTACCAGCCACTCAGATATTCACACCGAAGGGTGAAGAGGTGAAGAAATCGGTTTCTGCCTATTTATATGAGGTTGCCTTCCTAATGGCTAATGAGTACATCAAGTGCATACATTTTATAGTGCAGCCTAAACGGTGAGATTTCTCGTAAAAAGCTTGTAGGGACTTTGTACATTGTCATTTCTGATAATCCTATACATTTTTTCAGCGCAAAACATTTGAGAAATCGTCATTAATACGAAAAAGTTCCCTTTTTTATGAAAGTGCCCAGAGGGAATTAATTTATTACTCCAATGGAGCCAGAAAGTTGACTAGATAAGCAGTCTTAAGGACACGGCAAAAGGCCATATTGAACAGATATTTAAAATCCTTCCTTCCATTGAATCAGTTAAATATATCCTGCGCAAACTCTCCTTATTGGGGAGGAGAGATTGCGCACCCTCTGGGCTGGCTTGGAAATGTCCAAAGTGACTCTTTATGGCATGAAATACTATCATTAACAAAGAGTGAACTTAAAAAACTACTTAGATGACAATATTTAGGAGGAAAAACATTTATCACGAAAATATAAAAAACGTACTTGAAAATTCAGGCACTTACCGTCGACAGATCCACCAGACATTAGCCAATAAAACACAGCCAACCGCTTGAATCGACCCGTGAATTCAACTGATACTTCTAAAAGTAGTGTGCTTACTGTTGCCAACGCCGCGGTACGTACATATTACTCCTTCTACTTGAATTTACACATGCGCAAACTCTCCTACCGCGCAATCTCTCCTCGCTTTACCTAATACGAAGGCAGAGGAGGTCAGGAGTTGAGAAAACTCCATTCTTTTACATATAATCTGCTCCTTAAAGTGCCTATGCACTCATTCCGTGGGTCAGTCCAGTGGGAGAAAGAGCACAGAGCATCTCCTTTCACCAGAAAGGTTTTTCGATTATTTCCTGGCTTTCCAAAATATATATCCAGATATGGATGGGCAATCTCCCCGAAGAAGTTTAATTTGGACGATGTTCACCAGAAGTGGCAGTGATAGAGCAAAATGCAACTTTTGCTCTGCTACTCTATCCATAAAAGGTGGCTCGGTGTCAAATCTACAAAGACATGTCAAGTAATGTCTCTTCTCTTTCTTCATGTTATTGTCAATTAGTGATGCCTGTAAAAATTAGCGAAACCTAATAAAAGATTCCTCATTATGTTTTATTGAATAGGTGAAACATCCCGGTGTACCAGATCTCAGGGCAACTCGAAGGACTCCGGAGGTTCCTCCTCTCACTATCTCACAGTCAGATCCATCCATCCATCGACCTTCATTTGAGCTTCAAGCAACCTGAGGCCTGCCTTCTACTTCAAGAGCAAATAATCCTGCGTCTACCTCCAGTGGCGTGGATCAAACATCTGTAGACATTGAGTCACAGCTCCCCAGGTTGACTGCACCTCAGCGTTCACAACTTACTTTAGGTCAGTTTACATCCAAAGCAATGGGGGCCTCGAAGAGGAGAGAGATTGATGAACAAATTGTTAGATTCATTGTCAAAGACTACCAACCATTTAATGTGGTTGAATGAAAAGAATTTAAGAAAATTATACAGATGCTCAATCCTAACTATATTTTGCCCAGTAGAAAGTTTCTCTCAGGGAATTTGTTACCACAAATTTTTGAAAGAGAAAAAAATGCAATCATGAATACGTTAATTGAAGCAGAAGGAGTGTGTATTACAACTGATGGTTGGACTTCCCCCACTAATGTCAGCTATCTTGCATTAACAGCACATTTCATTGATGAGGAATGTACCCTTCGATCATTTTTAGTTGACTGCTTCCCCTACAGTGACAGACATACGTCAGAAAATCTATCTTTAAGATTAAGCGGGTTTTAAGAGAATGGGATTTGTTACACAAAGTTGATGTAGTTGTAAGTGACAATGCAATTCAGGACAATCAATGAATGAGTTTACAATATTGTAAATAAATTTTAAATCGGTTTTAATTATTTCATGGGAGAGATCAGGGATTGAGAGAGAAGATAGGATTGAACAAGTAGGCATGTTGCGGAATTCTGCAACCCTGTGTTTTACAATTCTGGCGAAGAAGCTAGTGATACTGTTAAGACAGGCGAGATTAGTTGGAGCTGCGACGGACCATATTGGAGAGCAATATCCAGTGATTGGAAGGACAAAAGCTGTGAAATATGATTTCAAAGCTTGGGGATCAGTTATTTCCGTGTAGCGGTAGATGAGGCCTAATAGAGACATGGCTTTGCTCTTGACTGAATTAATGTGGTCCGAGAAGTTTAGTTTACTGTCTGTTAAGACACCTAAATCCTTCACAGCCGAAACATGTCGAAGAGGCTCAGAATTAATGGAGTAGTAAAATTTGATGGGTGATTTTTTGAGGGAGATGGAAATAGAATTGCATTTCCTGGAATTCAAGTTGAGCTTCCAGGTATTGCACCATTTAGCAGTCAAATCTAGGGCATTCTGAAGGTCTTGGCAGTCCGAGGTAGCGTGAATTTGCTTAAAATGTTTACAGTCATCAGCATAAAGTAGAGTATTAGCTTGAGAGGGAGAAACAAGGGAGGAAAGGTCGTCAATGAAGAGATTAATTAGATATGGCCCCAAAACACTACCCTGATGAACACCAGATGTTACCAGGGACCATTGAGAAGAAGTGCCTGAAAGTATTACCCGCTGAGTTCTATCGGTAAGAAAGGATTTTATGAGATTAAGAAAACTTCCGTGCACGTTGAACCGTTGACTAAGCTTGTGAAAGAGGAGGTTATGGTCGAGAGAATCAAAAGCTTAAGGCTCAAAGGCTGCCTGCAAGGAGAAGCTTGTTGCAGTTGGTAAAGGGTCAGTTAGGATTTTGCCTAAAGTTAATGACAAAACTCTGCAGTTGGAACTACGAGACGTTTGGTATGTTCCAGATAGGTATTCCAAGGAAATTATTTTCTGTTCTTGAAGATCATGATAAAAATGAGAGAAGCCAGTTCTACTCCACAGTAACAAATTATTGTTTCCATGTCAAAAACCAAACCGTCATTTATGGAAATCGTGAAGTTGGAGGCACACTTTACAAGACGGACATCACAGCGATTGTTCCAGAGACTGAGCAAGGAGTAAATGTAGTGATGGCTGATAGTTCAGTCTTGCAGCTGTACCATGAGAGATGGGGTCATCAGGACTAGAGAAACGTCAAGTAGAAGCTTCAGAAAGAGTTGGGCATCAAAGTGTCGATGAACATGGAGCTATGCGACCCTTGCGTCAACGGCAAAGCTCATAGGCTACTATTTGGGATGAGGAAGAAAACATCGGAACCTGGAAAGTCGTGTCAGGTGGTGTTTGTGGTTCATTTGATTTTAGTTCCAGAAAGGACGATATTATGTCATCTTCAAGGACAGCTACACTACGTATCGTTACGGATACACAATCAAGCGAGTCAGACGTAAAAAGCGCTTAAAACGATGATTGTGCATGCGAAAAATCAAGGACATAACATCAAGGAATTTTTGAGCGACTGAAACGCTATCGGAGGGAAGGGAATAGTTTCTCTCGCCGATAACACCCAGTAAAAATTAACTCTTTCCAAGCTCGGGTAAGAATAGTGATGGAAACTGAACAAAATACAAGTATTTTAAATAAATAACTGAACTATCAACATATTTCACACATAAAACCAACCAAGGTACAAGCAAATTACCAACAGGTCGAGTGCCAGGTGACCGTTATGAGAGTTTCCACTCAGAAATGATTAAAACATACAAGTACGAGAGGTTGAGCTTCTCTCTAAGTACGAAATGACTAAAAATCAGCAGGTTCATAAAACGGTGTAACTCGGTCGCCGACTCCACTGATAAAGAGGGCGTTCTGAGGAGTGAATCAGCTGAGGAGGGGGTTTGTCGACAAGGACGAGATGGAATGGGTCACCTTAGGATATAGGCGACTGGTAGCCTTGGAGGGGAGGAAATAATGGGATGGGTGATAGATGGGTAGGCAGTTTTCAAATGGAGCGACAGGAACTGTTTTCTGGCTTCGGTCGAAGAATACAGGATCACAGCCTTTGTGCTTAGGTCAGAATGACCACATTATTGGAATCCTTCCTCACTTTAGGGGATATATAAACGATGCAGGACCTGGCGAGGGAAAGGCATGGCGGAAGGTGTGGCGGAAGGCGTGGTGGAAGGCGTGGTGGAAGGCGCGGCGGAAGACGTGGCGGAAGGCGTGGCGGAAGGCGTGGCGGAAGACGTGGCAGAAGTCGCTGAATTTTTGAGTCGTAGGCATTTTGACCGTCGTTGGCGCTCATGTCGTTGCCCGATGCGCACCCCGTCATGCGCACTAAGTCCTTCAGCTATGTACGGAGGGTAAACAGTCCGCAGAAGGAAAACATGTCCAAAGAGGGGAAATTGGCAAAAATACGGATGTGGGGGTGTATAAAAAATGCCACACGACAACGGGAGATAGTTAAAAAATGAAGAATTCAGGGGAATTCCTCGGGAGCACAGGATCACGCAGAGACTGTCAGCATGGTGTACGCCAGAACAAAACGGTAACAGCGAACGTGAAAACCAAACAATAGTGGAGATGGAAAGGACATTCAAGTATTCCAATTCATAAGTTCAGTTTCCAGCAGCAATATGGCCTGAACCATGACCAACTTCATAACAGGCTATGGCATGCAACTGTGGCAACTCCGCATGGGGGTCCTACCGCTGCCTATCGCTACTTTGTGAATGGATGGTTCATTTACGTGTGGTGTTGACTGTGGTGACCAAAAACTGATTTTTAAATAGTTTTCTTTGAATTATCCGTCAAAACAGTGATACCAAAGCCGTGGCTAAAGGTATGTAGAAGAATTTGATGGCTTTATTATTTGTAGAAATTGAATAATGCGTTATATTTCTCCATCTGTTAAATTGCAAATCAACCATGTCCTGGCGCTGAAATCGAAGGTGATGTAATCTTCAGTGCTGGGTCCAGGGAATAGTTATAAGTCGAATAATTTTCTTTCAATTAGGTAAATTTTACGCAATGATTTTTAATGACAATCAATTACGACCATGTTTTCCTAATTCGCATGTATTCCAAGAACGGTAATAAGGCCGTTATCGCTAGCTTTTTCAAACATAATTTTATTTAATTAACCTATCATCTCAAGAAAATTCTTCTTATCATTAGTTTTATAGTTATTAGTTTTGTTATATGAATGAACTATCTCGTAAAAGGTATTTAATTCCGCGATTACTTCGAATTCTCAAACTATAGGTACATTCTTTGCATTATGCGTTGGGAGGACTAAAAATTAAGTATTAGGTATTAAACCATGCTTAGCAAATTATTTTATTGTCGATATTTAGCACGATATGCCTGATGAAACACGAAAATAATGACAGCGTATTTGTTAGATTTATGTATAGGGGCAAAAATCAATAATTTATGTCGTTAACTATGTAGCCCCATGGTGCGTTGTTTTGAATAAACAACACTCTTCATTTTCTGCCACCATAATGAAGTGACTTCTTTTACCAATCCCTTTCATATCAATAGTGAATTAACTAGAGATTTTTTTCAAACTATAACTGGTTATGGGCCCAGACACGAGGCTTATAACGTTTATCAAAGAGGGGCATTAGTTTTTAGAGTGAAAATTACGTACATGCGGTATGTACTCTGTTTCGGCATCGACTCAAGGTCAGGCGTAGAAAAATGGCAGAGGGTATATTTAATGAAGAAAAAGCCTTCAGCGTCCCCAAGATTATACTTGCGAGTAATTTTAATGCCTGGAGGACAAGGATCAAGAATGAGATGCTGGTTCGGAATTCTATGAAGCCATTACTGGGTACGTTGATGCTGCTGGAGCCAAACTTGACCTAAAGGAGGTGAGGAGTCAGAAATAGCTTTACTGCCCTAGCAATAATAACACGGTCAGTAATCAAAGAGCTGATGAATGATATCACCGATTTGGACGAGGCTAAGGACGCATGGGAAGTGCTCGAGAAGGAATGCATGAAGAATACTGAGTACGGAGCGATGGTTACATTCCGAGAAATGTGTGCTTCCGCGAAATCCAGTTACACGTCAATGCAGGAGTATATCAATAAAATCGTGGACATAAATATAGTGCTATCTAAGAACCAATTAGGGCTCGAAGATAAGCATTTGGCGGCTCTGTGTTTTACTGGGTTACCATCGGAATATGAGATTACAATCAAGATACTGGTTGCGGCGAACAAGTTGAGCATGTGTGACGTGAAACAACCGCTACTCGAAGAGGAAGAAGAACAGAAGAAATAGCTGCTGGAAAGGTCCTACGTCATCCTTAAGGTGAGCATGAGAAGTTGTAAAGGTGGAGAATGAGGCAAAAAAACCATCACGAAACCCAAAAAATAACAGGGAAGGAGCAAACGGGTCTGGAAAGAAATTTGGGGGTAGATCACAGCGTTCACCCAGTCAACGAATCTGGCGTTTTTCGTGCGGAAAGGAGAACGATTTTGCTAGAGACTGTCCAAATTATAAAACGGGAGAGAAGGCATAAAAAAAGATGAAAGTAAAGAAAGAATTGGAACATTCTAAAAAAGCCGGTGTAGACACTAGGGAGTATATTGCCTTGTATGAGAGAAAGTACGCTCCAGGAGAAAATAGAATGTGGATCCTGGATAGTGGAGTATCAGACCACATGACAAATAAAATTTTATAATTTATACCTATGGAAGAATATTCAGGAGATGTAGATGTGGGCGACGGGAGGCCTCTTATAATAGTTGAAAAAGTCGTAGCATCGTTGGCAATAGTTGGCCACTCTACACTTTTCCGATGAATGTGGTGGGAAGGACATTAGTCTGTCTGATGTTCTTTATGTTCCTCATATTCAGGACAACTTGATATCACAGGGGTAACTTGAAGAAAAAGGACTCGAGTTCAGAACCAAGGAGGGAAGGACTAAATTCTTGAAGGGTGATAAGTTGATATTCCAGACACATGGGAGTCTTTACTTTGTGTCCACCTTGGATGGAATTTCAATTGAGACCCTACATGGGGAGTACGAAAGAAATATAGAGAAGACGTCCCGTGTTTCACAGCAAGTTTGGCACAATCGATTGGGCCAACCATGTGATGAAATTATGAGCAAGATTGAGGTGATCTCAAGTCTGATTTCCAAACAGTAAAATGTAAATAAAAGTGAAGACTTTTGTGACCATTGTGTCCAGGGAAAAATGAAAAGGTCGTAATTTCCCAAGAAGAATCATCTTGAGGATCTGGGTGTTCTGGAAAGGGTGCAATCTGATATAATGGGGCAGATCCAAACAGAGTCTTTAAGAAGGAAGAGATTCATTATAAACTTTATCGACGAAGGGTCTAAATATGTGTATTCATTCCCAATGGCAAAGAAGAGTGAGGCATTCGGCCACATCAAGAAATACAAGTACAGGTGCTATGGTTCTTAAAAACAGGAGGATGAAAGAACTCCAGACTGACCGGGGGACTGAGTACCTGGCCAGAGAATTCCCATTTTTCTCGAGAATAATGGGATCGCGCAACGAAATTCCGTCGAATAAACGCCCGAGCAAAACGGCACTGTCAAGAGGATGAACCTGACCCTCGCTGATATTGTGAGGTGCCTTCTGTTGCAAGCCGGGATACCGCTGTATTTCTGGGTGGAGGCCCTACGGACGACAGTGTACCTCCGAAACCTACGTCCATCAAAGACTTTCAACATTGACTCTACACAGGATCAGTGGACCGAGAGAAAGCTGGAGAGGCAAGACGTGGAGCATCTCCGGGTTTTTGGCTGCCAGGCCTGGTCCTGGATACCCGAGAAGAGGAGATACTTCAAGTTCTCCCCCAAGGCGCAGGAGTGCGTTTTTCAGGGATATGAGGAGGGAACGAAAGGCTACGGTCTCTGGAGCATCCAGAAGAGGCGAGTGATCCACAGCCGGAACGTTGTGTTCCGGGAGGGTAGATTTCTTTACAGGCAGAAGGAGATCCTGAGGAACGAACGGCCTACCCCTGGGGATGTGTTCTGTTCCATTGCCGACTTCGCGAAGTAGGAAGATGACGGCGCCGAGTTCCTTGTTGTCTAGGGGGGCATGCAGCAGACGCTTGATGGTCCTGATAGTCGTCGTAAAAACAATTAAAACAAAGAATAATTCTACACCAAGCGCATTATATAAAGCTCCTACCTGAGCAATTACTTTTACGTGAACGCATATCATATGGGAAACATATTTCTCTAACATTTCTGAATACTGTATTATCTTATACCAGGTTTGATGCATACCACGCATATCTCATCATGTCACCGAATGCAGACGAAGATAGCTGATGGTGCAGCAATGAATGTATTTTAATACCATTCTCCCGGGATTTAATATCTCTTTTTTCTTTTAACAAATAACTGCTATTTTGCAGCCTAGTAATGAATTGTTTGACCTGTTTGTAAAAATACACATCACAGGGTTGGCATAAGTGCGTGCACCTGGGTGGTATTATTTTTACCGCGCAAGTAGCTTCACCGGTTTCATTTGTGAATAGTTCGTCGTACCTTGCACCACTTGCTTGTCCTCCCGACGAATCCACCGGTAGTAGAAAATGTTTTTCATCTAAGGCTTTAATACTCTTTCCAAGAACTGAATATACAATGCAGTTGTTAGATTCCCTGACTTTGAACACACCACAGTCACATAGCCTTATTATTCCTCCATTGATCTCACAGTTTCCCCCACACTAGGACCAAATTCACCCGCTGGCTTCTGCATACACAAAAATACTTTCGGGAGTAGTTTCCCCGACGCAGTCATTGCTTATCTTCTACTTATTTTATGTTAACTATCGAACGAAAAATTGAGTCACAAAAGTCATTATTCGAACGCAGTTCCTGGGAAATTTGAAGTGCATGCAACGCTGTATATTAAAAAGTAATAATTCGTTCATTGTTTACCGCCTTGAGAAAGAACCACGACCATTGGAATTCCATCCTATTCACGGAAGTTTCCTTGTATTTTCAAAATCTAAACATATTAGGCCTGTCGGTATGTGAAACCTCTTTTCGGCCTAACAAGAAACCAGAAATTAGCTTCGAAAGTCTCCCAAGGGGGTTGATTGAAAATCCAGAAAATAGGCTAAAAATTAAAAGATATAGCTGCCATAAAGGTATGGGATTGGGTAATGCACAGTGACTCCGTAAAATATTCGAATGAAAAAATATTGACCGGACTGGGATTCGAAGCTGTCCCACTAGGGTGGCCCAAAAAAACTTTTATTTGAAAGTCTGTGGGGCGACTGCATTTTATGGTGCAATTTCATGTATAAACGACCCACAAAAAATTCGGCTCGATTGCACAATATTTGACCCTGCCGAAATGCGTTTAAACATTTTCGGCTCGGATGTAGAAAATTTTGCCTACTTTACAGGGGCTATTTTACGTTTTCTCCTGTATTCTACTGCATAAATTGTTGTTAAAAAGAATAAATACAATCCTTGTTGATAAAAATTATTATTTCAAATGAGTTATTTTATTATTAATTCGTTAAAAATGGTTTACATAAAATTTACATGTACCTAGACCTTTTCTTTTACATATTTATCAAACATTCTTCTATGCTTCTGCACCACTAGTAGCAAATGCTGTCTCTCACGTTCATTACAGGTAAGATTTTTCTTTAACAGATAATGTTTGATAAGGGACACACCCCTTTCGGCGGTGTCATTGACGAATTTAATATGTTTTACAACATTAAAGCCTTTCAGGTACCTTTCATCGCAAAGCGAATCTTCAGGGTCTCTTGACAAAAAGCCTTGATCAATGCCCGTAATGTCGAAGAAACGTCGAGAATTAGAGGAAACGAAATCGCTCAATTCCAAATCCTTAATTCCACGATTGGGAGGAAGTTGCGATCGAGGGTTGTAAACATCCAGCACTTCCTTTAAAAAAAAGCTGACCATCGCCCTCTTACAAGACAATGACACATTAGGATCAAACAAAGATAAGCAAACTAATGTTTCTGATAAATACCACAAATGGTTGCAAAATATTTTGAATATTGCTTGCTAGTGTTTCTCTTTGATACTGGCCAACGTTTTCAAAAGTTCGAGATCACGTGCTGGTACACTAAATGCCACTGGACATGTGTACCAGGACTTAATGGTAAATGTGTAAGCTAAATGGGTAAATGGTAAAGTTGCCTTCTTCGAAACACTTATCAATGAATCAAATACAGCAGCGAGTACTAGTTCAAGTATTTGGTGTCTGCAAGCAAGCTCCAGCAGCTCTTTCCCCAGCTTTTGCTGAATATGAACACAAGCTCCATTAACTCGTCCACTATTCACGGTTGTGGTGTCGAAGACGAGGCCTATCACTCGCTCCTGAAGTTCCCAACTTGTCAAATATTCAACCACTGCAGTAGCTTCCTAAATATCAGTGCCCCTTTTCAATTCCAGAACGCCAAGAAGCTGCTCAACCCCTTTTCCAGATACCAAAATTGGCAACCGATCAGCATTGTCTTCTGCATCTAAAAGAATGAATGAAACCGCAATAAATGGTCTCATATGCCTACAGACTACGCAAGATATTGAAAATAAATAATTGAAAGAACAAAGAAATTACGATAAATACCTTCACTGCTGAGCAGTAGCATTCCATCCCAATGGACGACCAAAGGAACACCCGGAGTGAACTCTTGTTTTATCATAATTGCCACATCCTCTCTACATTCCGACCTGTAATTGTGAGCGGGAAGCAACTACCTGCACCTCCTCCTTGAGTTGGAATGTTTGCTTCTGCCCAAAACTCCAGCAATGTGGCTCACCGTGTGTCTGGCGACGTCTTTGGATTTAGCAGTGCCCGACGTGGAGTGCAGTCTAGCAAAGAAACTCTTCAAAACTTCTCGCAATGTGGGAAGTTTCCCATTTCTCGGCAAGTTTTCATCGAAACAGTCACCAACGAGCCAAACATTGGTATTCCTCCTAGTGATACGCCTTTAACTCTTCTCAGCCATTTCGCAGTAAAATCACACAAATTCCTAGAAAAATAACTCGGAGACACACGGTTTAACCTCTGAAAACATGAACTGCTTTCACGAATGCTACCGCTTGCCTTTTCACGGGAGTCTTCAGGGGCGGGAGAGTTGCGCAATAATATAGCCGTGATCATGAAGTGCCGTTGCTGTCTTGAATCGTTGTAGGACAATGATGCCGTCTTGCAATATTGTTCAAATGAAGCATTGACTGAGTTTACTTTTGCCACCAAACGATAACCGTTCCGCCTTGAACGATTTTTTGATTACTTTTTTATCCAATTATAACAAGAATAAGCGAAATCTATCATGCCGTAGAAGGCTTTTTGTCAAGTGACCCAGAAGATAGGCTTTGCGATGAAAGGTACCTGAAAGGTACCTGTTGTTTTGTAGCGTCCGTGTACATTAAGTCCTGGTACACATGTCCAGTGGCATTTAGTGTGCCAGCACGTGATCTCGAACTTTTGAAAACGTTGGCCAGTATCAAAGAGAAACACTAGCAAGCAATATTCAAAATATTTTGCAACCATTTGTGGTATTTATCAGAAACATTAGTTTGCTTATCTTTGTTTGATCCTAATGTGTCATTGTCTTGTAAGAGGGCGATGGTCAGCTTTTTTTTTAAGGAAGTGCTGGATGTTTGCAACCCTCGATCGCAACTTCCTCCCAATCGTGGAATTAAGGATTTGGAATTGAGCGATTTCGTTTCCTCTAATTCTCGACGTTTCTTCGACATTACGGGCATTGATCAAGGCTTTTTGTCAAGAGACCCTGAAGATTCGCTTTGCGATGAAAGGTACCTGAAAGGCTTTAATGTTGTAAAACATATTAAATTCGTCAATGACACCGCCGAAAGGGGTGTGTCCCTTATCAAACATTATCTGTTAAAGAAAAATCTTACCTGTAATGAACGTGAGAGACAGCATTTGCTACTAGTGGTGCAGAAGCATAGAAGAATGTTTGATAAATATGTAAAAGAAAAGGTCTAGGTACATGTAAATTTTATGTAAACCATTTTTAACGAATTAATAATAAAATAACTCATTTGAAATAATAATTTTTATCAACAAGGATTGTATTTATTCTTTTTAACAACAATTTATGCAGTAGAATACAGGAGAAAACGTAAAATAGCCCCTGTAAAGTAGGCAAAATTTTCTACATCCGAGCCGAAAATGTTTAAACGCGTTTCGGCAGGGTCAAATATTGTGCAATCGAGCCGAATTTTTTTTGTGGGTCGTTTATACATGAAATTGCACCATAAAATGCAGTCGCCCCACAGACTTTCAAAAAAAAGTTTTTTTTTGGGCCACCCTACTGTCCCACATTCCGGGGATTATTGGTCCAGCGCCTCAAACCGCTCAACCACGCACTTCAAAGGATTTAAACGGAGGGAAATTCTTTAGTTGCGTTTTTCTCTCGAACTCGGGTCCAAATGGAGGAATGCCGTGACACTTTTCCCGCATTCTCTCTATAGTTTCAGAAAATAATTGCGTCATTTGGATCCCGAACTCAGTCACGCGATGTGTCCTTGTATGAAAGTATGTATTGAAATTTATTTTGTTATTCAGGCCTAGTTTTATTATCTCGCTACGAAAATAACTATGCTAATACATCTATTTTCGATAAAGCTCCTGTCAACTAACTTACAGGCTTTTGTACTGCGAACAAAATTCCAACTTTTAAGTTAATTTAAAGGAAATGGAAAATCAACGTTAACATGCGGTAACGTAAACCAGTCATTATAACACCATACCATAGAATTAAATACTTTTAATTGGCATTTTAACATAATTTCTAAATTGTGAGTGATAAAAATTTCATGTAAACATCGATGTAATGTTTTATGATGAAGTAGTACTGAAAACAGACATTCATTAGATGCTTGTTACTGTGTTATTATGTTGTTTGCAACTAGATGCCATGTCAAATTTGGAGAAGAAGCGATCACCATGGCAATATATGAACATGATCATTGTTATCCCGCTGTACTTTGAAGCCCAGCACTAAACCACCAATCACAAAACTAGGCCCATGATTCTCCGCCTCAAGATGGCTTGAAGCGCAACGAGAAGGGGTCGAAAGTGCGCATCGCTTGCACCCTTCGCTCCGACTCCTTCCCAAGGGCCCTTCGCGCGGCCCCTAGTATTTCGGACACCCTTCGCAAGATGGCCGCCACCACCGAAGTGACCTTCAAGGTGCCGTTTCGGACACGGCTTTAGACTTTAAACCCAGATGACTGAAATCATTTTTTTCTTCCTTCATCCGGTCACCATATCACAGCCTTGACGTGACATTGCCCTCATATCTTATGGAAAATTTCTACCCCAAATAAGCCAAAACATTCGCATAAGAAATAAATTCAGTGTTCATATTTACCAATTGCAGGCGCTATTTCTTTTGCAAAATTTATTTGTTAGTGATCATCAAGCAAACTTGAGGGATACACCAGTGGTTATAAAATTTAAGGAAAAATCTTACTGATATCGTCGAATCCAAATATGGGATCAAAATTACTGGTGTTTAGTAAAATATGAAAATTGCACCAAACTTAACATTTATACCAACTGATTCACGACCAAAGGCATTATTTAACTTGCTTCTTTTTATAACACATGGGGAAAATATGCTTATCACAAAAAATATTTTTAGTTCAGACATCAGGACCTTGATTTTGCTCTTATTTTATAAGGGCAATTTCCATTAAGTAAAAGGATGCGATGTGTAATATCAGTTTATCTTCTGTATGAACAACACTACACTATCATTTATTACTTTTATCCTTTCCGTTGAAAATCAACGGGTATTTTAGCTAGTATTAACTAAAGAAGGCTAATTGAATTCAAGTACAAAAATATATTTCGGTATCACATATTCTAAAGTATTTCTAAAAAATATAAATATTTCATCTTTCTCTAATGTTAGGCTTCGTATTTTATACTTCACTGATTCACAACATTAAGACCAGATAAATGTAAAAATACTCTTCCCATACAATTGTATTTTTCACAAAATTTTACGTGCTTCCCTTTAAAGCTGAAAATTAATGTGGTAAAACAACTGTTATTCTTCAGGGACCCTAATCACAAGTCAATGCTATTCCTTTGAGGTTCACAATCGATGTTTTAATTACGACAATTGCGTTCTCATTATTCGTTGATATAATATCCAATCGTAATACGAATCATTGATTGTACTCTTTCGATTTCTATATCACCCGGAGCCAAATACCTGCTGATGAGTATTGTCCTCTACTTCTCATATCGCTTTCTTATCATTTTTAGTGGCAATAGTTTCTTAATATAAATATATGTACTCACACCCGTAAGAGTAAATGCAGTGGCTGTGGATGCTAGCGATGTTGAACAAGTTCCTGTCGAAAATACTTGACCTTCGGATGGTATTAAGGTAGTAGCTATCAGCAGGGTGATGTGGAGCAGCGAATGAAGTTTGTGGTTGACTCCCATAATTTCCATCATTTCTTTATTCCTGGGGAAAAATAATGTTTGACCGGGTAAATATTATAAACTTACGCTGATTCAGGTGGATAAATTAATTATGACTAGAAGCACACAATAGCATAGGATAACCTGCTCAAGGGATGATAAATAATTTGAATACAGCTTCAGTGCACCTTGTATAAAGAAACGAGAAAGTATTGAATTTAAATCAGAAGCTTCAACATATAATGGCAAATATATTTATAGGATTTGCAATCATATCTTGCTAAAAATGCATTTACACGCTTTTTAATTGAATAAGACAATTGGTAGGTAGAAATTTATTTAACGTCCACCAAATATACATAATAGTCTCAAAGTCGCTGGTGTAGCTACGCCAGGAATGGAAATTATACCGATTTTGCAGGAGAAGTATTTTGGTGCTCTCGCCGATGACGCTTCTATTGAATAGAAAGCTCTTTACAAGCCCGGGTGTGCTTGAAATTTTAATGTGAAATAAATATATTCAACCATTTATTAACAATATTAAATGAATATTTGAGACCGTATTGTGAGATTACAAACTACAAGCCCAAGGACCCGCAAAAATTCCAGTATTTATTCTTTACTCCTGGAGTATGTTAAAGTAATTTTGACCTTCATTCATTCATTACAGTAATCTACCGGTTAGAGGTAGGTTGTGATGAAAGTCAGAGAATATCCAACGAACTCTTACACGTGCTGTGCCCTTTCTACCTCTTGTATTTCTTTCTTCATCTCAGCATAAGTCCTACCGTTCTTCATCCCGTCCATAAAACCGATTCTCTTCCTTCCCCTTCCCCGCTTACCCAACATCCTTCCTTCTATCACGATCTTCAGCAAACCATCGTCCCTCATTACCCCTTCCAGCCACCTACCCTGCCTTCCCCTAATCTCATCTATAAGTTTCCTCTCCTCGCCCACCATGTCAAGCACTTCCTCATTTGTCTTCCTTTCCGTCCAACGCACCTTCTCCATCCTCCTCCACACCCACATCTCAAAAGCCTTCAGCCTATTTTCGTCTTCCTTTCTCAAGGTCCACGTTTCCGCCCCATACAACGCCACACTCCATATCAAGCTCTTTACTAGCCTCTTTTTTACATCCTTACTTAAGGTCCCCGTCATCAGCTCCCTTCTATTATTGAACGCTTCCTTCGCTAGCGCTATTCTCCTCCTAATGTCTTTGCTACTATGTCCTCTTTCTTCTAGCGTACTACCCAAGTAATTAAATTGTTCTACTTGCTCCAGTTTGTGACTTCCTACTCTTATCACCAGCTTCGCTTTCTTTGTCCTACCAAATCTCATTACTTTTGTTTTCCTATTATTTATCTTCATTCCGTATTTCTCACACTGCTTTTCCAGTGCATCTACTAAAGTTTGCAGTCCTTTCGATGACCGACTCACCAACGCCTGGTCGTCTGCGAATCTAACCGATTTTATCCACTGGCCTCCTACTTTCATTCCCACGTCTAGCTCATCCCATGCCTCTCTTACCATTTCCTCAGCATAGATGTTAAAAAGTAAAGGCGACAACGGGCACCCTTGCCGCACCCCGCGACCTATAACTGCCCACCCTGATTCACCGTCCGCTACCCTTACCTGAGCCCTCTGCCCAATATATAAGTTTCGGATGAGTCTCCTATCACGCCAATCTATTCCTATTTTCCCCAGTATCTTCATTAGTTTCTCCCAGTTTACTCTGTCAAACGCCTTTTCGAAATCTACAAAACAAGCGAAAACATCCTGATTATGCTCTATGTTTCTATCTATAAGTGTCCTCATTACCGCAATCGCATCTCTGGTTCCCCTCCCCTTCCTAAACCCAAATTGGTCATCGCCTAAATAGCACTTTGCTCTGCTCTCCAACCTTCTATTTAGTATTCTAAGCAACACTTTTGCTGCGTGCGAAATGAAACTGATTGTTCTATACTCCTCGCATTCTGACGCTTTCTTCTTCTTCGGGATAGGTATTAATACTGTTTTCACGAAATCCTCTGGCCATACTCCTTCCTCGTAGATCCTGCGAATAAGTTCGAAAAACGATTTTCTCCCCCTACTACCTAGATTCTTCAGTAGCTCCGAAGGTAGGTTATCGGTTCCCACGGCTTTTCTACCCTTCATCTCTCTTAGTGCCCTCTCTATTTCACTCTCAAGTAACTCTGGTCCGAGGTTATCTTTATCTATTGTTCCTTCGTCCTCTAGATCTAGGCTAAGGGGTCTATTCTCGCTGTCATATAGCTCCTCTACGTATTCTCTCCACCTTTCTTGGATATCTTCCTGTTCGATTAATATCTTTCCTGTTTTGTCCTTAACCTTTGGTATCGCTTGACCTCTCTTACCACCCGATAACATTTTCACCTTGGCGTACAAAGCGCCCACTTCCCCCTCCTCCTGCATCTTTTCCATTTGCTCACATTGTCCCTTCCACCAGTTTTCTTTTGCCCGATTGGTCACTCGCCTGAGTTTATCATTCAATTCCTTGTACTTCCTCTTCCCTACGTCGGTGTTCACGTTTTTCCATATCCTTCTCTCCTCCATTTTCTTAATCATTTCTTCTGTAACCCACTGCTTCTTAACCCTCTTCTTTTCCACCGTTCCTATTGTTTTCTCTGCCGCTCTTGCGATGCCTGTTTTTATAACCTCCCATCTCTTCTCTATGGTTCCCATCCGCTTCTCTTCACCTATGTTCTTTTCTACTAGCTCTTGGTATTCCCTCTTTTTCAACCCTTTCAATGCTTCAAGGTTCCACCTCTTTATCTTCCTACCTTTACAAAGCCTTTTGAATCTAACTTCACACTTCAGCATCACCAAGTTATGATCCGAGTCCGCATCCGCCCCTGGATAGCTACGACAGTTTTTACACTGTTCCTAAATCTCTGCCTCACCATTATATAATCAATTTGGTATCTCCCAGTGTCACCCGGCATTTTCCATCTGTACCTACGCCTGGGGTGATGCTTAAACCAAGTGTTTGTCACTACTAATTTATTTCTTCTACAAAATTCAACTGCCTTTTCCCCGCGATCATTTCTTCTTCCTAGCCCAAACCCTCCCACTTCTAATCCGTCCCTCCCTTCTCCCACCACTGCATTCCAGTCACCCATCACTATCAGGTTTTTCTTCCCCGACACTTCTCTAATTATTTCTTCTACTTGCTCGTACACCTCTTCCACCTCTTCCTCCCTATGGTTGCTCGTAGGCATGTATACCTGGACCAGTACGAAATTCGTCGGGCGTGCTTTTATTTCTACCACTAGTATCCTGTCGTTCACCTGTTCAATGTTTACCACCCTCAGTCCCAACTTTGTGTTCAGTACCATGCCTACCCCCCGTTGACTCTCATCTCCCCCACTATAGATCACCCTGTAGTTATCACTCCAATAGTCCCCGCTATCCTTCCATCTAACCTCGCACAATCCCAAAGCATCTATTTTTCCTTTTTCCATTTTCTGCTTAATATTTTCAAGCTTCCCGGCCCTCATCATGGTCCTTACGTTCCAAGTTCCTATTTTTACCAATGTTTTCCTCCTCCTCTTCCTCTTCTTCCTCTTCCTCTTCCTCTTCCTTCCCCTTCCTCTTCCTCTTCCTCTCCTTCTTCTTCTTCTCCCTCCTTTCCCTTGTATCTTCTGATGATGATTCTGATTCTGTGCAAGGATTTCGTGTGATGACGACCGCGGAGGCCTTGCCTCCCCCGCTGCCGGGCACGACACCCGCCCTAGTGGGCGGCGTCCCGTAGTTGCCAGGAATCAATTCTCTTTGAATGACTTTCATGTTCTGGGAGGAGATAGTTGAGAGGTATCCCACGCGACTCAACGGTATTTTTAACGTGACACCATCACGGAACTACCTTTCGTCTGGCTCCTACCCTTCGACCTATCTGGCATGGGTGGCCCTACCAGGAGCAATGTACTTGCTCCTGCCAGTCCAGCTCTAGGGGTCATTGGAACGCACAAGCCCTTCCACCACGTCAAGGTCGTAGTTCAAGGAAGAGTTTGACCTTCAAAAAATGTTAATCGAATTAAGTATTTCAAGCTACCTTAATTATTTTCAGCAGCATAAAACACAAAATTGTTAGTAAATTGTAGTAATTTACTTTGTTTACTGCTGCTTTGAAAAAAGAGGAATATTGTCTCAGTAATGGCACAAAAAACTGCCATATTTGGAGTCATGGTTCTGGTAATAAAAATAAGACTTTTTTATTTCCACACCAATGCATTTTAAATACGATTGGTCTATTACCCGCAAAAATATCAATCAAGGCATATATTGGTTGTTTGAAAGTGAAACTTTGGTCTTACGTTGATGCTATTTTTATAGAATGGAAAGTTTTCACATAGAAAAGCCTTGTTCAGTGCAATAAACTTTCTGACATGTAATCTAAATCTTATGAAGGGTGGTCAACGCCCCCGTCAAAAAAGCTCAAAAAGGCTAAATACCGGATATGGAAAAGACACTTCCTTTTTTTGAAATTACTACCAGGATAAAGAATTAAAATACTATTGAAAAGGAACATCATTAATGAAGCAGATGACAGAAGGTAATACTGAAAAACAATTTTATAAATTATTAACCAGAAAATGGATTGAAGAGTGATTCTAGCTTAATAATTAACACCTAGCATATTTATCAATCGGTAAATTTGAAAAGGCATTCATCATTGATATCAGATACAAAATCAGTTGAATCGTTTCATTTCCATAATTTTTCAAATTGCACATTAAAAAGAAACGACCAAATACTGAAACTTTTTATGATAATTATATTTAGATTGATTTAAATTGCCACTGAGCGTTACGAATTTTTGTAAGCGTAGAATTACAGGATATCAACGCAAACTGTCTTAATTGAACGACTGTATTGAGCTTCCCGGAAATAAAGAATAGCCTTTGTTGTGTAATTGACTCATTAATTTAACGAAAATACAAAAATTATGTCCTAATTTTTCACATTTATTTCACCTGACAGGTAATAATGGCTTCAGATCATCACCATCAGAGCTTGAGAAGCTCTGGCGGCGATGTGAAGCATTGAAAACGGTCAGGTAAGATTTAATGAGTGTGGAATTTTACTGATATTTCTCCCATGCTAATTGATCCTCCTGATAAGTGCAATTCTATTTATCAAGGAAATTATAGAAAATCCTATCCCCTGAGTTTTAGTCATAGAGCGTATGCATTGATATGTGCAAGTTTTCGGGAGAAGAAAAATAAGAACCATACCTTTTTAAGAAGTGTGGTTGTGGATTCCTTCCTACGCTGCTGCCGATGTAACCGTCCGAGATTTGCAAACGCTCCGTGAAATGTGGCCCCAATGCAGTCCGTTCGTTCCGTTTTAAGGTGAAGTGTCGTTTTTATTTTATTTCACCAGGGAGAGGGGTTTTCCCGAAATGCCTTAGGCTGTAAATTCCATAAAGTAGTTAATTTGCACTTAATAATATTTTTTCCTGCCAGTTTTCTCCCACTCCACACGTCCTCCCGTCTTCTCCTATTTATCATCACATTTTAAGATCTCTCCATCCAATCTGAAGACGAACTCGGCAAAAAGAACCTGCAACCAACAGCGCTCACGCGAAAGACTCATTGGACGAGTTCACAATTTAAAATATTTCTCCAGGACCAGTTTCTATTGAAAGGATCTTTGGTCACTGACCACTTACCGATGCGAAGTCCCGTCTGACGTCATTCTCTTGACGAGTGAGGAAGTGATCGATTTCAGCGGTCAAGTTCACTCCTTGGTTATTTGTTATTTAATTTTTCTCCTCATCACCGCAACCTCTCCTCCCTCCATTTTGGTGGGGGTATATGTACTACACGCTTATGCACCTAAAATGTACTTTGATAATGCCTGCTATTTGCTGAAAATTCCTACGTCATGCAGCCTTCCATCATTCCTATCTTATGCTAGTTGTCTTCTTATTTAGTATATTACTTGCTTCTAGAGACTTCGTACTGTTGCTTCTTTACTTACTACGGACCGGATAGAACGCTAAAACCTGCTGTACGATACACGCAATGTTAATAAAAAAAAAACAATATCGACAACACTGGTAAGTAATACTTAACAACTATTGTCTAATTATCGTAAATGTTGACATTTACTTATTTATTTTAATTACCACACAAAACAACACTTGGCCTTTACATAAGGGTATTAACAATCAACAATGGACAAGCACAAACAACCATGTCCTGGGAAGTGAAAAATCCTCCCCAGGCGGGATTCGAACCGGCGACCTTCGAGTTAGCAGGCGAGGCCGCCGCCATCGAGGCCGACAAAATTATAGCGCAGACAACGCAACGATCCTATTCAATTTCCAATCGTGTCATTCACTTTTAAATTACCGGAGATTAACACTTTTTACAGCACATTGTGCAATTTGTGTGATAAAAACTATTAATTGCCAGCAAACGGTCAAGGATAAACTTCTCTTTCTTACTTCAAAAAACGCAAGTTAATTGATTGAAAAGTTATAGAATACCAAGTGCTCAAGCATGAGAAATCAGGTTCTACGTGCCAAAAAAGTGACTTTTGCAAATAAAACTAAACCCTGAGCTTATTATTCTTCTATCTCATGTGAAACATCCATAATTATGCTTTCCACGAAATCCGCCCATATAATACAAACGATGTGCCGTACATTTCATGATATTGTTTACATTTTTTAGATACTGATTTTCTTCGTCATGACTAATTAGTCATTTTGTATATTTATTTGGCTAAACTTTAATTAAATTTAGTTTTTTGATACAGATTTCCGTATCTTAAAGAAATTTCAATACAGATGAGTTGGAAGCGTGTGGGAAGCAAAACATTATATTGAATCTTATTTAATTCGCATCAAATATAACTAAATGGCCACAGTGTATCTTTATGTGTCCATTGCGTTGCTATTCCTGCGTAAAATGTACAATATTTAGTACCAATCTTACTTTAAATATAACCATACCTTATGTGAACGATTTTTCAGCTTTTGCTTTGCATGTTGTGCTTTGAAGTAATTTGTTGAATGTTGTTGGATTTATTGGTTGGAATTTGTTTATAGAGCCTAAACTTCAACTATGATTACAAGATGGTTACTGAAGGTTAGTGATGTAGTTAGCAATCAGAGGTCTCAATTATCAGCATCGGTAGAGGAAATATTTTTGACGTTCTTCAAGGACCAGTTTTACGTCGCATTAATGATTAAGCAAAAAATATTAAATTGAAGGAAATAGAGTCTGAGCGGAAAAATGTCTAACATTGCACTCTAATTATTTGCAATCTTACCCTACGCATCAAGTTTCCAATTATAAAACCTTATTCTTGCAATAATTGTTCGCTGAATTTTTATGGTATTTAAGAGCAAGGTATTTATGGTCAATGCAGTACCCTTTACAATTTCCCTGTTTTATCAAGATTCCTTTTTATCCTCGCGTTTTAAATGACCATTTCTATTATGAATCAATTTTCAGATAAAAATATGAGAAATCTCCGTAGACCTTTTGAGCTGTCAAAGCAATCATCTCATTATTTCACTACCTTTTTATATTTCCCCAATTCATCATGCTGTATTTTGCTTGTTTATATGAAAATAGATGTGAGGTCAATGATCTCATTTGTCACAATACATTATCGAACATCACAAGAGTTAATATGCATATGTTCCAGGAGCCGGAGCATCAATTATTCACTTATGTCAGGAATACTTGTAAAATGTTGGTTGTATTTATTATTTTCTCAAGGGGGATCAACAGGGGTTACAGGCATAAAGTAAAGGATTCCGGAGCCGTCACTACGGACGCGAGGTCGAGTAAATACACCAACAAAAGGGAGAAACTATGGACGCGAGAAGGAGCAATGGGAAACGGGCGAAAAGGAGTAGGAGTTTGGCTGTCGTCGTGAGCGGACGGGTGCCGGGTGGAAGCAAGGCAGGAGTAAGGAAAAGTGATTGTCGAAAGGATTGAAGATTACTATGAGGAAACTGGGAACGTATAGCGTGAGGAAAAATACTCCTGAATCCTTAAGGGAAAAAATACCCCAGGCGCACGATAACCGGGAGGGAAGACCCACGAGGCGAGGAAAACTGAACGGTCAACCGCAAACTCGAGACGTGACACGATAAAGACAAGACTAGGAAGACGGATGAGTGGATACATATTTTGTTTATTGGGATTATATGACAGTCAAAAGAAAGGGAAACTAGTTTCTTATGCAATGACAATTGAAAACATGGTCAATTGGTTTAAATATGCTGATATATAAAAATATGTGTGTGTGTGTGTGTACTAAGTTAGCTGAGGGATATATGTAAATTGGGCCCAATAAGTTTCCTGTAAGAGTTGGATACGAAAATCCCAATTAAAACAGAGAATAATATATGACTTTCCTTTTTGAGTGTTGTGTTTTTGCCTAAATAAATGTTTTTTGTGTGCATGCCATAGAATTCTCTGTTTCTCCCGTATCATGCAACGCTAGTCCTGAGCGACGTGAAAAAATCCCAAGTAATCGTGTAGAGAGGATAAAGTTCTTTTCTTCGGGTGGTGACTTGGTAATCGGAATTTCAAAAAGGAGAAACTGTTGGCTTTGTGGAGTGGACCGCGGACGACCTTTTGCTAAGTGGTTGGAAAGATATTTTGCATTGTTGAGCAGCTTTTGATTAAGAAATGCAAAAATACAGACTTGTTATTAAGATTTGAGTTTGGGTGGCTAATAAGATGGGAATAAAGAACTACCTACAGTACAGTGAAGGAATTATCAACGCTAGAAACGAAACTATATAAACGAGCTAAAAAGTTATGTAAGCGTACTTTCCAACAGTGGATAACTTTGAATACGATTTGTAATACATGTGAACACCTACAATTGTCGGACCATACAACCGCTTACTTGGATATACTCTCCTGGTTGAAACTTTACTCTCAACGCTGGCTGAATTATCTATCTCGTCTATATCAAATGATAAACTATAAAACACCTCCATACCTCTCCTGCGAATTCCAAAGTCTTGACACTGTGCATTAAGACAATGACGCGAGCGAACAACAAACTTGTTATACCTTCTAGAAGGATTACTTGAGCGATATTAAATACAGCATGTGCTAAGAAGATGGCCGATAAAAATATAGAAACACATGAAAGACACTTAAAGACACATAAAAACATCTGGGTTAATTCATTTGAGTTCAACACACTACTCAATCCGACCCTCTCCGACTTCTTTCAAATTTTAAGCAGTCAATGATCCTGGTAATAGATGGAAACCTACGAATTTGTAGATGTACAATTGTGAGGAATGTTACAGGTCGACAAAATTTGGAAAATTTGTGACATTTGAGCATGTCTGTCTCGAGATAAATAATTATAATTCTGGTTCTAATCCAGATATAGCAATGAGACTTATATAATTAGAAAAACAAAGGCATTACATTGATATGAAACACGGTCTGTTTATTAGAATTATCAATTTCAAGGTCACTGACCTTAACCTTTGAATTTGAATATCTCAAAACAACTCCTCCTCAATTTGTTGAAAAAAATTGTTTTGTAGCTCCAGTGTATAAATATAAACATGAAAAATTTCAAGAAGGCACATAAATAGCATCATGTCCAAAAAAATATTTTGTCTACAAGACTACACCATCAAAATGCAGTAAGGAGAACTTGAATTTGAAACACCAATTTTTGACATGTACTACTCATATATTATTTTGTACAAAGGTATGGCTCTAACACCCCAATGCTATTACAAATAATAGCTTAATCTAAAGGCAATAAAAAGTGGTTACAACTGATATCTCAAGTCTCCAATGAAATTGTTTATGTTCACTAGATCTGATGCAGGGAGATTCTTTGTCCTTCCAGTTGGTTTCACGGGATCTAGTCTTGTGAGAATGTCACGTCTTCTGATGATACAAATGTTTGGTTTGTCAGGAAACACAAATGATGGAGATGTTCCATGTCGATACAAGAAGCTGGCCTGTGCATCAACTGTTTCTTCATATGTTTCTAAGGCATAAGCAACACACCAGGGTTTGTCATACATACATGCAACAAATCCATAAATGTATGTTAACCGCAATTCATTCACCGTAGCAATTACTGACTATTCTCTGCTCACTGATGAAGTGGAATATGTCTTTGTCTTTATTATACCCTTGGTAATAGGTATTACACAATGAGGTTTATGGGTACCTGGAATCGTTCATGTATTTTTGAAACGTTGCTTCAGCTTAGCAATGTCTTTATCATGATGGGAAGCCGATGTGTTGTGGAAGACACATGAAGGGATATTTATTTTGCACCACTGAAACAACTCTCGTAGTGTCAATGGTGGTTTTCCTAAGGTCGCTTGAGGCTGGAAAGTGTGGCTAGTCTTTTTACAGTACCAGCAACCCCATCGCAAGGACCTTTACCATGAGCTGTAGTAAAAAAATGCCATTCTGCTATTACAGCAAAGTCTTCCTGATGGTAGCTCAGATTGATAAAATTCTTTCTGTTTTGTATTGTGCAGCTCATCCATTCGAAAAATAATAAATATGTTTTGGAGAGTGAGAGTAGGATTCCAAGAAATTGATGAAATTGTACTGGAAAGAACACATAGTGTATCAAGATGAAGGCATTTAGATATTTCCACATATGACGCATGGTGTATTTTATTAGTACTTTAATTAGTACTAATAGGTAGATTGTAACCTGTTACTTATTCCAATGGAATCCCTGTTCTTCACCCTGAATTATGAAGGAGTAATTCTCTGCAAAATCACAAACAACAGCATATTCATTTACTTTGAGTTTTTCTTTAGTGATTTTGAAGATCTGTGACTGCTGCTGTGTGATAAATGAGTGTGGTTAGAGCTTTTGTAAACTTGATGCAAACACCTCAATAAAATCATCTTTTGATATTGTTAAAGTCTCTAGAACTGCCCTGCCTGTAGTTAGCCAACAATTATATGTAATTTTGTCAATTAAATTCCTACCAAACACTTCAAACAGATAATAAGGAAGTTTTGTCACACTTTGTTAGAGGCTACTTTTTGCCCATTTTTTATAGGCATACACCTAAGATATATGCTGGGAGAGCAGGATTGCATGTAACATATGCCAGACAGTGCTTGTATGATGGTAACGTATGTTATTCACACTTTGTTAGTTCTTCGAAGTTACACCCTTCAACCATGAACTTAAAATTATGATGTGAGACACACACACAAACAGTATAGGTCCCACTGGCACTGACAAGAACGCAGTGCTTTGGTCGCTACTCACAACATTTTGAGACTCCAATTTTTACATCTGGGTATGTGTCTTTGAAATATGCATACATTTCCTTAAGATTGTGCAACACTAGCTGCTTCTGCTTATGTACTCTAACTCCATTTTCTTTGACGGACACATAGTCTTTTCTTCTTGGCATAACGCGGCTCATATCATGATCGCAGTAAAAGTCTGTACAGTAAAAGTCGCACAATGTATTACCTGGCTTCGGCTTTGGTGTCACTAATATAACATGTTCTGCCACTAACCTTTTTGCTCTCCGTACCATGCAATCTGAAGTAGAAAATTCTTTTATGGTTTTTCTTACACTCGAACTCTTTTGAAGTACAGTCAACATTTTAATTTTGTCACAGATACTGTCTGAATTTTGAAACTTATCTTTCAGCTGGGCTATGATTTCACTTTTTTCATGTTCTTCACTCTCTTCTTTTTCAGGTTGTGCCACAGAAGTGTGCTCCAACACTAACGCAACCTTTTTAAATTTTTCCTTTTGGTACTTTTTCTCTTGCTGAAGTCTCTTTTTTATTCAAGGGAGATTTACCTAAATACTGAAGGCTAGTATTTAATGAATCCAGTACAACATCATTAGCTATTTCATCTTCACTTACATCTTCCGTAGAAGCACCTGGCACAGCTCAAGCCACTCCAGCAGGTGTTGATGGGTTTTGTGTTCTTTTTTTTCTATTTGCAGAAAATCTTCCCACTCAGCAATACAGAAGGGCACTTATTAAACATCCACTCCTGGACATTTCTTAAATTCTTCTGTACTCTTGCACGACTTTTTTCTTTAAATGGATTTCAGCAGTACCTACAATTTGGAATTAAAATCCATGATCTTACAAACGTATACAACACATACAAGAAATACTACTTAACAGCACATGTACACTTCAGTGTAGTTTGAGTTAACAAACTACATCCATTTGACAAGCTAATGATGATTGGCTGAAATAAAAATGTATCTTATTGGCTGTGCACAACAAATGTACGACAATTTGTTAGAATAACAGCGACTCTTGTTGACTGCTGTAACCAGCCTTATTGTTTAGTATGATGGTGTCTGCCATTCGCACTGTGTTATGTTATTGGCTACACTAGAACTAAAATATAATTCACTGACCAACTGCCGATAAAGGTTCATCTCAAGTCATTACATTCAGACTGGATTAGATTAAAAAAAAAGACTGTAAAACAGGATAAAAAGTTGCTGATAAGTTATTCTCGGGTTTCCCACAAGGTTAGGCCCTCCATGGTTTTCGACATTTCGGAAGAAGACTTTTCTGCAATTTTCATGGCTCCGAATGACATCATCAGGGCAGGAGTGGCTTCAGACCTCTGGCTCTCGGGGTATGGAATACGTCCGTGCCAGAGGGAGGTTCGTACGGGTTTCGTCACGGAAATTCGTGACGAACTGTGTAAAATGGCGCGTTGTAAGTGGTTTAGAAACTAAATTGTGACTCTTAAGTAGAGCAAGTTTTTACTAAATACATATTTCCCTTTTACATTACCACCAATTTTCGACTAATTCCAAAATTATTTTGATTTGCATTCGCATTTAGCTTGTGGTTTTAAAAACGGTTTTAGTTTATAGAAAATGTAACTGGATTTAAAATAAAGTAACCAAAACTTCAATGACAAAAAACAACAAAATAATGTAGGCTTTTAATTTGTCGATGACAGAGAAATACGCAGGGATTTGGGGAGGGATTGGGCCTACTAACACCCCCCTTGGGGCGGCCAATGGGTCAGAGCCTAGAAAACTAGGAATAGTATTGTTAGGGAGTTCGAACGTCCGGCGGATTTTCCCCCAGTTGGAGAAGCCGGCAAGGAGAGACGGAGCGGACCAACAGGTCACCTCCTGGTGTACACCAGGGGGAATCATACCCAATTCTACGGCGGTGGTAAAAGCGGCGGTGAAGTACACGGGCTGCTCTAGACTGCGGGTGGTGGCCCATGTTGGCACCAATGATGCTTCCGAGCGTAGAGCCGATGAGATCTTAGATTCCTTTATGGATCTAAACTCGGAGGTGGAACGCGTTCGGAGGGGCACTGGTGTCGATCTGCGACTATCCATCTGCAGCATTGTTCCACGGACTGACTGCGGCCCTCGAGTTTGGGACAGGATTGCCTGGATCAACAAGAGGCTGTGGAAATTCTGTGCGAGCATTGGGGCAGAGTTCGTGGATCTTCGGCCGGTGCTTAGATCATGCCGGGCTCCCCTCAACTCGTCTGGGGTGCATTATTCCAAAGAGGCGTCCGAACGGGTGGCTCGTAGGATTTTTGAGCACTGTAGATATTTTTTAGACTAGAGGATAGGTCATATAGTGGGATTTTTAAATATTTAACCAAACGCAGCCTCCGAGGAAATCCGCATTGCGAAAATTTTAACACCCAAGTAAACTTAGGAGCGCTAAAGCCGGTAAATAGTGGCAGTTTTCCCAAAACTCGTACTCCAGTGAAAGAAATTATATCAAATGTAATAAGCACTTCCAGTGAAATTCGCCCACCTAATACCCATAAGCGTGGAAAAGAACCAACCGATACTCAATCGACAAAATATGACATTAACTTTGTAGTAGTTAATTGCCGTAGCGTTAAAAACAAGCGCGCTAAAATCGAGCATATATTTCAAGACGTAGACGTGGTCATAGGAACGGAGAGCTGGCTTACTGAGGATTTAAGCGACAGCGAAGTTTTTCCTCCAGGATATAAAATCTACAGATGCGATCGAAGCGATAGGGCAGGTGGCGGAGTTTTTCTAGCAGTTAAATCACATTTACATAGCACCGCCCACGAAATAACTGACAATGAAATAGAAAGCGTGTGGTGTACAATTAAACAACGAAACAAAAGGAGTATACATGTTTGCTCTTTCTATAGACCTCCAAACTCCAAAATTGATGTTATATCCCAATTAGATAATCAAATATCCGCATTTACTGTGAGAGACAGTAAAAGTGTAATAATTATTGGGGGAGATTTTAATCTGCCATCTATAAATTGGGATTCTTACACTGTAAAACCGAATTCTAGGAATAGGGAAATCAGCGAGATCTTACTCAACACACTTGCTAATCACTCACTTTCCCAAGTAGTTGACAAGCCTACGAGAGGAAATAAAATATTAGACCTTTTTGCAGTAAGCCATCCTAAGTTGATAAAACAGCTCGATATTATTGACGGCATAAGTGATCACAGAGTAATTTTTGCAACCTTAAAAATTGAAGTAGAGTCAGCTGTAAAACCGAAACGAATTATTTATTTATTTGATAAATGCAACTTCATCAAATTTGGCGAGATGCTTAATGATTCGTACACGGGTTTCGTAGCTAAAACTGAGGATAAAAGCACTGATGAATCATGGAAATATTTCTTAAAAATTCTACGACGGGGAATCAACGAATATATTCCGCAAAAATTGAAATGCGACAGTAAAGAACCTCGCTGGTATAACAACGATGTTAGGAGGGACCTTAAGAGACAGAGAAAATTGTACAACTTTGTTAAAAAGTTCACTACGGTAGGTGACAAATCGAAGGAACTTGAAGCAAAAGAAAGTTACGCTGCGCAACGCTCAAAAACTAAGAAATCAATGCGTTCTGCATTGCTAAATTTTAAGAAAAAAGTACTCGGTGAATTACTCGAAGAAAATCCTAAATCTTTTTGGTCATATGCGAGAGAGCTTCAGGGAAAACCTTCAACCGTAGATTCGTTATTTGATAAAGATGGCAAACTTGTCACCGAAAATATTGACAAAGCTAACACGTTAAATTCCCACTTCAAAAGTGTATTCACCACAGACGATACTGCATGTAATTTTGAAATACAATTCACTGAGGAACCGATGAAAGAAATCACTATTCAACGTGTTGGGATAACTAAACAGCTGCAGTCGATAAAAAATAGTAAATCTCCGGGTCCAGAGGGAATACCCGCGCGTGTCCTCAAGGAGTTGGCGCCACAGATCGCACCGTTCCTAGACATAATATTTAAGAAGTCATTGTCTGAAGGAAAGATACTATTAGACTGGAAAATTGCAAACGTTACACCGATATTCAAAAAGGGAAACAGACACGACCCAGGGAACTATCGACCAATTTCATTAACGTCGATTATAGGCAAGATACTCGAACATATCGTCGTTAGCAATATCATGACGTTCCTGGACAGTCGTAACGTCCTCCATGGCTCTCAGCACGGCTTCCGGAAAGGTAGATCATGTGAAACACAACTCGCGCTCTTTCTTCATGACGTTCTCAAATCTGGTGAATCAAAAAGACAATTTGACGCATTATTTCTAGATTTTAAGAAAGCTTTCGACACGGTACCTCATAACAAACTTTTATACAAATTACAGTCATGCGGCCTAAACAAAACAGTAGTAAACTGGATACGCGACTTTCTGAGTGATCGTAAGCAAAAGGTAGTTCTTGACGGAATTAGCTCTGATGTCGTTAAAGTGACATCAGGTGTCCCGCAAGGAAGCGTGATCGGACCCCTTTTGTTCATTATATACATAAATGATCTATGCTCTCGAATTAGCAGTAAAATACGTTTATTTGCCGACGACGCTGTCATCTATCGTGAAATTAGTGATCACTCTGACTTTGAAATCTTATCATCGGATTTAAACTACGTTCATGAGTGGAGCCAAGAGTGGGGACTCGAACTTAATCTAAGCAAATGCACGGAGGTACAATTCTTGCGGAGTTCGTCCAACTATTCCCATGTATATGCTGTGGATGGTGCTAACATAAAGACGACAGATGAAGTGAAGTATCAAGGAGTTACGATAACTTCAGACCTATCGTGGGGAGCACATATAAGAAATATTTGTGGCAGAGCTCTGAAGAAGCTAGGATTCGTCAAGCGTATTGTGGGAAGATTTTCGGATGAAAAAGTGAAAGAGAGGTGCTATTTCGCACTCGTCCGGCCACACCTTGAATATGCAGCGAGCATATGGGATCCGGTGCAGAAAGACTTAGTCCAGGAACTTAATAAAATACAAAGGAAAGCTGCGCGATTCGTCAAAAACAGCTACGGGCGTACTGACAGCGTTACACGTTAAACGAATTATGCTGGGAACCGCTAGAGACTCGGAGGCTACGCGCTAGGCTTAGATTGCTTGAAAAATTGAGAATAGATATCTTTCAGATCGACACGGAGAACATCATATTAGAACCCCAATATATTTCCAGGTCCGACAGAAACGATAAATTAAGAGAGATATTTTGCCGAACGGATAGGTATGGGAATTCGTTTTTCCCCCGAACAATAAGGGACTATAATAAATGCTAGGCGTAATTTCATTAGAGCGTTTCCTTTTTATCTTTAAACGGCTGGTGTCCTAACACCCCCCGCCACACGCCTATTGAGGCGGCTTGCGGGGTAATATGTAGATGTAGATGTAGATGAAAACTGAAGAAAAGTCTTCAGCTGGAAGGTCGGAAACCATGGAGAGCCTAACCCGTTGGGAAACTCGAGAAGAACAAATCAGCATCATTCGCTGGGAAAGCCTGAAATCATTCAAGATAAATAGCTGGTTACTACATTTTGATAGTGTAGTGATGTAGAAAAAGTATTTTTTTGAGCATGATGCCATTAATGTGCTATCTTGATATTTTCCAAGTTTGTAGATGTACACTGGACCAACAAAATAAACTTTATTAAAAAAATTAAAGGGGAGATGTTTTGAGTTATTCAATGTCAAAGTTTAAGATCAGTGACCTTGAAATTAATAATTCTAATGAACAGACCATGTTGCATATCAATGTAAAGCTCTACTCTTTGTCTTTCCGATTAATAAAGTTTCATTGCTATATTTGGATTAGAACCAGAATTATATTTATGTCAAGACAGACATGATAATTTTTCAATAATTTTCCAAACTTTGCCGACCTGTAACATTCCTCACAATTGTTATAAACCTCTACAATTTGGTAGTTTTCCATTTATTACCAGATTATTGAATGCACCTAATTTGAAAGAAATCGGAGAGGGTCAGATTGAAAATACCACTTTGTTGTGTGAATTGACATGGATATATATTTTGATGGATAGTTGATCTATCTATCTTGAGAAAAATGGATCGACTATCAACTAGAGGTTTTTAATCGTTGCCGAGAGCGTTTTCAATTAATATATTATGTATGTACACACACACACACATCTGTTTTACTTCTCTTCATTTTCCGGCCCCTAATTTGGTTATATTGCCTGCTCATATAATATGATTACTTCCTTCCATTTCCTTTTTCCACCACCTTCATTGCCTCCCTCGTATCAAACGGTTTCTTAACCTCGTGTTATTAATTATGTTTCCTCACCCCTGTCTTACCGATTCCATTCACCTGCCGTCACCAAGAAGTTTATTCAATAGCTTCTAGTATTGCTCCGCCTCAGCCACTCCGCTGTTTTCGTGTTCAGTATTTTTACACATTATAATACTTTGAAATTAAACGAATCGTTTATGATTACTAGGATTAGGTCAGTAATAGTACACCACAACATTCTCTTTCGATATGTACGACATTAAACCTGAAAAAATGCACTCACTATATGGAAAAAAGAGATCTTGCTAAGTAAAAAGTGAGCGCGTACAATTCAAAGAGGAATTTGCTCAATATACTTGGCGTTACCACTGCATACGGCTAATCTTCCACCAAGCAGTATTAAAAAGCATATTAGGCGGCACCTCGTGGTGGTATTGACTTCTACACTACAATGAATAGGTGGAGGATTTTGCGTTTCCAAATTTTACTTTGGCAGTGAGTACACTACATTATTCTTTACTCCATGGTTAGAGTCAACTAATTTATGCTATATCTAAGTAACTGGCAAACAAAATTATTTAACAAACATATTTTTTTCTCTTTACATTTTATTGTTTTTTATACTTTATTATCAATGCCATCGTAAGGGTAATAGGTTCTTATAATAAGTTTCTTTGATTTCGTTGAAAAAATATTCCCGATTTAATCTTTTACCAACGAGATTTGGAATGTAGTTGATCATTGCAAAATGTTTTCTTGATTCTGAAAATATAAATAACAACGATATGTAACTGAATTGAAACCAAGTTTTGCCATTTGTCCTAAATGTTTTAATTTTGTGAAAAATTCACTTGGTAACTGTGTTACCAAGTGAATTTTTCCTGCGGTCTTTTCCCTTGAACTCTTTGCTTTGCGGTTGTTCCGCTCTAATTTTAGTATATGACTAGCATGATAACGGCCTCCACAGGGACCGGATTTTCAAACAGGAGCTAGAGGGCGTCGCTCCCAGGATTGACGTCATAAAATTCCCAGAGGTCACCCATCTGAAACGATTGATGCAAATAATAACACCGCATTCCTGTGTATACCTGCAATGCGTAACATAATTTAAACGGTCCGGATGTCAAAGCGTATTATCTTCTCAAACCACAGAAACGAAATAAGGTCATTGGTCATATTACATACGAGAGGTAATTCTTGCAAGTAAGGTATTTTTAAATATGAACCTGGTAGTTTGTTGGTTAGTTATTTTTGGTCGCGACGGAGAAATGAAGTTTGTTAAGCCACTTGATGTGGTGGGTAGAATGATTTTGTTTGATTTATTTGGGGATTGGAAGAAGTACGAAGAGAAGCACAGCGAAAATAAGAAATTGCTAAGTCAACAGACCAGCCTATTTGGTGCTAATCGCTCGGGCGCTAAGGCGCCAATTGTTAAACGTCCCAGCATACGTACAAAGCACTGCGATTGGAATCATCTCTATACGACGCACTAGTATGATCTTCAAATAGAAAAATCCCTCGGCCTTTTCTTGGGTTTTAGACGCGGCCCGAAAGAAGGGTATACAGTACTCTATCCACCAAACAAACCCGACGCACTGTGGTCCGGAATTGGTAAAAACTGGTCGCACGTTTAAATTTGCGTAACTAATTTAAATTACATAGCTTTAGAGTAATGCCTTAAAATTTCCCTTAAATAATCTAAAATGGTTTTTGCAACAAAAATAGCACTTCCTTTTTTTAATATTACTAACCTGCTTCAAAGATACAGAAGCTCAAATACGACAAAATTTCTTCATTTTTCAGTGTTCTCCGAAAACCTTCCTAGTTGAGTTTAAGGTGAAGTTGAGGGAGGATTTTTATGGAATAAAATCAATAAGGTAAGTTTACATGGCAGTTTTATTTGCTATGCCTTAGTTTTATTTTTTGTTTATTTTTGTGCATCGAAGTCACGAAAATTGTTTTAGACGAAATCTTCAATCGGAATTATGAATATAAGGTAGTAAACATGAATGGGATTTTGTCGAATACACGTGCAGGGACTTATAACAGAGGATATTTTGAAGTAAAAATAGAAAAGAATTTTTAAAACAGTTTGCGACACCGTTAATAAAAGTGCGTTTTCGATCACGCGTCGGAGTCCGGCTCCGAGCTCCGCGAACTTACCATGCCTTTACGCGGTTAGATTGATCAAGTGGTATAGACCCTGACGCTTCACAGTTGCATTTTTTTAAGCTTTACTTGACGTCACTGGTCTTTGTAGAGTCTATAATAATGACATCGCGAGGGTATTGAATCAAGGGAATGGTTTTATACGCTTAAACGCGTTGAAGTTGGTTTTCTTTGGAAACGTTCCGGAACCATCCTTTATATTCACAACTTTCAACCCTGTAAAAAGTGTGTAGTTTCCCTAGGGTCCATGCATGACGATCTAGAGAGACATAAGCTTGGATTCTTTTACGTGACCTTCTATACATTACTCTCCACCTTACCCCAGTAATGGCGAGCGAAAAACTATGTTTCATGACACCGCGGAGCTTTTAACGGACATAAACGGGAATTTTTAGTATAAACTTTCCTTTTTCCTTTAAGAAATTCATGTTAAACACTCAGTTCTATTTTGAAAGTGGAGAAGGAAAGCTTCGCCATAATGAATATCTAGAATGTGTGAATATTTTGTGATTTAGCTCAAGAAGCATTCTGAACTTTTGTAATCATTTTTTGTGTCTGTCAGCGGTGTGATATCATATTTTTATCTATGGCGACCCCCCTTTGTAAAGTATGTTATGTATCCATGATGAGAAAACCGTCTTTGTTATTTCCACAAAACGTATTTACGCTGGCACGCCGCGCGTTTCACCACACTGTGGCATAGTCATGTGCCACGGTGTGGTGAAACGCGCGTCGTGCAAGCGTAATAAATTTTAGGCTTTCCCGGCGAATGATGCTGATAAGTTGTTCTCGGGTTTCCCACTGGGTTAGGCTTTCTATGATTGCCGACGTTTCGGCAGGAGACTTTCCTGCCATTTTCAAGGCTGTGGAGGCTGCTGTGGAGTTTTTTTTCTTTTAAAACTTTTTCAAGGCAGGAGACTTTCCTGCCATATTCAAGCCTCCACAGCCTTAAAAATGGTAGGAAAGTCTCCTGCCGAAACGTCGGCAATCATGGAAAGCATAACCCGGTGGGAAACCCGAGAACAACTCGTCAGCGTAATAATGTTTTGTGTAAATAACAAAGGTGGTTTTCTTATCATGGATATCCATAATTTCCACGAGGTCAGGCCTGATATCATCAGTTTTATGTTACATCATTTCATTCTCCGTTTGTTAAGCCTCTAATATTTTACTATTTACGTTCGCTGTTTTTATAACAATGACTCTATGGGTGCAAAACTATTTTCTGTAGACTATCCTTGTCTTTAAAACATTTTCCTCGCGTTCTTTCTTTCTAACTTATTGAAAGAGGGTGGCCGACTTCGGCTTTTATCAATATTTTTTCCATTATTCCCATTATTTTGTTCTTTGATAAAATGGCTTCTTTCAAATTCGAACGTCTTGATCTCCATAAACTCTTACGGATTTGGGAATAAAATTATTCCTTCATAAAAAGCTTGGTAAAGGAGCCGATCAGAAAAGAAAAGTTACTGTACTCCACTCTCAAGTGATGTATTGTGCGTTCATCTTGTCTGGGTGCGTTGCAATTCTTTCAAGATCCCTCGCGACATCAAGGTGGTGCCCCAGGCAAGCCCGGATGCGAAAGAAGGTGGAGAGGCTAAGGAGGCGGCGCACTAGATAGGCTTAAGTCGAACTAGTTTACGCAAATTTAAAAAGTAGGTACTTATTTTCTTGCTAGATGATAATGCTTTGCATGGTCCTTTTTCATTGATTGGTTTATGAGGTGATGTATGTCGAATGTTTCGGTTATTACGCATTGACAGTAAACGAGGGCTCAAAGTCTAACATATTCTCCAAATAAAATACGCTCACATCTATTTTCTCTGAAAATCACCGAAGTCAAGCTCATACAGAACATAGGTACTGGAGTCAAGTTGTCGAATAAAAAATTATATTGACCAATAATTCTCCCTCTCTTTTTTGCCTTTCATGTTTCAAAAATTTAGGTTGTTGCTATTTATGCTAATTTTATGATCACGTTGTTTGGTGGTGCACCGAATACAATGATCTACTAAGGAATTTTTCTTTCCAGTGGAATTACTGAAACTGCATATGTTGAAAAGGATATGCGTAGATATCGAAATCAACATATTACAAGGAAATTGATGCATATATATGCAATCGGGCATTCGTTAGCCTTTGTGATATTAGAACGGCTTCTTTCGGTTAAAATTCACATGATAACTCTTGCATTCCAAATGAACACTTCAGCCCTACCTTAGCACCACCTGGGCCTCCTGATTCTCCGGATACTGACCAGGCGCACCACCTGGATCAGCCCTTGGGAAAACACGTAATTGCACTGCACATCAAGTGGCAAGTGTGCCCTAGGGGGTGGCCAACTTAGTCCCTTTTTATCACCCAAGGGTAGCGTCTCCGCTACTCCCCCTGCTTTCCCAGTTGTCTTCACCGTTACCCTGGGCAATAGGGTTTGAACCTCTTGTACACGCTCAGGGGACCTGGTGCGGTCCACTAATCAGGTATCCCTACCAAAACTCCACCATTCATCACCCTAACCACACAAACCAAATACCTTCCGGAACCAAAGCAACAATCAACCTCCATGGACAACGATGAAGACGACGACAGCCTCCTATTCAGCTCAGAAACCCCCAGATCAGATCAAGAAGAAGATAACTTCAGCACAGCAAGCCAAACCATATACTCAGCACAACATAACATCCAATCCTATTCCCCTCCAGATAATCATACTATTCCTTACACCAGCAACAGCCAAATATGCGAAATACTGTTAGAACAGGACCCATACATTTTAAACCTACTTGCAACCAGGGGCAAGGGACTCCTTAAACTCCTCCAGGGCAAAAATTCCATCCTCTAAGCCATCCCTTGGCCACTATAAGAACCCTTAAACTCCGTTAAGAAAAGGAAAGCCGGAAGCCCCCAAACCGTAGCCAAATCTAGTTCCATTCCCACCGAAAACTCATTTCTTTCTCTTCGACTTTACGATAATCTAACCGAAATGCAGAACCCTGAAGAAAAAGAAAACGTAAAAAAGTGCACAGGAAGAATCCCCCCATCATGCTAAAAGGTACCACAAACTGGAACAAAAAAACCTAAGAAATTAAATCCGTTTGTAAATTTCCCCCGTCCTAACCCTCGTCAAAGGAGAAATCCAAATCTCAGGCCAAACATCAGAAGATTTTCCTGCAGTAATAAAATTGTTCACGACCAAAAGCTACAACATCATCAAGTCCTGCGCGGCCTCCCCTCAAATACCACCACAAATGAAACTTCAAATGCCCTGGAGGAAAAAGGAATTAAAACCAGTCATGTACACCAACTCCGCTCCTCCCGCCCCACTGCCCAGGAAAAAGCCGAGAGAGATGCCATCCGTAGTGAAAATGTCACCCTTACCGCTATCGCACCTTACAGCAACTTCGGAAATACTTACATTTTATATTGCAACAAAAAATGGCTTTGATACCGTTGATCAGCTGAATGGAACGTATTCAGTAGCAACGAAAAGTTGTCGTTGGCCATTGACTGTATTTTCTAACATCGTTTTCCTTAATCATCAAATGCGCAACCATTTTATTTTGTCAAGTCATAACCTTATTCAGCAAGGTGGAGTTTGTGCTACCCCAAATCTTCAAACCATAACGTATTACGGCCTCAGCTAAGTCTTGATCACGGCCGTATATACCGTGCTAAGCCTTGATACATTAATATTTTCAACTCAAATGGCAAAGTGTACTTTAGATGCAACATTTGAAACAAAATACGCTTTAGTTTGTCACATATTTCGATATTATTATTACAAAAAATAAATTTTTCATCTAAAACTATTCCCATGTATTTTAGGTTACCTTTGATACCTTTAGATTATTAAACTTGGTTATTTTTGCTCACGAAAATTATCTATTTCATGGTTGGCCACCATTTTATCCAGTTTATTGGCGGTCCACGTATACCAGCCCGTTCCAACTTGTTTAACAGTAGGTGAATATCGATAGCATCGAAGGCTTTTCGCAAGTCGGTAAAGACTGCGAGAACGGAGTAGTTTTATTTTAGTTTAGAGTGCACGTTCTCGCTAAAGTCTTCAGGTAACATTTTGGTACTTTTGTGGTGTTGATATCCGTATTGGTTTGGTGTGATTATGTTGTATTTTTTTCAGAAAGTTAATTAGTTGATCAGCGACATAGCGTTCTATGATCTTATCTAAAGATGGAAGAATGGAGATTGGACGATAGCAGTTTGTGCCGCTCTTTTTCCCTTCCTTGTATATGGGTCTGACATTAGCTACTTTAAGAGTTGATTGCATCGTGCCTTGTTCAACATTTAAGTAAATTCAGTGTGAAACTACAGTAGATATAACTTGAGAGGATAGATCATTGATTCGAATGTTATCATGACCTGGGCTTTTTTTCATATTTCTTACCATGTTAAACACATCACTGGAAGTTGCCGGACTCGAGGAGAAGGTATTTAAACTCTTGTGTGGCTCATTATTGAGAAGAAAATGAGAACAGTTTGTTAATAGTTTTTCAATATTTTCGGTGAATTGAGTAGCGAATGCTTCGCAGATATCTTCGAAATTCATAGTTTTCCTGAAGTTTTTAATAATATGTGAATTAAGTGATTGCTTTTGACGGACTCCTCTTATATTGTTTTAAGTAATTGCCAAGTTTTTCTAATGCTATTTTTTGTTTGCGCAAATTGCTTTTGGTAGACATCTCTTTTTTGCCTCCTGAGTAATGAATTTACTTCGTTTATTTGTGCTTTGTAATGTTGTTTATATATCTCATTAGATGTGTTTGATTACCACCCTCTGTACAAAATATCTCTCTTCATTATTGCTAAATAAATGATCTCCGTAACCCAAGCCTTCTGGAATGAATTATTTCCAGTGTATTGTGATTTTTTAGATTTATCTTTAGTTTTTATGTCATTGGAATTTTTTATCATTTCCTGGTATATATATTCCGTGTCACCATAGTTTACCAGTGTCAACCAATTCACTCTTTCCATCATCTGGCTCACCCTTTTGCAGCATATGTAGGTAGTATTGGTACTTCTATCAGAAGTGTGACCGAGTGGCTGTGAGATGTAAAAATTAATACCAACAGGATATTGGTCGGAGATGTATGTTTTAAGAATGAAACTATTGAAATTATCATGGAAACCCTTTATATTTACATGATGTTAACAAGATTTTGAAACCTTATTATTTTTAATTTAAATTCTAGAAAATTTGTTGATACATGCCATAAAACCATTGTTAGCTTACGAATTCTTATATTTTATCACAGCGTTGAATCTTGTAGCTTTTAAATTTAAATTGAAGTCTCCTATCAGGATGATATATTTCTCATGTCTTCCTTTTATGAATTCCTCTAAGCTACTTTGTAAATCATTTTTGTTTTTGTAGGGTGGCCTATAGCTGTTTATAATTGAGACATCGATATGTAAAAGTTAGTTAGAATTATGAGTGATTCACATTCTTTTATTTCAGCTTCAATTTATAAACCAGGTATGCTATCTTTAAAATAGAAAATGATTCCTCCTCCCTTGAGACTAGATCTTAGTTTATGGAAGCGAGAATACCCAGTGAAGTTAAAAGGACTGAGTTCAGTTTCTTTTAAATTTACCTAAGAGAGAGAGAAACCTAAACATTGATCATTTATATTTATCTAATGATGTAGAGCAACAAGTTCATCCATGCTGATTCTTTCTGTAGTTTACCGGCCTCCTAAAATTGCCCGATTCGAAGATTTTGACTTGTCACTTCAAGACTAATTCCCATTATATGACAACAATATAGTGACTGGAGACTTCAATTCTGACCTTTGTAAAGTCTCGCAGGACAGCAAGTACACATTAAGTTTATTTTCTTCATTAGGTCTAACCATCTTGCCATTCAAATCTACCCATCACCTTAGAGATAGTTGGATTTACTTGTGGTCGATGATATGGAAAATTAAATAGCTATAAAAATTACCCACTTCGGTTTTTCTCTGCTCATGATTTGATTCATCTGTCCGATAACTTTCATGTGACACCTTATGTTCCTCCAAAGCTAGTCCTTAGAGATTTTTGTAATTTTAAATTATCATGTTTTTATAGTTACATTGCATGCCCTGATTGGAAGGATGTTTACTTCTCCAATCAGATAGATCAAAAGGTAAATTGTTAGAACTGCAACCTCCTAATGGCATATGATAAACATGCACCCATACGCGCATATTATGCGACGTCCTCCTACCCCGTGGATAACCCCATAAATTTAACTACTAATGTAAGAAAGGGATAAAATTATAATCAATTTTAGGAAAAGTAAATCTGCAGTTACTTACACCAACAACAAACTACTAAGAAATAGTTCATAAACTCGCATTCGTGATTGTAAAATAAAATTTAACCATGAGGTATTTCAAGATAAAAATGACTCACGATCAGTATGCCATGAGATTAAAAGACTGGGTCTCGGGAAACCTCGGAAGGGACCAGTATATATAACATTTCCTCCTGATGATCTGAATTATTATTTTGCTACCACTCATGATACAATCACTCAAACTCCAACCGATGCACAAAATTCTGAGTTTGATGATACAAAATTCTTTTTACCTTACATCAAACCCGATTTGTTATTAAAAACCGTGAACAACTGTATATCCAATGCCAAAGGATTTGGTGGCATAAACATGGATATTGAAAAGAAATCTTTACCATACATACCTGATCAATAGTTACATATTTACAATATCTCTCTCCAAACATCGCAGTTCCCTTCTCTGTGGAAATCTTCCTTAGTTCATCCAATTGCCAAAACGAAACAGCCAAAGTTATTGAGTGACTTTCGACCCATATCAATTCTTTGCTCTCTTTCTAAGCCAATAGAAATACTAGCGCATATATTTGTTGGATTATTTTACCCATACTAATTTTTACTATCCATTCCAATCTGGTTTCAGGTCAAAACACAGCACCCAAACTGCTGTTATTAAAGTTACAGATGACATCGGCCCACTCCTTTTCTCTATTTATATCATGAACCTTCCACATCAACTACAGCACTGCCGTTACACCCTATATGCCGATCATTTTCAAATTTACACTCACTGCACAGTTACGGAAATCTATGACCATGTTGCAAGAGTTAACGAAGACATAAAGTCAATCTGTGACTGGGTAAAAAAGAGTTCATTAGTTATAAATAATTAAAAAGCAAATTACATTATCCTCGGTAGCAAAAATCTAATCAATAAAATTGACTTTGATCAACTTCCTAAAATAAGGGTATTGACAGTAAAATTGAATAAAAAGTCAAACGACTGACTCACAAAGACAATTCGGTTGCGGTTGACAAATGCCTCCGCCAATGCCGCACTCCTAATCACGCCTTCATCACTTCTACCTCATCAGCCTACAGAGAAAGCGAAAAAGGAGACCTCTTCGCCACAAACCTTGCAAATACCTTTCGAAGCTCTCTCACCTCTACCTTAGAACCGCTTTGCTCCGACTACTGCACCACACTTTCCTGCTGCCCTTCCCCTCCTTTCCCTCTCATCACACCTCAAGAACTGCAATCCATAATCCGAAACCTACCACCTATCCATTTCATTCTTCACTTACCTATACGCAAGATTTTACGTACATTCCTTGGAAGCTGAAAATGGTCACAGTAAAACGACTTTATTAGTTGGGTCCTCAGGGACCCTAGTTGGAACTCGATGTTATTCCATTGAGGTTCACAATCGTTGTTTTAATTACATCAATCACGTTCTCATTACTCTTTGATTCAATGATAATGCTCTATAGATTTCTACAACACCAGGAGCCAAACATCTACTGATGTGTTAATTCCTTAACTACCCATAGCAAATGAAATTTCCACAAAAAATGATTTTTCCAAATAATTTTTAGTGTAAAACAGAATTTTAATGTAAATGTGTGAGCTCACATTTGTAGGAGTTAATGAAATGGCTGTGGATAACGGCGATGATGAACAAGTTCCCAACGAAAATATTTGACCCTCGGATGGTATTCTGGTAGTAGCTATCATCAGGGTGATGTGAAACAGCGAATGAAGTTTGTGGTTGACTTTCATCATTTCCATTATGTATTTATTTCTGAAAAAAAAAATATTTTCCAGGGTAAATATTACACACACTAACTCAAGTCACTAAAATAATTATGACTACTAAAAAAAGTCATACTACTAGTAGTTGATTACACAACAACATGGGATAATCTGGGCAAAGGATGATGAATAATCAGAATATTTTTGCACACCTTATACAAAGTAAAGAGTACAAGAGTAAAATAGGTTACAAAGGAAGTATTGAATTTAAATCAGAAGCTTCAGCTTATAATCATCAATATATTTATTGTAATTTAAATCTTATCACACGAAAATACATTTAAATGCTTTCAAATTGATTAAGCCAATAGAAAGGTAGAGTTTCATTTCACATCCACCAAACTTACATCATAGTCTCAAAGTCACAGGCAGAGTGACGCCAGCAATGAAAATAATACCGTTTTAGCAGGAGAAGGATGTTGGTGTTCTCACCGATATCGCTCTTCTTGAATAAAAAGATAAGCCTCTAAGCCAGGGTGTTAATGAAAAATTGGGGTGAAATAAATATTCTTAACCATTAACTAACAATCTCAAAAAAATATTTTAGACCGTGGTACCAGATTATAATCCACAAGCTTGAGGACCCACAAACATTCCATTATTTATTCCGTACTCCTGGAGATTCTTCAAGTAAGTTTGACCTTGCAAAGCATATAAATCCAAATAAGTAACTCAACCAACATCGATCATTTTCAGCAGCAGAGAACGCAAAATATTTGTGAATAATCAGTGAAAATTGTCGAGATTTCCTTTTATTACAGCAGCTATGAAAAAAGAGGAATATTGTTTCAGTAATGACACAAAAACAGCCGTATTTGAAATCATATTTCTGGTAATACAAATATGACTTTATAATTTCCACACCGATGCATTCTAAATAGGAGCAGAATAGGTTTACCGCAGAATAATATTAATATAGGCTGATTGTAGTTATTTAAAGGCGATACTTTGGTCGTTTGAAGCTATTTCTACATAATGGAAAATGTTCGCATGACAAAGCCTAATTGAGTGTAATGTACTTTCTGTCACGCAATCTAAGTCTTATTAAAGGTGAAACGCTTGAGAAGGAAAATTACCAGATAAGGAAACGACACTTAGTTGTTCTAAAATTACTATCAGTATAGAATATTAAAATAATATAAAGAAGGAACATCTTAAATGAAACAGATGACAGAGACATAATGCTAAAAAATATTTTGCAAATTATTAACCAGCAGGTGGAGCAATATATTTTACATTATGATGACGTAAACTCAATTAGTGATATGCTAGCTAAGAAAATTATAAAGTATTCATCAATCAGTATATTTTAAATGACCCCTTACAACTAGTTCATCATTGATATCAGTTATGCAACCAATCTTCTTGTATTCATTGTTTTTCGTTGTGCAGATTTCGCAAAAAACACCAAATATTTAAAAATTTTATAACGTAAAACCCGTTAGTTAATTTAATTTTCCATTGAGCGTTGCGATTTTTAGTCAGCTTAGAATTACTCCATATCAAAGCAAAACATCACAATTGAAGGTCTTTTTTGACTTTACCGTAAATAAACAATATTTTTTTATAATGTAAACAGTGCATTAAATAAGATATACAAATACTTCCAGATTTAACAAATTTTATTAATATCACCTGACAGGTATTTATTGGTTCAGATCATAATCATAAGAGCATGAAGACCACTGGCGATAATGTAGCCATAGAAAACGGTCGGACTAAATTTACAAATATTTCTCCCGCGCTAACAAATCCTCGTGGATAAGAGTAATCCTATTTATCGAGGAACTTATCGCAAATGCTATCCCCTAAATATTAGCGATATGCATTGATATGTGCAAATATTCGGGAGTAGCAAATAAAGTACAATACATTTATTAAGAAGTGTGGTTAAAGACACCTTTCTACGCTGCTGCCGATCGAACCGTCCGTGATTTGCGAATGCACCGCAAAATGCGGCCCCAATGCAGTGCGTTCGTTCCGTTTTCAGCGGTGGTGTGGTTTTTAATTTTATGAAAATAAGCAGAGGGGTTACCTCAAAATTCCTTCGGCTGTAAAGTCCATGAAGTAGTTCATTTACATTTTTAATAGTTTTTTTCGGCCAATTTTATCCCACTCCACACGTCCTCCCGTCTTCTTCTCTTTTTCATCTCATTCTCAGATCTCCCAGCAATCTAAATAGTGACTCGCCAAACATAACCTGCAACCAACAGTAATCACACCAGAGACCCGTTCACAATTTAATATGTTTTTCAGAAAACCAGTTTCCGTCCAAAGGATCATTAATGAATGACCACTTTGATGATGCCAAGTCCCCTCTGACGTCGAAATTCTTCCTTTGAGTTAGGAAGTTATCGAGTTCAACCTCTTAGGTCACACTCTGATTCTTCACTGTTTTCCTATCTCCTCATCACCGAAACCTCTCCCACAGGCCCGGCTTAAGACAAAATTTTAACCCAGGTGAGAGAGTATTCCGGAGCCCCCCCCCCCTCTCCTCCCACTTATCAAACCTATTCCCGAGTCAAACGTACTAAAAAAATATTTTTCACAATCACGGCGCCCCTTCCTTTGCGGTTCCCTGGTCAATCACCCGTGTCGCCTAGGCTTTAATCCAGGCCTGCTCTCCCCCATCCTTTTTAGCCGAGTTCACATAAAGTACACGATTATGCACCTAAACTGGACTTGGTAAATGTCAACAATTTACCGAAACAACGTCATCATCGTCCTAAGATTGGTTGACAGCAGCCTTCCACCTTTCCTACCTAATGCCAGTTTCCATATTACTAATTATATTTCTTGCTTCTATGGACTTCATGCTGATATTTATTTCCTACTACGGAATGGACCGAACGCTGGCTGTACTGTACGCGAAATTGTAATTTAAAGAAAAACCAGTATTGCCAAATCTGGTAATTCATAACCACTATCGTCAAAGTATCCAAAATGCTGACATTCTAGAGCAAACAATGGTCCTGTTAAAGTTCCAGTCATGCCATTCGCTTTGAAGTAAGCAGAGATAAGCATATTTTACAGAAAATTGTGCAATATTTGTTATAAAAACTAGTTATTTTCAAAAAACTGTCAAGGATAAACTTCTCTTTCTCAATTCAAAATCACAAGTTAATAAAATGAAAAGTAACAGAATACTAAGCACTCAAACATTGGCAATTAGGTTTTACGTGCCAAATACAGACTTTTTTCAAATAAAAGTTAGCAAATATACAGTTAAGTTGTTAGACATTTTGGGATGTACATCAATTAACGTAGGAATACACAAGTTCTCAGGTGCATTTTACTACACTACATTCCGTTTCTTCGTTTAGAAGATAGGGCATTTCAAACTCGGATAACTCGACTCATTTCGCAGACAGTAATTATGCTGCCCCTTAAACTTGCTATAACGAGAAGATAACTCATGATAAATCACAGAACATTTTCGACTATCATCACACCACAAAAACTGAAGAGAAAAAAGGCTACGAAAGGAGCTTAAAATCAAAATCAACAATTTAAATATAATTTAGAAGGTCTCCTGACTATCTCCTGACTAAAACTTCCTTATAACTGCCCTAGATTTAAACGAAGATGTAACGTAAATTTACTATAAATACGTCAGCAGGTGTTTTTTAATTGCAACATTTCCAGCTTCCCTAACGTCCAACGTTGCCACAGATTTGACGTTTGCCAATTATATATTCTTCATTATCATGGTTAGCGCTAGGTGCCCTACAGGTGGTAAACGCTTGAAGTTATACACAGCCAAAACATATTTTTGGAGAATAATATTACCTTCCCAAAAACAACGACACAGATTTTTTAAAGACGCGTTTTTGTTAGAAATCGAGTGTTTAGGCTATCCTTCACCCCCATGGTCCACTTCATTAGTTCATTTCGGTCCGTAGGAGTGCGACTCCTATTGGCAGAGTCCTCTGCATTGACATTTTCACACTTCTAAGTAGGTGAAGGAGTAGTGTTGAGAATGCTTTTCAGAGGACTCTGCCTACAGGTTTCAGGTGATTCGCTTTAACGGTGAATTTGTGACCTTTATAAAATTGTGAGGTGAATGACTATGCAAAAACTGTATTGATAAAAAAAACGTATACTTTTTGTCGTTTGCTAAAGCATTTTTATTTGGATTCATGACCACGGGCATAAGAAATTAAAGGATGGTAATCATCCGCTTCCGTAATGATACATTTTCAAAAGGAAAATATAAGTTTCAGGGTATGGTAGCTCACGTCAATCCACGGTTCTGCGAAGTAGTAATTAATATTTAATTTTGTCAGATGTTAATGCTATCATCTAATGTAAAAATATTCAAGGAATTCCACTTTCAAGAATCTTAGAAGTTTTGGGCATCAGGATTGTCCAGATGGCGGCCCGCGGTGCCATTTATTGTGGCCCGCCAAAGGTTATTAAACAAAAATTCAGAAAATTATTTTTATTTTTATACATCACGTTGTTTCTTAATTTTACTTTAAAAACAATAATTTATTACAATATATGACCCGCAACGATACTTAAGATTTAGTTGTGGCACTTGAGGCCTTGCAAATTGAACAACCCTGATCTACACCAACGATTAAGGGCAACCTGTAAAAGGAACTCGTCATTATGACTCTTACTGACACGAATGTTCAAATATTTCATCGAGTGGGGGCTCACTTAAATAAAAGAAATTTCATAATATTAATAAATAATTATTAAAACCATAATGCCTCAGAATTGACTGGATGCTAGGGAACAATGCCCATATTTGTGAGGAAAGATATAAATCGGTACCGTTATTTTATCAAGTAAATGTACTTTAATTATATATCTTACCTTAATACACTTAAGCTCAAATATTGCAGGGAATTGGTAAGTGTTACTCTGCTATAAATTACCACCGTTCTCCGCCAAATTGCGCCTTTACAAACCAAGAGTTCAAATAAAAATTGATGCTTTAAGGATATGTAAATGGTGTAAGTAAATGCTTTCATTGAGAAGTGTGATATAATCCCGATATAATATCAGTCTATAAGCCAGTTGTACATAATATGACTTCAGCCATAAGTAAATGAAATCCTCTGCCGAAATCTGTTTCTGCTTTTTATTGTAATCTGCTGAAGTTTACATTTCAGACTGGTATATATTTGAATATTTTTATTTATTAACATTGCGCTGTGAGAAGACCGGCAAAATCATTAGCTGAGGCATAAATTAACACTTTTACATGAAAATGTGGGAAGGTGTTTTACGGAATTTTTCCCTGATTTTGTTTAATAAAGTGTAGACTAAAACAATTCATATTAGGAATGAATAAATAACGATGTGTAAATTAATTACGCGTAAATGTCTGTGTTGCCAGCAGGTATTTTATTAAATCCTGAGCTCATTTGTCTCTCATCCTATGTGAAACATTTATATTTATGATTTCCCCGACATCCACCCATATAATACAAACGGTGCGTCGAAAATCTCGTGACATTCTTTATACTTTTATTTAGATGCACAATCACTTCTTCATGAATATATAGTAAATTCGTTTATTCTCTTGAGTAAACATTAATTTGATTAAGATTTGTATTCAAGATTTTCTTGTCTTTAAGAAATTTAAATGCAGATGAGTTTAAAGCGTGCATATAAGCGAAAATTATTGAATCAAATTTAATCTCCCATAAAGTATAACTGAATGGCTAAAATTTGAAAATGTCCAGTGAGTTATTTTATTTGCCTATTTTTAAGCTATTCCTACTGAAAATGTACAATATTTTGTACCAATCTTACATTAGAGATAATCCATACCTAGCGTGAATGATTTTTCAGCCTTTGCTAAGTAAGTAGGTATGTTGTGCTCTGAAATAATTTGTTAAATGTTTTTCGGATTTTTAAAAAATTGAATGCAACCTACTCCAATGCTTATAATCTGGTTAATGATGACTAACGGAGTAGGTAGCAATCAGAGGTCTCAATTGTCGGCATCGGTAGAAGACAAATTTTGGACGTTCTTCAATAACCAGATTGTTACGCCGCATTCAAGATTGAACAAGCAATATCAAATTGAAGAAAATAAAGAAAGTTTGAGGTGAAACATTTCTAGCATTTTATTCATAATATTTGCAATTGCCCCATGCATCAAATTTCCAGTTAAAAACATTATGCTGGCTATAATTGCTTGCTGAATTTTTAAGGTATTTAAGAGCCAGGCATTTATAGCCAATGAAGTATCCTTTGCTATATTTATGTGTAATCAGCATTCCTCTTCACTATCGCGTTTTAAATGGCCTTTTCTACTATGGAGCAATTTTCAGAAAAAAATATGAGAAATTTCAGAGCTTTTCAGAGCTTACAAACTGACTTTGACATCTTTGTCAAAGCAATAATCTCATTATTTCATTACCTTCGTATTTCCCCCCCCCCCCCAACCTTCCTTATATATGCTATATTTTTAGTTTTTTTTAATGAAAATAGATGCGAGGTCATTGGCCAAATTTATCACAAAACAATATCCAACAACGCTTGAGTTGATGTGTATCTATTCCAGGAGCCAGAGCATCAATTACTCACTTGTGTAAGGAGATACTTTTATAATGTTGGCTATATTTATTATTTTTTACACTAATAATTAACACTAAAACGAGTGCTTCTATGTGTTTTCTGCTGAGCCAGCACTGATTCATCCATAGAATAGGGGGTGGTAATTGCAGGGGTTATTGACTATCGAAGACCAAGTATTTTTTATGCTAATCTATTCTTACACAATTTGGCTAATGCCTTTTCTGGTTGAAAAGCAGGGTAAAGACTTTTTCGATGTGCGACAAAGAATATTTCACTTCAACTCATCTTTCAATATTTCTTTGAAACATGCTCTCAAAATACCACAGCAAACCACCTAGGCTGTATAAAGAGCTGATGTCGTCTTAGTATTAATATTACTATTCGTGGTATGGAAAGTCACCTGAATGCCATTAACTCCCAGATATCACCCAGTCCTGATCAGGTTCCCTCGCGAGTATATGAGGAATTGTCAGTAAATGAAACTCTCGAGTACTCTCTTTTTATATATTAATTATTTTACTCGAGACTTTCAGTAGTTTCACTCAGAATGACATGAAACTTAATATGGCTTCAGAAAGGATTGATTTAGCAAAACCCATTTAACACGTTTATCCCACAGTATTTTAGACTTTGGTAATGATAACATTCCAGGTGACAACCTTGACTTCAAACAAGCACGAAAAAATGTTTCCGTAAAACGTACGGAGGCCCTGAATAGTGAATTCCTAATTGAGGGAAAATAATCAATTGAAATTTATTTTAGTTTAGAGTCATTGAACAACTTGTTGAAACATTATCAATTACAATACATATAAGCCAGGGAAAATAATTTTTAAACTAGTAGTCAACATTGTTTTAATCCAAGTCCATGGTTCTTCTTTGAAATTAGTTTCATCACTGGATCACGGGGGTGAGGGTGGTGGAGGAGCAACTGCAGGAGTGCCCTAAAAATAAATAGCATGAGGTACTAATTAAAATATATCCTTGTAATATTATAACAGTGATTTTGCATAATTAGCCATATAATGCTTATAATTAACAATAGAAAAATGTAAAGAAAATATACATGCTTATCCCAAAGCGTAATTTCAATGTTAACAATTCAATTATTATTTTTGTGAATGAAACTGACATTACATTGCTATATTTAAACAAATGCCTATTTAAACTTTATTTTGTGCCCCCTCTCTCCACATTATTTTTTTCAAAATTAGCATTTTAACTTACGAGGCAAAGGGGACACTGTTCCTCATACAGAGTTTCTAGATCAGTATAACACGCACTAAGTTTTGTTGCTCGGCTATACGTATTGCTAGTTACGTCACATTATGGCATTTTTTCCACATATCTGCATGACTTCATTCCACCCCTTCCATTCCTGCCTTAGCTTACGCCTCACCCCGCTCTAATATCCAAGTTTGCTCTTTCCTTACTCCATTCGTGGAGTGCATTCGCGCTCTTCCATTTTTCTTTGCGGAAACGTTTAACGAAGTTACTTATAAGCGCATACTGATGCCAAAAAACCATTAATAACAAATCCAGGAAATGCAGGAGCTAAAATCTGGACATTTTGGAGGAGAAAGCAAAAGGAAAATCAGGAGAAGTTTTCCAACAAAAAGCACGAGTTATACACTATCGCATACGACGAATGTGGAAAATAATACTGCTCAGATAACGTTGACTACAGGAACAGTTCTTGAGAAACTTGGAGGTAGTGGCCGCCTAATAAATAAACTGGAAATTCTTATGTTCATTCCCATTCTTCACAATTTTCCGTGAATAATGAAAAAAATTGTTTTGAAAAGAGCTCGGTTTTTATGTAGAATTCCGGAGACAAGGATAAAATCGGAGGGCTTCACTAAGAAAAGATGGCCTCCGATGTCAATGAAGGAACTTCGCAGTAAAATAGTCTGCTGTATATGAAGGTGTTTTTATATTCATCCTGAAGACGATGAGGATGACACTGCTTCCAACAACGGCCACGTGGGGGCTGCCGATGTCCCCCTGGCATTGCCATCGTCAAAATATGGCTTGTCACTCAGTCTTGGTTGCCATTCAGCTAGTCAGTTCAAGTGTACGTGCACCTTTGTACAAATGTATGAATCTGAAAAATAATGAATCTATTATAGCTTATTAGAGTAATGTAGAAATTATGTTCTTGTTCTGTGTACTCTCCATTCCAATGTCCATCTAGGTATTGATTCAAATTTGCATGGTAACATTTTATAATAACACAAAATACGGAGTCAATGTTGTCAACCACATGGCTCGCTTACACTCAGTAAAGCCAGAAGATCGCAGTTGGCCCTTTTACGTTTTAGCAGTAATACTCTTGGCCAAGCTGGCATAAATGTGTGGATATTGTATAATCAGGTGACATGACAAGATATTTCACGATGATGATTCCTCCTGAAGCCCTCTGAGGTTCTCACTGATACAAGCTTTCAGGTTAGAAATGCGTAACATGAGCAAGACGATTTAATCCTTAAAGGATTAAAAAGTTTAGTTGGCTGCCATCTTATAACGGTATATGAGAAAATAGTTAAATATCGCTGGCTTATTTTTAATCTTACCATTAACAGTTATACCAAACTTCAAGTCTTTATCTTTGATAGTTAAGAAAATTTGCGGTTTCAGGGAGAATTATGTGAAATTTTTCCATGTTATGAAAGATAAAAAATTATGCGAATTTCACAAAAGTTGATTTATTCACGACCCGGGTTTCAACATATTATGTCATCTTCAGGTGAAAATACAAAGTTTTAAGTCAATATATATAAAATGAGTGGAGGAGAATTGGGAGGGGAAGGAGATGGGGGTGGTTGGGACGGAGGAGGGATTGGGTAGTGGGAAGGGGGGGGGGAATGGGTGGAAGGAAGGAGCGGGGGGGGGATGGGGTTGGTGGCAAGGTGGGGTGGGAAGGCGTGTGACTGTGCTTGGAGGTCCGTTGCATCGCAGGTGCGTCATCCTCTTGGGCGTATGCTCGCTGGTGTCGTCACCACTATCTGGCTTTCCGAGGGTCCTCAGGTAAGTCCGGCGGAGGGAGGGGTGGGGCTATGGTTCAGCTTCCTCATGCCTGCGTCTGTCTGGTCGCTGCGGGATACCTAAGGGATTCAAAGGGGATAGAAAGGAGTGGAGAGTGGGAGGGGAGTGTCTGATCATTAACCAGGAAGGTCTTTCTTCGTCCTACCAAAAATAGATTACTTCCAAAAATGTCAAGATTTTCTCACCGAACACGGATTCCATAGGCTTACTAGAGACCCCACCAAATCCTTTCAAGAAGCAGCACGTCGTGTGATAAACTCTTGCAACGGGTTACTTAGTGAAAGGGAAAAAAGGCCATTGATCCAGAGAAACCCCCTTCCACCACGACTGTACGGCCTGATTAAAACACAAGACCAATATGCCGATACGACCCGTAGTTTCGCGTGAGTCTTCTCCCACCCACAAGCTAGCCCACCCATACTAACAGCACGCCTAGCATGTTTTCTACAGGGGTATTGTGTCCCTGTCCATCTGTGTAGTTGTAGAATGCATGTATATTGACGGTCACTCTCCATTTTGATGACATCTGTAGTGTAGTGTTGCATGCTTGTGAGGCTTCGCCTCCTGACAAGCATTAGCGATTTATGCTAATGCATAATTAGTCGTAGTTACACTAACTTTAGGGTATAGTGTAATGCATGTTGGTGATTACTCTCCCCCTGCCACACACCCCTGAGGTGGCTTGCAGGGTATTTTGTAGATGTAGATGTAGATGTAGCCTTCAGACTCAATCAAGCCATAAGAGAGCACGCAGCCTTCTCCTCAACCCGCAGTATCAAGAATTCCTTTGCACTAGCAGAAAAACTGAAAGTTATCTCTGTACCTCCTAACGCCAAGTTATTTACTTTGACGTGAAGAACCTATTCACAAGTTTTCCGAAACTAGAAGCACTACAGTTAATGAAAGTTCACCTAGAGAAAGCAAGAGTCAACCCTGTGATAACTGAAGAAATTTATTTATTGACCGAACTGTGCCTTAAACAGAGTTACTTCCTGTTTAACGATGTTTTTTATAACCAAGCTGAAGGGTTGACTATGGGATCCTCGCTATCTCCCCTCCTAGCCGAAATATTTATGTCCCACTTCGAGGAAAAATTATTTAGTTCAGATAATTATCTCTTGGGCAACATATTCTATTGGTATAGATATGTAGACGATATCTTTTGCTGCTGGACAGGAACCACCAGACATTTCTAAAATTCCTCAACTCCATTCATGAAAGAATCAATTTCACAGTGGAAATCAACAATGGAAACAGCATCAACTTTCTGGACCTCAAAATTGAAATCACCAACGGACTACATCAGTTTTCCGTTTACCGGAAACCCACTTGCACAGACGAAATCATCCCCGCCGACTCCCGCCATCCGTTTGCTCAGAAGATGGCCACCTTCCACGCAGCAATTAACAGACTTGCCAGGATTCCCATGGAGAAAGAAGCTTATGAACGTGAACTACACTTAATAAAGGACATCGCTTCAAGGAATGGATACCCTACAGAGCTGATCGACAACATCCTCAACAAAGTCATTAGAAAACAAGCCGTCTCCGATATTTCCGCCCTAGAACCAATAGAAAAACCAAAGAGGTGGTGCAAAGTTTCCTTCCTCGGAAAAATATCCTATGCAGTGGCCAAGAAAATCCCCAAGGATAAGTACCGCATAGCATTTTCAGTTCCCTCTACGCTCGGTAACCACCTAATTAACGCCAAGGACAATATACCCCCCCTGCAGAAAAATGGTATTTATTCCCTGAAGTGCAACCAATGCCCCGCCCAATACATAGGAAGAACAAGCCGCAGCCTCGCCACCAGAGCCAAGGAACACAAAAAGTGCTTCGAAGGAGGAAAAGACCATTCATTGTTTGCGAGGCACCTCCTAGAAAGTGACCATTATAGTGATTTTTCCCCAGATATTCTCCACTTTGAGGGGAAGGAACATATATTAGACGCCCTCGAAGCCTTGGAGATTATCCAACACACCCGAAGAAAGACCTTCCTGGTTAATGATCAGACACTCCCCTCCCACTCTCCACTCCTTTCTATCCCCTTTGAATCCCTTAGGTATCCCGCAGCGACCAGACAGACGCAGGCATGAGGAAGCTGAACCATGGCCCCACCCCTCCCTCCGCCGGACTTACCTGAGGACCCTCGGAAAGCCAGATAGTGGTGACGACACCAGCGAGCATACGCCCAAGAGGATGACGCACCTGCGATGCAACGGACCTCCAAGCACAGTCACACGCCTTCCCACCCCACCTTGCCACCAACCCCATCCCCCCCCCGCTCCTTCCTTCCACCCATTCCCCCCCCCCTTCCCACTACCCAATCCCTCCTCCGTCCCAACCACCCCCATCTCCTTCCCCTCCCAATTCTCCTCCACTCATTTTATATATATTGACTTAAAACTTTGTATTTTCACCTGAAGATGACATAATATGTTGAAACCCGGGTCGTGAATAAATCAACTTTTGTGAAATTCGCATAATTTTTTATCTTTCCTAACTTTGATAGTTATTTGTTTAGTGTGGTTTCAGTAAAAAAACGCGTACAGACATATCTGGTTAACGGTGCGTTTTCGGACACATGTCCTATTGAATTTTTAAAATTATTTTGAACTGCCAAATCATATCCTAAAATATAACAGATTCATAACGAAAAACCCTGTATGTATCTTAAATATTCATATGCATTAATTCTAGATGTCTTCTAAATATAAATAGGTGGCATTATCAGAGATCACGCAGATATTTTGTACTAATAGGGCCCTCTGACAATGTGTAGTGAATTTATATTTGGGTCTGATAATTCAATGCATCTGCATTGTCTGGCCTAATCAAGGTCTAATACGTTTCCCTCACTATTACACTGTACGAGGTCATCAGAATGCACAAGTCCTTCCACCTTTCCGATTTCTATATATGCTCCCACATAGTTATAATTAGGTACGCTAAATTTTCACTCTTTCCTAAAAATAAGGAATCACACTCTCATTACTTATCGGTAAGTGATGCATGATATAAAGTTACTGTATATTTTTATTGACGCCCGATAATTTTAAATCTAATTATTGTTTTGGGTCATTTTCTCAATTTTAACATGTTCTATGAAAGGGACATGGACAGAGAATATGCCTTGTTGCTCTATTCTACCATTTCACATTTGCCTCTTAGGATATCACATCTGCATTTAATAATTAATGTTGAAATATTAAAATATGTTGTCACTTTTGTAGATTTTAGAAAGGTCTATGATTCACTAGACAGAAACACGCTAATTATCATTTTAAGAGAACTGAGACTCAATAATAAAACTACAAAAATAATTGAAACAACCTTAACAAACACAGCATCCAAAATAAAATTTATGGGGGAACTTTCCGCCTCTTATGAAATCAACTCTGGAGTAAGACAAGGAGATGGTTTATCACCTCTACATTTCAACTGTTCGTTAGAAAAGGTAGTCAGGGAATGGAGGAATGCCATTGACACTAAAGGAATATCTTTAGGAAGGAACCCAAATAAAATTACTATAGATTGTTTGGCTTTTGCAGACGACCTGGCATTGGTAACTGACTCGCTGGAAAATGCCCAAGAACAAATCAAAGAACTACAGATACAAGCAGCCAAAGTAGGTCTACAACTATCTTTTGAGAAAACGTAGTTCATGACAAACATTAGTGATGCCCCTCAAAATCTTAAAATCCATACAAACACAATGTCCAAAACAAACTGCTTTAAATACCTAGGGGAATTGATAACAAACAACACAAAAGAAAATATAGCAATAGAAACTCGAATACACGAAATGGAAAGGGCATTTTGTACGACAAAAAACATATACAATAAAAAAACCTTATCTTGGATGACTAAACTAAGACACTACCAAGCAGTGGTTAGACCTGAAACGCTTTATGCGGCAGAAACACTTAAACTAACAAGAATGGGGGATCTCGAAAAATTAGAAAAGGTTGAAAGAAGAATTTTGAGGAAAATATTGGGACCTAAAAGTAACAGTAATACAGATTACAAACTAAGACCAAACAGAGAGCTGTATCTAAAAGTTGAAAAATTATTCGATGTAGTGAGAAAAAAATGAATGCAGTTTTATGGTCACATATTTCGAATGAGTAACTCCAGACTAACCAAGAAGGTCTTCAACCTAATAAACAGCTACAAATCCAAACCTACTTGGTTCATTGAAACTCAAAAAGATATGGAAAACTTGGGAATAAAGATTGACACAATAGATGACCGAACTCCTTTTAGAGAAGTAATTCACACAGCATAATTTCCGGAAAGAAAAAAATCGAGGGATGGAAGAAAATGGACGCAAAAACAAAAGGAAAGAGACTCTCAAAGGATGAAGGAAATATGGACAGAAAGAAAATTGAATAAAAAAAGGCATATCCAGAAGTGAATTATCGCACCCTCAAATGGGTTATTCGATAGAAGAAGAAGAATTAATGTTACATGCTATCCATCTTACTATTTACCAATTGAATATTCTGACTGTACACACTTCAATCCAACGCGTGATCCTACGTGTCGACCCCAACTTTTGGATCAAAATTCACGTTAGCGCTAATGGACCTATAGTAATGTTGCCACATATTTCTATCTGCGGTTAAATTGCGTTGGATAAACAGTACATGAGCGGTTGCTCATGTACTGTTTATCCATCTATCCTGCGGTTGGTTACTGGGAAGTTTATCCCAGTAATGATTTGTACGGTCATATTTTGATATATATTTTTGTTTAAAACTTTTCGTCCAAGTCCATTTCCCACCATGCAGTAATTTTCTCCAAGAGAAATTATACAATTTAAATACCATGTATAATAGTTAGTAAAAATGGTGTCAACGGTTTTTGAAATAGCTGCGTTTAATGGGAATGTCAGAAGTTTGAATATGCTACGTAGGTTCATTATAAACGAAATAGGCGAATAAGATTACTATGTTGTTGACAATCTGGTATTGCATTGAAAAAGGGGCATTGATGAAGCGAATTTGGTTACAATTGCATTTTCATTGTAGTGAAACAACTGGATTTCATTCAGTGGATCCAAGGTGAAATCGTCACAGGATTTGGATCGGACAAAAGGAATTAGGAAGGCATGCATCAGGCACTAAAATGTCAGTTCCATCTCAAATTGCTGATGAGGGTTTCCAAATCATCCACCTAGTCTTGCCAAAACAAGGTTTGCCTTTGAAGAAGACCGTAAATATACATATATAAAAATGATGTCTAGGTAAGATTTTTCGACATTGTTCCAGTATGTACTTCATATTCTGAGCATAAACGTGTTTTGACTAAAAAACAGACATTGAAACGGAAGCATAGAAAACTCCAACCAGCGTAATCACAGATGCGAGGATGTTACCCTCTGTTATACAACTAACTCGATATAAATACATTACGTTTTTCTTCCAACTTAGGTTATAGCCTCTTTATGTTTTGTCTTCCATTCGATTTTTCGACTAAGGGTGGGGGAGGGGTTAAATAGGGTCCACCCCCTAATGATTGGGTCAAGGGCTATATATCCAAGAGCAAACCGAAGACCCTTGTACATGATTATTTCACAGTGTGGTGAAACGCATCGCGCCATAGAAATAACTCTATGGATGATAACCAAGTGTAAAAACGTCCACGACAACTTCCACGATGTCCAGCCTGAAATGGTTATATTTATCAGTAGTTATCCTCAGAAAGGGAGGAATCAGGCGAGATGTTGTGGGATCTGAACATAATAAGAACTATGACGATGCAATTTTCCAGATAAAAATGTTTGATGATGATCATTCCTGATGATGATGCAGTGCATCGAAATCCGGGTCGATTAAAAACATTTTTATGTGGAAAATTGCATCGTCGTAGTTCTTATTTGTAATTATCCTTTCTGTTCCGACTACCTCTTATTACTCTTAAATCAACCCCTTCCTCAAATTCCATAGTGCGCTTATTCGAGGGGACTGCTAATGATTGGTGGAATATGGTCCTTAAGGCTACAAAGGTTTATTAATATATCTATATCAGCATACGAAATGGTAGTTAAGCAACAATTGATTATCCCCCAATTTTCTATTTTCAGGCTCTTGGTTCCCTGGAGCCTTTTCTCATATGGCCTTTGTCCTACCTAGTGCTTTCATCTACCTATGCAAAGCAATTCTTGATTGATTCTTTGATTTGTGCATTGGTTATAGCGCAAAAAACAAACAATGTTACTTTCAAATGCAAACATCAGTAGATTTACGTTCCTTAGAAATGTGAAGCCCAACAAAATAGTATAATATCAGCACCACAATGACACACCTGCTCCCGTAAGATCACTGAAGTTAAGCAATTTTGGGCCCGGACGGTGGTTGGACGGGTGACCATACATACCTTCACCGTGGCGCTCTGATCCCCTGTCTGCATGAGTCAGACAGATATGGAGTAACTATACCTCGTCATTTTAAGTATTTACGTAATGTTTTCTAGTTGTCGATTTCGTGGCGCATAGGTATTATGTAATATTTCTTCTTTAATCGATTTAGAAGTGGGGGACGCGAATTTAGTCATTATTGATGTACATTAACTGTTAAGTTTATTATTATGAAGCTCGCTTGGTTGCCAATTGATTGATTATAGCTGAAATAACAAGCATTGTTACAGTAGGCGAGGTGCAAATGACGCAACTCCGGGAATTTCCCATTAGAGGGGTGTAATACGGAGTGAGGGGAATCAAACAATGGGTTCGAGTAACTATTAAACGGCGATGACCTCCGTACATCAGGATTCACTGATCAACAATTTACCCATAGGCTGACTGAATCCATGCAACTCGGGACAGTAAATTTCTGTAATAAGAGAAACAGACGAAGTATTTATTGCTAGTGACTCGACAGAAACTTTAAGTACAGTTTTTAGAAGTTAAAACTACCCATAAAAAAGTTTATCCTGAGAGTATACGCGGCAGCAGACACAAGACGAGGGAGACACTTCGGCGCCTAAATGACTACATCCTCGGGAATTGAAACCGGTTCCACGTCCGCAGAATCGAGATCGAGGCTTGTTTGGAGACAGTATTTCTTCCGGGACGCATGTGTGTCAGAGGTCGACGTTATCCAAAATTGTTTGTATGCTAATATTTGTGTGTGAAGGATAATATTTGTGTAAGAACGGTATTATTTTATGTGATAAGTGGACTCACCTGTGGCCGTAAAGGCAACCAAAATAAGTGAAGGTACCATTTTGTGAGTGAAGGGTATTACTTTGTGATTAAAGAAATCATCAGTGGCTGGAAGGCTAAAAGTGAAATATACAAGTGAAAACATAGTATTAATAAGAGTGTAAATGAAATATTATAAGGGATGGTTTGTGCCTAGGAAAAACTACGGGCATATAAATTCAAATCTTTTCTTCAGATTAAATGGATATTAATTAACGAGATAAGTTAACTATTTTTTTCACTCTGTTTCTGGCGCCCAACAACCTCTTGAGATAAATAATATGTATTATATTTTGCCACCCCAACGTCGGGCATCATCATCATAAATTGAGTATAATATAATAAAAAAATAAAGACAAGTCGCTCTATGACAATTTCATATGGCTTATTAAGAATATAATATTTAAAGGTTGATTTTATTACGTTTATTTGCCCTTACACGTATTTACAACCTTAATTAGGGTGGAAGGTCTTTTTGCACATCCTTAGTACTTGTTTGAACTTTAATCTGAAGCTCTGATGTCATTTAACTGGGAAAAGACACGGTACAATGGCTGAGTGATTATTGATGAAATTAACGGGAAATATACACTTCACTTGCAAAGGTAAATCACGACGTAGTTTTCATGGAGATTTTGGCAGGGAATTTGCTCGAAAATGAAACATATGCAAATCTAATTTTTGAACGAATGCAAAACAAAGTTTCTAGTAACAGGCAACCCAAATAAAATACAATAATAACAATATGTCGCGTATATTAGGTATACTTTCTTGTAGGATTTAATTGCCCCATGGTTATCCCCTTCTCTCCCTCACCAATGAAAACCAAAATATATACAATTCACCTCTGCAGTATATTTATGGCTCTCTTGAATAGAAATATGTTGCCAGTTTGAACTCAATTGGTGATGAAGAATGGAAAAAGTTTGATCTGGATGATCACATTGGCGATGATGATGTAATTAAATTCATTTTCCTTTGAGAAAATTTCCTTTAATATGAATACAAGAAATTGTTTGCATGGGTTATGTTACATCGTACAAGGTTACAATATGTACCTCCCAATTATGCCTGAGAGTCTTGGAGTGTTGTCAATGAATGGTTTGGAATTCAGCCAGCAGAGAGTAGCCTTAATGATAATTACAAACTTCGAAAGAATATTAAGAGATATCACGTAGGTAGGTGATAAGAAACTGCTAGTAGTGATTGAGTCAGATAGATAGAAATTAGCTACACAGTAGCAATGCTTATGAAATTACATTATATATTTATAAAGAAAGAGCGGATGCAGTTTTCGACCACATCCTTCCTTCAATAAAATTTTATGCTAAGTTGAAGTAGGCAAATAGGCAAAAAATGGTGCAAAAATTAAATGTAGAGGCATTAACATGGGCAGAGAAGGACGAATACCAGGACTCAGCTGATAGAATTTAAAACAAAATTTAAGGAATGAGAACACAAGAAGCCAAGTGGACAATTTTGCAAAAAATTTGGACAAAAAGAGAAAGCAGTAAAAATGTAATAGGTATGTACGCACACTGGAATAGTTAAGTCGATGAGAAAAAGGAAACCAAGGTGTTGCTTTATCCCCGAAAAGAACGAGGGCACTGTTAAATGAATGACAGACTTGGTAACTAGTGGACAGTATTAATCAAATAAAAATTAAAGGAGGTCACTAGTAGGATATAGCCAGCTGTCCGTAGTACGCTAGAAAACTTGGATTTTGAAGATTTCGTGAGAAAAATGAGTGTAGACCATTTTTGCAAAATTTGTGCAACTTTGACCTCATGCAAATTGTTGAGTACTAAGGAAAATGCTTTGCGTCATCACATGCACAGGTCTATTGAAAATATTTATGCCAAGTTTCAGCCTCCTGGCTTGAAAAAATCACTTTTTGACTTTTGGCCAGCTTTTTTCGATTTCAGCCCACTGTGTGACGGCCGGAAGTGGACCGATGAGATCGATATGGATGTGTTGAAATCGTGCTGACGGAGAGGCGAAGTTCCCAAGCAGGACATGGACGTGCCGGGAAATTTTAGGGCGCTGGCAGGCGACACATGCGCGGGCCCAGGTACAGCAATATTGCTGGACTCGGGGCCAGACGAACCGTGCGAAGACGAGGCGGGCTGAGGCCTTGGTGCCGGGATGGCTCAGGCCGTGCAGGGCATCGAAGACGCGTCGACGGTGAGTGGCCGGGACGTAGGGGCGAGGCTGAGCAGTGGATGTGTGGCAGTACAAACTTTATTCCATCACGGGAATGGGAATGCGCTGAAGGTGGAGGGCAGATTCATCGTTTAGGAGCTCACGAAAGTCATCGTCCTGGTCTTGAGCTGTAGCGAGAAAGCGCAAGCCGAGAGCGGGAGCTCCGGTGATGGCTTCGATGCTAGAATAGGCATCGGCGACAACGTTGGAAGGCCCCTCGATGTACCGAATGTCAGTGGTGAAATGTGCGATGAATGATAATTGGTTGTGCTGCATGCGCAGGAGCTTCTCACGTCGCTGTGAAAAGGCGTAGATGAGAGGATTATGGTCGACGAAAATAGTGGTGTTGACCTTCCAAAAAGTGGCGGAATTTTTGGACCACTGTGTAGACCACGTAGAGTTCGTGATAGTAGGGTAGCGACTCTGACTGCCTCGGTGTGAGTTTGTAGGAGAAGATAGCCAGGGGCTGCCATGCACCATCAATGAGTAGCTGAAGGCAGGCACCGACTGAAAAGGATGAAGCATCCGTGAAAAGACCGAGTTGAGCAGCCTCGTCGGGGTGAACAAGGAGAGTGGCGCTGGCGAGGCTTTCCTTGCATTTATTGAAATATGAATCCAGGTCTCCCGTCCAGGGAATTGATTGAGAGCCGCGTAGGTTGGCCACGATGGCGTTCAGCGGAGCTCGATGCTTGATGCTCGGCGGCTGACGGCAGGAAGCGCCGGTAAAAATTGATCGTTCCAAGGAAACAGCGAAGACCGCGAGCCGTTGAGGGCTGTTTGAAATCTTGGAGTGCAGTGATGCAGTCCGGAAGCGGACGAGTGCCTGCGGCGGAGACCTCGTAACTCAGGAATGAGACTGAAGGTGCAACAATTGTGCTCTTTTTGACGTTTATCAGGATGCCATGATCACTGAGGCGTTGGAAAAGAATTCTAAGAAGTTCCCGATGCTCGGCAGGGCTTCGCGATGAGACGAGAATGTCTATGTAAGCGAAACAAAAGTCGAGGCCTGAGAGGACTTCATCGATGAATCGCTGAAATGTCTGTCCAGCGTTGCGAAGCCCGAAAGTCATAAATGGGAATTCAAATAATCCGAAAGGTGTAAATATCGCTGTCGTTGGAATGTCGTCCGGATTCACAGGGATCTGAGTGTAGGTCTTCACCAAGTCATTGATGGAGAACACGGTGCATCCTCTAAGGTGGTGACTAAAGTCATAGATGTGCTTAACGGGATACCGGTCAGGAATCGTGCGGGCGTTCAGCGCACGATAATCTCCGCAAGATCGCGATCTGTCGGTTTTTTTTCGGCACCATATGAAGTGGCGATGCCCACGGGCTATCTGAATGACGTACTGTGCCTTCGAGGAACATCGAGTTGAATTCAGCCATGGCGATTCGAAGGTGGTCAGGGGCTAGACGGCGGGGCCTGATGGAAACTGGTGGTCCAGGGGTGGTCCGGATGAGATGCAGAGTTGAGGGACGAATTTCCCGCGGTGTACCTGCCATACGCGCGAGGTCCGGCAACTCGGCGAAAATATACAGGACCTGATGAGGAGCCTGAGCTGGAGCGGAATACGAGAGTGCCTGAACGGGAGGCAGAGTTGGTACAGCCGCGGGACCAAGACCGCCGGTGATTACAGCGAGAGCATGCATGTAGAGCGGATGCCTTCCGAGATAGATCCTGCAACTGTTGGGAGAGCGAAATAACCAGATCGGTGGGCGGGGTGTTGGTAGCGGAGTGGATGGCGGCGGGGAAACTCGGCGGAGAGACTATAATGATGCGGTTTGCGAGTTTGGCGACTTCGTCTAAGGTCAGGCTAGTTTGGACCAGAAGGCTCACTTGGACGGCTGCCGGAAGACGCTGCAACCATTACGTCCCAAGTAGATTATCCTGGACTTAGGTGGTACCTGCTAAGGAGCAAAGATGGCGCAGGAACTGAGATGGAGTCCGCTCGCCTAGCTCTTCTTCGGTGAGAAGTTGCCTCACTCGCTTTTCTTCTGATAGCTAGAGACGTCGAATAAGCTCTTCCTTCAGGCGTTACTAACCTTCGCTGGGAGAATTGATGAAAATATCCAGAACCTCTGTAGCCCATCTGGCGTCGAGATGGAATGCGACGTATCCATATTGCGTCGTGTCTTGTGTGATGCCCGAGAGAGCAAATTGAGCTTCCACTTGGGCGAACCAGATGGCATGATTATCAGGTCAGCACGTCGGAAGCTTCGGGGATACGCGGTGAACGACTGGAGTGTGCGCAGCCTGATGTTGATGGTTTGCATCATGCTCTTCAGTGTCGGCGTTAGTCGCTAGATTAATTTTCCGCTGTAGCTCTTCGTTTTCTTGCTTGAGAAGCGTGAGCTACCGTTGAAGCTCCTCCATGGCGCGAATGACGAATAACGTGAAAAGACACATTCCTTAATAACTATCGACGAACAAGAATCACGTCGGGGTCACCAATATAGGCGGGATGGTAATGGGTGTAGTAATAAAATCCGCTTCTATTCTCACATATGTTTATTTTAGAGAATGGAATTACACCAGGACGCGCGGGGTCGAGCACTGAGTCGGAAATGATGTGCGCAGGGCGCTTTTTTATATTCGCCTCCGAGGCTTCTAGAAAGCTCGAGACACTTCGTGGAGGAACGTCGGTAACTCGAGACCAGCATCAAAATCACCCTTGCGTCGTTATGAGAGGTGAGGAACGCCGGCAACTCGAGGCCGGCGTCAAAAGTGGCCCTCGTGAACGTGAACACAATTGCTAAAAATGATATTTCTTGAAAATTGATGGCAATATCATAGCGTGTGAATGCTAATCTCTATACACTGAAATAAATATATTACTTTTACATAAGAAATATCTCAAATTATCATAATGGTTACTTACTTCTGCTATTGAGAGTGAAGAGAAGGAAACTATTTACAGTGGTTATCGCCGCTGGTGTTGCGGCGGCATCTATTACACCAGCAATCCTTACTCCATTATACGTTCTGAAATATATGTATATGTTACGTTATGACTGGCATCAATTAAAACTATAGAAAGTTGAATAAAAATCAGTAACTTTGTAATTCCACATGTATTTATCAGAAACAACCTAAGTGTCGACGTAGCACGTCATCATCAGGTACAAATATCACAAAACACTCAGAATATATAATCACATACATTAGGGGGGAGGGCGAGACGGAGGGTGACGTAGATTGGGGAGGATGAGTTGTGTAGGGTTAGGTGGGTTAGTTAGGTAGATTTCAAAGTTACTGCTTCTCATTTAATATGTTAAGAAAATTCCATAAAGTTACGCCTGAGACAACGGGGTATAGAAAGTTATTTAATATAATTGATTCAGAGTGAAATGTGTGTATCCTAAGTACTTGAAAATGTAATCATGGAAACCATAGCAATAATTACAGAAATAAAACTCAGTAAAATCGTTTCGAAATTCAGTTTTCTAAATTGTACTTGGTCATATTTAATGGTTGCTCATATTTTCATTTTCCATTACAGGAAATCATGTGATATAAATATTAACACAGTAATCATAAAGTAATTCTAGTCTTCTTCTTCCTTGGCGCTACAGCTTTTTGTCAGCTTTGGCCTTCATTACAATCTTCCTCCATTCCTCTCTCTTAATGGCCTTCTTTCTCCATCCTCTTATCCCCAAAGTAGCCAGGTCTGCTTCCACTCCGTCTTGCCATTTTAGGCGCGGTCGTCCTCTTCTTTTTACACTGAATAATTTTCTCTCCCAAACGTTTTTGGCCACTCTATCCTCTGACATTCTTATCAAATGTCCCATCCATCTGAGTCTCTGTGACTTGACAAATCTCACAATGTCTTGGCCTTCTATGAAGTCGTCAAGTTCTTCATTCCATCTTCTTCGAAAAACTCCATTTTCTTGTATGGGTCCAAATATTTTCCTTAGGATCCTTCTCTCAAAACATCTAAGTGCGTGCGCCTCTGCTGTCGATAGTGTCCAGCATTCACTTCCATAAGTGACAACAGGTCTTATCAAAGTTTTATATATTTTATATTTGGCATTTCTTCTTACCAGTCTACTTTTCAACAATTTATGATTTGCGAAGTACGCTCTGTTGCCAGCAGTGATCCTGTCTTTTATGCAAGCACTTATTGAGTTATCCGAAGTCACCAATGCTCCAAGATATTTAAAGGATGAGACACCCTCAAATTTATCTCCGTTGATATCTAATGTCTGAGGTCATCTGCAAGCTTCAGATGTGGACATACACATATATTTTGTTTTGTCACAGTTAACTTCCAGTCCAATTCTTCCTGCGCTTTCCTTTAGTGAGCCAAATATTTCTTTCAATTTCCTTGCAGATCTGGCTACAATGACTACATCATCTGCATATGCCAGTATTTGACTGCTCCGATAGAATATTGTTCCACCAGGATCAACTCCCCTCACTGCCCAGTGCAAGGCCAATATGAACAATGTTGCAGACAAACCATCTCCTTGCTTTACTTCCATGTTAAATGGAAAAGCACTACCCATTTTATTGCCGACTTTAACCTTAGCTATGGTTTCCTGCATTGTCATTCTTACCAGTCTGATTTACTTCTTTGGCAAGCCTAATTCATTTAATGCTGCATACAGTGTGCTTCTCTTCACACTATCAAACGCTTGCTTAAAATCTACAAACAGTAAGTGTAAATCTTGGTTGTGCTCGATGTGCTTCTCCATTATTTGACGCAAAGTAAATATTTGGTCTGTTGTGCCCCTATCTGGTCGAAATCCACCCTGGTATTCGGTAATGATGATTTCCGCTCTTTTGCTAACTCTCGTTTGTATAATTCCTGAGAGCACTTTATATGCAATGTTCAACAGCGTAATTCCTCTGTAATTGTTGCTGAGCGTTTTGTCGCCTTTCTTGTATATGGGACATATAATGCCATTTCTCCATTTTACAGGCATTATTTCCTGCCTCCAAATGTCACTGATTAATTCGTGTAAGCATCTCATGAGTGTATTTCCGCCTTTCTTAATAAGTTCTGGGGCTATTTCATCTTCACCAGGTGACCGATTATTTTTTAATTTCCTGACAATCACTTCCACTTCCTTCATCGTAGGCTCTTCGATAGCCTCCTCGCCCATTTCCTCCTGATATTCATGCACCTCGCTCTCTTCCTCAAACACTTCGTCATTCAACAGGTCGCAGAAATGCTCTGTCCATCTCTCTACTATTTTGTCATCATCTCCCAGCATTTTTCCCTCCTTGTCCCTATACATGCCCAATTGTGCGTTGTATCCCTATTTTGTCATTCTTTTGACTGCTTTGTAATATTTTCTTACTTCACTTGATTGATCATTTTATTCTTCTATTTCTTGTAGTTGCTTTTGCATTGCTTCTGTTTTCTTTCTTCTGCACATCTTATTTGCTACCCCTCTTAACCTTTTATACTCTCTTCTATTGCCTCTTGTATCCCTAGCAATCATTATTTCCCGAGCTTTGTTTTTGTTTCTAACGGCGTCCATACATTTCGCATGAAACCAGTCACTATTCCTTTCCGTCCTCCTTTCACCAATTTCTTCTTCTGCTATTTCCTTAATGATTGTTTCTAAATCATTCCATTTTTCATTGATATTCTTATCTGCCTGGTACTCAAAAAGTTTTCTCTCCATACCTCTTTGGTATTTGTCTAAGCTCTCTTGGATGTTCAGTTTTCCGACATTCCAATGTTTTCAGGTTGATTTGGATGTTACTTTGGTTTTTGACAAGTTTTGCTTAATGATTGCCCTCACTAAGTAGTGGTCACTGTCGCAGTTGGGACCCCTGCAGGCTCTGACATCAATAACTGATGATGAATGCCTTCTCTTAGTCAGCACATGATTTATTTGATTAACTATGTTTGTACCTGGGACTTTCCAAGTGCCTAAGTGTATTCGTTTATGAGGGAAACATGTGCTTTTTATGATGAGGTTGTTTCTGGATGCAAATTGCACAAGCATATCACCATTTTCACTACTTTTCTCATGAATTGAGTGTCTACCAACTACTCCTTTCATTTTGTCTTCCCTCCCAATTTTTGCATTAAAGTCACCTAAAATTGTAACCATATCATATTTTTGACAAAGATTTAACACTTTGTCCAGGCATTCATAAAACTCTTCTTTCTCCAGTTCCATCTTGTCCTCCGTAGGTGCATGAGCTGTAATGAAAGTCATATTTCTAAACTTTCCTTTTATTCTTATCTTGCAAATTCTCTCATTTATTGGTTCAAATAATATGAGGCTCTTTCTTATCTTACTCGAAATAATGAATCCTGTACCATATCTTCCTGTCCTATTCTCTGGTCCACTGTATAGTAATGTGTATTCCTTTTTATTTATTCTGCCTTGTCCTTGCCATCTTATCTCTTGTAACCCAATTACATCAATTCTATACTTCCGCATCTCATCCGCTACTTTGGCCATTATATCCATCCGTCCGAGGCTGATTTTTGATTTCGTGAACTTTTTGTTGTTTTCCGGTGTAGGGTTGTTAGCCCTACGACCAACCCCCAACCTGGAGGACCTGGGATTTTGATCAAGGTTTTCCGTCCTCTAGCCTTTGGTGGTCCAACACCTCACTACAAGGCAGTAGTGCTAATTTTGGTCCACCCCGAGTATTTTATTTCCTCGCTACCCACCATATCTGGTGAGCATTCCCCGATCCGCCACCTGGGGAGGCGCCCGATGGGAGACTAGCAACTCCACACGGGAAAGTAATTCTAGTACTGTCATAAAATATTTTGGAAGAAATTTTAATAATTTTTTAAACAAATTTCTGAATAACATTTTACTAGAACAATCTGTTTAGCATATTGTTGATTTTAGGCCTTTTCTGAGTTTAATCGTACTCCAATCACGAAAATTAACCAAGCTATATGTCACACAGTTTTGCAAGTTCTAGCATCGAAGTTTTGAAATTCACCATAGAGTTCAGGTGAGACCATATAGTTCTTTTATAACCCCTCAGAAAACCACATTGAATTTAAATAGCTTAGTGGTGTAACTGGATTACACACCTGAGTGGAAGGTTAACATCCTAATAAAGTCAAATCTTAATTGTAAATTGGATGTTTTGCTGCATTAAGTTAAAATTTGACTTTAATGATAAAAAAGTGATGCACGCTTAGATTTACGCATGCAATCACGTTGGAAAGTGAGACTGACGGTGAATTTCTCCAAGGTATTTAATATGCTAATTAAATATATTCAAGCTTACTGAAATCCCAATGGTAAATAAAAAAATTCTTATCATCTTAAAACTTACAATTTCTTTTGTCCTCCAATCACTAGAGAGTACTTGGAATCCGTCGCTATTTCGGTGATTGTGTAGAAAACGCAAGTCCAGCCATGCTTATGGAATGATTTGCTACGGGCGTACTCCCTCCATGTGCCAATTAGCTGCATAAAAATGAGTTTATCAATTAGGAACTGGTTTGTTTCAAAAATTATAATTGGAAAAGAGCGTATGCATGTTTTAATGGGATTGACAAACATTCCCTTACAGTGATTTTGTTTTGAAAAATCTAATGATACGCCAAAACGTGTGCTATTATTTTGCGCTATATAATTACTATCCTTTATCCTTTCCGCCCTTTAAATGCATATTATCATCTATCTCTACCATGTTACCAACCATACGGAATTATTAAATAGAAATTATCCCCTTTGCAGTGCATTACGTTTGATCCCGAAATCCCCAATTTCCGGAATTTGGTCTAATGAGCTTTTCCAAACATCTTTATTCTTCTTTTAATCTATCTCAATTTGTGGTGAACTTTTGAGTGCAACAAAGGATTCAAGCAAGCTTGAAATGGTATTTAATGCAATATTTAAAAAATTATTCAAGTATTTTTGTGAGTCCTAAATTGTATCGTTAAATTTTTTTACCACTGTTTACTCACCGTTGGCAACCTTCAACATAAATCTTAATTCGTCAACATTTCATAAATTTCTTACGTACTCATTTTCCTCTTATTTAAAATAAATGCAAGTATAAATTTATGTTTGTATTCCTACATGAACAATTTGTTCCAAATCGTACTTTTTTCAATTCATAACAAAGCTAAATAGGCTGGAAAAAAGTTAGCAAAGTATGCCGCAATTTAGCTTTACCCGTGAATTTCAGCCCGCGGTGTACAGCTCTGTGGTTCATATGCTGTGGCTTTTGGGGGGTTCTCACCAATAAAATGTTATATTCATTTTGGGGTAGAAACATATCATGAGAATTTAATGTATCCATGGTAGAATATTCTCTCATTCTAATTCCTTATGAACCAAAATATAAGCCAAAAGTTTTTGTTTCATGAAATGATTATGTATTTAACTTTAGTTCATTTTATTCACATCTCATCTTTTATACATCTCATATGTGAGTGACTCTCTTTTCAGCACTGATATATTGCTAAAATATTTTCACCTACGTTATTACCTGAAGGATGATTTTATTTTCTTAAGAGCAGATATAAGTCATAATGCTAAGTAGAGGGTACCAGTTTTATTAGAACTAATTTATTTTATATTTAACCCTTAACCGTGCATTTTTGGCACACTACCATTGACGTGCGGTCTGAGAGACCGCAATATATTAAATATTGATAAAATGTTGCGATGTCATTTTTATTGCATAAATTAATTTGCATATCTCTCAGCACTTTGTTTTCAACTCACATTTAGTTCTATAAATCACCAACACAAACCAATATTTCAGTGTAAATTATTATTTAAAACAAGGTAAAAACCTTTTTTTAAACACTAATTTATTAATACCGTCTTTAATTATTAATATTTAGTGTACGTTGATAGTAAGGCCTAATATATTTAATTAGGAATGCTGAATATAAATACACAATTGAAATTATATCATTATTTGCTTTTTTGACGAAATATGCAACTGATCAAAAAAACATTTTTTTCATAAATTCTGTCACACCTCCATATTGGCACAATCCTTACAATTTTTGTTGTTAACTCTAAGAACACAGGGTTTTTGCATTGTAAACTTAAGAAAGAGGTATTTCGTTTTTTGTACGAAGAGCACAGTATACATGTTCTCTTACCTAGCCTTTCAACCTCTTCTGCCTCTTCCAACGGTAAGTAGAGAACCTGCCCTATACATACTCGTACCAGTCTTGGGAGTCTCGGATTGGACATTTTACTTCTCAAGTGGGGTCTTAATTGGTATGTAGCCATCGATTTGGTAAGTAAATATTGTCTTTCCTTTATCTCTTTCGTAGACTGATGAAGTACAAAACGGTTAACAAATGAAATATCTAATATCATGAAAAACACTGCCATTGACCACCTCCTTGTCCTTCGGCTGGATGAGTACTTACAACCCTTTTCCCAATGTATCTACGCCACCCTTAGTCACGTTACAAAATGCAATTACTTCTGACTTCCCTGACTCAAAGTCGTCACTTTCCCAGTGGTGCAGTGAGGAAAGCAAACAAAGGGCCTTATTTCCCTTCGGAACATGGGAAACTAGAGTCATGTTGGCCGAGAATCCGCACAGTGAAGAGCCCACTATACGCCCTTTGGATGGCCCGAAATCACTAGGTAATTCCGGTATTCCTCTTCCATTTTATTCTAACTGTGCCAATGTACGTCAGTTATTTCGATTGTAACTTTTCTACAAGCTCAATAGATATGAACCAATTATTCGCTTTGATGTTTCTTTGGAACCCCATGTTTGGCTCAGAGAGGCAGAGATCTGATGAAGTTGCTTTTGGTATTTCTTTGACAGACCTATCTTATCAGTATCTTTTCCAGCGTACAAATATACATCATAGAGATAACTGTTTTCGGTGTCATTCAAGCACATTATTTCCAAACCATACCTGACCGGCTAGCTGGGGATATACATTTTGAAGTGGTATGAACTCCTAAAGGCAATTGACATTTCATCAATACAAGTTGCAGTGCCCAATGAATAGCAGCGTTGGGAGTTTTTTTATTAGACAACATAATAAACCGGAAATCGGAGCTACCGGGTCAGTTTTGGATTGGGAGATTCTATCCGTATGGTTATCAAAATGGAGAGTCATGAGAAGTACAGAAAATTACAGTTTTGGTAGTCGCGAGTAACTTCAATTTTGAGAAGTCGAACGCTTTAGCTCATTTGAAGTTGCACTTTTTTCTGAGTTTTGGGCTGGCAATAGTATATAAAAATTAGAAGTATTCGTCAAGTAGTCTGAACATTTCATATCTAGCGGTAGCATCCCAGTAATAAGACACATAATCGTTGAAAACAGAATATCTTAAGCCACAGTAAAAAAATAGCAGGTTTTGACAACTATCTTCACTTCGCCGTCGCATATGGCACCAATTTGAGTAAAAACGTTATATCTCCCTCCAAAAACCCCTTCCAATCCCTTCCTTTAATTCCAAATTGACCTCTTAGCTACTTATAACCTTCCTCGCTACCCCCTTCCAAGCACCTTAAATTTCAACCCTGCAATTTGCCGATTCACTGCTAGAATGGCCAGTACTCTCCAGTCACTTAAATACGGTCTTCGGATGCAACTCTGTAAGCTTTCTCGATATTATTTTATGATCTCACTTATTTAGCTCATATGTAGGTGATTGTGCGGATAGAGCTATGTCTGGAAAAATTAAAGGACATGATATTTTCCTGGGGAGGTTGCTCACCCTCAGTCAGACAGCCTGAAGCATATAACATCAACTGTTCATTTTTTCAAAAACTACTCCTTAGCCCGTTGCTGTTATAGCTGTTAACCCGTCTTTATGTTGGGTTTATATATTACTAGGCCCAGTTATGAGCAGATTTTAATCCAACAGTACCACAAGAAGATGGCAAGAAGAGCGGAATGTAAGAATTAACTTTTTATTCTCTATCGTTTTGGCATTCAGCGATTCGGCTCGGATGAAGTTGGTAACGCAGTAACTTGGATTATTTCTAATTATAATGCATACCACTTACATGTCAAACAACGATGTGCTCACTCAAAACTACATATACTATTTTTGGCAATGATTTTTTTTACTAAATCTCAGAACCTTTCGAGGAGATATTTCATTTTGAAAAATAAAGTAATATGACATTCATATGTTTAATTAATGTAGCGTTAACCATGATGTTTACTTGTGCCAGAGTCAGTCCAGCTGGAGTGATGGTTGATGTTATTGTAGTTGGACAGCTCCCCAAGGTGAATTTCTGGCCAGAACACTCTACGATGAGTAGGGCAAATGACAATGGAATGATGCAATATCTTAAAATCCTCATTACATAGTATCGTGTAGCCGTCATCTGCAGGCCATCAGAGCTGAAATTAAAACAGAATAGTTTAAATGTGAAGTGAATCATATGACATAATCTACAAAGGAACTTGCCTTATTTAACACATTGCGTACAATCTCACTACTGTTTTTTTATTCAACGATTCTCGTGGTACTTGCCAGAGCCATTGAAAGCAGCGCTCATTATCGCATAGCAAATATGTCGTGGAAAAAGTATACCTTTTCGCTATTTGATTATTATTCATGAGATGAGGAATCCAGATGGTGGAATCGCTGGATTTACCATGTCATTAATTACAAGTAATGGATTCCTCAAGGATGATTTTAGAAATAAATTGAGTGTGAGCAATGAAAGGTATGATCAGAAAATGAGGTAAAGGGCAAGAAAATACAAATAAAAATTCGCAATTTTAAAAGAAGAAAATCGTAATAAATTATTTTATAGATTATAAGTATTTATGTTAAATAAATTTTGGAAGGATTGAGAATTTCTTTTAAGGGAGAGAGAGAAAAATCATATGGAAGTCAAAAAAGGGAATGAAATTAGAATTAAAAAATCTTTAGCCATTTTATTCAAATTCAGACAATGTGAATAGGTCAATAAGTAAATTTTCATGCTTAAATAATTCCAATTGTCAAACAGGACGAAAATTTAGTTGCCTCATATTTATATTTACGTTTTCAAAATAATTTTTTTTTCTATAATCGCACACTAATATGAAAAAATAATCGTACTATATACAGTGGCGTAGTTAGTGTGTGTGCTTCCCGGGGCGGCCCTTCAGTTTGACGCCCCCGGCCCCACAAAAAATACATTTTGCAAATGGACTCACTTTTAAAATTTTATACGTTAACTAGTTTTTGTACCATTACGATATTGCTGTCATATGCTTTAATATAGTATACTTTAAATACACACCAAACATACTCCTACTTTATAAGTAACAATGTTTAACAAAAAAGCTAAAATAACATATAGAAAAAAAAATAGTAAAAAGGTGTAAAACATGAAGACCATCTTTATTTATGAAATGAAAACTACAAATTTCTTCAAAGTAACTTTTCTTACTTTTTTGTTGGCAAATTATTCAGTGACAATGTCGAAAATGGTTGCTCTATAGACAGTATGGCAAGATTTATCAAACGCAAGGAACTCATCGTAGACCTTAGGTAATTCTTGATCAGTTTTAGATTCGAAAAACTCCTCTCACAGGTAGTAACACAAACAGAAATTGTGAGGAAAATCTGCAGCACTATTATTATATTTGGAACCAAGTTACCAAGGTAATACTTTTGAATAAACTGCAAACGTTCAATGAGACCTTATTTCCTCAACTTTATTCCTTCTATAATATCATTATCAGCAATAAAATGCTGGAGAATCGTTTTCTCAATGAGGAACTCTTTTTTATCAATGTCGTCGTGATCGTGATCTTTTTGACACTTGTATTTATCATCCAAAAGATTCAACGGGGTAAGGAAAGCATATTTATTAGCAAGTGCATGAAACTGTTGAAATCTCAAAGTTAATTATTGGATCACTCTGTCCAGCAAAGAAAACATTTCTGTCCTTAGTTCAATGTCGTATGGTAATTTACTGGAATGATAGAATACATGACCTATACTTTGAATGTTTACTTCATTTCCCGAACATAGTTTATAGACCAAACGATATCATCATCTTCTCTATCCTTCTTCTTCAAGCTCACTTCCGACTTTAACCTAATCACATTCGCATTTAAGTGTTGACACTTTTTCACGAGACCTAATAAGTACCAACTTTACGGACATCGCAGTAATTACCTACTACGGCTTGCAGTGAAACTCACTTCTCTCTAAAGGCAGGCGCATATTAGCAACTACTTCTGATAGTTACGCAAGAGGCAACTACTGTATGCGTAACTACACTTCATTGACGTAACGCTGATATTTTGGAGCAAAAGACACAAAGTAGTCGCATAAAACTTAACACTGCAACGCATACTATATATGGTGCGCAAGGCAAGAACGGGAGAAAATGCATCTCGCAGATAATTAAATGCATGTTAGGTATGCAAAAGAGGTTTATTTGAGCTATGAAGGAACCATGTCTCACGTGCTGTTTACATGATTCGATCTAAACTTGTCTGATGTCTCACCACCTCTAGATTGTGCGGCAGGGGGTTTTACCAAGAAGGCATACATTTAACGAAAAATAAATAATAATATTTTTCTACGACATTAAAAAAAATATACTGTTGATTAACGTACCTGTTTTGTTATACAACGAGCATTAGCATGCATCTAATTTTGATTCATTAAGGTATATATATTGCCAATGACGCATCACTCAGCCATTAGTTACAGCATGGTGAATAAAAATTAATGGAAATACATTCAACCAAAAGCTGGAATGTTGATTTATTGTGCCCTTGCGGCAATTGTAGGTTTCTGTGAAATACAGAAAGTAAATTACTGGGTGGTTGGAACGGGTTTTAGCCATAGCGCTATAATAAAATGCAAATGCATTAAGCACATTCTGTTAGTACTACGTTGCACGCTAGCTAGCAGGCAATTCAAAGACAGCTAAAAAAAACTTAAAAACCTATCGGCAATCCTAACTTTTCAGTCCTACATGTGCTTCCTGTGATCTCTTATCGTTCGCGTGAAAAATGAATTATTAAACCTGTCCGTTATGCTGTCTATATATCTAATTTTCCTCTCATGATCTAATCTACCGTAGTATGTTGGGGTTCTAAAAACACTTTCATTGTCGTCAGAGAATAGATCGTCTTGATATATTTATAAAAGTTCAAGTCTAAATTTTAACCGTTGATCTGAGAGAATCTCCCATCATAGTTGCAGCAGAAGGCTTGTAACAGAAATAGAACTACCGGAACGACTTTTAACATATCTTGCCTAAAAATAGCTATGTAGTTTAATTTGATATCAGCATCGCTTTCTTAAGCTCGCTTAATCTGGAAATAGGGCAACAGTCTGTTAGAAGTATAAAATATGTGTTTTTGGAAAAAAATTCATACAGCATGATAAAAAAAGGAAAAAGGAAGAATCAAAGTGATGACTGATGAAGCAAATATCACAAGAATTCTGACACAAGTGACATTCCACAAATTCTATATTGTTGTTACAAATGAAACATTAAGAATAAAATCAGTGTAGCAAAATAATGCTTCTGTGAATTAAAAATGTAATGGCACTATAGCATACGGCAGACCCCACAGTGCCGCCCCCTTAAAACTGCGCCCGGGGCGGACCGGGGCGGGCGGTGAATATATATATTATCTAAAAGCGACGTAACTTTATGGAATTAACAGATTTGTTATCACAAAGAAATAGATTGACTTTATTATTTCTTACACTTTTCATAAATCGGACCTAACGGGTTTCAATAAACCTACACATCTGATGATGATGTAAAACGATTGAAACCGATTAGGCCAAAAAATAAGATGTGAGGAAATATACTTCGTATTTCTTGAAACTAGTCGTAGGTATTAAGATTTTACTGCCGATAATTATACAGAAACAATTACTTAACATAAGTTTAATGACAAAAGCAGTACTAATTATCTACTTGTAAGTGGTGAAATAAAGTTTAGAGAAGAAAATTAAGTAAGAAATTTACAGTTAGACTTACCGCTTCAGTGGGAGCCATTTCTGCGAACGAGTTTCTTCTCGAGGTGATGCCCAACGGATGACTTCAAAAGAGAGTCGAGTATTCTTCATCTTATATACGTTTTCGTCAGGCATGAGACGTTGCCATTCCTCCCTCTCCTTCTCTTTTCCTCATTTTTTGTAATCTCTTTTTCCCTAACCTCCTTCTCCGCCTCAAGAAAAACTCTTATTTCGGACACCTTTATGTAAACCGGTGACGTTTAAAACCTGCTCTTTCGCGCCCTCGAGCATTATTTTCTGGCACTATCAGCTGCAAGCTGGCATATTTCATCACCTTTTGGTGAAATATTTGTGTCAGTTTTTTCATGCAAGTCATATTTGACAAATCAGTCATAGCATATCTCTGAAGAAAGTTCTATGGTATTTCATAAATAACGCTTCACTATATTATTATAGTGTTCAGGTTTCTTGCTATTATATTTATCAACCAGGGCAGTTTCACAGCTCCTCAATGACTGTGCTCCAATTTCAAGAAGTTTAAAGATTCCATTCCGAGAATTACGTTTGTTCGGGTGCCATCCGGTTGTGGTACCATTTTAAGATTGCTCCGCAAGGGAGAGCTAGCGGTTTTCACGCATTGGCACTTTTTACTCTTGGGAATAAATAAAAACTGAAGGAATTATGTCATTTAAAGACATATTTAGGCGTTCCATTATTTTTCTTTTTAAAGCAGCGAATTTTATCATACGAGGTTCTATTAATTGAACATGGCGTAGAAAGAGCATACACCTTTCATTCTTAATACCTAAAAGATCTGAAGCGCTTAAGTCTGAACTCATATTTGACATTTTCTTTACTTTTTCGCATGCATCACATCCCTCAAAATTCCCTCAAAAACACTGGTATACCCATGAAAATTCATAAAAGAATGCAAATATTTCCGTCATACGATTTATCTTAAAGCCATTGAATATCCACTCCTTGAAAGAGCATAAGCTTCATTACCATGATCAACTATATGTTTTCCAGATCTGATACATGTATTATTTTTAAACAACGATGCTATGAATGCACTCAGAATATTTTTTATTTCCAAGGTCACCTATATACTCATATCTGATACGTCATGTGATCAAATATTTAATTTGAAGGGATAATAATCACATGACCCAGACTGAGGAATTGGTTCCTTCACTGCTGACTAGCCTGCTTTCAGCACACCATTTCTGTGCAGAAGGCATTCGGACAAGACCTCGCGTGGCCTAAAAGGGGAAAAAAGGGCTCATTTTGAGTATGCTACCATTCAAGATTCTAAGAGCAGGCATGAATCGGTCAAGGCCAATCTGACAATGAGAAGCGAATGTTAGGTAGCCGAAAACTGGCAGAGGGTGAGCAACCTCCACAGGAAAATATCATGTCCTTTAATTTATCCAGACATAGATCTATCCGCACAATTACCTACATATGAGCTAAATAAGTGAGATCATAAAATAATATAGAGAAAGCTTACACAGTTGCGCCCGAAGACCGTATTTAAGTGGCTGGTGAGTTCTGGCCATTCTTGCAGTGAATCGGCAGCCATTTCAGGGTTGCAATTTAAGGTGCTTGGAAGGGGGTAGCGAGGAAGGTTATAAGTAGCTAAGAGCTCAATTTGGAATTAAAGGAAGGGATTGGAAGGGGTTTTTGGAGGGAGATGTAACGTTTTTACTCAAATTGGTGCCATATGCGACGGCGTAAGTGAAGACAGATGTCAAAACCTGCAATTTTTTTACTGTCATTTAAGATATTCTGTTTTCAACGAGTATGTGTCTTATTACTGGTATGATACCGCTATATATGAAATGTTCAGATTACTTGACGAATACTTCTAATTTTTATATACTATTGCCAACCCTAAACACAGAACAAAGTGCAACTTCAAATGAGCTAAAGCGTTAGACTTTCCAACATTGAAGTTACTCACGACTACCAAAAATAATGGGTGCCATTATTTTAATGCCATTGGACTTCCTTGATGATACCGGTTTTTGAAAAACTCTATCGCTTATTGAAGATGAAACAATTTGCCTGCACATTACTCATTTTCCCCCGTGAGCAAAAGCATAATGTCAATTCTTACTTAAAATATTGTCCAGTAAGGTAAGTTTTTTTTGCTTTTCTACATCAGATTGAGCAAACATTATCTTATAGTTGGCACAACCATGGTATATATTCAAAACTAAGCATCTCTCGGTGGAACATGCGTGGTTGGTTAACTCTTATGAGAGCAAAATTAACGAAATTTGACATTGGGCCGGGCAGTGTTTACCTGGAGGAAAGTAATGAATGAATATTTCAAAAGTTAAGCAATACATATAATGCTGGAAGCATGGCTGAATTCCTAATCACAGTGTTCAAAGAATCGGGATGGAGAGGTTAATGGAGTTCAAAACCAGTTTTTTGGTGGACCTGGGTACGGGACAGAAATGACCGCTCGTCAAGGCATTGTAAATCAATTATCTATGGAATGAGGAAAGGAATGGTTTGAAATTTTATTGTTAAAAAGAAGCTGAACGATGTTCCGTTCACTCCTCCATGTTGAAAACTGTTGCGTGGGATGGCCAGACTGAATTTTGAGATACATAACATGTGATGTCTTCAATGTGGCTGGTCCTATACATATCGACTAATGCCGACATTGCCGATGAATAATGGTACCGGTAAATACGATTTTCAAGAATATTTGGTGGATATATTAGAATTTTGAGTATTTAGAAAGTGAAAATTAAAAACTTCGTGGGCGAAGGTATGTACGAAACAATATGCAATTCTTTTTCCTGAGGAAACATGATATAGAAACATTCTGTCGCACACAATTGCTATCCATGAAGGTGGTTGTGAGGCAGAGTGGTTAGCCCATGTTTTTTATATTTTCCCTATAAGTATTCAAAAAACTATCTGTAACAAGTAGGTAGCTTTTTTGGCGCTCATGACATATATTAAAAGAACAACTTGAAATCAATTAAGTTTATGGATTCTAACAGTTTATATTGAATGTAAGTTTTTACTTTAAGGATGTATGCTAAAATTAAATGCCAAGGGAAATAGAATTGATCATCAGTATTAGCAGAAACCCACACAATGCTTGCGCGTTAAGTCATTTTCTACAAATTATGAAAATTTTGGACCATTTTTTTGGTTGAACTTTTATCTTAAGCAAGCATCTAAGATTCATAATTTAAAATCTAACCCTATTGAAAAGTGATTTTTTTAATTCGGTACATTTTTTACTGATATCTATTGTTTGGTTGTTTAGGTTTCAGACTAATATATAAAAATTGAATGGTGTCTGTCTGTCTGTTGCTCAATCACGCAAAAGCTACTGAGCCTATTGAGCTGAAATTCGGCAGGTCGTGAGCAAATATATGTGGATGTAACATAGGCTAAATTAAAAATCCCTCAGGGCCCCTACCCCTGGTCCATGCCTGGGCCTTGCACCAAACCCAATGCTTTGGTTTGGTGCAGTGGTTTCATTTTTTGCTTTTTAAAATTACTTTCACTCAAGATAGAGGGCTGCTACTTTCATTAACGGATGGCTGAATAAATGAAGTTTCTTATTCTTTCAATCAATTTACTTTTACGCTTCGTAATTGTCAGAATATCATGTTTTTTGCTGAAAAATCTCACATTTTTCTCATCACTAACAGTAACATATCTCCTTGACAACCAGAGATTTGATTTTTAAAGGATATTCACGCCTCGAGCATTTAAGTTTTCTTGCAGGCCCATAATAGCACGTTGAAAGAAAATCTGAATGAAATGACCCAGAGTCATAAGAGCCCCATGATAGATTGCTTCTGGTGGTAATCGATAAAGTCAATGCATATTTTCAACAATTATACTCTTCAACGTATATTCTCAAAGTAGCTCTCATAGGAGCACTGCATATGAGAGACACTTACGTAGTAAACGATACACTTAAAGGAATTAAACGTGCAAGAATATTTACGTGCAGCGAATAGTAATGGTAAAAATGCCCCTGTTGATACAACAAACACGGAAACACGGTCTTATTTACTATCGAGTAAAACTCAGATGTATTACACGTAGTGGATCCGTCTGACTCTCATTTCGAATGCGAATTGTTTTTTTAGATCATCATACGAACGAACGAAGAAACGTCAACGATTATCACTCTAGGTTAAGAACTCCTCAAATGACTAAGCTTACAGTATTCTTCAGGCTTTGAGGTTTTCTTATAAAATACGTACAATTTTTTCACACCTGTTGAATTTGATAATGATTGCGAACAGTTTTTAGACAAATTCCGACTTCATAAACGATACGAGTTATTTAAATATGTTTAAAAATGTAAAAGTGCAATTAACTTACATTCACTCAATCATCGCGTTTCCTTTTCAAGACTCTCACTTGCCACTGTGTTTCCCTTCATTCATATATCCATCAACATGCCTAAATGAAAAAAGAGTAAACTTTCAAATAAATCTTCTAGAGAAAGAGGAATGAGTTATTTGCGAGAAAATGAGTCCTTGCAAGAAAAACGACAAGGATTAGACTTGGATGTTCAAAGACATGCCTACCAGCGATCTCATGATCATCTCCCCGTGGTGTTTCTCGGGTTATGCTACGAACCGCACAAATTTCATCCTAACCCAACCTACGGATTGGTAACCAGCTATAAATCTAGTTCATATATAGACACATCTGTTTCGAAACTTCAATCTTTTTTAAGAAGGCGGACATTAAAATGACATCACTACATGCTTTTTACCCGAAAGATGAACGGAAAAGTCTGCACAACGACCGACATCCGCACATGAAAATCGTTCAGTCCACTAAGAGTCACCATAGATTTAGCAACCAAAACCAATGATTGTGGCTACTCTTTATGCCGAAGGCATTGTCCGAGTGCCGGAAGATCACCTATGAGGTCAAAAAAACATGGCTGCTGCTGTAAATTCTCCATTTGACGTTATCAACCGCTGTATTGTATCCTACTCTCCAATCCTGATTAAGATACTCAACGCTCATATCAACGTTGAGTTTCGCAACTAAATTAAGTCATTGAATGCAAATATATTTATGTACACAAAGAAGCGATCATGCTGTTAAATACTCAGAAGACGGCTCAAAAGAACCAGAGGGACGAGGCGACCATCTATCAACCTGTGTGCTATTTTAGTAGTAATGAGTCTGAGTGGCCCATTTTTGGGTTTCTCGTGAATGAAAGAGGACCAACAGTCACTCATCCCTCCGTGCACCTGGAAAACGGTCAGCGTATATCACAACAAACACTGCTTACAAGATAGTTTACGAACTCCGTAAATGACCACGCTGTCAGTTTTTCTTCAGGCTTTGTGGTTTTCTTATAAAATAAGTTCAACTTATTTCAAACCTGTTGAATTTCAACGGGTACCTTCCGCTTGTACTAATATATTAAAATTTAATGGTGCCTGTCTTTTGCCCAATTAAGCAAAAACTACTGAACCGATTGAGATTAAATTTGACATATCATAAGGAAATGTATCTGGATGTAACAAAAGGCTATAATAAAACTCGGTCATTGGCCCCAAAGGAATTCCCTGGTGGTATCGTGTAAGCATTGGGTTCGGTGCTGTGGTATCATTTTTTGCTTTTTAAATTACTGTAAATCAAGATAGAGGGCTGGTATTTTTTTATCGGATGGCTGAATAAATAAGGTTTCTAATTTTTACAATCGATTTTCTTTTGTGCTTCAAATTAGTCTGGCAATCATGTTTATACTTGAAAAGACTCATATTTTTCTCTGAAGGCAACAATAACACATTTCCATGACAACCAGAGATTTGATTTTCAAAGGATATTCACTCCTATGACATTGAAGTTTTCCTGCAGGCCCATAATAGCACGTAGAAAGACAATCTGTATGAAAGGGCCCAGAGTCCCAAGAGCCCCATGATAGATTGCTTCTGGGGGTAATCGATGAAGTCAATGATATTTTCAACAATTGAAGACTGGAAATGGAAAACGCTGAAAGTGCGACAATTACGTATTTTCAGATTTTTAATGAAAAACAATGAATGTGCCGAGGCCAACAACTTGGGGAAGGTTGGAAGTGCCAAGTATGCTTTCTTGTAGTTCAAAATGCCTCCTAAAGATGTTTCAGTGTGTAAGTGCCTTCAGAAATGGCATGGAGAACGCTGAATGTGCCGAGCTTGTCGAAGGTCACATTGTTACCTGTTTCCCGCGTAGTTTCTCGTAGGTTGTAGTACATTAACGTTGATTTGCTTATTTTATACGTCAATCTTGTGTTCCGTGATTTGTGATGGAAACAGAAGGCAAGATGAGAAACCGAAAGAACAATTCTGAGCTAAGAATTCATGGAAAGCCATATGTAACGAAAAAAGGGACTCGTGTAATTGCGAAACCACAACCTGATGTAAGTTGGAATCCTTAGCATTTAACTGTGTATTGTACAGTGTAATTAAATAGAATACAACATGGTGAAAATTTGTCGTTGAAGGATTATTATTATTAGTATCGAAATAAAACATACTTTTTAAATTTTACAATCAATTTTATTCACTACGACCGGTTTCGACGCATAGGCGACATCTTCAGGTCAAAATGGAATTTTACAAAGTAACGCCTGAGAGTCTCGAGTTCATTATTAGTATCGTCATTGTAATCACAGCTGTCTTTCCAGGCCACATGTAAATGCAGATATCAGTGCAAATCCATTTTTTCCGAACATAAAGAACGCCTATTCATGCAGTTTTACCAACTATCTGAATAAAACAAGGTACGTACTTGATGGGCTGTATTGAAGTAACGCCTGTTGCAAGAAGACGCCATGGAAAGTATGATCAGCAATGTGAAAGTAGAAGACAAGCTACCATACCTTACACTGTACCTGATGGTTCGGGAGGACGTGGTCAAGTATGCAGCCAGAAATTCAAATATATTTTTGCTCTTATCATCCCGTCGACTACAGAGGTAAAGGTGAGCTTTCGTCTCGCACTTGTTTTCGCGATTTTCACCCACTTTAAACGGAGATATCAGAACCAATTTCACCTCACATATTATGCAAGCTTTGCAAATTTGTTTAACACTTTCAACACAACAATGCATCAACTACTTTAGAAATGAGAAACTTTCAAACCTGAGAGGTGCGTTTTTTCCTCTCGGCCATATTGTGAAAAAATGCCGTTTCCTCTTTTCCACTGTACGTAGCGCAGCGATCGAGCAGTTGGTTCTCTAGCATATACACACCTTTTCTACACAGTTTCTTCCCTTCTTCCACTCAAACTCGCCCCGCAACAGCCATTTACTACAATGCAATTCCATTCATTCCACCGCAGTAAACATTGCACATTTCACTTCAAATGAAGGATTTACACTTCCTTTTCACTCACATTCATTCCACTGTACTAATAACATTTCACGTATCACTTTCAATGGAGGATTTACACTTCCTAATTGAGCGTACACGATTGGCAAATCATGGCGACCATACACCACACACGCAAGTCAGAAAATGATTAATGCCAACTACTCTCAACAATTAACTTCCAACTGTTGACAGTTAATTTCCCCCTTCCACTCTACCCGAGAGAACTCCGTCAACAATACTATTTCAATAGCCTCTAACAAAAGCCCACTTATATTAATTAACGTTGTGACCTGAGGGATTATATTCTTAAAATAATACGCGAAATAACATTTTAGCCTTCTACCAATGCTCACCAATAATCACCAATAAGCGTGAGGGATTCTATTCTTAAAATAATACGCGAAATAACATTTTAGCCTTCTACCAATTCCCACCAATAATCACGAATGAGCGTGAGGGATTCTATTCTTAAAATAATACGCAGAATAACATTTTAGCCTTCAACCAATGTTCACCAATAATCACCAATGAGCGTGAGGGATTCTATTCTTAAAATAATACGCGAAATAACATTTTAGCCTTCCACCAATTCCCACCAATAATCATTAATGAGCGTGAGGGATTCTATTCTTAAAATAATACGCGAAATAACATTTTAGCCTTCCACCAATTCCCACCAATAATCATTAATGAGCGTGAGGGATTCTATTCTTAAAATAATACACAGAATAACATTTTGAAACTTCAACCATTCCCAGAAATGCCCATTTCCTCGTTATCGATCGCGCTACAAATGCGTTTTCCGCTATTCAAACTCACGAAAATGAGTTTTTCACTTTTGATAATAACCAATTCGTGTTTAACTCCATTGGCCCGCAAACCTCTTTGTGGGGTGGGTTCAGGGCAAGTTACGGAAGGGGAAATCGTTTTCCGCTTTTCCAACTCACGGAAACGCAGTGAAAATCATAATTTTGAAACGTCCTCGACTCCCAGATATGCCCATTTCCAAATCACGAAAATTCCTTGAAAATCATCATTTTGAAACGTCCTCGACCCCCAGAAATGCCCATTTCCACTTTACCATTTCCACAAGAAATGCGTTTTTCACTTTTGAAAATTGCCAAATCGCCAAATGCGAGTTATGTATATACGTGTAAAAGTGTTTAAGTACAGTAAATCTACATTCATTCAATCATCGTGTGGGTTATTCAATTCTTCCACTCACCGCTGTGTTTCCTCTTCATTGAATTAAAAATGTATCCATCAAAATGCCTAATAGAAAAAAGAGTAACCTGCCGAAAAAATATTCAAAAGCAAGAGAGTCTTCTTTGGGAGACAATGAACCCTTGCAATAAAAACGACAAAAGGTAGACTTGAATGCTCAAAAACATGCCCACCAGCGATCTCATGAGAATCTCCCCGTGGTGTTTCTCGGGTTACGCTAGGAACCGCACGCTTGTCATTCTAACCCAACTTACGGACGGGTAACCAGCTATAAATCTGATCAAATATAAACCCATCTGTTTCAAAACGTTTATGTGTTTTAAGATGGCGGAAATGATAATGACGTCGCTACATGCTTCTTACGCGAAAGAAGAACAAAAATTCGGTGCAATGTACGATAACCGTGCATGGAAATAGACAAGTGCACTAAGAATCACCATAGATTATATATATTTAGCAATAGAAAGCATCGATTATGGCTACCCATTATGCCGAAGGCTCAATCCGGGTGATGGAGGATTCATAGATCAAATAAACATAGCTGCTGAATCCTCTTTTTGACCTTGTCAACCGCTGGATTGTACCCTACTCTCCAATCCTGAGTAAGGCACTCAACGCACGTATCAACGTTGAAATTCGCAACTAAATTAAGTCATTAAATGCAAATATATTTATCTACACAAGGGATGCGATCATGCTGTTAATCACTCAGAAGACGGCTCAAGAGAACCAGAGGGACGAGGTGACCATCTATCAACCTGGATGCTATGTAAGTAGTAATAAGTCTGAGTGGCCCATTTTTGGGATTCCCGTGCATGAAACAGGACCAACAGTCACTCATCTCTCCGTGCACCTGGTAAGCAGTCATTGTGTCTACTGCAACAAACACAACTGACAGACAGTGTAGCTGACAGTTTTTTTTCAAGCTTTGTGGTTTTCTTATAAAATAAGTTCAATGTTTTCACACCTGTTGAATTTCAACGGGTACCTTCAGCTAGTCTTCTTTTTATGTTCTTATAAATAAAAATATGATATTTATTTTGTTCATTCTTTATGCCCGCCAATATCCATCCGATTGCGATGATTCTTTGATGAGATGTTCTTTTTTGTAGATTTTTGCAGCTCGTGTTTATGGTATTCAGGTTTCTAGTTCTGCAATTAAATTATTTAATATTATGCGACAGTTTTGCCGTGCTATGCTGCCGGCTTCGTCGGGATTTTAAGAACAGCAATGGTCTTTTTTCAAAATTAAATAAACAATTCCAGCAGTTAATGATTTTGAGAAGTAAAAAACTTAATTTCGAATAAGTCTCTTCCAGGTATAAGGGAGTTCATAACTTTTTTTACTTTGATGAGATGTAGTTCACGGGCCCATAAATGCTTCTGAATTATAATATATGCAACTTTTGGGGTTTTTTTTACCCCAATATTGTTATCGTTCACTCACATAAGAAAAGCATTGACTCTGGAAAATCCGATTGTGACTCTGGAACACACAATAGACTCGCCAAAAAATAACGTGCTTTGTGCGTTGTCACGAGAAAAAGTGTACGGACCATTTTATTTCACCAAAAACACTGTTACAGGAAACTTGTATCTTAAAATGCTGAAAGAATCAGTTTTTCCTCTACTGGAAGCACATTTCATGATTTTGTGTTTCAGTAAGATATTTCTCCCTATTGGCACCTCTCAGTTCGTGATCATCTTAATGAGACCTGCCCATAAAGATGGATTGGGCGATCTGCAAGGCAAGACCTTACCCTTCATCTGTGACCTCCGAGATCACCTGATGTCACACCATGGGATTTATTTTGTGGGGATATGTCAAGGGTCAAGTCTTTGTGCCGCTATTGCCTACTAACCGCGAGGAATTGAAAGCACGCATAACTTTGGCTGTGAAGACAGTAACCGTTGACATGCTTCACAGAGTGTGGGAGGAATTTGAATATCGACTTAACATTTTTCAGGTTACTCAAGGAGGTCAAGGCATGTTGAACATTTGTGATACATTTCTTTCAAAAACTCTGGATGATGTACCGGTCATTTTAAAAGGTCACGCAGCTCTGTAGCTTATACCGTTTGAAAAATACAGATCTTTAAAACCGACAAATTATTTTGTAATCACCCTGTTTATTACTTTTTTAAACTTTGGAACTTTCAATTTCAAGAATTTAAGGAGTAGTTTTTGAAAAAAATGTGCCTTTGATGTTATAAGCTTCAGGCTCTCTGATATGATTACGTAGTTCAATGGGATTGCATTATCTTGGACTTTAGGGTGGTAATAGAAAGCAAAGGGATGAACTGTGCTTGGTCGTTATTCCAGTGCATACATTGCATTCCAATGCATATTACACGCTGTCCTGTAAAACGAAAGCGTAGGTTTCTAAAAAATCTCCAATGACGAGAACCAGCCCCACTTGGATGTTGTGATTAACATTTCTTAGAAATTTAGATTGATTTTTAGCAATGTAGTCATGTGGCTGAAGTTTTTTTAAATTTTCAATAAAAGTTTTTAGAAAGTTATAGGTAGATTTTGTAAAAAATTCTTGGGAGCAACGGTCAACTTGAACCCATTGGTGGTAAGTAATGCAATCAATTAAATTTCCATCAAAGTGTTCTTATATTGAATTCCTAATTTTGCTCGGCCCAGGGCAGTTTTTACATTCGTTCAAATGGCATGCCTCGGTCGCAGGGAAACACATCATGGCTGACAAATAGTCTTTATATGACAATAGCGGCTCGGTGTTATTCCCTAGATTTAACGGTGAAAACCTTGCACCTAAAATCATTAATTTAACAATTTGATGCACCAGACACACGCATACGGTATGAGTTCCAGATGCTCCCGCAAGAACGCACTCCTTAGGTGTTAGCTCTGCAAATTTTGAAAATGAAAGAGTATCTTCGGGATATTTTTCTTTTAAATTACAAAATATCTCTTTCAAATTTCCTAAAAATAGTCTCTTCTGTTTGTGTTCGTTTTCCATTGTCATTAACGCTGACTTATTCTTTAACTCCAGACGTTCCTCTGCTTACTCCAGGGTCATGGAAAAATGATATCACTCTGTTTACTGTCTAATGAGGTAGTGGTTTTCCTCGCTCTCGCTTAGGATTATCAGTGCATAAAATACCCCGTTCCTTTACTAGTTCTATCACTTTTCGAGCTAAATATTAAGTTGATCCAAATTCCTCTTGAATTTTTGCCACGCTCCAGCTTTTAGGCAGTGTAGACAGGACTAGATACTGTGGGACATTAAGGTAATAGGAGGGCAATCTTGTAAGCGTCCCATAAACCTGCGAGATATCTTAAAATCTACGAAACCCCCCCTTCAACCGACCACCCCCTCTCCACCACTAATCAATTGTGAGAAGTGCAAACATCTTGGCAGTAAAATAGGAGGCCGAGCAGACTCAGATAAGAGGGATTTCTGCAGCCTGCCTCCCACTTTCAGTAACCCGTTCGAATCCACAAAGGGTCGTAATCGACTAAATGACCGAGGAAGTAGGGAGCTAGTTGGGATCGAATCGAACACAGATGCAATATAAATCATTTATGTGGCGAGAGCTAACTTTTCCAAGGCATGTGTCCACTCTTGAGAGGACAAGGGTGTTTGAGGTTGGAACCACTCACCCTTGAAAGCATTTAAGAATCTATAAATATAAGCGGTCACTCTTACCAAACGAACGAGGAAATTTTTTTCCACCACGCAACAGAGGATTCATCCACCTGTGTCAACCCCATGACAATTGAAGCCCTTTTCCGCTCTGGAAGCTCTTCTGTGGCTACAGGTACAATATAATTGCTGGGCCAATGCGATTCACTTAGATGAATGAAAGGAGAACCGGACCAATACAACTGGAAAGTGACAAGCTGCTTGGGTAGTAGGCCTCTGAAAATGCAAACGGCGGGATTCTCGTCGGAGGCTACATGTCTTCACTAATTAGAAGGAATTGTGTCAGTAATCTCAGATACACGGTTAGCCACAAAAAAATTAATAAATGAGGTAGCGTGGATAGCCTAGCAGGATAAAACTATCCGAGAATCAGTCCATGGAAAAATTTTGTGGATACAAATTCTATCCCGAAACGTATTACTTATATTAGAGAGCAGTTGTGAAAGCAATAGCGAGGCTGACAATTCAAGTTTAGGGGTTGTGGCCGTCTTTAATGGGGAGATCCTCGATTTAGCTGCCATAAAATAAATTTTGATATCTCCCGATGGAAAAATAACGCGCAGGTACACCAAAGCCTTATTACCGGCTTCAGAAGTATCAGAAAATCCCAGGAACTGATGCTCAGTCGACTTAGATGGGCCGATATTACGCGGAATACGTATTTGGGAAAACAAATGATTCTTAGAGGAAAGTTCATGCCAAAGATAGGCTTCTGATAATTGCAAGGGATAATCCCAACCTAATTTGAGGACCCAGAGTGATTAAATTAGACCCTTAATCTTTTGAAATACAGGAGACAAGCACCCCAATGAGTCGAAAATTCGCGCGATATTATATAGAACGGCACGATTTTTGTTAACTGAATGATCCAGCGCAACACGATAGGAAAATACATCGTGATAAGTATCCCAATAAAAACCTAAAACCTTCACACATGAATAGTCAGGCGCATTAAAGTTAAATGTAAACTCTCGTTCATCTAGAGGAGATTGATCCAAAAATTGAGAAGAATTACTCGCCCAATTCTGCAAAGGAAAGCCCCCCCGAGCTAATAATTAAAAAAGTTGACCCTTTAATGCAAGCGTTTCGTCGAGAGAAGAGGCTCCCGTTTCGATGTCATCGACGTAAGTTTCGCGTAAAATAACCGCGGAAGCAAGGGGATAATCTTTTTCCTCGTCGCAGACTACTTGATGAAGAACACGGATTGCAAGAAATGGGGAGGAAATGAAACCGTACGTTACCGTATTCAGCTCGAAAGATAATAATTCCTCAGTCGGATTTCCTTGCCATAAAATATGTTGAAACTTGCGTTGGTTTTCCGAAAGCAAAATCTGCCTATACATTTTGACTATGTCCGCAATGAAAGAAATTGCATGGATTCAAAATCCTAATAATACCTCAAAAATATCTTTCTGATGTTCAGGACCAGTCAATCATCAGCTTATCATTCAAGGAATTTCCCTGAATTCCCTTGGAGGAAGCGTCGAAAACCACTCTCAATTTTAATCCTGACAGAGTAATTTTCGTCACGGCATTATGGGGAATGAAAAATCACCAGGAAGCGTTGAAAGGGACATATGCCCAAGGCTTAAATACTCCTTGAGGAATTGGTCATACTGTTCTTTCAAAGGAGATTTGCGAATCATACGTTGGTCTAGTTTGCACAACGATTGGCCGCTTAATTTTAAGATCCAGCCAAGGCCACAAAATCCTCTTTGAAAGTGAGCGAAACTTTATACCGCCCCGTTTCATCTACATCTACAAAATACCCTGCAAGCCACCACAGAGGTGTGTGGCAGGGGATGAGTATTCACTAACATGCATTACTCTATACCCTAAAGTTTGTGTAACTACGACTAATTATGCATTAGCATAAATCGCTAATGCTTGTCACTAGGAAAAGCCTCACAAACATGTATTACTACGCTACAGATATTATCACAATGGAGAGGGACCGTTAATATATATGTATTTTGCAACTACACAAATGAACAGACACTCAAGACTTGCATGCACGGTGAGCTGTTAGGACTAGGTAACAGAAAAGGATTCATGTATAACGGAGTACTACTACTACTAAGAGCTACACTACCGACAAACTTAGATAAAAGTCTCATTGGCAGCTTTTATGGTCCTTTCATCTCGCGAAACGGATTCTAAAAAGTATTTCTCGCATTGCTCATCCTCTGGACAAAGGTGGCGTTTAATTGTGGGTTCCTCTAATTCCCAAAATTATTTTATTTGCTTGACCAGCGGAATTTCCTCCACCACGCATAAAGAGGTTTTAACTGTAGGAATTTTCAAATAACTATCCAAAATGTTTCTCATTAAAACTCTTGCAGAAAGGAAATCAATTAGTATTTAATACATAAAATGGTATTTAATACATAAAATGAATCATGAATCGGCGAGAGCGACAAAGTTACACAACCCTCCCGCCGCCTTAGAGGGATTTGAAACAACCCAAAAAGAGAACCATGATAAGGAGACACGGGGAGCTGCAACCGCCGAGCAGCTGCCGCGGTATTAGCAGACACTTTACTACTAGAATCGATCATTATATGAAGGGGCACAGTTGAAGCATTACCATCCCGCTCATGAACTAACGCAGTTCCAGGGAAAATCAAGTATGCAGGGTCACAATGCACACAAGACGAAAGGGCGGTCGAAGAAATTTGTGATTGCGAACACACCGGAGACCCGGGCGCCTGACTTAGCGACGCTGACGCCTGAATTGGAGACTGCCTAGAGTTCAGTTCAAAATGCAACGTGGTGTTATGATATCTTTTGAAAATATTGCAACACATGCCCTTCTGCTGACACCTAGGAGCCCAATGAACTGTCTTCAGACAATTAAAGCAAAGCGTTTTCGAGCGTACGAAACACGCACGATCCGTAACCCTCATTTAAGTGTATTTCGGAGACTTCACTAGAGAATGAGGAAGCCCACACAAAGGACAAGTACTGACGGTGCAAGTACAGTTGGCAGCTAAGGAAGATTTATTTGAAAAGGGCGTAGCAGAAGAACGTAGAATGGAGCAGCATTTGCATCTAGGACGGTTGCAAGTTGAGGAGAGTGGTGGAGAGGGGGCGGTCGGTTGAAGGGTGGGTTTCGTAGATTATAAGATATCTCGCAGGTTTGTGGGACGCTTAAAAAATACTGTGGGACATGAAGGTAATAGGAGGGTAGTGAAATTATTATTCTTTAAAATTGGGTATAAATCGTGGAGGATGTTTTAGATTTTATGCGAGCAAGGGAAGAATGTGGTAATGAGGCTGTCTATCGGGATGGTGGGATTTGGCCCGAGGGGTGTAATTGGTAGAGGAGGGCAGGATTTTATTGGTAAGAAGCTTTTTGGGGTACTCACGTTCTCTGAGGTAATGATATATGTTATCAGTGTATTATTGAAGGGAGTGGACGTCGTTTCACATTTTATGGCCGCGTACGGAGAGGTCATATGGAATGGAGCGTTTGGTATGTGGTGGATGGCAGCTATTGAAATGAAGGTAAAGGTTATGGTTAGTGGGTTTTTTATGGACGGAAGTGATGAATTTGTTGTTTTTTAGTAGGATATTAACATCAAGATTACCTTCATGTCCCACTGTATTTTTGCGCGAGGCTGGATCGCAGAGACGGTAAATGTGACGTCACTGCGTAGGACCCGGGTTGCCGTTTTGCGGATTTTTTATTGCTATTATCTCGGCTAGTAGGCCACGAGGGCACGTAAAATTTCACAGAATTCATTTTTTATTTTAGATCTACGAAAATTCCAAGTTTGAATCAAATCGGCGCGTTACACTTCATAAGTGTTCCTTGTCAGTGACCGAGGTTGTTAATAAAAATCTATTTATGTAGAACTCACAAAGTTTTTATTTTCAACTATGAAGCTGTTCCTTGAACTTACGCCTGAAACCATTAGCTATGGCCGTGTTCCAATCCACGTTTATGCGCCCTTCGTGCCCTAGCAGACGTCACATTCAGGAAGTGACGTCAGTGAAGTGTCTTTCCAATCCGCGAGGCGCTAGGGTTTGCAGGGCGTGTGGGGTGAAGGGTGTGAAGTGTTTGAAGAAGCTACCTACGTGCCCTTTCGGAAGCTGGTCGCGATGGCGCAAGGTTCCCCGAAAACCACTCCTGCGGAATGGATACGTAAGTACGAACTGTGCATGCCTGTTTAACGAGTGATATCACATGAATTGTTTGTAAATATAATTAAGTTTTAGTTATTAATTATATTAAGAGTAATTTATTCGATTCGGACAGACGGAATTGTAATATGCGAATGTATTTTCGAGGATGTGAAGCACAATTTGTTTCCCATGCGTCCACTGGAGTGGAAATGTACGTTATCTTTATTAATTCTTTATGGTGTATTTACGAGCTAGTTCTATTGTGAGTTTAATTCCTTGGAGAATTAAGTGTTTTAACATGTTATTCTTAAAGATAGATATTATAATTGCTTCCGTACCATGTGCTCTCAATTTGTGCCAGTGAACGGTAGCCCACTTCATCATTTGCCTAAAATCAGGTCGCTTTGTAGGTTGTATTGGCCAGAGAAATGAATAGCAAATATATCTACTGTTCTATAAAGTTTATTTTTCTAATCTCCAATCCATGTGCTTGCATCGTATCGAAGATAACCCAGTGTAGTTCATTATTGCGATAGACACGAATGATTCATATCTTTCGTTGGAGAGAAATAAGTATTTTCACAGGTTATTTTTGAAGATTGATTTTTTATTACCTCCGTGCCATGTGCTATTCATTTTGTGCCAGTGAACGTTATCTCACTTCATCGTTTATGCTTTCCCCCTTGAGGTGCCTTGCAGGGTATTTTGTAGAATTAGATACATTAGAAGAAAGTAGCTTTTTACGTTGAATTCATAGATAAATATTTCTACACCATGTTGGTCCAAGTGATATCTCATCATGTCTCCAAACCATGTGCTCGCATCGTATGGAAGTTACCTTATTGCAGTTCATTATTTATTCTACCATGATTTTCGTGTGTATGTATTTTAAATTGCTCACTTTTCATGATTATAAGCTAATACTGTTTTCTTTTCCAGAGACTGACGAAAGGACCCATCTGGCAGAGGTCAATAGGGGAGCTGGTCAAGGTTCAAAAAGAAGTTACTGAAGGGATCAATGGAATTTTGAACAATTTGAAAAAATAATGTATTTATCAGTTTACTGCAGTTTTCTCTATCAGTTGGTAAACATGAAAAATTAAATAAAAATTATTTAACTTCATTTATTGTATTGGTTTTTTCCTTCAACTAGTCCTTAGTCAACCCATAACTTCTTGTGTATGGTAAAACACTGGCAATCTATTAATTGTCTTTGATAGCTTGTGTAATTGGCATGTTTCCATGTGATTTCAGCTCTCCGACTCAATATTTCTCATTGAGCACTTGCAGTACCATCCCAAACACTATGGGACCCAAATTTCTTTCCATCACAGGAAATTTTTTTTTCAAGAAGAGATGTGAAGTGAGCAGGGCTGAACAGACCAGTAGTCCATGAATAAAAATGTCATTGCTTTGTCAATTTATTCTCTTTGTGTGCAGTTCCATTCAATCTTTCCAGTAATTATTTCCCTTTCATTATTGCGTTCTCAGAGTAGTTGTGATTGCTTCTTCTAACTTGACAACTGTTTTATTTAAAGTCAGCATCACCTGTCCTCTTTAGATCCCATTTGTTATGAATCAATTGTAGACAATACCTCTTCACAGAATATATTCCCTTGTATAACAGGCCCTTTACTGTCTAGTCTATTTCTGCTAAGGAGGAAATTATGCGTGATTAACTTTAACATGGGCACCTAGGCATTTAATTACTGTCACATAAATTTGTTATCGACATTTCAATCCCTGCTTTACGACTGATGCTGAGGTAAAGATAGAAACAGTGGAATAACTCGAACTAAAGAAGCACTGACTAATACAAGGGGACTGGTGCATAGTACACGGTACGAAAGAAATGTTTTTTTCCTTCAGCCTCACTAAATGATAAATATTAATGTTTAACATGGGAGAGATATTACTTAAATGTAACGGAGTTGATGCATAGATTTCATAGAGACGCCGGTTTAAATACCTAGTTGCTAAAAAACTGAGCTAAACTTCAGTTGCGGAATTCTAAACTCATTTGTTTTTGGTACAAATAATCACCGCGTCGTTGAACAGCGCTTGTGTCGGCTGAAAGGGTTCGAAGGGCGGAAGACTAGGGCGAAAAGGGTACAGGGCGCAAGGGTACGCCCTACTGGATTGGAACACAGCCTATGTAAGGAGTTAGGACCCATATCTATGAGTACTAAGGATACTCTTAGTAACATAAAAATAACTTTGTTATTAATGTTATTTAAAAGCTGAAGGTCATTTAAACGTTTGTTAAAAAAGTCACCGTAAAACGTAGAAATGCGTTGATATAGTTTTCAAGGTACAAAAATCTTGTCTTCCCCACACCCCCCGGTATGTTCCCCCTCTAATGCAATTCCAAGATACGCCACTGACTGAAAAGTAATATACTTATGCCAGTTTTCCTAGCTTGATGAGTGGCCACTTCAAATGTCTTAACAGCATTATCCCATGCAGTCGTTTCTGTTTTTACAGTAAATTCTTGCGAAGCTTTACTATGCTTCTTATCTCGTGCACTAAAAATTCAAAATTTTACCTTACAATTTCTCTCAATCACATCTACCGGCATTTTTCCCACTTACTCCTATGTTCCTTATACCTTATCTCTTAGTTAATCATAGCCAAGTCATTACTGTTGACTTCATATTTTACGTGGCCTCTTTTCGTAAATTTTCCAATTTTGCAAAGACTTCGATTTTTCGGCCTTCGTTTCGTTACCGAATGAAAATGTTCAGTGTGGCCTGATTTGTTCAATTTGCATGTTTAGAAAGGGTAAATGGTATCCTGGTGCAGATAGGTACTCACGCATATACCGAGCTACGTGAAGGTTTTCCTGTATTTTCGAGAAGATTTGAGAAGGATCATCCGACAACAGGTAACTAATTATAAATAATAGTTGAAGCGTATGGTGGTAAATTATCTGTAACTAATATATTAATGGCTCAATCCTGCTGTAACAAGAAGAAATATAAGTAATTATATTTTTATAGGATTAACATTCCGTTCTATTTTTGGAACACTAGACAAAATCATTTCAACGAGGACTAATATATTTTTCTTATCTTTTCTGTTAGGTTCGTAACTTTCAAATGTCAGTATGCCCAAAACTTAAACTATATATAAAATAACTGACTATTTAGAGACAAATGACTGCATCAATGATAGTGGTACAGTAACAGAACCACCTGAAAATGCTACAGCGTCTGTTTCTGATTAGGACTCCAGAGATGAAGAAGGTGAAAAAGTAAATAATCGGCCTAGTTCCTTGCTGCGCAAACCTACTTATCTTGTTCAAGAGGGTTCTTAAGTTGACTCTGACCCGGATGATCCCATTCATACCACCGGATGATGAATCTTATATAAATGAAGTTTCGTCGATATCTACTGCGTGCGCAGTAGCCTCCTCCATCAAAGAGAAAAAGTCTTCCAAAAATTATGCGTGAGGGGAAAATAGTAGACATTAATACACAATCTCTATCAGTTACATTTACGGAACTACAAATTAATGAAATGAGAAATCCAACAAATCGTCTTGAATTTTCCTGAATGACGAGATCATTGAACTAATTGTCACATCCTTCAAATTATGCACCTCGAATAAGGGGGTAAACCTTGGATTGACTAACTCGAAATTGAAACTTTTTAAGGAATTACAGATCTCAATGCTTACGTCTCAGATCCGAGGTGATGCGTGTTCTGGGAGAAAACATCAGATGCCCATAATTCTCTCGTTAGTTGTGCGATTAGACGTGACTGCATTGAAACTATATTTCATTATTTGCATGTTGCTGGCAACGCAAATTTGGTCCCAATGGACAAGTTTGCCAAGTGGAGGGTCTCTCATGAAAAACTAAATGAGAGCTGTATTAAATTTGTTCCAAGGAAAACAAGCATCAGATTTTATAAGTCCATGGCTCCTTACTTTGGTCATCACGGGTGTAAACACGAGGAAAGCCTATTCTGTTTGACTACAAGTTATGGTGTGGTGTTACGCGTCTTTGTTACATTTTTTGGTTTCAGCCCTATCAGGGTAAATATCCGATCACCAAATATGATGATTATGGTGTCGGTGCATCCGTGGTCCTTCAGTTTGCTGAGGCACTTACAGAGGAGCAACCTGGTCAATATCATTTTGTGTTCAATAACATTTTCATCAATATCGTTTTGCTTGACAAACTCAGTGCCATGGGTCATGAGGCAAGAGGTACAGTGAGAAAAAATAGCATTGACAAACCTCCATTAGAATCCGACGATGCTGTAAAGAAAAAAGAAAGAGGTTCATTGATAATATTGAGAGCATTGGTGAATTGTTGGAATAGGTAATTTTGTTTGCCAATGGAATGACAACAGTGTTGGAAATTGGGCATCATCTGAAGCAGGTGTCAATCCTTTTTGCCAAGCCATTCGTTATTCTCAAAAATAGAAAAAATAAGCTCCAACTTCGGCAGCCAAACATGATGAAAGTGAATAATCAATTTATAGAATGCGTAGTCAGAGCTGATGATAACATTACCAAATATTGATTACCAATCCGTGGCTAGAAATGTTACTCAATACTTGCGTAGTTCTGCTTTGAATTGGCCTTCGAAAATACTTGGAAACTGCATAAAACATAATGTGATCCGAAGCCAATGTATTTTCGGAAGTTTCTTCGCTGTGTGGCATGTCATTATCTGGAGACCCACGGTCAACCAACAAAACCTGCACCTTCTTTGTATGATACTTAGCATTAACTCACGTTATAATGGTGGGAATGGCGTGATTATCAAAACACAAAAGAAAACACGCTGTGCTCAATGTCATAAGAGCATAACTTTCAGCTCACAAAATGTGATGCGGCATTGCATGTTAAGTGTTCAGTTTTGCATCATAGTGTAACAATTTAATATTTTGTAATAATGAAATATTGTTTCAAACATAACGTAGCATGACATATAGTTTTTGAAAAAGTGTATAGATAGTCATGCAATCTGAAATTACATAAGGCCCTTTTGGAAGCACAATACTACTTCTCGACTTTTTCAAGGGGAATTTAATTCCACCCGCGTAAAATGTTCACGAATCGCATTACAGAATACATTTTTAATTTGGAAAGTGATGAAGACATTTATTACAATAATATTTAACTGGAGTACAAATGCAGAAAATCAGTTTTTATACAATTTGAAAAAACACTTTTTAATCCTAATTTTTAACACCTTGGGTATCTCGCGTAATTTAAAAAATTCATGCGAAAACTACAACGTTAAATTAATTAGAGATCCATTGCGTTATTAGTTTTACTTTCGAAATATAGGCAAATATAAGAAACATTTATGTCCAAATGAAATCTTAGGGACAAAAACGATTCATTAAACACTCATGTAGATGATGAGGTGAAAAATACCCCTACCGTAATCTCCCTGCAACTTTTATAATCATCAAAATACCTTAGCTTTAATAACTTTGAGGATATCGGGACTAGCCACGGTAGTTACCTTTACAGAGTCACCCGCAAGTGCACATAAGTGCGATATTCCACAGAGGAAAAATCATTCGCCTCGACCGGGATACGAACCCGAACTAATGGCTAAAGCTAATGAATAAGTACCCATTTCCAGCTCATGCTGCCGTTGCTGAAGAAATTATTAAAAACTACACTTAAAGTAGCAAAAAATAGACTTGAGCAATTCTTGAGCAAAAACTAAATATTCAAACTAAAAAAAAGCGTAATTGAAAATCAAGTGCAAGAGTTAGAAACAGCCTTCTGTTAGCCAACCGAAAGTGAAAACATCTATACATCTTGAATGCAAATTATTGAAAAAACCATATAATCTAACTCATGTACCGAACGCAATGTTTCTCGTAAGAAGCCAAAAGATAGCAAATTAAGGGGAAAACCTTCATTTAATTGTTGTTTGCTGGTTTTACTTTTAAATTATACCGGTTCTGAATTATTTTAGCTGTCCAATAATGTAAATGCCAACCCCTGTATCTGGAGTCAAGTAATCAAAAAAATCAAAACAGAATTTCCCGAACAGTTAAGGCATGGTTACATGATACATTAACACTTACGAGTTCATTTATATTTGTGTGAATGGTTTCATTAGAGTACGTTTGCGTAAACGGATTCATGTACGTTTGCGTAAAACAATGGACGAATCAGTGGTTACTCGTAGAATGAAACCCAGCATCTGGTCACGCAATTTTCGGAGTACGCATTTGCGAATGCAGTTGTTTAACTGTTTACTAAGCTCATCATTCAAACCTTTAAAATATTCAAATAGTGAAGACTACAATGGAGCAATAACAGAAGCAGACAATACTCTCTCAAATTCATTTTTCGATTTCCAGCGGTAATTATCTCCAATTCCGCATTTGTTTTCCTGAGTAGTAGTTCTTCAAAAAATGATACTTGAATTGACCTGAAAAGAACCTTTGCATACATTTTGGGATTATTATTAAACGGGAGTTAATGAGACCACGGTGAGGTATATTTTTAACTCTAATATCACATAATTGAAGCAAAATGAATACATTGGATCAAAAGCTTATTTAAATCTTAGCTGTATGTTACGTGGGGTATTAACTATTGAGAAAAAGGGCGATCACTTATCATAGAGGATCGATAAGAACGCCAGTGAAAATTTGTTAATCATAATTTATGTTTAATCACAGTTTTATGGTTTGGAATTTGATAGATAGTAAATACATCGATCAAGTTATTTTCGGCCGTTAAAGGAAGTCGGTGGAGTATTTGAATAAAGTGTCAAAGTTTGCTCTTAAATGGATAACATTGTCTCATGTACACGACGGTAATATTCAACTATCTCACCGGTTCCCACCCATTTTTTTCACCTAGATTTGGACGTATGTAAAAGCAGGCTGCTTCAGTTTCGAGGACGAAGCTGATGTATTTACCTAACAGCCGATTCTTAAGTGCTCTAAATGACCTAACTACCTGAGACATTAGACTAATATTACGGTCGTGCAAGCGTACATTTAATTTCACGTAACAAACTAAGGGATTAATGGCTAATCAAAAACTCTAGGCACAAGATTATTAAATATATATCCCACAAGAAAAGGTATTTTGTTAATCATTGTCCTGATAGCCTATCCTCCTGGGCCTCCTGGCCCTCCTCCTCCTGGGCCTCCTGGCCCTCCCCCTCCTGGGCCTCCTGGCCCTCCTCCTCCTGGCCCTCCTGGGCCTCCTGGCCCTCCTCCTCCTGGCCCTCCTGGGCCTCCTGGCCCTCCTCCTCCTGGCCCTCCTGGGCCTCCTGGCCCTCCTCCTCCTGGCCCTCCTGGGCCTCCTGGCCCTCCTGGCCCTCCTGGCCCTCCTGGCCTCCTGGCCCTCCTGGCCCCCCTGGCCCTCCTGGCCCTCCTGGCCCTCCTGGCCCTCCTCCTCCTGGCCCTCCTGGCCCTCCTGGCGTTGCTGCTACTCCATTCGCCAGACAATCACTTTTGAAGTTAAAATTAAGAGCAGCTGTTGGAAATCCATTTGCTGAAAGAGTAGCTAATGCTGCGGCGACATTGGCATCAGTGATACCAGGTTTCGTGAGTAGAATCGCGCTCTCTGAAATGAAAGTTCATAAAATATTTTTAAACCATGTGAATCAATTTTTAAACATTGTAATTATCTTGAAAAGGACGAAGAAATCCGACATTATGTTAAATTCAATTCATAGTTAACTCACCAATTTTTCCTAAGGAAAGATTCGCACAGGCGTACAGAACCAAATATGTGGGTGCCGTACCACTGTTTAGTCCTCTAATATAATAATTTAACGACTTGGTGAAAACTGCAAAAAAACAACTTGATTACACTTTGCAAGACATATAAATATGCATTCTCATCACAGCATCTTGTCTATACAAAACGTACCATTTCGCTTAAAATACGTAAATGTTATCGGTTATTCTATTACATAAAATAACATTGAGTAGATATTGCAATGCCCTGTGCTACTCGAGTTCAGAGGCGTAAAAATGATGAATGGTAAGTTGTAGGTTGTATGTTGAGAATATCAAGGAATGTGCACTATCTTGTAAAGCATAAACTTTCATTAAACAAAACTATTCTCCTCCTAACAGGCACCAAATCCTACAAGTACCAGGATAAGCGTAAATGATGAGTAAATTGAGCGGGAATGGAGTGCTGAAGACTTGTTTGCGGTAAAATCAGAAGCATTGGTTAAGGGATAAGAGGGTATGAAAATAATGTGAAATGGAAGTTCCAATAATGAGCTATATGAAAGCAGCGTGCTACGCTGGTCAGGACATGTTAAGGCAATCGATGACAGTGGAATGACAACACAGCTATATGATAGTATAGTGAATGGTGTAAGAGGAAAAAGTAGACCACAAATTTCGTAGGTGAATGGGCTAAAAGAGAATATAAAGAGAAAGAATATTAGAAGTTTTAAGAATAGGAGATCGTGCATGAAGCGTGAGTATTATAGAAGCGAAAGAGATATGCAATGGAAAGGAATTATGGAGGTAATAGTTACATGAGATCCAGTTTCTTAGGCCTAGCAGCAAAAATTTGACTGTACTTTTCTCGGAAGGGAATAGCGTGATAGTTACGCATGTTAGCAATTTCTCCAAATTATTGAAAAGTGTTCAGGAGTCATATTTTGAAGTAGAAGAAAACGAATAATTTCTGAAGACACGTCAAATTGGAAGTGATGAGGGGGAGAGTGAAGGTAGGAGAACGGAGAAGGTAGGAGTAAGAGGAAAGTCGAGAAAGGGACATATAGAAGAAGTAAAGATTGATGAAAGAGTGTTCAGAGGGCGATGGAATACGCTCAATAGCACAAAGGTAGTGAACAATATCCAGACGGGAGAACTTGAAAAAGTCAAATGCAACCTTCTGGTAGGTTATTGTCTGAGGAGATCGGAAATAAGTCAATAGCGCCATATAGGTTAGGAGGTAGGGAAACCGTGAAGGTAAATATGGTGAATGGAGGATAGATGGAGAAAAAATCAGTGTAAGAATTTGTATACTCCAAAGTTAAAAGGCCAATGAGTCTATTGTTAAGTCCCATGCCACGAACGAAGTCCTAAACTACACATGTTGTGTACGCAGAACTAAAGTGAAGATCGAGATCCCGCTGAAAAATATCCTCTGCTGCTGAAAATTCAACCCAGACCGTCAGAATGGGAAGCTACCCAAGCAGCATCGTTTGTCAGTTATATATCGGCCCAATATATTTTTGATATCACCAATGTCATTTTAACATCGGGTGATTTTGCCGATTTAAAATTGACATAAATATGATATCTTTCCCCGATGTAAAAGTGATATCGTCAAACTGATATTAAAGTGACCTAAAATAGATATCGTTATCTGATGTAAAAATGATGTCAGTGGAGCTGACTAATAAAGGATATAAAAGTGATATTTTTTCCAACCTCATTGGCACTAACTAATTTCCTAGCCCGGAGTGAATCCCGAGAAAACCTAAGACTTCTGTTTTTCTTACACTCATAACTTGCTTCAGATACGCTGTTCTATTCTTAATATTCCTCCTCTTTAGAGTCTCGTCTACCAAATTCACCCCTGACTTTTGCGGTCTACCTCATCCTCTCACACCATTCACTCTATTATCACATATGATGATCCATGATACATTGATATATATTTTCGTTATTTGAATCTCTTCCGTTCTTTCGGCTAGGCCTGACCAATGGGAGGTCACTTCTTTCACATGTCTATTACTGGAGCATCCAACCCACAATTTTTCATCGTTCACTCATTTGTAACCCTATATCCATCCTACTTTTACAGCAAAATAATCTCAGGTACCCCATTCCTTCTGCATTAAGCTTACTATTATCCTTATCCTGACATACCCAGGTTTTGCTCCCATATAATAACCCTAGGAGGAGATCAATTTTGTACACCGCTATTTTTGCCTCCCAAGACATACAATCAACCATAGATATGCTTCACATGCTACCTAAGACATTTCTACTGGCATTTGCACACCTTAAAATCTACATCTATCCTTTCTTCTTTCGCAAACATTCATCCAAGATACACCAAATCGTCTACTAGTTCAATAATGTACTTCATCATTTACCCGGCTCGTTACCCATACATTATATATTGTAACGAAATTATTTTCGTCACTTTGTTGATAAGTGTGATGATTTTTTGTATGCTCCCGCGCAAAGGATCTAAGCAGTTCCCGAGACTCCCATCGAGGCGCGCGTGTGTGTGTGTGTGTGTGTGAAATGTTGGAACTAAAAAAAAAAGCAAGTGAGTGGGTGCATGTGGCCGTGAGAGAGTAGACGGCAGAAGAACCTGGGAAGACAGTGGGGGAGTCGTGATGTGCCGGTGGCAGTGAGAGAGTCACCATCGGAAAGACAACCGAGAGACAGGAGGACAGAGAGAGTGGCAGTGAGAGGGTCACCATCGGAAAGACAACCGAGAGACAGGAGGACAGAGAGAGTGGCCGTGAGAGAGTCACTATCGGACATTTAACCGAGGGACAGGAGGACAAAGGAACAGACGTCGCCAGTCAGGCTGACTGGCTAAAATACATCCGGATTCTGCAAAACCGGAGCGGCGGTGAACCTTACGCCCGCGCCGGGAGACGACGCCGGTGATCGCGCCGACGCGACGTCCGGCTCATCAGGAGTGCATCTTCATCCGGAACGGTTTGTCTCCATTGTGACACGTCTCTCAGACATCCCCATAATTCCCATTCGTGGCAGAAGTGAATCCCGTGTGCCTTCGTTAATTGGCTAAAATCAAGAAATACTTTGAACTCGGAGTCTGTTCTTGACCCGCAACTATTGCTCGCAAGGGTGATTTGTTAAATTGTTCATGGTCTTTGTTACATCGATTGTTCATTTGATTATTGATTTGTTAAATTGTTTTGCTTTTCCTCATAATTATTCATACATGTTCATGTTCACCCAACAATAATCTATCCCTCACCTCATCAGGGTATATTTTTCATAAGTCGTTTTTCTTATATTATGTTTTTCAATGTTCATTAAACTGGGTTAAATGAATTTATACGAGCATCTTCTTATTGTCAGTTGAAGTTCCTTGGTCCTGGTAAAAAGGTAATCATTTAATTGCCCGGCGATATTCCGGAATGCATGCCGTGCCAGAAGGGGACCGTGAGCGTGGTGCTGTTGGCCCGCATTTTACTCTCATCACGGAAGGAGCTGGTCACTGGTTCTTTATCGGAACCTGAATTATTATATTTTCCTGTCCTGTGCATGTGCGGTTGCCTTTCGGGGTTGGCCTGGCGGTCGCAGGGTAGTGATGCGGCACTGTCCGGCGCACCCGCGTCCTTCAGTATTAAATTATTGGAGGGGGCGACCTTTTTTGAGCAGGGGCAACCGTTACAATATATACATCATTTACCCATACGATCATTCTTACCACTCTCCCATTCGAAAACTACTACTTTGGTATTTGATGCTATTATCCTCAAATCCATTCTCCGTGTGGCTTAATTTCACTTTCATGTCGACATCAGTCAATAGTGTCATCAAATATATATTAATTACAAGTTACATCAGAGAGGTTGCCAACATTCAATAAACCTATTAAAAATTTGACCACTAATGGTCACTATTAATATTAATTAATCCATCTTACTAAAGCTTATTGAATGCATTACTAAATTTACAACAACAACTGTAAGGTATATTACAAAATACTTGGTGTATTACAAGATACTTGGAGCCAAGGCTCCAAGTATCCAGGGGCGGAATTCTGTACATACGACCGACACCTATCGGTGTCGCTAACTCGCCCGACCGACACATTTCGGTCAAGAACTATTCCGGTGGCACCTTGTACCGATACTCGTCGATAACTTGACCGACAATCGTCGGTCAGCCGGGGTTATCCCACCGACGATTTTGAAGCCCACGGTAGGCCGACCGACACGTATTTCGTCGATTCGCGATTCCTTAAGTATATCATCTTTAGTGTGAGAAATTTCCTGCACCGAAAGTGCAATAGTTGGGTACCAGGATATTGTAATTAGTTGATAAATATTAACTTTAAATCACCTTAAATGAGTGTCGGCGTTTTAACACAACCTTCGTCCCATCATCAAAAAAAGGAATAAATCTGCATTTAGATTTTATACATTCTGGAAATAAAATTGAACAAGGATTATATCCTACATCTGAATACATTTTATATACTTTTTGCTGCACAGATTTAGCAATTAACGGTGACCTACACTCAATCATATCACTTCTAAGGTCATTTACCATAACTACACTCAGACAAATATGAAATCTTGGTATATATAACTTCAAACATAAATTGATTTGATATTTATTGACACAATTACTATCCTCGAGCCAGTCCCTGGCATTAACGCGCTAACCAACACAACACATTATTAAACTCAACGTTCGTCCCATCACGTCGAATACAAATACTTATGTAGCTCACTTTTAGATGACCATTTGTCGCTTGTCAAGGGCTGTCTTGTAGCATACATGAATGCCTACCGTGAGATATATTTCTCCAGGCACACACAGCGGCACTCAAGTAGAGGAACAATCCATGGTATTGACATCAAGTCGAGTAAATGAAAACAACTTTTGAGGTGGTAAAATTTACTGAGTGAAGGATAGTAAAACAACATAATTTGTATAAGTAGACAACAAATAATCACCCTTTCACTTGGACGTAAACAACCAACCACACTCATAATTTATGGTATTCTACAATAACACAATATTATATGCCAATGACAAATCCGAAAGCCTATTACTAATTAGTCATTATCTGCCTAAAATATAGACGGATTAATTACTTATTTCAACAAAATCATATTGGACACAGCAATGCAAAGAAATTAATAGATGAAACTTGGGGTGACAAAATTCACTGAATGAAGAATAATGATACACTTCACTGTTTATCCATTCACTGGGACGTAGACAGACACAATTAAAAGACAAGAACAATTCACCTAGTCACCGTGACTTCAATTCAAATAGATTCCACATCTTAATTTAGTCAAAGGTAACGAACTGATTGCTGTTACGTCTTCTCCAACACTCACTTCGTATTTGTTACACTTTTAATACTATTCATGTCATAACACATTATTTAAAGAGATCAAGTCAACAAATTTACGCATAAATATCACCACTTTGGCACACAATCCATCGTAGCACATAAATAGCGCTTGTAATCACTGGCATGCCATAATGTAACATACACAGCCAAAACACACGCAAAACCTTCGTTTATATATCATAACCAAAAATGACACTATTCTTTCTTGCACATTGAAACCTAATGATGCTAACTTTATTTAAAACTTATTAAAATTAAATGATCCAATGGGGTAATCGCCACAGCTTACAACCAAGAAAGACGTGCGATAGAAACTGCGATATAATCTTCCAAAATTAAGTTGCACAGCATTCAAGACCACTATTCACATTTTAAGTCCAAGAATAGTATGTTTTAAATAATTTCTAGTCCAGAAAGTATACAGTACTGCGACACTTCATAAAATATCATTAAAATTAAAAACTAAAAAAAACTGTGCAAATAATCGTTGCTCGAACGTAAAGTTAAAAAGAGCAATTCTCCGGAAAGCGTCGTGATCTTACGCCGTGTCCATAGTAATTATCCGCACCTTAGACAAAACCAAACAGTCCCTTTAGGAGTTCGATAAAAATACTTTTATTGAGGATGTAATGCACATCGGTCGACTTAAATATCATGCTCACCTTTTTGAGAACTTATAAATAAATAATACTCTCTGTTCTGTTGCAAAACTTCAATACGAAATATTTAACCTCTCGCGCAGATACCAGTTTCCGACCGACAAATGCATGACGTCAGCAAATCGTCGCTTGCATCGACAGGTGTCGGTATGCCTCTTGTAGAGAATAGCTCGGTTGTCGGTGCAAGCGACAACCGTCGGTCGCGACCGACACCGACAGTCGTCGACCGACATGTACATAATTCCGCCCCAGGCTACCTCTCCGTTGTGAGCAATGCCCATTTACCTTTAATAGAGTATAGTACACGCATAATACGGTAACATATTGCATTGTAATCAGATATGAATCGACCGACACTTTAAAGCACGTAATCCGGCTAAACCTCAATGATGAATGAAATATTTGAAGGTACTCAAAACCTGGACCCAGAACTTGGGGTTTTGAAAAATGCGGGTTTCAACTAGCAATTGGCGCGTTCGCTACGTCAAAAAAATGAAGATCGATATGTTGGTGGTTAAGCGCATGGTCCTTATATTTTATAGGGACCTTGGTTAAGCGTTTGTAAACAAATGCGTAAGGGGTAATTCAATATTCCCCAAGTATTTTGGATATATATTCCCTGGTGCAACTGTTTTTAAATCTAATATCACTTTTGCCGTTTGTGTGAGGTTGGATGCAATCACTGAAGTTTTCTGGAAGACGCCAAATGTTTGGACACTGATGCAAGGTAAGTTGCTTGTTGTTCTTCATTATTATCTATAGTTATAACATTAATATTGGTTTAAGAAACCGTACCCCTCTCTGAAAAAAGTTAACTTCTTATTTGCTATTAGCGTAGCATATTCTGTCCTATCATTTTAATTAAGTTTACCGGTGTATTTTCACGTAGCGTATTGTGTAGTGTATTGATATCTGAGGGAAAGGCTAGTAACATATTTTTGCATCGGTTAGTGATATCTTACGACTCTTGATTTGTTAATTTCACTCTGTATTTAGGAACCTAGTCTAGTAATCAGGTTTTTGAAAGTTATTATACCCTCCAAGATTATTTCTCTCGGAAAAGAAGTTATTCATGAGTAAGAAAATTAAACCGTTGGGAGAAGTGATTTTGGAGAAAAAGAATATAATACGGAATTTTCTTATAAGGTCGTAGTTAAAAAAGTTTTTAACGATAATCGTTGGTTTACAATTGGAAGATTATTATTGCCTGTGTTCAAGAGTAATATTTGAAGATATCACTGTCGTGATACGATTTGTTCTATTTTCACCTGCCTACACTTCCAACACTGTTCAATGAAAGTTGCCGTTGTAAAACTCGTGATCTCATTGGGCTCATGCATTGGTGGCGTGGGTCAAATGTTTTCATCTAGGTGTTAATTCTGTATGTGTTTTCAGTGTGGGAACTTGTCATTCGCTTTTTTCTTGTGAGTTTATTTAAGGGTAGAGTACAGTGGTAACTGCTTTAGTGGATGGTGAAAAATTAGTGACTGCAATGAATGACAATTTTTAATTTTCTTTGAATATGTGGTTGAATCGTGTATAATGTGCTTAATTGTTTCATTGTGTTCCTCGATTAAAACTTTGCCTCACTTATTCAATTTTATTATTCTCAGCTACAATTTTTGGTCAATTTAAGGTGACTTGTTAAAACTTTTATTTCTAGCTGTGATCCGATAAGCACATCCTGCTTTAACTGGGGCAGATGAAGACATGGAGGTGGGATTGAGGCTGAAAATCTCATTATTGAGAGGGTGGACAAGTGCAGCTGAAACCAGAGTGCGAAAATGAAGGAAGAGGAAGGGGAATAGAAGAGAAAACCTCTGTTGGGGCAGGTGATACATGATTTAAACCATCCATAGCCAGGACTTTCTTGGTCACATCCTAGATCAAGGGAGGATTAGTAAATTTTCAGTTAGTTCTTTCTTCAAAATGTGGATTTTATTATAATTATTTGTTTAAAGTAGAGACATTGAAGCCTGTCTTTGTTTATTTACCATTTGATGGGTGTTAACATTTTTTGTAACTTTGAATACCCATATTTCTGATAAGGGGACTTGAAAAGATTTCTCTGGTGGTGTTTTAGGTAAATGAAGAGCTTCACATTCATTTTCGATGACATAACATAGCTGCTGAATTTTGAATTTGAAAAATTGTGTCAAAATGTTAGTACTACCTTAATTACTATAGACCATGAACATGCTAGTATCAGCCATAAAAACTGTTTACTTGGTGCAAAATATAATAATATCAGGGAATATATATATATATATATATATATATATATATATATAATGTCTTGGTAGAAAATCGCTCTCGGCGACGATGCACATGCATAAAAAACACAGTTATACACTAAACAAACACAGAAACACGCAAAAAGGACACTCACAAAAGAAAACTTGTACGTTTCGACGTCAGGACGCCATCGTCAGCGGTAGAAGAATGATGAGAAGTTCGCTCTGTTCCCTTGGGAAGGAAAGGGCAGAGAGGAAGGAGGGGGGGTAAGTGCGAATGGATAGTGGTGGGGAGAGAGAGGTGGCTATTGGGCTATTAATTCAATGGGCTAGGTTTAGCCCGGGCTTTTCGAATGCCCTTGTCACCCAAATATGGGCGAATTCACGAATTTTCACGTCAACATTACCGGCGGATTCAGGAAGGGCTTCTATGATCTCTATGGAGAAACAATCGTCAAAATTTTGAGAGTGGGAGGCGGTATGTTTGGGAATGGGATCAAGAAAAGGTGGAGTTTTGGTGCCATGGCGGTGATTGTTCATACGGATATTGAGGGGGGTGGTACATTTTCCCACATAGAAGGCAGGGCAGAAATTGCAGGAAAGGCGGTAGATGATGTTGCTGGTGGTACAATTGGCCGTGGAGGAAGATCTTATGAGGGAGGGGGTGGCGGAGGGGCGGAGGAGAGAGCAGCATTTGCACCTCGGGCGTCCGCATGTTGAGGAAAGTGGCAGAGGGGCGGTGGGTTGCAGGGAGGGTTTAGTGGATTTAAGAATGTCCCGCAGATTTGAGGGACGCTTATAGGAAACTTTGGGACATGAAGGTAGGAGGAGGGAAGTAGAGGTATTGTTTTTTAAGATTGGATACAGGTCTTTCAATATGTTTTTGATCCTGTGGGCACCAGGGAAGAAAGTGGTGACAAGATTAAGTTGGTCAGGTTGGTGGGTCTTGGTCCGAGGGGTATATTTTGCAGTAGGAGACAGGATTTTATTTAAAAGCAATTTCTCTGGGTACTCTCGTTCTCTGAGGGAGTGATGGAGATTTTCGATATATTCTTTTAGAGAGGGGGCATTGCTGCAGATCCGGTGGCCGCGGATAGAAAGGGAATAAGGGATTGAGCGTTTGGTGTGAGAAGGATGACAGCTGTTAAAATGGAGGTATTGGTCGTGGTTAGTGGGTTTTTTGTGGACGGAGGTGATGAATTTACTGTCCTTAATTTGGATATTAATATCCAGGAACGTAATTAAGGAGTCAAAAATGGAAGATGTGAAGGAAACTGAGAATGAAGAGTTCAGTGTGGAAATGAAAGAAGATAAAGAATCACGGCCGTGAGGCCAGAGGACGAATGTGTCGTCAATGTAGCGGGCCCATAAGATATATATATATATATATATATATATATATATATATATATATATATATATATATATATATATATATATATAACCAATAAGGAGTCACAGGCGTGACAAGTAAAAACATAGTGACACAAACAAAAGAAACTCCATCCAAATGATCCAGTACTCTCTCCAGTTCGGAAGAAGACAGTTGATTGCTGTCGAAAATTAAACAACCATTCGTGTGAGTTTCTTTTGTTTGTGTCACTATGTTTTTACTTGTCACGCCTGTGACTCCTTATTGGTTATATTTTCACCACGTGTGAACTTCGTCGATTGAATATATATATATATATATATATATATGAAATAGAATAACTTGGCACTGATTGTGTTTTAATCGTATTCTTAAATATGTTTCCCAGTGATATCATGACTCATGTAAGCTGTTTCTTTCAGCATAAGCAACAGATGAGGATGAAGCATCAATGAGAATAGGAATACAAAAGAAATGCAACAGTTCTTCAAGTGGCATGGAAGAGCTTATATGACACCTAGGATTTTGTAACCATTAGTAATTTCAATAAATAGTATTTTTACTAATTTTGTATTTTCTTTCAGAAACACTCTCTTTTATACCTGTTGTAAGTACATCAAGTACTGGCTCCAGTCATATGGTTAGTTACAGCCATATGAATGTGCCATAATTACTATAACCTTATTTCCCATTTTTGGGTGCATTTAGTTCCAAAGTCTTTAATATCTTTTTAACATCAATTTGATATCGGTCCAGCATCATCAGCAAATGCCATTTTTATATCATTGTATAGTCAGGAAAGATATCCTTAGTATGTCAGATATATATCAATTTGACGTCGGTAACATGTCACTTTTGTGTCCTGTTATAGTCAGGAAAGATATATTTTTAACGTCAATTTTATATCGGTCTAACATCATCAGCAAATGCAATTTTATATATTGTATAGTCAGGAAAGATATCTTTTTAACGTCAATTTTATATCGGTCCGACATCATCAGAAAATGTCATTATTATATCAATGTATAGTCAGGAAAGATATCCTTCGTATGTCAGATATATATCAATTTGATGTCGGTAACATGTCACTTTTGTGTCCTGTTATAGTCTGGAAAGATATCCTTTTTATGTCAGAATTATATCACTTTGACATCGGCAGCAGATGTCACTTTTATACCGGCAAATGTTATCATTTTTTACCTAATGCCGATATCGGCAGCCGATATCGTTTTGATTAATAAGTGATCTATAATGATGTAAAAGTGATATCGGGCCGATATCAGCATGCTTCTGGGGTAGTAATAAATACATCATGTCTGAAGCTGAGGATTGGTGGAAATCAAGAATGCCTACATTGAATAATTGTCAACGTTGGAAATAGGGGGGGGAGGGAAGGTGGCCAGGGTTCTGACAAGGAGGGAGGCCAATTACGAGAATGGATTACGGACAATCGCTGAGGAAAATAGTGCAAAGGCTATTCAAGAAAGTGGAGCATAATTAACAAAGGAGATAGACATCATCATTAGCGGTGTATAAGGGTGAAGGGTCAGAGGGATTATAAACAGATACAACTATGTCTAAGAGAATAATGGTTAGGTAAAGAGGATAGAACAAATTTTTTTCATCTCATTTGCATGAGTTTGAGTGACTGAATGCCGGATTGAACGCAGTAAGTTAGAATTACACAGAAAGAGTTTAAAATGATGTAGTACCGGGGAAGATGGGTTAGTAGGAAGCCTAAAACATTTACTTGTTGAAGTTTAAACTATGGAATATACGATAGTTTGGAATTAATTTTCTAAGGAATCAAAATTTTGGCAAATGTTGTGCCGTTTCGGTACGTATTTCTCCGCGGCGGTGGAGAGGGCAGCACCGGCAGTCACGGCGCATGCGCGATTGACAGAGAGACCGGGACCTGACCGGTGGCCATCTATTGTCTGTTGCTCTACTTTGTACGGGTACCTGTGTGCCGATTAAGTTTGATTGTATTTCTAGAATTCAATACACGTGCCTATGTGAGGAAAAGGCTTTTGGAAGTTTTATTTTAACCAGGAGACTGCCCGGTCGTTTCAAATTGGTAGCAGAGCGTGGTTCGGTCTAACGTGTGAGTACTTTCTCCTAGTCAAATTAGGTCTTGTAGGGTTCGTTTTTCTGGTCCTTTGCTTTCCTTTCCATGGTCCAATCTCTTACCAAAAAAAATCCCTGAAGGACCTCAGAGGCGAGAAGATTACCTTTTCCTCCATCCGTGGGTTTCGTTTCTTGTTTTTTTTTGTTTGAGCAGCTAGAGTGATGGCGAAAGATTTTCCGACCGGTAGCAGTTGGATCTATGAGTTATCCAAAGAGGAGATTGTGCGACGGGTTCGTGACTTAAGCCTTGAGGAGAGCGGAAATTTGGACGAATTGCGAAAGCGACTGAGGGATTACGTTACCGTGACGCGTGATACAGAAGTCGACTCTAAGGTAAGCGCCGACCCAGAAGGGAACAAGTGTGATCGTGGAGTGGGAACGGTCGCTACCTTAATGGAGCGTCACAAGCGTCAGGCAATGGGGGAAGAAATATGCAGATGGGGCTTACGGTTCGAGGGCCATAGAGAAGAGAGCGTTAATCAGTTTTTAGAAAGGGCCGAATTGTTCAGAGAGAGTCGGGATTTATCGAAAGGCGTTATGTGGGACCTTTTGCCCGAGATGCTCGGAAACAAAGCTCTAGAATGGTTCCTCGCGAATAAATTCCATATCTTTTCATGGGACGACTTTTTTGTCGAAGTTCGGAATGCCATTCTCCCGGCGGGATATGATATCCGTTTGAAACGTGAAATGTTTGCTAGAACCCAAGGGGAAGGGGAGAGAATTGACGAGTTTATAACTGTAATGAGGACTATGAATCGTAGATTAAGAAAACCTTTAGTAGAATCATAACTGATGTCGCTGGCCTGCGAGAATCTCCATCCTTAATATCTGGAAAGGTTTCCGGGGGGAGGTATAGGGAATTTCTCAGAGATGTTACTTTTTGGTCGTCAAGTTGAGGAAAGAATATAACGTTGTAGATTGTACAAACCTCCCCCTTTACCAAGAGAACTTTCACATCCCGAGTTCGGATATGAAAGGCGACCAGAGAAAAATGACCGTAGAAGGGAAACTAATGAAGGGCGTGAAGGTTCAAGAGATTGGAGTCATGAGATACGCTGCTTTAAATGTAATAATATCGGTCACATTTCCAGGAATTGCCGAAATCGTGAATATTCTTTAAACTCGTTCAGCCGGGGAAAAATGGGAGGGGCCCCCAACCCAAGGCTAAATTAACCCTCCATCCAGGTAGTCGCCGTGGTAAAATGGGAGGTATCCGAGCGAGAGCGGCAACAGCAGCTAGGTTAGAGGTCAAAATTGGAGAATGTACCTTGGGAGCATTAATTGATTCTGGGGCTACTCGAAGTATAATTAGTCACTCGTGTTTCGAGAGTATCAGGTTAAAAGGGCTTGTAAGTAAAATTGAAGAATCGCGATGTAAATGTTACATCGCTTCCAGAGAACCTTTGAATATTTCAGTGTCAGGGGTATTAAAATTAAGGATAGGTTATTTCACATGGAAATGTCGATTGTTGGTTTGCGATGGGCTGTCACTTGAACTAATTTTAGGAGCTGACTTTATGTTGCATACGGGTATGATTTTGAATTTAGCCGATCAGTATTTTTGCTATAAGTTTGACCGTAATTGCATCCTAAGGCTAGTCTCAGATAAGAATACGGAGGTTGGAACTAGCAATATTGATTCCAGGAATGGGGACTTGAGAGGCGAGTACAAGGTGTTGTTAGAGCACCTGCCGGCACGAGAGGCAGAGCAGGAACTTTTGCCCGAAGTACTCACAAGGCGTTTGGGTTAGACCAAACTGATTCAATATGAAATTCTTCTTGATGATCCTACACCTGTCAAAAGTCACCCCTATCAGTTAAGCCCCCCGAAGTTGGAGATTTTAAGAAAGGAGATTAATGAGCTCCTTGACAAAGGTGTAATTGAAAGGTCAATCTCAGCATATTCATCCCCTTGTTTCTTAGTCCCAAAGGGTAAGGGAAACTTTAGAATGGTCGTGGACTATAGGAAGTTGAACGCGAAGCTCCGGATGGAGTCAGTACCCTTGCCGAATATAAATTCAGCTTTCGACTGGTTTGGAAGGGCTAAGTATTTTACCACAATCGACCTCAATTCGGCCTATTACCAAATCCCCGTGGCAGAATCAAATAAGCACTTAACTAGTTTCCGCACGGGTAGGAATCTCTATCAATTCAAACGGGTGCCCTTTGGACTAGCCACAGGGGCTCAGGCACTGACGAGATTATTAGATAAAGTGTTTTACGATATTAAGTATCGTTTTGTGCTCAACTACTTGAACGATGTGGTCATATATTTCGAAACCTTTCACGCCCACACGCAACATTTGCGAGAGATCTTCGCCAGGCTGAGAATGGCGGGTTTAACTGTGAATCCAAAAAAAGGTAAAATTCGCTGTGCGTGAAATTTCGTTCCTCAGACATTTAGTTTCCGCCCAAGGAGTGAAGGTGGATCAGGAGCGGACGAAGGCTACACGAGAATTCCCACACCCCAGGGACGTTAAGGGCAAAGCAAGATTCATCGGGATGGTAAACTATTTCGCTAAATTCATCCCAAGTTTTTCCGAGAACGCAGCCCCATTGAATGCACTTCGCGGAAAGAATGTTAAGTTTAATTGGGGCAGAGAGCAAGAGACAGCTTTCACAGCCCTGAAAGAGAGTATTATGTCTCCCCCAGTTCTTAAAATGGCAGACTTTTCGAAAGAATTTATTTTACAGACTGATGCCAGTTCACGGGCCGTGGGGGCAGTCTTATACCAGGAGTCGGACGGTATTAGACAACCGATCGCTTACGCGAGTCGTGCACTTTCCGCGCAGGAAAGGAATTATTGTACATATGAGCTGGAGTGTCTCGCAGTTTTGTTCGGGATTGGGAAATTCCGACAACATATGAAGCACGCCGAGTTTCTGCTAGAATCGGACAACCAAGCCCTGTCATGGTTATTAGCACATCCGCGACAGCTAGGTAAAATTGGCTGGTGGGTTATTCAAATATCCTCCTTGAAGTTTCGCGACCATCATGACAAAGGCTCACAAAAAGTCGTCGCGGATGCATTGTCACGGATGTTCGATTCCGAGGGGGCTCCGGAGGGCAATTTTGACGTCAAGGTGGATACCATAAGTACTAGCTTCCCGTTGGCTTTCGAAGAACTTTCCGTCCACCATGAACTGAAGGCGATTTTTGACAGACTAAAGGCAGGAGAAACCGTGGGCCGGTATGAAGTTATTAAGGGTACGTTATGTTGCCGAAATAACAAGAAACCGAAAATAGTAGTTCCGACCATTTTGAGGCCTATGTTGTTCTCTTATTATCATCAGTCGCCTTTCGGAAGGCACCTCGGAACAAATAAAACGATTCAAAATATTAGGGATCACCATGTGTCGAAAGGGATGGATACGGAAATTGCTGGGCGCATTAGAGGTTGTAAGACCTGCATTCTGAGTAAACCGGCACAAAATCAAAAGTACGGTTTTGTATCCTCTTGAGTCGCGGAGAAGCCGATGCAGAGCGTTTTTCTGGATTTCGTTGGCAAATTCCCGCGTAGCAAAAGAGAAAATACCATGATTATTGTGGCGGTGGATGGGTTTTCAAAGTTTTGTTGGACAACACCTCTCCGGGACAGCACTGCAGCCACCACGATAAAAGCGATACACGATAAAATTTTGGGGAGTTTTGGCCCTCCTTCTAGGTTCGTAACTGATAATGGGCCACAGTTTACCTCGCGAAGTTTCAACAATATGTGTTTCTCATATGGTATTGAGCATGTGAACACCCCATATTAGACGCAACCCTCTCTAGCCGAAAGATTTAATCGAAACCTGCGCTCGGCACTTATTTGTTTTCATGCAAATTCCCAAACGGAATGGGACAGCAATTTAACTTGGTTGCAGTTGGCCTTCAACACCGCGATACACGAAAGTCATAAGTGTACGCCTTTCGAATTAATGTTCACCTTCCGTAACAAGAGTCCGCTGTCACTCATTTGGCACCTTGACGATTTAATGCCAGATGATAGGTCTAACGTCAACATCAAAGAGAGGTGGTTGTCCGCGAAGAGAAATTTACTGCGGGCACACCGTCAGCTGGAAACAAAATACAATAAGGGTCGCTCAAAAAACCAGTTTGCAGTGGGAAACTTGGTGGTACTACGTGCAAACCCCCTCAGCTGTGCCTCTGATAAGAGAGCAGCAAAATTAATGCATAGGTGGAAAGGGCCCTACAAAATATCAAGATTCTTGACTCCAGTGACAGTAGCACTGACAAATGTTGAGGACGGAAGTTTTTTGCGGAGAGCTCATCTATCGCAGCTGAAAATGTGCGCGGATACAATAGGTGGTGAATAATTATGTAAGGTGTGTTATTTAATTTTGATAAAATCTCCAACAGCATGGTATACAGTAGCTTACACAGTGGCAGGGAGCTGGATTGGAGGGGGATTATGTGCCGTTTCGGCACGTATTTCACCGCGGCGGTGGAGAGGGCAGCACCGGCAGTCACGGCGCATGCGCGATTGGCAGAGAGACCGGACCGGGAATCGGAGCCGGGGGGACACAGTCTGTCGGGAGGAGTTCTGAGCTGGAGGCCACGGAGGAGTGGCCATCTATTGTCTGTTGCTCTACTTTGTACGGGCACCTGTGTGCCGATTAAGTTTGATTGTATTTCTAGAATTTAATACACGTGCCTATGTGAGGAAAAGGCTTTTGGAAGTTTTATTATATCCAGGAGACTGCCCGGTCATTTCAATGTGTTGGTATTGGAGAGAAATAACGAATGAGACCTTTTGATTAGGAGAGATTCCAGGTATTATTAACCCGTCAGCGGCCAAAGTTTTTTTTGTTTCAAAAATCGTTCATTTTTCTAAAATATGATGCCAATGTGCAATGAAGATTATTTGTAATTTTTTTCCCCCTAATATTCAGTAGAACCGGAAATACACCCCGGTGCCATATCGCATCGCTGGGCGTAAATAGGGTCTTATCGCTTATGAATGTATTTTTTCGTTCGAATGTAGAAAACTGCGTCAACTCTTTTTTAACTTCTATGTTTATTATTATAGATTTCACAAATTGTTTTTAGAGTGATTTGGGGCAAAGTATTTTACACAATATTACTTTTCAAATATCGAGTTCTGGTTTGTGACGAACAATAATTTCCATTACATTTCACAGACTTCTATTTTAAGTGTGGATTATGAGGTGAAATATTCCATTAAATCGTTGTGTTTTTTGGAAGTCGTCTTGTATCTTTTCATCTACTTTGCCCCGATGTGGAATAGTTCTGTATATGACAAGGTAAGTTTAAACGATTACCCTCCTTACCTCTCACTGCGACATATCCGCTCCCGTTTTCCGCATTATTATCCAAGCATTGTGAATATACACGTTAATCAGCGAGGAAAAAAGCGGCCACCACAATTTTTTACTCCACACCCCAAACCCGATAGCAATTCACTCCTCGATCTATGGGGTAAGTACCACCCATATTCTAGTTGTAAACCTTAAAGAGCTTTGGGCGTGGCGCGGTAATTTCTTTTTGGCGGTACTTGAATACCGAGCAATATTGGAAACAGGTTTCACAGCATAGCGTGTGAATGTAAACATGGCAACAATATTATCCACCCATTGAACAATCGTAATTGATACATCCTTGTCAGTGAATACTTATAACTTCCCCGTGTCTCCTTTTGAAAAGCTGATTTTGGCACGAGGAGGCATCCTTTTGGCAATCGGTTGTTGCGGATAATACCTGTGCCACTGCAGTCTCTATCCTTCAGCTCAACCAGAAGATTCATTTCTTGAACAAAAAATTCACATTTCCTTGAATTCATGGTATCCATATTGTAATATAATCTAAAATGAACCAAAAAGGTATTACCTGTGAAATGGTCGAAAACGAGGTTGTGCGGCAGGTGCCGTGCATCTTATCGAAGATTGATAGCATCGGTGCAACCAAATATCCAGCTTCTCTGTTCAAAAAACACACCTTGTAGCCGAATCTAATAGGTTTGCCTCTGATAACTGCTTACAACCAACTGATCCATAATAAGAGACCATACTTTCATCATAATCAAAATATTGCTCAGGTCTAAATTGCTTCCTCGTTTGTTCCTGAACTAGGTTCATTACGGGTGTCAACTTCCAATATGTGTCCATATAGTCAGGAGAATTGTTATCTGCGCAATGTAGTAAGCGTTCTGTTTCAAGGAAACGGTTCCTTCGCATTGAATTGCACACATGACCATTCTAGACGTCTCACGCTTCCTCCCAATAATGGTGCTTATCGAGGACATCATTATATCCTGACAGAATTAGAATTCCCAAAAATACTTTTCTGTTTCCGGGTAAACGTTAGGCGAAGTGCAATTGCAGAATATAGCATACCTATTACTCTCAGAAGCTAGGAAATTTACAACCTTTTCATTTAAAAATTTCAAAAACATCAATAGCAGTTAATTTCGAATGTCAAAATAGTCTCCGTTAGGGAATAAAGTATCTTTCACATTTATATCCGTGTTGTTCTGCCATTTAAGTTTAGGATTTTAATTCTTTTTCTACACGTTGTGATTCGATACATCTTGACAGTTCTCCTCTTCGGTTTTTTAGGATTTTCTGTTAGTGTCATTTTCAAAACGTGCGAGGGTCCGGCAGCAGGTTCACAAGTCACTGACTGAGCTGTTGAAATATTATTGTCACCCCTCATGGAATACTCATGTTCATTTTCTTCTGCTCTTGAAAACAACACTTCTGCTCTTGCTCTAAGCTGACGGCGAGATAAGTTATCCACCAAGCCACCCTCTTCATCTCCTGAATCTTCAGTCAAAACAGTATTCTCTGGTGGCTTGAGAAAATTTGGTGGACATCGTCTATTTGTTCCTCCTCTAGCAGATCTAAAACTTCATGAAGGGCCAAATTCCTAAGAAACAAGATTTTAACTTTGTCTCGATTTATATGTGCACCTCCAGGTTTTGTGACATCATCAATTTGAACATTCAAAAATGGGTAAAATTATGCATAATTGTTTCTTTTTGAGGATGTGAGTATATATTAATTTTAGTATATTTTGAGTATATTCGCACTTGTGCATATAATATACCGTATAACGAATTAATGAAACTGGCTAGATAAATAAATCAGGGAACAAATGCAGTTCGGAAAAGGTTCTAACTATGTAAAAGGAATAACATGAAGGCGATGTTGGAATAATTTTACAAAGAAAAAACCTCACGATTCCTAATCCCGAAATAAACCCGGAGCCTTCGCGATGGGAAGCCACCACTCTACCACTTGGTGCAACAGCTTTGGTCCACGAAATAAACTTAAATTTTCTTAGATCTCCTATTCGTTCTTATAGTTGAGGGAAATTACTTGCAAATAACATTTTGAGCTAAAAACCGCTTTTGTACGTAAGTAATGCCAAGATAGTGAGTTGATACGAGGAACGCCCAGCGGTGCCATATGGCACCGCTAATATTTGTGTTTACATATCTCAAAATGTACTAATCGCAAGTAGCTATATCGTAGCAAAATACTTAGGTGTACTTTATACTCCGCGAAAACATCGCTATCCAATTTTTACAACAATAATTATAAGTTATAAAAAACACTAAACTTGACCGAGTCACCATAATGTGTGCGCTTGGGAGAAGCCTCTTACTGTGTAACACATAGGAGGATCGTTAACGGTGGAAAACAATGCAAACTGATTATATAAGGGAGAAAGCCTCCTGCTAAGTAAACGCATCATTAGAACAGCTGGGAAATGCATATTAGATACTTGGTAGCAGTTTGAGCTCTACTGCGCAAAGCGATGCCGTATGGCACCCGTGGGCGCTGACGGGTTTGCTACACATGAATGTAATGAAGGCTGATACTTTGTTGGTATAAATGAGCTGAGGTGATTAAAAAGTAACAGTAAAAAATAAAATTTTTCTCCAGGGAAAGAGGAAGTAGACAAGGATATGTAAGAATTGAAATAAAATGCTTTGTTTTACCGAAAAAATAAAATCCTGTAAATAATTATATCATCATGAGACCAAAGAAAAAAATATGCCATCCTTGAATTAATGCAAAGCAGTGGGTCAATCCAAATGAATTTATCCCGAATTTAAAAAAAACTTGCTTAACATTTTGACTTTCCTAACTTTCATAACTTTCATACCTTGTTTTGGGCATCCAAAATATTGGTAAACTATGGAACGATGAATCATGGAAATCAAAAATGGAAGATATCACTTAGATACCCCATAGCAGTTTGGAAAAAGTATAAGGATACTTATAGAGAATTCTTAGAATCATCCTTTGATGCAATAAGACTGAATTACGAATGAAAGTTAAAATTCAAATCAATATAAAATAATTAAAAAATAATTGTAATCAACTACATTTTAGTCTGGTTCTATTATCCAATCGCACAAACATGTGAAAAATGGAATATCTATGTATTAACCCGCCATTGGTATCATATTAACCCGCCATATGAGATTTTCTCTCACACCAAATTTAAACTTGTGTTTACTTTGTTATCATGAGTGAAAATGAGTTCCCTTTCCTTCTAGCTGACTTCCTATCTCTTCCTATCAACCGACCGTCTCAAAAAGTATAATTGAATCGTCTGCAGCTGTGTAATGATATGTCTAATACCGTCGGCTACAAGGTGTGAGACTTTTCCTCATCGCGCGACAACAACATCACTGTGCAATGGGAGGGCCCTCGGTCCAAAGTAGTAGAGCGCTGTACCGGTGCGACTATAGTCCACCTCTTCAGCGTTAATGACAGTACAATTGTTCAAGGGGAAAATGGCGATACAAAGTAAAGGGACCAGTGTTACCTTTACAGTATTAGTGAAGGAGAAGAGGATGAAAGGCTACTAGTAAGCGGGTGCTATTTGGTGCACACTAAATTTACAAGAACTAAGCCTAAGGCAAATCGGGCGCCTGAACATTGAGGCATAAACCAGAGGCTGCGTCGTTTCTGCAAGGACATCGGAGCCTCCTTCGTTGACTTTCGGCCGGCAATCCGATCGTTTCGGAACCCTCTGAACCGGTCTGGTGTCCATTACACAGCCGAGGCAGCTAAGTGTGTAGCTGGTAGTATTTTAGAGCACTGCAGGCCTTTTTTCGGGTAGAGAGTAGGGCAGAGAGTAGGTCATGTAGTGGGTTATTAATTAACAAGGTCACGGAAATATTGGTAGGAATGAGAGCTTTTTTCAAATTCAGAATGACTTATTATCCGAAATAAATAAAAAATGTGGCTCAGGTACATCAAAAACAAGTGTCATTAATGATATAAAATACTCGATAGACAGGACTAGTAAGTCGTATCCCAGGTATTACATTTCCATTGTGGTTGTTAATTGCTGTAGTATAAAAAACAAAGTCGCTGATTTTCACCATCTCGTTGGGAGCACGGAAGCTGATGTAGTAATAGAATCAGAAAGTTTGTTATCGAATGAAATTGCGGATACCGAGATCTTCTCAAAATCATATGCAATTTACAGAAAAGACAGAACAGCGAGAACAGGAGGATGAGTAGTTAGTGCAGTCAAAAATGAGTTCGTCAGTAGAGCCAAAATATTTCCAGATAGTAATTTAGAAAGTGTGTGGTGTTCCATTAAATGCTCAACGAAAAGAATTTTTATTTGCTCATATTATAGACCACCCGATGCAGACTTAAATTCAGTTCTAGAGTTGGATAGACAGGTGAAGCGTCTCACACGTCAAAATAACGAAAATAATATAATTATTGGTGGTGATTTCAACGTTCCCTCGATTGACTGGAAGATATATAGTTTCAAAAATGGCGGTAAAGATAAGGAGTTGTGCGACACTCTAGTCCACACATTCACTTCTAATTCCTTACAGCAATTAGTCACAACACCGACCAGGGGAAACAACGTCCTAGATTTTTTGGCGACTAATATACCTGAAAGCGTCCTTAACGTAGTAACAGTGAACGGAATTAGCGATCACAGAGCAGTAAAGGCTAGATTCCATATTAGTACTGACAAAAAGGCACCGATAAAGAGGAGGGTATATTTATTTCACAAGGTGGATTTCGAAGGCTTAAAACAAGAACTATTGACCTCGTATTAAAAATATAGTGATATTAGTGAAAACCGTTGAACTGACTATACATAGAATACCTTTCGTAACATCACACAACTAGCCATAACTACCGCAATACCAAGTAAACTTAAAAAGGTCAATACTAAACCTAGGTGGTATAATGCGGACGTCCGGAAATCTCTCAAGCGACAACGAATACGGCACGCAAAAATGAGGAACGCACGTCAGGATCTCCCCGAAGAGGAGTATAAGAAGTTATGCGACAAATACAAGAAAACGAAAACAGCAGCTAAGACAGCCTTTCAAAATGCATTAACGAATTTCAAAAATAAAATATTGGGCGAATATTTAGAGGACAACCCAAAGGCGTTTTGGTCATACGTGAGGGAGGTTCAAGGCTGCAAATCAACAGTAACGTCACTAAAGAACAATCTAGGAGAAAGAGCAAATGACAAATTAGATGAAGCAAATATACTCAACGCCTTTTTTCAAAGCGTCTATACTAAATGCTCTCCAAACGACACCACTACAATGCCTAGGCTATATAAGCACCCAATGCAGTCAATTAATATCACTAGTCGTGGAATAGAGAGTCATCTGAAATCCATTAATTCCAAGAAATCATCCGGTCCCGATCAAATTCCCGCCCGAGATTATAAAGAATTAGCATCAAAAATAGCACCATACCTTAAAATAATCTTTGAAAAATCTCTAACACAACATCGTGTTCCTTACACTTGGAAAATCGCGAACGTTACACCAATATTTAAAAGTGGCGATAGGGATGAGCCCAGTAACTATAGACCGATTTCCCTTACGTCTATCTCGTGCAAGTTATTGGAACAAATAATCGTCAGTTCTATTATGGGGTACTTGGATAGTCAAAACTTGTTAACGCCAAATCAGCACGGATTCCGGAAAGGCAGGTCATGCGAAACACAGTTGGCCCTCTTCCTTCACGACATTCTTTCCTCGGGAGAAAAGCTTGTCCAAGTAGACTCAATATTTCTAGATTTTAAAAAAGCTTTCGATAAGATCCCTCATTCAAAGCTACTCACATACTGCTAGAGCCAACGTACTACGGTAGAAGCGATCACAGGAATAAAATAAAGGGAATTGACTGCAGAACCGATAGATTTAAAATGTCATTTTTCCCACGTACAATAAGGGATCATAATAGTTGCAATAGATCAATCACTTGAAACTCCCACCCTCAATAGGTAGAGTAGAATTTTCACTTGTGCTTAATAACACCACATAATTACTAACTCTTCACACCGGTCGATTAGTCCGGCATTATTTTATTTTGTTCTTTGCATGAGGTAGCATCTCGTAGTATTCATAAATTAACGATATCAGTAATATTAACCACTACATGTGTCTATAGCATTTGTCTGCATGTTTGTATATTCTTTTACGTATCACTCTCCCAGTTTCCGGTTGGATTGCGCACTGTTCTCCTGACTGCATTTGGCCTGCGCCTAGCACCAGGGGGAGCGTGCGAGGTTCGGATTTGTTCCTGGAACGAGTGCTACATGCCTGGTGTGGAAACACCCCGTGCCACACACCCTGGTGGTAGCTTGCATGGTACATTGTAGATGTAGACAATAACAGAATTGAAACATTAAAACATTTTTACATTTTCGAAATAGATTATATAACTTTTTAAATATATATATATATATATATATATATATATATAACCATTCATTCATTCACTCAAACCGCTCACAGGCGTAAATAATAAATAATTTCGTTCAAACAGAGGGTGAAAGAAAGATGATAGGAAAAACACAAAATTGTGAAGTCCAATGGTGGTGCGAAGATGTTATGATGGCCGATTCACAGTGAAAAAAATTCGACTAGGCCGGGAATCGAACCACGGACCTTTCGATGTCGCGCCGAATGCTCAGACCACCGAGCTACCTAGTCTTGTAAGAATCACTGGAATCGGCGGGGGGTTTATATGAACCAAACGCCCCCAAGACTAGCCCGTAAAGTTCACCGAGAGATGGCGACAGGGCGTGTTCACCCACCGGCAGAGAATGAATTACGAACACAGAAGAGGAAAGGAAAGCTTGACTCAGGCACACAGACAGTGGTAAAGATACAGTACAGGCGTTTCGGGGCACGCAGAGCCCAAGAAGTAGAAATGAGCCATTCCGGCCATACAACCATTCATTCATTCACTCAAACCGCTCACAGGCGTAAATAATAAATAATTTCGTTCAAACAGAGGGTGAAAGAAAGATGATAGGAAAAACACAAAATTGTGAAGTCCAATGGTGGTGCGAAGATGTTATGATGGCCGATTCACAGTGAAAAAAATTCGACTAGGCCGGGAATCGAACCACGGACCTTTCGATGTCGCGCCGAATGCTCAGACCACCGAGCTACCTAGTCTTGTAAGAATCACTGGAATCGGCGGGGGGTTTATATGAACCAAACGCCCCCAAGACTAGCCCGTAAAGTTCACCGAGAGATGGCGACAGGGCGTGTTCACCCACCGGCAGAGAATGAATTACGAACACAGAAGAGGAAAGGAAAGCTTGACTCAGGCACACAGACAGTGGTAAAGATACAGTACAGGCGTTTCGGGGCACGCAGAGCCCAAGAAGTAGAAATGAGCCATTCCGGCCATACAACCATTCATTCATTCACTCAAACCGCTCACAGGCGTAAATAATAAATAATTTCGTTCAAACAGAGGGTGAAAGAAAGATGATAGGAAAAACACAAAATTGTGAAGTCCAATGGTGGTGCGAAGATGTTATGATGGCCGATTCACAGTGAAAAAAATTCGACTAGGCCGGGAATCGAACCACGGACCTTTCGATGTCGCGCCGAATGCTCAGACCACCGAGCTACCTAGTCTTGTAAGAATCACTGGAATCGGCGGGGGGTTTATATGAACCAAACGCCCCCAAGACTAGCACGTAAAGTTCACCGAGAGATGGCGACAGGGCGTGTTCACCCACCGGCAGAGAATGAATTACGAACACAGAAGAGGAAAGGAAAGCTTGACTCAGGCACACAGACAGTGGTAAAGATACAGTACAGGCGTTTCGGGGCACGCAGAGCCCAAGAAGTAGAAATGAGCCATTCCGGCCATACAACCATTCATTCATTCACTCAAACCGCTCACAGGCGTAAATAATAAATAATTTCGTTCAAACAGAGGGTGAAAGAAAGATGATAGGAAAAACACAAAATTGTGAAGTCCAATGGTGGTGCGAAGATGTTATGATGGCCGATTCACAGTGAAAAAAATTCGACTAGGCCGGGAATCGAACCACGGACCTTTCGATGTCGCGCCGAATGCTCAGACCACCGAGCTACCTAGTCTTGTAAGAATCACTGGAATCGGCGGGGGGTTTATATGAACCAAACGCCCCCAAGACTAGCCCGTAAAGTTCACCGAGAGATGGCGACAGGGCGTGTTCACCCACCGGCAGAGAATGAATTACGAACACAGAAGAGGAAAGGAAAGCTTGACTCAGGCACACAGACAGTGGTAAAGATACAGTACAGGCGTTTCGGGGCACGCAGAGCCCAAGAAGTAGAAATGAGCCATTCCGGCCATACAACCATTCATTCATTCACTCAAACCGCTCACAGGCGTAAATAATAAATAATTTCGTTCAAACAGAGGGTGAAAGAAAGATGATAGGAAAAACACAAAATTGTGAAGTCCAATGGTGGTGCGAAGATGTTATGATGGCCGATTCACAGTGAAAAAAATTCGACTAGGCCGGGAATCGAACCACGGACCTTTCGATGTCGCGCCGAATGCTCAGACCACCGAGCTACCTAGTCTTGTAAGAATCACTGGAATCGGCGGGGGGTTTATATGAACCAAACGCCCCCAAGACTAGCCCGTAAAGTTCACCGAGAGATGGCGACAGGGCGTGTTCACCCACCGGCAGAGAATGAATTACGAACACAGAAGAGGAAAGGAAAGCTTGACTCAGGCACACAGACAGTGGTAAAGATACAGTACAGGCGTTTCGGGGCACGCAGAGCCCAAGAAGTAGAAATGAGCCATTCCGGCCATACAACCATTCATTCATTCACTCAAACCGCTCACAGGCGTAAATAATAAATAATTTCGTTCAAACAGAGGGTGAAAGAAAGATGATAGGAAAAACACAAAATTGTGAAGTCCAATGGTGGTGCGAAGATGTTATGATGGCCGATTCACAGTGAAAAAAATTATATATATATATATATATATATATATATATATATATATATATATATATATATATATATATATATATATATATATATATATATATATATATATATATAGTTCAGAGCATCCGGCGCGACATCGGAAGGTCCGTGGTTCAATTCCCGGTCAAGACGAATTTTTTCACTTGGAATCGGCCATCATTCCATCTTCACATTACCATTGTGTTGTCAAATTTTATGTTTCCTATCCTCTTTCTTTCACCACCTGTCTGAACGAAATATTTATTTTATATATATATATATATATATATATATATATATATATAACCATTAATTCATTCACTCAAACCGCTCACATGCGTAAATAATAAATTTTTCGTTCAAACAGGTGGTGAAAGAAAGAGGATAGGAAACATAAAATTGAAAAACACAATGGTGATGTGAAGATGGAATGATGGCCGATTCCAAGTGAAAAAAATTCGTCTAGACCGGGAATTGAACCACGGACCTTCCGATGTCGCGCCGGATGCTCTGAACCACTAAGCTATCTAGACTACTAAAGAAACACTGGAATCGGCGGGGGGTTTATATGAATCAAACACCCCCAAGATTAGTCCGTAAAAGTCGCCAAAAGATGGCGCTGGACATTTTCACTCACCGGCAGAGAAGAAATTACGTACACAGAAGAGGAAAGCAAAGTTTGAATCAGGCACACACACAGTGGTAAAGATACAGAACAGGCGTTTCGGGGCACGCAGAGCCCAAGAAGTAGAAATGAGCTATTCCGGCTATACAACCATTCATTCATTCACTCAAACCGCTCACATGCGTAAATAATAAATATTTCGTTCAAACAGGTGGTGAAAGAAAGAGGATAGGAAACATATAAAATTGTACAACACAATGGTGATGTGAAGATGGAATGATGGCCGATTCCAAGTGAAAAAAATTCGTCTAGACCGGGAATTGAACCACGGACCTTCCGATGTCGCGCCGGATGCTCTGAACCACTAAGCTATCTAGACTACTAAAGAAACACTGGAATCGGCGGGGGGTTTATATGAATCAAACACCCCCAAGATTAGTCCGTAAAAATCGCCGAGAGATGGCGCTGGACATTTTCAATCACCGGCAGAGAAGAAATTACGTACACAGAAGAGGAAAGCAAAGTTTGAATCAGGCACACAGACAGTGGTAAAGATACAGAACAGGCGTTTCGGGGCACGGTCTAGACGAATTTTTTTCACTTGGAATCGGCCATCATTCGATCTTCACATCACAATTGTGTTGTACAATTTTATATGTTTCCTATCCTCTTTCTTTCACCACCTGTTTGAACGAAATATTTATTATTTACGCATGTGAGCGGTTTGAGTGAATGAAATAATGGTTGTATAGCCGGAATGGCTCATTTCTACTTCTTGGGCTCTGCGTGCCCCGAAACGCCTGTTCTGTATCTTTACCACTGTCTGTGTGCCTGATTCAAACTTTGCTTTCCTTTTCTGTGTACGTAATTTCTTCCCTGCCGGTGAGTGAAAATGTCCAGCGCCATCTCTCGGCGACTTTTACGGACTAATCTTGGGGGTGTTTGATTCATATAAACCCCCCGCCGATTCCAGTGTTTCTTTAGTAGTCTAGATAGCTTAGTGGTTCAGAGCATCCGGCGCGACATCGGAAGGTCCGTGGTTCAATTCCCGGTCTAGACGAATTTTTTTCACTTGGAATCGGCCATCATTCCATCTTCACATCACCATTGTGTTGTACAATTTTATATGTTTCCTATCCTCTTTCTTTCACCACCTGTTTGAACGAAATATTTATTATTTACGCATGTGAGCGGTTTGAGTGAATGAATGAATGGTTGTATAGCCAGAATGGCTCATTTCTACTTCTTGGGCTCTGCGTGCCCCGAAACGCCTGTTCTGTATCTTTACCACTGTCTGTATGCCTGATTAAAACTTTGCTTTCCTCTTCTGTGTACGTAATTTCTTCTCTGCCGGTGAGTGAAAATGTCCAGCGCCATCTCTCGGCGACTTTTACGGACTAATCTTGGGGGTGTTTGATTCATATAAACCCCCCGCCGATTCCAGTGTTTCTTTAGTAGTCTAGATAGCATAGTGGTTCAGAGCATCCGGCGCGACATCGGAAGGTCCGTGGTTCAATTCCCGGTCTAGACGAATTTTTTTCACTTGGAATCGGCCATCATTCCATCTTCACATCACAATTGTGTTGTACAATTTTATATGTTTCCTATCCTCTTTCTTTCACCACCTGTTTGAACGAAATATTTATTATTTACGCATGTGAGCGGTTTGAGTGAATGAATGAATGGTTGTATAGCCGGAATGGCTCATTTCTACTTCTTGGGCTCTGCGTGCCCCGAAACGCCTGTTCTGTATCTTTACCACTGTCTGTGTGCCTGATTCAAACTTTGCTTTCCTCTTCTGTGTACGTAATTTCTTCTCTGCCTGTGAGTGAAAATGTCCAGCGCCATCTCTCGGCGACTTTTACGGACTAATCTTGGGGGTGTTTGATTCATATAAACCCCCCGCCGATTCCAGTGTTTCTTTAGTAGTCTAGATAGCTTAGTGGTTCAGAGCATCCGGCGCGACATCGGAAGGTCCGTGGTTCAATTCCCGGTCTAGACGAATTTTTTTCACTTGGAATCGGCCATCATTCCATCTTCACATCACCATTGTGTTGTACAATTTTATATGTTTCCTATCCTCTTTCTTTCACCACCTGTTTGAACGAAATATTTATTATTTACGCATGTGAGCGGTTTGAGTGAATGAATGAATGGTTGTATAGCCGGAATGGCTCATTTCTACTTCTTTGGCTCTGCGTGCCCCGAAACGCCTGTTCTGTATCTTTACCACTGTCTGTGTGCCTGATTCAAACTTTGCTTTCCTCTTCTGTGTACGTAATTTCTTCTCTGCCGGTGAGTGAAAATGTCCAGCGCCATCTTTTGGCGACTTTTACGGACTAATCTTGGGGGTGTTTGATTCATATAAACCCCCCGCCGATTCCAGTGTTTCTTTAGTAGTCTAGATAGCTTAGTGGTTCAGAGCATGCGGCGCGACATCGGAAGGTCCGTGGTTCAATTCCCGGTCTAGACGAATTTTTTTCACTTGGAATCGGCCATCATTCCATCTTCACATCACCATTGTGTTGTACAATTTTATATGTTTCCTATCCTCTTTCTTTCACCACCTGTTTGAACGAAATATTATATATATATATATATATATAATTCAACTACTGAAGGACGCGGGTGCGCCGGACAGTGCCGCATCACTACCCGGCAACCGCCAGGCCAACCCCGAAAGGCAATCGCTCATGCACAGGACAGGAAAATACGAAATTATAATTATTCAGGTTCCGATAAAGGACCAGCGACCAGCTCCTTCCTTGATGGGAATAAAATGCGGCCAATGCACCGCGCTCAAGGTCCCCGTCAGACACGGCAAGCACCCGGAACGTTGCCCGGCAACTAAATGAGCGCCTTTTTACCTCAGGACCAAGGAACTTCAATTGACAATGAAAGAATGTTCGTATCCATTCAATGACACAGTTTAATGAACATTAACCGACATATAAAAAAAACGTACCCTGGTGAGGTGAGGGATGAAATGGAGTGTAAGGAAATGAACAATTATATGACCAAAATGATGAATAATTGCGAAGTAATACACACAAGAAAACAAAAATTTACAAGTATTAACACTTCTGGGTGCGTAAATTGCACACGAAAATTAGGATGATTTGTGATTATAATTCACTGATGGTTTATTTTACACCGCGCACTTAGCGCACGACCACTCCGACTGAATAACGGACAGATTCCGGAGACGTAAGGGAGGGACAGTTGCAAACTTAACACGGGTGTCTCCGTACGACGACACGAGACTTCCGGCGGACGAGACGAGGCTCACCGGTTCTGGGGTTTTTTACCTACGTGACGGCCGTTAGGCGAGGTGTTGATGGAGGAACATCGTCACTCGAATATCAGGACACCACCTTATTTGGCCCAATTGTCACGCCGCTCTCGCCCAGATGACCGCAACTCACACTCGTCTCAACTCTCGGCCGCTCGTGCCTGCCATGAACCCGGCTTCCGCGGTGATCGGAAACGTCTGCCCTGTCTGCCTCTCAATCACAGTCTGACCTCTCGGCCACATGCACACACTCACTCGTTTTTTTTTTAGTTCCAAAATTTCACACCCCCCACACACACACGCGCATCGATGGGAGGCTCGGGAACCAATTCGATCCCTTGCGCGGGAACATACAAAAAACATCATCACACTTAACATTTAAAAGTGACGAAAATAATTTCGTTAAAATATATATATTTATATTATTTTTTGAGGGTCTCTGGTTCCAACGGGAACCAGGACAACAAGTTTTTCTCTCCTGACAATTTTAATTAATTTTTTTGAACTATTTTGTTTGTTTTTTCACTTTTTTCCAGGAATTTTTGGGTCCCGGTTATATAGCCTAAGCTGGTATAAAATCTGGGACCACCATGAGACCACTAACGTTAGTGTTTTTGTTTCACTCAGTTGCGTTACACTTTCGCAACATGCGGGAAAAGTTGATTCATTTCATGGAGAGCAGATACGATAATGCAAATTTATGAGTCATGAGAAAGTATGCCCTCATAAATAAATATTTTTTCTTGAGAATAGTAATTTTCTTTATTTATACCCAATAGTATCATCGCCAGTAAAATTAGTAATGATTACGTAATTGTATCAGTAATTGTGTATATGTGGAAATAATTGTTTGAAATTAACATTTAGAAAATTAAATTAAATGTAAATATAGTGTAATATATTGCCAATAAATGCTCTATGATAGATAGTCAATGGAACATCTGAGTGTGAGAAAAAGTCTCACACGCGACCGCTCGCCTGATAAGTAGCTTAGCGACCACTCCCGGGTTAAGAAGACATTGCGTTTATGTGTGTTTTTGGATGTTCGAAAAGTTTAGCTACTTCCAGGTGTCAGACACCCATCATCTTACCCTGAAATGAATCGTCTTGGTAAGCTAATTTCAGAAAAATGGCAAACGTTTGTTTATTTATTACAAGTTATTTATACAATTTTCAGTGACTCCCATAAGAAAAACACGTAAAGCTGATGTATTTTCGTTTCATTCAGACTTTTTTATATATAAAAAATGTAATTAGAAATAAAAGTCGTACTAAATCAAAAGAATTACCAACAGAAAGATAACTGATTAGAAATCCTTTATTTTTAAACCCAATATAATTTTCCAGTCGAAATTGTGATAAATGTTATAATATGTGTCCATATTTAGCAGACTTGTTGCGTTTTTGAGTCAACAGACATGGTAATATTTAAAGGCGAGATTCCGTTTATTTATTTTCACTCTGAACTAATGAAATAATAAATTAATGACTACACAAACTAAATACTGTTATAGCAACCGAATGTTTACTGAAATATTAACTGACTATTAGTCATTGAAACACGTGAGCGGTGAATGTTTACCTGAATAATAATAAATCAAGGTAGATGAGCTCTACGGCCTGTATAGATTAACCAGATAAGATATTTCTCCAATGGCCGTAAAATATATGCACCACTCGTCAAAAATCAAACACTTACTGTGTTGGTTTGCGGGAATGGGGACTCCACAACAGGGACCAACCACATTAAAACTATTCAAGATTATGGCTATAAAGATTCTGTAATCGACAACATTGTTAAAAAACATAAGTTTAAGAGACTAATACAAAATTCCACTACACTAAGAAAATATGAAAATACTCGCTACATTCAACTGCCTTACCACCCGAAAGTCACCAAAGGTTTGGAAAAGATATTTAAGACAGTGAACACCAAAATATCTTTCAGTAATAATTACAAACTAAAAAACATATTAGGGAATACCAAAGACAAAATAGATAATATCAATGAGTCCGGTATATATAAAATATCTTGCTACTCATGCGATCTGGCATACGTAGGGCAAACTCGTAGAAACATTAAAACCAGATTTAAAGAACACATGGCCCATTACAGATTCAACCGACCGGAAAAATCCTGCATGGCACAACATTTAATCGACACAGAACACGAAACATCAGAACAAAACCCTCAACTCATCAAACAAACAGATAATCATTTACTTGACGCCTATGAAAGCTTATAAATATATATACAAACTTAGAAAAAACCTTGTTAACAGCGACAAACCCGATTTCTTTCTCTCCATTATTTTCTATTATAGAGTATGAAGTTCTTCATTTTCACCGTTTTCGCAATTTTCTAGGTACTCTCTGACCACAACTGTCATTTAGTTTTAAATTTAAAAATTTTTTCATCAGTTGCAATCCCCACGCTTCACTTCAACGGCCAGTTTGTTTTGTTTCCCCTCCCCCCCCCTCTGGACACACTACAACGGTCATTAGCTTCCACCCCCCCCTTCCTGCCAACGGTCAATATGACTCCAACCACCTTCCCTACTTCAACGGTTACGTTCCTTCACTACCGCATCTATTGGCCATTGTCTCCCTTTCTCCCACCCCTCCACGCCTCCCCCACTCTCGAATTTACCCACATTCCCACTGCTCACCAATGACCTTTTAGCCGTTACCAATTTACCCCCCCCCGTTTCCTAACCCTTTTGTCCCTTCCCTATTTATTCTAGGATTGTCCTCCTCTTCATTCGCTTTCAACCTCGTGTTGCTTGTGTTTTTCCCTTCAGCTCGCTGAAGAGGACCACTTTGTGGTCGAAATACGCGTATACGAATTTCACCCTCGTTCCCTGTTTGTTGTTTTTCTATTTGACCACGCTCTTTTTGAGCTGTTCTCCCAGAAATTTGGGGCCCTGCTGTGTGTGTGATTGAGTGTTTTGTGTGATTGCGTGTGTGGTTGTGTTAATGATATGGCAGCCTTAGTACAGTCACTACAGCTCACCTAAGGATCCCAGGTTATAACCCAGGAATCCTTAGCTGGGTCTCATTACTCTACAAAGGATTCCAATTGGGTTGTGTGCGTGTGTCTGTGGTGGTCACTGGCGAGGAAATTACTTTCCCGTAAACCACCATAGGAGGGTATTCTGGTGGAGAGGCTTTGGTTGGTCCCTGTTGCGGAGTCCTCATTCCCGCAAACCAACACGGTAAGTGTTTGATTTTTTGACGAGTGGTGCATATATTTTACGGCCATTGGAGAAATATCTTATCTGGCTAATCTGAATAATGGTGTCAAGATTGTTGAAATCAAGGTAAGTGCGATAAACGTCTTTAAATATACCTATCTAAATTTCTCTCGCATTAATTTTTACGGAAATTGTGATGACCATATGAAATACAAAATAACTTAAACTTAACTCCCGACGTCTTAACTACAAGAAAGAGAGAATCACGTGATACCACAGGCTAGCGAAAACCGTTATAACCGTGAGCAATAATTTCAAGGGATTATTTATTACACGATAACATTTAGTCTCATAAGAAGAAAAGCTTTCATTCGATGCAAGTGTTTCTTATTTTGCCTTTATTAAGGTGTATTATAGATTAGTTGACTGGTAGTGTAGGGTATAGTGTAATGCATGTTGGTGATTACTCACCCCCTGCCACACACCCCTGAGGTGGCTTGCAGGGTATTTTATAGATGTAGATTGTAGATGTATGGTTCACCTCATTCTCTCCATGGGCGGTTAATGAAGTGTTTATGGTATTCTTAATTGTATTTGCAATTTTCACACAATGGGTGCTCTTTTCACCTCATAAAACAGTTAAGAGTTCTTCTTCTTCCCATTGAATTTCAACGGGCACCCGCTACTAGCTTTGATATAAAACAAATTGTCATTTTTTCACAAGAATGAGGGGCAGTTAAACATGAGTTTCTTTGAATCACGCTCAACATGGTGTCATGCTTATTTAAAAGCTCAGTAATAAAATAGCAGCGCGGAGTCTCCTGAGTCATGACTTCAAAACTTATAAATATCTGTGCGATAATATAAAAAAATCCACTATCAATGGTATTATTGAAATAATGTGTTTTAAGTACTCGAGTACGATCGTAGCTGCTAGGAATACCAAGGAGAAAAATCCAGGATTTGTCCACTGTCATTATATAAATGGCATTGACTCTATTTTTATAATTACCGTAATTACATACCTCCATCAGTAAGAGTAAAAGTAAGGAAACTAGTCGCAGTAGTGGTCGTTCCGGACGTTCCACCGACATCAACTGTTCCAGGAACCCTCACTGCTGTATTTGTTCTGAAATACATTATTACAATGTGTTATAATATATTAGGAGTTTAAATGTGAATTAAATAGCAAATACTTATATAAGGCGACATATTGAGATATTTACCCTAAATATTAGAGTATAGTTGAAATTTTTGGTAGTTTAAAGTTCTGGATTTTATAGCTCATAGAGTAGATCAGTTAATGATGAACTTTTCTCGTAAGTAGGTAGGTTATATAATAATAGTGCAATAATATATTTATTTATCCGTGGATTAAACGTTACAAGCCTATTTTAAATTTCAAATACATAAGGATAAATTAGGAATCCCTTTTAGGCATTGCCTGCATTAGGATACCTCAGGACAAATTACAACACGAATAATTGAAAGAATAAGTAAACTGAGACCTGGTACGAAACATAAATAAATGCATGAAAAGTTAACAATTTGTTGTTTAATCTCAACCTGTCGTCCATACAAAATAAATTGAGTAATAACCGTACTATTACCAAAAAATACATCTAGATTTTCTACATTAAGTAACCATTTTTTTACTATTATTAAAAAAGATGTTAAACTGTTTGAACCTCTTATTCTAACTGACATTCTAGGAAATAATTTTGGCCCTACATAGATAAATGAGCGTTTGAACAGGGCAAAATTTGGTTTGGGTAAAATATACATTTTTGAAGATCATAGGTTGCATACATTGGTTTTTGGTTCCTCTTTAGGTTTATTACCACTTCTGAGGTAGAATAATTTCAATAATTTGTTGACGTAAAGATGACGTAAAGGAAATAACTATAGATCCACAAATATGGGGAAGGACGGTTCAAATTGACATTTTCTAGCAATCGGTCTCACTATTACTTTTTGGAGAATCAGCATCGGATTGAGCGAATTTTTATAGGTACCCCCCCACTAGATTATCCCGTAGTTTAATTTTGATTGAACTTACGCATTACAAATAGTTTTAATGAATTGTCGGGGACATTTATTTCGAAGGAAATAAAACTTCGCGTGGATAAATTTAAGTTCTCTTGAAATTTGGTTAATGTGTTTATACCACTTTAAATGCTGATCTACAGTCACTCCCAAGTATTTGTATTCAGGCACACGTTCAACATGTTTACAGTTGTTGCAAAAGTTTTGATCACAATTTGGTTTATGACAGGTTAATTGCCAATTAATTGAGAAACGATTGCATACATTAAAACGCAAAAATTTCGTCTTTTCACTCAACAATCATTTATTATTATCCATCCATTCACTAAGTATGCTTAAATCTGCATCCATATTTAGTCTCACCTCTTCCTAAGATGATCCTTCATGAATAAGTGCAATATCATCAGCAAAGGCAATTAATTTTCCGGTGAATTTACAGTTACATAAGTCATTTGTATAGATAAGAAATAATATTGGATCTAACACTGAGCCTTGAAGCACACCTGAACATATGGTTTCATAGTCACTGACCCAATCATTTACCCGTACACACTGTTAGTAGGAATATAAATAACTCTTAAACTATTTCCATGGTGTGCCGCGAACATCTATTCTACTTAACTTTTCCAACAAAATATCACGATTTATGGAATCAAAGGCCTTTTTTATATCTAGGAACAGGACTGCAACGCGTTTATTAAAATTAATTGCGTTGTAGCCATGTGTCATGAGGCATTTTTGAACCCGTATTGGTTACAACTTAAAAAATTTGCATGTCCAGGTAGGACAAAAGCCTTTTTTTTAACTAGTTTCTCAAGAATTTTCGAGTGAACAGATAACATTGAAATTGGTCTATAGTTTGTTATATTGCGTCGGTCACCTTTTTTATATAGGGGTACAACGATAGCTTTCTTTAGGTCATCGGGAAATTTGCCTTGAATATAACTTATATTAAAAATATGCCTCAGAGAATCAGAAATTAGTTTAAATATGTTTTTTAGCATTGCTACATTTGTTCCGTGTGGACCAGCGGATATTCCAGATTGAAAAATGCTCACAGTTTTATGTATTTCGAAAGATGACCCTGGTTCTAGAGACATTGAACTAGGATATTTAAGATTGGGATATAGGATTTTAGGCTCAGAAACATTTAATGCTGAAGGGAGATTTTTTTGGTGGACTCGAAAATACTAATAAAATATTTGTTGAATTCTTTTACTCAAACTGCTGGATCTGTGAGAAGTTGGTTATTAATCACTAGCTCTGGCGTGTGAGAAACTTTTAGTGTTTCGCCAGTTAATTCTTTCAGTGCACTCCACTGCTCTTTTGCATTACCTTTCCACTTGTCAAATTGCTACATATAGTAGCTATTAGCAGCTTTTCTTGTGACTGCTCGCAATTTGGTCTATGTTTAACTATTCTTTTTTCTTAACTCCTCGTTATGATAATTCTTCTGTAGCTTTTAAAGTAAGAGGTTTTTGAGGTCCATTTTTTCAATAAATGATCAGTCATCCAAGGTTTTAGTTTTTTAAGTTAACTACACGTTGCGTATGGAGCTTTGAGTCCTGGACACAGCTTCTCAATATATTTAATAATCAAGAAAAGCTTTTCGATACGTTTGTTTCATAATAAACAGGACCCCAATCGATGGCACTGTCTACTTTTTAATACGTCGTACTGAATATTATTAGAATTAATCGAGTAAGAACTATGAAAATTAAAGTTTTTAGCATGCTACTACCTGAGATGGACAATACAGTCACGCAGAATGATCAGTTACCGACAAGTGAGCTACACTTTGCGCTTATTTCAAATTTAAATGAGTTAGAAAACCAGGCAAAAACATGGTCAATACACTCCGCTGTCTCAGGCGTAACTTTATGGAATTTGCTTAGCATATTGAATGAGAAACAGTAACTTTTTTATTCCACATGTATTTATTGACGACGACATTGTATTAATTAGAGACGACATAAGCTTAGAAAAAGGACTATGATTTTTGGTACCTGGAATGTTCAGGGTGTATCTAGGAAACTAATAGAAGTAACAAATGAGCTAAGAAAAATGAAAGTAGATATCGCTGTAATTACAGAAACTAAGAAAAAGGGACAAGGCTCAGAAAATGTAGGTTACTATGATCACTTTTATAGCGGGGTCTCTAAGGATAAAAGGGCACAACAGGGAACATCCATCCTCATTCGAAAGAGTCTCAGAAAAAATGTAACATCATGGGAGCCAATCAATGAAAGATTGATAAAAATGAATCTCTGTATGCTCGGCTTCAGAATCACTATACTGTATATGGAATAAATGAAAACTCGCTTGTAAATGAAAACCAGGAATTCTTTGAACACCTAAATGATGAAATAATAAAAATTGGAAACTCAAGAAAACTTATTATAATGGGAGATCTAAATAGTAGAGTCGGAAAAAAGTCAAATGATAAAGTGGTTGGGAAATACGGAGAAGAGACTATAAATGACAATGGATTGAGACTAATAACAATGTGTGAACAAAATAACCTAAGAATATCTAATGGTTTTTTCGAGCATAAGAATATACATAAATATACATGGACACAACCTACTAGAGATCTCAAGTCAATTATTGACTACCTCATCATAAAGCAAAATACAAAGTTAAGAGTACAAGATGTCAGAATATACCGAGGTGCTACTTGTGGTAGTGACCACCACCTGTTAAATGCTAAGGTGATGTTTCCTGGAAGAGCAAGGATTAGAGAAAGCCAAGATAACCCTGACGTAGAAACAATGCAAAGAAGATACAACTTGCTTGCAACAGCTTAGAACAACAAAGCGTTAGACAGCTTTACCAAAACCGCCTGGATGAAAAACTTCTTTGCCGAAAAACATTATCAAATACAGAGGATCTTTATATGCATTTATCTCAATGCATACATGAAGCTGCGTATGAGTCATTAGGCTACTATGAAAAGAAAAAAAGAAAGCCATATTGGTGGGATCATGAAATTGAAAAAGAAATAGAAGAAAAAAGGTCGAAATATAACAAATATCTGACCACGAAATCAGACAATGACAAGGTTGCATACAAAGAAGCTCAAGCGAAAGTGCGACGAAAAGTAACCCAGAAAAAGAACGCTAGCTGGGAAAAGAAATGCAACCACTTAAATACCTACATAGGAGGAACCAGAAATACAGAAAGCTGGAAGTTTTTGATATCATTGAGGCAGGATAAAAATAAAGATTTAATTACATCTATTAGCAAAGAGAAATGGGAAATATACTTTAAAAAATTATTGACAGAGAATAGAGAAGAATATAAAACTGAAATCCACCTGCTAACCATAGGAAATGTTACATCACCTATAGTAATGCAATGCAGTGAAGTTAAACAGGCTTGTAAATCCCTAAAAAATGGAAGAGCTGCTGACCCTGGAGAAATACCGGGAGAACTGTTAAAATATGGATCAGAGTTACTGTACAATAAATTAACAGAACTCTTTATTAAATGTCTAAATGGAGAAGAGGTACCAGAAGACTGGAGAATTTCCCATATCTCACCGTTATACAAAAAAGGCAATAAGAACGAGTGCGATGACTATCGCGGAATATCTGTGACTAGTACAATTAGCAGATTATATGGCAAAATAATAAGAAATAGAATTGAGAAAGAGTATGCAGACAAGGAATCCGAAGAACAAGCGGGGTTTAGAGAAGAAAGATCTACCGTAGACCATCTGTTTTGTTTAACACAACTAATAGAGAAAACCTGGGCATACAACAAGGAACTTCACCTGTTATATGTTGATCTTAAAAAAGCATATGACACGGTGCCACAAATGAAACTGTGGGAAGCCTTGGAGAGATCTAACATAAGCTCATACTTAATAATAGCCATAAAAAATTTGTACAAAAATAGTGCAGCCAAGATCAAAATGGGAAACGACTTCTCTCAGGGATTCACAATAAATAAAGGTCTAAGACAGGGCTGCTGCATTTCCCCCAAACTTTTTAAAATATATTTAGACCAAGTGCTAAAGAGTTGGAAAAGGAAATGCAACTCCATGGGAATACCTTTGAAAGAAAGTACCATATACACCTTAAGCTATGCAGACGACCAAGTTATTCTATCACAAGATTATGAAGATTTAGAATATATGACCAGAAAAATAATAGAAGAATACAAAAATTGGGGTCTTGATATCAGTATCGACAAAACAAAATATATGTGTATGGGAGGAATGCAACAGAATCTTATTTTAGAAGGTGGGCAACAAATAGGACATTGTAAAGAGTATAAATATCTAGGGATGCAAATTGCAGAAAATAAAACAATGGAGGTAGCCATTAGGGATAGATGCAATAAAGGCAAATAAGCAATAACACTATTAAATAGCTTATTGTGGGACAATACAATATCCATTGAAAACAAAAAGAGAATTTATAATACCATAGTAAAGAGCATAGTAACCTACAGCTGTGAAATATGGCCACTAACGGAGAAATCAGAAAAACTGTTACTGACGACTGAAATGGACTTCTGGCGAAGAGCAGCCGGTAAATCAAAAAGAGAAAGAGTAAGGAATGAAAGAATTAGAGAAATAATGAATGTCAATGATACCATAATAGATGAGATAATAATGCAGCAGTTGAGGTGGTATGGACACGTAAAACGAATGGGAAATGAAAGACTCCCGAAACAAATGCTGCTGTGGAACCCGGAAGGAAGACGGAGGAGAGGCAGACCGAGGAAAAGTTGGATACAAGGGATAGAGGAAGAAATGAGAGAAAGAGGATTAGATGAAGAACTCTGGAATGATCGTGAGGCATGGAAATTGGGAATCGGAAGACGTAGAACGTCGTAAACCGATATATATATATATATATATATATATATATATATATATATATATATATATTTCGTTCACTCACTCACACACCGCCTTTAGGCGAATAAATATATAATAATTTGAACAGAAGGTGAAAGAAAGAGATAGGAAACATGTAACTAAAATTGGACGAAGACACTGGTGATGTGGAAGATGGTAAAGACGAGAAATCAGAGGGTAAAAATGTGCCGTGGCCGGGACTCGAACCCGGAACCTCCCGATTTCGCGCCGAGTGCTCTACCAGTTGAGCTACCAGGACACTTAGGTTTACATGTTTCCTATCTCTTTCTTTCACCTTCTGTTCAAATTATTATATATATATATATATATATATATATATATATGTATTTATTGTTCGACCTAGGTTTCGACGTAGCACGTCATAATCAGGTACAAATATCCCAGAAAACTCAGAGTATATAGTCACAAACATTAGGGGGGGGGAGGAGGGGGGGGGGCGAGAGGGCGAGATGGAGGGTGATGTAGATTGGGGAGGATGAGTTGTTGGTAGTTAGGTGTGGGAGAGGTAATGTCCTTCCAGGGGTGGGGTGGGGTTCGGGTGGGAGAGGAAAGTTTGGGTTACTCAGTGTACTCGTGACTCACTGACCTGGGGTTGGAGGGCGGGAAAGGACGGGTCGGTGGAACATTCAATGTGTGTATGACTACCTAGAAGGTCCCAGGCTGCAGGTGCCGGGGGGGGGGTTATCATGAGTAAAACATCAATTTGAATTCTGAATGAGCATTTTTAATAATGCTCATAAGAGGCTCGCTAACAACAATACCTAATTATTTATCCTATTCCTCGGGTAAAAAGGTCAAGAGAAGGCACACAGCAGCACAATAATATGTGCAATATTTGCCGCGACACTACGAGGTAACGGAACGTATTTCCATTTTATCAGATTTTTGCGGTACTAATTTCATACACAGGGTTTACAGTTTATGGCAACTTGAAATGAAATAAGTAAATGACCTAGGATAAAAAACGACAGGAGAAAAGTATGAAGATAGATGGTGACATGCTATTTAAGTGTGGAGAATATTTACCACCTAGCGTCACCCGCAGGAAGTGCTGTCGAAATTATTGAAATGCTCATTCATTCTGAATTTCATTCTCGCCCCCCCCCTCCTCTCCCCCCCCCTAATGTTTGTGACTATATACTCTGAGTTTTCTGGGAGGAAGGTCCAAAAGGGGGGAATGGCAATAGAACAAAAATTCATTAACAATTTTTTCTTTGCGCTTAACCCTTTTTAAAATTTCCAATTGCTTTAATGCATCCAGTCTTTGTCCTTTCTTTTCCCGGTGTAGTATTTCTGGTTGAAATCACTCTTGTGGTTTTCTTCGATGAGGTGTTTCGCAAATGGCGACGTCAATTCCTTGTTTTTGGCACACGTTTCATGTTCCTTTAACCTTTCATGTTCCTTTTCCCACCCGAACCCCACCCCCCCCCCTCAGGAAGGACATTACCTCTCCCACACCTAACTACCAACAACTCATCCTCCGCAATCTACGTCACCCTCCATCTCGCCCCTCCCCCCCTCATCTACCCCCTCCCCACGTAATGTTTGTGACTATATATTCTGAGTGTTCTGGGATATTTGTACCTGATGATGACGCGCTAAGTTGAAACCTAGGTTCTTTACAATAAATACATGTGGAATAACAAAGTTACTGCTTCCCATTCAATGGTCAATACATGTTGCAGTTGATGAGGTTTTTCCTGTAGGCTAATTGGCCATACAAGTTAAACCATAAGAGCTCATTAGGCTAAAGTATTCCTCTGAAACACTATCACAATCTAAAATATTAATATTAATGTCACTGATAATTACTAAATTATTCCTAGAACGCCCTAACAATGGTTCCAGTTCTTTTAAGAAGGATGATACAGGAATGTTTTGGTCCCTGTAAAATGAGATAATATCTAAATTTATAAGTTCACATTGCAGACTTATCAACAGACAGTCAGCAGAAGTAATTGATTCAATATGCACATTTTCAACCTTTAAATTATATTTTATGTACTCAAATACAAATCTGGCTCTATAGTTATTGTTTCAATTAGCAATATAATTATACCCATTAATATTAAATAGGTTTTCATTCTATTTCCTGAACCAAATTTCAGATAAAACTATAATTCCAGCAACCGTGGTAAGTTATTCAGAGTCAACAGAAATAAATCGAAGTTACTTCTAATACTGCGTATGTTTTGATGCAACATCGTTACTGTAGGCTTTACACCGAACAATTCATCAACAGGGTATGCAATCATTAAAAGGAAAAGTCACAATTTTGTCAAATCCTCCAGGCAAGTAATCACGAGTAGAGGCATTTTCTGAGTCTTCCTCATCAATATCTTGCCTTGTCATACCCACAGATATACAAATTTCTTATTTTCTTAGCCTCTCTCGCCGCGCTGTGCTGTCTGCGTCTCCCAGGACAGAGGGCCTCAAAGTGACAGAGGGACGTAAACAGGTGAGTCAGGAACGTTGAAACCCAGGTGACGGGTCGGAGGTATCCACTGCATGTGGATACCTCCGACCGAAGCACTGGGTTTCCATTTGTAGCGATAACATTTGTCAATGTCATCGACACATAATTCTATCCCTAACTCAGACCCTATTTCACTAACTGTATCCGGTAAGCATTCGTTTTGCACTCGTGGAACTCCATGAATTTTAACGCAATTATTGCGTTGAAAGCATTCGTTGCTTAAATCATCAATACGATTTGAACAGACTTCAATATTCTTACGTAGATGAATATTTTCACTTTGCAGTGATTCCACTTTATCACTACACTCATCCAGAGGCTTTCCTAATTCTTCAATGAGTTTCACCGAATCATCCAGCCTCTTGTACACCTTATTGATTTAATCACCCAGGTTCAACTCGGTCGATCGTAAATCACTTTTTAATTCCCGAAGCAGTGCCACAACTTCAGTGTTTGATGATTCATGGGATGGTTTTGGATTGTCGGTCTTATTTTCACCCAGGTGCATACACTCAATTCTTTTCAAACTGCAATTGCTGCACCTCCAACTTTGGTTGCTGTCAGCAATTCCCAGGATTTCTTCTCTGCTAAGTGGTACTGGCAAACAGTGCCCGTGGTAGTTGTTGTTACAATCATTACACGACACATAAACTGTGTTCCTTATAGTTTTATTACACACGATGCAATGAAACATTCTTCTTAAAACACACAAGTCTTAGTCAAATCAAACCCATACAACAAATTCCCGAAGCGGAAGAGCGTCCGTCCCCTTCGAGAGCTAGCAGAGAACTGTATGATCGGTTACCTTGAAGAATATTTATGCTTGTGATCGTTGATCGAAGGAGAAAAATCCTCATGAGCCTTCCGTTAGAGTTTGTGGAGAAACATATTTATATGCTCCTAACTATGCGTAGCAAGCCCAAAGACTATTTGTATCTGCTAAAGTATTACACAGAAAATCAATTACAATTTAGTATTTACATAGTATCTTTTTTGCGTTTCTAAACAAGGATGCCAACTATTATTCGTATTAGTTGTCCCTATCATAGTCTTGCACGTGAAAATCAATTAAGTTTAAACATATAATGGATGCAGATCTCTAGTAGAAAGTAGCAATTACAGAATCTAAAATTACTTTGATAAAATTCTGCGAGAGAAGCCGCAGAAGAGTCGTCAGGCAGTTTTGGAATAGTCATGGTTGAGGGCAACTCGTAAACAGCGAAGAGAGTAACAACCAAACGCGCCTAACAAGTATAACTTTAGAATCTTTTAATTTGTACTTATTTTATAATGTTTTGCATGGGTCATAAAGCTTTGATATTTTGATTCGATGCGGATAATTTCATTGATCAGATTATCCGCCGGCATTAAATTTCACTTAATTTATTAAAATTAACCTCGAATTTTGAGCAATTGAAAAAGCTGCAACATATATATAAAAAGATTTTACTGCCAAAAATGAGGTTGAAATAAAACAATGAAGTTTTTTCATATCGTAATACAAGTCACACTTGAGTGAAATTTTGGGTCGATCTTTACGGGAATTAATGCAATGATCTGCAATAAAACGTTTGACATTTTTGAATGAACGATTCATCGTTGATTAGTGTTGAGAGAACCAAGACTCATAGCATTACATAAAAATAATACGTATTATTAGAGACCTGCAAAAGGTGGGGTTATTTTATAGCAAAAAGTGTTGTTATTTTTTGTAAAAGCGGTGTTTCTGAAATCGGTGTTATTTTCACGACAAAATATTTGGTGTGAATTGAGTGCCCCCCTCCCAGCACCTTTTGGCAATAAATGTTGAATATCATTGATTAGGGAAAATTTAAACAATTTAAACCATGCTGCATTCACACTTTATATGTTAGTACATTTCATATACCTAACCAATTTACATAAAGAGCCAAAATACTGTTAAATATCCGTACTTTCAAATGAAATAATTGCCAGTGTGGCCAACATTTTTCCTTTTAGATTTGTTCTCCTATTTTTTAAGACAGTTATGCAGGAGGAGAGAAATCTCTTTGAGTCCGCATTTGCACAGGAGGTCCAAATCGCTTCAAGGCACTTTAATGCAAATTATGGTTCAAACAAATTTAGAACCTGAATTGATTTTATTATATTTACTCTATGATTATATCCAATGAACCCTGGAAAGTTTCTTGCTGTAATATTTGACGTAATTTCCCAAACCCCAACATCAACTGTTCCGTCTCAATTGAATCATGTCCATGAACGTTTGTCGATTTCGTGATAGAGTTAGGGCTCACCTCCGTTGTGAGAACTACTTGAGGGTCAAAACTGTTCAAATCTTACTTTACTTGCGTATTCTACTATAACAAAACATAATTTTATTTTTGTAACATCCTTTGTCCAGAATGCTAGTGAGTTAAATAAAACTTTAAATTCAGAGTAAGTTTTATGCAATATTTATTATATTATTATCTGCATGAGAAACATCAAAATAATTCCAATTTATGGCGCAAGAAGTTTGAATTTAAAATAGTTTTTGAGTGCTGTATGCAAGGTTAACCTTTGCCTCCATTCTTGGCGTGCTGTTTTTATGAAGACTGCATTGTGGCTATTGTCTCGGAGAGATTAGAATATGACATTTATATGACACTTGATATAAACAAATATCATTATTTACATGATCAAATGCTATCCCAATTATGTGCATGCTGAGTCCTACGCTAATACTTGTTTCAGTCAGCAATCCTCCTCATATTACCTATCCAAATTGTAATTATAATAAAAGTCCGGTCATTTTCATTAGCGATGTTTTACTCATGATATAAAATAAATAACTTAATGGCGATATTCCTCAGGAGAAATATTATTCGCCTTGACTGGGATTCGAACCCGGATCCTTCGATGTCGCGCCGAGTGCTTCAACCAGTTAAGCTGCCGAGGCGTCCTTCACCCCTGTGGATTATTTTTTTTATAATAAGCTTAAGTGATTAAAGCACTCGGAACGACATCAAGGGATCCGGGTTCGAATCCCGGTCAAGGCGAATGATTTTTCATCTGTGGAATATCGCACTTATGTGCACTTGCGGGTGACTCCGTAAAGGTTACTAGCGTGGCTAGTCCCTGTTTCCTCAAAATTAAATGACTTAATCTTAATAAACGCCACTTGAAGTTAATTTTGCTACGACCATGGTTTCTACGTTAGGGCGTCATCATCAGGTGCATAATGGATAATAATAATTTATGCACCTGATGGTCATTTCAGGAATTTGTTTGTTCAATTCATTATCAAAATTATCTTCAAGTGGAAATACAAAGTTTAAAGTTATTCAAGATGAATTCCAAGTTCCACAAAGTAACGCCTGAAACCATCAATTTTCTTAATAAACGCGTTATATAAAGTCCCAAATATGCATAGCATCTAATAAAATTTATTTAAATAAACAGGAAAATGCGCAACTGCTTTCTTCAAACTAGAAGAGGCAGATAGTGAGAAAGTAAAATACACTTACATTTTCTTTTTCCCACCTATAAAATAAACTTCAAGTGGAAATACAAAGTTTAAAGTTATTCAAGATGAATTCCAAGTTCCACAAAGTAACGCCTGAAACCATCAATTTTCTTAATAAACGCGTTATATAAAGTCCCAAATATGCATAGCATCTAATAAAATTTATTTAAATAAACAGGAAAATGCGCAACTGCTTTCTTCAAACTAGAAGAGGCAGATAGTGAGAAAGTAAAATACACTTACATTTTCTTTTTCCCACCTATGATGACCGTGTACCTTGAGTTTGCTACAATTTGAGTGATAGTGTAAGTAATGCAACTCCATCTATGGCTATGCATAGATTTACTGCGAGCGAATTCTCTCCAGGTGCCGACCAACTGTAAGAATGGAATAAAGTTCACTTGAGCATGTCTTCATTATATATTTCATACTGAAACATTCTTTTTATTGTATGATAGAGTTTTCATAGAACACAGTAAGCACTATTTATACTTAAGCTATTGCGCTGGTTTTACTCCCGTGATTTGCCTATTTACGTGGTGTTCAAAATCAAAGATTTAATGTGTATGTACCAAGTACGCCAGTATTTTGAGATAAACGTGTGTACGTTATTAAATACCAAATTAAATTGCCTACTTTATTACTATCAAACTTTATAGTAGCTAAGCAGGTCACTTTATTGTATTATGAACAAGGTCTCTTTTTACTAACCTGAGTGGGATACTTCCAGAGGTGGCTTAGAAAGAGAGAATCTTATTTTAAAAGACGTTAAATTCCTGAAAGTTTTCATTGTGCAAATAACACTTTTAGGATTTTTTTATGGGAAAGTCTCTCTACATAATCGAAGGCTAAATTATAGGGTAAACCTTAGCCAACGTATTACGGTAGAAGCGATTGCAAGCATAAAATATGAGTAAAAGATTGTAGGACCGAAAGTTTTTCCGGGAACAGTTAGGGACTAGAATAGTCGCGTTGGATCTTTCCAAAAATATTTCCACCCTTAGTAGATATATAAGACTTCGTACATGTGTACTATTCTGCATAATGATTTTGCATTTTATAATGTTAGAAAAATTTAAGACTCTTAATTTATAGTGATTTTTAATTAGTGCTGTGTGACACACTGTTGGTGAAAGTGCGCTGTGAGAGTGCACGTCACTAGCAGAGTGCGCGTGCATGCCTTGCTAAATGTGATGTAAATAAAAATTGCTATAAATTACTCCTTAGATTTCATGAATTAGAATATTATATTATGTATTAAAATATATGTATTGGAATTGTATTACTAAAGTCAAGAGGAAGTAAACGGTATCACGCCTAGGTCCCTACACCCGGTAAAAACTCAGATAAAGTTGTTCAACAAAATAACAACAGGTCTATGAGAAATAACGCAAAAAAGTCGACTCCTTAAGAAAACAATAACAAGGGCTGAGAAATTTTTGTATTAAAATTGCTACACGATAGCAAATGGAAACAAGCTACGTGTGCGCGATCCGGCCCGAATGACCAGAAAATGTGCGCGGGGGGCCGTGTGCCCCAGATTATGATAATAAAGTACGAGGACACCTTCAAGCGAATCTGTGTTTATTATCCGCGCGACTTCCGACGGAGCGCTCGACACATGTCCGCGTCCACACGCTCCCGAATTCCGACATACACTGCTTGAAAAAACCCCACGCGACACCCACGCCGAAGGCAAAAGGGCCCGGATGAGACAGGGTTACTGACCCTCGGTTAACGGTACCGCAAGGGACTCCTCACTCCAAACGGTGAGTGAATCCTCCTTGCTGACCACCGCGGAAGAAAGGCCGGCCGGCCGAAACTGCCAAAAGTGGGAAAACCCTGAAAATGGTGAACTCGCCACCGAGCCGACAAAGGGGAGGAAAACGACCCAACATTCCGCCCGCCTTGAAAAACCGTGATTTTCAATGAACACTTGGAGCGTGTGGAAGAGCGCAAAAACAAATAAATACATGAAATACAAGAAAAACATATGAGATTGACAAATATCAAATATCGCTATAAATTTTAGGAGAAAAGTCTGTATGTCCTTGGCAAAGATTCACTTTCAATTGCACATACACTATTCCACACATACAGCTACTAAAGAAAAACAAAATCACTCGAAATTTGACACAAAACGACAGTGAATGAAAATATCCTAAAATCACTCACACAAATAGTTCACCTGCACAAAAATTGTCAACTCTTCACACTGATAACTATGTTAAGTCAATTAAATGAAGAAAATAAATAAAACAAGTTCGTCTCTGTCTGCAAACAAAAAACTATGCAAATGGCAAAATTTACAATGATGAAATCAAATTCCTGGATTTTAAATGTCTTCTTTAGGTAGCGGACAGAGTTTGTTTACCGCCCGCCGTATTAGCCCGGCAGTCGTTTTCACTGTGGCCACTCTAGAAACTCCATCTTGACCTGGGTGGAGATGCACAATGCGACCGAGGCTCCACCTGAGAGGGGGTAGATTGTCCTCTTTAATAAGGACCAGGTCGCATTGCTGCATGCTGGGTGCCCCTCTGGTCCACTTGGGTCTCACCTGGAGGCTGGACAGGTACTCCTTGTGCCAACGGGACCAGAAATGCTGTTGCATCCTAGTCACGTGCTGCCATCTGGATAGACGATTGACGGGGATTTCACTCAAGTTTGGATCTGGGATGGCAGTGAGTGCATCGCCAATTAAGAAATGGCCGGGAGTTAAGGGATTGAGGTCATTAGGATCTGAGGACATTTGGGTTAATGGTCTGGAGTTAAGGCACGCCTCTATCATTGTCAAATAGGTGTACGTCTCCTCATAGGTAAGGGATGCGTTCCCAGCAATTCTTCTGAGATGATACTTGAGTGAACGGACAGCCGCTTCCCAAAGGCCCCCAAAGTGAGGTGAGCGAGGAGGGATGAAATGCCAATTGATTCCCTCGGATGACGAATAATGATGAAGGCTTTCTTGATGTGATTTGGATGAGAAGACTTTCTGCAGATCCTTCAATTCCCGATTTGCGCCTACAAAATTTGTGCCATTGTCTGAGTAAATATCGCTGCACTTTCCTCGTCGAGACGTAAAGCGTCTTAGTGCTCCCAAAAATACTTCTGTTGTCAAATCACCCACTAACTCAAGATCTACAGCCTTGGTGGAGAAGCAGACGAAGACAGATATGTAAGCCTTGATTGGCTGAGATCTACGTCGACGACTTGTTTTCACATAAATAGGACCGCAATAATCAACCCCGCAACGTAAAAACGGGCGAGTTGGCTCAAGTCTTTGTATTGGTAAATTACCCATTAACTGTTGGGTTGCCTTGGGATTGCTCCGAAAGCATCTCGTGCATTGATGTACAATCTGACGGCAGAGATTTCTTCCACTTAAAGGCCAAAAACGCTGCCTTAATGATGAAAGCAACAGTTGTGGTCCAGCATGAAGTTGCTTGATGTGTTCCTGCTTCGCAATCAACTTGGTCAGATGATGTTTCGGAGGCAAGATGATTGGATGCTTCTGGCCGTAGGGAACGTTAGAATACCTTATTCTGCCTCCCACACGGATTAGGTTATTTTGGTCAAGAAATACATGCAGCATTTCCAAGTTTGATTTGCTGCTAACTTGTTTTTTCTTCTGAAGGTCATGAAGCTCAACAACAAATCTTTCGCCTTGAACTGCTTTAATCAGCTGCGTAAGTGCCGCCTCGATTTCTTGCGCCGTGAGTTCTCCCGTTTTCCTCTCAATGCGTGATTTTGAGGCGTTGCGTATGAATCGTAGGCGATAAGCCGTTACCCTCTGCAATTTCGATAAAGACGAATAGCGTTGGATTAACTGATTCGCCTCCACTGCAATCAAAGCGGTGGCCATCGGTCGTTTTTCTGGGGGCTCTAGCGTCTCAATGAATGATTCTGGCGGCCATTCATTTTCATGTCCATTCATCCAAGGCGGTCCTTGCCACCATGATGTTGTCTCGAGCAATTGTTGCGGCGTAAGTCCCCTGGAAATATGATCCGCTTGATTCTTTTCTCCTCTGGTCGTGTTTTCCTTGAAGTGCTCTTCACATTTCATTTCTTCTGCTGATAATTTTGAAACAGGTTTGCAGTCCTCCAATTTCCAAACGTTTTGCACCTGCTCTTCCAAGTTTTCTTCCCGACTAACGTAGCAGGACGATGACGACAACGTTTCATTGCTCCGAACTCTTCCTGATAAAATCCACCCGAGAGTAGTTTTCTGCAGGATCGGTAGGGTTGGTGATGTTCTGAACTGCCCGATGCACAACATTTCAAGGAACAACTCTGCACCTATGAGGAGGTCAACGGCTTGCGGGATATTAAATCCAGGGTCAGCAAGTTGGAGGTTAGTGGGTGGACTCCAATTTGAAATATCAATAGGAATCGCAGGTATTTCGGATGTAATTTTTGATAGCACCAAGCAATTAATATGAGCCTTGTACGCTGTTGTTCTCGATTTAATCGTCGTCTGCACCATCTGAGCGCATCCAGCGGCCGATCCTCCTATACCTGTGATGCCTGTTTCACCTGTTTTCTTCTTAAGTCTCAGAAGCAGCGCCATTCTTTCCGTTATGAAATTTGCTTGAGAGCCTGAATCGAGCAACGCTCGACAGAGATGAGGGGAGCCACGCGAATCATGCACCCAGACGACCGCAGTGGAGAGAAGAACTGTTGATGATGCCTCCCCCTGATCTGGAAGACGTGCTGTAGTGGACTGTATTTGCGTCGAAGACGGACTGAATGGTGCTGAGTTTGCTGATAGATTAACTTGAGAATTAGCAGATAGATTGGTCGCTGAGGCGTGACTTGAGAGGTGAAGCAAGCTGTTGTGCCCTTCACCGCAATGCTTACAATTACCTGAGGTGCAGCCACCTTTTAAATGCCCTCCCCTGAGGCAGTTAAAACATACTCCAAGTTTTTTCACGTCACGAATTCTCTCAGGAACGGATTTTTTCAAAAAGATGCCGCATTGATATAGTTGGTGGGACCCTTTGCACAGCTTGCACTTTGATGAAATGGCTACGTTTCCCACCATTGACATGCTTGTTTTTATTAGTGGTCTTTTCCCTTCATCGCGCGATGTGATAGTGGTGCGAACGGCGCGATGAGCGTCTACTGTCTCCATCACTAGCGACCTTTGCTGAAGGAAGCTAAGAAGTCCTCCGACACTTGGCATATCCTCCCGCGGTAACGACGCCTCCCATTCCTTATGAAGCCTCAGATCTATCTTGCTTGTGATTAGGTGGACAAGAAGCGCGTCCCAGGAGTCAGTAGGCTGCCCCATGGCTTGGAGAGCCCTCAAATGTTTATTGAAGTGGTCCACGAGATTTCTGATTCCCGTGGACGACTCCTTCTCTAATTTATTGAAATCAAACATTGCTTTGACGTGCATACTTATGATAAAACGCTTGTTTTCGAAGCGCTGCATCAGTAGTCCCCACGCAATGTCGTAATTTTGCTCCGAGGTGGCGAGAGAGGCTATGACTTGCAACGCTTCTCCGCGCAGCGTTGATCTTAGATAGTGGAATTTTTGTATTCCTGATAAAGAGACATTTTCATGAATTAGGCTCTTAAATGTATCATAAAATGTCACCCATTCATCATAAGCTCCGTGAAAAATAGGTAAGTTTATGACTGGGAGCTTCACGGGAGCAACATAGTGGCTATTTTCCTGCGAATCACTGGCCCTAGGCTGAGACGATTGAATTATTCCGTCGGCCCTTGCGACGGTATCGAAGTACGCGTCCTCAAACTCGTCGCGTTCTCCGTCGCCCTCCACGTCCAATAACTCAATCTCAGATTGAATGTTTTCAAAGGCCTGCCAGCAATCTTTAAACTTCTCCAGGCGGAGACGCAATTGAGGTATTCCATCAGGAATCTTTACAGTATCAACGAAATTCTTAAATCTCGTGACCCTGGCCTTAACTTGACCGCGTTTTGCGATCAACTCCTTAGTTTTATCTGCCATTGTTATGAGACACGTGCCTTAAAGGTTTGGATAATTTACAGTGGGGAATATGGAAGGGAATTGCACTCACTGCCTACCTTATGTTGCGATGGCTGCGTATTGCTGTGTTGCTGGTGCGCCGATGCCGCTGTTGCGACTGATGTGTCCTCCGCTGGTCGGATGACACCTTCCTGGAGATGCTGCGCGTTGAAGAGTGCTGATGGTCCACTGCTTTGAAGACCCTGATTTGAGTGCTTGCCGGGAGATGCCTCGTGTTGATGTAATCTTACGCTTATGTACGAAGATTTCGAATATGATTAGCCGATCACTGGTGTGATCCGGCCCGAAGGACCAAAAATGTGCGCGATCCGGCCCGAATGACCAGAAAATGTGCGCGGGGGGCCGTGTGCCCCAGATTATGATAATAAAGTACGAGGACACCTTCAAGCGAATCTGTGTTTATTATCCGCGCGACTTCCGACGGAGCGCTCGACACATGTCCGCGTCCACACGCTCCCGAATTCCGACATACACTGCTTGAAAAAACCCCACGCGACACCCACGCCGAAGGCAAAAGGGCCCGGATGAGACAGGGTTACTGACCCTCGGTTAACGGTACCGCAAGGGACTCCTCACTCCAAACGGTGAGTGAATCCTCCTTGCTGACCACCGCGGAAGAAAGGCCGGCCGGCCGAAACTGCCAAAAGTGGGAAAACCCTGAAAATGGTGAACTCGCCACCGAGCCGACAAAGGGGAGGAAAACGACCCAACACTACGCGTATAAAAATTCCATTAATTTTTTGGCGTAACCAAAATTGCAAGTCATTGAATAAAACTAGAGTTATATCAATGGTGGCTTAGGATGGAGTGTCTATAGACAGTGACTAAGGAGAATTAAAATATAAGGCCGAGTGAAATCATGTCATTAATTGAAACCAGTTTCGTTGCTAGCTTAACTGCTCCTAGGCTTTATATTACCCATTTGAGCGTGAGGAAAGTGAAATTCACCCTGAGGAAGCGTGGACACGTTGCATTTGGCCCAAAAGAAATCATAACTTTGGTAATACGTATCGCACAGATTTCATTAATTGGGCATTTTCATCAGGTCGTCAAATACTGCACGAGGTGGTCCTCTGTTTCTTCTTTGGTTGTTAACTTTAATAAGTTATAAACTATGCTGGAACGTGGCTCCGGCGGTTTCCCGTTGACATTCTGGTCGAGTGAGGGCAAGTGAGGGTCCGCGAGCCCGAGGCCGGGGTCCGTCGAAGTGAGGGTTAGCGCTCGCGGGGGGTTCGTCATGAGGTCCGAGCACGGAAAAATTTCCTGTGGTCCCCGTTCAAAGCCTTCCAGCAAAAAAAAACGTTTACTTAACCTTGATTTTATGACATAAGTACCCATATTCCGAATAAACGAGAAAGTTTTTCTCCAAATTCTCTGCCAGAACTTCATTAAAAAAATCTAATCCTCATATTTTCTTTATTGGCAGTGAGCATTGGAGGATAAAAGATAAGTGATTAACCCTTCAGTGCGGTCGCCTACTTTACAAACGTAATTCAGGTCGCATGGGTGTCGGACACCCAGGATATTATTTCTTTGTTTTAAGGACAACTTTTATTTTCACTACATTTTACTTAATATATAATTGTTATGTTTATTTTATGCACATAAAATAATTTTTACATATTTTTGAAAACTTATGTACAAATTATATGTTGCATCCAATTCAATCATCCGAAATTTCTACAATCTCCAATCTGGCAGATATTTTGCCCAGGCAATTATAACAATAAATATTTGAATGCTCTTGACACACCTGAATATCACAAAATAAACACTTAAGACTCTTTTTTCCGATCCTTACCTTTACGTATTGGCCTTCGGAAAGATTTATTCACGTAATTCTGAAGATGTTACTCTGTATATGCTTAACTTTACCGAACTAAAGACTAAACACGACCATGGAGTTGATAAATAAAACTGCATGTGGAAAAGCTATGCTGAAAACTCATCTAGCTTTCCTATTTTTCGTCTATTGCTAGGTTAATTCCAACTTTATAGGCAGTCTGAATATTGTTGTTGAATCGAGTGTCTATACCTCTTATTGCAGCCATTTGATCAATTTTCTGTCTTTCTTTGCGATCAAAAATGTTATCAAAACGAATAGCACGCATTAGAAATAAAAAATCTGCCAAAGCTCTTTGTTGCATACATAAGTTCAATTCAGGTGCCATCTGTTGCCAACAAGTAGGTTTGTTTGATAGTTTTTATGAAGACCTACCGAATACAAAACTCCAAATAGAGCTCACTATTCAATGCTGTTCGTTTGCCGGACTTTGCGCTTATTTACGTATATAAATGCTACGTTATCAATGTAACGATTGGTACACCCTACAATATCATCAATAAAAGTAATACATAACTCCCAACATTCCAAAGGGCATTTTAATCTTTTAGAATAGTCACTCAATGAGGCACTGCCTAAGGTATAGAATAATAAGAAATTTCTTATAATTGTAAATTGTGGAATATGGAGGAATATTTTGATTTTACGTCAAAATGCTAAATCCACAAGCGCAATCAGTACAAAGCATGCTCATAAGTTGAGTAACTGTCAAATAGGTGTGGCTTTACTGCAGAAGCCACTCAAATCCTGAAATTAGCTCTAACTTACACAGTGACACACAGAAAGAGACAACAAAAAGAGAACATGCTATTGTGAATACCACTCAACGATTCTTAATGGTTTTCCGATAAGTCTTCACTAAGTATCCTCAAGGAGAGAAATAGGGAAGGTAAAAATGAAAACAGATATAATATATGTATCCATATCACAGTAAATTGAATGAGAGCCTTATTGCTTGGATGTAAACCATTTTCCAAAGATCTCAACTGTGCTTACTCATTTTCTTCCTGGACTTATCTACATATTGGCATTTGGTAAATCTCCATCGTTAGAGCATACTTTGTTATGATGTCGAAGAGCATACGTTTCGAGGGTCTTTTTATCTCTCGACTTCAGTAATAACATGCGGTGGCATACATATTGCATATCAATTATCAGAAGGGTGTCAAATGCAAAGGTTAGGTTTCTCACATGAGTACGGTCGGTGGGTGTCCGACACCCAGAGCTTCAAAAATATAATTTTTTCTCAACACAGTAAAAAAATATGATAAATTTAATTTCAGTATACTCTGTATACCTAAAAACTCAGCTACTGTCGAGTTGGATACACCACAGAGGACTAGATCCAACACCCAGGCGACCATACTCAAGGGTTTAAGTATAACAAAGAAGATTAAAAACAATTGGCAAGCGATACTTGAACGATGAAACGGACAGGGAGAAACATCGATGATGTAGTCTTAGGGACTGTTGGGGAGAAAGAAGTTGAATGAAAACTAATAGAGAATCAAAAATTATAGGAAACATTCTGAGGAACAGAGCCTCTTGAAACTTTCGAAAGAATAAAAGTTAAGTATCATGGACGACGAGGACAGAGGAGGACGACGGACGGACGAGGACGAGGCCCTTGTAAGGACCATTCCTTTAACCTCTACTCCATTCCTGTTACACCCTTCCCTCCTTCCTACAATCTTCCTTCCCTGGCCTCTCCACGCCCTTTTGGGTAAGGAGGGGTCATGACTCGCCTTCGGTCGAAGTCTAACCCTCTCCATGCCCCGCTCCTTGTATTGACCAACACCCACCGCTATTCTCCTTCACATTCCCGGCTTTCCACCATTTCCTCCCCCCTATCAAACCCCGCCTCCCCTGATACTCCTACTCCCTGCCCTATAACCTATTCCACGACACCCCTTTCCCCCGCCTCCCGATGCATTTCGGTTCCCTTACCGGGTTTCCTCCCTGAAACCCGCCCTGTATCCCGACCGTGCTCTTCTCTCTCCACTGTATCCTCGACCGACACGGTCTTATTCTCTAGTCCTTCCTCGTCCCGAGCCTCTAGTGGCTTACCCCCCTTCTCCTCCTCGCCTGAGCCCAATGGAATTCCCCCTTCCATTTCTTTACCACCCCGCACCTTACCCTCCCTTACGGAGTTTCGCCTGTCCCCGGTGGAGCATCCGATCCACTCCCACAATTCTCCTTTCGTCCTTTTAAGCCGCAGGTCCACCCCCAGAAAACCCGCCCCTGCCATCATCGATACCGCCACGGCTGAACGCTAAGGGGTTCGGCCCACCCCCCTTCCTGAACATCCTGAAGGCTTTACCTACCCCGTACATCCTGTAACCCTAGCTGAAGCTAATCCCTTAAGTGGTTTTCCGGTTCCGGAAAACCTCCAATTCACTCCAACCTTCAACCTACCTCTCCCTCTGCCACCACAAACCCGCGTTTCATCCTCTGCCTCCTCTAATCCTATGCCTCCTTCTACCCGCGAACACCCCCACCCCGTCCACCACAACCCCGCTCCCTCTTCGAAGCTTCATCCTCAGAAGCTCCCGCTGCCTCAGCAGCCCGCCGCCTGTCTCCCCTACCCTCTCAAACTCCGCCTTCAGGAGCTCCCCAACTCCCGCACCTCAACTTCGAAGCTTCGCCTTCAGGAGCTCCCGCTGCCACCGCAGCCCGACCCCGTCAAGCCCCTCCATGCCCACAGGCCTCCACCCCCCCCATTCCCACAAGCTTCCTCCCCCACTTCTCGTCCCACCAACCGGGCAACCATCTCCCGCCTTCCGCGTGATGCCACACAGTCTTCCTTCTACAAGACCTGGCGGAGAGCCTTCCCCCTACTGGGTTCTGCAGACATTTTAGTGAATCCCTCCACCCGCACCGCCAGAGTACGCCTAACAGAGCAGTGCCTCGAAATCCTGCAGAGTGAAAAGAAAACCTTGGCCACTCTGCTAGGAGAGCCCATACAGGTTTCCTGCCCTGAAACGAGGCGTAATCGACCCCAACGGCCACGACAGCCATCTAATCGTCCTTCTTCTTCCTCCTTTTCCTTTGTTCTGAAAGGGGTCCACCACCAACTGAACGTGGACGACATGGCCGCTGAGCTGCGAGGGAAAGGCATTCAAGTGGAGAACGCGTGGCGGATCCGTAGCGTACGGAACAACCAACTGACAACAGTCGTCCGTGTCCTCACCACAGCCGCCCCCCCCAATGCAGATGTTCCAGGCCCTCCTCCGGGATGGTATAAGGATATGGGGCCGAACGTATCGTGTGGAAGCCTCCAACGCCCCCCCCCCGCCAAAACCATACAGTGTACCCGTTGCCATATTTATGGTCACGTGGCCCGCGACTGTGACTTCCCGGTACGATGTGGGAACTGTGCCGGTAATCACTGGACCAGTGCCTGCGGAGGAAAGGAAGTCCGCTGTCGGAACTGCGGCGGCGAGCACCGCTCGGGGGATAAGCGATGCCTTCGGCGTCCCTCAGCCCCAGAGTCGCTTGCCGGCACGGCTGCCATTAATGCAGATTCTGCTATTTTACAGGCGGTAGAGATGGACACCACCATCACCAAGGAGACTGTCTCCAGAGGCGACCTGCTGCGGCTCCTCTCCGTCATCTTTACTAACCTCCACCCGATGCAGAGACAGTAAGTGGCAACCATTGTGGACAACGTGTGGTCTACTCTAGGCCAAATGCCATTCTACCTGTTTCCCTCTTCAACCATTTACTTAGTCTTAACATGCCCTTCATTGTTTTAGGTGACCTAAACGCCCGCAACACAGCCTTTAGAGACCACATCACGAATGCCAAAGGAAGGACGCTGGAAAACTGGATCCTAGGAAATGCGGCAGTTAGGCTAGATATCCCCTCCACAACCAGCATTGTACGCGGGTGCTCTTTCCCCGAACATGCGATCATGTCGGCCGCTCTTGCGGCCTACGCAGAGAAGGTGATCGTGGGGGATTGCCTCACGTCCGATCACCTCCCTTTCACCTTCCCCTTCTCCCTCACCTCTCACCTACCGCCTCGAACCTACATCCGGCCTAACTACCGCAAGATGGACTTGGAAGCCTTCAACGAAGACGTAAAGGCGAAGATTAAGACGGTTGGCGAGCTTCACAACACCAACGACGTGGACGAGGTCCTTCAAACAGTTGAAGACGCATTCGCCGAGACCTCAAAGAAGATACCCACCATCACCATCGATCCCTCCAAACCCCCCTGCCTCAGCACATTCTGACGATGATTAAGAACAAGAGGGTAATATACCGTCAGTGGGAACGAACGAGGGACTCGTGGGTGAAGATGCAATGGAACAAGATAAACGCTCTCATCAAGAGAGAGGTCATAGCTCAGAAGGAAAGGAGCTGGCAACAGGCATGCCAAAAACTCGACTACCGGGACGAAGCCGCCTTCTGGAGACGATTCAAACTACTGACCGGGCAATTAAAATCAAATAGGATTTCTCTCATCAGGACAGATGGCGAACCAATTGCTGACTCCGGGGGACAGGCAGAAGAATTTAAGAGGGTTCTATCGGAAGTATACTCCCCGATGGACAACCCACTGCTCTTGGAGGAACAGAAAGAGATAGTTGCTGCCCACCTTCAGGAAATGCAGGACATCCTTCGACCAAGAGAGTCACTACAGATCTTCGAAGATGAAAGCGACGACATAATACGCGCAATCTCAGAAGAAGACATGATGAACGCCATGCCCAGGAAGACAAAGCCCCCGGAAAAGACAATATTACAATGCTGCATCTCAAAAAGGCACCCTCATGCTTACCATTATTAAGGTACATATTCAATACGCTGCTCGCCCTCGGACACTACCCTAGGACATGGAAACGACGATCAAGAATTGATCAAGGAGAAGACACTAAGAAATATGTATAAGGCACTAAGAAATATGTATAATATAATTTAACTTTAAATATAAACCGTATACCTTTTTAAACTACGAAAAATTATTAATCTTGTCTCTTTAAATTTGGTAGAAGAATATTTAAGCACATTTTTAATACCATGGTTGAATTTCCCTTCACCAAAGAATGCTTAGGTTTCTTAGGTTGTTACACGAAATGAACTAAAACATTTTTCGTAATTTTGAACTAATTATAAAGTTTCTGTCAAAGAAAACATGATTACATGAAAATGCTTCTATTAAGATTTTTATTAGTTACCTATATACCTATACACATGAAATAATTGGAAGATTACTTTTCTGAGGAAGAGAGATATTTTTTCGAAAACATTCCTGGATTCCAAAGTCCATGACATTTGGAAATGTCAGCAAAATAAATTTTGCAATGAATAATTTCCCCACGACTGAATACTTACATAAATAAGCATTGCTTTTTTCATTATCAATATCTGATATATTTCTAAATTTGACGTACTTACTTGTGCCAATGTAAGTCCGGCTGGTACAGTAGTTGAGGATAATGCAGTTGGGCAGCTCCCCATGCTAAATCTTTGCCCATAACACGATGAAATGAGCAGAGCAATCGCCAATGAAATGATGCTATACTTTTTGATCTTCATAATCAATTGCGTTTCTTGGCAGCAGCAGTATTATAAACTTCGGTAGCCCTGAAACTGAAAAGCAGTCACTGATCAAGAAATCACAACTGAAAAGAATTGACCCATCACGAGTCTTCTTCTTAAGTCATCAACCCAAAGGTTGGTTGGCGGCAGTTCTCCATACGCTTCGGTCCTGTGTCATTCTTTTCAACTGCACATAAGTGGATCAGCCTAAGTCCTTCATTATTTGCTCCATAAACTCCAACCTAGGCCTTTTTATTCCATCACGAGTACAGGAGGTTTTATTAGCAAGTTGGTTAAAGATTATGATTAGGCATAGATTTGAGCATTACTGGTCAACTCCAACACTTGGTGGTATGTTTTTTTACGTATGTGTGTCTCTCATTGTATATCATATCAACATTTAAGTAAAGTACATGAAGGTAACTATAATGTATTTCCTGAAGATAATAGAGGTATGAAGGAATCAAGTGGCTTGCTGAGAAAGAAATAAGTGGAGAGATCGAGAAAACTAATCTTGGAATTATGAGTTCTGCTAGTGAGGAAACGGATGTTCCTTAACCGTACAATTAGAACAATCTTTAATGTAAATAAATGGTACCCTGATAATAGTTTCCAAAACTTATGGTATTGTAATTTGGTCAGTTCATCGCAGAGTGGAGTTTCATTAGTGCCATAGTGTAATACATTTTAGACAACTGCATTTATAGAATTTATTTTGTCTAAGGCGATGGCAGAGGCCTCATCCAAGGCCCAGCGCACCACCAACTCAAGCAGTGACGCTAAGTTCAAGACCCTGCTGCTTGCTACCTACACTACAGCAACTTTCGTAATGAAAATTCATACGAAAAACATTAAAATATAATGATTCGACCACATTTGGATGGAGACGTCTTATTTTTGTTTTAAATAAAACTTACCTTGGGGCACAGAAGATAGAACTTCTCCTAGTGTGAACTATAATGCGCTAATGAGAGGGGGAAACAGTCATGGAATTTGTTTGAAGTTTAGAACCTTCACTTATTATAATTCTATGTCTAGTGTCTACATTAATATATCAATGTATGCATGTATTTAATCGCAAATATGAAGCGTCTTAGGGAGTTAGTAACTTACCACCGCCATATATCATGGAAGGAAGACGATGAATTTGTGTGTGGACGCGTCGAATATGGGATATTTAGATATTGTAAGAAAGCAAGTGATTTGGTAATTTCTATATCATATAAATAGGACCCAAGCAGACTTCAACGTCTTTGCCGAATCAATATTTAGCATATGACATATACTGTTTGAGAAAATGTTATCAAACGAATAACACAGTAATATTCCTTCCAATATTTTGTTGGCACTAACCGGTTTCGATGTTAATACAACAACACCAGAGCTGCAATATTCGCACGCTTATAAGTGACATCTAAGAAAATAAGACGTAGGAGGGTGGAAGGGGAAATCAAAAAAGCAAGTTCAGTATAAATATAGGAAAAACACGAAAACGAAGTCAATGGGGAGAATTGGATACGGCTAAAAGACAGTAGAAATGGAGTACATGTGTTCAGGTATAATGTTTTTTAAAAGATAGGATATTTTGAGTCAGCCCTGAGCATAGAATCTCTTAGCATAAAACAACTACGAGTGATACCATTACCAATCACTTCTAATCCGATCCTCTAGTAAATTATAGTATTTTCTCATCCACGACTTATTAAAACAGTTTGGGTCTCATAATTCAACCCACAAATGCTTAACTAAATTTTAAAATAATAATTTTAGACTGACTGCAGTACATGACGTAAATAACTGGCTAACCATTTCAAAAGCTACGTCAAGATACCACTAATATTTTTGAAAATGATGTAAGATAATCCTTGCAAGGCTGCTCTTATTTGATATTCCTTCGAAATAAGAGGAGCTTGATTCAAATACCCCTTCCAGAGTATATAGTCTCCCTGGGACTCGTAAACCAGCTATCCCAGCTAGTTTGGTGGTCGTTCATTATGCTTCCCCAAGGCATACTGATCCAAGCAAGCTTATGGTATCAGCATTTTTGTAGAATCTTATCAATCATGGGATTGAGTTGCATTTCAATGGAAAGAAATAATTAACCACCAAACCGTGTTGAGTTATACCTATTGGCAATATTGAGTATTGCTTGTTTGACTCGGTAACCATTGGGAAACTTAAGTTGCCTATCTCAAAAGATACGTGGCAATATTGGAAATAATTAACATTTACTTAATTTACGAATTTTACAATTTTTTAATTGTTTTCATGTCGGACTGTCCATCAAACTTATTCAAAACCAAAACCATCTGTTTATTCAAAACCATCTGAGCAACTTTGTTGTTTTAAACAATGTACAATAAGTTTCTTTTCATAAGCACTCATGTACCATTCCCATTCTTCTGATTTTAGACAATCTTAAAATATTTGTAGCAGAGGTTTTTAAGAAAATGTATAAATTTATCGAGGATCACAAATATTTAGCAAAATGCGTTTAAATGAATTTGAACAAGAATACTTGTTTCCTCTTATAATTTCGCTATCTTCTTTTCTTCTACTAACCATTGCCTTTGTTCTAATTTTTTTCTCACGAGCGCTATTGATCTTGGCAGCTTTTAATTGCCGTCCTCAAAGTCTGATCATGTACACAATTGACCCCAATATGTCTATCTAACGCGACTTTTCAAAAGGGATTGCTACAGGTTACATTTTTCTCGACGTTGTTAGCCGACTCTTTTCCACTCCGACGGCATCGGCGTATCCATTATTAAGGCGATTTGTCCATAATAAGTTTTTAAGGATTCATAATTTTAAAAATTAATCGTAATTTTTGGATTCAGATTGGTGTAGTCCATCCAAATTGATTAGAAATACCATGCGTCAGAAAGTCAATTCATATCGCTGCGAAGCATACAGAGTCACTTTGACTCCTGACGTTATCTTAAACTTTTACTTCTCCGTATCTCTTCAACAATTCCACCAACCAACGCAACTTTTAAAGGACGGCCTTGTGACGCTTCGATAGTTCTGCCGTATAAAATGGCGTCGTGGCTGCCTTTTATTTTTCGCAATATATTTGCAACTCTATTCATGATTGGTGGATGAAATTTCACCGTTTGTTTCAGAAATATATAATGATTCCTACCCCCGATGACAAGACATCCTAATCCCTGTCAGAAATTGTGCAGCATATTTCATCGCGAAAAAAATACTTTTACCTTCTGGATTTAAATATCTGGAAAAAGATTTGATGTCCCGCTATCTTGTTTCAGTTGATTTGATGTAACTTTTAAGTGTTAAGGTTAGGGATTTAGTCTGGATAGGGTTTAGAAAATAATACTTTAGTTTCATATTACAGTTTAGTTGGGAATACGTCAGAAAGCTTGCGATTTACTTCTAATTGGCCACAAAAACTGACTTTTCGTTTATACGGCTAAATTACAAGTCGTCATACTGACAATATACTCATTCACATGATACCCTTAAAAAACAGGTAAAGAAATATTTGTTTTTGTCACGACTTGTGCTAATTGAATAATTGGACGTGAAACTTACCATTTCCGAGCACACGATGAGATTGTCCGAGACACGAGCACATGATAACGATGCTGTACATTTTCCTTCGAAAGGTCAAATATCAATATGACGACGCCTCTCCTTCAATGAATTTTCTCACCAGGATTTAGTAAACTGTCTGATGCTACCGGGTCTACAGGCCGACTGAATAACGTTACGTCGATTTAGATCGAATTGGCATAAAAACGATTGTTGAAGTGCTATTTTGAACACATTGAGTTACAACGAACATTGTTCCTTCGCTAGCCCTGTTTCAATTCAATTTGTCCACCTAGTCCACAGGAGCCTAACGCCTTTGTAAAGAAACAGCCTTACAGTTTCCCCCACTCATAAGATAACTTATCCCCTCCTAGTACACTAAATTAATTCGACAAATTAGCATATACATTTCTCAATTGTCTTTCAATGTATAGGTACCTATGGCGAAACTTGACGGCATTTGCGCAGAAGACCATTGTCAGTGGCCGAGTCTATTGTCCTCGAACTCGCTCCTTGTGGGGGAGTAAGGCAGTATCCGCGTGTGACAGTAAGGGTTCTCTCAGTCGCATTCCTTTATTGCCAATATCTAAATTTTCAAGCAGTTATTCGTATCAGCGGGAGCGCCGTAAAATATGACGTTACTGAAAATGAATACGAATATAACTTGACAAATTCAAACCATGTAACATCACAAGTCAAATTTAAATATGAAATGATAAACAATATATTACTATATAATATATTATTACATGAAACGAGTAATTACATCAGTACGGTCGTTTACAGCTGACTTAAATTATTTGCCGATGACGCTGTTTTGTACGGAGAGATTTTGAAGACGCAAGACTTATTAAGAAAGGATTTTGTAGCAATTCTGGGACGAAAATGGCAGTTGGAAGTAAACTTAAATAAATGCGTTTCAGTTCATTTTTTTAGTAAGCAAATATACCAGAACGATCAAACAAAATAAGCAAATCAGAAATAGCCAACGTTGAGCCCGGTAAATATTTAAGGGTCAAAATTAGTCAGGATCAATCTAGGATTAATCATATTCGGGGAATATGCGATCAAGGTAACAGAGATTTTAACAGGTAAATTTATTAAAATAGTTTTCTGTAAAAACTATGAGAAAGTTAGAGAGCGCTGTTATTTTTTTCTAGCTAGGCCGTGGAATCCTTACGAAGCAGGTGTAATTTCAGAATTGGATCGCGTGCAGTGACGAGCATCTAGGTTTGCAACGACTTTTTATGACAAGTCTAGCAGTGTTTGTTTTAATCAAATTATGTATACCTTTCCTATTAAACTTAATATTAAGACGTTACCACTCTGTAATACATGAACTCTCACTGAACATGAACCTGGTCACTTGCGTGGAATACGAGAAGATTGGGCACATATTTGTGTTGTAACGTCGGATTACTTTTTATAAATTCTGCAATTCCTTATGCAGCAATTTCTTCAAATAGCAAAGCAACTTTCTTACAGGAGTCCACAGCACACCCCACTCTTTCTCAGCAATCTCATTCTTCTTTTCTGTCAATAAATCCCTCACTACCAACCAGCCAAAATACATAGCAACAATTAACAAAACAACATCTCTTTTAAAGTAATAAAAATAATAAAAATTCCTTTACATTTAATTCCAACACCACTTCATTTACATTCGTCACCACATTTAATTTTCCGTCATATTCATTTTCTGAGTTGTTTTTGCGTTCTATTCTACTATGAATCAAACGCCATCTAAAGTGAGGATGTAAAGATTATAATGGAGTAAATGTTTAGAGCAATAGACAGAGAAGAGTTGGAAGTTGTGTGCTAAAAATCGAAGCATACGGAGGGGGAATATATTGCAACATAAGTGAACAGAAAATTTAGTGGAAAAAATTAAGATAAACTTAGAAAGTGATTGGTAAAGTGAGGAGTGGGGTAGTGATTGACGCTCGTCAGCTTGTGTTTGTATATTCTTTGTTTGGAATAAAAAGTAATTTTAATTATCTTATCGCTGCTGTAACTCATGTACAGATAACCATATCCAGCTACCAATGTCATAAGGGTTACTTAATATCTTGTGAGTATCTAAGAGTGTGCGTTCGTTTATGTGCTGTAAGTTGAGTTGAGAGACGAATTGTGCTGTCTGCTCTTCATAATCAGTGATGTAGCCAGGATTTCGTTTCGGGGGACGGTGGAGTGGGCGGGGAGCGTTTTACAGAGATTTTAGCTGTGTAAATTTATGAAAGAAAACAATCACAGCATTTTATACTTGAAAATTGTAAGCATAATAATTGAAAATGTATCCAAAATAAAAAATAAACAAAAATAACATTAATTGTTTAAAAAAGCAAATATATTACATTTTCCTTTAGAGCCCTTAATTTAAATAAATTCAAAATTTCTTATCCATGGGGCCCGAACCTCATGAACCCATCCCCTGACTACGCCTCAGTTTTAATACTTTATTTCTTACTAATGAAGTTACTATCAACTTTACTTTATCCAATTCTGAAAAATACAGCCTTTCAATGTTATACCCACGCGTTGCCAAATTTATCAGCATGCTATGTTGCGGCTTAGATTGGATCGCAAATCATTGCCGAGTAACGTTCCGCTAAAATCGACCCGTCGTTCCCACCGCCTAAAGTTTAGTCCAGTTATTTTGGCAGCATTCCATACCATTTGCTTTCCCCTCCCCTCCGCTCCTTTGTCGACCCCTTTTCCCTTCCCCTCCCCGTCGTGAAGCTTCGTTATACCTATACGTCGATTTCCCGTCACCTTTCATTATTATTATTTCGCAGTTGGAGTCCAATGTGATGCTTTTGCCATTTTTATTAACGGTTTCTCGGCTTATGTTTTTATGTTCATCTCCGTCGTTTGCAAGGGCAGGAGGAAAGGAAATATTTTAATTTCTACTTTTTGCATTTTTTCATTCGCCGCGGGGTCTGCCTCATTTAGGCGCCATTTTCGTACAGTGTAATTTCGTGATTCATCCACGGAAGCTGTGGAATTGAAGACGCCTTGAAAATTAAGGAGTAGGAATCGAGTAAGACTTCCTGTTCGACCTTTATTCCGTTTAAGAGCCACTGACATAAGTCACTAAGCCTTTTTACGCAGAAGTACATTCAAAGCGAAAGAGGAAACAGAAAGGAATAATCAACAAATATTCTTACTAACGTTACAGGGTAATATACGGCAGAGATCTCTACCTAATGTTATTATTTCGGAAAATTGGAAGATGGAATGCTAATATTTTAGGAAGTGTTTTGTATTCGCGAGCGCTAACATGCGTGCAGGTAGGGCGGGCGACGAACGCATAATGGAGTTCAGGGTTTTCGCATATTCCAAACTTTAGGTTTTTAATATTATGGATCGTTCTTAAATATAATTACTTTTATTTTTCATTAGAAGACCTAAAACAATTTTATCTTAATTGCCATTGCCGATTAAGCTCATGCAAACGGATGATGGAACACAACGGACGCTAGGAGAAAATACTTCCACTGATACAGAAGGCCATGATGGCGGGAGTGATTTCTATCCAATTTTAATCATGCATTCTTCGACAGCGTAGTTAAAAATTGCAAGTAAAAAAAACTAATAAAACTTAAGGATCCGAGCATTACAACAATTACTATACGGTGCAATCTAATTTTAAGAAGCCAAAAGAGAGATAAATTAGGTTATCTGCATAAAACATAATCAGTCACAACCATATACATTAAAAACACAATGCTTTAAAACAATTAAGATACCGGAACATTAATGTGTTCAAAACTCATATGACATTAAGTCCTAATAGCTCATCTTTCTGTGCTCAAATGCGCTAAAGTTACAGGTATTCAAGAGTGGCGTGTCCGCACTGGTGCACCGGACATAATGGGGAGCGATTTAGCGTCACTCTGCGGGAAAGTTAATCATTTAAGAGAAGAAAATTCAATTAAAGGCAGTGATAGGCAGATCTTATGCTGATGGTGAGAGGTACCTTACTGACACATACTAAGATAACGATGGTGATGATGAGTAGCATCATTTAATCTAAGAGTGAAATAAATACCATAAGGGAAGATAAATTATTACACTGGCTGTTAAGGTCCTCTGGAATAGACAAAAAGTTAATAATTTATTAAATTCATGTTAGTTCTTACACAATGATTTGATACGTAAATCCATGGAGTAAGCTACTGAAACGCGATGGTGTAAGAAGAAATAGTGACAGCAGGTTCGGTGCTCCGGAAACTAAGAAGTGTATGATTGAACGATATTCCATAGAAGAAAAATCGTTCGCCTTGACCGGGAGCCGAACCCAGATCCCTCGATTTCACACCGAGTTCTTCAATCCGTTAAGCCACCGAGGCGCCCTTGTGACCTGTGGGTTTTGATGGCTTTATAGGAACAAGGTGTTCCGGACTGCTAGACATATGATGTCAATAAGCAGTCCAAAGCGTGCGCTTAGCGAGTCCTCGAGGATAATGCCAAACATGTAACACAAAGAGGTGTTCACTATTTTGAACAATTTTAAGGATACTGGCACTAACCACGGCATTTACCTTTACGGAGTCACCCGCAGGTGCACATAAGTGCAATATTCCACAGAGGAAAAATCATTCGCCTTTACCGGGAAAGACCCCGACAGTTCAATAAATGGCTATAGTTATGCCAATAGGGCACGAATTTAATTCCCTCATATTTAGTTTTATACTTTAAAATCAATTTTTGTTTGCATAATCGGACACATATGAAAAAATAATCGTATTATATAATATATAAAAGTGACGTAACTTAATGTAATTGAAAGATTTATTATCACGAGGATAAAGATATACTTCGTAATTTCTCACAGTTATCAAAAAAATGTGACCTATTTGGTTTCAATGTACCCACATATCAGATGATGGAAAAAAACGGTCGAAAGCAAACAGTCGAGAAAAATAAAATGTTATGAAAAACTCTTCGTATTTCTTTAAACTCGTCATAACTATAAAGATTTCAAAGCCGATATTAATGCAGAACAAATTACTTAGCAGAAGTTTCATAAGAAAAGCAGTACCAATTATCTCAGTGGTGGAGAAATTTAGAAAGATATTTACAAATAGACTCACCACTTCAGAGAGCTCCCTTTCTGCGAACGAGTTTCTTCTTCAGTGGATGGCCAACGGAGGACTATAAAAGAGAGTCGAGGATTTTTCATCTTTTATACGTGCTTGTAAGGCATAGGACGTTGCCATTCCTCCCTCCCCTTCTCTTTCTTCATTTTTTACTTCCTCATCTCTTTTCCCCTAACCTCCTTCTCCGTCTCAACAGAATCACTTATTTAGGACGCCTTGATGTAAACCGTTGATATTGAAAACCTGCTCTTTCGCGCCCTCGAGCATTGTTGTCGGACATTCTCAGATACAAATTTCCAAGGCATATTTCTTCACCATTTGGTTAAATATTTGGCTCAGTTTTTACATGCAAGTCATATTTGACAAATCAGCCATAGCATATTTTTGTAGGAAGTTCTATAATAAGAGGGGTATTCATAAATAATGCACACTATAATATTATAACGCTCAGTTATTTTGCTTTTAGCAGACCAGTACATCTTCCTAGCTCCTAAATAACTCTGTCCCAATTTCAAAGAAGTTTTAACATCCCATTCAGGGTATTACGTTTTCCCAGGTGCCGAGTGACTTTGGTATCATTTTCAGAGTGCTCCTCAATGGAGAGAACGCGATGTCCACGCATGGGCTCTTATACTCCGGGGAATAAAGGGAAATCTTATGGATTTATGTAATTTGAATAAATATTTAGGCGTTTCATTATTTGCCTTTTTAAAGCAGCGATTTCTATCAAACGAGGCTCCATTCATTGGAAATGGTATAGAATGAGTAAGGTATAGAATGAGTCCACCTTGCGTTAATCATACCTAAATAATCTGAAGCACTGAACTCTTTAATTCATACTTGCAATTGACATTTTAGTTCACATCCCTAAAAGTTCCCTCAATAATACTGGTATACCCATGAAAATTCATAAAAGGATCTAAATATTCCCGTAATACGATTTATCTCAAAGCCTTTGAATATCCCCTCCTTGAAAGAGCTTAAGCTTAATTACCATGATCAATATTATATTTTCTAGATCTGATACAAATAATATTTTCTAAACAACCTTGCTGTGAATACACTCCGACTATTTGTTTTATTTCAAGGGCACCTATATCTGTTACTTCATGTGATCAAATATTCAATTGGAAGGGATAGTAAACGCATGACTCAGGCTGCGGAGTTGGATCGTTCACTGATAACTAGCCTGCTTTCAGCACACCATTGCTGAGCAAAAGGCATTCGGACAAGACCTCTCGTAGCCTAAAACGTGACGAAAGGGCTCATTTTGAGTATTCTACCATTCGGCAGTCTAACAGCAGGCATGGATCGGTCAAGGCCAATCTGAGTAGCGGACGCTAGGTAGCCGAAAACCGGCAGAGGGTGAACAACCTCCTCAGTAAAACCATTATACTCATACGTGCACGTTTTAATTACTGATAATTGTTCATTATTTAATTTAGCCAGACGTAGCTCTTTCCACACAATTACGTAAACATGTGCTTGATAATTGGTGTCAAAAAAGAATATAGGGAAAGCTATTATAGTTGAGTCCGAATGCCATTTTTAAGTGGCTTGAGAGTACTGGCTATTCTTTCGGTGAATCGGCAAATGGCAGGGTTGAAATTTTAAGTTCTTGTAAGAGGGTGACAAGGGAGGTTATCAGTAGCAATGAGTTCCACTTGGAGTGAATGGAAGTGAACGGGAACGGAACGGGTTTTTGGAATGGAATGTAATGTTTTGACAGACAATGGTGCCATATGCTCCGACGTCAGAGAAGACAGATGTCAAAACCTACATTTTAGTTTAGTGCCACTTAAGATATTCTGCTCCTAAAGATGATGTGTCACTGTTTACTTATATGGTACCGCTAGGTACGTAATATTCAGATTACTTGACGAATACTTCTAATTTTTATATACTTTTGCCAACTCAAAACGCAGACCGAAGTGCCATTTCGATTGAGCACAATTGTTCAGCTTTCCAAAACTGAAGTTACTCACGACTACCATAAATGATGAGGTGGGTGCCATTATTTTATTTCCATTTCAATTCCTTGATGATATCGGTTTTTGTTAAAATGAAAATCGCTTATTGCAGAGAAAAAATTTGGCCTGCGCATCACTCATTTTCTCCCTTGAGTGAAAGCGTAATATCAAGTCTTACATAAAACATTGTCCGGTCAGTTAGGCATTTTTTATTTAATGCATTAGATTGGAAAACATTTTCCTATAGGTGGCATACATATGGAATACGTGTGATATTAAACATATCACGGTGGAACATTTGTGTTTGGTTAACTCCTATGAGAGCAAATTTAACGGAATATGACATTGGGCTGGGCAGTAAGTACCTGGAGGATTTTCATGGGCGAATATGTCAAAAGTTAAGCAATATGTTTGTAGAATACTGGAAGCGTGGCAGGATCCGTAATCGCAGTGTTCAAAGAATCGTGTCGGAGAGATAAATGGTGTAGAAAACCAGTTTTTTGGTGAAACTGGTTACGAAATAGAACTGACCGCTCGTCATGGGAATGAGAAAAGAGTTGGTTTGAAAGTTAAGGAGATGGGATGAGTTAGGGCATTAAAGATGGTATACGATGCTCCGTTCGGCATTCCATTGTGGAAACTGTGGGTTGGGATGGCCAGAAGAAGTTTTGGGAAATAGAAAATGTGATATCTTCATTGGGACTGGTCCAATACATATCGGCCAATTCCGACACTGCCGATGAGTAATGGTATCGGTAAATCCCATTTTCAAATAGTTTCAGCGGATATATTGGAAATTTGAGTATTAAGGAATTGAAAAAGTAAACGTTTCGCTGCTGAATGTATACACCAACCAATACGAAATCCTGTTTTCTGAGGAAACATGATATAGATACATTCTGTCATATACAATTGCTATCCATGAAGGTGTTAATGAGGCAGAAAGGTTGTTACATGTATTTTTTATTTTCCTTCAAAGTATTTAAAAATATCTATAACAAGTGCGTTACCTTTTTGGCGTCCATAGATGAAATATCTACCTGACCGCGAGCGGTCATTTGACCCCTTTCCCGATTTTCGCGTTCTACCGTTTTCCTTTCCACTTTTGAGTTGTTCCTGACTTATTTTAAATGTTCTGACTATTTCTTTCATTATTTACTGTTTAAAAGTTAAAAAATTATTACACTACAAAAAGTTATTTGTTAAGCATTGTTTAGCCATAAAACACATTTCTTCCGCGCAGTGCTGAGACAGTGGTTGCTACATATATAAGAACAAAAAAATACATGTTATTAATTAGATAATGCGGAATTGAAAAATTTGTATGGAATAAAAACACACGATTTGTGCATTTGAAGCGTTTAAGAAGATGTCTTGATTATGATACAGCAAAAAAGTAAGTATAACATTTTTACTCTCCTGCGCACTTATTGTAAACAATTACATCAATTTTACAATGACCACATTCTTTTGTAGCATCATGAGCTACTATATTTCGTTTTTTTGTTGTTACAGAGACCAATGAGGGATTGATTGCGTACTTTACCAACTTGAGGATTAGGCCCCAGCGACGGAACTGAGGACCTAACTTCCACATAGGGTGCGGATAATTCCTCAACAACTTTCAAGTTGAAAGATTGACGGGACTTCGTGGGGTAGGCTTGGGCAAAAAATATCGATATATCGAAAACTCGATATATTTTTTAAAATCTATCGATAATTATCGTCGATATTTTTCATGTCGATGTATCAAATATTGATTTTTTTTCCGAGTATCAAATTCGATATATTTGTTTAGCACGTCACCGTTGTAAAGTTGTTTCTCCAGCTGCGGTGTCTAGTGCTATAACGAAAATAAGTGATGATATTCGCTTAGAACATATGCGAATGGGAAAACGGTTTGATTGATACTGGTTTGATTGATTGAAATTGATTGTAAAAATAAAAAAATAAAAGAATTTTTTATTACTTCTACATGTCCATAATTTTCCAAATTTTTCTTCAACATTTTTTATATATTTTGGTGAAACTTTAAGGAACCACTTCTTTTGGCAAAATTATCGATATATAAAAATGTCGATAATTTTGGCTCGATAACTATCGATACATGTTTTGAATATTGATACGATAACTATCGATATATTTTTTTTACTTGCCCATCCCTATCGTGGAGAACTTGATACTCCTTACTGTACAAGGTGTGCCTTTATCATTCCTACCCCAACCATGTTGTAAAAGGCGTGAACGGGCCAACGGTGTGTCAGCGCTCGGACCATGTATTTGCAACATATCTTCTCTACTGTCTACTCCACTTGGGTTTTTTTGTATGTACCTACTCCACATTTTGTGTTATTGTAGAATTCTACAGTCTCTGGTTGATTTTTTTCAGATGTCTCTTTGACTATAACTCCTGTGTGCATGGAATTGCCAGCTGCGCCCTCGAAAACTTCGTGGAGCTCGACCTACAACAGCCCAGTAGTCACCGCGGCCGACACCATACAATTCGTTGCCAACATCAGTAACGCGCGAGGAACCTGATACGAGTTCTGAAATTTAATTGCGAATCAGTGTCATATTTGTTCAATTGTAAGAAAATAGAGGAAACTGAATATCTATTCCATTTGCTACATTACATCGTCGTTCAAAACTTCCCCTCGTCTACCACCACGAGATCGAGCTGAACGTCCGCGTCGTGGTGCTATGCTTTTCGGAAAAATGGGACGTAAAATCCACCTGGCAGGAGTTAAGGCATCTCGGATTCGGAAAATCTAGAAGACCCTTATCCAACACAACATTCACCCCGAATGACCTCAACACTTACTTTCTCATACCTCCTTTAAAGGAAAGTAAGCAGAATGAAAAATCTGATGACTCTTATTTAACTGACAATTACCCTATTCTCCACTGATACCTCACTATTCTCCTTGTATGACAGTGAAAGGCTGTACTTACCGCATAATATAACAGAAACACTTTTGCGCTTGGCAAAATCTTTGAAATCGAACTCCACGGGTGTTGATGGTATAAATGCTAAAATGATTGAACACATTCTTCCAACAGTGATACCCCTAATCCTAGATATTAATAAGTGGTCCATAAATTACTCCACATTTCCAACTGTTTTGAAATCTGCAATCATCCGTCATATCAATAAAATCCCAGCGCCCAAAGATTTCTCTGGTTTTAGACCTATTGCTGTGTTGTGTGCTCTCTAAACATCTTGAGTGCTTAATGAACAACTCTACAGTAGACAATCTATCTCGGCTAAACATTTTTGAAATATATCAACCGGGGTTCCGTAAAAACTACAGCACTCAGTCTGCACTAATTAAAATTACATATGATATTCGTTGATCAGTAGACGATAGGAAATGACATTTCTGGTTCAATTTGATCTTAGTAAAGCCATCGATTCTGTAGATCATGATATTCTACTAAGACGCATGAGTCAACTCAAGTTTTCTCCCTCTGTCTTGTTTTGGTTTTCATCTTACCTACCCAATCAGCAACAGGCCGTTAAATATGGGGATGGTAAAGAATCAGATTTTCTACTTGCTTTCCGAGAATTTCCAAAAGGCTTCATTTTCAGACCCTTATTGTCATCCAAATGTATCAAAAACCTCACCAGCCTCATATTTCACAGAAAATATGATTTTTACGTGGATGACTTACATATTTACCTTGAAAGCTACCCATATGAACTTGACCATGCCGTTGAATTGATTAATAAAGGTATTCAATCCATTTGTGACTGGTTAGCCATTAATCGGCTTAAGCTAAATCCAAAGAAGACTAAGTCGATAATATTTGGCAGTCCTTCCAATCTTCACTTTATCTCTATGAGTGACCTTTCCAAAAGAAGAGTACAGAATCTCCTTATGAATTATTCGAATACAGTGAAAAGGCTTGGAGTTCACTTAAATAATACCTTGAGCTGGTGGGAGCATGTTAAAGCTATATCTAACAATGTGCATAAGACACTACAGCAATTGAAGCACTTCAGGAATTTAATCCCTATTTCACTTCGCCAGAAGTTCAAAATCTCGTATTCCCACATTTTGATTATTGTTCTATTATTTTCTCAGATGATAACACAGAATTCTTCACTAAGTTACAGAGACTTCAAAACTCCTATTTGATTTTTATTTTTAATATCCGTTACGTTAAAGCTACATGTAAGCTATCCTTATTCATTGTTTGCGGCTCAACACGTTTGGTTTCAATCAAACGTGGTGATAGTCGTTGGCTAGCATTCGTTGTATAAATTGCAACAACCATCAAATCAAACGGTATTTGTTCTTAAATAACTGTAATTTTTCTCTCCAGAAGCCCCATTTTATATTTTAGGATAACGAAGAGCATATATTTGATACTTATTTATCTTATAGACAATTGTAATTGCTTTACGTAATTTAAAATCATGTTTAATACAATACGACACAAACTCTACGTACTAGCGACTAACTAAGTACTGGCGACGATATACCATTCTAGGAAATTAAAACAATTAAAACTTATATTTTAAACATGTGTATTTGATTATTGATAACTCTATACTTAAATGAGGTTTTATCATATTGAGGACTTCTATAATCTTACCCTAGATTCTACTTAGAATTTTATATGAATTAATTTCTCAAAAAATACGAATGCAATATATGGCCGGTTTGTTTCTCATATAAACTCTAAATGCACAGCCCCCTCTGAAGCTCTCCAGGATCTCATCAATCGTTGCATATTGACTTATTGTTCAATTATTTTTACAATCAGAGAGAAAATCTGTGAAAATTTCCCGAACTGGGGCCAGCTTGTCGAGCCTTTTTCGTGTCGCTCGATCTCTTATGCCATGGAAACTGAGACATCGCATGAGAAATCGCAACCTATGGTTGGAAATAGTGGCAGGAAATACGTCAGCACCAGTTCCATTTGATCTGTACAAATCCTTGATATATTGATGAGAAAGTTTCATGCTCCCTGATATGTACAGCGAGCCAAAAACTACACGAATTTCTTTGACTGAAGTATCTCTAGCGTCCCACTCCCTAACAAATTTACTTTTATTACTTTGAATGTATAAGTTTGTGTATTGTGTGATATGTGCGACCATATCATCAGAAAAAAACAATGACCAACAATTTAAAGATGTTTTGGCACTTTTGGCTGAGGCGCGAACTCCAGGCAAACAAGTTACAATGTTGTAAGCTCGAGTTCTTGAACTTGAATGGGGCTTAATGGACCATTTGGTCTTTTTGTCCCTACCTAGGTAAAAATGCGCAGTATCCTCTCTTCCATCTACGGGTGGGAGGTCTTCTCCACTCTGTTCGGTGTCAGAATTGTGATTGGAGTCATGCACTTCATCGAAATCCCTGTCATTGTCCTCGTCAAATTCTGGCACTTCCTCATCGGAGATACACCGTAACATTTAACAAATTCTCGCGAGGTTTTCCTCGTACGGATAGGTACTTGGTTACTTAGGATACAATTTCGCTTGATATATGAAAGTTTTTTATACATTTATAGTATTTACGTTAAATATACATTTTTCGATCCAAGATAAAACCTTAATCTTCACCGGATTTTCCTCACTTGTGCCCGTCTAGGTTCCTCAAGAGACTCCAGTTAAAATTAGGAATATTTTACTAGTAAAAATATAATATTTGCTCTAATTACGCTTGTGACCCTATGTTTAATACATCAAAGGTATTAATAGATTAATAGTATTATAGTGATAATCCTACTTACAGTTTAAAATATATTCCTTGATTTATTTCCGCCAACGCCGTTGCTCGCGCTATGGTTAGAAAGACCGTACTTAAAGTATATACGCTTTACTCGCCACATCAAAGGAGCGAATGGAGCGTGGATGTTGTAATACAAAGTAAATAGTATGTGCAAGGAATACGTGGGAAAGTAACTAGATCCGCGAAGTCCTCGTAGAATGGATCATATTCTTACAAAAAGTGTGGGAAAAAGGCCAAGGAGAAGGGTACAATGCAGTAGTTAACAGAGTATAAAGGAGCATTTGCAGTAGCAGCCATGTTTATTTGACCTATGAATCCTCCATCACCCGGACTGCGCCTTCGGAATAATGGGTAGCCATAATCATTGGTTTCGGTTGCTAAATAAAAAAACCTATGGTGATTCTTATTACACTTGCCAATTTCATGCACGTACGTCGTTCATTGCGCAGAATTTCCGTTTTTCTTTCGAGTAAGAAGCATGCAGTACGCCATTATCAGTTCCGACATCTTAATACAGACTGAAGTTTCGGAACAGATTGGTCTATATTTGAACCTGATGTATAGCTGGTTACCAGTCCGTAGGTACGGTTAGGATGAAATTTGTGCGGATCCTAGAGTAGCCCAAGAAAAACCAAGGGGAGATTCTCAAGAGATAGCTGGTGGGCATGTCTTTGAGCATCCAGTTCTAATATTTGTCGTTTTCCTTGCAAGGACTCATTTTCTCGCAAAGAAGAAATTCCTCTTGCTTTAGAGGATTTATTCGTAAAGTTTATTTTTGTATATTAGGCATATTGATGGATATATTTTTAAGTTCAAGGAAAGGAAACACAACGGCAAGTGAGAGTAATGAAAAAGGAACGCGATGAATTAATGAATGTAAGTTAACTGCAGGTTTACACTTTTAAAAATATATAAATAACTCTAAACTCTTCTGGTCTAAAAAAAAGTCTTCACTATCGTAATAAAATTCAACTGGTGAGAAATAATTGAACGTAATTTATAAGAAAACCACTAAACCTGAAGAATACTGTCTGCGTAGTCATTTGATGAGCTCGTATCCTAGTTTGATTATCGTTGACGTTCCATTGTTCGTTCGTATTATGTGGCAATTGGCCTAAAAAATGACTGCAATCGAAATGAGAGGCAGGTGATTCCGCTACGTGTAATACATTTGAATATTAAACAATAATAAACAACGCCCTGTTTGTTGTAGCAACCGAGGAACTACAAACATTACTATATACTGCATTTAAATATTCTTCCACGTTTAATTCCTTTATGTTTATCGTTTATTGCATAAGTGTTCTCTCATATACAGTTACATGCAGTTCCCCTATGACAGCCACTTTGACAATAGACGTTGAAGAGTAAACTTGTTGTAAATATGCATTGAATTTATCGATTACCCCCGGAAGCAATATATAATGGGGCCCTTGGGACTCTGGGCATTACTTTCACAGATTTTCTTTCTACGTGCTATCATTGAGCTGCAGGAAAACATGATTTTACATACTGAGGGCGTGAATATCCTCTGAAAATAAAATCTTTCGTTGTCAAGGAAATATGCTAATGTTGATTTCATATAGAAATGTGAGATTTTTCAGCTACAAACACGATTTTCAGGTAATTACGAAGTGTAAAAGAAAATCCAATTAAAGATTTAGAAAGAACATTTATGCAGCCATCCAATAAAAAAATTCAGCCCTCTATTATTAGTAAAAGTACTTTTAAATAGCAAAAAATGAAACCATTGGACCGAACTCTTGGTTGGTATTCTTAGCATGGACCTCCAGGGACCACCACCTACCATGGATCTCCAGGGATTTCCAGGGACCACCTACGGCGCTTATGAGGGATTTTTAATATAGCCATTGTTCATCCCGTATACATTTTATTTCTGCACGCCAAACTTCAGCTCAATCGTTTCAGTAGTTTTTTCGTGATTGAGCAACAGGTAGAGAGACAGACAGAAACCATTAATTTTTTATATATTAGTACTAGCGGAAGATACCCGTTGAATTTCAACGGGCGTTAAAAAAATTGAATTCATTTTATAAGAAAACCACGAAGCCTGAAGAATACTATCAACGCGGTCATTTGAAGAATTCGTAACCTATCTTTTATGTTGTGTTCGTTGTAGTAGACCCGCTGACCGTTTACCAGGTGCACGGATGGTTGAGTGACTGTTGGTCCTCTTTCATGAACGGGAAACCCAAAAATGGGCCACGTAGACTCATTACTGCTAAAATAGCACCCAAGTTAATAGATGGTCACCTCGTACCTCCGGTTCTCTTGAGGCATCTTCTGAGTGATAAACGGCTTCATTACTTCTATTGTGTTCATTCATTTATTTTCATTTGATGACTTAATTGAGTTGCGCTATTATATGTTGATATGAGTATCGAGTATCTTAATTCGGATCGGAGAGTAGGGTAAAATCCAGCGCTTTTCAACGTCAAATGGAGAATTTTCAGCTGCGGCGTTGTTTATTTGACCTATGATTTCTACATCACTGGGAATGCGCTTTCGGCATAAAAGGTAGCCATAATCATTGGTTTTGGTTGCTAAATAAGATACAATGGTGATTCTTAGTGCAATTTATTTACAATTTCCGCCTTCTTCAATGCGCAAAACAGATTGAGGGTTTGGAACAGATAGGTCTATATTTGAACCAGATTTATAGCTGGTTACCCGTCCGTAGGTACGGTTAGGATGAAATTTGTGCGGATCTTAGAGTAGCCCGAGAAGCACCACGGGGAGATACTAAAGAGATAGCTGGTGGGCATGTCTTTGAACATCCAGGTCTAAATTTTGTCGTTTTTCTTGAATGGGCTCATTTTCTCGCAAAGAACACACTCTTCTTGCTTTAGAACATTTTCTATTAGTCATATTGATGGTTATATTTTTAAGTCCAAGGAGGGGAAACATAGTGGCAAGTGAGAGTCTTGAATAGGCAACTCAATGATTGAGTGAATGTAAGTTTACTGCACTTTTACACTTTTAAGCATATATGTATAAATAACTCGTAACGTATATGATGCGGGAATTGGTCTAAAAAAGTGTTCGCAATGTTAATGAAATTCAACGGGTGTGAAAAAAATTGAACGTATTTTATAAGATAACCACAAAGCCTGAATAATACTGTCAGCGTAGTCATTTGAGGGTTTCGTATCCTATCTTTTAAAGTGTGTTCGTTGATGTTTGTATGATGTTCGTTGACGTTTGTTCGAATGATGTGGGCATAGGTATTCCAGGTTTCAATCGTAATGAAAGGAAGTTTGTTCCACTACGTGTAATACATCTGAGTATTAAATGTTAATAAACAACGCTGTTTTTATAAATATAAATAAACAAATAAATAAATAAATATATATATATATACAAATATAAATATACTTTTAAAACACAGGCACACGAAAATTAAAAGGACACTCACAGAATAATATGCGGACGTTTCGACGGGCAAGCCGCCATTGTCAACGACAAGAGACTAACTAGTGGTCTGTTACCTCGGGAGGGGGGGGGGAAGCGGAACAGGAGAAGGGAAGGGGACTGGTGGGGAGCGGGAGCAAGGGGTTGCTATTGGTCAGTGGGCCAAGTTAAGCCCGGGCGATTCAAATGCTCTTAAGAACCAGATGAAAGCCATCTCGCGAGTCCTCAGTTCAATATTAGTTGCTGATTCGGGGAGGGCTTCTAATATAGAGAGAGAGAAACATTTATTGAAGGTCTTACGATGGGAAGCGGTATGTTTAGGAATGGGATCAATAAAGGGAGGACATGTGGTGGAGTGGCGGTGCCCATTCATTCGTATTGAAAGCGGGGTAGTGCATTCGCCAACATAAAATGCCGGGCAGAAATTGCACGAGAGACGGTAAACAATATTTGTTGAAGTACAGTTGGCTGCTGAGGAAGATTTATTGGAAGAGGGCGTAGCAGAAGAGCATAGGAGGGAGCAACATTTGCACCGAGGACGGTTGCAAGTTGTGGAGAGTGGTGGAGAGGGGGCGGTCGGTTGAAGGGTGGGTTTCGTAGATTTTAAGATATCTCGCAGGTTTGCGGGACGCTTAAAAAATACTGTGGGACATGAAGGTAATAGGAGGGCAGTGGAATTATTATTCTTTAAAATTGGGTATAGATCGCGGAGAATGTTTCTGATTTTATGGGAGCCAGGGAAGAATGTGGTGATGAGGCTGAGTCTGTCAGGATGGTGGGTTTTGGCTCGAGGGGTGTAATTGGCAGAGGGGGGCAGGATTTGATTGGTAAGAAGCTTTTTGGGGTACTCACGTTCTCTGAGGGAGTGATACAGGTTATCGGTGTATTGTTGAAGGGAGTGGGCGTCGTTACAAATTCTGTGGCCGCGGACAGAGAGGGAATATGGAATGGAGCGTTTGGTATGTGATGGATGGCAGCTATTGAAATGAAGGTAAAGGTTATGGTTAGTGGGTTTCTGATGGACGGAGGTGATGAATTTGTTGTTTTTTAGTAGGATATTAACATCCAGAAATGTGATGGAAGAGTCAGAGACGGAAGAGGTGAAAGAAACCGAAAAGGAAGAGTTTAGCGCAGAAATGAAGGAAGATAGAGATTCACGGCCATGAGGCCAAAGAACAAAGATATCATCAATATAGCGGGCCCAGAAGAGAGGTTTGAGGGGTTGGTTTATGAGGAAAGTGCTTTCAAGATAGCCCATGAATAGATTTGCATAAGAAGGTGCCATGCGAGTACCCATAGCGGTCCCTTTGATCTGAAGGAAAACTTGATTGTTGAAGGAAAAGGCGTTTTTAGTTAATACTAATTCTGTTAATTTAACAATAAAGTTGGTGGAGGGAAGATGTGGTTTAGGGCGTTGGGAGAGATAAAAACGGAGAGCTTCAATTCCTTCATGATGGGGTATACTCGTATAGAGGGAAGTGACATCTATTGTGGCCATAAGAAGGTCAGTGTTAGTAGGGATAGGGATGGCGTGCAGGAGGTCGAGGAAGTGGTAGGTATCTTTGATGAAGGAGGGGAGAGACATAACTAATGGTTGCAGGTAATGATCAATCAGTGCTGAGATCCGTTCAGTGGGGGAGTTGATGCTAGAGACAATAGGGCGACCGGGATTGTTGGTTTTGTGAATTTTAGGAAGCATATAGAAATGGGGCGTTTTGAAGTTAGAGGGTGAGAGGATGGCGATTTCGGAGGGAGTGAGGCCTTCGGCTGGTCCGAATTCCCCCAGGAATAAAGTTTTTTCTTTCTGGAAATCAGCGTTTGGGTCATGGGGGAGGGGAGTATAAGAAGAGGGATCATTTAGTTTCCGAAGCCCTTCGGATATGTATTATATATAATGTATTTTTAACATATATAATTTAAACAGAAGGTGAAAGAAAGAGATAGGAAACATGTAACTAAAATTGAACGAAAACACTGGTGATGTGGAAAATGGTAAAGCCGAGAAATCAGAGGGTAAAAATGTGCCATAGCCGGGACTCGTACCCGGAACCTCCCGATTTCGCGCCGAGTGCTCTACCAGTTGAGCTACCAGGACATTTAGATTTACCATGATTTCGGCTGGGGCTTATAACAGAGAATGCCCCTTCAAGCTTGAGCCCGTAGCCGTGGCCTCTGGATGGCACACAAGGGCAGCTATTCCATCACCAAGAGAGAAGAATTAGACATGGACACAAGAAGATATCAAAGATGAGTTTATTCACGCAGAGAGTCGGACAGAGATAGGAACATGAACTGAAGAGGAAAAGAGCCGGTTCTGCCACACATTATGTTCACTCACTCACACACCGCCTTTAGGTGAATAAATATATAATAATTTAAACAGAAGGTGAAAGAAAGAGATAGGAAACATGTAACTAAAATTGGACGAAGACACTGGTGATGTGGACTGGACTGAAGATGGTAAAGCCGAGAAATTAGAGGGTAAAAATGTGCCGTGGCCGGGACTCAAATCCGGAACCTCCCGATTTCGTGTCGAGTGCTCTACCAGTTGAGCTACCAGGGCATTTAGATTTACCATGATTTCGGCTGGGGCTTATAACAGATCTTCCACATCACCAGTGTCTTCGTCCAATTTTAGTTACATGTTTCATATTTCTTTCTTTCACCTTCTTGGGTGACGTGGGCCCAAGGTCCGTACTTTGAGTGTTAATAAGGCGGTGTTGAGGATGGAAAAACACATATCGGAAAAGAGGTTAACAAGGAAAGCTGCTGTGTTAACAGAGTTGGGCGTTTTAAATGAGTATTTTCAGTCCTTTCACATGACTTTTTGAACAAGAAGGCGATGGAGGTAGCCATTACATACATTCGTGAAAGCATGGCGTACTCCATTAAAGAGGAAATGAGCGAAATTCGGGCCGATATAAAAGAATTGAAGGAAATGTCGAACACGACCCCAACTTTTGCAGAAATGGTCGCAAAGGAGCGCAGGGAAACATCTCGTGATTTGCGGACTACGCCCAAACCCGACCCGCCGGCCAATGCTCATTCCGTACTCATATATCCGGGCAATTAATCAAATTTTACCACAAGAGACGAAACCAAGGAAGAATAATGAAATCAGTGCATCCGGAAAAAAATGGCCTGCGATAGGAATGGTTGACTCGCATACGTAACAGTAGCGTATGCATCGAATCAGATGACGCGGGCACTTAAGATAAGCTTAAGACTTGCCAGGTGTTCGTCAAGGAACAACTGGATCTAAAAAAACCGGAGAAACGTCTCCCTAGTGTAGCCATATATTCTGTGAAATTGAGTACTACTGATGAAAAATTAGCCGAGGCCATAAGGAAACAGAGCTTCCTTCCGGCAGATGCCACTGTAAATCTTCTGTACAAGTTTGGAAAAAGAGACGCCCCAGTGGTCAATTGGGTTGTGGAAGTGGATCCCGGCGCCTGTAAATCGCTCACCTGGGAAAAATTTTATATAATTATAATGTAAGCCGAGTCTCTGATCACATTCGTGTGCTCATGCACATAATTCAGATTGTTTTAAATGCAAGGCTATGGGCACTTGCCTAGGGACTGTAACAATGAAGAGTGCTGTGCTAATTGTTGCAAAAATAATGAAAACAATGAGTGCAGAGAAACAGTTCAAAGTGCATAAACTGCGAAAAAGCAAAAGTCAGAAATTGTGCCCAAAACGTTATCGATCCCCTGTATCCAACGTTCCTCAGGCGGCGTGATATCCTAAATAAAGGCATCAATTATGGATAAAAAGATAATTAACTTCTGATTCTACTTCAGTTTGGCCTAATCAATATCCAGGGTGCAAAAATTCCCCTGGCCGAAACCAGTGTAATTAAGGATAAAATAAATCTGGATATAATACTGGTACAAAAACCTTATTGCTTCCGACCTGATACATGCGGGCTTTGGAAAATTCCAGGACTTGGACAACAAACGAGAAAAATACCCACGCCAAAGAAAGAGAAGCCATTGTCCGCAATATTAATTTTCAAAAAGTCATTGGATGATTTAGAAGATTTCGCACGATTACACACATCGTTGTAGCCGAAATAAGTGTCGGAGTGAAACCAATAATAATGGTAAGCGCATATATCCCACCAAATGACATCTTCCCGTTTATGGACCACATTTTACAAATCGTAAACACGTTTAAGAACAGGAAAATTACTATTGGAGTAGACTCAAATTCTAAAAATGAGATTTGGTTCAGTAAAATAAGGGATGAAGGAGGAATAAATCTCGAACAACTTTTAATGGACGAAGAATTTTATGTTATAAACGAACCAGAGAATCCACCTTCTTTTTCCGGGGCAAGATTAAATTCAAATATTGATCTCACTTTGGCCAACATTAAAATAGTTCGAGAGACTAAAAATTGGAAGGTTAACCCCGGTGCTGTCAACAGTGTTCATCAGCTTATCAAATTTGAAATATTTGGACCTCATGAGCACCCAAAACAAGTCCCCAGATTCGCATTGAAGGATGCAAACTGGGAAATGTGCCGGCAAAAATTTGCTTGGAATATATGGAAGACTGAAAAAGATGCTCCATGGACACCAACTATAGCAGCTTTGGAGACACGATTAAACAACTTCTCTGACTCACTGCTAAATACGGCGCAAATGAGCATCCCTGTGTTATGGAAAAATATCAGGAAAACCCCATGGTGGACGGACACCCTTAGCAAAATAAAAAGAGACATAAGAAAAATGAATACAATACTAGATTAAAGCCAAACGGCAGACAAAGAAATCAACCGACAACGATATCATAATTAATCTTCGTGAGTAAAAGGTTGCCATTTACACCGTAAAGGACTGAAGTTGGAAATAATTTGTCAACAAAAACTTCGGGGAAAATACTTGGGGATTCGTCTACCGACTCTTCTTAATCTCGGTTGCAAATGACTGCCTTCTTCTCACACACTTACCTAGGCATGTTAAGTACGAAGACTGGTCATTATACTAAAATCAAAAGACAAGGATGTTTCCGACCTAAAATCATTTCGACCAATCACATTGCTTTTAAAAATTGGCAAAATATTTTAATGCATGATTAAAAATAGATTAGAAACTGTGATTGGACGGGAAACGCTGTGTCATGATTGACAGTACGGATTTAGAAAAGGCAGAAGCGCGGAAGTTGCAATCCTAAGACTGAAACACTGCATATAAAACCGACCGGGAAAGTACGTTTTGGGAATTGACATTAAGGGTGCTTTCGACTCAATCTGGTGGACTGCCGCAACACAAGATCTAAAGAGATTCAATACACCTAAGAGTTTCATAAAACCTTAAAAAAGCTGTTTCCAAAATAGAAAAGTTATCTACGAATCCATGTATACTAAGGCTGAGAAAATATCTACAAAGGGATGCCCCTAAGGATCGGTCCTCGGCCCGTTAATTTTGAACTTAATTATGAACTCACTGTTGATACAATAATTCTCCAAAAAACTGCAAAGTAATAGCCTATGCTGACGACACGGCTATCTTAATTCAATGCAATTCCAGACGTGAAATGGAAGGAAATACTGAAGAATGTATAGCCGTTAAAGAAGACTGGGCAAGCAAAAATAAACTAGCACTCTCAGAAACAAGGAGTAAATATGTAATATTTGAAAAGACACTCAGCCGCAATCCAAAGGTTAAAGGTAAAAATAAACAGCTCAAAAGAAGTCTTAGCTTTAAATACCTAGGAGTCTAGAAATACAAAAAACTAACGTATCATATCCACGTCAACCATCTAAATATAAAAACCAAAAAGATACTTTATGCAGTGCAGAGATATTGTAGAATAATATATGGAAGTAAATCTATGCGAGATGTTTATAATGGCGTAATTAAACCAATAATAACATACGGAAGTGAAGCATGGGGGCACAAAGCGATAGGTAGCAGAATTCACAGGAAACTACAACAGACCCACTGATCGTGCCTCATACCGATTACCGACAGTTACTCAACGGTCAGCTCGGATTCACTCTGTGTCGTAGCCCTTGAGCCGCCACTGAATTATATAGTTTTAGAAAGGAAAACAATAACAGAGTACAAAAGATATAGTGCGTCACTGTAATTTGAACAAAAATTAACATTAGCTGAATATCCACGTATCAGTGCTCTCAAGAGGAAGATTAGAGCCATCACAGAAGAAATATGGACCAATGAGTGGGAGTACTCAAAGGCAGACATACCCGGAAAAATTTTTAAAGCGTAAATGAATGGAAGAAATATAAGTTCCCATATTCTAAGAAGTTAGCACAGATATTGATAGTAGTGATGGGTCAGTCGTGAGAGATGGAATTCCGAGAGCAAGTTCTCTTAAAAGAAAGATCGATGAACGACTTCTCTCCAATGACCGAGGCGTTCATCTTCACCGATCGCGACAGGAATGATTGCATGACATCAAATATCGATCACGAGACTTGAGACCGACCAAAAAAATCTTGAGTGAGTTTTATAACGAGAGATTCCAGAGTTACTCGCTCTTTCGTGAGATGTAGGCAGTTATTCGATGCTCCGCTCGGTTGCGCTAACAAAGACGCAGCGTAATAACAGTCAACAATTTACATCACGACATAAATATCTTGCATTGAGAGAGTTTTGCCAGTTTTGCTGGCTCGCTTTTTAGTAGAATAATAACATCATTAAAAATGAATACCGAATCCGTTACACTGTCGGCAAAGAGACAGCTGGGTTAAGATTCAAAAGCAATGCAATGGAAATTAAACATGATCCAGGTACTTATCTGTTTGTTAATTCGCCAAGCAATGCATTATTTGTTACTGCATTGGCTATGTAGTGCCGTTATTTATTACGTGCAATAGGTTAATCGTCACTTGTAAGTAGTATAGTACAATACTATATCCCTATGAATTGTTTTCCTTTGCAGCGACGAATCGTAAATTGTGTGATAATTAAATATCTGAGTCTGTGACGTGATCGCTTGGAAATCAAACCTAATACCCATGCCGCTGTATTATATGTATACCGGCCGTTTATATAAACAACTGTGATTCATATTGCCAATGCATTTTACAAATTCAACTCCGCTCCTCTCTCTTCAATCACTTTTTCTAGACTTTGATGGTGTTGCTCTCAATCAAGAATGTTTCCAGTGCTTCATTGGATGTCTGTTGGCTTTCCCTTCGTCTGAATTTTCTTTCCCATATGTCTTCCGAAGTACCGGCGTGTTAAAACACCGGTGAATTCATCCAGCATTGTTTGTTTTAGGAATGCAGTTTGCTTTTGGTGTTCTTTCACATATTTTAACTGCAATCTCATCAGCGAATCCTTTTTTCGGAGAATAAAATTTCGTATGTGCCAATAAGTCTCCTTTTCATTTAGAGGAATGGTATTTGCAGAACTTGATTCAGGGAATAATAGCGTGATTCTAGTTAATATAGGTTAGATCCAAACACCGTTCGAGACATGATAACTGCAAATTATGATTACCCACAGGTAATTTGATTCATACTTTCATCATTGTACTTTTGTAGTGAATAGTAAGTTAAAAAAATTTACATAGGCTTGATCAGTAAATATCAGTATGAGATTTCATTTGTATTTGCACTGAGTGCAGCTTCAATAAACGGTACAATTTAAATATCGGAATACTGTAATTGGTTGTAAGCAAAAAATGAATTACATGGGTGGGCCATTACATCAGCCTTAGGCATCCCATTGAAATGGGCAAGGAGTTATTTAAATCAAAATGTACTAACATGTTTAGTAAGGCAATATATGACTTCATACCACCGATACTGTGTCACTTTAAATTGGCAGAAATGCTGTATGTGAGCAATTAAATAAATAAAGACTATTTCTGCGTGCAATTGAGCATCATATACTGTAAAATAGTGCTGGAAATTTGTAATCATCGTACCATCCATAAAAGTGTGTATTCGAACATGGCTTGTACACAGGAGCTTAGACCATATTCATTTAAAATTTAATTCTTTGGAAAGGACAAATTAAAATTTCTGATACTACTAATTACTCATTGCACATCCAAAATCCCTGGTAAATATTTAGCAGGAAAATTTAGAAGGAACCTGCAGGAAGTTAGAGAACATTCATGAGGATAATCAGAAACCTATAGTGGCAAAGAAAATCTTATTTTAGTTTAAAAACTGATGCCTATCTTAAACATTGGTGGAGTAATGCAATTATAGCATTGTACTGTTATCAACGTCTATTCATTCCACATGCAGTTATCATTCCACATTCACTTTAATTCTTATATTTGCCTGACCATGACATTTTACCACCATTATAATGGTAAACAGATGGCTTAACAGACATATATATTTCAGTGGTCAGTTATCACTCCACCATTCCTGCTTCAAAAATTTCCTTCCTTAAAATGTTTCAATTTAGTTCTGCGCATCACATCCATTCATATCAATTGCCTATACTTTTCCTACCTCTCCCAACGAAGCAAACCTTTCCCTTCAAAAGTGCCTTTCAGGACCTCATCTCCTCTAATTACCTACTATCTGACATAAAGTGGTTTCCTAAATTTCCTTCACTGTGATATGTAACTTCAATGCTTAGTCAAGTATCTCTTAACTTCTCTTCTATCTTACTTTCGTTATCCTTCTCGGGAGCCACTCCTAATATAACTTTAGTCTAATCTCACCCTCTCAACATTAGCCAATGGTTTAGATCCACCGAAGGCCACAACCCTTTATAAAACCTTCCAAACCAACCTTCTGTTTGCATCCTATATCAGGACTTGAGGCATTACATATTCCCCATAATTCTTGAATATTGCTGATACAAGACATTTAATATCTTGAGTAGGACACCTCGTTCCACTAAATTTCTGCACCAGTTACAACTTCAATCCACTATTTGTTTTTTGCTATTTGTCTTAAGCCTCTAATGGTTTCTACTCAATGACCATTATCAATCTATACTCTGGAGTGAGCTGGCAAGCCACTTACCATGAGGAAAAATATCCACAGATGCTAAGTGGACTATGTTCCCTTCGTTCCTGCTCTTCGTCCAATCTGGCATGTGTGAGCCTAACAGCTATAATAACCCTTGTTAATTTCTACTACAGGTAAAAAATACATCATAGCATGTCCTTTGATAACAGTTGATTAATATTCATTAATTTACCAAAGATCATGACAATAGGAGTCGACTTAAGACTTAATCATATTGGGGTTTCAAGGAAGATATTCAAAGTAAGCCAAGTAGTAATTGTAAAAAACCTACACCAACATTTATTTCACTTATTGATTATTAAAAATAAATGGATCTATGAATGGTTGCACAACCCTTAGTTTTCATCACCCCTGATGACAATGACTGAGTCAGACATCGAAACGTCGGCCTACATGGAGACCATCACCCGGTTGGAAACCCGAGAAAGCTTCTTAGGTTCCTCATATCAGTGAAATAAATAATATTAATAATATGTAACAGCATTCATTAAGCATGAAGCATTATGGACCAAATCCATTTTGCACTAAAATTTTGTTATAAGTGAAAAATCATTGATTACCTACCATTGCTTTATTATCCATCCATGACCCTCTTCAACATTAACTTCTTCAATTTATAAAAGGGTGTTACCAAAACTATGAGTGTATACTTGACTTAAATTATGACAGATTTTTAATTTAAATGAGAGCATAAAAAATAATGTTATTCTGATCAAGTTGACTTCAAGTCACACAGGAACGACATCTGTACACTTAAGTTGACTGCTTAGTAATTGAGTACCTGGATAACTTGAGGCACACAACTTATCACATGATATTGTTTGCTCTCTGCTGTTAGTGATGTCTGTTTGGATTTGGAAACTGGCTTTCTTCTAATAATTTACTCCATAATACCCTATATTGGCATATATCCTTTGCCTCTATTGCATTCATATATTACTTCATTCACACTCTCTCCTATTCTTAAGACTCCTTATCTTCCTCCTTTAATGTCTCTTCCACCACATCATGAACCCACAATTTTTTCCATCTTCCTCTTACGCTATTCACTCCTCAATCACAATCCTGTTCCACTACTCAACTCTAATCTACTATTTAAACATTGCCAAACCCACAGAGAATGATCCTTTCATAAAGTCCATTACGGTAGCATGAAGGAAGAGATATTTTCAAAATGTCAAAAGAAAATTAATAAAAAGATGTTAGCTTTAGTTCCCACAAGTATCCAGTAAGTTTATCATGCAAAAATCAACATGAAATACACTCAGAATCTTTACTCTTAATAATCCAAGATGGTATGTATATTTTTCTAGCAAATTCAATGATTGCATGGGGGAAATAAACATTTGTCACAGTATGCACAGCTGATTTTTCTTCTTTAATCAAAACTAGGTATGACATACAACTGTTATCACTCATATGATATGTAAACACTACTGTTTTCTGATTACAGTTCTATAATATAGAGAGAACTGGCACAGTGGATATTGGTCTGAAGTTATTGATGGCTATAACCATTGATAAGCACTAAACCATTGTGTAAATTAATAATTGATCAGAGGCTATTCCTTGCAAAGATAATAAACATGTATATTGAGGTCAGATATTTAGTAAACATTCTTATAACCTGATTGTTCCATGCATTTCAAAAAATCTACAGAGTAAACTAGTTATAATTTTGCCTAGAAATAGTATTCCCTATCTGTTACATGATATAGTCTAGCAAATGGCAACTAGAGTAGCAATGAGATAGCAGAGAAACTCACTGACGCTTACATATTTTATTGCATGGCATTGGTGCTTCTTAATGATAGCAGCAATATCATCTAGAGGAAGAACGAATGTAGTGGGTTTAAAATTAGCACTGTCAGTGCCAAACAATTTAAGAAGATTCATCACATCCTGCAATCAGTTTTTAAATCCCTACTCATACACATCATAATAACAAATATTTTGTGTGTATTAGGCATTTCTTATAGGTAGCTTAGAAGCAATATATGTTAACACTTACTGATAAGAATTTGAAATGTATAACTGTTGAATACCCTGTAAGACATAACTATAATAATCAAATCGTTTTCGTAACCAATTAACATCTCCAATGTACGGGCAAAATCATTTTGTGAGGGGGAATTAATATAGCACTAAAGATTCAATATTATAACAAAGTCCATTTTACTGAATATACATTTTATTGAAAGGTACGCAGGTACATATACAAACCATCATTTAATAATATGCTTTTTAAACATTTAGAATCTATGTGGCATTGCGAAAAACATATTTACTGAACATCAATATAATTGACTAGTTTGATTAGTTAACTAAGTGACGAAGTGCATGGTGAAACCCCAACGATTTTAATCGATGGCAACAAAGGAAGCATGTTTTGTAAGGAGCGTTTTACATTAGATATAAATCACTCAAGTGACTGAAAAAATTCAACATCACGACAGAAGCAACTTCACAAAAAAGCAATCATCGTAGTACTGATTGTTATTATTTGAATCACAGATATATATATATATATATATATATACACAGCGAATGTCTTGGACTCCTGTATTTGCACTCATACTCTGAATTTATGCTATATATATATGCAATAAACGACGAATATTACGTTAACCTATGAACAAATCTTCGATTTTGGCATTTATTAATATTGTAAGCACTCGACGATCACGAGACAGTATTTCAGAAGCACAGTAACTAAATTATAGATATATAGTACGATGTAAACAAACCTTTACCAAAGTTGAACGTTCGCTTTTTTACATGCAATTCAATCTTAGACAAACACAGCAGCAAACTATGAGATTATTTCAGGGGGCACTGTAACTTAAAAATCTACGACGTAAACAAACAAAAACCGACCATTAACTTCACTATATAGGACATTTTTGAAGCACTAACTCTTGGTAAATTTACGACATAAACTATAACTTAAGCATAAGATGAACATACACTTTCTTCGTGTAACTCACGTCCAGAAACACAACGCAATATTATGCCATTTCAGAAGCACAGAAACTTTTGTAACCTCCACGGTGTATTTCCTGTCATAACACATCCATTAGGAGCGTAAGTGTAACTAACACAAATAACCTTTAAATATAAAAATATCACCACAAGAACACACGCAATACATCACAGCACATATAACATTTGTAATCACTGAATTTCCATAATTGCATTGTCACTTAAATACACGATAAACCATCGTTTCAATATTCTCGACAAATATTACGTCTCGTGAACAAGTGAAACAGACTGTAATTGAAAATTGAATTTTAGTGCTACAGTCGGATAATTTGTTTTAAATTCTTACAGCCAAAAGAAAACGTTGATCGTTTCGAACTACATACCAAAATAAAATTTCGCTACTAAATTACTATTAATCATTGGTTTCTATAATGAGTTGTTAATAATTTGTTGTCCATAAATTGTCACTCTTCAATAGTTTTGTAATAAAGTGGGATATTCCTAATATTCTTCGTATAACTATACTTAAAATCACAAACCAAGAGCATTGTGTAAAAACAAAACAAACCTTCGCACGATTGCACAATTGTGCCTTCAATTATTTTCAAAGAATTACCCACAACTCCACGGAAACCGTCACTGAACGAGGTAGCTTCATTGAAACTCTGTGCCTGCTCTGTGCTATCAAGAGCAAAGCTGTACACCTCGGTCATGCTTACAGTATGAAACTCAGGAACGACCAGATGTTTTACCTATCACGACTTTCCTGAGAGATCATTGCTCGTAGGCAACTTGGACTGCTCACTAGCTGGAAAATCGGTCTCTCTGATCGACGATCGAAGATCGAATCACAAGTGGGAGTGATCGACGCGACCGAAATCTCTCAAAAGACCGACTTAGCCCATCACTAATTGATAGGGCATGGCGATTGTGTTTCGTATCTGAAGAAAATAAGACAATTAAACAACGAAAAATGTTCGGAATGCGAGGAAGAAGATACCATAGAGCATCGAGTAGAAAAATACGTCAGATTCGAGGCCTGGCGAATCAGGATCGGCCTGGGAATGGAAGGAAGATTGGAAACAATGGGCGAAATAGTAAAGTACCGCATTAAGGAAAGACAATTTGATGAGTTAAATAAGGTAGACAGAAGAGAGCCACGGAGACAAGGAAGATAGGTGGAATGGGCGGAGAATGGGTTGGCTCAGGAAAGAAGAGGGGCCGATATATGTGGCTGCCCCGACCTACCGAGTGGAGGGAGGCTGTATGGAGGAAGGTAGAGTGGAGGGAGGCGGAACGGTGTGAAGGTGAGAGGAGGGAGGTGGTGGTGTGCGGGAAGCTGAGTGAAGAGAGGTGGATTCTGAGTGGTGATAGGCGGTATGGTGGGAGCCCGATTGGAGAGAGGCTGAGTGGAGGGGGGCGGTATGCGGGTGACTGCAGAGACCCAGAGGGGGTATGAAGAGGCGGATGCTGAGAGCAGAGCGGCGGAGGCTGAAAAGAGAGAGGTGTAGTGGAGGGAGGCCGAAAGGAGGGAGGCGTAGCGGAGGGAGGTGGAGCGGAGGGAGGCGGAGCGGAGGGAGGCGGAGCGGAGGGAGGTGGAGCGGAGGGAGGCTGAGAGGTGGGAGGTGGAAAGGAGGGAGGCTGAGTGTAGGGATGCGGCTTGGCGGATTAAAAGACATTTAACTTGATAAATTGGAAAATTCATTTAAAAAAATAATAGTGTAATAAAGGGGGACAAACTAAAAGTACATAGCCCCATGTAACTTTGAATAAACTGCACCTTTCGCATACCCCCTCTGGGAGTAGGCGAGGCGTGTTTTTTTGAAGACCATTCCTCCATGCATCGTACCCGAACATGCAGCACCGTAATTCCCGAGCAACTGTCCCACGCTCGTTCCGTCCATTATCCTGCTGACTTGCATTTCCCGACGGCCTGGCTCACCGGATGCAGGGGGTGGGAGTTTAGGGTGTCCCAAAAAAACAGAAATTTTGAAAGTTGAGGGGGAATTTCCATTTTCCTATGCGAATGCTTGAAAAAACATTCCAAAATATTATCCAGCTTAATCGGACAATATTTGACCCTGCCGAAACGCATTCAAAGTTCAGAAATTTCCATTTTCCGCATTTCATACAATACTGCCTACCTCCCAGTGATCCAGGTGGGTTTAAAATCAGAAAACTCTGAAAGATAATTGTCTTTTATTATTAGACAGTCACTCTGCACATACAAAAGCACTGGGAAAAGCAAGCTATGTGAAAAACTAGAGTTTTTTTTGTCACTTTTGTCATGCATTTCCATGTCGTTTAACGACTAGCAACAGATGCTGCCTCTGAGCCTCATAATTTGTTAATTTTTTCTTGACCAGAAAATCCCTTATCAACTGAACCCCTCTCTCTACGGTGTATTTAACAACTTTAAGATGTTGCACTACATATAGGCCCTTCTGATAGTCTGCATCACTTTTCCAAGCAGATGAATCATGTGACAAAAAAAACTATCAGTGAATCAGAGCGTCCAGCGAAATACCAGTGATTTTGAAAAACTTGACAGAATTTGTCGAAGCGAAGTCAGCGAGGGTCAGCTCACTTATAGGCCCAAGGTGCGTTTCATCAGATCCCACATTGTCTGTGATTGCCACCACAATGTCTCTTTTCTCGTCGTCAGAAACCATTTCATCGAAGAGGGCCAAACAAATCCGGGTTTCGGAAAGATACCATAGATGGTTGAAAAAATTGGCCAAAGCTGCTGCGATGTGGGGTTCTTTTTTCCGAGAGAGGGCTTTAAACAGCTCATGGTTCATTCTCGGAGCAATCACTGCCACGGGAAAGTTGTACCAATGATTCACAAATGCACTTGCAATGAAGCAGCACAGTTTGAAAAAATTATCACTGTCCTGAGTCGACAAACGCAGCTGCTTGCCAAACCTCCACGTTTTGAAAGCTTAGAGCTCCTTATTCATCTACCGTGATTTGTCGGTTGGGCCTGGGGGGCGAACCACATACTTATCTTTCTTGGAGACCACACCACCCAACCTCACGTCTCGAGGCTGGTGGTTCTGAAATAAAAAGTGGCATAATTTTAAATACTATTCCTGAGGATGGATTTAAAATCACTGTGTGCATCGTGGTCTTTGCCATTTACAAATATGCTTAACTGCTTAATTATCTGCTTCAGAATACAAAATTTTGATAATTTCATCTGCATTTGGAATTTCCTTCAAACAGCCTCTTGTCGTTCCCGCTGTGCGGTAAGCATCTGCCGAAAAATAAGCAGGTGGGTGAAAAAGCGTGAGTATAAATCTTTAAACATATGATTTTTTAAGCGATCGGTACCTAAATCTAATTTCGGCCATTCTTTTTGCAGGACATCAGCAAACGGCAGGTAAGGATTTTTGCTAGAGCCCATCAAGGAATCGAACACGGCACCAATCTCCAGTTCAAAAACGTGGTGTCGGTATGTAAGGTATAAGATTTCTTTGCCAAGTTGCTTCTGAAAAAGTGTGCACGCTCTGTTCCATCGTCCGGAATTATGATTAGTGGTATCGAATACCATGCCAATGATCTGGCGGACAAGTTCCCACTCCTTGACAAGACCAACAACTGTAGAGGCTGTGTTAAGCCCTGACTCGGACGCCACCTCCGGAACGCTAAGAAGCTACTCAATGCCTTGTCCTGTGACTAGGACGGGCAATCGATCGGCCAATTTTTTATCTACAATCAATGTATTAAATATTACAATTATTAAGAGAATGGTTTTGTAAAAATTAAGTAGATTCCGCAATAAAAAAAATTACTAATAAGTTCATTACTAGGAAGTAATTTCCCGTCCAAGATTATTTGTACCGGAAGAACTTGATGGTGAAATTCTTGTTTGATAAGCTCAGCTGTCTCAGGTTTTTTCTCACCTCTTATTCTATGAAGGTGTGATTTGGAAGACACTATATGAATTTCTTCCTCTTTAAATCCCAATGCGGCTGCTGTCTCATTCACAACAGCCTGGACCATCTAAGATCCAGCAGCAGAGGACGTCTAGAGAAACAGTCACTATGCTGTCTGGTATAATACTGACTCTACGGCGCTTTCCGGACCTTGACCGCATTTCAAATTCTGTAAAAAAAACAATATGCTATTTTCCCCTTTTTTTCTTCCATTGATCCCCCTCCGCGCTCCCCCCTGGAAAAAAATTTCTCCATCCGTGTCCAAGGAACTTATCGTACTATCCGCAGACATCTGGCGAACGAGGTCCACTTTCTGGTCCAATATTTACTTTTCTTTCTCATACCGTTTCTTTCTTAAAGAATCATCTTCCTGAATTCTCAGACGATTTTCTTTACGTTTACACCACTTCCTATCCATAACCGCCATGTAACCTCTTCGATCAGTCTGCATTGAAATGTAAAACAACTTATCCTCCACAGTAACTTTGGAAAGGGCGTCTTTGCGGCCGATTTCAAACAGACGGTCAAGAACTTTGTTGTATTCATCTCTTGCGGACACTGACTTCTCGCTAGTTATTTTTTGTCCTTCCCTAGGGCACGGTAGTGCTCGTAAGCTGTCAGGAGCTTTTTCATAGCTGTTCGGACCTCCTGCGTGGGAATATTAGCCTTTCCCTACACAACAAGCAACTCTTTGATCGTAATCCTTGCTGCATCTGTCGCTGACATCGATCCAGGAGTACAGTGTAGATTGCAGAAAAAACTTGAGAACTTCCCGCAGCGTTGGGAGTTTACCGTTGGCGGGAAAATCTTCGCACTCATTGCTCACCACCCACACACTTGTCGCACTTCGAATAACCGGCTTACCCATTGACCTCGCGCTCATTCTGGCCACAGCCGAAACAACCTCGACCTCGGCACACACGAAACGACCTCCCCGGTGAAGTGTGATAGACTGACTGACAGAGCTGTGATATTTTGACCACAAGCAGCACGATCCACCGAAAACACGAAAGCGCAGACGCGGCTGCGCCGTAACAGCAACGCGTTCTGACCTGTCGGCTGCCGGCCGCAGCAGCGAGCGAGGCGTTTAAACACTCCGAGTCGCGTGGCTACGATACTCACCGTGGCTGGAGTGTCGTCGTCAACGACTAGGGAGCTCGAAGTGATGGTTCAAGCTCAGTGTTTAACCACTAGGACCCCTGGAGAGCAGGCAAAGTTTTATATATTGTGGAAAATCGAAATTTCTGAAACTTGAATGCGTTTCGGGGGGGGTAATATATATTGTCCGATTGAGCTGAAATATGTTTTTGAACGTTTTTTCATGCATTCGCATAGGAAAGAGGAAATGCTTCCTCAACTTTAAAAATCTTCGGTTTTTTGGGACACCCAGTGGGAGGTGGAAGAGACTTGAGTTTCTTGCAAGCTATGGAGGCAAGGGGAAACACGGCAGGAAGCTCGAGTGAGTGAATGAAAGTCAGCCAAATGAAACGTACAAGCATAAATATGTAATAGGCCATCCAAATGCCAATAATCACCACAAATTTTAGAACAGGTTATGAATACACAACTTCCAGTCCAAAATTATACCACACCAAAGAGATTATAATCACACACATAAATAATGATTATGGAATAGAAAGTTAGCCAATTTAACACTTCTCAAGATTTTTACCTTCAAAAGAATCCTCAATAGAAGTCACAACCACGAATTGAAAATCATTTATATCTTCATTAAAACACAAAACCCAAACCAAGAAATACAGTAGCACTTCAGGATAACTAAACATAAACACATACATCTCAAAACTTCCAACTTCACGATTTAACACAACTCATTCAAATCCTAATCCTAGCTACTCTTTTTTCTTCACGCCAGGGGAAATTCCCTGAAGCCCGGAACTTCCGGGAATACCTCCTCAATCAAGACGGGAGGGGGACTAAGGAGGATCGCGATCCCAACCGCGATTAAGAAGGCGTGGCACAGGTGTGTTTTAGCTTCAATGAATGAAATAAAAAAGAAATAACGAGACGCACCTTGAAAATCAAATTATCAACACAATCTCAATACTTGAACCACTCAACCAGCGTATGATATACATAGGAAACCAAAGCATGAATAATTTAAGGCATTCCACTCCTTCAATGCACAGATAATCACATCGATACAGATTAACACACGGTTTCATTGACCTCAACTAAAGGGACCCGTTCTCTTATATTTTCAGCAAAAACTGTCTGCGAACGGGCGGGGGTCCCTAACCATTTCCGTATCGTGCCAACTTATTTCTCCCGGTGTGCCCAAAGAACAGCAACCATTGCAACGACGCCAATAACATCCACTCCCGCCCCAAAATACTCCTGAGGCTGACTGCACATATCAGAATGAATGACCTTCTGAAAATGTGCTCAATGTCGGTACTCCTATGCGGACGATTAATTTCCTTGTCCAACTCTTTTTTAATTTTTTCCAATGCCACATCGTCAATGCTGCTCATAGCCCGTGGGGTTCTAATAGGACTTATTCCAGTGACCTCTACCTCCGGTATGATTAATTTCGAAAGCTTTTATAGAACGTCGCTCTCCCATGTGTACTTGACAACAACTTAAAGTGGGCGCTGGAAATGTCACAATGACTCAAATTCTGCAGTAAACAGCTACCTTTAATCTCCAGTGTTAACCCTTTGACTACTAGCCGAAATTCCATAAAGATTCCTTAAAAGTGTTAAGGGATTTTCATGAAAATTGCAGGCTTTCAGTAAAATGTCATTTAAAAGAATAATGTTTATGATAAATGATTGAAAAATGGACAGTGTATACATAACACATTGTAATAGGCGCAAATCCGCCATATTGTCGACCGCATGATGAGCAAAATTCTATTGATAACAATAGGACTAAAGCTAGTTGTGAAGCGGAAGTTGGAAGGTTACACAACATTCTCGGGGGAGGGAGAATAGCAACAATACCGCCAGGAGATGGGTATAACGGCACGAGGCTTAGAATTCCCGGGGCAGTTTTACTTAGGTGCCACCGGAGGCTCTGCTCTAGGGGAGAGCAAAAAGTTAATCCGCCAAGTGTATGGTGAACGCTGAGGGACTGTCATTCGAAGACGCTGACATAACTATTGACACGAGAGATTAGTGACGCCAGAGAAGTGGGAAGGACGACCTCAAAACTTCACTGTTAATCATATAGTACGAGAAGAAAACAAAAGGGACACGAATTTATACTGAAATTATGATCACAACTGATTTGTTTACATTTTTGTGATATGCTTGCGTTTTGCATTTACTTAATAAAATTAAACTATAGTCAAAATTTATGGTATTCAGGCTTTTGGTTCTGCGAATAAATTATTTAATATTATGCAACAGTTTCGCCGTGCTATGCCACCGGCTTCGTCGGGCTTGTAAGAACAACAATGGTCTTTTTACAAAAAATAAATAAACAATTCCAGCAGTTGATGATTTTGAGAAGAGGCCCATGACACATAAAAAAGGAAGAAAAAGAGAGATAAGTTTTACACCAAGAGAATAACATTAAATATTTATCCACCTTCTTTTTGTTGGTGGAATTATCTTAACATTTTTAAATTGAAAAAGATTTTAAATATAAAAATACACATATTTTTTAAAGATACTAAGTATCCATTCCTCAACTCGTCCAAGAGAGTGTTCTTTCAAGTTTTCAATTTTATTTATTATACCGACGGCTATGCCTTCCTCCATTATTCTTTTAAAATCTATAGTCGTGATCAGTTCCAATAAAATTTTGTTTATAAAATCTGGGAATTATTTGAAATTAAGGTACATGAGTACTTTGTTACTCTTATTCTGTTCACAGAATACTTCCCACTCTTTGAGGATTCGACGAATTGCATCCCATTGTTTCACTCTCCCATCACATTCCAGATTAGTGTGATCGATGCCTTCGATGTTATTACATGCAACACATAATGGGGAGTCTATTAGCCCAATTTTTAACATTTTCTCCTTTGTAGGGAATAACCTGTGGCATGTAACGCTTTTTTCTTCCGTGTAGCTATTAAGTCATTTGATATTCCTCCAGGCATTGCTGCCCCGGAGTTGGCGGGGTCGGGTTTTTTTCGTGTTATCCCATTTTTGTTGCTGTTCTTTCTCTTTGATATTTTCAGATTAGTATTAACGCGTACGCCCCACAGGATTTCTCATCTTATATATTTTGGGGAGGGTTAACGCATTATGTTCGGGTGGCGATTTTGGGTATAGGTTAGAGGCCACAGGGACAATGCTTTAAAGAGGAGATTTTAGTGATTGACGTTAAGTCTGCGTGAGACGCGTAGTATTTTAATGCCATAGCAGAGTCATATAGAATTTTACTATCCAATCATCGGGGTGGAGGTGGAAAGCAGTCTTCAAAACCAGTTCTCCGCTATCTATCCTTTGTGGTGGCTTAAGTATCTGTCTCCACCTTCCCATTCCTTGTCCAAATCTATGCGGAAGGCCCAAGGGCGTCCACGACTTCATTCCAATGACCCCTCCATAACTCGTGTTTGAGAACTAATATCCTCTGTCTAGGAATATGGGTTTAGTGACAAGATGAGATTTAAGTTGGCAGGGGTAGGACGACCGACAGAGTGGCAGTAATTTTCCGTGGTGGTGGAAGCCGCCTAGCAACAGGTTCCAATTATGCAGAGTTTGAAAACACGAAGAATTTCGAGAACACTGAACAGGAGGTGAACACCCAGAGGCGGATGGTGCATATTTAGAAGTTTCTTTATGAAGTGAGGGGAAACAGCTGACAACTATACTTTTGACTATCGAGGGTAGTAATTCAGCCAAAGATTGGTTTCCTGCTGCTTCTACTTCCATTCTCTTTCCAGCTTACGCTTATTTCCTTCACAATTCCATATTCTTATATCCCTCTTTAACTTTTCTTCATTTATTCCATCTTTATCCTTTCAGTTACAATTCAACTCGTTCGTCGCTGATTTCACTTTAGGACAACGAGGTTGTTTGATTTATCTACTCAACTTAGCCCACAAATACAAGTTTTAAACATCATTTCATTCAATATCTATGTCAATACTTTTATGTGAGACCAAAGACTGCATCGAGAGGAAAATAAATACTGGTGTATATGGAATTAAACTTGAAAAAAATGCCAGTTACATTGGTCAAACGGGAGATGACTTCTTCACCAGAATTATGGATCACAAAAAGAATACCAAAATGGTACCACTCGCGGCAATAGCAATTCGTAATTGGCGGCGAAACATTTGCTAGTGCGAAACCATTATAGTGATTTTAAGGCTAAAATGATATATATATATATATTAAAAGCAAAGGCAAGAAAATGGACGCCTTTCCATTAACATTCTCTAGCTTCTTCTCGCCCTGCTCCCCCTCACATTTTTTTCCCATAAATCCCGCCTCATAGCTGCGGTGCCCACCAATCCCGCCTGCATCAACCACGTGGGACCGCCCTACTCTGGATTGGGAGTCTCCAACATTGATAGACTTGAAACCCCATACAACGAAGGCACTCTTTCTCCCTGAGGTCAAAGTCAGGGATAATATGTATCTTTGTTTTTATCTCTGGGGCTTTTATCTATTGATTTTATGTATAATGCTTGACCTAGTCATCTTCCCGCAAAACCCCCTTTTCCATCCTCGCTACTTTCCATTCCATTACCAAAATCTCTCCCCCAACACTTTCCAAACTCTGTTTACCCCAACCCCTTCCCCTCCCAAACACAAATTGTTTACTCTAATATTTTAAATTATTTTTTATGACCTAGTAAACCTCCCCAAAATAGCCCTCTTTATCGCCGCCCTTTACACCCAGCTCTTCCTTTCCCTACGCAAAGATTCCCTACTTTTTCTCTACTCTATTCCCCGACTCTTTCTATGTAAGTAAGCTTTTTACTCACTTATTCAAAAGTCACTCACGATGGATCTTCTTTATTAGAATTATTCTTCCTTGAGTATATTTAAAAGGAAACATTTCAGTTATTTAATAAATAATTTCACGTATCTGTGCATTAGGCTTTTTTCTTTCCTTGCTTTTGAAAAGCAAATAACTACTCCAACACAAAGTAGTTTTTATGCGTGTATTTAACCAACTTTGTCCTAATGCTGTAAATTTCTTACTCACCTCTGAATTTACGCTGCATTTTTCATTAACTTTTCTAATAGAGCTCTGCTTTTTTAATATTTCAATTTCGCTTGTTTACAGTGGATGTATATATCCAACAAAACAAATTATCATCGGTTTTATAATCATAAGTTTGTTTCTTCAACATCACAGAGTTTACATTAAGCGTCTTTTCTCTTCATCTTTGGCGCGACGCATTTATGCTGGAGAGACCTGATACATGCTCACTTGGAGGATTTTGAGGTAATTCGTAGATGCTCCTCTTCCTTGTTATACTTCAATTCAAAACGATCGATTTCTGGTAAAAAAATGCCGCTGACTTAGTATGGCTTTAGTGTAGCGATTTAAATAGACGCATCTGATTTATTGTAAATCAACCTGCATAACCAATAGTCTTCTTTCAACTAGGAAAGTATCCTCTTTGATTTGTATTATTATTCCCGTTTAATGGCAAAAAATGTGTTGGTATATTGTGTGTTTTCATAGTTATCATTAGTTATCATCATGGTTTCTTGTATTTCGGCGTTCACTTGTTTCGTATTTCATTGCTTTTTTGCCCTTACTTGTTTCCTTGAATTTTTTCCATAGTGCTGTTTTCTATCTAGTAAAGCAAAAACTTTAATTGCACTAAATTGTTCTAGTCCTGAGGACTGGCGCCAAAACCTGGTTGTACAAGAATAAGAGTAAATGAAGAGTAAATGCAGTGGAAATGGGGTTCTCGTGACTTTTTTGCGGTAAAATTATAAGCATAGGTTAAGGGATAAGTGGGTCATGAAAGAATGGGAATTGGATGTTCCAATGATAGGCATATACAATATGAAAAAAGCGTGCTACGCTGGTAAAGCCATGTTGAGAGAATCGATGAAAGTGGAATACCAAACAGATATATGATAGTAAAGTGAATAGTGTAGGAAAAACGAGTGGACCACGAAGTTCATAGGTGAATATGCTGAAGGAGAATCCTAAGAGGAACAATATTAAAAGTATTAAGAATAGGAGACGGAGCATGAAGCAAGAATGTAATAGAAGTGAAAGACGTAAGCAATGGAAAGAAATTATGGAGGAAATAATTACATAAGATCCAGTTTCTTAGGCCTAGCAGCAAAACATTTGACTGTGCCTTTCTCGGAAGGGAATGGCGTGATAGTTTTGCAGGTTAGCAATTCCTCCAAGCTATCGGAAAGTGTTCAGGAGTCAGTCAAGGGAAAATAAATAATTTCGGAGTCCTAAAATACACATGCTGTGGACGCAGAACTTGAGTGACGATCGACATCTCGTTATAAAATATCGACTGCAGAGATTTCAACCCAGGCCGTCCGAATGGGGAGTCAGCAAGACAGTAAGCCTAAAGATGAGGTTAGGGGGAAAACGAGAGCGTCGGCATTGAATAATTATCGACGTTAAAAACAGGGGGGAAGGGAAGGTGACAAGAGTTCTGACAAGGAGGGAGGCCAATTACCGGGATGAACGATGGCTAATCACTGAGGAATTTAGTGCTAAGTTTAATCAAAGAAGCGGAGCATAATTTACAAAGGTGATACACAACAACATTAGTGGTGTAAAATGGTGAAGGGGCGCTGGTAGGATAAAAATTAGGACTTATTAGAAAATAGGGATAATGGTTGGACAATGAGGATAAAACATCTTTTTCATCTCGCGGGTCGCATACTTTTGGAGTTATTAAAAGTTTTGAAAGGGAGATGCCTAGTTTTAAGGATGAAGAAGAGATGAAATAATTGATAGAAGCTATGAGAGGTAAGGTTGAGGACTAGCAGAGCGACAAGGCATTGGAGAGTGCGTTTGAAAGACTGAATGCCAGAAGGAACGCAGCAAGTGAGAATTACACAAAAAGAGATTAAAATGATATATTGCCGGGGAGTATGAGATAGTAGAAAGTGTTCAAAATTTTCTCGTTGAAGTGGAATTATGATATATTTTAATGGTGATGAGTTTTCTAAGGAATCAGGGTTTTCGCAAACGAGGTGGTATTGGGCAGAAAGAACAAATGAGACCTTCTGGTTAGGAGAGATATCAGAATATGTATATAATGAAGGCTGTGTGTTTGTTGGTATAAATGGGCTGAAGTGATTAACTGGTAATAGAAAAAAGTATAATTTACTCCAAGAAAAGAGGAAATAGACGAAGAATTAAAATACAAGGATTTGTATCATGGGAAAAATGAAATCCTTTTATTAATTATAGCATCAGGAGATCAACGAAAAACATGCCATCTTTGCATGCATGCAAATCATATTAAAATTAATTTTTCTAGAATTTCAAAATTATATTGCTCAACATTTGGACGATCCAGATTTTTGTTATTTCATTTTCCAATATTTTTAAAGCTCAAAATGAGGCACAAAAACATTTTTTTTGCGCCTTATATGTATAAAAAACCACGATTCTTACGTTTAATTTAGATTTTTTTAGACTAATCTAAGAAAGAGCTTCCACAGAAAAATATTATTAAAGTAAGGCTTATTTCATCCAAAAGAAATTATTATGCCAAATGTATCGTTTTTGACGAATCCAAGCGCATTTTTATGTAGGTATTAGTTTTAAGATTTTTTTTCAAATTTTAAGTTGAAACTTACCTGTTTCTAAAATAAAGATATCTTTTTATTGAATTGTATGGGTTTTGAATTATTTTGCTATATTTGTAAATGAAAATATGATGAGGTTTTCTCCAGATTATTTTTTTCGTCAAATAATACTCGCAGTGTTACTTAAAAAATGACCACAAAAAATCAAAGGAGTTGAATTCACTCATACCTCATTTTGGACTTCCAAAATATTGGCAAAGTATGTAACAAATTATCAGGGAAATGAAAATTTGAAGATTTCATTTTGACAACCCAGAGAAGTTTGAACGTAGCATAAGGACAGATGGAATTCTTCAAATAATCCTGTGGTACAATAAGGCATTGAGTTCCGCGTAAAGCTAAATATTAAAATCAAAATAATGGAGCAAAAAATATTTTGGCAACTATTTTATAGTCCGGTGTCATAATCCCAACGCTCAACGTGTACTAAATGGTATTTTATTACAAATCAGGAAATTGACATTTCTTCCAAAAAATTAGGAGCAGTTAAACCTGAGATAATTTTAATCATGATCAACATGGTGTCTCGCTTATGTTGGAGCTCCAAAATAAAAAAGCGGTACAAAGTTTCCTAAGTCATGACTCCAAAGCTTCCAAATATCTGTGCGATACTATAAAAATCCATAATTAATGTTATTTCTCAAATTATGCGTTTCAAGTAGCTGCTGGGAATACCAAGGAGAATACTCCAGCATTTAGTCACTGTTATTATAAAAATGGCATTGACTCCATTTTCACAATTACCATAATTACATATCTCCATAATTAAAAGTAAAAGTAAGGAAACAACAGTAGTGGCCGCTCCGGCCATTCCACCAACATCAAATGTTCCAGTAACCCTCACTTCTCCATTAGTTCTGAAATATATTATTACTTACGTGTAATAATATTTTAGGAGTTAAAATGTTAATTAAATATCAATTAGTCACATAAGGCGATATATTGAGATGTATACCCTAAATATATTTAAATTCATTACTCCGTAAAAAAATACTTATTTTTATACACATACAATGAAAACAATTTGGAGTTAGGTGTCCCCCAAGGCAATCAGCCTGAGGGTGAGGACACCATCAGAATGATATGATGCAATACTGCTTACCCAGCTGAACTACAACGACATTCTGCAAATCACACAAAACCAATGATATTTTGCACGTTGAATTACACATACGCTTAGATAAATAAAAGTTTACCACATAACATAATACGGACCTATAGATACACTTGGACTACAATCTAGAGCTTATTTAAGTAAAAAAGAAACAATTTATATTCCCTGTATTCAATAGCCATGGTTTTAGAAAATTTAATAATCCACTTAGCCTCTATGGAGTCTTAACATTTTTAGGTACCATATTAAATGTCTTTGGCCCTAAACAAATAAGAGAACGTTTATACAAATGTAGGTAGGGATTCGGAAAAACACAACAAGAATTATATATAAGTGCATAGGAGTGTGGTTTTTGGAATATTTTTTGCAAATTGCTGCTGCGAATAAATAATAATCTCAAAACCTTGAATATATATAGGTGCCTGTGTGGTAACAGACCCAGTGTCATAAAAATGGGGAAGGAAGGTTCAAAACGACCTTTTCGGGCTATCACTTGGACAATACCTTCAGGTGAATTTTATGTTATTTTAAGAGAACATTGGTAGGCTCCTCCCCAGTATATTATTCCATAGTTTGTTTTGTAGTATGCTATTATGTAATAGATATTTTTGTAAATGTACAGGTGATTTGTTACGAAAAAAATAAAGTTTAGTTTTAAAATAATTCACACCATTTATTATCGTATTTTTTGATTTTCCCATTTCAAATATTTATCTAGATGTATCCCCAAATATTTATATTCAGTAACCCGTTCTTTTGTTAAATTTTTTTCAGGCAATTGGTGAGCACGCGAAAGAGTGATATAGCACATTCCAGTTGATGTTGTAGTGATAACAGACATTAAAACAAAGGAATTTAGTTTTTTCACTTAATTGAAGTTTGTTTGCAACAAACCATTTGCTAAGTATGTTTACATTCAATAGCATATTATGTTGTATAACATTCCAGTTCACACCTTGTTAAGTGAAGGTTAGATAGTCAGCAGAGGTAGTTAATCGTCCTTGGAAAGCGTACTCATAAAGTCATAAATGTACATTAGAAAAAAAATAGGCCCCAGTACAGACCCTTGTGGCACACCACAACGAATATATCCAGGGTTACTACAGCTATTTTTAACCCTTACACACAGAGCGTAACGACAAGTAGCTCTCAAACCATTCTAGAGGGATACCACGAAAACCAATTGCATTAACATTTCAATTAAGATCGTATGATATAACGTATCAAATGATTATTTCATATCAACAAAAAGTCTAGCTGCGCGTTGATTGCAGTTAATGCCCTAATATTTAGGAGTCATAAAATTTTCCGATGTTTCCTCTGTATTTTTCCCGCACCGAAACCCAAACGTTTTGTTACTGAAATATTCAAATTTGTCCAGAAAAGACAGCAACCTCTTTTTAACAAGTTTTTCAAGCACTTTAGCAAATACGGACAACAAGAAAATTGGCCGATAAGTTTTTATAATATACCGACCTATTTTTTTGTGTATAGGAATGACAACAGCTCTTTTTAGTATGCTAGGGAATACACCTTTAGTAAGACTCGAATTATAAAAATGACTAAGGTCATCATACTAATATATAAAAATTGAATGGTGTCTGTCTGTTGCTCAATCACGCAAACACTACTGAACCGATTGAGTTGATATTTTGTATGTCGTTAGAAAATGTACCGGGATGAAACATAGGCTATATTAAAAAACTGTCAGGGCCCCCAAAGGCCCCCTCTGGGGGTCCCTTTTGGTCCATGCTAAGCATTGGGTTTGGTGCAGTGGTTTTACTTTTTGCTTTGAAAAATTACTTTCACTCAAGATAGAGGGCTGGAATTTTTTTTATTGGATGGCTGAATAAATGAAATTTTTAATTCTTTCAATCGATTTTCTTTTACGCTCCGTAATTCTCTGAAAATTATGTTTATTGCTGAAAAATCTCACATTTTTCTCTGAAATCAACAATAGCATATTTCCTTGGCAACCAGAGATTTGAATTTCAAAGGATATTCACGCATCTGGTATTTAAGTTTTCCTGCCAGCCCATGATAGCACGTAGAAAGAAAATTTGTATAGGAAGGGCCCAGAGTCCCAAGGGCCCCATGATAGATTGCTTCGGGGGGTAATCGATAAATTCAATCCATATTTACAGGTATACTCCTCAATGTCTATTCTCCAAGTAGCTCTCATAAGGGAACTCCATACGAGAGAACACTTATGTATAAAACGATACACATAAAGGAATTAAACGTGGAAGAACATTTACGTGCAGCGAATAATAATGTTAATAATGCCTCCGTTGCTACAACAAATACGGCGTCGTTTATTATATTTTAATACTCAGATGAATTACATGTAGTGGAACCGTCTGCCTCTCATTACGATTGCGAACTGTTTTTTAAAACCAATTCCCTCATAAACTTTACGAGTTATTTAAATATACTTAAACGTGTTAAAATGCAGTTTACTTACATTGACTCAATCATCGAGTTGCCTATTCGAGTCTCTCACTTGCCTCTGTATTTCCCCTCCTTGCACTTAAAAATATATCCATAAACACGTCTTATAGAATAAAAGGTAACCTTTTGCAAAAATTTTCTAAAGCATGAGGAATGTCTTCTTTGTGAGAAAATGAGTCCTTGCATGAAAAACGACAAAGGTTACCCTTGGATGCTCAAAGACATGCCTACCAGCAATCTCATGATAATCTCACCGTGGTGTTTCTCGGATTACGCTAAGAACCGCACAAGTTTCATCCTAAGCAAACCTACTGACGGGTAACCAGCTAAAAATCTGGTTCAAATATTGAGCCATTTGTTTCAAAACTTCAATCTGTTTTAAGATGCCGGAAATTATAATTGCGTCACTACATGCTTCTTACCCATAAGAAGAACGGATATTCTGCGCAATGGACGTCATCGGTGCATGAAAATTGGCAAGTGCACTAAGACTAATCACCATAGATTTTTAATTATGTAACCAATGATTATGATTTAGGAAACAATGAATATAGTCACCCTTTATGCCAAAGGCATAGTCCGGGTGTTGAAGGATTCATTGGAAAAATAAACATCGCTGCTATTGAAAATGCTCCTTTTGACGTTGTCAACCGCTGGATTATACTCTACTCTCCTATCCTGATTAAGATACTCAACGCACATATCAACGGAGAATGGCGGAACTCAATTAAGTCATTGAATGCAAATATATTTATGTGCACAAGGGAAGTGCTCAAGCTGTTATTCACTCAGAAGACGGCTCAAGAGAACTTGAGGGACGAGGTCACCATCAGTCAACCTAGGTGCTATTTATTAAGTAGTAATGAGTCTTCGTGGCCCATTATTGGGTTTCCCGTGCATTAAAGAGGACAAACAATCACTCAACTCTCCGTGCACGAAAGGGAAAACGAACGAATCACAACAAACAAGATAGGATACGAACACCTCAAATGACCACGCTGACAGTATTCTTTAGGTTTTGTGGTTTTCTTATAAAATAAGTTCAATGTTTTTCACATCCGTTGAAGTTCAACGGGTACCTTTAGCTAGTACTAATATATAAATATTGAATGGTGTCTGTCTGTCTGTTGCTCAATCACGCAAACACTACTGAACCGATTGAGCTGAAATTTTGTATGTATTTAAAAGAAATATTAGGGTGTAACATAGGCTATATTAAAAATCCGTCAGAGCCCCCAAAGGCCCCCCCTGGGGGTCCCTTGTGGTCCATGCTTAGCATTGGGTTTGGTGCAGTGGTTTTATTTTTTGCTTTTAAAAATTACTTTCACTCAAGAGAGAGGGATGAAATTTTTTTAACGGATGGCTGAACAAATGAAATTTCTAATTCTTTCATACGATTTTCTTTTATGCTTCGTAATTGTCTTAATATCATCTTTTTTGCTGAAAATTCTCACATTTTTCTCTGAAATCAACAACAGAATATTTCCCTGACAACCAGGGATTTGATTTACAAAGGATATTCACGCCTCTGGCATTAAAGTTTTTCTGCAGGCCCATGATATCACGTAGAAAGAAAATATGTAAAAGAAGGGCCCAGAGTCCCAAGGGCCCCATAGCAGATTGCTTCGGGGAGTAATCGATACATTCAATTCATATTTACAACAAGTATACTCTTCAATGTCTATTGTCAAAGTAGCCCTCATAGGGGCACTGCATGTATACGAGAGAACATTTACATAGTAAACGAATTAAATAAAGGAATTAAACGTGCAGGAATATTTAGGTGCAGCGAAAAGTAATGGTAATAATGCCTCTGTTACTACAAAAAACACGGCGTTGTTTATTATCGTGTAATACTCAGATACATTAGACGTAGTGGAACCGTCTGCCTCTCATTTCGATTGCGAATTGTTTTTAGACCAATTCCCACATCATACGAACGAACGAAGGAACGTCAACGAGTATCATACTAGGTAAAGAACTCCTCAATTGACTACGCTGACAGTATTCTTCAGGCTTTATGGTTTTTCTTCTAAAATACATTCAAGTTTTTTCACACCCGTTGAGTTTGATAACAATTACGAACAGTTTATTAGACCACTTCCCACTTCATAAACGTTACGAGTTATTTAAATATGTTTAAAAGTGTAAAAGTGCAGTAAACTTACATTCACTCAATCATCGCGTTGCTTATTCAAGACTCTCACTCGCCGCTGTTTCCCTTCCTTGGATTTAAAAATATATCCATCAACATGCCTAAAAAAAGAGTAATTTTTCTCCATCTCTCTCCCTCCGTCTCACTTCTTCATATCTCTCAATTACCCCTACCTCCCCCTCCCATCCTCCACCTATCTCTTTCCCCTTCTTTATCAAGAATATTTTTTTCACTCTAACCCTTTCTTTTTGGAGACATCGTCTCTAAAAAGAAAGGGTTAGAGTGAGTTACTACAGCATCAGCTACTACAGCACCGCTCAGCACAAAACTCCGACTGCGGTTTTTCACTTCTGACGCAATTGGAACGGTCCGCTAAAGTGAGCTAGAAGTGGTCCATCAATGGCTAAAAACAATCAATTTATGTCGCATCTATTGTTTGGTTACTGCGCGTAGGAGTTATATCCATAATGTGGATAGAAAATTTTTTTTCTATGTTGAAATTTTCTTAAACTTTCGGAACACGAATATAACATTACTACGCAACAATAGTTTGAACGTAATTACATCGATTATCCGGTAAAATATTGTCTAAAAGGAAGGAATCAAACAAGCACAGCAGACGTAAAATTAATTATTCAATTCAAATAAAGTATTTTATGATGCAAAAAACATATAAGTATTAGGGTGAAAAATTTGTCTTATATAGTGTTTGGAAGAGAAAAGCGGCGACTCTCGGAAAAAGGCAGTTGTCATACTTTGGATATTTTCCATTTTTTTATAATTATTTACCATTCCATTACTTTAAAACTTTAAATTAAACTAAGGGCGTTGTGTTACACCATTTTTGTAGAGGAATTGCTCGTTCTTTTGCAAAAAAACTCTTCACAGTCCAAAATAATTTAAATTTTTATACATAAACAATAATTAAACTTTGATTTAAAATATTGTTATATTTACTATCCCTATTTAATCAAATCACATGAAAGCCCTGTAAAAATTCTATAAAGCACTTTTTATTTTATTGTGATATAACCAATACTTTTCTTGTAATAATTTTGTTTCTAAAGCACTACGTTTTAGTGGCAGAAAGTTGAAAAAACCTCGGTAGTCTAGATATACAGCCAGCGAAAAATCTCGTAAGATAAAGGTTAATCACTCAAAAGACGGCTCAAGAAAAACGGAGGGACGAGGTGACCATCTATCAACCTGGGTACTATTTAAGTAGTGATAAACCTGCGTGGCCAATTTTTGGGGAAAAACAGTCACTAAACTCTCCGTGCACCTGGAAAATGGTCAGCGTGTCTACTACAACGAACACTACATACAAGATAGGATACGAACACCTCAAATGATCACGCAGACAGTATTCTTCAGGCTTTGTGGTTTTCTTAAAAATAAGTTCAATGTTTTTCACACTCGTTGAATTTCAACGGGTACCTTCAGCTAGTACTAATATATAAAAATTTAATGGTGTCAGTCTGTCTGTTGCTCAATCACGAAAACACTACTGAACCAATAGAGCTGAAATTTAGTATGTAGTTAGAAATTAACACGTTTAAAAGTGTTAAATAGCAGTAAACTTACCTTCACTCAATCATCGAGTTCCAGGGCTTAAAAATATATCCATCAGCATGCTTAACAGAAAATATAGTAACCTTTCGAATTAATCTTTTAAAGCAAGAGGTATGTCATCTTTGCGATAAAATGAGTTCTTGCATAGAAAATGACTAAGGTTAGACTTGGATGCTCAAGGACATACCCACCACTTATAAATCTGGTTCAAATATATACCCATCTGTTCCGAAACTTCAATCTTTATTAAGAGGGCGGAAATGATAATGACGTCACTACATGCTTCTTACCCAAAAGAAGAACGGAAATTCTGAGCAACGAACGACATCTGTGCATGAAAATCGGTAAGTGCACTAAGAATCACCATAGAATAAATTTAATGTTGTTATAACAGTTTAAATACGTTCAACATTTTTCACACCCGTTGAATTTCATCACGATTGCGAACAGTTTTTAGACCAATTCCCACATCATAAACGTTACGAATTATTTGTGTATACTTAAACGTGTTAAAGTGTAGTTGACTTACATTCACTCAATCATAGAGTTGTCAATTCGAGACACTCACACGCCGCTATGTTTCCCTTCCCTGGACTTAAAATTATATCCATCAACATCCCTAATAAAAAAAGGTAAACCTTTCGAAAACATTTTCTAAAGGAAGAGGAATGTCTTCTTTGCGAGTAAATTAGTCCTTGCATGAAAAACGGCATAGGTTAGACTTGGATGCTCAAAGACGTGCCCACCAATGATCTCATGAGAATATCCCCGTGGTGTTTCTCGAATTATGCTATGAACCGCACAAATTCCATCCTAAATAACATATTGACGGGTAACCAGCTATAAATCTGGTTCACATATTGACCCATCTGTTTCTAAACTTCAGTCAGTTTTATGATGCTGGAAATTATAATGACGTCACACCATACTTCATATCCGAAAGATGAAAGTTACGCTGCGCAACGCTCAAAAACCCAGAAATCAATGCGTACTGCACTGCGATATCTCAAGAAAAAATATCTCAAGAAAAAATCTTGTCACCGAAAATATTGACAAAGCTAACACGTTAAATTGCCACTTCGAAAGTTTATACACTACAGACGATACTGCATGTGATTTCGACATTTCATTCACTGAGGAACCGATGAAAGAAATCACTATTCAACGCGATGGGATAACTAAACAGCTTAAGTCAATAAAAAATAGTAAATCTCCGGGTCCGGAGGGAATACCCGCGCGTGTCCTCAAGGAATTAGCGCCACATATCTCACCGTTCTTAGACATACTATTCAAGAAGTCATTGTCTGAAGGAATGATACCAATAGACTGGAAAATGGCAAACGTCACACCGATATTCAAAAAGGAAAACAGACACGACCCAGGGAACTATCGAACAATTTCACTAACGTCGATTATAGGCAAGATACTCGAACGTATCGCCGTTAGCAATATCATGACGTTCCTGGAGAATCGTAACTTCCTCTATGGCTGTGAGCACGGCTTTCGAAAAGGTAGATCATGTGAAACACAGCTCGCGTACTTTCTTAATGACGTTCTCAAATCGAAAAGTGAATCGAAAGGACAAGTGAACGCATTATTTCAAGATTTTAAGAAATCTTTCGACACGGTACCTCACAACAAACATTTATACAAATTACAGTCATGCGGGCTGAACGAAACAGTAGTAAACTGGATACGCAACTTTCTGAGTGATCGTAAGCAAAATGTTGTTCTTGACGGAATTAGCTCTGATGTAGTTAAAGTGACATCAGGTGTCCCACAAGGAAGAGTAATCGGCTCCCTTTTGTTCATTATATACATAAATGTCCTATGCTCTCGAATTAGCAGTAAAATACGTTTATTTTCTGACGACGCTGTCATCTATCGCGAAATTAGTGATCACTCTGACTTTGAAATTCTATCATCGGATTTAAACAACGTTCATGTGTGGAGCCAAGAGTGGGGACTCGAGCTTAATCTGAGCAAATGCATGGCGGTATATTTCTTGCGGATGTCGTCCATCTATCCCCATGTATATGCTGTGGATGGTGTTAACATAATGGCGACAGATGAAGTGAAGTATCTGGGAGTTACGATAGCCTCGAACCTATTGTGGGGAACACATATAAGAAATATTGGTGGCAGAGCTCTAAAGAAGCTAGGATTCGCCAAGCGTATTGAGGGAAGATTTTCAGATGAAAAAGTAAAAGAGAGGTGCTAATTCGCACTCGTCCCGCCACACCTTGAATACGCAGCGAGCATATGGGATCCGGTGCAGAAAGACTTAACCCGGGAACCTTATAAAATACATAGAAAAGCTGCTAGATTCGTCAAAAACTGCTACGGACATACAAACAGCATTACACAGATGTTAAACGAATTAGGCTGCGAGCCACTAGAGACTCGGAGGCTGCGCGCTAGGCTTAGATTACTTGAGCAATTAAGAATAGATATCTTTTAGAGCGACACGGAGAACATCATATTAGAACCCCACTATATTTCCAGGTCCGACAGAAACGATAAATTAAGAGAGATATTTTACCGAATGGATAGGTATGGGAATTCGTTTTTCCCCCGAACAATAAGGGACCTTAATAAATGCAAGGCGTAATTTCGTTAGAGCGTTTGCTTTTTATATGTAAACGTCTGATGTCCTAACACCCTCCGCCACACGCCTATCGAGGCGGCTTGCTGAGTAGTATCATAGAGTAAATAGTAATTTAGAGGGCTCACGGTATGGGCGGAAATGGTATCAAAGGTTTTAATTCTCAAACCGCAGATAGATGGCCCCGGAGTCGCGCGCGACAGACGAGTCTCTCATCGCTTCAAGGTCGTCGCTGCTTATCTCGCTTCTCCCCTCTCCTTCCCGCCCTCTCCACTTCCCTCTAACTCTCCGTTTTTTATTTCCAGCTTCTCACAATCAGTTCTCTAGGTCTGATGCTAAGAGGTTCGCATGAGTCGCTTGAATGGAAAGCACCCAGCGGGTGCTTTCCACTCAAGCGACTCATGCGTCGTCTTGAGTTAACTCGCGGAAACTCAAGTCGACTGTGTCTTCTCGAATAGAAAGCAAGTTTCAGATGCACAGTAGTTGATGCGCTAAGGACTTTCACGGGGACTCGTGATTGGTGCGTTTTTGTGAAAATGAAATTAAATCCACAGATGTTTCCTTCTCCGTATGTTCTATCATTTGTGTGTATTATTTCGTACAATTAAGCTAAAGTCATTTCATTTTCTTCATAATACGCTTCGTCGTCGAAGATGAATAGGTATACGCGTAAATGTATCGAAGAATAATTGTGTATAAATGTCGACATACATCTCTGACGTAAACATGCTGTTTTGTTTTTAAACATATTTAATCAAATTTTATGTTAGTATGCATTTTCATTGTTGACTAATAGAACCCCGTGATGCATGGGTGATTTAAGAGCTAAAGAGAATTCCTAGTCTTAGTACATACTTACACTTCCGTTGGGGTCTTAGGATATTAATTTATGCAGTTGGTACATCTATGGTAGGTACCAAGAGCACAAATTGATGAAGGAAGAAAAAGTGATCGAATTTTTAATGGATGGGGCTATGAGCAGCAGCAACGACGAGGATTCCAGCAGAAGCAGTGGATATTTAGAAAATGAGGATGAATTAGAAGAGCATTTGAACGAGGTGGATGATGAAAAACGAGAGGAAGAACTTATGTTCCCTCTCTTCCATATGTTATAATGCTTGTGTTAGCCCTTTTCACTTCTACCGCAACAGAAAGGATAGTGTCCAATCAATGTTCACTTAGTGTTCCAGTGAATTCCTTTTATGTTCTTTAATGATCACAATTTTTATTCATTTCTTAGTTTCTTCTTTTAATGTCCATCCAATGTTTTTTACAGTTCACTTTTGTGAACAGTATAATATCTCTGAAAATGCTCTCTTTATATGTTTACAGCGAGCATTTCTTTGTCCTTTGTAATGAACAATCTTGAACACCAAAATAACATATTTCATCATAAAGAGAACATTGCGTGTCCTAATTATTGTTCACACAAAAACAAGAATTCCACCGCCGATTGAACATTAAAATAACATTATATCGCACTTTTAAGAGTTCACTGAAATAAATATAGTAAGGGAATATTAAGGTTATTGCGGATTTTTTCAATATCTGTTAGACAGACATGCTTTTTATACATACTATGATTTTTTGGTTTGTATCTTAAAAAAGCGTTGTTACTTATTTTATAAAAGAATAGCATTTCTAAACTGGAGCATCGTAAAACTTCGTTCTTGGTCGCGTTGTCATTCACATTTCCTGACCTTTTTCAGCATGTAATTTTCCAATATTTCAACAAATGCGTTTAATTTATATCGAATGATATGTATGCAGAACCGCGCGACCAAAGGGGTGCAGTGTCGTCACATTCACCCACTCCGGGCCGCCAGCGTTCCGCTCTGGCTCTAGCCGGCCGTGACAGTGGCCCTGGATAACAATATAGTAGTAGATGTGTAATTATATTTATGATCATTGTTAAAAGAAAGTTATATTGTACACATGAATACATTATACAGCTGGATTTCTGTAACTTTCGTCAGCAAGATGATACAACTCGGAGGTTCAACTGCTTCCCGTGACGGTTTGCAGACTTCGACAATAAATTGAGTCTTACATACCAAAATAATTTCCCAAAGATTTTCAAATGAGTTTAACCTTGTTTATATGCGATCATGAAAGCGAATGACTTGGACCAGAAGCGTACGTATATTTTTATATTAAATATCTTACTTCGTGATGCGTTACTATTAATTTATGCCTACATATTTAGGTATACGTTCATTTTCGACTATGCAAGACTGATATTTTGAACATAGGACGAGGTCTCTGGAGTTACTCAGTGGAACTCCTTCATTATTAATAAAAAGGCACTTGGTTATGATTCCACACTTTATTTTAAACAACACGACCTACGTTTCAGCATCTCATGCCATCATCAGCATGAGATGCTGAAACTTAGGTCGTGTTGTTTAAATTAAAGTGTGGAATTATAACTAAGTGCCTGTTTTTATTAAAAACACTGGTATTTGGTCACGTACATATATTCTCAAAAGCAAAGCATTTTTATGTTATCATTCCCTTCTTTTTCAATCATCTTTTCCTGGTATACTTTCACTTTAATTTTTACCTCGGCAGTTTTTAATACGACCTTCCACGTATGGATTCATGTTATTCCGTGCATGCATTTATCGCTTAATATAATTTCAGTTATTTTTATCAGTAAAGTGAAGTGGTGTATTGAGAATGTTTCATTGTTTTTTCTCTTAGATAATTCTGGAGCGTGGGCTTCAGTGAAATATCCTCATATCTTGAAATATCATCTAAGTAAATATCAATAACATTAATTGCACCAAGGTAATAATGAAATAAAATGCACCTAGGACTAATATATTGCATATAGTCCTTAGTATTCCGAACCACAGAGTAAGTCGCATATAATTCATCAGCTATGACCACTCCAGATTTTGCATCATTACGAATCCTGCTTTTTAGTCATCCCGGTGCTACGTCGACCGCGGAATCTTTTTTAAATTTGGAAATAAATAAACATCTTACGTTTTTTGGGTGCGTACCTATGACAATAAAGTAAAATTGCTAAGAATGTTAGAACAAGATAAAAAATAATCGCAACCTCTACAGGATGTGAAACAGGGTGGCATTTCCTTTTAGATTTTTATACAGTCAGAAATAATGCAAGTTTTAATCGTATAGAAGATGTTACTATCTCGAAAACAAATGGCCTTACCATTCGCTGTACAACATAAAAAGCGTTGTCGGCGTAAAACGTCTCATCCAACGGACGAAGTGTTGTAATTGGAAAGCTCTCCACAAAGTTACCGAAAAGGGACCGAGCTTTAAATACTGAAGAATCTAACATCGCTACCAACCGGTGCTCTCCAGGTGAGAAGCCTCTCTGCAACATAGGACTAAAAACCTTTACAAAGGATTGGATTTTATCTAAAGAAAATAACAAAATCATGTGTCCAAATTCACACAGAAATCACGTCAAATTTACAAGTACAAAGGGAGAAAGAGAAAAACTTCGACTGCTTATAGTACGCATTTTTTTGATTTTACAAAGATCCGTTTCACTCAAAAGTAATTTACAATGTATATTCAACAAATTATGCTTGATAATGCATTAAGGTTACAAGCAATTTTCACACTTTACGCTTTAGTGAGATACAGAGTCACACATCATCAAAAACGAATTCCCCAACGATGATGACGCTTATTGAGATACGTATGTACTACAACAACCTGCTGAGGGATTTGGTCCAACTAAACTTTTATCTTTATACAGTTACTGGTGAGGGATGTAGTAGGTAATGCCTAAGTATTTTATTGGCATGGCCCACAATGGGCTGGTACGTAGATCATGGGTCACACTACGGGGAACTTTCATATTTACAACAGGATGGAAAACATTTGCGCAAAATTTGAAATCGGTTTCAGGAAAACATGTTTCTGAACATGATGTCTCCAAGCATTTACTGTTGAACTAGTAACTAGAAATGCTGGGCTTAGTTACTATCCCCATATTCAAAATGCAAGCAATAAATGCTTTCATTTCTTGTCACAGTCGCCGGCTTCCAAAGTCTTGCTCTTGAATTCGGGGAGAGGATTTTGTGTGAGTGGAGATACTGCTCTGAATATCTATTTATTTCAGTGACCATTATCCTCAGGAGAGTATTGGTGAAAAAAAGACGAAATTACACAATTGGCGCATAATCATGGAGTGGAGCGTGCTTCGAACTTAGAACTTCGGCATACTGCTGACGCGGTGCATTCTTCCCCATCTCTTTCTCTTTCGTCGGTTTCCGATGATGAAGTTTCAGAATCACTAATGTCTTCTTCCTCCCCTGATTCTCTACAATCAGATGAACTTATTAGGAAATCACTGTCACTTGAGATTTTACAGATCAAATCATAGATATTTTTCTTTCTTTTCCGCACTTTATTCATCATAAAGAAAAAACAACTATCGTTGTAAATAAAAAAAACTTTCGTTCATATCACAAGAAAATAAAAAATGGTAAAGATGAGTTTTCGTCTACCCAGTGATTTTTTTATGAAAAAGCTACGTATATGGAGAAATTGACTATGATACCTAATGGTAGAGGAAAGAATTTGCATTTGTAAAATGGAAGAGGTTTGCAAAATATGTGAAATGTTTTTGATGTCGCTACATCTGTTGAAAGTGGGTGAAAATTGCGTTTTCACTGGCGAGACGAAAGCTCACCTTTACCAATATTTGTCGACTTTTTCTTTCTTTACCGCGCTTCACTCATCATAGAGAAAATAAACTATCGTCGTAAATAAAAAACTTTCGTTCGTATCACATGCAAATTTCGGTAGGAAATAAGAAACCTAGTTAGCTTACGTCTCCTGCTCTTTACGAAATGCAACTGCTTGTAGAATCGGCATCCTCCACTTTTCCCGTCACCGAAAGAGCTTTCATTGTAATTGTTAACCCAAACGCATGACTTAGACCAGATGGCCGTGCTCAGACACTCAAAGTCATAAATAAATCTCCCAAAGGGAACCCTCCACTTTGCCCGTCACATGTGATTGTCGACCAAAAGGCATGACTAAGACCCTCAGAGTCATAAAAAAGTAGCCGCTGGCCTAATCTCTCTGGGTCAGGCCGGTGGCAACTTTGTTTACGCCTGCAGTGACTCTCATTGTCAGAATCTTTTGTGCTGCAAACGATTCAAGAGTGGCAGCATCTCAGTCATACGAAGGCGGGGAAGAAAGCATTCGTCTAAAAAACACGACGTATCCAGGACTGATTACCTATCTATTTTTTCCCAGAACTCGTAAAATAATGTTGCGGAGATCCTTGTAGAAGATAATACAAAAAGAAAAAGATATTGACACGCAATATTCGTGAAGTATGAGGATTATCCCATGAAAAAATCCAAAGAATAACACTAAGCAAATAAGAGGGCGGTGGAAGTGCCACTAGAAATTGAGACCACAGTATTTAAAAGAGATTTAAATAGCCAATTGTTTTATAAAAATGAATTTGAGTAGTATTATGTTTGTAGAAAATTATGAAGCTAAAATATAAAAAAGAATACTGCGAATAATTGTGTTCACGATGAATAAAAAAACTCTAAACTTAGCGTCGCTATAGGCGACGCTGGCACTTTTGGGAGAGTTTTCGAGCGTCGCCTATAGCGACGCTGGCACTTTAAGGGTTAACGAGACAACGATTATCACAATTGTGATACAAGATAAGGTCTCAAGAGAAGACAAAGTCAAACATTAGGTGTTCTCGGCCCCCGTACGTAAGACAATTTAAGACGAGCCGGAAGAACCCAACTCCCTCCCGCTATTCACTTTCGACGTAATAACTGAATGGGACATTACTCATTCCGCTCTCAAGCAAACAAATCAAGGTCACCGACCACCCCTAATCCCAAAAATATGATGCTGCTCACCTCTTGTGTTCGTTTGCAGCGGCACGCTTAAGAATTGATTACAAAATATTTTTAAAACTTCTGTTACCACCTGCAGTAAAGTGGCTATGACCGTTAGCGAAAGGCAAACAATGCTTAGTTTTTCAGTTTAGAGGTCCAATCGTGCATTCCTAATTTAATGTATTTTTCCAGTACAGGATTAGCTTATCACTACGTCAACAACTTCGTATTAAAACTTAACGTTGTAAATAACATTTGCACTTCACCAACGTGAGGTAATTCCCAATAAAATTTTCCTAACTAAAGTTTAATTGTCCGAAGTAGGCTACGCGAAATCTATTTCATTTGACATGTTGATCGTTCGTCGAAGCGATGGACGTCAAGTACGATTTATATAGTCTTTTGAAGCGAAAAATTCTTCCGTCAAGGAAAATCTTTTCCTCGTCAAAACAATAGCCTCACCTCGCCAACTTATCTAATGGCAAAACGACCTTCTTGAGAGGTGGGAGCCTTCAGCGCAGAACAGCCAGTAAGGAAGGCCTAACGAGGTGCGGCCATAAAAAAACTCATAACTCCCTTTGTAATCAAGATAAAGTTACAATTCTTTCGCCAAAAATAAATGTAAAGTTTTACCCAAATTTGATACGCCGCATATATGGACTGATACTACAGTTAGTAGACGACTGCTTTCCACGTTACAAAAATCGGAAGTTTAGGCCCAAAGATACTTAACTAAATATAACAACGTCAAAACTCAGTCAAAAACATAAAAAGGTTTACCGATATGGAAAGTTAGGCATTAAAAACTTTCCCTGCAAGATTTAGGCTGTTGTTGAGAACTGTTAGCCGACAGTTGAATGAAGAAGATTGCCACGGAGAACTGCCACGAAATAGCAAGCGGCTGAAATAATGGCGCGGTAAAGAAAATTGAGAAAATAAAAAATTCGTAACTCCTTTCGCATTCGAGATAAAGTCACCATTTTTTCACCAAAAATGCATTTATAGTTTTATCCAAATTTCATACACAGCATATATGGACCTATATAGTAAGATACGAAAGTTAGAAGGCGATCGCTTTTTACCTTGCAAAATTCCAGATTTTTCGTCCAAAAGTTATATAAACAAATATAACAACGTTAAAACTTAGTTGAGCACAAATTTAAGTTCACCAGTATGGAAAACAATGTAGAATAAACGTATTTTGCAAGTTTCAACTTAATACTGAGAACAGTCTGCCAGCAACAGGATTAGGAATATAAACTCAGAAGAGCCAAGTTACTACCCGAAATTCAAGGAAATATTTTTTAAAACACTTGTTATTAATAAAATCGACTAACTATTGTCACCACTAAATGTGGCGACCCTTTCTGCTTCAGGATATATTTTCAGGCTTGTGGAACAAGCAAATTCATAATTTGACAGAATTTTTTCCGACGCCATATACGATATCCCTTTCGAACTACATCAAAAATATATACGAATTTTACGCGTGCGGTGATCCCTCTATAATATATTTACTCTATGGTAGTATGTAGATGTAGATGAATGGATATTCTGCGCAATGAATGACATCGGTGCATGAAAATTGGCAAGTGCACCATCACCATGCATTTTTAAATTTTTAACCTGTGGTTATTATTTAGAAACCATTGATTATAGATACCCTTTATGCCAAAGCCATAGTCCGGGTATTGAAGGATTCATAGGTCAAATAAACATGGCTGCTATTGAATATGCTCCTTTTGACGTTGTCAACCGCTGGATTATACTCTACTATTCTATCCTGATTAAGATACTCAACGCACATATCAACAAATAAATTCAACAGATTCAAACTAGATATCGTGGAAGTTCTTCATAATGTAAGAGAAACAATTGCACTTTTCCACAAATTGTTTTATTGCATATCTGTGAGCCGAAACGCGTTGTACGCAATAAAACAATTTGTGGAAAAGTGCAATTGTTTCTCTTACATTATGCACATATCAACATTGAATTGCAGAACTCAAGTCATTGAATGCCAATATATTTATGTACACAAGTGAAATGATCAAGCTTAATCACTCAGAAGACGGCTCAAGAAAAACGGAGGGAATAGGTGACTATGTATCAACCTGGGTTCCATTTAAATAGAAATGAGTCTGCGTGGCCCATTTTTGGGTTTTCCATCCATTAAAGAGGACAAACAGTCACTCAACTCTCCATGCACCAGGAGAACGAACGAATTACAACGATCACAACACACAAGATAGGCTACGAACTCCTCAAATGATCATGCTGACAGAGTTCTTCAGGCTTTGTAGTTTTCTTATAAAATACGGTCAATGTTTTTCACACCCGTTGAATTTCAACGGGTACCTTCAACTAGTTCAATATAACATTGTAGCAGTGATGAAATAAACTCTATAAACCCTTCAATGCCAATGTATTTATTTTGAATATTGACAAACATTTTCATCTCTGCAGAAGTGAAACCCGAATTAATTGATACTGCTTTCCAATGTTATCCTCATAGAAAGGTGACTTTAATTGATGGTGTTAAAATCTTTGGCTCACTTATATGTACAATTTATCATAATCTTACTTCAGCCAATAAGGTTCGAAAACTGCCTTATTCTTCGCTATCCATAAGTTCAGGCAATCTTTCGATAGCTACTGAATCCGCGAACAGTTTTCCAACTAAAGATACACCAGTAATTGTGAATTTAGGAATAGGAAGCGGGTAATTAACCAAATAATGGGAGTTAAGTAAGTTTTTTAAATTTTTTTCTTACGGAAATCTGTCAAATTTACTCAAAGGAACAAACTAAAAACCGCCTTTTGCGCGAAAATAATTATCTTTAGTCATTTCTTTTCTTTTGTGCGAAATTGAACCTTCTTTATTAAAGCCTCGTTAGTAGATTCCCATCGTTAAAGTTTAACAGAGCCTTAGGCTCGTATTGTCAGTCGCTCCTTCTATCGTCTACTTCACCTAGGTGACCTTCGCCTTAAAGGACGTCAGTCAGTTCGAGAGACCGTCCTTCTCTGTACGTCTTCTTCACCTTCTCTTAGAAGGAGCTTCTGTTTACGTTCACGGACTGATCCGTTCACTCGCACGGACAAAAGCGAAGCATAACGAAGAAAAATAAGAAATGAAAAACTAATCGCTGAGTCGTATGACGTCAGTTCACGATGGAGCGCATGACGAACATCGAGAAAGATTTGCTGGTTAGTTTAATTATTAAATATAGGGATATAATTGAAAATAAAAGGACAGATTAAAGGCATGTAGTCGTAAGGATTGCCGAAAATATATTCAATGAAATCATCGAGGTGGTCGTCGTGTTCTACCTCGTCCGCCATGTTGAAGGAAGCCTTCTCGTCACAGAAACATAGCTCAGAGTCTCCTTCTATGGGAAGGCCACTTTCGCCTCATATAGGAGACGAAGGTGGACTTCTCTCGTCTCTCAATATGAAATCCCTCCTTCGGGAGGGTTAGAAGGCGAAGGTCGCCTAAAAGGAGTGACTGACAATACGAGCCTTAGTATCTATATAGACCTACACCGATGTATTTATAAATCCTTTCCCCTGATTATCTCCTCCCGCCCCTCAATTTTGACGAAATGCCTCGGTAAGCGAATGCAAGAAGTGGATTTTTAACGAGATTTGGCACCCAATTGCATTTTAAGTAGCGGTAGGGCAACAAATCAAAATTTTCCCTCACCTCTCTTAAGCTTTTCTGCTTTCAGCATCCCATTATTTATTATATTTTTAAATACAGGGCCTAAGATTACCTTCCTGTTTTCAGGTCCAGTAAAAATGCTTTCCTTTAGACGTAGCTCATCACTATAAGCTGTGAAAATATTTCCACTTAGTACTGGAAACCTCTATTATATTTTCTCAGTTTTTTATCAAAATTCTTCATCAGTCATTACTTGATAAGCAAAGAAGAAAGAAGCATTTTCTTCGGACCAACTGAAGGATAGTAGAAGAAATTGTAATTTCCTAGGTTATAAATTATTTTTAAGCCACATTTTTTCAAGGAAAAGATATTTCCAGCCTTGACTGTCCCATAAACATTAGAATATTTATATTTTGTGTGCAGTCATGGAAGTTATGAAGAGTGAAATTAAATTTTGAGCCCACACCGTAATTATACAAGTTCTGATACGCGGCCCACGTCATGACGTTGCCATCACGATAAACACGTTGTATCCTTGGCATTACAAAAAGCAGGGGTTTTGGCAATCTTCTTCCTAAATGAAGTTTAACTTACTCTTTTATTGCATTTTATTTGGAAAAAGAATATAATTTAGCATTCTATTGAGTCATGTATTTTATGGTAACATTTAAATGTGTTTTAGTGATAGAGGAATTGCCAGCAAATATCAAATCCCTTTCTAACTTATTAAGATTAATTGATCACTTTTTCAGCCGCTTGTGTTTCATATTTTGATTATTTTTCACGTACATGATTGTAATTAAATTGAATTGAACAACTATTCTAAACTTGAAACGAGCAACTACTGGGATAATGATAAAAACAGTTTGAGAGCCATTTACGGATTTCGCGAATTTGGTGGAATGTGACATGCTAGAAAATGATTGATTTAAAACTCCTTATTAGAATGGGAAGTTCATTGAGAAATTAATATTTGTATGCATGTTGCTTACACCGCGTCGGCTAGTTTTATTGGAACAATCTTCGTGTAGTATTAGGACAATCTTAAATTTTTTTCCTGCAAATCAATAGCGTGACACAGTGCTGCGTGTTAGGCCATCGCGGACTTACTCAACCCAAGGTCGCTCTAACCCGGGTTAGAGCGACCTTGACTCAACCTCTCCAGCTTTCCCCCTGGCGTGTTCTTAGCATACCGAAACAAAACTGAAATGAATGAATGATGAGCAAAAAAAGATATTGATTTCTACAAAAACTTGGCTAAGTATGTTCCTAGTGATACAAAGGTTACTCCTATGCTGATTATAATCGTTGTTTGAGAGTGTTAGTATATTTATTTAATAGTTAAGTGAGAAACATTCATCCATTTGACGCAAAAGCAGCTATGAACTGCAAAAAGGACAAGCAAGAGCGAAGTTTCTATGATATATAAATTTGGCCACAGCGCATGAAGGCAAAATGATATCGTAGTGGTATTAAATACACAAAATGGATCCCAAAATGATGATGAAATGTAAAAGATATACTCTGGACGCCATAGTGATTGAGTTTGAAAGGATGGAAAAATGTTATCTGTCTGTACGGATTCAAGGTGCATGTATATCTCCTGTAAAAAATAGTTTTCGTTAAACAAAATTATACACAAGGGCGTAAATCACTCGGTTTTTCTACATACGCGATAAAATAGCAATATATAAAAAATATTTCTGGTGGACGCCAAAATGTTGCAGAGTGTAAAGAAGGCAAAATGATAAGGGCGGGATGTATATATATATATAATATGTTAAGAGGGTGGCCGATAAAAATATAGAAACAAAAAAAAGGACACTCACAAATTGAAAGTGATCGGAAACTGGTGGGATCGGCAACCGCCTTTCTCAGGGTAGTGAGTTTCCTACTAGAGATTATCATCCCTAAGGCAGACAAAGGATCAACGGTTGTCGTACTGGATAAAAATGCCTACATATCCGAAGGACTTCGGCAACTAAATGATCCATCTTCTTATACCCCCTTCCCCCAAGACCCTAACGCTGAATTCCAGAAAGAAATAACTTTATTCCTGGAGGAATTAGGACCAGCCGAAGGCCTCACTCCCTCCGAAACCGCCATCCTCTCACCCTCTAACTTCAAATCGCCCCATTTCTACATGCTTCCTAAAATTCACGAAACCAAAAATCCCGGTCGCCCTATTATCTCTAGCATCAACTCCCCCACTGAACGGATCTAAGCACTGATTGATCATTCATTACCTGCAACCATTAGTTATGTCTCTCCCCTCCTTCATCAAAGATACCTACCACTTCCTGGACCTCCTACACGCCATCCCTATCCCTACTCACACTGACCTTCTTATGGCCACAATATATGTCACTTCCCTCTGTACGAGTATACCCCATCATGAAGGAATTGAAGCTCTCCGTTTTTATCTCTCCCAACGCCCTAAACCACATCTTCCCTCCACCAACTTTATTGTTAAATTAACAGAATAAGTATTAACTAAAAAAGCCTTTTCCTTCAACAATCAAGTTTTCCTTCAGATCAGAGGGACCACCATGGGTCCTCGCATGGCACCTTCTTATGCAAATCTATTCATGGGCCAACTTGAAAGCACTTTCCTCAAAAACCAACCCCTCAAACCTCTCCTCTGGGCCTGCTATATTGATGATATCTTTGTCCTTTGACCTCATGGCCGTGAATCTCTATCTTCCTTCACTTCTTCGCTAAACTCTTCCTTTTCGGTTTCTTTCACCTCTTCCGTCTCTGACTATTCCATCACATTTCTGGATGTTAATATCCTACAAAAAACAACAAATTCATCACCTCTGTCCATAAAAAACCCACTAACCATAACCTTTAACTTCAATTCAATAGCTGCCATCCACCACATACCAAAAGCTCCACTCCATATTCCCTCTCTGTCCGCGGCCAAAGATTTGTAACGACGCCAACTCCCTTCAACAATACACCAATAACCTATATCAACCCCTCAGAGAGCGTGAGTACCCCAAAAAGCTTCTTAACAATCAATTCCTGCCCCCCTCTGCCAATTACACCCCTCGGGCCAATACCCACCACCCTGACAGACTTAGCCTCATTACCACATTCTTCCCTGGCTCCCATAAAATCAGAATCATCCTCCGCGATCTATACCCAATTTTAAAGAATAATAATTACACTGCCCTCCTATTACCTTCATGTCCCACAGTATTTTTAAGCGTCCCGCAAACCTGCGAGATATCTTAAAATCTACGAAACCCACCGTTCAACCGACCACCACTCTCACCAACTTGCAACCGTCCTAGATGAAAATGTTGCTCCCTTCTACGCTCTTCTGCTAAGTCCTCTTCAAATAAATCTTCCTCAGCAGCCAACTGTACTTCCACAAATATAATTTATCGTCTCTCGTGCAATTTCTGCCCGGCATTTTATGTTGGCGAATGTACTACCCCGCTTTCAATACGAATTAATGGGCACCGCCACTCCACCACATTTCCTCCCTTCATTGATCCCATTCCTAAACATACCGCTTCCCATCGTAAGACCTTCAATAAATGTTTCTCTCTCTCTCTCTATTAGAAGCCCTCCCCGAATCAGCAACTAATATTGAATTGAGGACTCGTGAGATGGCATTCATCTGGTTCTTTAGGGCATTTGAATCGCCCGGGCTTAACTTGGCCCACAGACCAATAGCAATCCCTTGCTCCCGCTCTCTACTAGTCCCCCTCCCTTCTCCTGTTCCGCCTTCCCTCCCCACCCCTCCCCGAGGTAACAGACCCATAGTTAGTCTCTTGTCGCCGACGATGACAGCTTGCCCGTCGAAACGTCCCGTAAATTATTTTATGAGTGTACTTTTAATTTTCGTGTGCCTGTGTTTTCAAAGTATATTTATATTTGTTTTTCATTCGCCGAGTTTGTTTTCTCAGAAGATATTACATAAATAAATATATATATAGGTTTATATAATTTTTTAACTTAGATCTACGAAAATATCAAGTTTGAATCAAATCGGTGCGTTACACTTCATAAGTGTTCCTTGCCATTGACAAAACCTAGGTCGTTAATAAAAATCTATTTATGTGGAACTCACAAAGATTTTCTTTTCAACTATGAACCTGTTCCTTTAATTTACGCCTGAAACCATTAGCTATGTAAGGAGTTGGGACCCATATCTATGAGTACTAAGGATACTCGTAGTAAAATCAATATAACTTTGTTATTCATGTTATTTAACAGCTGAAGGTCATTTAAACGTTTGTTAAAAAAGTCACCGTAAAACGTAGAAATGCGTTAATATAGTTTTCAAGGTACAAAAATCTTGTCTTCCCCACACCTATATGTTCCCCCCCGTATGTTCCCCCTCAAATCCAATTCCTAGATACGCCTATGACTGAAAAATAATATACTTATGCTAGTTTTCCTAGCTTGATGAGTGGCCACTTCAAATTTCGTAACAGCATTTTCCCTTGCAGTCGTTTCTGTTTTTACAGTAAATTCTTGCGAAGCTTTACTATGCTTCTAATCTCGTGCACTAAAAATTCAAAATTTCGCCCTGCAATTTCTCTCAATCATATCTACCGGCAATTTTTTCACCTACTCCTATGTTCCTTATACCTTATGTCTTAGTTAATCATAGCCAAGTCATTACTTTTTACTTCATATTTTACGTGGCCTCTTTTCGTAAATTTCCCAATTTTGCAAAGACTTCGATTTTTCGGCCTTCGTTTCGTTACCGAATGAAAATGTTCAGTGTGGCCTGATTTGTTCAATTTGCATGTTTAGAAAGGGTAAATGGTATCCTGGTGCAGATAGGTACTCACGCATATACCGAGCTACGTGAAGGTTTTCCTGTATTTTCGAGAAGATTTGAGAAGGATCATCCGACAACAGGTAACTAATTATAAATAATAGTTGAAGCGTATGGTGGTAAATTATCTGTAACTAATATATTAGTGGCTCAATCCTGCTGTAACAAGAAGAAATATAAGTAATTATATTTTTATAGGATTAACATTCCGTTCTATTCTTGGAACACTAGACAAAATCATTTCAACGAGGACTTATATATTTTTTTTATCTTTTTTGTTAGGTTTGTAATTTTCAAATGTCAGTATGCCCTAAACTTAAACAATATATAAAATAACTGACTAGTTAGAGACATATGACGGCATCAAAGTTTGTGGTACAGTAATAGAACCACCTGAAAATGCTACAGCGTCTGTTTCTGATGAGGACTCCAGAGATGTAGAAGGTGAAACAGTAAATAATCGGCCTGGCTCCTTGTTGCGCACACCTACTTATCTTGTTCAAGAGGGTTCTTAAGTTGACTCTGACCCGGATGATCCCTCATTCATACCACCGGATGATGACCCTTATATAAATGAAGTTTCTTTGATATCTACTGCGTGCGCAGTAGCCTCCTCCATCAAAGAGAAAAAGTCTCCAAAAAATTACGCGTGAGGGGTAAATAGTAGACATTAATGCTTAACATGTATCCGGTAGTTTTACAGAACAACAAACTAATGAAATGAGAAATCTAACAGATTGTCTTGAATTTTCCTGAATGATGAGATCATTGAACTAATTGTCACATCCTTTAATTTTTTCACCTCGAATTAGGGGGTAAACCTTGTATTGACTAACTCGAAATTGAAACTTATTAAGGAATTATTGTTTTCAATGCTTTTGTCTCAGATCCGAGGTGATGCGTGTTCTGGGAGAAAACATCAGATGCCCATAATTCTCTCGTTAGTTGTGCGATAAGACGTGACTGCATTGAAACTATATTTTAATATATGCATGTTGCTGGCAACGCAAATTTGGCCCCAATGAACAAGTTTGCCAAGTGGCGGTCTCTCATGAAAAACTAAATGATAGCTGTATTAAATTTGTTCCAAGGAAAACAAGCATCAGTTTTTATAAGTCCATTGGCTTCTTACTTTGGTCATCTCGGGTGTAAACAGTTTGTTTCGAGGAAAGTATAATCTGTTCGACTACAAGTTTTGGTGTAGTGCTACGCGTCTAAGTTACTTTCGTTGGTTTCAGCTCTATCAGGGTAAATATCCGATCACCAAATATAATGATTATGGTGTCGGTGCATCCGTGGTCCTTCAGTTTGCTGAGGCACTTACAGAGGAGCACCCTGGTCAATATCATTTAGAGTTCAATAACATTTTCATCAATATCGTTTTGCTTGACAAACACAGTGCCTTGGGTCATCAGGCAAGAGTGAGAAAAAATAGCATTGACAAACCTCCATTAGAATCCGACGATGCTGTAAAGAAAAAAAGAAAGTGGTTCATTGATAATATTGAGAGCATTGGTGAATTGATGGAAAACGTAATTTTGTTTGCTGATGGAATGACAACAGTGTTGGAAATTTGGTATCATCTGAAGCAGGTGTCAATCCTTTTTGCCTAGCCAGTTGTTATTCTCAAAAATAGAAAAAATAAGCTCCAACTTCGGCAGCCAAACATGATGAAAGTGAATAATAAATTTATGGAATACGTAGTCAGAGCTGATTAAAACATTGCCAAATATTGATTTCCAATCCGTGGCTAGAAATGTTACTCAATACTTGCGTAGTTCTGTTTTGAATTGGCCTTTGAAAGTACTTGGAAAAACTGCATAAAATATAATGTGATCCGAAGCCAATGTATTTTCGGAAGTTTCTTCGCCGTGTGCCATGTCATTACCCACGGTCAACCAACAAAACCTGCACCTTCTCTGTATGATACTTAACATTAACTCACGTTATGATGGCGGGTATGGCGTGGTTATCAAAACACAAAAGAAAACACGCTGTGCTCATTGTCATAAGAGCATAACTTGCAGATCACAAAAAATGATGCGGCATTGCATGTTAAGTGTTCAGTTTTGCAACATAGTGTAACAATTTTATTTTTTTTTAATAATGAAATATCGTTTCAAGCATAAAGTTTAAAGCATGACACATAGTTTTTGAAAAAGTGTGTAGATAGTCATGTAATCTGAAATTACATTAGGCCCTGTTGGAAGCACAAAGCTACTTCTCAAGTTTTTCAAGGGGAATTTAATTCCACCCGCGTAAAATGTTCACGAATGGCATTAGAAAATAAATTGTTAATTTGGAATGTGATGAAGACATTTATTACAATAATATTTAAATGGAGTACAAATGCAGAAAGTCAGTTTATATACAATTTGAAAAAAACTCTTTTTAATTCTAATTTTTAACACCATGGGTATCACGCGTAATTTTCAAAATACATGCGAAATTGCAAATTTAATTAATTAGAGATCCATTACATTATGAGTTTTAATTTCAAAAGTTGGGCAAATGTAAGAATCATTTAGGTCAAAATAAAATCTTAGTTGCAAAAACGATTCATTAAACACTCATGTAGATTGGGTGAAAAATACCCCTACCATAATCTCCCTGCAACTTTTATAGTCATCAAAAAACCTTAGCTTTAATGGCTAAAGCTAAAGAATATGTACCCATTTCCAGCTCATGCTGCCGTTGCTAAAAAAGAAATAATTAAAAAACAACTCTTAAAGTAGCAAAAAATAGACTATTCTTGAGCAAAAAGTAAATATTCAAACTAAAACAAAGCGTAATTGAAAATCAAGTGCAAGAGTTAAAAACAGCCTTCTGTTAGCCAACTGAATGTGAAAACATCTATGCATCTTGAATGCAAATTATTGAAAAAACCATATGATCTAACACATGCCGAACGCAATGTTTATCGTAAGAAGCAAAAGGATAGCAAATTAAGGGGAAAACCTTCATTTAATTAATATTTGCTGTTTTTACTTTTATATTATACCGGTTCTGAATTATTTTAGCTGTCCAATAATGTAAATGCGATCCCCTGTATCTGGAGTCAAGTAATCAAAAAAGCAAAACAGAAATTCCCGAACAGTTAAGGCATGGTCACATGATACAATAACACTTACGAGTTCATTTATATTTGCGTGAATGGTTTCATTAGAGTACGTTTGCGTAAACGGATTCATGTAAGTTTACGTAAAAAAATGGACGAATCAGTGGTTACTCGTAGAATGAAACCCAGCATCTGGTCACGCAATTTTCGGGGTACGCATTTGCGAATGCTGTTGTTTAACTGTTTACTAAGAGCATCATTCAAACCTTTAAAATATGCAAATAGTGAAGACTACTATGGAGCAATGACAGATGCAGACAATACTTTCTCGAATTTATTTTTCGATTTGCAGCGGTAATTATCTCCAATTCCGCATTTGTTTTCTGAGTGGTAGTTCTTCAATAAATGATACTTGAATGAACCTGAAAAGCGCCTTTGCATAAGTTTTGGGATTATTATTAAACGGGTGGTAATGTGACAATGGTGAGGTATATTTTTAACTCTAAGATCACATAATTGAAGTAGAATGAATACATTGGATGAAAAGCTTATTTAAAATTTAGCTGTATGTTGCGTGAGTTACTAGCTATTGAGGAAAAGGGTGATAAAACACTTATCATAGAGGATTGATAAGAACGCCATTGAACATTTTTTAATCATAATTTATGAATAACCAGTTTTATGGTTTGGAATTTGATAGATAGTAAATAATCGCTCGATCAAGTTATTTTCGGCCGTTAAAGGAAGTCGGTGGAGTATTTGATTAAAGTGTCAAAGTTTGCTCTAAAATGGATAACATTGCCTCATGTACACGATGGTAATCTTTAACTATCTCACTGGTTCCCACCCATTTTTTTCACGTAGACTTGGACGTATGTAAAAGCAGGCTGCATCACTTTCGAGCACGAAGCTGATGTATTTCCCTAACAGCCGATTCTTTAGTGCTCTGCCAATGACCTAACTACCTTAGAAAATAGGCTAATATTACGGTCGTGCAAGCTTACATTTAATTTCACGTAACAAACTAAGCGATTAACGGCTAATCAAAAACTTGTGGCACAAGCTTCTGAAATATATATCCCACAGGAAAAGGTATTTTGTTAATCATCGTCACCATCGTCATCATCGTCATCATCGTCATCGTCATCATCGTCATCATCGTCATCATCGTCTGGCCTTCCTGGCGTAGCTGTTACTTTATTCGCCAGACAATCACTTTTGAAGTTAAAATTAAGAGCAGCTGTTGGAAATCCATTTGCTGAAAGAGTAGCTAATGCTGCGGCGACATTAGCATCAGTGATACCAGGTTTCGTGAGTAGAATCGCGCTCTCTGAAATGAAAGTTCATAAAATATTTTTAAACCATGTGAATAAACTTTTAAACATTGTAATTATCTTGAAAAAGACGAAAAGATCCGACATAATGTTAATTTAAATTCATAGTAAATTTACCAATTTTTCCTAAGGAAAGATTCGCACAGGCGTACAGAGCCAAATATGCGGGTGCAGTACCACTGTTCAATCCTCTAATAAAATACATTAATGACTTGGTGAAAACTGCAAAAAAATCAACTTGATTACACTTTGCAAGACATATAAAAATGTATTCTCATCACAGCCTCTTGTCTATACAAAACGTACCATTTCGCTTAAAATACGTAAATATTATCGGATATTCTATTACATAAAAAACATTGCGTATATATTGCAATGCCCTGTCCTACTCGAGTTCAGAGGCGTAACAATGAAGAATGGCAAGTCGTAGGTTGTATGTTGAGAATATCAAGAAATGAGCACTATCTTGCAAAGCAAAAACTTTCAATGAACAAAACTATTCTACTCCTAACAGGCACCAAATCCTACAAGTACCAGGATAAGCGTAAATGATGAGTAAATTGAGCGGGAATGGGATGCTGAAGACTTGTTTGCGGTAAAATCAGAAGTATTGGCTAAGTGTAAGAGGGTATTTAAAATAAGGTGAAAAAGGAAGTTACAATAATGAGCTATATGAAAGCAGCGTGCTACGCTGGTCAGGACATGTTAAGACAATCGATGACAGTGGAATGCCAACGCAGCTATATGATAGTATGGTGAATGGTGCAAAAGGAACAAGTAGACCACAAAGTTCGTAGGTGAATGGATTAAAAGAGAATATACAGAGAAAGAATATTAGAAGTCTTAAGAATAGGAGATCGTGCATGAAGCATGAATATTATAGAAGCGAAAGAGGTATGCAAGGAAAGGAATAATGGAGGTATTAGTTACATGAGATCCAGTTTCTTAGACCTAGAAGCAAATATTTGACTGTACTTTTCTCGGAAGGGAATGTCGTAATAGTTACGCATGTTAGCAATTTCTCCAAAATATTGAAAAGTGTTCATGAGTCATATTTTGAAATAAAATAAAAGGAATTATTTCTGAGGACAACGTCAAATTGTAAATAATGATGGGGAGAGTGAAGGTAGGAGAACCGGGAGTAAGAGGAAAGTCGAGAAAGAGTCATATAGAAGAAGTAAATATTGATGAAAGAGTGTTCAAAGGGCGATGGAATACGCTCACTAGCACAAAAGTAGCGAACACTATCCTGACGGGAGAACTTGAAACGATCAAATGCAACCTTCTGGTAGGTTATTTTCTGAGGAGATCGGAAATAAGTCAATAACACTATATAGGTTAGGAGGTAGGGAAACTATCGAAGGTAAATATAGTGAATGGAGGATAGATGGAAAGAAACTCAGCGTAAAAATTTGTATACTCCAAAGTTTAGAGGCCAATGAGTCTATTGTTTAAAGTCCCATGCCACGGACGAAGTCCTAAACTACACATGCTGTGTACGCAGAACTAAAGTAAAGATCGAGATCTCGCTGAAAAATATCCTCTACTGCTGAAAATGCAACCCAGACCGTCTGAATGGGAAGCTAGTAATACATCATGTCTGAAGCTGAGGATAGGTGGAAATCAAGAACGCCGACATTGAATAATTGTCGACGTTGGAAATAGGGGGGGGGGACGGAAGGTGGCAAGGGTTCTGCTAAGGAGGCAGGCCAATTACGAGAATGGATAACGGACAATCGTTGAGAAAAATAGTGCAAAGGCTAATCAAGAAAGTGGAGCACAATTAACAAAGGAAATAGACAGCATAATTAGCGGTGTATAAGGGTGAATGGTCACAGAGAGTATACAAAGATAGAACTTCGTCTAAGAGAATAATGGTTGGGTAAAGAGGATAGAACATGTTTTTCATATCATTTGCATGAGTTTGAGTGACTGAATGCCGGATCGAACGCAGGAAGTTAGAATTACACAGAAATAGTTTAAAATGAAGTATTACCGGGGAATATGGGTTAGTAGGAAGCCTAAAACATTTATTTGTTGAAGCTTAAACTATGGAATATACGATAGTTTGGAATGAATTTTCTAAGGAATCAGAATTTTGGAAAATGTGTTGGTATTGAACAGAAATAACGAATGAGACATTTTGATTAGGAGAGATTCCAGATATTCCAGGATTCCAGGTATAATGCTACACATGAATGTAATGAAGGCTGATACTTTGTTGGTATAAATGGGCTGAGGTGATTAAAAGGTAACAGTAAAAACTATAATTTACACCAGGGAAAGAGGAAGTAGACAAGGAGATGTAATAATTGAAATAAAATGGTATGTATTACGGAAAAAATAAAATCCTGTAAATAATTATATCATCATGAGACAAAAGAAAAAAATATGCCATCCATGCATTAATGCAAATCAGTGGGTAAATCCAAATGAATTCATCCCGAATTAAAAAAAAACACTTGCTTTACATTTTGACTTTCCTAACTTTCATAATTTTCATACCTCGTTTTGGGCTTCCAAAATATTGGTAAACTATGCAACGAAGAATCAGGGATATCAAAAATGGATGACATCACTTCGATACCCCATAGCAGTTTGAAAAAAGTGTAACGATATAGTGAATTCTTCGAATTATCATTTGATGCAATAAGACAGTGAAATACCCGTCAAAGTTAAAATTCAAATCAATATAAAATTAAAAAATAAATTTTATCAACTATATTTTAGTCTGGTCCGATTATACCATCACTCAACATGTGAAAAATGGAATATCTATGTATTAACCCGCCATTGGTGTTATATTTACCCGCCATATGACATTTTCTCTCACACCAAATTTAAACTTGTTCTCACTTTATAATCATGAGTTAGAATAAGTTACTTGTACTTCTAGCTGAATTTTTATCTCTTTCTATTGACCGACCGTCTCCAAAAGTATAAATGAAGCGTCCACAGCTGTGTAATTATATGCTTGATACCGTCGGCTACAAGGTGTGAGACTTTTCCTCATCGCGCGACAAAAACAACAGCATAGTGCAATGGCAGGGCCCTCGGCCCAAAGCAGTGGAGCGCTGTACCGGTGCGACTATAGTCCACCTCTTCAGCGTTAATGACAGTGCAATTGCACAAGGAGAAAATGGTGATACAAAGTGAAGGGACCAGCGTTACCTTTACAGTATTAGTGAAGGAGAAGAGGATGAAAGGCTACTAGTGAGCGAGTGCTATTTGGTGCACACTAAATTTACAAGAACTAAACCTAAGTCAAAATGGGCGTCTGAACATTAACAGAATTGAAACACAAAAACATATTTTGACATTTTCTAAATAGAATATATAAATATATATAAATAAATAAATAAATAAATAAATAAATATATATATATAACTTCTTGGAAAATCACTCGGGTGATAAATATATAATATGCCAAGAGGGTGGTTGATGCTGAGGGTGGCTTTTATCAGCTGAGGATGCTGAGGGTGGCTTCATATATATATATAGAAATTCATATAATAGGAAATGGAAAGGGATGGGAACACATAAAAGGACGAACACAGGGTTTGGTGGGGAAGATGATTGTATGAATTTATTCGCACCTTTGAGCGTCTGATTTTCGAATGGATGAGTATATATATATATAAATTAAAACTGACAGGAGGTAGGAGAAAGAGATAAAGGTAAAGAATTCGTTCTTACGGGAACGTTTCGGACCGGTTGGTCATTCGTCAGCTTTAGAAGTGAGCAGTAAGTACTTTCCTGTGGAAGGTAGGGAAGAAAATGAAAGAGGGGAGGGGAACAATGTTGCACCTGGCTGTTTTTGGATGGGAGAAGTTTGAAGCAGGGAGAATTCTAACAATGTGGCAATACTGAGGGCACTAAATGTTGAGGGTCTGTGACGAAGGGAGGGGAGAAATGGAGTTTGGGTAGGGGAACTGAAAGGGTTATTCAGTGTGACAATGTTGTGGCAGGTTATCAAAGGAAACTTTTGAAGTAGGGAGGAGTTCTTGAGGAGTGAGAAATGCAACAGTGTTGCAAGGCAGAGGAAAATTATAATTGTGACAATAGGGGGCAGAGGTATTGCATGGGATTAATGCAATACATACATTGATTCCAGGTGGGGAAAAAGCTTTACAAAACCAGATCACGGACATCTCAGTATTTCTCAGCTGTGTTATCGAAGTATTGGCAGGAAGGGCATTGAGAACGGAAAGAGAAAAGCACGAGTCCATGTTTTGAGGAGTGCCTAGGGACAGGGAAGTGGGGAGGGGAAACACGGTGGCCATTCATACGGATAGATAGGGGCGAGGATGTTTCACCGATGTAGAAGGCGGGGCAGTTATTACACTGCAAAAGGTTAACTACATTGGAGGATATGCAGCTGCCATGGGAGGAAATGGGAAACGGGATTGGGGTATTGGGACTTAGGAACACTGAAATATTTCGAATTAAAGGGCAAGTTTTGTACCTGGGTCTATCTCAGTGAAATGAACCGGGATCTTTGGGAGGAATCAAAATGGGAGTGGGTTTGGAGGGACGTAGAATACATTTTTGGTTTGCTGGTCTTTTGAAAGTCATAGTGGGACATTTGGGAATTAAGTCAGCAGTAAGGGGACTGTCGTGCAGAATGGGGAAAAGCGACTTAAGGACAAGGTTTGCCTTATGAAGTCCCGAAATGAAGGTTGTGCATAGGTTCAAGAGCGATTTAGTGGTAGTTTTAGGGGATGGAGCATAGAGCGTGATGGAAGGTAAGATGCGTCGCTCAAAGAGAGAGGAGGGATAGCCACGGTTAAGGAGGGCAGTTTTAATATTGGCTAGGTGATGGTCAAGGGAGTTTGGGAGTTATAGATACGGTGCACGCGAATAGACAGGGAAAATGGAATGGCACTTATAGTATGATAGTGATGGAAGCTGTCAAAATGGAGATATTGTTGATTATTGGTTGGTTTAATGTGCAAGGACGTCAAAAACTTGTTTTTAGACAGGGAAATTTCAGTATCTAGGAAAGTTATGTGGGTGCAGGAGGAGGTAGAAGTGAAAGAAATAGAGGATGTGGAATATAGGTCTTAAATGAAGGAAGAGAGGAATTCGGGTCAGTGAGTTCAAATTAGGAAGATATCATCAATGAATCGGACCCAGAATATCGGTTTGAGGGGTTGTGAGAAGAGAAATCTCTCCTCCAACTGGCCCATGAACAAATTGGCGTATGAAGGAGCCATTCTTGTGCCCATAGCTGTACCCTGGATTTGCAAAAAGATTTGATCTCTGAAGGAGAAGGCATTTTTTTGAAGGACAAGTCGGGAAAGGTTTGTGAGGAAATCCGTAGAGGGGGCATGGGGCATGGGACGGAGGGAGAGGAAATGTTGCAATACACTGAGGCCTTCACAGTGCGGAATTGAGGTATAAAGGGAGGTGACATCAATAGAGACCATTAAAATATTACTTTGCGAGGGGATCTGGAGGGCACGAAGGTGATCTAAAAAGTGATAGCTGTCACAGATGAAAGATGGAAGTAACGAGAAAATGGGTTGCAGATAGGAGTCTATTAAGGCCGATATCCTTTCAGTGAGCGAGTTAACATTACTCACTATGGGCCCGCCGGGATTATTTGCATTGTGTGCTTTCGGAAGAAGATAAAATCTGTGGGTGCTAGGATTGGGAGGATAAATAATGGCAATGTCTTTCGATGATAGTCATTCCTTGGGGCCGTGAGTTTTTAGGAAGGACAAGACGATTTTTTGATAGTTGGGATTAGGGTCGCGGGAGAGAGGTTTATAGAAATTGGAATCGTTGAGTTGGTGGTAGGCCTCCACGTTCTAGTTAGAGGTATTCATGACAACAACGCATGAGCCCTTGTCTGCTGGGGAAATGATGATACTGGGGTCAGACCGGAGTTTGCGGATGGCGGCGAGTTCACTGTGGGAAAGATTATTTTTGGGTGTGATGGAGTTCAGGAAGTTGGGATCTGAAATTTTATTCATAAATTGTTTTATGAATATTTCAACGGGATGGGTTTTGTGAGTGTTTTGAACTCAAGGTCGGATGGTGGACGAAATTTTAGAATGGCCAGATGCATAGGGGGCTTGAGAGGGTGAGTGAGTTTTCCAGAAAGCGCGCCATCTTAGGTTCCGGCAAAGATTAAGAGAGTCAGCAAGAAAGGCCAAGGGATTGAATTTGAGGGTGGGTGAGAAGAAAGGCCCTTGGATTATACAGACAATTGGTCACTATTCAAGACGGTGAATGAGAGGTTGATGACCTGAAGGAGGATGTTCAGCTTGAGGCTGGTGCTTGGGAGTTGGCTGGAGTTTTGGTGTGGATTTCGAGGGTGGAGGAAGGTTGAAGAGACTAGCGAGATCAGGTTTGTCAGATGCTATATATATATATATATATAGCATCTGACAAATATATATAGCATCTGACGAGGGTGGAGGAAGGTTGAAGAGACTAGCGAGATCAGGTTTGTCAGATGCTATATACATATATATATATATATATATATATATATATATATATTACAGTTTTTTGGGGGTCTCTGTTTCCAACGGTAACCAAGATAACAAGTTTTTTTCTCCTGACAATTTTAATTAATTTTTTTGAACTATTTTGTACGTTTTTTCACTTTTTTCCCAGGAATGTTTGGGTCCCGGTTACATAGCCTAAGCTGGTATAAAACCTGGGACCACCATGAGACCACTGAAGTTAGTGTTTTAGTATCAGTCAGTTGCGTTATACTTTCGCAACATGCGGGCAAAGGTGATTCATATAATGGAGAGCAGATACGATAACGCAAATTAATGTGTCATGAGAAAGTATGCCCTCATTAATAAATATTTATTCTTGTGAATAGTAATTTTCTTCATTTATACCCAAAAGTATCATCGCCAGTAAAATTAGTAATGAATACGTAATTATATCAGTAATTGTGTACATGTGAAAATAATTGTTTAAAATGAACATTAAGAGAAATAAATTAAATTTAAATATAGTGTAATATATTGCCAATAAATTCTCTATGACAGATAATCAATGGAACATCTGAGTGTGAGAAAAAGTGTCTCACGCGACCGCTCGCCTGATTTAAGTAGCTTAGCGACCACTCCCGGGTTAAGAAGACATTGCGTTTATGTGTGTTTTTGGATGTTCAAAATGTTTAGCTACTTCCAGGTGTCGGACACCCATCAACTTACCCTGAAATTAATCGTCTTGGTAAGCTAATTTCATAAAAAATGGCAAACGTTTGTTTATGTAGAATTTGTTAAGTTATTTATACATTTTTCAGTTACTCCCATAAGAAAAACACGTAAAGCTGATGTATTTTCGTTTCGTTCAGACCTTTTGATATATACAAAATGTAATTAGAAATAAAAGTCGTACTAAATCAAAAGAATTACCAATAGAAAGATTACTGATTAGAAATTCTTTTTTTAACCCAATGTAGTCTTCCAGTCGAAATTGTGATAAATGTTATAATATGTGTCCATATTTAGCAGACTTGTTGCGTTTTTGAGTCAACGAACATGATAATAGTTGAAGCTGAGATTCCGTGTATTTATTTTCTCTCTGAACAAATGAAATAATAAATAAATGACTATACACACTAAATACTGTTATAGCAACCGAATGTTTACTGAAAAAATTAACTGTCTGTTAGTCATTAAACACTTGAGTGGTGAATGTTTACCTGAATAATGGTGTTAAGATTGTTGAAATCAAGGTAAGTTGGATAAACTTCTTTAAATATACCTAACTAAATTTCTCTCACATTAATTTTTACGGAAATTGTGATGACCATATGAAATACAAAATACCCTAAACTTAACTCCCTACGTCTTAACTACAAGAACGAGAGAATCACGTGATACCATAGGCTAGCGAAAATTGTTATAACCGTGAACAATAATTTCAAGGGATTATTTATTACACGATAACATTTAGTCTCATAAAAAGAAAAGCTTTCATTCGATGCAAGTGTTTCTTATTTTGCCTTTATTAAGGTGTATGGTTCACCTCATCCTCTCCATGGGCAGTTAATTAAGTGTATATGGTATTTTTAATTGTATTTGCAATTTTCACGTCACACCATGGGTGCTCTTTTCACCTCATGAAACAGTTATAAGTTCTTTTTCTTCTCATTGAATTTAAACGGGCACCCGCTACTAGCTTTAATATAAAACAAATTGCCATTTTTTCACACGAATGAGGGGCAGTTAAACATGAGTTTCTTTAAATCACGCTCAACATGGTGTCCTGCTTATTTTAAAGCTCAGTAATAAAATAGCAGCGCGGAGTCTCCTGAGTCATGACTCCAAAACTTATAAATATCTGTGCGATACTATAAAATAATCCAGAATCAATGGTAATATTCAAATTATGTGTTTTAAGTACTCGTAGCTGCTAGGAATACCAAGGAGAATAATCCAGTACATGTCCACTGTCATTATATAAATGGCATTGACTCTATTTTATAATTACCGTAATTACATACCTCCATCAGTAAGAGTAAAAGTAAGGAAACTATTCGCAGTAGTCGTGATTCCGGACGTTCCACTGACATCAACTGTTCCAGGAACCCTCACTGCTGTATTTGTTCTGAAATATATTATTACAATGTGTTATAATATTTTAGAAGTTAAAATGTGAATTAAATAGCAAATACTTATATAAGGCGACATATTGAGATATTTACCCTAAATATTAGAGTATAGTTGAAATTTTTGGTAGTTTAAAGTTCTGGATTTTATAGCTCATAGAGTAGATCAGTTAATGATGACCATTTCTCGTAAGTAGGTAGGTTATATAATAATATATTTATTTATCTGTGGATTAAACGTTACAAGCATATTTTAAATTTCAAATTAATTAGGAATCCCTTTTAGGCATTGCCTGTATTGGGATACCTCAAGACAAATTACAACACGAATAATTGAAAGAATAAGTAAACTGAGACCTGGTACGAAACATAAATAAATGCATGAAAAGTTAACAATTTGTTGTTTAATCTCAACCTGTCGTCCATACAAAATATATTGATTATTAACCGTACTATTAACAAAAAATACATCTGGATTTTCTACATTAAGTAACCATTTTTTTACTATTATTAAAAAAGATGTTAAACTGTTTGAACCTCTTATACTAACTTACATTCTAAAAAATAATTTTGGCCCAAACATAGATAATTGAGCGTTTGAACAGGGCAAAATTAGGTTTGGGCAAAATATACATTTTTGAAGATCATAGGTTGCATACATTGATTTTTGATTCCTCTTTAGGTTTATTACCACTTCTGAGGTAGAATAATTTCAATAATATGTTGACGTAAAGATGACGTAAGAAAGTAACTATAAATCCACAAATATGAGGAAGGACGGTTCAAATTGACATTTTCTAGCAATCGGTCTCACTATTACTTTTTGGAGAATCAGCATCGGATTGAGCGAATTTTTATAGGTACCTCCCCAGTAGATTATCCCGTAGTTTAATTTTGATTGTACTAACGCATTACAGATAGTTTTAATGAATTGTCGGGGACATTTATTTCGAAGGAAATAAAATTTGCGTGGATAAATTTAAGTTCTCTTGAAATTCGGTTAATGTGTTTATACCACTTTAAAAGCTGATCTACAGTCACTCCCAAGTATTTGTATTCAGGCACACGTTCAACATGTATACAGTTGTTGCAAAAGTTTCGATTACAATTTGTTTTATGACAGGTTAATTGCCAATTAATTGAGAAACGATTGCATACACTAAAACGCAAAAATTTCTTCTTTTCACTCAATAATCATTTATTATTTTCCATCCATTCACTAAGTATGCTTAGATTTACATCCATATTTAGTCTCACCACTTCCCAAGATGATCCTTCATGAATAAAAGCAATATCATCAGCAAAGGTAATTAATTTTCCTGTTAATTTACAGTTACATAAGTCATTTGTATAGATAAGAAATAATATTGGATCTAACACTGAGCCTTGAAGCACAACTGAACATATGGTTTAATAGTCACCGACCCAATCATTTACCCGTACACACTGTGAGTAGGAATATAAATAACTCTTAAACTATTTCCATTGTGTGCCGCAAACACCTATTCTACTTAACGTTTCCAACAAAATATCACGATTTATAGAATCAAAGGCCTTTTTTGTATCTAGGAACAGGACTGCAACGCGTTTATTAAAATTAACAACGCGTTGTAGACATGTGTTATGAGGCTTTCTAAGGCATCTTTTTATCCTTTACCCTTTATGAATCCGTATTGGTTGCAACTTAAAAAATTTTGCTTGTCCAGGTAGGACAAAAGCCTTCTTTTAACTAGTTTCTCAAGAGTTTTTGAGTGAACAGATAACATTGAAATTGGTCTATAGTTTGTTATATTGTGTCGGTCACCTTTTTTATGTAGGAGTACGACGATAGCTTTCTTTAGGTCATCAGGAAATTCGCCTTGAATATAGCTTATATTAAAAATATGGGTCAGAGAATCAGAAATTAGGTCAAATATGTTTTTAGCATTGTTAAATTTGTTCTGTGTGGACCAGCGGATATTCCAGATTGAAAAACGCTCACTATTTTATGTATTTCAAAAGATTACACTGGTTCTAGATACATTGAACGAGGATATTTAAGATTGGGATATCGGAGTTCAGGTCCAGAAGCATTTCCATGCTGAAGGAAGATTTTTTAGGTGGACTCGAAAACACTAATGAAATATATTTGTTGAATTCGTTTACTCAAACTGCAGGATCTGTGAGAAGTTGGTTATTAATCACTAGCTCTGGCGTGTGAAAAACCTTTAGTGTTTCGCCAGTTAATTCTTTCAGTACACTCCACTGCTCTTTTGCATTATCTTTCCACTTGTCAAATTGCTACATATAGAAGCTATTAGCAGGTTTTCTTGTGACTGCTCTCAATTTGTTTCTATGTTTAACTATTCTTTTTCTTAACTCCTCGTTATGAGAATGCTTCTGTAGCTTTTAAAGTAAGAGGTTTTTGAGGTCCATTTTTTCAATAATTGATCAGTCATCCAAGGTTTTTGTTTTGTTAAGTTAACTACACGTTGCGTATGGAGCTTTGAGTCCTGGGCACAGCTTCGAAATATATTTAAGAATCAAGTAAAGGTTTTCGATACGTTTGTTTCATAATAAACAGGACCCCAATCGATGGCCCTGTCTACTTTTTAATATATATATATATATATATATATATATATATATATATATATATATATATATACTATCGAACTGAATATTATTAGAATTAATCGAGTAAGAACTATGAAAATTAAAGTTTTTGAGCATCGTACTACCTGAGATGGACAATACAGTCACGCAGAATGATCAGTTACCAACAATTTCCCTTTGCGCTTATTTCAAAATTAAATGAATAAAACATCCGGGCAAAAACATTCCGCTGTCTCAGGCGTAACTTTATGAAATTTGCTTAGCATATTGAATGAGAAGCAGTAACTTTGTTATTCCACATGTATTTATTGTAAACGACCTAGGTTTCGACGTAGCACGCCATCAAAAGGTACCACTATCCCAGAACACTCAGCATATATAGTCACAAACATAAGGGGGGGAATAGGGAGAGGAGGGGGGGGGGGCGAGAGGGCGAGATGGAGGGTGACGTAGATTGGGGAGGACGAGTTGTTGGTAGTTAGTTGTGGGAGAGGTAATGTCCTTCCTGGGGTGGGGCACGACCCCCGAGATACAAGGCCTGAGCGCTCATGACCACTCACGACTTTTTCTTTGCTGACGTCACGAGTCAGAGGCGACCACGTTGAAAACTGTGCATGCCAGTTTAGTAGCCATTGCGGTGAAAACGGTGTTGACGGAGTAACAGGTGTCGAGGATCCCGAAGGACGATGATGCAAAGAGGAAGTGGATCCAGGCCATTCCAAGAAAGGACTTTAAGCAAACTAAAAGTTCCAGGATAATTTTCAATTTATTTTTATTTCAATCGCGTGCTTAATAACAATAACCGTAGCGTTCTATTTTTGTTGAATCAATAAAGGTGATGTAAACTACTGGTAGACGGAATTTTGTTGCCTGAATGGAACCAACTCGTTGGTAGATCGGATTGTTATTTCTTTGAACCATTTCTACTATCGAGAGTATTTGCCGGTTGACTACATGATAGCATGTATTAATGTTTCAATGATTAATGACATAAAGTGTCCAAATTCCAAGAATAAATACTTTCCATGTCCTTAATACAAATCAAAACAATAGCGTATCGAGTACTTGCTTATGGCATGCATGTTGAAAATAAAGACTACTTGAGTTTTGGGAGTGGTATGATAAATAATTTAAAATTGGTTATAAGAAGTGAAAGCGTTCACCTTAACTACAGTTGATTATCTATATATTAATGAAAGTTTCTGCATTATTAGGTGTGCATCCGACATTTTTTAAGCGAAGATGTCCTGCAGGAATCCTCATACTTCGATGAGAAGTCAGGAAAGCTGCTGACGGTCCCTCTACACAGGCCCAAACTTAAGGATGGTGCTATTCCGAGTGTCTTCCCTGATTGCCCTGGGTACCTCACTGCGTTGAAGAAGACCAGGGAGTCACCATCGAGAAGACGGCAACGTCTTGAAAGTGCTGCTGTGGAAGCTGCTATAGCTGAGAGATTGAAGACCCAAGAAGCTTACGAGACTGAGCAAAAGTTAGATACGTTCGACAAGGTAATTTCTTTTGTGAAGATGAATAAGCACTCTGGATTTTGGGATGTAGCCGTGAAGCCTGGCGCAGTGATTTTTATGCATTTAGAAGCGTGTGCTCCACCTCTTATTTCATACTCATTAGTGATAGACAATAATAATAATGTTAAAGTATACCACAAATCTAGAGAATTAAAAACAATCGGAAAATTCGCTCTACCTTTTCAAACCTCTTTCATGTATGAAGTTTACGATGTGTTGGACTCATTTGAAAAATCTGATAACAATTTGAATAATGAAAACATCTATGACGATATCATTGCTCTCTTAAGTGAATGCGAAAATAAAGACTCTGAAAATGAATCATTTTATAATTTCATCAAATCACAAGTTTCTCTGCAGGAAAAGAAAGAAAGGCTAAGGTTCTGATGTCTTTGTGTTTGCTGCCATGTTTTTCTTAATATCTCCTCAAGCTTATAAATTTGTGCGCAATTCTGGTAACCAAGTCCTACCTCATCCAGTAACCATTAGACGACTCTGCTCCTCCTTTAAAGTTGGTCCAGGCAATGAGCAAGATGAATATGGCTTTCTATCTTACATGAGACACAGAGTTTCCAGCCTCCCAAGCCATGAGCGTTTTGTCACCCTTATGATAGAAGATATTTATTTATTTATTTAATTATTTATTTTCAATTACCACTGAAAACAGCACTCATTGGCCTTTACATCGGCGTATTTACAATATTAACAATGGTCGATCGCACACAACCATGCCCTGGGAAGTGAAAAATCCTCCCCAGGCGGGATTCGAACCTTTGGGTTAGCAGGCGAGGACGTTACACCGCCGCCACCGAGGCCGGCAAACCATTATCATATGCACTTAAAACCATTTCTTGACTACAAAGGTGGATGTATTGTTGGATCCTCATATAACTCAAGTAGTTTAGCTTCCACAGCTCATGTGTTCATGGTACAGAGTTTACTATCCTCATTTAAAGATGTTGCTCATATACTGCCCTTACAGCCAATAACCTACATGAAATTATTAAGAAAGTCATCATAGGGCTTGAAAAGGTTGTTCTGAATATTGTGCGTGTGATAAGTGACAATAATGCCATCAACAGGAAAGCAGTATCTCTCTTCACCAATCCTCCCACATTGAGTATTGTTTATCCACATCCTTGTGACCAATCTCGACCATTATTTTACATCCTTGATTCTGTCCACATCTTTAAAAGCATTCGAAAGAATTGGATCAATCAGAAAAACGATGGTCTGTCTTTTTTTTCCTGAATTTAAAAATTTCAAAAAAACTTGCACTGCCTCATTTGATACACTGAGGAAACTGCATTATTTTGAAACTGGCAAGCTACTCAAGTATGGCTATTGCTTATCAATGAAAGCAGTTTGGCCAACTAACATGTAGAGGCCAAATGTTAAAATAGTTCAACAAATATTCAATGAATACATTGTCGAAGCTCTCAAATTAATTGGCGAGGAAAATGGTCTATCACACAGCAAAGCAACTGCAATGTCCTTAACAATTATATCTAGATGGTGGAAAATATTGAATGTTAAAACTCCAAATAAAGATAAACGCTATAATGACAACTTCTTAGAACCAATAACAAATAAACATGGGGATCATAATGCTGCATTTCTTAAAGATTTCTTTGGCTGGCTAGAGGCTTGGAGTCATCTATCACTGAAAACAGGCTTTTTCACTACTGAAACATTTTCCGCCATTAGACACACCACCCATGCTATACTTGAAATGGCATCCTTCTGCTTTGAGGAGCTCAAACTATCCTGTATTCTCCCAGGAAAATTTCAGACTGACAGTCTGGAGGCAAGATTTGGTCTTTACCGGCAAATGGCTGGTGCTCAATATCACCTCTCTGTCATGCAAGTCTTTGAGGTTGAGCAAAAGTTGAGAATGCCAAATATTTTAGCCAATCAAATACATGATACATTATCTAATGTAGAAAACATACTCCATCCAAATGAAAAAAATGCCATTCTGAATCCATTCCCCAGAATAGAGGTGACTCGAGAAGATCTACATGAAGTTAGTGGTGACATGCCAATTATTTTGTATGTTGCTGGTTACTGTGCTTTTCAAGTCCATAAAAAATTGAACTGTATTGTATGTAAATACTTCCTCCTATCTGACATGCCCCTTGATGTATCAGCCTCTGCATTCACTTCTAATCTAAACCGAGGAGGGCTGCAATATCCTGCACTGTCTCTCGGTGGTCGTGGGTGGGGTGGGGTTCAGGTGGGAAAGGAAAGTTTGGGTTACTCAGTGCACTCGTGACTCACTGACCTGTGGTTGGAAGGCGGGAAAGGACGGGTCGGTGGAACATTCTATGTGTGTATGACTACCTAGAAGGTCCCAGGCTGGTGGTGCCGGGGGGGGGGGGGGGTTAGTGGGTTAAATAGGAGTTGTTAAGGTGAGGCTGGGAGGAAGGTCCAAAAGGGGGGAATGGCAATAGAACAAAAATTCATTAACAATTTTTTCTTTGCGCTTAACCCTTTTTAAAATTTCCAATTGCTCTAATGCATCCAGTCTTTGTCCTTTCTTTTCCTGGTGTAGTATTTCTGGTTTGAAATCACTCTTGTGGTTTTCTTCGATGAGGTGTTTCGTAAAAAGCGACGTCAAGTCCTTGTTTTTGGCACACGTTTTATGTTCCTTTAACCTTTCATGTTCCTTTAACCTTTCATGTTCCTTTTCCTACCCAAACCCCCCCCCCAGGAAGGACAGTACCTCTCCCACACCTAACTACCAAAAACTCATCCTCCCCAATCTACGTCACCCTCCATCTTGCCCTCTCGCCCTCCCCCCCCTCTTCTCCCCCCCATCGCCCCCCTTATTTTTGTGACTACATATTCTAAGTGTTCTGGGATATTTGTACCTGATGATGACGTGCTACTACTTGGTCGTTTATAATGAATACATGTGGAATAACAAAGTTACTGCTTCTCAGTCAATGGTCAATACATGTAGCAGTTGATGAGGTTATTCTTGTAGGCTCATTGACCATACTAGTTAAACCATAAGAGCTCAGTAGGCTAACGTATTCCTCTAAAACACTATCACAATCTAAAATATTCATGTCACCGATAATTACTTAATTATTCCTTGTACGCCATTACAATGGTTCCAATTCTTTTAAGAAGGATGTTACAGGAATATTTTGGTCCCTGTAAACTGAGATAATATCTAAATTTATAAGTTCACATTGCAGACTAATCAACAGACAGTCAGCAGATGTATTTGATTCAATATGCACATTTTCAACCTTTAAACTATATTTTATGTACTGATATACAACACTGGCTCTATAGATATTGTTCCAATTAGCAATATAACTATACCCATTAATATTAAATAGGTTTGCTTCCTCTTTTCTGAACCAAATTTCAGATAAAACGACAACTTCCAGCAACCGTGGTAAGTTATTCAGAGTCAACAGAAATAAATCGAAGTTACTTCTCATACTGCGTATGTTTTGATGCAACATCGTTACTGTGGGCTTTACACCGCACAATTCATTAACAAGGTTTGCAATCATTAAAAAGAAAAGTCACAATTTAGTCAAATCCTCTAGGCAAGTAATCACAAGTAGAGACATTTTCTGAGTCTTTCTCATCATTATCTTGCCTTGTCATACCCACAAGTAAACAAATTTCTTATTTTCTTAGCATCTCTCGCCGCGCAAGGCAGTCTGCGTTTCCCAGGACAGAGGGCCTCATTGACGTAAACAGGTGAGTCAGGAACGTTGAAACCCAGGTGACGGATTAATAGGTTCCGTTTCACCCTCCGTTTTGCCAGGAAATCGTCCATGATGCGTTGCCTCACGAACTGCACGTGGATACCTCGGTCCAAAGCACCGGATTTCGATTTGTAGCGATGACATTTGTCAATGTCATCGATACATAATTCTAACCCTAACTCAGACCCTATTTCACTAACTGTATCCGGTAAGCATTCGTTTTGCACTCCAGGAACTCCGTGAATTTCAACGCAATTGGAAAGCATTCGTTGCTTTAAATCATCAATACGATTTCAAAAGACTTCAATATTCTTACGTAGATGAATATTTCACTTTGCAGTGATTTCACTTTATCATTACACTCACTCAAAGGTTTTCCTAATTCTTCAATGAGTTTCACCGAATCATCCAGCCTCTCGTATACCTTATTGATTTAATCACCCAGGTTCACCTCAGTCGATCGTAAATCACTTTTTAATTCCCGAAGCAGTGCCATGTTTTCAGTGTTTGATGATGATTGGGATGGATTTGGGCTGTCGGTCATATTTTGACCCAGGTGCGTACTCTCAATTCTTCTCAAACTGCAATTGCTGCACCTCCAACTTTGATTGCTGTCGGAAATTCCCAGGATCTCTTCTCTGCTAAGTGGTACTGGCAAACAGTGCCCGTGGTAGTTGTTGTTACAATCACTACACGACACACAAACTGTGTTCCTTATAGGTTTCTTACACACGATGCAATGAAACTTTCTTCTTTAAACACACAAGTCTCAGTCAAATCACACCCATACAACAAATTCACGAAGCGGAAGAACGTCCGTCCCCTTCGAGAGCTAGCAGAGAACTGTATGATCAGTTACCTTAAAGGATATTTATGCTTGTGATCGTTGATCGAAGGAGAAAAATCCTCATGAGCCTTCCGTTAGAGTTTGTGGAGAAAGTTATTTATATGCTCCTAACTATGCTTAGCAAGCCCAACGGCTATTTGTATCTGCTAAAGTATTACACAGAAAATCAATTACAATTTAGAAATTACATAGTACCTTTTTTGTGTTTCTAAACAAGCATGCCAACTATTATTCGTATTTGTTGTCCCTATCATAGTCTTGCACGTGAACATCAATTAAGTTTAAAGATAAAATGGATGCAGATCTTGTGCAGAAAGTAGCAATTACAGAATCTAAAATTACTTTGATAAAATTCTTCGAGAGAAGCTGCAGAAGAGTCGCCAGGCAGTTTTGGAATAATCATGGTTGAGGGCAACTCGAAGAGAGTAACAACCAAACGCGCTTAACAAGTGCAACTTTAGAATATTTTAATTTGTACTTATTTTAGAATGTTTTGCATGGGTCATATAGCTTCGATATTTTGATTCTATTTGGATTATTTCATTGATCAGATTATTCGCCGGCAGTAAATTTCACTTAATTTATTAAAATTGACCTCGCATTTTGATCAATTGAAAAAGCTGCGACATATCGTAAAAAGATTTTACTGCCAAAAATAAGGTTGGAATATAATAATGAATTGTTTTTCATAACGTAATACAACTCACACTTGAGTGAAATTTTGGGTCGATCTTTACGGGAATTAACGCAATGGTCTGCAATAAATCGTTTGACATTTTTGAATGAACGATTCATCGTTGATTTATGTTGAGAGAACCAAGACTCATAGCATTACATAAGAATAATACGTATTATTAGAGACCTGCAAAAGGTGGGGTTATTTTATAGCAAATAGTGTTATTATTTTTTGTAAAAGCGGTATTTCTGAAATCGGTGTTATTTTCACGACAAAAAATTTGGTGTGAATTGAGTGCCCCCTTCCCAGCATCTGTTGGCAATAAATGTCGAATACAATTGATAAGGGAACATTTAAACAATTTAAACCATGCTGTGTTCACATTTTATATTTTTATACATTTAGCATACCTAACCAATTTACACAAAGAGCCAAAATACAGTTAAATATTTGTACTTTCAAATGAAAAAATTGCCACTGTGGCCAACATTTTTTCTTTTAGATTTTTTCTCCTATTTGTTAGCACTATTTTGCAGGAGGACAGAAATCTCTTTGAGTCTACATTTGCACAGGAGGTCCAAATTGCTTTAAGGCACTTTTATACAAATTATGGTCCAAACAAATTTAGAACCTGAATTTGTTTTATTATATTTACTCTATGATTATATCCACTGAACACTGGAAAGTTTATTGCTTTAATATTTGACGTAATTGTGAATTTCATGGAGGCTTTAAGGAGCGAGATGTCTTCACAGCATTTGACGTAATTTCCCAAACCCCAACATCAACTGTTCCGTCTCAATTGACTCAAGTCCATGAACGTTTGTCAATGATTAAGTTAGGGCTCACGTCCGTTGAGAGAACTACTTGAGGGTCAAAACTGTTCAAATCTATCTTTACTTTGGTCTTCTACCATAAGAAAACAAATTTTATTTTTGTTACACATCCTTTGGCCAGAATGATAGTGAGTGAAATAAAACTTTAAAGTCAGAGTAAGTTTTATGCAATATTTATTTTATTATTATCTGCATGAGAAACATCAAAATAATTTAAATTTATGGCGCAAGAAGTTTGAATTTAAAAAAGTTTTTGAGTGTTGTATGCAAGGTTAATATATTCTTCCATTCTTGGCGTACTACTTTAATGAATGTTATAGACTGCATTGTGGCTATTTTCTTTGAGAGAGTAGAATATGACTTTTATATGACACTTGATACAAAAAATATCATTATTTACATGATCAAATGCTATCCTAAGTATGTGCATGCTGAGTCCTACGCTAATACATACTTATTTCAGTCAGCAATCCTCCTCATATTACCTATCCACATTGTAATTATAATAAAAGTCTGGGCGTAGTTCATTTTCATTAGCGAAGTTTTACTAATGATATAAAATAATTAACATAATGGCGATATTCCTGAGGAGAAATATCATTCGCCTTGACCGGGATCCGAACCCGGATCCTTCGATGTCGTGCTGTGTGCTTCAACCAGTTATAAGATACCGAGGCGTCCTTCACCCCTGGCGATTATTTTTTTTTATAATAAGCTTAACTGATTAAAGCACTCGGAACGACATCAAGGGATCCGGGTTCGAATCCCTGTCAAGGCGAATGATTTTTCTCCTGTGGAATATCGCACTTATGTGCACTTGCGGGTGACTCCGTAAAGGTTACTACCGTGGTTAGTCCCGGTTTCCTCAAAATTAAATAACTTAATCTTAATAAACGCGTTATATATAGTCCCAAATATGCATAGCAACGAATAAAATTTATTTAAATAAACAGGAGAATGCACAACTGTTTTCTTCAAACTAGAAGAGGCAGATAGTGAGAAATTAAAAAAAACTTACATTTTCTTTTTCCCACCTATGCTGATCGAGTACCTTGAGTTTGCTACAATTTGAGTGATAGTGTAAGTAATGCAACTCCATCTATGGCTATGCATAGATTTACTGCGAGCGAATTCTCTCCAGGTGCCGACCAACTGTAAGAATGGAATAAAGTTCACTTGAGCATATCTGCATTATATAATTCATACTGAAACATTCTTTTTCTTGTATGATAGGGTTTTCATAGAACACAGTAAGCACCTTTTATACTTAAACTATTTCCCTGGTTTTACTCCCGTGATTTACCTATTTACGTGGTGTTCAAAATCAAAGATTTAATGTATATATACCAAGTACGCCAGTATTTTGAGATAAACGTGTGTACGTTATTAAATACCAAATTAAATTGCCTACTTTATTACTATCAAACTTTATAGTAGCTTAGCAGGTAACTTTATTGTATTATGAACAAGGTCTCTTTGTACTAACCTGAGTGGGATACTTCCAGAGGTGGCTTAGAAAGAGAGAATCTTATTTTAAAAGAATTCAAATTCCTTAAAGTTTTAATTGCGCAAATAAAACTTTTAGGAATTTGTAATTGGAAGGAATCTCTAAATAATCGAATGCTTAATTATAGGGTAAACCTTAGTCAACGTATTACGGTAAAAGCGATTGCAAGCATAAGATATGAAAAAAAGATTGTAGGACCGAAAGTTTTTCCGGGAACAGTTAGTGACTAGAATAGTCGCGTTGGATCTTTCCAAAAATATTTCCACCCTTAGTAGATATCTAAGACTTCGTACATGTGTACTGTTCTGCACAATGGTTATGCATTTCATAATGTTATCAGAATTGAAGGCTCTTTATAATATATTGATTTTTAATTAGTGCTGTGTGACATACTGTTGGTGAAAGTGTGCTCCGAGAGTGCACGTCGCTGGTAGAGCGCGCGTGCATGCCTTGCTAAAATGTGATATAAATAAAAATTACTATAAACTACTCCTTAGATTTCATGTATTAGAATATTATTTCATGTATTAATATGTATGTATTGGAATTGTAACACTATATTCAAGACGAAGCAAACGATATCACGCCCAGATCCCTACCACCGGTAAAAACGGAGATAAAGTTGTTCAAAAAAATAACAACAGGTCTATAAGAAATAAAGCAAAAAAGTGGACTACTTAAAAAAACACTAAAAGGGGGTGAAACATTGTTGTATTAAAATTGCTACACGATATCAAATGAAACAAGCTACGCGTCGACTTCTATTTCATTTAAAACGGCCTAGGTATTCTTTTTATATTCGGCCTCGAACTCAGGGCAACATCATATTGGCGCCGACAGTACATCGTGAATCATAAATTTCATTATAATTTATATTGACACTATTTGCATTTTAATATTGACGAAGAGCCGTTTAAAAAAATTCCATTAATTTTTTGGCGTAACCAAAATTGCAAGTCCTTGAATAAAACCAGAGTTCGGTATATCAATGGTGGGTTAGGATGGAGTGTCTATAGACAGTGACTAAGAAGAACTAAAATATAGTGCCGAGTGAAATCATGTCATTAATTGAAACCAGTTTCGTCGCTAGCCTAACTGCTCCTAGGCTTTATATTACCCATTTGAGCGCGAGGAAAGTGAAATTCACCCTGAGAAAGCGTGGACACGTTGCATTTGGCCCAAAAGAAATCATAACTTTGGTAATACGTAGGTATCACACCGATTTCATTAAATGACCATTTTCATCAGGTCACCAAATACGGCACGAGGAGCTCCTCTGTTTCTTCTTTTGTTGTAAACTTTAATAAGTTATAAACTATGCGGAACGTGGCTCCGGCGGTCGCCCGTTGAGAATGGTCGAGTGAGGGCAAGAGAGGGTCCGCGAGGCCGGGGTCCGTCGAAGTGAGGGTTAGCGCTCGCGGGGGGTTCGTTATGAGCTCCAAGCACGGAAACGTACTTACTTGTGCCAATGTAAGTCCGGCTGGTACAGTAGTTGAGGCTAATGCAGTTGGGCAGCTCCCCATGCTAAATCTTTGCCCATAACAAGATGAAATGAGCAGAGCAATCGCCAATGAAATGATGCAATACTTTTTGATCTTCATAATCAATTGCGTTTCTTGGCAGCAGCAGTACTATAAACTTCGGTAGCCCTGAAACTGAAAAGCAGTCACTGATCAAGAAATCACAACTGAAAAGAATTGACCCATCACGAGTCTTCTTCTTAAGTCATCAACCCAAAGGTTGGTTGGCGGCAGTTCTCCATACGCTTCGGTCCTGTGTCATTCTTTTCAACTGCACATAAGTGGATCAGCCTAAGTCCTTCATTATTTGCTCCATAAACTCCAACCTAGGCCTTTTTATTCCATCACGAGTACAGGAGGTTTTATTAGCAAGTAGGTTAAAGACTATGATTAGGCATAGATTTGAGCATTACTGGTCAACTCCAACACTTGGTGGTATGTTTTTTTACGTATGTGTGTCTCTCATTGTATATCATATCAACATTTAAGTAAAGTACATGAAGGTAACTATAATGTATTTCCTGAAGATAATAGAGGTATGAAGGAATCAAGTGGCTTGCTGAGAAAGAAATAAGTGGAGAGATCGAGAAAACGAATCTTGGAATTATGAGTTCTGCTAGTGAGGAAACGGATGTTCCTTAACCGTACAATTAGAACAATCTTTAGTGTAAATAAATGGTACCCTGATAATAGTTTCCAAAACTTATGGTATTGTAATTTGGTCAGTTCATCGCAGAGTGGAGTTTCATTAGTGCCATAGTGTAATACATTTTAGACAACTGCATTTATAGAATTTATTTTGTCTAAGGCGATGGCAGAGGCCTCATCCAAGGCCCAGCGCACCACCAACTCAAGCAGTGACGCTAAGTTCAAGACTGACTGTCTCATTCAGACCCTGCTGCTTGCTACCTGCACTACAGCAACTTTCGTAATGAAAATTCATACGAAAAACATTAAAATTTAATGATTCGAACACATTTGGATGGAGACGTCTTATTTTTGTTAAACTAACCTTTTTAGATAGATAGATAGTAGGGCACTAAAGATAGAACTTCTCCTAGTGTGAACTATTATGCGCTTATGAGAGGGTGAAACAGTCATGGAGTTTCCTTGAAGTTTAGAACCATTACGTATTATAATTCTATGTCTAGTGTCTACATTAATATCTCAATGTATGCATGTATTTAGTATTAAATCGTAAATATGAAGCGTCTTAAGGAGTTAGTAACTGACCACCGTCATATTTCATGGAAGGAAGACGATTGATTTGTATGTGAACGCGTCGAATATGGGAAATTTAGACAGATTGAAGGAAAGCAAGTGATTTGGTAATTTCTATATCATATAAATAGGACCCAAGCAGACTTCAACGTCTTTGCCGTATCAATATTTAGCATATGAGATATACAGTTTGATAAAATGTTATCTAACGAATATAACAGTAATATTCCTTACAATATGTTTTTGGCACTAACCGGTTTAGATGTTAAAATAACATCACCAGGGCTGCAATATTCGCACACATATAAGTGACATCTAATTAAATAAGACGTGGGAGGGTGGATGGAGAAATCAGGCCCGGGTAATTGAGTAGGGGTTGCTTAACCATATCAAACTCAGTATAAATATAGGAAAAACATGAAAACGAAGTCAATGGGGAGAATTGGATACGGCTACAAGGACATTAGAAATGGGGTACATTAGGGTGATTACAAAATTGGCAATGTACGAAATTTTGACCGGCTTAATCCGTTCTTGGTTCCAATCCGGTAAAAAAGAAATGGGAAAAAATTTGGACTGGATTGGACAACGTTTAGGGGTCGCACAACGGCTTCAAATTCTGGAAAATAGCAATTTTCCTGGTAAATAATACATATTTGCCTAATTTACAGGGGCATCGCTGTCGCTTGGGTGGGTGTTCCACACGGGAGATTCTTCCACGGTGTTTCAGCAGTGATTAAATACCAAGTACGACTTCGCCCGATGTGGGGGTGCGCCAGAGGGAGGGATAATAGCGACTTTTCCATTTTCTTTAGAGTAGGTAGGGACGCTGTAAATTTAGCGCATGGGCCGGGACTACATGGTTTTCTAGCCGAGATGCATCCTGAAATTCGCGGCCCTACTGTTTAAATGATAAACAGCGAGGGTGTTCGGGGGTGGTGGACTTCTCGTACGGCTACGCACACCGAGGTTGCTACATTTTGGGAGCGAAACTCGTTTCCCTTCGTGCGGTTAAACCCTTAAGTGACTCCAGCATACCGATTTTCTCTCAGACGTTATGAGCAAGAAGACGAGAAGAGCCCATCAGATTTGCAGATTGGGGGCTCCATTCCACGTAGTGAGTCCAAAGCTCCCAACACTTCGCCAGTTCTTACAGTATTTCAAACACCTTCATGAAAATGAGAAGAAAACAGTTCGTGAAAGTGCCAGCCTGACTATTTGGAAATCTTAGATGTTCTGGAAAAATGCAGGAATTGCGATTGCAGAGGTAAGGAATACTACGGAGATTCTCGTACGCATTGACAACAGCTTTTTATGTCTTAAGAAAGGCAAATCACGCATGGGGAAAACGCTGGGAGACGCGGCGCAATAAGTTAATGACTGACCAAGCCAATACTCTTGACATTGGCTATATCAATGCCATGGATATGATGAAGGTAGAAGAGGATTGATTATTCTACAAGTCCATGAGTGAAAACCACTTCGGTTACATGAGCTGTGTCGACAAGGATACTGCTAAGCACGAGGAAGGTAAAGTAAAACGGTCCGAATCAGCTGGGACACTGATAAGGAGGAGTGAAGATTCACTCAGCTATTGGGAAAAGTGGAGGTTTAAACGTGTATACACCGCGAGTCCTGAAAATCGTTTACCGACGACGATTCCAAGGATAAGGGTTAGTAAATTAAGGCACACATTGTTATTTTGTAAAATTCCTCTTGAATTTTAACTTACTAGGTCATACGTAGAGTTAAAGCCTAATCCAAGGTTCTGTTAGGAAGCGAATCCTCGTAACGAGAGGGAAGTAACGAGAAAAAAAGTAACGAGAGGGAAGGGCTGGAGAGTCCCCAGGCTAAGGCGTATCCTATCTCTAGTGCAAAAGTGGCTTCAGGTTTTGTGAACAACAAACACCAGCACATTCTTCGATTTCCTTGTCATTGACAAATCATTTTTAATGAAGGATCCAGATTTGTGGATGAAGAATGAAAATTATCCCGCAGGATGGCTAATAGTTCTGAAAATAAGAGTAGTAAATGGCACGGCTGAAAGAGGGGTTGCTTTGATAACGAAGTTCCTTACGGGTAATAACCTAACCAAAGATGAACAGCAAAGGCTATATTGGTTAGCAATTGTAGCTGAGCATAGGAAAAGTTATGATGATAAAAAGCTGTGACATATGGTTTGTGTGATCATTGTTAGCCAAAATAAAAATAAAATATTTTTAAATACAAGGATTTTTATTGTCGTTCCCATGCTCCCAATGTATAGCGTCACTACCCACGCCAAAGAAGACCGGAATGTCGCTATTACCCCGCCCTCTGCCGCACCCCCTAATTGGGTGAAGACGTAATTAGTGTCATACTACTACTGGACACTGTGGCAGCTTCTCCCGTGTGAAACACCCACCCAAGTGACAGCCATGTCCCTGAAAATTAGGCAACTATGTATTATTTACCAGGAAAATCGCTATTTTCCAGAATTTGAAGCTGTTGCGCGACCCCTAAACGTCCGATCGAGCCCAAATTTTTTCCACTTTCTTTTTTACCGGATTGGAACAAATAACCGATTAAGCCGGTCAAAATTTCGAAGATTTCCAATTTTGTAATCACCCTAGGGGTACATGTATTCAGGTATAATGTTTTTTTAAAGCTATGATATTTTGAGTCAGCCCTGAGCATAGATTCTTTGCATAAAACAACTACGAGTTGATACCAATACTAATCACTTGTAATCCGATCCTCTAGTAAATTATAGTATTTTCTCATCCACGACTTATTAAACAGTTTGGGTCCCACCATTGCTTAACTGAGTTTTAACATAATAATTTTAGACTGACTGCAGTACATGACGTAAATAACTGGTTAACCTTTTCAAAAGCTACGTCAAGATACCACTAATATTTTTGAAAATCATGTAAGATAATCCTTGCAAGGCTGCTCTAATTTTGATCTTCCTTCAAAATAAGAGGAGCCTGATTCAAATACCCCTTCCAGAGTATATAGTCTTCCTGGGACTCGTAAATCAGCTATCCCAGCTCGTTTGGTCGTCGTTCATTATGCTTCCCCAAGGCATGCTGATACAAGCAAGCTCATGGTATCAGCATTTTTGTAGAATAATCTTATCAATCATGGGAATGGACTGCATTTCAATGGAAAGAAATAATTAACCACCAAACCGTGTTGAGTTATACCTATTGGCAATATTGAATATTGCCTGTTTGACTCGGGAACCATTGGGAAACTTAAGTTATCTCAAAAGATACATGTGGCAACATTGGAAATAATTAGAATCTACTTAATTTACGAATTTTACAAATTTTTAATTTTTTTCATGTCGGACTGACCATTAAACTTATTCAAAACCAAAACCATCTGTTAATTCAAAACCATCTGAGCAACTGTTTAATTTAGTTGTTTTAAACAATGTACAATAAGTTTATTTTTATAAGCACTCATGTACCATGCTTCTGATTTCAGACCATCTTCTAAAAATATTTGTAGCAAAGGTTTTTAAAAAAATGTATAAATCTATCAAGGATCGCAAAATGCGTTTAAATGAATTTGAACTAGAATACTTGTTTCCTCTTATAATTTCGCTATCTTCTTATCTTCTACTAACCATTGCCTTTGTTTTAATTTTTTTCTCACGTACGCTAATAATCTTGGCAGCTTTAAATTGCCGTCCTCAAAGTCTGATCATGTACACAATTGACCCCAATATGTCTATCTTGTTCCAGGTTGCATCTTCTCTCGACGTTGGCAGCCGACCCTTTTCCACGCCGACGGCATCGGCGTATCCAATATTTAGGCGATTGGTCCATAATAAGTTTTTAAGGATTCATAATTTAAAAATGTTGTCCATCCAAATTGATTAGAATTAACATGCGTCAGAAAGTCAATTCATATCGCTGCGAAGCATACACAGTTTTTTTTACTCCTGACGTTATCTTAAACTTTTATTTCTCCGTATCTCTTGATCAATTCCACCGAGCAACGCAACTTTTGAAGGACGGCCTTATGACGCTTCGATAGTTCTGCCGTATAACATGGCGTCGTGGCTGCCTTTTAGTTTTCGCAATGTATTTGCAACTATATATAAAATATATTCACAAAATATGATTGGTGGATGAAATTTCACCGTTTGTTGCAGAAATATATAATGATTCCTACCCCCGGTGGCAAGACATCCTAATCCCTGTCAGAAATTGTGCAGCATATTTCATCGCGAAAAAAATACTTTTACCTTCTGGATTTAAATATCTGGAAAAAGATTTGATGTCCCGCTATCTTGTTTCAGTTGATTTGATGTAACTTTTAAGTGTTAAGGTTAGGGATTTAGTCTGGATAGGGTTTAGAAAATAATACTTTAGTTTCATATTACAGTTTAGTTGGGAATACGTCAGAAAGCTTGCGATTTACTTCTAATTGGCCACAAAAACTGACTTTTCGTTTATACGGCTAAATTACAAGTCGTCATACTGACAATATACTCATTCACATGATACCCTTAAAAAACAGGTAAAGAAGTATTTGTTTTTGTCACGACTTGTGCCAATTGAATAATTGGACGTGAAACTTACCATTTCCGAGCACACGATGAGATTGTCCGAGACACGAGTACAAGATAACGATGCTGTACATTTTCCTTCGAAAGGTCAAAGATCAATATGACGACGCCTCTCTTTCAATGAATTTTCTCGCCAGGATCTAGTAAACTGTCTGATGCTAACGGATCTACAGGCCAACTGAATAGCGTTACAAAGATTTAGATCAAATAGGCATAAAAACGATTGCTGAAGTGCCATTTCGAACACATTCAGTTACAACGAACATTGTTCCTTCGCTAGACCTGTTTCAATTCTATTTGTCCACCTATTTCACAGCAGCCTAACGCCTTTGTAAAGAAACGGCCTTACAGTTTCCCCCACTCATAAGATAACTTATCCCCTCCTGGTACACTAAATTATTTCGACAGATTAGTATATACATTTCTGAATTGTCTTTCAATGTATAGGTATGGCGAAACTTGACGGCATTTGCGCAGAAGACCATTGTCAGTTGCCGAGTCTATTGTCCTCCAACTCGCTGCTTGTGGGGGAGCAAGGCAGTATCCGCGTGAGACTGTAAGGGTTCTCTCAGTCGCATTCCTTTATTGTCAATATCAAAATTTTCAAGCAGTTATTCGCATCAGCGGGAGCGTTATAAAATTTGACGTAACTCAAAATTAATACGAATATAACTTGACAAATTCAAACCATGTTACATCACAAGTAAAATTTAAATATGAAATGATAAACCATATAATAAATACTATATAATATATTATTACATGACACGAGTAATTACATCAGTACGATCGTTTACAGCTGACTTAGACTATTTACCGATGACGCTGTTTTGTACGGAGAGATTTTAAAGACGCAAGACTTATTAAGAAAGGATTTGTAGCAATTCTGGGACGAAAATGGCAGTTGGAAGTTAACTTAAATAAATTCTTTTTAGTGCATTTTTGTAGTAAGCAAATACACTAGAACGATCTTACAAAATAAGCAAATCAGAAATAGCCAACGTTGAGCCCGCTAAAATTTAAGGGTCACAATTAGTCAGGATCAATCTAGGATTAATCATATTCGGGGAATATGCGATCATGGCAACAGAGATCTAGGTAAATTTATTAAAATAGTTTTCGGAAAAAAACGATGAGGAAGTTAAATAGCGCTGTTATTTCTTTCTAGCTATACCGCGGGATCCTTACAAAGCAAGTATGAATTCAGAATTTGATCGCGTGCAGTGACGGGCATCTAGGTTTGCAACGACTTTTTATGACAAGTCTAGCAGTGTTTATTGTAATCAAATGCTGTAAACCTTTCCAATTAAACGTATTATAAAGACATTATCTCTCTGTAATGCATGAGCTCTCATTGAACATGAACCTGGTACCTTGCGTGGAATACGAGAAGATTGGGCACATATTTGTCTCGTAACGTCGGACTACTTTTTATTAATTCTGCAATTCCTTATGCAAAAATTTCTTTATAATACAAAGCAACTTTCTTACAGGAGTCCACAGCACATTCCGCTGTTTCTCAGAAATCTCATTCTTCTTTTCTGTCAATAAATCCCTCACTACCAACCAGCCAAAATACATATCAACAATTAACAAAACAACATCTCTTTTAAAGTAATAAAAATAATATGAATTCCTTTACATTTAATTCCAACGCCACTTCATTTACATTCGTTACTACAATTAATTTTCCGTCATATTCATTTTCTGAGTTCTTTTTGCGTTCTATTCTACTATGAATCAAACGCCATCTAAGGTGAGGATGTAAAGATTATAATGGAGTATATGTTTAGAGCAATAGACAGAGAAGAGTGGGAAGCTGTGAGCTCAAAAGTGAAGTATACCGAGGAGTTTATTGCAACATAAGTGAACATAGAAAATTTAGTGGAAATAATTGAGATAAACTTAGAAAGTGATTGGTAAAGTGAGGAGTGGGGTAGTGATTGACGCTCGTCAGATTGTGTTTGTATATTCTTTGTTTGGAATAAAAATTTATTTTAATTATCTTATCGCTGCTGTCACTCATGTATAGATAACCATATCCAGCTACCAATGTCATAAGGGTTAGTTAATATCTTGTGAGTATCTAAGAGTGTGCGTTCGTTTATGAGCTATAAGTTGAGTTGAGAGACGAATTGCACTGTCTGTTCTTCATAATCAGTGATGTAGCCAGGATTTCGTTTCGGGGAACGAGAGGGGAGGTGGGGTGGGCAGGGAGCGTTTTAAAAAGATTTTTGCTGTGTAAATTTCTGAAAGAATACAATCCCCTCAGTATTTTATAGTTGGAAATTGTAAGCATAATAATTGAAAAGGTATGCAGAATAAAGAATAAACCATATCAACTCCGTTGTCTCAGGCGTAACTTTATGGAATTTGCTTAGCATATTGAATGAGAAGTCCTGATGAAGCCCTGAAGAATAGACCTGATGATGACGTGCTACGTCAAAACCTAGGTCATTTACAATAAATACATTTGGAATTACAAAGTTACTGCTTCTCATTCAAACCAAATCAACATTAATTGTTTTAGTAAAGCAAATATATAACATTTTCTTTAGAGCCCTTAATTTAAATAAATTCAAAATTTCTAATCCATAGGGTGCGAACCTCATGGACCCATCCCCTGACTACGCCTCAGTTTTAATACTTTTTTCTTACTAATGAATTACTATCAACTTAACTATATCCAATTCTGAAACATGCAGCCTTTCAATGTTATACCGACGCTTTGCGAAATTTATCAGCATGCATTGTTGCGGCTTAGTTTGGATCGCCAATCATTGTCGAGTAACGTTCCGCTGAAACCAACCCGTCGTTTCCACCGTCTAAAGTGTAGTGCAGTTATGTCGGCAGCATTCACTACCATGTGCTTTCCCCTCCCCTCCGCTCCTTTGTCAACCCCTTTTCCCTTCCCCTCCCCGTCGTCAAGCTTCGTTTTACCTATACGTGGATTTCCGGTCACATTTCATTTTCATTATTATTTCGCAGTTGGAGTCCAATTTGATGATTTTGCCATTTTTACTAACGGTTTCTCGGCTTATGTTTTTATTTTCCTCTCCGTCGTTTGCAAGGGCAGAAGGAAAGGAAATATTTTAATCTCAATATTTTTGCATTTTTTCATTCGCCGCAGGGTCTGCCTCATTTAAGCGCCATTTTCGTACAGTGTAATTTCGTGATTCATCCACGGAAGCTGTGTTATTGACGACGACTTGAAAATTAAGGAGTTGGAATCGAGTAAGACTCCCAGTTTGACCTTTCTTCCGTTTAAGAGCCACTGACATAATTTATTAAGCCTTTTTACGCAGAAGTACATACAAAGAGACAGAAAAAACAGGAAAGAATAATCAACAAATATTCTAGTTAAGGGTAGGCATATGGCAGAGATATAAGGCTCTACCTATTGTTATTATTTCGGAAAATTGGAAGACGGATGTAAATGTTTAAGGAAGTGTTTTGTATTCGCGAGCACTTACATGCGTGCAGGTAGGGCGGGCGACGAACGCATAATGAGGGTCAGGGTTTTCGCATATTCCAAACTTTAGGTTTTCAATATTATGGACCATAGCTTATGGACTACTTTTCTTTAACATTAGAAGACCTAAACCAATTTTATCTTAATTGCCATTGTCGATTAAGCTCATGCAAACGGATGATGGAAAACGACGCACGCTAGGAGAAACTACTTCCACTGATACAGAAGGCCATTATGGCGGGAGTGACTTCTATCCAATTTTAGTCATGCATTCTTCGACAGCGTAATTAAAAATTGCAAGTAAAAGAAACTAATAAAAATTAAGGATCTCTACATTCCAACAATAACTATAGTGTGCAATCTAATTTTAGGAAGCCAAAAGAGAGATAATTTAGGTTACCTGCATAAAACATAAACAGTCGCAGCCTTATATATTGAAAACACAATGCTTTTAAACAATACAGACACCGGAACTTTAATGTGTTCAAAACTCATATAACATTAAATCCTAATAGCTCATCTTTCTGTGAACAAATGCGCCAAAGTTACAGGTATTCAGGAGTGGTGTGTCCGCACGGGTGTACCGGGCATAATAGGGAGCGATTTAGCGTCACTCCGTGGGAAAGTGAATCATTTAAGAGTTAACAATTCAATTAAAGGCAGTGATAGGCTGATCTTATGCTGATGGTGAGAGATAACTTACTGATACATTCTAAAATAACGATGGTGATGATGAGTAGCATCATTTAATTTAGGAGTGAAATAAATACCATAAGGGAAGAGAAATTATTAAACTGGCTGTTATGGCCCTCTGGAATTGACAAAAAGTTAATAAATTATTAAATTCATGTTAGTTCTTACACAATGATTTGATACGTAAAATCATGGAGTAAACTACTGAAACGCGATGGTGTAAGAAGAAATAGTGACAGCAGGTTCGGTGCTCCGGAAACTAAGAAGTGTATGATTGAACGATATTCCATAGAAGAAAAATCGTTCGCCTTGACCGGGAGCCGAACCCAGATCCCTCGATTTCACACCGAGTTCTTCAATCCGTTAAGCCACCGAGGCGCCCTTGTGACCTGTGGGTTTTGATGGCTTTATAGGAACAAGGTGTTCCGGACTGCTAGACATATGATGTCAATAAGCAGTCCAAAGCGTGCGCTTAGCGAGTCCTCGAGGATAATGCCAAACATGGAACACAAAGAGGTGTTCATTATTTTGAACAATTTTGAGGATACTGGCACTAACCACGGCATTTACCTTTACGGAGTCACCCGCAAGTGCACATAAGTGCAATATTCCACAGAGGAAAAATCATTCGCCTTTACCGGGAAAGACCCCGACAGTTCAATGAATGGCTATAGTTATGTCAATAGGGCACGAATTTAATTCCCTCATATTTAGTTTTATACTTTAAAATCAATTTTTGTTTGCATAATCGGACACACATGAAAAAATAATCGTATTATATAATTTATAAAAGTGACGTAACTTAATGGAATTGAAAGATTTATTAACACGAGGATTAAAGATATACTTTGTAATTTCTCACACTTTTCATAAATGTGACCAATTCGGTTTCAATGTACCCACATATCAGATGATGGAATAAAACGGTCGAAAGAAAACAGGCGAGAAAAATAAAATGTTATGAAAAACTCTTCGTATTTCTTTAAACTCGTCATAACTATAAAGATGTCAAAGCCGATATTAATGCAGAACAAATTACTTAGCAGAAGTTTCATAAGAAAAGCAGTACCAATTATCTCAGTGGTGGAGAAATTTAGAAAGATATTTACAAATAGACTCACCACTTCAGAGAGCTCCCTTTCTGCGAACGAGTTTCTTCTTGAGTGGATGGCCAACGGAGGACTATAAAAGAGAGTCAAGGATTTTTCATCTTTTATACGTGCTTGTAAGGCATGGGACGTTGCCATTCCTACCTCTCCTTCTCTTTCCACATTTTTTACTTCCTCATCTCTTCTCCCCTAACCTCCTTCTCCTTCTCCACAGAATCACTTATTTCGGACGCCTTGATGTAAACCGTTGATATTGAAAACCTGCTCTTTCGCGCCCTCGAGCATTGTTGTCTGACATTCTCAGATTCAAATTTCCTAGGCATATTTCCTTACCATTTGGTTAAATATTTGGGTCAGTTTTTACATGCAAGTCATATTTGACAAATCAGCCATAGCATATTTTTGTAGGAAGTTCTACGGTAAGAGGGGTATTCATAAATAATGCACACTATAATATTATAACGCTCAGTTTTTTTGCTTTTAACAGACCAGTACATCTTCCTAGCTCCTAAATAACTCTGTCCCAATTTCAAAGAAGTTTTAATATCCCATTCAGGGTATTACGTTTTCCCAGGTGCCGAGTGACTTTGGTATCATTTTCAGAGTGCTCCTCAATGGAGAGAACGCGATGTCCACGCATGGGCTCTTTCTACTCCGGGAAATGAAGCGAAATCTTATGGAATTATGTCATATGAATAAATATATAGGCGTTTCATTATTTGTCTTTTTAAAGCAGTGATTTCTACCAAACGAGGCTCCATTCATTGGAAATGGTATAAAATGAGTATGTACCTTGCGTTAGTCATACCTAAATAATCTGAAGCACACTTGCAATTGACATTTTTCTTCACATCCCTAAAAGTTCCCTAAAAAATGCTGGTATACCCATGACCATTCATAAAAGGATCTAAATATTCCCGTAATACGATTTATCTCAAAGCCTTTGAATATCCCCTCCTTGAAAGAGCTTAATCTTAATTACTATGATCAATATTATATTTTCTAGATCTGATACAAATAATATTTTCTAAACAACCTTGCTGTAAATACACTCCGAATATTTTTTTATTTCAAGTGCACCTATATCTGTTACTTCATGTGATCAAATATTCAATTGGAAGGGATAGTAAACGCATGACTCAGGCTGCGGAGTTGGATCGTTCACTGATAACTAGCCTGCTTTCAGCACACCATTGCTGATCAGACGGCATTCGGACAAGACCTCTCGTAGCCTAAAACGTGACGAAAGGGCTCATTTTGAGTAATCTGCCATTCGACAGTCTAAGAGCCATGGATCGGTCAAGGCCAATCTGAGAGTTGGACGCTAGATAGCCGAAAACCGGCAGAGGGTGAACAACCTCCTCAGTAAAACCATTATACCCATACGTGCAAATTTTAATTACTTATAATTGTTCATTACTTAATTTAGCCAGACATAGCTCTTTCCACACAATTACCTAAACATGTGCTTGATAATTGGGGTCATAAAAGAATATAGGGAAAGTTATTAGAGTTGAGTCTGAATGCCATTTTTAAGTGGCTGGAGAGTACTGGCCATTCTTTCGGTGAATCGGCAAATTGCAGGGTTGAAATTTTAAGTTCTTGTAAGGGGGTGACAAGGGAGGTTATCAGTAGCAATGAGTTCCACTTGGAGTGAACGGAAGTGAACGGGAACGGAACGGGTTTTTGGAAGGGGATGTAATGTTTTGACAGACATTGGTGCCATATGCTCCGGCGTCAGTGAAGACAGATGTCAAAACCTACATTTTAGTTTACTGCCACTTAAGATATTCTGCTCCTAACGATGATGTGTCACTGCTACTTATATGGTACCGCTAGGTACGAAATATTCAGATTACTTGACGAATATTTCTAATTTTTATATACTTTTGCCAACTCAAAACGCAGACCATTTCGATGACCAAAGTGCCATTTCGATTGAGCACAATTGTTCAGCTTTCCAAAACTGAAGTTACTCGCGACTACCATAAATGATGAGGTGGGTGCCATTATTTTATTTCCATTTAAATTCATTGATGATATAGGTTTTTGTTAAAATGACAATCGCTTATTGCAGAGAAAATATTTGGTCTGCGCATCACTCATCTTCTCCCGTGAGTGAAAGCATAATAGCAAGTCTTACATAAAACATTGTCCGGTCAGTTAGGCTTTTTTATATTTAATGCATTAGATTGGAAAACATTTTACAAAAGGTGGCATAAATATGGAATACGTGTGATATTAAACATATCACGGTGGAACATTTGTGTTTGGTTAACTCCTATGAGAGCAAATTAAACGGAATATGACATTGTGCTGTGCAGTAAGTACCTGGAGGATTTTAATGGGCAAATATGTCAAACGTAAAGCTATAGGTTTGTAGAATACTGGAAGCATGGCAGGATCCGTAATCGCAGTGTTCGAAGAATCGTGTCGGAGAGATAAATGGAGTAGAAAACCAGTTTTTTTGGTGAAACTGGTTACGAAACAGAACTGACCGCTCGTCAAGGGAATGAGAAAAGAGTTGGTTTGAAAGTTAAGGAGATGGGATGAGTTAGGGCATTAAAGATGCTGTACGATGCTCCGTTCGGCATTCCATTGTGGAAACTGTGGGTTGGGATGGCCAGAAGAAGTTTTGGGAAATAGAAAATGTGATATCTTCATTGGGACTGTTCCAATACATATCGGCCAATGCCGACACTGCCGATGAATATTGGTATCGGTAAATCCCATTTTCAAATATTTTTAGCGGATATATTGGAAATTTGACGATTAAGGAATTGAAAAAGTAAACACTTCGCTGCCGAATGTTTGCACCAACCAATACGAAATCCTGTTTCCTGAGGAAACATGATATAGATACATTCTGTAATATACAATTGCTATCCATGAAGGTGCTCGTGAGGCAGAAAGTTTGTTACATCTATTTTTTTTATTTTCCTTCAAAGTATTTAAAAATATCTATTCCAAGTGCGTAACCTTTTTGGCGTCCATGGATGAAATATCTACCTTATCGCGAGCGGTCATTTGACCCCTTTCTCGATTTTTGCGTTCTACCGTTTTACTTTTCACTTTTTGAGTTGTTCCTGACTTATATTAAATGTTCTTTTTCTTTCTTCTTCTTCTTCTATCGAATAACCCATTAGAGGGTGCGATAAATCACTTCTGGATATGCCTTTTTTGATTCAATTTTCTTTCTGTCCATATGTCCTTCATCATTTGAGAGTGCCTATTGACTTTCTTTCATTATTTACTGTTTAAAAGTTAAAAAATGATTACACTACAAAAAGTTATTTGTTAAACATTGTTTAGGCATAAAACACAATTCTTCCGCACAGTGCTGAGACAATGGTTGCGACATATATTAGAACAAAAAAATACATGTTTTTAATGAGATAATGCGGAATTGAAACATTTGTATGGAATAAAAACACACGATTTGTGAATTTGAAGGATTTAAGAAGATGTCTTGATTACGATACAGCAAAAAAGTAAGTATCAAAGTTTTACTCTCCTGCGCACTTATTGTAAACAATTATATCACTTTTACAATGACCACATTCTTTGATAGCATCATGAGCTACTATATTTCGTTTTTTTATGTTACAGAGACCAATGTGGGATTGATTGCGTAGTTTACCAACTTGAGGAATAGGCCCCAACGACCGAACTGAGGATCTACCTTCCACATAGGGTGCGGATAATTCCTCAACAACTTTCAAGTTGAATGTTTGACGGGACTTCATGGAGAACTTGATACTCCTTACTGTACAAGGTGTGCCTTTATCATTCCTACCCCAACCATGTTGTAAAAGACGTGAACGGGCCAACGGTGTGTCAGCGCTCGGACCCTGTATTTGCGACGTATCTGCTCTACTGTCTACTCCACTTGGGTTTCTTTGTTTGTACGTACTCCACATGTTGTATCGTTGTAGAATTCTACAGTCTCTGGTTGATTTTTTCCAGATGTCTCGTTGACTATAACTCCTGTGTCCATGGAATAGCCAGCTGCGCCCTCGAAAACGTCGTGGAGCTCGACCTACAACAGCCCAGTAGTCACCGCGGCCGACACCATACAATACGTTGCTAACATCAGTAACACGCGAGGAACCTGAAACGAGTTCTGAAATTTAATTGTGAATCAGTGTCATATTTTTTCAATTGTAAGAAAATAGAGGAAACTGAATATCAATTCCATTTGCTACATTACATCGTCGTTCAAAACTCCCCCTCGTCTACCACCACGAGATCGAGCTGAACGTCCGCGTCGTGGTGCTATGCTTTTCGGACAAATGGGACGTAAAATCCACCTGGCAGGAGTTAAGGCATCTCGGAATCGGAAAATCTAGAAGACCCTTATCCAACACAACATTCACCCCGAATGACCTCAACACTTACTTTCTCACACCTGCTTTAAAGGAAAGTAAGCAGAATGAAAAATCTGATGACTCTTAATTAACTGACAATTACCCTATTCTCCACTGATCCCTCACTATTCTCCTTGTTTGACAGTGAAAGGCTGTACTTGCCGCGTAATATACCAGAAACACTTTTGCGCTTGGCAAAATCTTTTCAATCGAACTCCTCGGGTGTTTATGGTATAAATGCTAAAATGACACATTCTTCCAACAGTGATACCCCTAATCCTAGATATTTATAAATATTCCATAAATTACTCCACATTTCCAACTGTTTGGAAATCTGCTATCATCCGTCCTATCAATAAAATCCCAGCGCCAAAAGATTTGTCTGGTTTTAGACCTATTGCTGTGTTGTGTGCTATCTAAACATCTTGAGTGCTTAACGTACAACTCTACAGTAAACAATCTATCTCGGCTAAATATTTTTGAAATATATCAATCGGGGTTCCGTAAAAACTACAGCACTGTCTATACCAATTAAAATAACAAATGATATTCGTCGATCAATACACGATAGGAAATGACATTTCTGGTTCAATTTGATCTTAGTAAAGCCTTCGATTCTGTAGATCATGATATTCTACTAAGACGCATGAGTCAACTCAAGATTTCTCCCTCTGTCTTGTTTTGGTTTTCATCTTACCTACCCAATCGGCAACAGGCCTTCAAATATGGGGATGGTAAAGAATCAGATTTCCTACTAGTTTTCCGGGAATTCCCACAAGGCTCGATTCTCAGACCCTAATTGTCATCCACATGTATCAAAAACCTCACCAGCCTCATATCGCACAGAAAATACGATTTTGACGTGAATGACTTACATATTTATCTTGAAAGCTACCCATATGAACTTGATCAATAAAGATATTCAATCAATTTGTGACTGGTTAGAACTAAAAGCACATACCCCCATGTAACCTTGAATAAACTGCACCTTTCGCATACCTCCTCTGGGAGTAGGGGGGGGGGGGGAGGGGTTTTAAGACCATTCCTCCATGCATCGTACCCAACCATGCAGCACCGTAATTCCCGAGCAACTGTCCCACGCTCGTTCCGTCCATCATCCTGCTGGCTTGCATTTCCCGACGGCGTGGCTCACCGGATGCAGGGGGTGGGAGTTTAGGGTGTCCCAAAAAAACCGAAAGTTTGAAAGTTGAGGGGGAATTTCCATTTTCCTATGCGAATGCTTGAAAAAACATTCCAAAACATTATCCAGCTTAATCGGACAATATTTGACCCTGCCGAAACGCATTCAAAGTTTCATTTCATACAATACTGTCTACCTCCCAGTGATCCAGGTGGGTTTAAAATCAGAAACCTCTGAAAGATAATTGTCTTTTATTATTAGACAGTCACTCTACACATACAAAAGCACTGGGAAAAGCAAGCAATGTGAAAAACTAGTTTTTTTGTCACTTTTCTTATGCATTTCCCTATGTCGTTTAACGACTAGCAACAGATGCTGCCTCTGAACCTCATAATTTGTTATTTTTTTCTTGACCAGAAAATCCCTTATCAACTGAACCCCTCTCTCTGCGGTGTAATTAAAAACTTTAAGATGTTGCACTACATATAGGCCCTTCTGATAGTCTGCGTCACTTTTCCATGTAGATGGATCATGTGACAAAAAAGACGGCGAAATACCAGTGATTTTGAAAAACTTCACAGAATTTGTCGAAGCGAAGTCAGCGAGGGTCAGCTCACTCATAGGCCGGTTATTCGGAAGGGTCACCCAAGGTGCGTTTCATCAGATCCCAAATTGTCTGTGATTGCCGCCACAATGTCTCTATTCTCGTCGTCAGAAACCATTTCATCGAAGAGGGCCAAATAAATCCGGGTTTCGGAAAGATACCATAGATGGTTGAAAAAATTGGCCAAAGCTGCTGCGAAGTGGGGTTATTTTTTCCGAGAGAGGGCTTTAAACAGCTCAAGGTTCATTCTCGGAGCAATCACAGCCACGGGACAGTTGTACCAATGTTTCACAAATGCACTTGCAATAAAGCAGCACAGTTTGAATAAATTGTCACTGCCCTGAGTCGACAAACGCAGCTGCTTGCCTAACCTCCACGTTTTGAAAGCGTAGAGCTCCTTATTCATCTACCGTGATTTGTCGGTTGGGCCTGGGGGGCGAACCACATACTTATCTTTCTTGGGGACCACACCACCCAACCACACTATACACAACTCAAAAAATTCCATGCAGTCGTCTCGAGGCTGATGGTTCTGAAATAAAAAGTGGCATAATTTTAAATACTATTCCTGAGGATGGATTTAAAATCACTGTGCGCATCGTGGTCTTTGTCATTTACAAATATGCTTAACTGCTTAATTATCTGCTTCAGAATACAACATTTTTCAGAATACAAAAAAAAGGTCATATATAGGCCTGTGCGATGATCGAAAAAAAATTGATATCGATCAATTATGAGAATAAATGAAAATGTGGTTGATTCAATTGTTGGGAATTGAAGAAATGACCATTTAATTTAAGTCATTCAATTAATTAACAAAGGCCAATTAATTGAAATCGAAATGGATGTCAGTTAATTGATAGGACTAATTTGGATGGTGCTTTTCAAATGCTTTCTTTTGGCAATAAGAAGAATGAATGAACTAATTTGAAAAATAAGAAAATAATTCAAGCATTTAGCTTTTATTAATCAATGAAAGGAATACATTGCTATTTGAAGGCAGGCAGGTGAAATCCTCAGCGTGTTCATCTGACAGACACTGGCGTGTGTCGATGACAATGTTCCCACCGAAACTGAACAGTGAGCAACCTCTTGGTGGCAGTGCTAGTTGCCGGAGTTGCTGGGATAGCTAGATATATTCTTGCTAACTTCTGGAGGGAGGGGTAGGTGGTGGGCCTCTCCCGCTACCATGGCAACCTCAAACCTCACGTTTAAAATGTCCCTGAACCTAGCCATTTCCTCCCTGAAGATCTCCTGTGCGGTAGCAGGAGGGCCGAGGCCGGGCGCCGAGAGAGAGCGAGCAGCAAGCATCAGCATCGTCGGTCATCGGCCGGCGTCGAGCGAAAGCGAACAAGTTCAAACGGTTCAAACGTGCAATTTGCAATCCATAGCAAATCAATAATCGTAAATTATTCGATTGCCGGACAATATTTGTGAATCGAATAACAATTGACAATTGAACAACAATTGACACTCGAAAAAAGTTAACAATCGAGTCAATTACCGCAATCGATGTCGATGTGCTGAAATAATCGATCAATTGTAAAAATAATTGAATCGACGATTCAAGTAATCGAATAATTGCACAGGAAAAGTCATAGACACAGGTTCATAGATTGTTTGTTTTTTACTACCTACTTAGAAGATAACATTATTTTTACTTTAGACAGTCATAGGCCCATGACAGAAAAAAAGGAAGAAAAAGAGAGACATGTTTTACACCAAGAGAATAACATTAAAAATTTATCCACTTCTTTTTGTTGGTGGAATTGTCTTAGAATTTTTTAATTGAACATGATTTTAAATATAAAAATATACATATTTTTTATTTTAAATCTTAAATTAAAAAATTTTACAAAGATGCTAAGTACCCATTCCTCGAATCGTCCAAGAGAGGGTCCTTTTAAGTTTTCAATTTTATTTCTTACACCTACGGCTATGTCTTCCTCCATTATTTCTAAAAACTATAGTCATGATCACTTCCAATAAAATTTTGTCTTTAAAATCTGGGAATTATTTGAAATTAAGATACATTAGTTCTTTGTTACTCTAATTCTGTCCACAGAATACGTCCCACTCTTTAAGGATTCGACGAATTGCATCCCATTGTTTCACTCTCCCATCACATTCCAGAATAGTTTGATCGATGCCTTCGATGATATTACATAGAACGCATAATGGGGAGTCTATTAGTCCGATTTTAACCATTTTCTCCTCTGTAGGGAAGAACCTGTGGCATATTGAAAATTTAACGCTTTTTTCTTCCGTGGAGCTATTAAGTCGTTTGAAATTCCTCCAGGCATTGCTGCCCCGGAGTTGGCGGTGTCGGGTCTTTTTGACGTTTTCCCATTTTTGCTGCTGTTCTTTCTCTTCAATATTTTCAGATTAGGATGAACGCGTACGCCTCACAGGATTTTCCATCTTATATATTTCGGGGAGGGTTAACGCATTATGTTCGGGTGAAGATTTGGGGTATAGGTTAGAGGCCACAGGGACAATGCTTTAAAGAGGAGATTTTAGTAATTGACATTAAGTCTAAGTGAGACAGGTAGTATTTTAATGTCATAGCAGAGTCATATAAAATTGTACTATCCAATCATCGGGGTGGAGGTGGAAAGCAGTCTTCAAAACCAGTTCTCTGGTATCTATCCTTTGTGGTTGCTTAAGTATCTGCCTCCCCCTTCCCATTCCTTTTCCAAATCTATGCGGAAGGCCCAAGGGTGTCCACGAATTCATTCCAATAACGCCTCCATAACTCGTGTTTGAGAACTAATATCCCCTATCTAGGAATACGGGTTTAGTGAAGAGATGAGATTTAAGTTGGGAGGGGTAGGACGACCGAGAGAGTGGCAGTAATTTGCCGTGGTGGTGGAAGCCGCCTAGCAACAGGTTCCAATTATGCAGAGTTTGAAAACACAAAGAATTGCGAAGACACTGCACAGGAGGTGAACACCCAGAGTCGGATGGTGCATATTTAGAAGTTTCATTATGAAGTGAGTGGAAACAGCTGAGAACTATACTTGTAGTTATCGAGGGTGGTCATTCATCCAAAGATTGGTTTCCTGCTGCTTCTCCTTCTATTCTCTGTCCAGTTTATGCTTATTTCTTTCACAATTCTATATTCTAATATCCTTCTTTAACTTTTCTTCATTTATTCCAACGTTATCCTTCCAGTTATAATTGGACCCGTTCGTCGCTGATTCCACTTTAGGACAACGAGGTTGTTTGGTGTATCTACTCAACTTATCCCACAAATACAAGTTTTAAACATCATTTCATTCACTACCTATGTCAGGCCTTTTACGTGAGACCAAAGACTGCATTGATAGGAAAAAAATAGTGGGGTATGTGGAATCACGTTTGAAAAACAACGCCAGTTACATTGGTCAAACGGGAGATGACTTCTGCACCAGAATTATTGATCACAAATTGAATACCACTCGCGGTAATAGCATTGCGTAATTGGCGGCGAAACATTTGCTAGTGCGTAACCATTATTGTGATTTTAAGGCTAAAACGATATATATATATATATATATATATATATATATATGTATATATTAAAAGCAAAGGCAAGAAACTGGATGCCTTTCCATTAACATTCTCTAGTTTCTTCTCGCCCTGCTCCCCCCCGCATATTTTTCCCATAAATCCCGCCTCATAGCTGCGGTGTCCACCCATCCCGCCTGCATCAGCCACGTGGGACCGCCCTACTCTGGATTGGGTGTCTCCAGCATTGATGGACTTGAAACCCCGTGCCACAAAGGAACTCTTTCTCCCTGAGGTCAAAGTCAGGGATAATACGTATCTATTGTTTTTATCTCTGTGGCTTTTTTCTGTTGATTTTGTGTCTCATGCATGAACTAGTCATATTCCCACAAAACCCCCTTTTCTATCCTCGCTACTTTCCTTACCATTAACAAAATCTCTCCCACAACAATTTCCTAACTCTGTTTTCCCCAACCCCTTCCCCTCCCAAACACAAATTGTTTGCTCTAATATTTTTAATTCTTTTGTATGACCTAGTGAACCTCCTCAAAATAGCCCTCCTTATCGCCGCCCTTTCCACCCAGCTCTTCCTTTCCCTACGCAAAGATTTTCTACTTTTACCCTACTCTATTCCATCGTTTTCCCCGTCTCTTGCTATTTAAGTAAGCTTTTTACTCACTTATTCAAAAGCCACTCACAATGGATCTTCTTTATTAGAATTATTCTTCCTTGAGTATATTTAGAAGGAAACATTTCTGTTATTTCATAAATAATAGCACGTGCCAGTGAATTAGGCTATTTTCTTTCCTTACTCTTGAAAAGCAAATAACTACTCCAACACAAAGTAGTTTTTATGCGTGTATTTAACCGCATTTGTCCTAATTCTGTAAATTTCTTACGTTTGAATTTACGCAGTATTTTTCATTAACTTGTCTAATAGAGCTCTGAAATTTTACTACTAATTTCGCTTGTTCTCAGTGGATGTACATATCTTAGAAAAAAATTATCATTGGTTTTATAATCATAAGTTTGTTACTTCAACACCGCAGAGTTTACATCAAGCGTCTTTTCTCTTCATCTTTGGAGCGACGTATTTATGCTGGAGAGTCCTGATACATGCTCACTTGGAGGATTTCGAGGTAATACGTAAATGCTCCTAATCCTCGTTATACTTCAGTTAAAACGATCGATTTTTGGTGAAAAAGCTCATTGCAAACATCATTGAAAGGCGCCCTGCCCTGATTTGGTATGGCTTTAGTGTCGCGATTAAAATAGAAGCATCTGCTTTATTGTTAATCAACCTGCATAACCAATGATCTTCTTTCAACTAGGAAAGTATAGCCTCTGATTTTTATTATTATTCCCGTCTAATGGCAAAAAATGTGTTGGTATATTGTGTGTTTTCATAGTTATCATCAGTTATCATCATGGTTTCTTGTATTTCGGCGTTCACTTGTTTCGTATTTCATTGCTTTTTTCCCCTTACTTGTTTCCTTGAATGTTTCCCATAGTGCTGTTCTGTTTTTGTCCATGTGAACATGGCAGTGGTGGATTAAATAAGTTTCCGCATAAATCGGTGTACATCTACCATTTATTGAATCTCGTGCTATTAATTAACGAATCCATGAAAATGGTGAAGTAAAATAATTCCATAGAAGAATCTGCGCCCCTGGATCGAAGTTATAAGAGTCAGAACTAAAGGCATGCGAAGATCACAAGCACGTTAACATGATTGCGGACGCGAAATTTGATGATTTAAAATTTTTAACGCAAATTTCTATGATTCATAATAAGGTATTTGTTTTTTACCGCGACAAGGGATTTATCAATTTTTTTTATTAATTACGAGTTGATCATTTCATTCCCACTCCATTAGACCATTTACTGTCACCCCTCAGTTTCAAGATGAATAGTAAACGTTCTTCCTTCTACGCGTTTTCTCTCTCGCCCGTGGTCCCAGCAACGACCTGAAGCGGATTATTTATGATCTTATTTCTCTCTCTTTATGAAAAAGTCGCACTTTCTTCAAGTGAGTAATACTCCCTCGTCTACTGCACACCCTTTGTCCAAACAGATCCCAGCCATACCGTCACCTGGTAGGGTTTTCCAAAAGATTCGATAGTCTTCACAATTTTCACGCCGCCCCATAAATATATGCCAATTGACTGCAAAACGCCTCCGTATCTCTCAAAGAAGGTACTTAATAATAAGTAATGAAGGTACTTAAGATACCCAAAGATTCTTTGGGCTCCAGGCACAGGGAAGGTTCAGGCTGATGTGAACTATGATGCTGGCTGATGAGACTATGATGTGAGTGATGAATTAGTGGGCTACATGGTTCACAATGCAGTACCAGGGCGACCGTTTGATACTTTATGTCAAAGCGGTTGCATACTGTTTAATATATGACAACTTTTGTAAATCTATTGAGCGAAATACATCTCGTGCTGGATTAAGTGATTATTATCCAGTAGGTACTATACATACCCATCATGCTATTCCCTTTCGAAGCTGGCAAAGTCTAAGAATGTATTTATTGTCGTTTGCATTTGAATCGTAGCTCCCCTTTTAATAATTTCCTCCATAGTGCCCTATCCCTGCTCGTAATTTTCTGCCTCACTCACTCTTCTTTTATACTTTTGTATTGATTCATACAGGCCCACTTATTCTAAAGACTCCATATACTTCTCCTCTTTAGTCTTTTTTACCACACATGGCTTTCGCGGTCTACCTCCTCTTCTTGTATCACTAACTTTACTATTACTATCATACATACGTTTGGGTATTTAACTATTTCCCATTCTCACAGCATAACCGAATCCAAAAAGCACAATTATTCCATACATGTCTATTATTGGAGAATCCATACCGCATAATTTTATCAACCACTCATTTGTAACCCTATCAATTATACCTTTGGCGCATTCACTCCTCAGGTACCCCATTCTCCAATGGGTTACCGAATCCCCGTAAATTTACCTGATTAATTTCCCATGCATTTACCTAAATTACTTCCTGACACAGTCAGGATACGCAGCCATATAATAACGTCAGGAGGAGAACACTTTGGTGCACTGTGATTTCCACGTACCTAGACAAATATCTACTTGTTCAATTAATTCATCATTAAGCGTCATTATACAATCATTCTTATCACTTTCCGCATCAAACACTTCTAATTTGGTCTTAAACGCATTTATCAACGAATCCATACTCCTTGTTGCTTCTTAGAAGTTATCCACAAACTCTCCTCATTTCAGCTGGCTTTCAGACAGCTACACTGCTACATATGCGTATACGATAGAACTCCCATATTTATATCTCCAAGCATTACACCAACAATATCCTTACACGCATCTCTCGCACACTTATCCATAAAATCATTGAAAAGCCACGGTGCCGTTACGCATCCTTGCTTTACGCCCTGTCTCATTTCAAACCAGTCACTCGAGACCTCGTTAAATCTCACACCTTGACTTATTATTATCATACGCTGCCGTCACAATATTCAACACAGCGCATTCACTCCATAGTCCTTCAAAACCTTCCACGGCTTTTTGAAGTGAAAACTTCTTATGTCGCGCTGAGCACTTTTGTAGATGGGTAAAAGACATTGGACTCGCGTCACCGTCACCGTCACCGCTACTACATACATGTATAATTATGTATATTCTGTATATACACAGTATACTCGCTATATACACAGTACTTGTGGATGGGTACAAACCATTGGACTCGCATCACCGTCACCGTCACCATCACCGCTACTAAATATATGTGTAATTGTATATTCTGTATATACACTTTTGTGGATGGGTAAAAGCCATTGGACTCGCGTCACCGTCACCGTCACTGCTCCTAAATATATGTATAATTGTATATTCTGTATATACACAGTATACTCGCTATATACACAGTACTTGTGGATGGGTAAAAACCATTGGACTCCGAAACCGTCACCGTCAAATAAACTATATTATAATTTTATTCATATTACATTATATATATCTAATATACGGTTTAGTTCATTCAATTTGGGTTGCTACAAATATTGTGCCGGATAATATAATAGTCCATACTCGTGCAGGAGAGTGTACTCGATACCAGAATAGTGAAGGTTAGTAAAATATAACTCAATTTCTTGTAAATACGTTCAATTTGAGTAGCTTATTCATATATACATAAACATAAACTTTGCAGACGATAAAAATCTACCATTGATTGAATTTTTAAATAGTGAGTTTGGTTTAACGATGTCTAATAATCGCAATCTTGGCACAACGAAATATAAAACTACTATTGATGCAGTATTTACAAGACATTTAAGCAAATTCGAATCAAAATTATTCGTTTCTTACCTTAGTTACCATAAGCCTATTGCATCAGTTTTAGATATTGCCGATGATGATGGCGGTGATGATGAAATAGTTGTTGAAATAATGGATGAAAGTTGATTATTCTGAAGTGTACAATTTTTATGTAAAATAATTGTGTACAAAAGCGCAAGAAATGAATATTTAATTTATTATGTACATGAAACTACTTTCTACTGATTAATAAAACACTTCATTAGAAATTATTCCCTACATTCAAAAATTCTCACGTTATTTCAAGTTTTCACTTCTGTCAGCACTCCCGGAATACCTCTTTCTTTTTTTTATTCACTCTGTCATATGCCTTTTCTAAATCTACATCTGTACAATATACTTCCTACCTGACAAAGTTGGTGGTTTCCGGTGAGACTCCATCGAACTTTCTATTCATTTTTTTAAATAAAAAAAAGCAACTACTTTGTTGTTTCCCCATAAAATTTTAATTTTCCACAACCATGATATTGACAGGAAATGTTATCATCAGGTACAGAATACAACTTTTTTCATACTCATATACATAGTTGAGAGTGGAGGGGGGAGGGAAAAGGGCTTTATAGATAGGGTGGGGGAGGATAGATGGGAGGGAGGGGGAGATGTGGGAGTGTAGGATTGGGGGGGGATTTAGCATAGGGAGTTTTGACCCATGGCTATGGAATGTGGGAGACGGAGGCGGGGAGGTTGGGAAGTTAGTAAAGCCTTCAGTAGAAGCTACCTACGGTGGCAGCGGGTGGGGAATGGTGCAACGATCGAAGTGTTGGAAGATAGTGGAGAAGAGAGAGGTTCTGAAGGTAGGGGGATAATGGAAGAGAGAGAGGTTGAGGAGGGGAGAGCGAGAAGCATACAGTAAAGCGTTGACGATTTCACAATCGGTGTGTATACACATAAAAATCTCAAATTGCTTGAGAGCGTCTAGCCAAGGGCCTTTACTTTATATATGTAAGGATTCCGGGGAAAACCTCTTACATGACCGTTATCCAAAAAGTGCTTGGAGAATTTTGAATTTAAATACCCATCTTTAAAACATACTTTACTTAAAGACCTCTATTTAAGCCAAACTGCAAGAGTGAGGATAACAGGTGAAATGCGAAAATAGGTCTGGGAAAAGGATTTAGACAAGGATGCTGCATGTCCCCAATATTATTCAACATATATTTGGAAGAAATTAACCAAGGTTGTTATGATGGTAGAAGAGGGGCGTGTTTGGGAGGAGAAAGATATTGACATTGAAAAATATTTGAAAGATATGAGTGTATAAGATTTTCAGATGACATGGTAGAATTAGCGGAAACCGAAGAATAAATAATTGGAATGCTAGAAGACCTTAACAACAAATGTATAGAATATGGAGTGAAGATGAACAAGAGGAATACCAAGTGTATGGTCATCGGAGCAAACCGGGAGGAAATTAAAATCAAACTAGAAAGGGAATGCATAGAGCAAGTGAAGAGCTTCCAATATCAGGGTAAAATTATTACAGAATGAAATTACAGAATCTTGTACAGCTGAAATAAAAGGAAGAATAGCATATGCAAAAGAAGGATTCCAAAGGAAAAGGAAGCTACTCTGTGGGCCTTTGAACAAAGAATAAAGGAAGAACTAGTTAAGTTCTATATGTGTAGTGTGGGACTATGTGGGGCGAAAACTTGGGCAATTAATAGGTGGATGAGAAACGATTGGAAACCCTGGGGATGTGGATATAGAGGAAGAGAGAAAAAGTGTGTTGGAAGAATAAAGAGAGAAACGAGGAGGTGCTAAGGAGAGTGGGAGAGGAAAAGACTCTAATGGAAACGATTAGAAGAAGAAAGAGGAATAGGATTGGGCATTCCCTGCGAAGATATTGTCTGCTGACGACGGGTATAGAAAAAATGGTGGAAATAAAGCGGGGAAAGGGAAGGAAATGTTAGATTACTTGAAAATAGGCGGAAGGTACGCGGGCGCAAAGCGTCTGGCTGAGAGAAGAGTTGAGTGGAGGAAGAGCCCATGAGGAAACCAGTCATCTAGAGCAAGAAAACGAATGATTGAATGAATGAATTATGTTCCTTCAGTCTCTCCTGAAACTTTCCACCAGTTTTCCCAACAAAGACAACTGAGCACTTACACTTGAGTTTGTACACTCTAATTCTTTCCAATTTCGGGATGATGCCCTTGGATTTAGAAAATAATGTTAAAGATTGCAGTTGTTATAAAATGCGGTTCTAGTGTAGTGTCTCAGGAGAACCTTGGTGGCTAGGAGAGACGAATTACCCAAGCAAGGAAATATCCTCCATTTATCTGGAGTTTCACAATGGGGGGAAGTTCCATAAATGGCTTGGACAGCCAGTTTAGTGCTTACGTAACAATCGGACATTATGATAATTTCAATTCATAGTCAACTCACCAATTTTCTCTAAGGAAACATTCACACAAGCGTACAGAACCAAATATGTGGGTGCCGTACCACTGTTTAATCCTCTAATATAATAATTTAACGATTTGGTGAAAACTGCAAAAAGAACCGAATGATTACACATTGCAAGAGATATTTAAAAAAAAATGTTTAGAACAGCTTTTTGTCAGTATAATACGTACCAGGCTGCTTAAAATACGTAAATGTTATCGGGAATTCTATTACATGAAATGATATTCAGTAGAGATATTGCTATGCTTCTCATTCAATATGCTAAGCAAATTCTATAAAGTTACGCCTGAGACAACGGAATTTGGAGTTAAGTGTCCCCAAAGGCAATCGGCCTGAGGGTGGGGACAACATCAAAATGACATGATATCTTTCATGTTGCATTACAGATACACATAGATAAATAAAGATTTACCACATAACACAATACGGACCTATCGATACTCTTGGAGTACAATCTAGAGCTTATTTAAGAAAAAAAGAAACAATTTACATTTTCTGTTTTACACGTGTACATGGTTTTAGAAAATTTAAGAACCAACTTAACCTCTATGGAGTCTTAAAAATTTTAGGTAACATATTAAATGCCTTTGGCCCTATACAAATAAGAGAACGTTTATACAAAGGTAGGTAGGGCTTCGGCTAAACAAAACAAGAATTATTTCTAAGTGCATAGGAGTGTGGTTTTTGGAATATTTTTTGCAAATTGCCGCTGCGAATAAATAATAATCTGAAAACCTTGAATATATAGAGGTGCCTAAGTGGTAATAGACCCAGTGTCTTAAAGATGAGGAATGAAGGTTCAAAACGACCTTTTCGGGCTATCACTTGGACAATACCTTCAGGTGAATTTTCTGTTCTTTTAACACGTTGCGTACCGGGGTATTTAAATGGGTTTTAACCCTCCGTTCCCGGCGGATTTTTAAAGTCTAGTTTTTGAACATGCATTGCTTCAGTAAAATTGTCATAACTTTCTTAAAAATTAAAATTTTTTAATGTAACTTAGAACGTAATACTCATAAATAATTTTAGTATTTCTTCTTTGTGTGATACTCCATGAAACATTTTCCTTTGTGGAGTGGAACACCGCAAGATGAGCACGCATACCTCGTCTCCTTCCTAATTTTTCTTGAAGCACACACTTTGCATCTTCTTGTGTGGTATTTATTCTTCCCCTTACCCACGATAGGAACGAGATGATGTTTACTAAGGTCTCTCGAGGGACGATGTGGGTGATCCCTTGACGAAACACGCTGCGTCGGCTTATCAACGCCGTCGGCCTCCGAAGAAGACTCATCTCGCTCCTCTCTACTCGCTGCCCACTCTTTGGCAGTCTGGAGCAGAAAGCCTTTCAATCGAATGCTATTTGATTCAATTATGGTTTTAAAAACTCTGAAAGCATGAAATAGAGCATACTTTATTTGCCACAGAACTACTTTCATTGACTATTTCATTGTTTTTCTCATGACCGTATAATACGATAAATACATATCCGCCCTGTCTACGCCTTTCATGAACTTATTGTATTTCAAAATGCAGATAGGTTTTTAGATTGGCAGTCCTTTAATTCTGTCAGTTGTGTATTACCTATCCTAGCACTGTGAATAGTACTAATCATCCTCACCTCCCTTTTGTCTTTCCAAATCACCAGAAGCTCTTCACCTTTACGAGCAAACGTGTACCGTCCCTTTTTCAATTTTTTCGCCTCACTCTTCAATGTGGCAGGGAGCCCTCTATTTGGCCTGATGGTTCCACAAACTCTTACTTTATTTTCAAAGAGCAGTTCTGCTATTTTTATGCTGTTATAATATTTATCTTGGTAGATATGATGCCATAGATTGAGATGAGGCTGCAGAAGTGAAAGGATGGTTTGTTCTAATTTTTTTCCCTCGGCCGAATATATTTCTAAATTACTTATGTAGCCAGAATCTCTTTCACAAACCATACGAACTAGTAACCCATACCTTATGATTTTGGCAGGATTAAAGGTCTTGATTTTTAATCTTCCTCTCCATGGAATCATCGCTTCATCAAGTGATAGCTCCTACTTTGATTTGTATATTTTTTAAATTTTCTATGAAATATTCCAGTACGGGTCTTATTTTATATAGCCTGTCCGTCGCACCCAAAATTTCCTCGTTATCTCTGAAATACCATGCTTTCCAAATCTGTTCAAATATATTTCTCGTCAGTAATTCTCCAAATATATTCGTTGCAATAAAAGGATCAGTGCTCTAATACTCCTTCAGTGAATCTTTTCTCACTTGCCCCATGATAATCAAAATCGCGAAGAATTTTGTTTTCATTTCAGCAATGGTTACATCTGACCACTTCCCTGTTTTTGGTGATTGTTTGTATTTATGTTGATTTTTATGGTAATACAGATTGGATTGAATGCACATCATTTCGTAAAAGTCATCGGCAACAAACAGTGAGACTACATCAAGGATACTGGAAGAATTGTCTCGTACACGTTTTACTCCAGGTTGGCCCAAAAATTGCTCTAAATCCCTCTCAGAATCTATTTTTTTCCATGTAATAGAGATTCCTGGTGAAGTATTGTCTTCATTGGCACTCATATTGGAGTTACTTTCACTTATGAAGAGAGGAGTAGATTTTCTATTCCTGACCCTCACTACAATATCGGAATCACTTCCGCTCTCGTCGCTCTCTTCGTCATACTCTAATGGCACATCTGACAAATCATCGGCGCACAGATCTAATAAAATTTCTTCCTCGCGCAAAGCACTCTTTCCTATGTGATACCATTATAAGGAATATTCCTTTAAATATTTCGAAAAACATGGATTGAGAAAACTATCTCGCAAGACAAACACAACACCAAAATCACAATTCACTGGGATTCAAGAAAACGAACTGTTGAAGACACATCGAGAGAAGGAACTGACCAGAGCCGTAAAAGAACTACGGACGATTCATTATTGCCCCCCTCATTTTTTTCACATTGAATGTTTACGATGAAGCAGAGCTGAGAGTGCATTCCATTTGCCGGGAGTGGAACTTGAAGACGAGGCAGATATGGCCCTCAAGGCGATACAGATAAGGTTACTTGCCCACGCGACGGCTCGGCTAGGGCCATGTGGATAAACACTAGAGAAATAATGAGGAAAGGAGTTGGGGTACCCACGAGGAAGAGATGAAAGAAATATTACCTCCGAGATGAAGAGGGGCGACGAATAAGTTCCAAGCTGTTGAAATTGAGATTCCCTGCCATTACAGAAAACCGATGTGGGATTTAAATACTGTTAAATGGCTAATATCGTCAAAATTACTTAACACAATAAAAAATTATGTTGCGACTATTCTTATTTATTAACAAAAGGCAAATGAAAAATTACCACAAAAAACGTAAATAATGTAAATTAAAAGTTTAAAATGGTGCTCCCAAATGACGAGAATTCTCGTCATCCGTCCGCAACGGTTGGGATTTAAATGACGAGAATTCTCGCCATCCGTACGCAACGTGAACATTGGTAGACTCCTCCCCAGTATATTATTCCATAGCTTATCTTATAGTATGCTATTGCATAATAGATGCTTTTTAAATGTGCAGGTCATTTGTTACGAATAAAATAAAATTTAGTTTTAAAATAATTAACACTATTTCTTATCTTATTTTGTATGATGTTCCCATTTCAAATATTGATCCAGATGTATCCCCAAATATTTATATTCAGTAACCCGTTCTTTTGTTAAACATTTTTGCAGGGAACTGGTGAGTACTTTGAAGAGTGATATACCACATTCCAGCTGATGTTGTAGCGATAACAAAAAGTAAAACAAAGGAATTTAGTTTTGTCACTTAGTTGAAGTTTGTCTGCAATATACAATTTGCTAAGTATGTTTACATTCAATTGCATATTATGTTTTATAACATTCCAGTTCACACCTTCATAAGTGAAGGCTAGATCGTCAGCAAAGGCAGTTAGTCGTCCTTGGAAAGCGTACTCACGTAAGTCATAAATGTACATTAGAAATAAAATAGGCCCCAGTACAGACCCTTGTGGAACACCACAACGAATTAATCCAGGGTTACTATAGCTATTTTTAACCCATACACACTGAGAGCGTAACGACAAGTAGCTCTTAAACCATTCAAGAGGGATACCACGAAAACCAACTTGCATTAACTTTTCAATTAAGATCGTATGATATAACGTATTATGATTACAATGATTTTTTCATATCAACAAAAAGGCTAGCTGAGCGTTGATTGCAGTTGATACCCTAATAGTTGGGGGTCATAAAATATTCCAATGTTTCCTCTGTACCTTTCCCGCTCCGAAATCCAAACGGTTTGTAACTGAAATATTCAAATTTGTCCAGAAAAGACAGCAACCACTTTTTAACAAGTTTTTCGAGCACTTTAGCAAATACGGACAACAAGAAAATTGGCCAATAATTTTGCATAATGTTCCGACCTTTTTTTTGTGTGTAGGAGAGACAACAGCTCTTTTCAGTATGCTAGGTAATACACCTTTAGTAAGACTCAAATTATAAAAATGACAAAGTTCATCTCCTATATCTAAATTTATTATTTTTAAGAGATCTTCGTTAATGCCGTCACATCCTGCAGATTTTCGAGAGGTGAGGGCGCTAACTATTTTCAGTATTTCAGGTGACGTGACTGGTTCAAAAAATTATGAGTTCGAGCAATTCCGTTGTGCTTGCAAGGTAAGAGTTAGGAGTCCCAGAAGGTTTAATTTCCGTTGATTCAAATATCCTTAGGAAATAATTGTTGATCTCCTTCGCTAAAATTTCTGAATCACTTATGAGTTGGTTATTTACATAAAGTTCGTAATTTTGAGCAGTTTTCAATTTATCCCTCGTTAGATCTTTCAGCATATTCCATTGCTCCTTTTAGTTACCTTTAGCTTTTTCAAATTGCTGCATGTAATACCCGTTCGCAGCTTTTCTCAAAGTTAAACGAAGGTTATTTCTAAACTTTCTGAAAATATTTCTCAGGTTATTTTCCAGATTTCTCAAAAATATTAGAGTATAGTTGATTTTTTTTATATTTTAAAATTCCTGATTTTATACCTCATATAGTAGATCAGTTAATGATGACCTTATCTCGTAAGTAGGTAGGTTACCTTGAAGGATATTTATGCTTGTGATCGTTGAACGTAGGAGAAAACTCCTCATGAGCCTTCCGTTAGAGTTTGTGGAGAAAAATATTTATATGATCCTAACTGTGTGTAGCAAGCCCAACGACTACTTGTATCTGCTAAAGTTTTACACATAAAATCCATTACAATTGAGTATTTATATTGTATCTTTTTTTGTGTTTCTAAACAAGCATGCCAACTATTATTCGTATTATTTGTACCTTTCATAGTCTTGCCAGCCATAATGGTCATATAAGGCCACCAGTAGTAGTTGATTTTTGAAGATATTATTGTGTTAACTAAATTCACCACAGCAAATCCATCTTCACGTATTGAATGCACCAAAAGTTTTAAGAACATTTGATACTTGCAATATAACTTTGTATTAAAAAATGTAAATTACTTTCTGGAAAACGTGGTTTTCACGGGAAAATTTCTAAGGTTCTCCCGACCAATATAAGATTGCGTTTCCTGTTTATCCGCTGATACTTCTTTTTATAAGGAAAATGCTAATTTTTTCCTCTTAGCTCCAAAAATAAATATCCCTTTATTTATTTTTCATTCTATAAACATCCATGAATCAATTGTGTGTCTCCTGTTTTGTATGATCGCATTCCTTAGTTCATTATGTTGGCCACAGAGGGAATGTATGAATGTGTTGCCCTCTTTCGGGTGATAGCAAGGAGGTTAGAAAAGAAATGGAGGCGACATACCACTCGATTCTTGAAGCCAAATCCGCCATTGCAGTTGGCACAGTTTAGACCTTCCTCTGGATGACGTGTCCGGCGGTCGCGTTCGATTTTCGTCAAATCTAAGTTCAAAACCACAGGCAAGGTGATGTTTTGTGACTGGTTTGGCAACACTTACTCGGCACAAAATCCTTCGCAAGCACCCCTATTCTTGCTTTACTTTTGCTCATGAGCGTTCACGGTCCTGCATTTCATTTTAACCTCCTTGGGTGATAGGCAGTTTTCTTTTTTTGTGAGAGCGCGAGTTAGTACGTCTCTCACATTCGACAAGCAGTTTCCTCGAGGGAAGGGCAACCTAAGGTGCCGTGTGGCCGACCGGCATTGTGAAGCAAGTCAGCCCTATATCATCGTGGGTGATTTCAGGATAGCGGCATCAGGATTTTAATCAGAAGAGCAAATTGAATCACACTATCATAGCATTAACGCTGTTGCAACTCAAGTGGTGTCCTCTTCCGACAACCTAGAAAGTCAATCTGATTCGGCTTCGGTACGATTACCAAAGATTATCATTCCCGTATTTGATGGGGAGAAGGCTAATTTTATACCATTTTTCGATGTATTTACGAGTTTTGTTGATGCAAATCCACATTTAAAAGACATTGAAAAGTATCAATATCTATTTTCGAGTGTAAAGAGTCAAGCACGGGCGTTAGTTTCTAGCATTCCTATTATTTTAGATAATTATAAAATTGAGTGGCAGACGCTCGTAAAGCAGTACGACATTAAAAGACTACTTGCTTTTCAAAATATAGATAAATTATTCTCTTCTCGTGTTAGAAATGATTCAATTGATGCTATACAAAATTTTCATGACGTTTCCTCGGAAAATGTTAATGCTTTGAAAGCAATGCAGATCCCGAATATGTCCGAATTTATTTTGTTTTACCTAGCCTGTACGTAATTGGATCAATCTACCAAAAAACAAGCAAATACGTTAATATTTTGAGGTCGTCTGGTTGCAAATTATCAAATTCTGATTCTAAATTAAAGAGATACTCTGTATCTAAGGGATTGCAACAACAGAAGACTACGTTCATTGCTACCACTTGTTCTAATAATTCAAGCAAAATAGCATGTCAGCCTTGTAAAGCACCAAACAGGCTTTATCAATGTCCTCAGTTTGATGAATTTAACGTAAAAAAGAGAAAGCTTTTTCTTAAATCGAAAAACATTTGTTTCAATTGTATTGGAGGTGTACATAAAGCACACAACTTTACATCATAGTATCGCTGAAGGTGCTGTTCCGAAAGGCATCATTCCTTGCTCTGTACGAAGGAGAATTCTACCCCTGCGTTGAATTCCGAATCCGAGTCAGCTAAGACAACTCTTAAGAAATCAAATAGCAGCATTTCCAAGGAAACTACATCGATTGCCGGCGCTGCACCTTCACAGTTCACCAGTCCCGTCGTCAATTCGATGTCTTGCGTGACGAATACTTCGGAAGCCAAACACTCCCACGTCCTCTAAGAGACAGCTGTACTTACATAGAGACGAACTCCAGTAATCTAGAGCCTATAAGAATGATAATGGATTCCGCATACCAGGCTAGCTTTATTACCACAGAATGCCAGCAGAGATTAGGTTTAGCACGAAAGAATCTGCAGGTTAAATGAGTAGGGTTATCTGGCACTCCGGTTTGACCGAAAATGGAATAACGTCTTTCATATTGAGACCACGCAATAATAACAAGAAGATATTTGTATCAGCTATTGTTATCCCATGGATAACGTCCAAACAACCAGCGTTTCTCATTTCGGACGTTGTTCATAACAATTTTACTTCGTTGGATCTTGCCGACCCTCACTTTTTCAAACCAGGTCTCATAGATTTTTTACTTGGTGACGACTTATATTTGGAAGTCATTACTGATGGTCCTATTCTCCGTCAGGAAGGCTTTCCTACAGCATGGCCTTCTATATTTGAATATATTCTATTGGGTCGAATTAAACCAGAAATTGCAGGTTCAGCTTCGTCTAATACTATCACAGCTTGCATCACTTCTTTAGAAAGTGATCTAAACGAATCACTAAGATCCTTCTGGAGTATAGAAGAAGTACCTGATACTTTTATTCCTTCACCCGAGGATGAAAGTCCTGAGTATCAATTGTAATCAATGTATTACAAAAACCTGATGGAACATATGTTGTACCCATGTTGTTAAGAAATTTGGAGCTGCACTCACCGAAAGGGGACTCGCAAGCACAAGTGATAAGAAGGTTTTCGAATCTAGAGCGTAAATTGGAAAGTAATTGTGAATTAAACGCTGAATACACAGCATTTTTAAAGAAATACCTTAACCTTGGGCATATGTCGCCAGCTGAATGGGGATGAGGGGAATTCTATATAATTCTATATATAATTCTATATTCTATATATAAGCCTTCTAGTAATACTATTAAACTTCGCGTAGTATTTGACGGATCAGCGAAGGCTTGTACGGGTCATTCGTTGAATGATTTCCTTCTAAAAGGATCTAGGTTACAACAAGATATATTTGATCTAATACATAGAATTCGCCTCCATCCTGTAGCAATAGTCGCCGATATTTGCTAGATGTATCGAATGATTCAGGTACTCCGTCAACATAAAAAATTTAAGCACATCATATGGCGATCTTAGGTTAAAAATTCCTTGCAAGAATATCAGTTAGATACTGTAACATATGGCCTCAGTTCATCCCCTTAATCATTGATGCGAACATTGAAACAACTCGCGGAGGATGAAGCTAAGAATTTTCTACTTGCTGCATTTATCATATCGTAAGATTTTTATGTTGATGATCTCTTGACGGGAGCATCTTCTCAATCTGGTACAATGAACTTGATCAAGGAATTACGAGGACTAATGAGTTGCAGTGGGTTCCAATTGCGAAAATAGTCCTCAAATATACCTGAGGTATTAAATGATATGCCTTTAGATCTACGTGAAGCTGTACTTTATTTCAAGAACGATGCTAACCAAACTGTGAAAATATTAGGTCTTCATTGGGAATCGAGATCTGACACTATCTCTTATCATGTAAGACTATCTAAAAATGCCTCTACTAAGCGAGATATCTTATCTGCTGTCATAAAAATATTTAATCCACTCGGGTGGATAGCGCCGACACTTTTCTGGGCCAAGTATTGCCTACATGACTTGTGGAAGCTTGATTTAGATTGGGATGATCCGATTTCATCTTACATTTTGAATACTTGGCGTAGTTATGTTAAGCAGTTTCCGGATTTAGCAGCCAATAAAATCCTGAGCTTGGTAGCACGCAACACGTCTCATGATGAAAATAGAGAATTTCAGCTGCTTGGCTTCTGCGATGCATCAGAGAAAGTGTATGCAGCAGTTCTGTACTTAAGAAGCGGGGACCTCCATCAGCGGGGTAAAGTATCATTACTCATGGTCAAAACCAGGGTTGCTCCTATTAAATCCATATCTACTCCTAGACTAGAGCTGATGGGCGATGTTCTGTTATCAAGACTTATTAAATTCGTGTTTACATCTTTATTGAAATGTATTACTGTATCTTGTGTCTATGCTTGGAGTGATTCTAGGGTAGTATTATCGTGGTTGAGAATGTCTTCGCACCAGCTCAAAACATTTGTTGGACATAGAGTATCACAAATTAATGATTCACCAGTACATATAAATTGGAATCATATTTATACAAAGTGGAACCCTGCAGATTCAGCCAGTTGTGGCCTTTTACCATAGGAGCTAATATGGCATGATTTGTGGTGGAATGGTCCACCATGGGTCTATAACCCTTATGATCAATGGGAAGTAAGTACTCCTATATGTTTCGAACATAAAAAACTACCTGAAATTAAATATTGTCCTCCTAGGGTCATGATAACTACCACTACCCCAGTGGATCTGTGTTTCATTGATCGGTTTTCGTCACTGCCTCGGCTTCAGAGGATGATTGCATCATGTTTTATATTTATCGACTCTATTAATCCTAAGACTGAACAATCGTATAGAGACGAGTTAACTTTGTCTGAACTTTCTCGAGCATTAACCGCATATTTTCGTGCGACACAATGTTTATTATTTGAGCGTGATTTTCAGAGGATAAAAGAAATTTGCCGTGTTTCACTGCCATTGAAAGACTTCTACCATTTCTTGATTCTTCTGGTTGTAACAGGGTGGGCGGTAGGTTAACTAAATCAGAGTTATCTTACACAAGGAAGCATCCTTTGCTGCTTCTAAAAACGCTACATTAACTAATCTCATAATCATCTACATCTACATCTACATCTACATACTACCCCGCAAGCCGCCTCAATAGGCGTGTGGCGGGGGGTGTTAGGACACCAGCCGTTTACATATAAAAAGGAAACGCTCTATGAAATTACGCCTTGCATTTATTAAAGTCCCTTATTGTTCGGGGGAAAAACGAATTCCCATACCTATCCGTTCGGCAAAATATCTCTCTTAATTTATCGTTTCTGTCGGACCTGGAAATATAGTGGGGTTCTAATATGATGTTCTCCGTGTCGCTCTGAAAGATATCTATTCTCAATTGCTCAAGTAATCTAAGCCTAGCGCGCAGCCTCCGAGTCTCTAGCGGCTCCCAGCCTAATTCGTTTAACATCTGCGTAACGCTGTCTGTACGCCCGTAGCAGTTTTTGACGAATCGCGCAGCTTTCCTTTGTATTTTATTAAGTTCCCGAATTAATTCTTTCTGCACCGGATCCCATATGCTTGCTGCATATTCAAGGTGTGGCCGGACGAGTGCGAAATAACACCTCTCTTTTACTTTTTCATCTGAGAATCTTCCCACAATACGCTTGACGAATCCTAGCTTCTTCAGAGCTCTGCCACAAATATTTCTTATATGTGTTCCCCACGATAGGTTTGAGGTTATCGTAACTCCCAGATACTTAACTTCATCTGTCGCCGTTATCTTAACACCATCCACAGCATATACACGGGGATAGTTGGACGACCTCCGCAAGAAATGTACCGCCGCACATTTGCTCAGATTAAGTTCGAGTCCCCACTCTTGGCTCCACACATGAACGTTGTTTAAATCCGATGATAGAATTTCAAAGTCAGAGTGATCATTAATTTCGCGATAGATGACAGCGTCGTCAGCAAATAAACGTATTTTACTGCTAATTCGAGAGCATAGATCATTTATGTATATAATGAACAAAAGGGGGCCGATTACGCTTCCTTGTGGGACACCTGATGTCACTTTAACTGCATCAGAGCTAATTCCGTCAAGAACTACTTTTTGCTTACGATCACTCAGAAAGTCGCGTATCCAGTTTACTACTGTTTCGTTAAGGCCGCATGACTGTAATTTGTATAAAAGTTTGTTGTGAGGTACCGTGTCGAAAGCTTTCTTAAAATCTAGGAATAATGCGTCCACTTGTGTTTTCGATTCACCAGATTTGAGAACGTCATGAAGAAAGAGCGCGAGCTGTGTTTCACATGATCTACCTTTCCGAAAGCCGTGCTGACAGCCATGAAGGAAGTTACGACTGTCCAGGAACGTCATGATATTGCTAACGACGATATGTTCGAGTATCTTGCCTATAATAGACGTTAATGAAATTGGTCGATAGTTCCCTGGGTCATGTCTGTTTCCCTTTTTGAATATCGGTGTAACGTTTGCAATTTTCCAGTCTATTGGTATCTTTCCTTCAGACAATGACTTCTTGAATATTATGTCTAAGAACGGTGCGATCTGTGGCGCTAATTCCTTGAGGACACGCGCGGGTATTCCCTCCGGACCCGGAGATTTACTATTTTTGATCGACTGTAGCTGTTTAGTTATCCCATCACATTGAATAGTGATTTCTTTCATCGGTTCCTCAGTGAATGAAATGTCGAAATAACATACTACCATAACAGACCTACATAATAGGTCATTACCATCAAATGTATAATCATGCAGCACAAATGTCTCTTCAGAATCTGTTGACTCAAAAGTTCTGGATTGTATCTGCAAGGCGTTTTATCAGAACACGCATATTTAAATGTGTTACATGTTTCAAATTGCGAGCTAAACCAGCAGGCCCAATAATTGGAGACCCGCCATCATCTAGGGTCCAACCGAGTCGCACACTTCTCCATACTGGAGTGGACTTCGTTGGTCCTTTCTACGTCAAGGAATCCCTCAGGAGAAATGCTAAGATTTCTAAAGCATATTTATATTTATTTGCTTTGCTATACGTGTCATCTGGAAGTCGTTACAGATATATCCATGGATGCGTTTCTTGCTGCTCTAGATAGATTTATTTCAAGACGTGGAATACCAGCTTACATGTATTCGGATTGTGGTACCAACTTTAAAGGAGCCAATAGGTATCTCGTAGGTTCAAACAAGCAATTTTAGTCGTTATTTCGCGATTATGATCCAAGTAATAAACTGTTGGAGAAACAAATTACTTGGAATTTCAATTCTCCATTTGCTCCTCATTTTGGAGGTCTTTGGGAGGCTATCTTGAAGAGTGCAAAAAACATTAAAAAAAAGATAATCGGAGAACGCTCTTTAACTTTTGAAGAGTTATCTACTGCGTTTGTTAGAGTAGAAGCCACGTTGAATTCGGGACCGCTAACTTCACTATCTAATAATCCAAATGACGTGGAGGTCTTAACACCCAGGCATTTTTTAATTGGGACGCCACCCCTCAGCTTGAAACTCCACTTACGTATACACCGTGCAATCGGTTATCTCGCTGGCAGCTAATCATACAAATCTCTCAGCATTTCTGGAATAGGTGGTCCAGAGAGTATCTACATACCCTACAAACACGTTCCAAGTGGTATAAAGACCAGCCTCCACTACAAATTGAGGATTTAGTATTAATTAGTAGTTAGAAGAGTTCTCCTCATCAGTGGAAATTCGGGAGGATCTCGGAAGTTTTCCCAGGTCGTGACGGTCGGATTCGTGTTGCAAATGTTCGCCATTCTAATGGTGTTTCGACACGACCCGTCGCTCGCCTGATTAAGATGCCAAATGACTCCTAGAAAAGTCATCATGGATTCATGTTTCATTGCATTTCTTTGTGTTACTCTATTTCTTAAGTTATTTATGGAATTTACTTTGAGTTTACAAAAACGAGTTGCTCTACCTACCTGTTACCGTGGGCGCCCTTTTCTCAAATAGAAGTCTTTGGTGATCGCCCACTCCAAAGTGAAGAATATGTTTTCCTCTTTTTTTCTATCCCTGGTATTAACATACATCATGCCCTCTAACTACATGTTAGCTACTTAATTAACAGAATATTTATTTTTAGTTGTAGTTAACATCTAAGATCTAAGGTGTATTTTGAGCAAAAAGAAAACTTGGTTATATTCCACACAAATTTATTAAAAACACGACCGGTTTCGACCTTTTCAGGTCATTCTCAAGTCTTACAATATTTGAAACAGACAAGGCGGTATATAACTGGTATATATAACTGGTATATATAACTGGTTTCATGCCTTTGGTTTTCGCCGAATGCTCGAAGGAGGAGTTGCGCACATGAGGCTATTCACCCATGTGTGGGTATCACGATGGTTGAACGGCTGTCCTTGAAGTTCCCCCCCCCGTTCAACCATCGTGATATCCACATATACATATATATATATATATATATATATATATATATATATATATATATACCGCCTTGTCTGTTTCAAATATTGTAACACTTGAGAATGACCTGAAAAGGTCGAAACCGGTCTTGTTTTTAATAAATTTGTGTGGAATATAACCAAGTTTTTTTTTGCTCAAGATGTATTCATTCCACGAAGTGGACTTGTAGACCATTGATTTTATCTAATGTATATTGTTAAGAGTTGAACCTTTTCTTAAGATAAGCTAGGTCAAAAATCCATTATTTTCTTTCGTTGTTCTAAAAATTTGATTATCAAATTTGGTGGCCGGTATGTTTAGTATTCCCGCATTCCTTAGTTCATTATGTTGGCCACAGAGGGAATATATGAATGTGTTGTCCTTTGTCGGGTGATAGGCAGTTTTCTTTTTTTTTTTTGAGAGTGTGAGTTTGTACGTCTCTCACATTCGACAAGCAGTTACCTCGAGGGAAGGACAACCTAAGGTGCCGTGTGGCCGACCGGCATTGTGAAGCAAGTCAGCCCTATATCATCGTGGGTGAGTTCAGGCATTTACCTTTGTGGCAAACCATTCCAAATTATCATTTCCTCATACAGTCCATTTTTTCACTCTAATGTCCTTTTCTGCGAGCAATGAATGCCATGGAGAGGGACATTCGTTACATCCCCCATTTCGCAGTTCTTTATGCATACCACCGGAATTGCACGAGCTCGTCGAAGGCGGCTGGCTCTTGGAAACAGTTGTGACGTCAGACGGGGACACACCCCATTTTAGGCCGTTTTACGTACCGTTCAAATTTCACTACTTTGTAAATTTTCAGCTCCGACACTAGGCTTTACTTTGACCTCTGGTTTTCAGTATTGTCCTCCGCTCAACATTCTCTATCACCACAATTTATTTTTTTTATCGGAAAGTTCCTATTCAAGAAACTTCTATGGTCTCAATCAAGGAGACAGAGTTATCATCAATTTCCTATCCAAGGTTCATAATTAGAACTTTGACCTATGCGTTCCTTTGAAAACAAATGCAACTAGATTACCTCTCAATGGAATAAATTTAAACTAACCGGAACTTACCGTATTATACGCTACTTCTCTACCACCAATGTTTTCACAGCAGAAACATAAATGGAAAAATAAGAGAGAGGAAATATATGTCCTCGTTTTTTAAGAGCGCGTTTCAATGAAAATGTTCATAAAAAGCTTGTCATTAGATCCTACGGATGACATGAGCCATAAACCTGGACAAACTGGTTTCATGCCTTTGGTTTTCGCCGAATGCTCGAAGGAGGAGTTGCGCACATGAGGCTATTCACCCATGATATGTGGAGAATAAAATTGGCATGTTCTTATTTAAGTGGCAACCGGCATAGGCTATTATATCGTAACGGTCACTGTGTGATCACATTCACATTAATGGAAATTAATTAATTTCAGGATAAGAGGGTGCCATCAAGGCATTATAAATTGAAACATCCAGCATCATTTTTCAAGTTCTATGTTTCCCAAAGGGCAATTTATTTAAAGCTATTTGTAGAGAGGCCGTCATTTCTAAACCCTTTCTGGAGAAATTCACTTTTCATTTTTTTCGTGGCATGACAGGCATGATAATGTCCTATGCATATTTTTCTTAACTTTTTAGTGGTAAATATCCACATATATATATAGCCGTGTACTTTTTTTTAATATCTCTCTTGGGTTCCTCTTTTGCAATTTTTTTTGGGCTGGTAACCATTGTTCTTGTTTTCTTTATCCAACGAGCAATACCATGTCATATTTATGGCTCGCACGATATAGGATAGCATAAAAAAGTTCAACTTAATCAGATGGTCAACTGTTATGATGAGCAGCAATGATTTTAGGGTACTCCAATTCCGTAATACTTGCGTTGACTTTTGAGATCCCATATTCAAGACAGAGATCCACATTGTCTGAGTTGAAATCTTTTCATAGGTACAATGTTGCTCGCATATCAATACCACAGGAAAATATGCATTGTACATACACCTTAGTGCTATTTCTCAACTAAAGGATTTGACACTCGAAATGGAGAGGTAGTGAACAGGGAAATGTTTGGGAGATTTCTGTTAGACGCTACCGTACATGTAAAATATGCTATCAAAAGTTTTGAATAGTCCGATTCGGGACTAGGCCTCACATTTTCTCCATTTGAAACAAATGCGTCTATTTCAAGATGTACCTATACGTAATTTATGTGTTGTAAACATTATAAAAATTGTTGTTATTCAAAAATTTTTCATGAAAATGTATAAAAAATAGTGTGATTTAAAATACACTATGATATCATCACTATGAAGTGAAAAAATATTTTATTGATAAAGGTATTATTGCTGGATAAGTGGGGTAAAAATGACCCCATTCAAAAAATGTTAATTTTTTTAGGGTTAAAACAGAAATAAAATTATAATTTGAGTGGTATGAGACAAATACGTGTGAAAAAATACAAATAAAAAAGGTGAAAGCAATAAATATATGTTAACGAACGATAACGATAAAAAACGGTTGTATGAGGTCAAATATGACCCCACTTGCCCTTTAAGGTTAAATTACTTTTCATTTTCACCAGAATATAGATTTCATTGGCTCCTTTTTTCCGTTCAACATAATATGCATAATTTTTATTACCACTGGGAACCTTACCAGTCATTTGGCAGGATTTTGTCTTTCCTGGAAAAATGCTCGAATAACGCACCAGCCGTCAGACATCTACTTCGTTCAGGTTGTGGAAACCATCGTGAAAGGTTGCCAGCACGGGTTTGCCACATGACAGCCTATGAAAATCACAGTTTTATCTTTCAATTAAAGGAACTACAAAGGGTGTAGTGTTAAATGGCGTCAATGAAAGTAAATATGTAAAAAAAATATTTTTTGTCACTATTTGAAACCACTCTTCCTTGAACTACGACCGTTACGTGGTGGAAGGGCTTGTGCGTTCCAATGACCCCTAGAGCTGCACTGGAAGGAGCAAGTACATTGCTCCTGGTAGGGCCACCCATGCCAGATAGGTCGAAGGGTAAGAGCCAGACGAAAGGTAGTTCCGTGATGGTGTCACGTTAAAAATACCGTTGAGTCGCATAGGATACCTCTCAACTATAACTTCCAAGAACATGAGAGTCATTCAAAGAGTATATATTCCTGGCAACTACGGGACGCCGCCCACTAGGGTGGGTGTCGTGCCCGGCAGCGGGGGAGGCAAGGCCTCCGCGGTCGTCAACACACGAAATCCTTGCACAGCATCATCATCGGCGGATACAAGGGAAAGGAGTGAGAAGAAGAAGAAAAAGAGGAAGAGGAAGAGGAAAACAGTGGTAAAAATAAGAACTTGGAACGTAAGGACCATGATGAGGGCCGGGAAGCTTGAAAATATTAAGCAGGAAATGGAAAAAGGAAAAATAGGGATTGTGCGAGGTGAGATGGAAGGATAGCGAAGACTATTGGAGTGATAGCTACAGGGTAATCTATAGTGGGGGAGATGAGAGTCAACGTGGGGTAGGCATGGTGCTGAACACAAAGTTGGGACTGAGGGTGGTAAACATAGAACAGGTGAGCAACAGGATACTAGTGGTAGAGATAAAAGCACGCCCGACGAATTTCGTAATAGTCCAGGTATACATGCCTACGAGCAACCTTAGGGAGGAAGAGGTGGAATAGGTGTAGGAGCAAGTAGAAGAAATAATTAGAGAAGTGCCGGGACAGAAAAACCTGATAGTGATGGGTGACCTGAATGCAGTGGTGGGGGAAGGGAGGGACGGATTAGAAGTGGGAGGGTTTGGGCTAGGAAGAAGAAATGATCGCGGTGAAAAGGCAGTTGAATTTTGTAGAAGAAATAAATTAGTAGTGACAAACACTTGGTTTAAACATCACTCCAGGCGTAGGCACACATGGAAAATGCCGGGTGATACTGGGAGATACCAAATTGATTATATAATGGTGAGGCAGAGATTTAGGAACAGTGTAAAAAACTCTCGTAGCTATCCAGGGGTGGATGCGGACTCGGATCATAACTTGGTGATGATGAAGTGTGAAGTTAGATTCAAAAGGCTTTGTAAAGGTAGGAAGATAAAGTGGTGGAACCTTGAAGCATTGAAAGGGTTGAAAAGGAGGGAATACCAAGAGCTGGTAGAAAAGAACATAGGTGAAGAGAAGCGAATGGGAACCATAGAGAAAAGATGGGAGGTTATAAAAGCAGGCATCGCAGGAGTGGCAGCGAAAACAATAGGAACGGTGGAAAAGAAGTGGGTTAAGAAGAAGTGGGTTACAGAAGAAATGATAAAAAAATGGAGGAGAGAAGGATATGGAAAAACGTGAACACCGACGTAGGCAAGAGGAAGTACAAGGAATTGAATATTAAACTCAGGCGAGTGACCAATCGGGCAAAAGAAAACTGGTGGAAGGGATAATGTGAGGAAATGGAAAAGATGCAGGGGGAGGGGGAAGTGGGCGCTTTGTACGCCAAGGTGAAAATGTTATCGGGTGGTAAGAGATGTCAAATGATACCAAAGGTTAAGGACAAAACAGGGAAGATATTAATCGAACAGGAAGATATCCAAGAAAGATGAAGAGAATACGTAGAGGAGCTATATAACAGCAAGAATAGACCCCTTAGCCTAGATCTAGAGGATGAAGGAACAATAGATAAGGATAACCTCGGACCAGAGTTACTTGAGAGTGAAAAAGAAAGGGCATTAAGAGAGATGAAGGGTAGAAAAGCCGTGGGAGCCGATAACCTACCCTCGGAGCTGCTGAAGAATCTAGGTAGTAGGGGGAGAAAATCGTTTTTCGAACTTATCCGCAGGATCTACGAGGAAGGAGTATGGGCAGAGGATTTCATGAGAACAGTATTAATACCTATCCCGAAGAAGAAGAAAGCGTCAGAATGCGAGGAGTATAGAACAATCAGTTTAATTTCGCACGCAGCAAAAGTGTGGCTTAGAATACTAAATAGAAGGTTGGAGAGCAGAGCAAAATGCTATTTAGGCGACGACAAATTTGGGTTTTGGAAGGGGAAGGGAACCAGAGATTCGATAGCGGTAATGAGGACACTTATAGATAGAAACATAAAGCATAATCAGGATGTTTTCGCTTGTTTTGTAGATTTCGAAAAGGCGTTTGACAGAGTAAACTGGGAGAAACTAATGCAGATACTGGGGAAAATAGGAATAGATTGGCGTGATAGGAGACTCATCCGAAACTTATATATGGGGCAGAGGGCTCAGGTAAGGGTAGCTGACGGTGAATCAGGGTGGGCAGTTATAGGTCGCTGGGTACGGCAAGGGTGCCCGTTGTCGCCTCTACTTATTAACATCTAAGCTGAGGAAATGGTAAGAGAGGCATGGGATGAGCTAGATGTGGGAATGAAAGTAGGAGGCCAGTGGATAAAGTCGGTTAGATTCGCAGACGACCAGGCGTTAGTTAGTCGGTCATCGAAAGGACTGCAAACTTTAGTAGATGCACTGGAAAAACAGTGTGAGAATAACGGAATGAAGATAAATAATAGGAAAACAAAAGTAATGAGATTCTGTAGGACAAAGAAAGCGAAGCTGGTGATAAGAGTAGGAAGTCTCAAACTGGAGCAAGTATAACAATTTAATTACTTGGGTAGTACGCTAGAAGAAACAGGACATAGTAGCAAGGACATTAGGAAGAGAATAGCGCTAGCGAAGGAAGCGTTCAATAATAGAAGGGAGCTGATGACGGGGACCTTAAGTAAGGATGTAAAAAAGAGGCTGGCAAAGAGTCTGATATGGAGTGTGGCGTTGTATGGGGCAGAAACGTGGACCTTGAGAAAGGAAGACGAAAATAGGCTGAAGGCTTTCAAGATGTGGGTGTGGAGGAGGATGGAGAAGGTGCGTTGGACGGAAAGGAAGACAAATGAGGAAGTGCTTGACATGGTGGGCGAGGAGAGTAAACTTATAGATGAGATCAGGGGAAGACAGGGTAGGTGGCTGGAAGGGGTAATGAGGGACGATGGTTTGCTGAAGGTCGTGATAGAGGGGAGGATGTTGGGGAAGCGGGGAAGGGGAAGGAAGAGAATCGGTTTTATGGACGGAATGATGAAAGGTAGGACTTATTCTGAGATGAAGAAAGAAATACTAGAGGTAGAAAGGGCACGGCACGTGTAAGAGTTTGTTGGATATTCTCTGACTTTCATCACAACCTACCACTAACCGGTAGATTACTGTAATGAATGAATGAATGAATTTGAAACCAAACTATGTTATTGTCTTCTTCACTTTACACCACAGAAGCATTTTATTAAAAGAAAAATGTGACTAATTTTACGAAAGCCATAATTCTGCAGTTCTAAGTTGCACTATAGTCAATCCACAATCAACCAATTCTTATATCCTTAAAGTAGACGCATTCATTTTCAAGAACTTCAACGCAGCTAGTAATAAATGCAAACTTTTATCCGGAGGATACATAAATAAAGTTGGAAATTACCTGCAGTTATACTACTACGAAAGCATCAAAACGTTTTCAACTGGAAGATCAACGAGGAACTAAGGGAGAAGTAACTTTCCCACCATTAGATTTATTAATGAATAACAAAATTAGCTACAAAAATCAGTTACCTAATTCACCAACTCAATTTTCTGAATTATATTGGTCATGGATCTGGCAAAACTTGTTTTTCGATATGCTTAACGTCATATTTTATAAGGATTTGCATGAACAGAGGCTATTCCCCCAAGGTGTTTAAAGACTAAAATGGTCAATCCAAATCCAAACAACAGCTTATACTAAGACCCGTCATCATTTATTGCCCCTATGATTGCTCTTTTTAATGTAATTTTTTACCAATGACTAATCAAAACCAAGGAGACGTATCCGTTGCTGATTGGGATAAAATACCCCGAGAGGGGAAGGAAATACGCCATTTGCAGTAATAAGTTTACCTCACCGCGTCACGACTCAAATTAAGGGTTATTTCTTGAGAAGCCATAAAAAGAAGGAGCTGGACCTAGGCATACGTATTCTAGGGAGAAATGTTGAATATTTTCTTGTTTTTTAAATGATCAGTAGCGCATAATAACTCATTTCTAGAACTTCAATTTTTAATGGTCCATAGATATATGAGTATATTTCTTAAGGATTTCTCTATTACATGGATGAATTGCATAACTACTCATTCACACATCAACGAAATGTAAGCTTACTCCATCTCTGAAGTCTCTTTGTATCATTGTCTTCAGCGTGACCTCGATAAAGAAACACACACTACCAGAAAATGGCAACGCGAATTGGTTGGAGTAAACTATGAGATATCCCAGACTTGGTAAGGGCAATGCTGAAATGAAAGAGTAATGCTAGATATGCTTAAATGACCTTGAACCTTTGGTTAATACTGTCTACATGACAATATGTTACTGTATAATAACAAAATATTTTCGCTTGTGGATTTTGGGAATTTAAACTTATTTTATTGCTTTATACTTACGATATTCGATATTTTTACTTTTCGTAATCTTGTATGAAACTATCAACTACTCTAGTTCAACTAATAGTTCTTCATGCTCCTTTAAAAAAGATAAAGCCTAACCAAAACCCAACCCCATGGATCACCTATGAAATTTAAAAAAAAATTCAAAGGAGCGGCAGCACGTCAAAAATTTGAAAGGTGTAGATTTTAATATTTGTTCTATGAATATAAAAGATTCGGGAATGAAACGCAAAGGTTAATGAAGAAGGCCAAAGAAAATTACTATAATAACTGTTTTTCTGACAAATGGAAATCTAAAACCATATGAAATGAGGTTCGGCGGCTATGACTTATCAATTCTCGAAATGGCAATTTTAAACTTAATGTTTCGGCTGACCAATCAAACGAATACTTTATTAATTCATCTATTAATGTAAATGCCAGTTTAATTCATGAACCACAACCATATTTTGAAGCCGAAAATAAAGTTGACATGCAAAATGTAAGTGATTTTGGTAATAATGTTTTTATTTAATTTTCCCCATTTTACTCTGGAATTGATGTCACAGTATTTTCGTAGCATAAAGTGTAATGCAAGTGGAATTTATGGGATAAATAGAAACATATTAAATAAAATTATTCCAGAAATATTTCCTGTGCTGTTCGACATTTATAACTTCTCGTTGAACTATCTGGTCTTTCCTGTTACCTGAAAGACTGCAATAATCAAACCAATAAAGAAAATCCGGAATCCAGCTTAGCCATCGCATTATCGTCCTATTACATTGCTATGTACCTTGTCGAAACCACTAGAAAGATTTGTATAAAACTCAGTAGCAGACTTCCTCTCATCAAACAACCTACTAGATAAATATCAGTCTGGATTTCGGAAAGGACATATAACCTAAACTTCCCTCGTTAGAGTCACCGAAGATATCCGGCACTCAATGGACAATAAGTAAGTTACCATCCTAATCCTCTTTGATTACACCAAAGCTTTTGAACGTGTTAATCATGGCCTATAACTTTATAAAATGCAAAAACTTGGTTCCTCTCTTCCATTAATTCAGTGGTTTCGGTCTTATTTACTTCAGAGAACCAAATCAGGTAAAGGAGATGAGGATCAAATATCCAGGTTTCTATCAATGCCATGTGGTGTGCCTCAGGGTTCTATCTTTGGGCCTATCATTGTTTTCAATATTTATTCGCGATTGGCAAGTTTCGATCAATTATTCGAACTCTTAATTTTATGCCAACGATTTGCATGTATACCTGGATTGCCATCCATTACAAATTCATGGCGCCACTGAAATTATTAATGAAGATGTTAATAGCATACGCAAATGGGCAAATGACAATTTCTTGAAAATAAATCTCATCAAGACAAAATGTATTATTATTGGCATTGCAAAATTGGTGAATAATTTAAACTACGATATGCTGCCTAAAATCATAGTGAACGGCTCGGAAATCGATTATGCAACTTCAGATATGAACTTAGGAGTTAATATTAATAATACTCTAACATGGACAGAACATGTTGCTTCTATTTCCAACAAAGTTTATAAGAAATTGGCGCAGATGAAACAATATAAGCTTTTAATTCCATTTGACCAGCGCAAAAAACTCGTTACTCAACTATTGGTTCCTCATGTTGAATATTTTTCACTTGTATTTGCTTCTTTAACAAAGGAGTCACATAAAAATTACAAACTTTGCTCAACGCCGGAGTATGATATATTTTCAAAGCCAATACCTACGAACATGTAACTCCCTAATATTTTAAGTTAAAGTGGATGAAACTGGAACATAGTGATGTATTCCAACTGTCTATTTTCATCTATAAAATATTATCATCTAAAACCCCGAAATATCTGTATGACTACATTATTAGAAACCTGACTGATTCGAGCAGAAGAGCCAGCAGCCAGAGCTGTTAGAGCCAGAAGACGAATTAAAATTCCAAAGTGTAGGACAAATGTATATCACTCGTCAACTATAAATTCTGGCCTAAGAATATGGAACAGTATTCTTTAAAACGTAGTTAACTCTATCAATATTCATCAATTTAAATTAAAAATGCCATCATTTATGTATGAAAAATATCATTGTATCTCAGTATAAATCACTTGGATATGCATTACCTTGTTCCTGTTTCTGTAAGTATGCCTGTCAATTATTATGCTATTCATATTTTCTTATATACTTATTGTACTACTCTGCTCTACTTGAATGCCTGTATTTGTAAGTTCCAATACCTCTTTTTTGTTACCTCCGTTCCTCAATTATCTCTGTTAACTACCATTGCAACCTTTCAATTTTTTGTTCTATTTTCATTTCTTTGTTGTTATTGCAATTGATTGTGTCATGTCTTAGTGACCAGTACAAAATGCTGTCAAACTATTATGCTCATTAAGTTATTCAGAAATATATGAAAGATGTTATTATTATATTAGATGTTGTAAATGTTAAACTTTATTCGTTAAATTCCTGCTAAATATTATTTTTATCATTTTGAATAACGTGTCTTGCATATTATTGTATTATATTTATCAAATTATCTTTGCTATTCTTTCTTCTCTGTACCTATTCAGTTCGGTAAAGTATGTTCTCCATTGTAATACCAAAGAGCTTATTGAAAGTATGTATTGAATTCATGTTCCACAGGACAAATGTCCTAGAACAATAAATTTATATTATGTATATATCTTCCTTGAACTACGACCGTTACGTGGTGGAAGAGCTTGTGCGTTCCAATGACCCCTAGAGGTGGACTGGCAGGAGAAAGTACTGTTGCTCCTGGTAGGGCCACCCATGCCAGATAGGTCGAAGGGTAGGATCCAGACGAAAGGTAGTTCCGTGATGGTGTCACGTTAAAAATACCGTTGTGTGGCGTGGGAAAACCTCTCAACTATCACTTCCCAAAATATGAAAATCATTAACAGAGATTAATTCCTGGCAACTACGGGACACCGCCCACTTGGACGGGTGTCTTGTCCGGCAGTGGAGGAAGCAAGGCCTCCGAGGTCGTCACTACACGAAATCTTTGCACAGCATCATCATCGGCGGATACAAGGGATAGGAGGGTGAAGAAGAAGAGAAAGAAGAGGAGGAAAACAGTGGTAAAAATAGGAACTTGGAACGTAAGGACCATGATGAGGGCCGGGAAGCTTGGAAATATTAAGCAGGAAATGGAAAAAGGAAAAATAGGGATTGTGCGAGGTGAGATGGAAGGATAGCGAAGACTATTGGAGTGATAGCTACAGGGTAATCTATAGTGGGGGAGATGAGAGTCAACGTGGGGTAGGCATGGTGCTGAACACAAAATTTTGACTGAGGGTGGTAAACATCGAACAGGTGAGCGACTGGATACTGGCGGTAGAAATAAAAGAACGCCCGACAAATTTCGTACTGGTCCAGGCACTGGTCATTGGTACATGCCTACGAGCAGCCATAGGGAGGAAGAGGTGGAAGAGGTGTACGAGCAAGTAGAAAAAATAATTAGAGAAGTGCCGGGAAAGAAAAACCTGATAACGATGGGTGACTGGAATGCAGTGGTGGGGGAAGGAGGGATGGATTAGAAGTGGGAGGGCTTGGGCTAGGAAGAAAAAATGATCGCGGTGAAAAGGCAGTTGAATTTTGTAGAAGAAATAAATCAGTAGTGAAATACACTTGGTTTAAATATCACCCCAGGCGTAGGTACACATGGCAAATGCCGGGTGATACTGGGAGATACCAAATTGATTATACAATGGTCACTCAATGATTCAACCCGAAGGATGGTTTTTGAATAATAAAAAAACAAAAGTAGTGAGATTCTCTAGGACAAAGACAGCGAGCCTGATGATAAGAGTAGGAAGTCAAAAACTGGCGCACGTAGAACAATTTAATTACTTGTGTAGTACGCTAGAATAAACAGGACATAGTAGCAAAGACATTAGTAGGAGAGTAGCACTAGCGAAGGAAGCGTTCAATAATAGAAGGGAGCTGATGACGGGGACATTAAGTAAAGAGGCTGGTGAAGAACTTGATATGGAGTGTGGCTTTGCATGGGGCAGAAACGTGGACCTTGAGAAGGTAAAACGAAAATATGCTGAAGGCTTTCGAGATGTGGGTGTGGAGGAGGATGGAGAAGGTGCGTTGGACGGAAAGGAAGACAAATGAGGAAGTGCATGGTGGGCGAGGAGAGGAATCTTATAGATGAGATTAGGGGAAGGCAGGGTAGGTGGTTGGATGGGTTAATGATGGACGATGGTTTGCTGAATGCCATGTTTGAGGTTAGGATGTTGGGTAAGCGGGGAAGGGGAACGAAGAGAATCGGTTTTATGGACGGGTTGAAGAAAGGTAGGACTTATACTGAGATGAAGAAAGAAATACTAGAGGTTGAAAGGGCACGGCACGTGAAAGAGTTCGTTAGATATTTCACATATTTCATCACAACCTACCTCTAACCGGTAGATTATTGTAATGAATGAATAAATAAATATATATATATATGTATATATAGTGAGTGAGTGAACGAAATATATATATATATATATATATATATACACGAAACGAAAATTTCGCCAATAGGCCACAATATAATAAAAAAACACTTGACAGGGGGTGGGGAAAGAAAAGTAAAAAGAGAGAGAGGACTTACTGGGACGTTTCGGGCATGTAGGCCCTTCTTCAGCTGTCAAACGCCTAGTTGCTATATATATATATATATATATATATATATATATATATATATATATATATATATATATATATAGCAACTAGGCGTTGAGGTTGGGGAAGGATAGGAAAGTAAATCAGTGGACACTCACTGGCAGATGATCCATGACGACACCGGTGTCCACTGCTTTGGTTAGCTTTCGGGCTAAGGACCCTTCTTCAGCTGGAGGAGATTTACTTTCCTATTCTTCCCCAACCTCAACGCCTTGTTGCTAGCTTATACTTTTATATTTATTTTCTTTCTTTATATGTATATTCATTTACTCTGTTTACAGTTTAATCGATAGTTAAATTTCTTTCATATGCACTATCGTAATCATGCATTCATCGTACTGCTCATCAATACAGAGTACATCGTGCTCAGCGTACATCGGACTGAACGTAATCGTTCACTCATGCATTAATATCACATACACTTATATCATTTTGCATATCGATTGCACCAATAGGAATGAATTATCTGGAGTTTTTTCACTGTGTAAATTGAACAGTTTATTTTATTCGTAACAATCAAATTTTACAATTCATTGTTTTTAAATTTTTAATTCCTCATTTATTTTGTGTAAAATACAGTTTAATCGAAGTTACATTTCTTTCATATGCACTATCGCAATGTATAGATAATTAGTACATAGTTGTCTCCAACCCAAAAAAATGATTTTAACGTCAGCAGCTGTATTACTTTGCCAGACAATCATTTTGAAAGTTAAAATTAAGAGCAGCTGTTGGAAATCCAGCTGCCTGAAGAACTAATAAGGCGGCGGCAACATTGGCATCAGTGACACCAGGTTTAGTGAGAAGGATCGCGCTCTCTGAAACGAAAGTTCATAAAATATGTTTATATTGTTATAACCAATGTTTAATTATTGGCTTATTTTTAAAAGTCTTGGTAATCCGACATTATGTTAGTTTTAATTTATAGTTAACTCACCAATTTTTCCTAAGGCAACATTGGAGCAGGCGTAGAGAACCAAATAAGTAGGTGCTGTACCGCTGTCTAATCCCAGAATATAATAATTTAATGACTTGGTTGTAGCTGAAATAAGGACAACATTATTACATATTACAAGACAAATAAACAAATGGATACTAATCACAGCATCTTGTCAATACAAAGCGCACCTTGCCGCTTAACATACGTAAAAAATTATTGAGAATTCTTTTACAGTAGATGACCTCTGAAGGTCATTGTTAAGTAAGGTCATTAAGGACAATTCGCTCTCACTGAAAGATCCGAAACAATCTTTCAGGACAAATGAAGTTTATTTACTCACTCATGATTTTTTTATTTCTTGCATTATGATAAATGACATCATCTAACAATTTGAAAAGGGACAAAATACATAAATATCGGGGAGGGCATTCCTCTGAAATTTGAGTGTTTTCTTATCACTTATGGATAGGGTCAAAGGTAAATGTCAATTTTCGCCGTACACAATCTGATCCAATGTAATTTTCACTAATTCCCGTTTAAAAAATTTATCAATCCTTTACTGCAAACTTTTAAGATGAACTATAGGCTTTTTTTCAACGTTTTTACGTTCGTTTTCCGATTTCACTACTCTGATTGATCCTGAATAGCTAACCTTGTAAGATCATTCGAAAACATTTGCAAAATACTGACTCAAATACAAAGGCATGCATTATATATTTCGGAGTCGTTTATGTAAAGGTGTTTCAGATGGGGTGTTCCAGTGCAAATCCATAGTTACGCTGCTATGGCAGCACAGTCATTGTCATAAGAATATTTCGGTAACCATGAAAACGCCAAAAAAGTAGTGACGCGATAAAATGGGAAAGCAGTAAAACTAATGTAGATTGTTTTTAAAGGTTTGATCCTTCCCTTTGCTAACAGCATTTTTGGTTATTACATCCACACTTCAGGATGGTAACTGAAATTGTCAGCATATTTCTTCTTCAAAAATTATTTTTTCATTTTTAGGGAAAAGTTTATGTTTTTGAAAATTAAACTTTTTTTTCTACTCATGGTCAAAATATTTTTGCATAAAACTGATGATATCAGGAATGACCTTGTGGAAGTTATTGATATCCATGATGAGAAAAACCAAATCTGTTATTTCCAACAAACTTAATCCGCTGGCACGACGCGCGTTTCACCACACTGTGGCATACTCATGTGCACAAACTCATGAGTATGCCACAGTGTGGTGAAACGCGTGACGTGCCAGCGGAATAAAGTTTGTGGAAATAACAGAATTGGATTTTTCTCAACATAGTTATTTTTCAAAATTAAAGGGAGCCTCCAATAGCCGCAAACAATTGGCACCACTCGTCAGAGATCACAAACTTTGCTATGTTTATTTGCCGGGATGGGACTTCCACAGCAGAGACCAACCCCAGCCTCTCCACCAGAATACCTTCCTGCGATATTAATAAAAAACATTAAAAATAAATTTATTTTTACTTCTTGATTATTAATGTGTTTTTCAATGCCAAGGTGATTGGTTTTGTATTTAGCCACTATGGCAATAAATATTGCGTGGGTTTCATTTTTATAATTACCATAATTACTTACGTCCATCAGTGAGAGTGAAAGTAAGGAAACTTGTCGCAGTTGTGATCGTACCGCTGAGTCCACCAACATCAATTGTTCCAATTACCCTCACAGGTAGATTTGTTCTGAAATATATCATTACAAAGTTTAATATGTTTGCAGGAGTTAAAATATGAATAAATTATCAATTCCTTATATAAAACGAAATATTGATATATTTACTAAACATATGATTGGTTTTTGGGTAGTTTTATATTTCTGGTTTTGTTTATGATGCAGCACATCTGTTGATTATGATATTTTGTCCTAATTGCACAATTATGTAGATCTTTGATACCTTTAAGACTCTGTCTGCATGTGATCGTTAGAGTAGAATGTAAGATATTTGCCACTATTTACGGTAACCTGCGTAAGCCTTGGGATTAAGTTTGTAGGGATAATATGTTTGCGATTCATACTAAGCGTACCAACAATTGTTTGTGCCTGCTTTAGTCTTACATAATAAATCAATACCAATTGAGCATTTCATGGATTCAGCTTTAGTAAAGTAACTGGCAAATATAGAATCTAAAATGAAACAAATTTGGAGTCGTTAGGAAATTGTGGCAAAATTGTGGTTGAGGGTGACTCGTAGTCTATGAAGGGCCAAGCACAATTACAACTGTAATATTTTATTTATCGCTATGTCCTTATTTAAGATTTATTGCATGGGATAATAATTTTGATATTTGGGCTGACTGCGTATATTTTCATAGAGCTGAATATCCAATGGTAGTAACCTTCACTCCATTTATTATTATTGACTTCCCATTAACACCTCTTTTTGCCGATCGAGCAAACAGCGGCAGATTAGGAAATGACATATTGATATCAAAGGAGGTCGGAGTAGTTTAATGAAATGTTTCCATAGTAAAACACTCTACATCTGAATGGAAATGTGGATTGAGTGTTACTTTAAAAAATACTGAGATACGCAATGAAACGTGAACCATGTTTTGAATGAAGTACATGAATATCTCAACGCCTTTTTTCTCTCATCCTCCCTTTCAATGCCCTTACACCACCAGGAATCAACAAATTCCACTGATTTCTCCTTCCCTAATTCGTATTCGATTCTTATGTTGAGGGGACAAAGGATTTGCCAGTATAAAATGCCGGGTGGAGACCACATTTTTCGGTGGTATAATTAGATGGTAGACCACATTACTGGTGATGTAAAAGGAGGAGGGTGAGGAAGAGAGGGGAAGGAGTCGTAGGGAGGAGTGGGTTAGGTAGGGCATAGTTTGCATATACCACGATTACAGAGGAAGGATGTGGGTATGAAAACAACAGGGGTTTTGGAGAGGGGCTTCGTGGATCTGTAAATATCGGATAAGTTGGCAGGATGCCGTTAGGTGATTGAGGGAGGCTTAGAGAAAACGTTGGTGGCGGAGGCGTGGTTTTACAAGGATGGGATAGAGGTAATTCGAAATGGAATTAAAGGACTGTACTCCTAGGAAATAGGTAGGTAATGCAAATGAAGAGGATGTGGGAGTCTTTAGTGGGAGGAAGTTTTGTGGAGTAGGAATCGTTCTGAATTTTTTGATCAATGAGAGATTCTTTTTCTTGGTGCCTGTGGTTTTACTTGTCACGCCTGTGACGTCTTATTGAATACATATATGGAAGTAATACACCCTACGTGGAAAGCAAAAGTTGACTCAGGATTTTCTCTGAAACGACATGTTAACAGAAACTCCCTACTTTATGTAGGCGATAAAATGATTGTGCACAAGGATGTTCATTAACGGAAAAAAATAATAAAGACATTAGGAAGGATCAAGGAATATAATTTATTAACGAGAGGATTAATTAAAATAAAAGTAGACGGTGCAACCATTTACATTGAATGGCAGAAAATAAATTACGAGCAGCAACTCTAAAGTATAGGCGGTAAGTATGGGTGCGGAAAATACGTGTTCCGTAGCAGGCAAAATAAGGTCTAATACATGATGTGTAGATTAAGTCTACAATTTATGAGTAAATGCGATGTGTCAGATAACGCCATAGGCAGTTCATTTTCTTTGAAACGAATTACGTTAAGCCTAGTGTACGGTGCAATGAATGAATGAAAACAAAAAAGTCTTAAGAGCCTGATATTCATTTGTGAAATATTGTACAAACCAACTTTAGCGTATATGGCACGCGATAAGTTCACACCAGGCCCGCAACACTAGTCCAACTTCAAGGTCAAATACCGCATGCTCCTCAGGCCAGTAGGGAAAAACTAATGTACAGTCTCGATAGCAACGCACTGTGAAACCAGGTGAGTGCCACTTTTGCAAGTATTCCAAAATTAAGTACACAGGGCCAAGAAACAAAACCTTATTGCCAAAAACAATAAGAACAATTCTTGCATACGAAAAGACTAGAGGTATTCATGCAGAAAACAAGTTCATTTGGGTAATTTCATGCGAGCTAATATTTATCAATAAAAAGCTATAACTGATTCTCAATAACAATATTATACAAGTCACAAAAATGCAGAATGATGATATTTTATTATAAAAACGTTTTTCCAAATTGTTTCCTTTAAATCACATGATGCTAATGGTAAGAAAATAAATTACACTTACATTTTCTTTTTGCCACCTATGCTGACCGCGTACCGAGAACTCGCTACAATTGTAGTGATGGCGTAAGTAATGCATCTCCATCCATGACTATGCACAGATTTGCTGCGAGCAAATTCCCTCCAGGTGGCGACCAACTGCAAAAATGGGATACACGCATTTGAGCATATGGTCAGTATAATATTACATCCTAAGAAGAAAATTGCTTGCATTGTTTAGCGTTGCTGACGGAGTCAGCTTCATTTTACTACTATTTTGTGCTGCTTTCTAGTCAGCAATAGTTCATGCCAGCATATTCACGTATGCTTAGAATATGCTGCTGTGCACATGGCCAACTGATGACATGAGAGTATTCTGATCATGTACGGATAAAGTTTTTCCTAGCATATTCTATGAGAATATTCTGATTATATGTAGAGAATATGCTTCCAATAATTTGCCGTGAATACATTATGCGCTTGTGTAGCAAATTTGTAAAATCATTAAGAGTATGTTTTAATATTACAAGACAAACCGTTGTAATTCCTACTAAGTGTTTCATTAGTGTTAGCAGAATCCTTGATGACTGATGTCTAAATATAACTATACGTATTAGCAATATAATGACATTAGTCACTGTATCTTTATCTTAACCATGAAAAACGTGGTCGCAACATTGCCACCTGGATTATATTACTAATTTGTTAAACTAAAATTAGCATTTAATCGCAATAATTGTGCATTTTTCTTTGGTTCTCTCACGAAAATCTACAACGAGAATATCATGAGCATCTAAAGTGAATATTCTGCCGAACATGTGCCATGGAAACATTCTGAGAATTTTTTCCAGAGAATATGCTATGAGGACATACAGAGCAAGTGCTAATAATGTTGAAGACCACATTATATTAAAATAATGTATCTTCAATGAATACACTGAGCAGAAATAAGTGAAGGTTTATAAAATGCAAATGAAAAGTGCTTTTTTATCCACGATGTCAAAACATCACAATGAAGATTATTTGCTGATGACTGCATAGTCTATCGTAAAATAAAAAATAGAAATGATGAGTACACCCTCCAAAAAGACCTTGAACAAATTCACCGTTGGTCAAATTGTAACAAAATAAAAATAAACAGCAATAAAAGTGTGCACATTCAATTTTCAAATAAAAGGGTAAGTGATAAAATTGACTATAATTTAAATGGAGACGTAATAGCCAAGTCAGATAGTTGTAAGTACCTGGGCGTCGTGTTAACAAAGGATCTGGGATGGGCGCCCCACATAGAAAAGATAGCCGGGAGAGCGTTTAAAAACCTCCACTACGTGATGAGGAACATTAAAAAATGCACGAAAAAGGTAAAAGAGCTGGCATATTTCACAACCGTTAGGCCAATGCTTGAGTATGCCACAAATTTCTGGGATCCCCATGATAAAGGAATGGCGTGATTGCATGCGGTTGAGTGGGACCACAATAAGGGGAACCGTCCTTACAACCTTACTTCAGACGCTGCTGGAACGGGCTCGATCATAGACGCGGCCGCAAAGGCCATATTCAAGGGTAGAAATAAGTGAGTAATGTGAGTAGCTTGCCTCAAATACAGAGAAAATAACGTCTATGGTAAAGAAGCGGCCGATCCCCTAACACTGCACTTGAAGTAAAAACGAGGAGCAGGGAAATCGACAAGCAGTGAATGACAGCGGTATATTTTCTTTTGCATTATCTAAACCTTCATCATAGGTTGGTGTTTTTCCCTGTCCTCATGCTAATTCTGAGACTAGGTGTTGCCTATTGGCTAGATGCCAGTCCGTCCTTTGTCATTAGTCCAATACAATAGGCACAAACAAACCTGTTGCACATTTTTCACGAAAACTACTTTTCGTCATATTCCAAATGAGGTAGGTACCTAATTTTACGGTATATACACAAGGCTTGGAAAAGGTCCAAAGGATGGCAGCAAAGAGAGCTTTGAGAGAGTTTTGGGGAGACGAAAAATACCGATAGTGTCAGCAGCATGTTAGAAGAATTGGGGTGTAGTCCACTGCCAGATAGAAGGAAATTAAATAGATTATTGGGAATTTTTAAATGCTACTCAAAACATCCAGCCTGGTTGGAATTGGAGAAGAGGCTGGAACCACCAAATTTGGGAAAAAATGACCACCCGCTGAAACTAAAATTAAGGAGGCAAAAACGAATACTGCCAAATACTCCTTCTTAAATTGTGGGGTCCTGGAATGGAATGAATTACCAGAAGAACTCACAAAACCTTTACCAAGAAATGTAAATATTTTTTAAAAATTGTTACTCATAAAAAACGAGAGGAGTGTTTGATGTTGTATGTAGGTATATGTATTTTTTAAACCTTGTTATTAATTTTATTTCAACCGAAACAAATGATATATTGCCACCAGACAATGTCTAATTGCAGTATCAGTGTAATAAATAAATAAATAAACATAAGTAGCAATTCATTAAATCGTGATAGCATGCACCAAAATGGGCTGGTATGTGTCGCCATGGTATAAAATCTAGAAGTTAGTTTTCGCATTATTATTTGAAGGGAGAAATGATATGAAGGTGACCCCACAAGATGTAAGTATTTGACTTGAGTGAGCGATGATATTGCACCACGGATGATACTGGTAAGCAGCTTTGGTGTATTGATAAGCTTTAAGACGAGTTTGTCTGTTTATCCTAGATCGTACCACGTTTTTATCCCAAGGATCGTGCTAAGTAAGTGGTAAATCAATTGTCCAGCGATCAAATACGTAGCGTTACTTTTGTAATGACGATAGCATTCAATAAAAATCTCTACGTTAAAATTTAAACTTGATGAATTACACTGTTTCGTGACTGAGAATGCAGAAATATAATTGATAACTCCTGTGTTAAATTAATTCACTGACCATATTCATAGCACATACTAAGGGACATAGTGCAATGAGTGTGCTGTGATAACATGCTTCTTGAATTAAATACTGCCACATGTATGCTCTGAGCGCATCCTCAATACTACCAGTGCTGCCAAAGCGTTCCGTAATCAACTGGCAGTGCTACGTAGTGATCAATGACATCAGTCAATTTATGACGTTTACTAATTTAAAATCTACTTCCGCTATTCCTGCTCTTGGACTTCTGTAGCGGCAGTAAAGGCGTTGCTATGGTAACAATTACTATTAAATGGCGAAAAAATTAAATCTATAGGGTAAATTAATAAAATGAGGAGAGTTGCAAGCAACTGCTTCGCAAGTTTCAGTGTTTATATCGGTGAGAGAGAGGTCTCCATGCACTCAAATAGCCATTAGCACATAATTATCACATAATTGTCAATGAAACGCATTTTACCTCAAATTGTTTTTAAGTATGTAAGTATTTACAGTAAATAAAGTACTAGTTAATCGTACGGATGAATATTTCACTTGAATAAAAGCGTTAATTTAATTATGGGGGAGGTAAAGCACTACAAATAAAAAGAAGTAGAGACGTAATTATATTTGCGAATGGAAGCAACTTTGAACTGATTAGTACAACTGGCCACAAAGAAAATCAGGGCTTGACAAATATGTTCGAAGGCTTGCTTATAAGCCCAAGGTAAAAAATAGTTATTTTTATTTCCATAATGTTATTTTTAACAAAGATTTGTTTCCTAAAATATGTAGTTTTTCTCCATTTTCACGTATCTGACGCAAATCTATTTTAATCTCATCAGAAAAAGTAATGAATCAGAGATTAAGTTGCATAAAAGATAGGCAATGGAAATTTGCATTTTTTAGAATGACTTTTGTGAATGTTATTTGAATTTGCATGAAGAATTAACGAATTGTAAATCACTGATCATAATTTATCACAACAAAAATAGGCCATATTGAATTTCATGCATGCAGTAAGATACAGCTGACTGATCCTAAAATTACATGCTAATGCAATACCAGCGGTAATGCTTCACGTTCCGTTTTACTGCAGCACAGTCAGTACTGACAGTAAATTCCGGAACGTAACCTTAACATGTCTTCCTGGAAAATTCTCAGCATATTCCAATTGGCTGACAGCCTATGCTTAGCATATTCTCAGCACATAATTGCCGACAGCGTTAAGTCCAGGGACGTGTCTATTTACGTAGTACTATTCAAAATAAAAGTCCATGTTCGTCTCGATTAGATAAAAAGTCTATCAATTTTTTAATAAAAAACTTTGTACTTTTCCACACTTTATTTAAAAACTGCGACCGGTTTCACCATAATATAGCATCTTCTGGCACATTTTGAAGCTTAGGTCATACAATATATACCCAGAGAAAGTTAAAAATGGTGGGGGTTTGAAATGGAGGAGAGAGGCGGCTGGGGCGTAGCAGAGTGAGAAGGGGTAGTGGAAAAAAACGAGAGGAAAGGAAGGAAAGTGAATGGGGGGATGACAGTGGGAGGAGAGGAAGGTCACCAAGTTACACTGTTTTCTATTTAAAAAAAAGGAAGATTGGTTAAACCCCCAGCCCAAAAATCTGTGACTGAAGGGAAAGGAAAGTAGGCTAAGATCTGCCGAAACAATGATTCAAAAAAGGCCGCGAAGTGAGGAGTTGCAAAGAAAGGACCCCAGAGGAACCTCGGGTGCGTTTATAAATGGGCAACAGACGGAGGGTTGTGAGGGGAGGGGTTTGGAAGGGTTCCTAGCAACCGTAAGTGGGGACAGGGAGAAGGGGAGTGGAAGGGTTGGAGAGGGAATAGGATGTGGGGGAGTGACTTTTGCAAATATGGAAATATCGGAAACAACGGAGAGGAATGCATAAATACATGGTCATTACACAGATTAAAATTCTGTTTTTTTTGCAAGCACACAAATTTCTAAATGTTTCAAAGCGTCCATTTTTAGGCCAATCGGTAACATATGTAGAATCACAGGTTTAAAGCACTCCTGTGGTTACACTCTAATAGATGCTGGGAAAATAGGGAATGGCCATCAGCATTTTTGAGTGAGCGTTCATGCTCCTTAATGTGTTGACATTTAATATGTGTTGACCCTTCCAGTTTGTAGAATGTGAAGAAAGTGTATGTGGAAAAGGGGGTAAGGAAAATGATAGGTAATGCATGGTGTAAATTAGTCAAAATTGCGGTAAGTGGAGAGAAAAGTGGAGAGAAAATAGTGTATGTGATGCATAAAAAGCGAAAAAAATTGAATTAAAAATTGCTGTAAAAGAGACAAGCGGATGAAGTTATTGAGCTTCGGATTGATTTTGAGGGCATTAAAAAGTTATTTCGGACATGAGTAAATAGAAATAATCAAGTTGATAGCAGTTAATTACATGCAATAAAGAATTAACCTCATGAGATCGTGTGAATTGAGGGGACGCAAGGATATGGTTTCCTAATTATTAGGCGACAACGCATGAAAAAGGTATTAAGTAAAATTGAAATAAGGACTGAGAGAATATAAGAAAATGGGAAGGTTGCTGCCGTATATGGGATATATGGCGCAATTCTGAAATGCGGGTGTTAGCTCCTTATTTGTCACATGTATGAATTGTATATTTTATCTTTAAAAGCTTCTGTTGTTCCAACAATTTGCCATATTTATCAATGCATATATAGTTTCAATGTACAAAAGGGAGGGTTGGAAGACCGAATGTAAAATTATATAGCGATTTGTTTACTGGGAATTTCAGGAAAAGTTTTCTGTTAATCAACAATTAAAGAGTTTCGAAAATTGCTATTGACAGAATTTGGGGTGCTCAGCGTGGGTTTATCCAGTTACCAGCGTTCAATTCAGCATATGCTAGAAAAATGGAAGGACGGCCGAATGGTTTTCTTAATTGTTACTCCTCATTAATTATGTTGTATTATTTAAACATTTTAATAATGTAAGAAATATAATTTTCATTTTTTTAATCATAATGGGATATACATTACCCTCAAAGATTTTTTGTGAATAATACACTTTTGGCGGTTTTGTCTTCAATGTAGAAATTTAGTTGTGAAATGTAAACAGAAAAGAAGGTGTACAGTATCAGTATATTAGTTCATAGTTCAATGCAGTAGGACTTAGTGTTAGAAATAGTTGAGTCATGAATGAATGAGGGTTTGATGATCCAGTAATCGACATTATGAAAGGAGTAAGTTCTTTGGTTTGACTTTACAGTGAGAATGGATGACAACTGAATAACGAATCATATTTATGATAGAAGAGTCAATGAGGTGAGAGGAAGGGCTAGACCGAGAATGTCAAGTTTGAATGTAGTAGAAAAGACTCTAAGGAGAAGGAATATTGGAGTATTCAGAATAGGAGAGCGTTTGTGAAGCATTTCATGAGAGTAAGGGAAGCGAAAGTGGTTTCTAAGGATAGAGCATTTGTAGGAAATTATTAAAAGGCAGCCAGTTTTCTTGGACTCTTCCTACCTCAAAAAGGAAAGGAGTGATGTGTATATATGTAAAGTAGATGAAAGTTACTTACCATTCATAAAAATACTAGATTTAACTTTAAGATATACGCTTTTAACATAAAAAAGAGACAAGGGAGAGAATGAGTTACGATAGAAGCCATACATAATTACCCCACTTAGTAGAAAATAAACGTTTCTTAAGGGGAAAGACTTTTTTTTCCATTTCTAATAACTTTTGGATGAAAAAGTCGAAGATATTTGAATGTCTCACCAAATAAAATGAGCCAATAAATTATAGCCCCAGCATTAGGAACTTGAATGAGGACACATGGTAAATTTCTTCATTATAAAAACTTTCAATTTTTTAATTTTACACTGTTCTTACTTGTGCCAATGTAAGTCCGGCTGGTGTAGTAGTTGAGGCTAAAGTTGTCGGGCAGCTCCCTAAGCTGAATTTTTGCCCAGAACACGATGAAATGAACACAGCGATTGATAATGAAATGATGGCATATTTATTGATCTTCATTTTCAATTGTTTTTCTCGGCAACCGCAAGATTAGACCTTCTCACTGAAAAAAAAAATGAAATATGCTTAGAGAATGTTCCTTGCTGTACTATTGGAACTATCAGTTATTAAATTACCCTGATAATAGTTACTCAAACATAGGGAATTGTAATTTGGTCATTTCATCACTGGTAGGATTTGTATAAGTTAAAAAAATTATCTAAAGAATTGAGTGTGTGAGTCTAGGGTGAGGGCGAAGGCTTCATGCGAGGTCATTTCACGACCGACTCCATCATTGACGTGAGGGTAATCATCTAAAATTCCGTGGTCCTGTAAAGTAGTGAACGTTCGTTTTCCGAATGCTTACGAACAATATAAAATGTGACCAGTTCAAACACCATTGGATATTAATCACTGATGTTTCCTTCATATAAAATTTACCAAGGTGCAAAGGAGGCCATTATGTATATGCATCACAAGTACCAGGACACCTTGTCTGTGTTTGCTATACTTCTGAGTGTACAAGAAATTTATACCCCGGAAGTTTTTCTATTAGAGTTTCTAGGGAATTGATAAGAAAAATCACCCTATCACAGGTTAGGAAAATATTGAATTTGATGGCACAGGCATCGAATTTAGGGAATTTTGTCTGGGTTATAGAAAGTAAGTGATTCAGTTATTTCCCATCCTACATCATAAAGTGGGGGGAGTGTGGTGGCCAAGTGGGTAGAGTGCTTGACTACTGATCGAAGGGTCCCGGGTTCAAATCCGGGTGAAGCCTTTGGACGCCCCCGAACATAACAACCTGCAGGGAAAGAAACTGGCCCCCTACCCTGAATGTTTGAAATTCACCCACCCTCAACTATCCAAACCAACCTTCGGGTTGAATCACTGAGTGATTATCAAGACCTCGACTGGCTTTAATGTCTTTGCCGAATCATTATTAAGCTCATGATGTATAAAGTTTGGGAATGTGTGAGCAATGGAAGAACATTTACAAATAAAACCATCATATTCCGCACAATATCCAATTGGCACTTGTGGTTTCGATGTTAAAAAAGCATCGTAAGAGCTGCAATATGCATTAAAATAGAATTTGTATCTATAATATAAGGAAAACGTTGGAGGGTGGAAGGGAAAATACGGCAGTTGAGTTGAGTAGGGTTTAGTTATTCTTCTCATATAAAACATATACATATGTATGTATATATATATATATATATTTATTTATACATAATATCTTCTAAATAAATTCATACAGACGTATGAAACGGAAATGGATAGGAGCATATAAAAGGACGAACATAGGGTTTGGTGGGGAAGATGAAAATGTGTCTAATCCAGACACATAAAATTTCACCTGACCTGGGATTCGAACCCGGATCTGCCGATTTTCGGCCAGGTATATCACCAGTTACACCAGCCAGTTCACTCAATCAACTGCTTAATTCAACGGGGTTTTATGTCACAATCCATGTCCAGCTTGAGCGGCCAAGAGATGGCACGCGGGGACTGTATCACCCACCATTTAGGAGACAAATGTACTCCCTTCATTGATCCCATTCCTAAACATACCGCTCCCTATCGTAAAACCTTAAATAAATATTTCTCTCTCTATATATTAAAAGCCCTACCCGAATCAGCAACAAATATCGAATTGAGGACTCGCCAGATGGCATTCATTTGGATCTTAAGAGTATTTGAAATGCCCGTGCTAAATTTGGCCCACTGACCAATAACCACCCCTTCTTCCCGCTCCCCACCTGTCCCCTTCCCTTCTCCAGTTCCACCTGCCCCCTCCTCCCCCCCTCCCGAGGTAACAGACCACTAGTTAGTCTCTTGTCACCGCCGATGACAGCCTCACCGTTGAAACGTCCCGTAAAATATTTTGTGAGCGTCGTTTTTATTTCGTGTGCCTGTGTTTTAAAAACTATATTTATATTTGTTTTTATATATATGTATATATATATATATATATATATATATATATAACAGGGGAGGCGTGGGTGCTTAGGGGCCCGGGCCGCTGCACGTCCGGTGTAGCCCGGTTTTTGTAACCCCCCTCCCCCCTTTTGAAAAAATTTGTGCGTTTAATAGCGTTTCCGGTCGTAAAGGGTAAAAGGTTTGCTAGAAGAACGTGAAAACAAATTCAATAGAGAGAAGAGGATAAGGGTTTAGTGGCAATAGAAATGAGGTAGACGCTTTCAGTTATTAAGCAATTTAAAAGCTTGGAGATTTTGAGTCGGTCCAGAAAAAATAGTTTATTTGCATAAAACAGGTATGCTTTGACTCGTTTACCAACTACCTCTTATCTCGTTCTTTAGGTAGTGTAAGTCCTCGCCTCATCAATTAATTAAAATACTGTTTGAATTCCAAAATTTAATTCATCGAAAATGATAAAGGCAGTGACATTTTAAGACGTTCTGGCGCATGAGAAGCCGTTTATCTCAGATACTTCCCTGAAAAAATTATGAATCAAGAAGATAAGTCTGAATTCATATGCTTTATCCGCATAAGGAAAGGACAATTTCTCTAAAGGTTGTGCTAATTTCTATTTTCGTGACTCATTACCGCAACAAGTAAACAAATTTATTGCAGTATAAATCATGGCTTTTGTTGTTCTAAATCTGGTGATCAAGAACATTGTATATTACTATTATGCCACGATGTGACTCTCATTCCTTTGCAATATTTTTGTCGGTTCTTGTTCAAAGCCTTATGGTTATGGTAAATATATAACATTTTGGTTTAACACTAGAGGGGTTGGGGTTTCACACTATCTAGAAGGACGGGCTGGGGTCATTTTGACCCATAACGTTCTTCAGCATTGACTAGCAACTTTTTTCTCCATGTACTTTTTTTATCACATGACATTAAGAAGGCTTTATCCAAACATTATTTGCATTAACAATTATTTTAAATAATTAATTGTTAATATTTAAAACGATTTCAGTTTATCCTCTTCAGCAGGGTTCATATTAGGCTATTCTCAAGCATAGAAGTTTTAAAATAAAGACAACTGGCTGAAAATTGTGCATATTTAGATAAATATCCTTTTATTTGATAATTAATAATGTCACTAAACCTTTTTCAAATGAAAAATATGCATAAAAATCACATCCATACGCAGACATACACATGTACGCACATATAGAAAGATGAAAGACTCTTTTGCACATCTTGCACATATAGTTATTTTACAGCACAGTTTCCACGAACGCTTCAATTGCATTGAGGACATTTATTGGCAGTTTTGTTTTTTTTTCAATTTTTCAAAAGTTTACAATGCTTTCTTTTTTGACACTATGGGGTAGTAGCGTGCGATTCCCATAAAGATGAGGGTTTCGTTTCAATTTACATACCCACCACTTCTTCTTCCAATCTTTGAGTATACTTCTTTCTACTTATTTAACTATTCGTCACTTCTACCTAGCTATTATTTAACTTTCTATTCGTCTCTTCTGCTATCCGCCTGGTAGCCACATTCCTTTCCGGGAAATCCCCAAGGTCCTAGGAGTAAGTGAACGAGGCTCGCCGTCAGCCACAACGGTAAGGAAATGGTACATGGCCACCTGCGATAATAGGAGCCGACGACACAAAGAAAGCATACGCGAGTTATTCAGCGTCGGAAAATGTACCCACTAATCATATGAGGGACAGAAGCAATAGGCTTTTCTGCTCTCATACAAGTCAAAACTCTTTCCTTCTCCCTTTTGCATCCCACGGAGTGATTTCCCTAAAACTAAAAAATAGGGGATTCGGAAATGATTTTACAACTTGAGCACTACATGGCTCTACACGGCTTTCAGAAGTATTGTGCCGACACTTCGGTGATAACATAGGTCTGAGTGAACGTGTGTATCTCTAGTGAGAGTTCAAAACAATTTGGCGAGCGATGGTCAAGATTATCCTTTTCCATTGTCGCACTACTGGCCGCTGTAACCTCTCCTTCTGGGAATGGAAGCAATGCTGATCACATTCCTATTATATAGCTCTCATATTTTACGCTACATATTTTAATAATGAATATGATAATAATTTATACAAAGGCAGAATGAAAGTGACATATTTTCATTCCTCTGGCGATTTCAATTGTAAGTCAATTTCAAAGCGTTTTGTAAGTAAAACATTTCCGTAATTTTGGTAATCCGCAACTAGAAGAGCTCCGCTATCAACGAATGGCATTCAAATGAAAAATAAAGGCTTCAAGTACTAATCCAAATTTGCGCTGATATATTTTGGTTAATTAAAAATAAATATCAGTGATTAATAGGAGAAGATAATGGTGAGAAAACTTGACTCCATTACTGAAAGAAGTAATGGATCAAAATGACCAGCCATCCTTCTACGTATAACACTAATTAAAAAATTATCAACAATAATTACGAAATTTTCTTTCCATATTAGTTAAAAGTAAAAATATAAAAAGTCACAAAATTAAAAAAGAATATATTCACAAATAAGTAGTTAAATTTGATTTTGAACATGTGTTATGCGTCAAAATGACCCAACCCGTACTTCTAGTGGTAAAAAATACAAGGTATGCTATTCATCTCTATGTAGTGAGCTTGTATAAAGCACGTGTGTAACTAATGTAGGACTTCATGAGCGTGATATTGTCCAATGTTTTAGCTTAGGAATTTAAATCGGATTCCGTTGGTGATAGAAATGGAAAAAAAGAAATTTTCAATTAACTTCGTCAAAAATGTGACACCTGCAGACCACTTTTAGTGCAAGGGTAAAAAACCACTTTGGCTACTAAAGGTAAAATAACTCAGAGCCCTAAGGGGCCATTCAAGTATTACGTGAGTTTATTTTGGCAACTTTTTTAACCCCCTCCTCCGAAAGACAAGGTAACAAGGCCCCTACTTAAGAAAACATAATATTTCCTGAACCTCTCCCCTCCCTATCTTTCGTTTGTTGTCACATATTTTTGGAACCATTCACGTGTATTGGCGATTCCATATCCAAGAGTGCAAACATTGATCTTACCACACCGCCGGTTATTATATTACATTTACAAGATCATAGGCCCTTTTGAGAAACGTATAAATATGAATTTTTAGTCAGATATCGATAACGATTTTCGATATTTCGCGATTCAAAGTAACGGCGCGACTCGCAAAACATTAGATCTTCTCAAATGCGATGTCTCCAAACTAATGAACGCAAGGAATTTATCATACCTTTTTCTATAGTTTAGCATAAATTTAGGTGTTCTACCGCAGCGGTAATCTTACAAAGTAAGATTTTTCGTCCGACGATATTTTAATAAGTTAGTAAAAATACTATCTTGGAAGTAACTTAAATATTACTTAAGATTGTCTCAGACCCCCTCCTCCCCACCCTATGCAAGACAATGTAAGAAAAGCTCAACACCGCTCCCTCCTCATACCGTCTTACGTAATGCTTGATGCACTCTAAGCCAATGCACTCTAGCCAAAACATACATACTTTTTGACCAACCGTGAGTAACGAATAATTTTTGAGATTAGTAATTTTATGAACTTACTTACCGATGAAATGTTCCTATATTAATGATCTCTGCTCTGACGAACGATCTCTGGCAAACTCCGGTCAAAAAGAAGAACGACTTCTTTTATACTTTTCCACGGGAAAGACACGCCCCAGCTGAATTTTTTGAACACCTTAATCAACCTTTCCAAATTTCTCCTCCATAGGCTCCGCCTCGGCATCTCTCCCTACTACGTCACGATTGGTCGTGACTCCCCGCCTCTCCCCAGCCAACCTGGTCACTCCATCCACTTTCCCCTTCCCTCAACCTGGCCCATCTATGATCACATCCCTTGAGGCGTAAGACTGCGCATAGCTTTGCAGCATCGCCACACGGGAGTCCACAAGGAAGTGGTGGGGGCGTGATTTGAATCGAAACCCCAGTTTCCGAGTAGTCCCAAATTCATTTTATTTCCACATAAGACTTATATTTCCCACGCCAAAAAAAAAAGCCAAACACAATCTTAAGTTTTACATATATAACACCACATTTTGAACTTTCCTTATTTCCTGAATCTAACGCGTCGTGGAATCACCTGGTAGCAGAACCTCGAAAATATTACGCACAGGTCATTGATAAAATAAGGAATAATTAAAACTCATACACAATACTCGCTCACCGGAAAGTATGTTTATTCACTGGTACACAACAAATACAGAAATTACAAGATAAATACTTAGGTAACTTAAAGTCACCTTAAATTTAACTATTCCAAACATACCATTTATAGGTACGAAGGGAAAATGTAATGTGACAAATTGCTTAGCGAAAATAATCTTAATTATTTTGACTGGAAAATGAATCTGTCACAAAATCAACTTGCTTAAACAGCTTACATGTATAAGAGGACATGACACTCTTGGAGCAAATACTATTGCGAAAGCAAAGGGCCACAAACGGACTTACTCAAACACAAGTTCAGCAGAGAAGTTATATGTAATTATATGTTATTAGTTCACCATGCCGTCAACATCACAACGATACAAGATCAACTTATTTGAATGCAGTGGAAAATGCTTGAAGTTTAAACATACGCGAGGAATAATTTATCGCTGGTGCAGTGCGTCTTCCTCGATCAAACCATTTCATTAGGCATAAATTCTTCATGTAGAACGTTAAGGTGATACGTGAAATAGAAACAATTACTGGGTGAGTTACTTCACTCATCAAATTGTACATTCATTGCAGTGTTTGCCCATACAGAGCTTTTTTGAAACAATAACATGATCACAAATTTACACATCTTCTTCCAACACTGATCACGTCATTAACGTGAGAGCGATGAGCTTTTGAAGCTCCATTTGTAGCAATTATAGTGTCTTCCTCGCCGTGGTGCCAGCAATTGACAAAATTGTTCTACATTCCAGCATCAGGAATATTCGTCCGGTACAGGATATAGCCGATTTATCACACCTAGACTGCACACAAGTTGCTGTTAGTCACAACATCTTCGAACAATCACTTACGATGTCATGTAAATTCATCTTCGAAGTATGTACTTGACGTATTTCGAACACCATCATTGGTGAAATGACTGTTAGCGTTATACTAATTCAACACAGCTGATTCCACGAAAGCGAAATCCTCTTGTTCACACGTTCATTGATGTCTCACCACAGTAAATAAACAAAATGTTTTTCAACATTCGATGTATCCATGATAATGTGCCATAAAAACTTTTGAGTTGCAACTGGCAACAACATCTAGCCGATATGGCTATCCTCCACCTTGCGCATGATTGGACACAATGACAAAATTAAGAAAAAAACTTTTCCTAATTAATAAAACAACATGAAAATATTAATAATGAGCATTAAGTCAATACATGTGATACAAACTTGAACTATATATTTTAAATAATTTGAAACTTCGAATGCAAAGGAACAGAAAGGCCCCATTGAGAAATAGGCTATAACAGCGCCTCTATGCTTCAACAAGGAAACCATGGCCACAATCAACTGTGATCTTCCCTAATCGATAGAGTTTCCTATACGAGATATCGCACTTTCGTTGCACGCCTGGTACGGAAGTAGACATACGCAGCGTGACGGGAAGCGGCAGGGCAATTCCACGAAATAGGAAACCTAAGTCAAAATTTTTTTTACTTAAATCCCTTATGTATAATATGTTTTTTTTAAAGCTAATAATGTCAGCTTTTAATTTCTGGTATTTATTTTATGCATTTAATCCATAGTAAAAAGTTATGTTATTTTAATCTTAAGTCTTTTTTACAGTTTTCCTCTTTCGTTTGAGCAGTCGTGCCAAATTTCAAAGCTGGCGATGCTGAAGAAATATTTATCAAACAAAATACAATGTTTTTGGTTGATTTATGGACCAAGTTAAAAGTTTTTGTAACTTAAAATATTTTCGTTACCTTGGTTATCGTGGTAAAATTATTTAAATTTTAACTACATGCTATTCTACGTCCGACACCAAAAAACTAGTTTTAGTTTTATAGCAGTTCCAAAATATTTTTTTTTACGAATGAAAACACCGTTTTAAAGTAAGTTATTGTAGAGCTTACAGAACCTGTTACTAAAAATAATTAAACTTCCAGAGGTTTATTGTAATTTTGGTGTCGGACGTAGGAAAAGAAGTCTACGTCCGACTCTACGTCCGACACCAACTTCTGGAAGTTCTATTTTTGATTGATTTCTATTGTTTTAATTCAATATTTCATGAAATCAAGCAACAATAAGTAGTAGAAAATCTAAAATTAAGCACGTAGCTAACCTGAATAACATATAGGTGCAATAAAAAATGATGGAACCTTATTTAATTTAAACCACATTTGATTATAAATATGAACTTTTTGTCTATTGTTTTTCCAATAAACTCATAATCGTAATGATACTTTTCTTCTTCCTCAAAGTCCTCAAAACAGTAAACAACCGTATCTTAGTAACATATTGATAAACATAGCATAAAATTCGTTAAATGTTTGGGTTGCTGATACTCAACAGATTTATGCATTATTAGTTTTCTTGATTGAATTGAAGTTGCATATCAGTTTCCCAGTTTTGGTTTAGCCAACTTTTATTACGTGTTGGTGGTTTGGAATCTAATTTAAAAGGTAAGTTTTCTTTCATTATTACTAGGCTAATTTTATTTGAGGCGGATTAAAGTCGATGTTTAAACAAAAATTTGAATTGTAAAATTATTAACAAACTCACACATGGAACATCACACAGCAACTTGTTGAAAATACAATTTTTTTAACCCATACATAGTGTCCAAACCAAACCCATAGTATTATGTACCGCAAGAAAATTTATTAAAATTGTAATCTAGGCCTAGGCTTACAAAAGTTACAGAAATTCTTCGTTTTCAGTGAGAAAATGCCTCTAACAAATAAAGAGAAGATGGCTCGCAGAAGGGCAGGAATAAATGCTGACCCAAAAAAAAAAGCTACAGAGTTGGCAAAGGATCGGTTAAGGAAGAAGGCCTCAAGAGAAGCCAAGCTCCAGAATTCAACGGAAGAAGAAATTGAAGATCAGAAAAAGAGAGGACGAAAGAGATTCAAAAAGTGGTACGATGAAACTAGAAGGAAAAATGAGGCTGTTTTTAAGACTTCTGAAAAAGTATCGCCCTACCGATGTAAACAGACAGAAGGTAAGGCTATTAAAAGAGTATGCAGCAGCCTTCCAAATTCGCCAAACAAAAAGGCTTACATTGTGAAGTGTTTGGCTAAACAGTGTGGTTTGGAGCTAAAAGAAACACCATCAAGTTCACCAACAAGCAACGATACAGATAATGATGATGATAATAATAATAATAAGGTAATAGTAGAACTCTACAACAGTGACATTGTGACTTGGCAGGCTCCAGGTCGAAAGGACCGTGTCGTATACCGAAATAAAAATAAACAAGGAAAAAAAGAAAAATTTACTGTTCAAACACGATACCTAGTGATGAGTTTGAAAGAAGCTTGGACAGTCTTCAAAGAAAAAAACCCAGATGCAAAGATAGGACTCTCAAAATTTTGCAGTCTACGTCCTAAACATGTTAAGTGCTTCTCGGAGATTCCGCACAATGTTTGCATTTGCTCATATCACGAGAATGTCCGCTTTCTGTTAACATCCTTAGATCCACACACAGGGCTTACAACCAATTTCAGAACATTTGTAGACAAAGTTGTATGTGACTCAGAGTCAAAAACCTGCATGGCTAGAAAATGCAAGAACTGTATTGGTATGATAGGTCTTTACAAACCAAAAAGTGACAACGAACCCTTGAAGTACATGCAATGGCAAAAAGTTGATGGACTAGTTCAGAAAGTTGAGGTGATAAGTTCAGTTGATGAAGCTTTTGAAGAGTTGGAAAATCAATTGAAATATTTTTTGATCCACACTTATATTAAAAGAAAACAGGCTAATGAATTTGAAAATATTAAATCACGAGTAAATGGAAGTGAAATTTTAATCCAGGTGGATTTTTCTGAAAATGCAACACTTCTTCATCAAAATGAAATTCAGTCGGCCCACTGGAGCCATAGTCAGGCTACCCTGTTTACTACCTATGCCTGGATCTCTGAAGAAGTCAGCCAGAGCTTTGTCATTATATCTGACGACCTTAATCAAACAAAAAATCAAATTTATTGTTACATTAACTTCCTTCTTGGACATCTGAAATCCATTTATCCTCAAATTACAACTGTGAACATTTTTTCGGATGGACCATCATCTCAGTTCAAGAACCGTTACATATTTTCTTTAATTCCTTTCCTTCAGAGCAGGTATGACATTAATCTTCATTGGCACTACTTCGCAACTTCTCATGGGAAAGGAGTAGTTGACGGGATTGGAGGAACAATAAAAAGAAGTGTTTGGAATTATGCAAAAGCTAATGAAGGAACCATTTTGAGCTCTGCAGATATATTTGCTGAAATAGCTACTCTCAGGAACCCCAACATATTAATCAAATTTATATCAAGTAATGATGTGCAAGAAAAGGTACATGAAGCACAGCAAGTCTGGGAGGCAGCAGTTCCTGTATCGGACACGCATAAAGTCCACTATGTTACACCGGCTAGTACGAAAAACTATGTGTTAGTTGGTGAAACCAGCAATGAAATAATAAAAAGAAAGGCAAAAATATTAAATTTTGATTCGGACAGTGAATAATGAGAACTAGAAAATACCAGGATTGAAAAAATGGAAGTTTTCAAAAGTTTATCAAAGAAAAAACTTAGATCTAAATCTTCAAGATCTAGTAGCTTTACATGACTGTCCCGTAATTAGATATATAAAATGTGTTTATGATGTATGAACTTATGAAATACTGATTTTCTGTGAACAAATATATTTATTCAATAAATACATGGTAAAAAATAAATTAATGCATAATTATACTACTGTATTCCTTATAAAACCGCACTTTATTTGTACATTCTACGTCCGACACCAAGAATTCTACGTCCGACACCTTATAATTTTTTTTATATTTATTAAACTACCAAATCAATGGTGTTGAAATTGGTACCATTTTAAAGGGTATGGTATCTTTTTTATCCAATATTTTTGCTGTTAGTATAACACAACAAAACTCACAGAAATTTTAAGAAGAATTTCTTCAAGTCAGAAATAGTTTTTGTGCACTCTACGTCCGACACCATGGTTTTGCATTAAGAAAAACATATGTAGATGATTGGTTTTGATACTTTATCTGTCAAAATGTTTCTAATAGTTTATATTTTTATTTGTAATGTTCAAAACTAATTTTTTTATTTGTAATTACATGAAAAGGTGAAAAACATTGAAAATATTTGTACAAATTCTACGTCCGACACCGTGGAATTGCCCGGCACCGTCAACAGAGGCAATCACCGCAATCCCCCTCCCCGCTGCCAGCGCGACCCATGGGGTGACCGAAGCATCGAATTCCCTCGCGCGCACATAAGGGACCCCCGCGGCGAAGGAGAACGAAGGTTGGAATACGCCGTCGCATAGTGGGATGAAATCGAAAAATGTTGGCAAAAAATAACTTCTTTCACAACTTATTTTGAGTAAAATAATGGAGTATTATGACTGTGTAATATCCAAGATACAAAATTTCAAAATCCGGTCAGCTCTGGGTGCATTTTTTTACCAAGTGATATCTTTTAAGTTTATAAAATAATAGCCCAAAACTGAAACTTTTTTTCCGAAACCTGTTCTATATTTTTTGCTCTCGATACGTTTTTAAGTAACATATTTTAAACTATAAAAAAGATTTTCATTGATTATTTTGTTGTTTTGTATTATTTTTGTTACCTTTTTACTAAACAATTTATATGTACTGTTTTTCATGTTTGTTTCCAGTTAAGTCGAAAAACACTTTGTTTTCGATGCTATCTAGTGGAGATATTCATACCAAACCAAAGAGTTAAGTCACTTCTACTGTGTAAGAAAATAAAATCTTCCCCCAACTCCCCCCTTCCACTTTGGACTAGTTATGTACGCTAAGCACCGTCCGTGTGTTGAGTTGATTCGCGGAAATTTTGGATTTTATTTTAGTTATCGTGAACTTGTTGAAAGTATAACAAAACTTTTAAGGAAATTCTGACGTATGCTTCCTCGGTGGATTATGATAAAGTGATGCTGAATGTCATCTGGTGTTCCAAGGCGATGTGTCTTGAAATGACCACAGTTTAGTGGACATCTTCAGGTCGAGTTGACTCAAGTCACAAGGTTTTTGTTGCAATTGTCATTTAGTTATATAAAATATATAATTATTTACAATATACAGATATAAAATTTGTCATATTTACAACAATAGCCTTAGGAATTTCTCCTCTTCTGGGTTTGTCAAAAACGATATTGCTCTTATTACAGACATTGAGCGTGTAGCTGATTATTTTTTAAAGAAGTTTTATTGTACAGGAACTCTTTTTCTTCCGGAATGGCTTAATGGATTGCAACAGTTTCATGGTTGTTTTGGCCGTCGGTTCTGCTGTCTGGTTCCGGATATGATGTCATCATTGTTCTGTGGATGAAACCAAGATTAATATGCATATTTACAAAGCCAGTCAGAGATTGTTGTTTATACAAGTTTAATATAGCAGAATCTAATATATAAATTGTTTCCCCATCGTCCAAACGGAAGCTGTAATAGGGATATTATTGCTTATGTTAATCATAAATTCATTTTTAATTTACAATTGGAAATCTATAAACAATAGCATAAGTCATCTATAGGCTGCAGTTAGAATATTATATCATTAAGAATATTAGATTAAAACAAATAACAATTGAAAATAATAAATACAGTAGCTTACGCAACTAATCGTCGGGGCAATGTCAAGAAAGTTTATGAGTTAAATTGATGTAAAATATATACACCGAAGCGTATTTTAGCAATGCAATACTATAGCATGAGATGCATCGACAAATTATTTTATGATATCATAGCCTGGCAATCAATCAGTTGTCCTCTCCTCGGCTGTGAACTGTGAGTTCCAAGAGTACACCGCCTGTACGGAGTACCCTATGACCTCACGTGCCGCTGCGTCCAGGTCACCGGCCGATGTCCACTCTATCGGGAGTAGGTTCGCCAGCTGCAGGCTGAGCAGGCGTAGAAGATTTAGAGATTCTCCTCCGGGTCGTCATCCTCTGCACCTGTGGAAGGAGAAGGGGGACGTCGCCGGAGTGGTTCCCGCCGCCGCAGTTGGCGCATTTGAGCGTCTCCGCCTTGAATTCTGTGGTGACTCGCCCCGCATCGTGCGCAGCGGAGATCTCTCCAGCACTCGATTGTCAGGTGATCGGACCCATGACACCTACGGTTTTGGACTGGCTGGGAGGGCTCAACGCAGTATTTCTTTCCGTAAGAAATGACACCCTTGTGAAGCAGCTGGTTGATTGATCCCTGGACCTTGGAGATTACCCTCACCTGGGTCGTTGGCCGTCCGGTCCGCCGCTCATTGATTCTATAAACCTTCAGCTTCTCGATGTCGTAGCCGGAAAACGACTGGCCCTCCCGGATGTCCTCCTCCGACGTACCCGTGTCCACTCCTCGGGTTACCACTGAAAAGGAGAAAAGGGGTTTCATGTTAGTGATCACCTATGCGGAAGGCTTGCGTACGGATACGCAGCACCTCTCGCCCAGTCCATGGTCCTCTTTTACTTTCTCCTTTCCCTTGAGGAGATGCGAGAGCATCGCGGGAATGCAAAGTCCCGCACGTCGTGAAGACGGACACCTCGGCGCAGAGTAGGTAAGGAAAGGTGCACATGAAGTGGGAGTGGAAGCATTTTTAAGTTATGTTCTTTGGTAGGTAGGCAATGAACACCTAAGTGTCATTACGAAGGGAGTGGTAATCAATGGACTGGGCCCAGGTAGAGGGGTTGGATGACGGAGGAGTATGTGCTGAAGGCGGAATGGGTTTGATCGTCTTGGAGACAGATGGAGAGGGTTAAGAGGACGTACGAGCGGACGCCGTGGACTTCCTCGTCGATGCGGGTCACGGAATCGAAGGGAAGACCCCGGTCACGACGGCTTTCATATTTCTTCTGGCCAGCATGCAACTGACGCCTGCGTTGTCATCCGGGGATTGGCTTCGCAGGCGTCATCGCACAGTGGTCCGGAATAGGAAAAAGTTGGCCAAAAATAGAAATAATAGTTCAAATTTGGGGAATACATGGTATTTAGGGTTTTGTGGATCCCTAATGATAAATATGAAGTCAAATATTGAATTTTCTTGAAAAAAAATGTTGGACACTAAGTGAAAGTCTTTAAACACGAAGTAAATGTCTCTTTCTAGGAAGTAGTAGTTTCTCCGTTGAGTTTGGACCGAGGTTCTTATAGTGTATCATTACTGTCACCGTATTTATTACTAACTATGCAGAAAATTCAATAAGTGAATAAATTATCCAGCAGAAAGTGCGAAAAACGCGTATTACAAGGAGTTAGAAAATCGTTTGGCAGCACTCAATTTTTAAACTTTTTCATTCAGTTTTGCTTAATTTAAATGCTTTTAGAAGAAAATCATGAAATACCATTGTATTGACATGCATGTGTAAAATTTACGGATTGATTGGGAGAATTAAATGAAATTTTTCCCATTTAAATTTTACCGGCTAACGTTGAGAATCAGTCGTTAGCGGCAGAATCGCTTTCCTATTCAAAAGAGGTTCTAATTTTTTTTCGCTCTTCTCCGTTAGGAACTGTTACTACTTTCTGCAAATAATTTTCTTGGCCGTCCACGCATAAGGTCAGGGTCTTCTAGTGACATTAAAAGAAGATAGCATGCATATGAGAACAAAAGAAATTCATCTCCATATTCGTAATGAACGTAAATAAGTGCACTTACGTTGACCCAACGGATCACATTTTTCTCTCTCATGTCTAAAAATTTATGGTCTCACAAATATGATCTCCTCACGTCTAACATGGCTTCTCTTAAGATAATATCAAATCACCGGAGGGTAATATATCTATTGACGATACGATTATTTTCGCGACTACCTTTCATCCAGGTCTTGATGCTTCACTGAAAAGCCTTCTGAAGTCGGCATACTCCATTATCTCCTCTTCACCCTCAACCTTCTCTCTTATACAATGACCTCCCGTGCTCTCCTTCCGTCGGTCTCCCAATCTCCAAAATAGTCTCTGAAGCCGCGAGATCCGTCAAACTTCACTTGCAAGTAGTGTTTCCAATCTCTCTCCAATTGGTTCTCACACTTGCAACAAGCCCCGTTGCCTCACTTGCCGTATCAAAACCTTTTCCCGTTTCTTCACTCCTTCCATGACGCATGTAACATATCAAATACTTATTTGGGGAACTTGCTCCTCGAGTAATGTAATATATCTCATAACCTGCGAGCACTGCCAGGCCTACTGCGTTGGCCTCGTCAGCACACCTTATAATATGCGAGTAAATAATCACAGGAGCAGCGTGATGCAACAGTTGCAGTTGCCTGTAGCCGAGCATGCCAACTCGCAGAACTTTTCCTTCAACAACTGGTTATATATGAAAATAATTCGCGCCCTCCCACCTGACACAAAAATAAAAGAACTCCGCCACTGGGAGCTGTCTTATATTTCCATTTTAAAGTCAACCTGCCCGCCCGGACTCAATCTTCGCTAGCTCCATCCCCTCCACCTCCCCTCCCACTCCAACCCCTCGAAATTCCTTCCAAACCAATTCCCTTTTCCCAACAACCATCCCCGTACCAAGACATTCCCTCTACTCTTAACTCCAGTGTGACACTCCTTAGTAGTGATCTCCTCCAGCTGAAGAAGGGTCCTTAGCCCGAAAGATACCCTAAGCAGTGGACACTGGTGTTGTCATGGATCATCATGGATCACTATTTAATTACATGAACATTTATTAATCACTATTGAAAGCATTGTTAACAGCATTGAGAGACAACAAATTATAAATTCTCACAAACTAGTGAAGTATGAACACAACGGTTGATAGGTGAGACATAGATGAAATAAATGCTTTCAACAATAGTAATTTAACTAAATACTACTCGATAAATGATAATGACAATTGTACACTGTATTTTCAGACGATGTTTATAAATTATTAACACATATTTTCTGCTTTCTTTATTCTTTAATTCATCTCACACGTGCAGAGCAGCTGCCAGTCCTGCTCTCTCTCTCCCCCTTAACTACCCATCTCTCCCACAAAAAAACATCGTAGGCAAAACATTTTAACAATCAACACAAAAATAAATGAAAACATGTAAACAAAAACTATACCAAATTAAATAAATTAAAAACAAATACCGAGGTACTGTTCAAACGCTACAGTCTTCCTCCGCCCTTTAAAGAATTATGTTCAGGAATATAACAAAAATTACATCCCTGGACAAAATATGGCTGCGAACTTTTGGGAGTACCTCTTGCCGAATGGCGCTACACCCCGAACACCGCTCTTGACCCCCAAACTACATGTCGCGGTCGAGTCTACTTTTTTTTCTTGATTACTCTCAAGTATTTTCCCTTTCCTTAGTTCATCTGCTACTTCCCACCCGTCACTGTCTCGTTCCTGCTTTTTAATCTTGTCAACTTTTTCTTTCTTACCCTTCCTTGACTTTTCTTCATATTTTTTTTCACTCTTTGTTTAACGAATTCTCTCTTGCTTCTTACCTGACCTTCCTACCTTGCTAGTTCTTTGATTTCATCCGTAAACTTATCATATTCTCTTTTATCATCTTCCATACCGTGTACCTCAACTTCCCCACCTTCTTTCAGTTGGAAAGTGACTTTACCATCCAGCAAAACTTTTTTTTTATCCTGAGGTACAGAGCCGTCTTTTCTCTCAAGCTATTTTTTTTGTATCCTTAACTTCTTCAGGAAGGTCCCTTTTATGTTCTTTTTCTTTTTACTCTGTCCATTCTGTCTCTGGACTCTTTTTCTTGCTCACTGCCATCTCCTTCTCATCAAGCCTCATCTTTCTTCCCTGTCTCCAGGTCCAGCATCTACATCAGATGTTTTACGATCAGTAGTCTCAGCTTGAAGCTGTCGATAATTTCCTTCCAGTGCTTTGATCTTGTCTTCTAGTTCTTGGATTGTATTTTCCTACTCTTCATTGCCCTTCGAAATTTTAAACAATTTTTCTTCCTCTTATTCTCTGCTTCTTGCAATAAATGATAGCCTTCGGTGAAGCCCAGTAATTCTTTCATTAAGTGTGAAAAAGTTAATCAACTGATCACATTGATCTCTGGAAAAACAGTCATCCTTAGTTCTCTTTGCTGCTCCGGTCTGCACCACATTTCTCCAATGCCTTTTTTATTGTTTTCTCTACATATTTCGATTAGCCCTGCAGTTGCATTTCCCAAAATGTATATACCCCGATCTAATTCATTTGGCAAAACCACAGCTTTCCCAAATAGTCTGCCAAATTCCTCAATTACTTCTACTTGAACAATGGAAAAATATCGATCGTGTGCCTCTAGAACTTGTTGTATCCGCACTGTTTTTCCCATATACATGTGCGGAGAAACATATTTCTGGGCCATTATGTCAATTGTTGCACTCGTATACAATATATTCATTAGCTTTCCATTTATAATTCCAAAACTCAGATATTTCCCAATTATATTTTCACTATTCCCACATTTTATGAAATTGAAAAATTCTTTTCCTTCGCTAGCCTTTTCCATTTTCTTTGTACAAGCCGCAATTAAGTGTTGCGTGGAGCCACATCCGTAACACCTGAGTTGATATTTTTTCTCGAAATCAAGACCTGAAGGTGCAGGTTTAGCCTTCTGTTCTTGATAAAAGTCTCGTTTCTCTTCAGCAGAATTTGCAGAATCAAGCTTTGGCTTGGTGGACTGCATTTTTTTATTTTGTTGATCGTTGATATAATGGTCCGTTGTTTTCCGTCCCATGCATTCTCTTATAGCGTCAAAACTATCCAGTTTATCAGCCAGCAGGTACGGATCCTTGAAGTTTGGCCATTCATCTATCAAGTGATCTCGCACCTCTAGGGACACCTTTCTTTTAATTTGATCAGTCACTATCAGTTCCTTTAACTCTTCAAAATAATTCACATGCATACTCTCAATCCACCCTTGAAAATAATTGGTCAATTTATATGCTACATCACTCCATGCCATGCCGCTTAATTTAGACTGCTTGTAAAACCACTGTCTGAAGAATTCTGCGCTGAATTTATATTTCTTGAGTAGTAACTCCTTGACAACTTCATAACTATAAGCTCTTTCACGGGGCACCCTGAGATTATATCGTTGATCTCGCTTGGTGGTAACCCAGTGAAATAAAATACCAGTTGATGTACTGGAATACCGACCCTATCAGCCTGTCTCTCAAACCGTTCGAGATACGAACTAATATTTTCACTTCTAGGGTCAAATTTATCCATATACCTCGTCAAATCTATCTTCGGCGTTACCCTTTGGGTAGTTTCCACTTCTGATCAGTTGCATTCGCGGTTTACATTGGTCTGAGAAATATTGAGCCTTACCATTTCTAATTGAAACCTTCTATCTTCTGCCAAACTTTTCTCCTCCGTTAATAACTTCAACATTTCATTAACAAATTTCTCATCATAGTTTTCATTATCTAATATCGCTTTCTTATGCTCCAAGACTCTACCATCCTCTCCAACATAAGCGCCAACTTCATACGCGATCTTCCTCAAATCGTCCTTAGTGGCTCTAGCCAAATAAGCCATTATGAAATCTTACATTTTGTTTTCTTTCCAAAAATTACGAGAAAACTGCGATCATACACGTGGAAGTCAAGAGCAGTACCCAAAATGCGCTAACCATTCGGCAATCGGTACTCACCTGTTCACCAGCACAGAATCATCACAAAATCATTTTCTCCAGTTGCCGATAGATAAATCCAATATGTCACTGCCCGGAGTTCCTCGGTTATGGCTTCCACTCGATGTCACTCTTCCCCGCAACACCTCGTCCAGCACATGCAGCCTCGTGACTCCTTCCCCGTCTTCGCAACCGAAGACACAAAGTATCCGTTCTCGAAAGGATGCTGATCTCCACATTCGTTCAACGAACGGCCAATCCGTGACTCGCGAGTCTTTTTACTATCCCTGGGCTGCTTCCGTAATAAATATTCCACCGTTGCCACCAAAAAACTTGGGTTGGCGTCCACGTATGTAGCGTCAGACGATGTTTGTAAATTAATAACACTTATTTTCTACTTTCTTTATTCTTTAATTCATCTTACACGTACATAGCAGCTTCCAGTCCTGCTCTTTCTCCCCATCTCTCCCCCTAACAATAACTTCGTAACCAAAACATTTTAACAATGAACACAAAAAAAAATAAAGCATTTAAACAAAAACTATATCAAATTAAAAACATATACCGAGGAACTGTTCAATCGCTACAACACACTATGAAAATGACATGTAAGTTCCCTTTGACAAATCCCTCGCCCCTTTTCAGATATCATAAAACGTTCTTGAGGCGGGAAATAAATTAAACAGAAAAAAACTGAAATTCTTTCCTTTTGATCAAATTTTCCTTCGTGGCTGTTGACGGGGTAACTTTGATGGGTGGCCTTTGCTATAATCCCATTAACACTGGGTTGTAAAGCAATTAACATTGGGTGAATGGCAGTGAGAACGTGATTGGAGGAACTCCGGCCCGGGTTTCCGACACGGGAGGGAGGTAATTCGTGACGACAATACTTATGTCGAATTGGAGTGGCTCGAAGGCTTGAAGGACCAAGTTGTCTCGTCCACTGCGGGCTGAGAACGTGTTGTTTTCCTATCCGTAGACCAGGCTTCTTCTCTCGCCGTTGGTCTGCAGGAATACATCCTGCCGTTGGGAAGCGTCGGCATGGCGAAATAGCAGTCTTCATGTGCCGCTCTGCCCCTTAGGTTTGGGGTTCGTTCAGCCTTTTTTTATCTCGCTCTTCCTCGACAACGCCGTCCCACGATTTCTCACTTTTTTTAAGTCCTTTACCGGTGTTTCAACCACGCCTCCCTTCTTCACCTCGTAGGAGTTTTGCAATGGCCACACAAAACAAAAAAAACAAAAGGAACACGAAGCACACTTGGCACCAATTCCAAAAATACTTCTGCGAGTCGTTTATACCCCCTCAGACGAGAAACTGTTTACCTAGCCCGAAAAATGACACAAATCCTCGCCCGCACGCGCCTATCACATTGCCCCCCAACGCGAAGGAATGTTTTCTCACGAGATGAAAATATTAAAAAAAAAATGAGTTCGCGGTTAAGTGCGAAGAAAATGATGATTATTCCTTAACACTTCCATGCCATTTTCGTCGTCTGGGTCGCGAAGGTGAGTTAATCCAGACGTCGAGTGATTAAAAGACGTATTTTCGTCGCCGAACGGGGTCACATCGAAACGCGGCGGACTGTGGAATACCGCCGAGATCTCCGCGCCGACGGGGTCCCATCCGAGTCATCGCCACGGGGCCTAGGTTTCTCCTTGAACTTGACCGTGTTTACTCGATAGTTCTTATCAGCTGCTCACAGTTGTACACTACCCGACCCCTGCTGTAGGCTTGGGGTAATAGAATTCATGCTCGTTAGCGTTACTAACTGATAAGACTGATCGTATACACCCAGCAACACAATCAATCGATCAACGGTCAATTGTTCAATTGATTTTAACATGTTTTGAACAGGTACGCGAAACTGTCTAATTAACGAATCAAGTATTTTGTCCTCACTCATAGGTGGAGATCATAAACATGCCTGCGCTATTTTTTTCTGTCGCAAATTGCTTCAACGTGTGTGAATTATTTTTCCCATATCTCCCCGTCATTACCTTAATGCGAAAATTATACTGAGTATCAACGTCCCAGAAATGAACTAAATACCTTTGATTACATTCTGAAAGTGTAATTTGAAAATTTCGGGACACCTGCCAATTTATTTGCGGATTTCCCGAAACCCCCCCGATATCACGCTTCACCATACTTTTATTTTAAGAAAGGAAAAGTAATGGGGAGTTTTTGGACCTTTAAAATATATTTTGACTAGCGGACAATACATACACAAATTTGCAAACAATTGTTTTCAGTTCCTTCCAAAATTTGAATACGTCGGCACCTTCAAAATATCAGACCACTAAGATTGAAAGAGAGAGTTAGAGAGAACCGCTGAGAATTTGAAATAGCGGATTGCAGAATGAAGTACTTGCTCTAGCTAAAACGAAGGCAAACCCAACGGCTATCTTATTCCGATTCAATTTTCCGGCGCAATATCACGATCATTCATCGTGCGTGATTTCGCAATATTTTATCGATCGCAATATAATGATATTTTATCGTGATATTTATCGTGATATTTTTTTGGCGTGATCAAGAGATGTCACGATATTTTATTGCAATATTTATCGTGGTAATTTACGTGATATTTTGTCGGGGCGCAATATCGTGATATTTTATCGTCATATTTATCGTAATATTTTATCGCGATATTTATTGTGATTTTTATCGGGGCACGATAAGACGATATTTATAGTCACGATACGAATTACAGTTATCGCCGCCATAGGATATGGTAAAATTATCGTATCGTGATATTGAATTATTAATATCGTCCAGGCCTAGGTACGCGTACCAAGGGATGCCCATTCCTGGTACAGGGTAAGCCATATAGTTATTGGCCACTTTTAAGGCAAATTTCGTGCTTGAAGTGCAATGAAAACGTTTTAAAAATTAAAAACAAAGTCACTAAACATATTCGAGAACGTTAATTATTTCTTTTTTTACTGAAACTAGCTACCGCAATGAAAAATATAGAAAGAACATTACATAAAATAATTATGGACTTATAAAAAATTGCTATATAGTTATTGGCCACCTCGCACATTTATTATCCACGTGGCCAATACTCATTGGCCATGAACTTTTACTGCCTCTAAAGAGCTAAAAATGGTCATTGATTTAATAAATTATTGCAACTATAACAACTTTAACCATGAGTCAACATACTTCTCCAAGCAATTTATCAACTGCAATTGTGAACATTTTATTCATTTTATCTCAATCGTCCCAGGCTCAGCTTTGTGGAAGTTCATTTATAGTGTAGGTATTCATTTCTTCATCATCTTGCTCCTCTGACCTTTCTTCAGATAATTTCCTATGAATTTTAGTCTTCGCTTAGATCTGCTGAAATTCTTTGTTACAATTGTGACAAAGGGCAAAATTGTAACAAATTTTGATAATAGTAACAAATTAATCTCATCGCTGTATTAACGGGGTGGGTCAGGTTAAACTGAATAATTACGATTTAAAGAAATAGCATGAGGTACTAATTAAAATATATCTCTTTAATAACATCAGTGATTATGAATAATTATCCAGCTAATACTTAGAATTAACAATAAAAAACCAAGGAAAATATAAATATTGATCCCAAAGCGTAATTTCAATATTTATAACTCGCGTGATATTTTATTAACAGAACTGACAATGCACCACTTTATTAAAAATAAAAATGCCTTAGTGATACTTGATTTTGAGGCCCCTGTCTCTACATTTCTTTTTCAAAATTAACATTTTAACTTACGGGGTAGACGGGAAATTTTCTCCCATCTAGAGTTTCCAGTCATACGACTCATGTGAAAGATAACATGGTAGAGATAACACCGATCACTGGAGGAGTTCTTGTAAAACTTGGAAATAGTGGTTGGCTAATAAATAAACTTGAAATTCTTACACTCCATTTCTTTCTTACAATTTTTCGTGAATAATTTAACAAATATGTTTTGAAAAGTGTTCGTTTCTTTCTTTAGAATATCGAAAGCGAGAACAAGTTCGGCGTGCTACAGAAGGACAAGATGGTCTCCGATGTCAATCAAGGAACTTAGCAGTAAAATACTCTACTGTTGGCAATGCATTTTAAGGTGTTTTTATATTCATCCTTTTATAATGCTTCCAATTGCGGCCACGTGGGGGCTGTCGAAGTTCCTCTTCCCCGGAATTTCAATCGTCGAAGCATGGCTTGTCACTTAGCCTTGGTTGCCATTCAGCCAGTCAGTTCAACTTTAAACGCTTCCCTGTAAAAAATAGAAATTTGAAAACAAATCTTTCTCTTACTGCCTAGCAGAGCAATGTAGAAAAGAATTTTCTTTTTTTTGTTACTCTCCATCCCAATGTCCATCTAGGTGTTAATTCAAAAAGAAAACCTTGCATGGTAAAATTTTATTATAAAACAAAATACGAGGTCGATATTGTCGAACAAATGCTCGCTTACACTTAGTAAAGCCAGGCGATCGCCGTTGGTCCTTGCACTCTTTTAGCAGTATTACTCTCCACCTTGCTGGTTTCAATTTTTTGATATCGTATAATCAGGTGTTACATTAAAAAAAGATATTTCAGGGTGATGATTCCTGCGGAAGCCTTCTGAGGTTGCTCACTGATGCAAGCATTCTGGCTAGGAATACGCAACTTGAACAAGACGATTGTGTTACGAATTGCATTGGCTGTGTATTAGAAAAATTATATATTCACAAGAAACTATGGCGTTGTCCAATAAGCGCAGAAGGCAAAGGAGGATGTTCATATAAGTAAACGTATACAAAATACTAAGAAAGTCAGGAATCAAGTGTAGATGGAAAGCTACCATTTGCACAACAGAAATCTACCAATGACTTGTTGAAAGTCACATATAGATGTAAAATGTGACTTAGACTAGCAAAAAACCACGCTGCTAGCTATACTATGTACTATTACTCACGTCCCTTCTGCGGCGGGCAAGCAACGCAATGCAGCACGCAAAAATCGTCAGAACGCGACGATTTGAAATCGACGTAAAGAAGCGGCGGCAGCGGTATGATGCTGATGCACCCACCACAAATTCAACATGTCACACCTATTCACTTGCTTCATCCATCTACTCCTCTTTACCTTATGTCCTCCAGCATCCTCCTTTCCTATGCCACCATTAATTACATGTCATCGTTAGCCCTACTTACCTTCTGTCGCAATGCCTCCTTTAATCTACGCTCCCTCATATCATAGTTCATCACTTCCCCTCAATCCCATCAACCCCAACTTATAAAGTCCATGTTTCTGAGCTATATTCCAATTTCTCAGTAGCAGACTGTAGCCACACCCTATATTGGACTAATCATTAGCTTTTTATTCATATTCTTACACAAGTCTCCTGACCGAAGCTCTCCCGTATCAGCAAACGCCTATGTAGCTAACGCAATGATGATAATAATGTTCTTACTGATATGCCCATTGTCGTACAAGATACAGCCTAGGCATGAATAGTGCCTAAATAATGCCTGTAGGTATTTAGGGACATTGCGACAACTGCAAACATTTCTGCGTGATATAGGTATAATATTAGGATATTAACTAATTATCTTCGACATGTGACCAATAACGTATTTCCTTACTATTTACATAGGGTTTACATTATATACACAAAATATCTTTTATGATTACCAGAAATGAAATAGAATTAATTATTTCAAAAGTGTCATTGTCTTTTATGGTTGATGAGTATTTTTAATTTTCATAAAACTTTTAATTTTACCATGCAGGCAGTATACTGGATTCGTCATTCAACAAAAGTAGGTGAAATATATGAATATGTAAAAACAATAGTACAAGTTCTAATTTATAATCTTTCCCTCCTCAATTTATTCATTGAATATTCTGGTTTGCCACAGTTATTACTACAATGCCCAAACAAGTTTGGAGTGCTGAGTCAAGTGCTGTGAATAAAAATGTTGCGTGGCAAGTATTTTATTTAAAAAAATCAGGTGAAAAAATGTCTTAATTTTCATCAAAATCTATTAACGCCTTCATTTTTATATATTTTTAAAATAAATGTAAAATGGACGTTCAAAATTTCAATTTTATATCTCAATATATGCATATGAACTATTTAAAGATGTTTTTTTTAATATAAATAGGTGTAATCAGAGAATCCATAGATATGTTGTACTAATAGGGCCCAATGGCGATGTGTGGTGAATTAATGTTTTGGTCTGACAGTTGAATATTTCTTTATTATGAGGCCCAATTTAGGTCAATCCTTTTTCCCTCACTATTTCAGCTGTAGTATGTCATCACAAAGCACAAGTCCGTCCACCTTTCCGGTTTATAACAAAATCCGATCTGTCAAGGCACAAGATCTGCCAATAGTGGCAAAGAGAAATATTCCCAGAGTTATTTGATGCTATTTATACTAATTCCAGCTTCATCTCTGTATTAGTAGTATTATTATTGCAAATAAAATACTAGGTACCAAACAATCAGCCTGGTTGTTAAATTTAAGTGAAGACAGCGGGAAGCTAACTTCTTTTGAGGAATTGATAGCTGCCACACCGTAAGGATCCGTTATAACACTCCGTGCAAGAAGTATGGCATTCTCTGTGAAAAAATCATAAAAATAAAACAAATTACATTAAGTCACTAAAAAATTGGTATGGTGTAAATAAAATCATAATTTTAATTTTTATTCTATTCTACTGTCTAGTATGCAACTCACCTACTTTCCCGAAGACGACATTTTTGCAAGCATTTAGAATTAAATAAGTTGGGGCCTTTCCATTATCTAATCCATTTATATAATAGTGTAAGGACTTGGTGTTAACTGCAAAGAAAGAGAAAACAAGTGTATTTTAAGTAACCGAAAGCAAAAAAGAGTTGTGGGTAAAGTTTAACACATACAGAGTCATATTTTTTATGATCTTCATAAAAAACCGATAAATTAAAAAAAAACACTTGAAGAAAAAAGTTATACAATTAATAACTGCATTGTGACTGTCCGAGATTAGCTTTCGCACGGTGAATCTCTTTTCCGCGCCCTTCCCTAAGTGAGTTACGCATAGCCTCGAAGCCTGTGACTGATTATGAGTCATTAAGTAAGCTCGACGAATTGCAGCTTTTGCAGCAATCTCCACCACCCAGTGTCCCTCTCATTGAAACTCGAAGAAAAAACGTGGTGAATATAACAGATATTTTTGATTGTATCCAGGAATGAAATAAAAAATTTGTGGAAGTTACAAAGGTATTTCCAAATTCCGTTCTTTTGTACCTCGTATTACTGAAAAAGACTTAACGTATCCGCATTGGGAGACAAAGTTGTTTTAAAATAGGAGAATGGTTGGATTGTGTTGATGTAAATACAGAAATTGTTTGGAGGATTCAGGAGGAAATTCTTGAAACTGAGAAGAAAACGTTACCAGGGAACAGAGAAAATGGAATGTGGTGGAGATGGCACTGCGTAAAAAGAGAAAAGATTTATGCGTAGAGAAATTATAACATGTGAATAGAGAAATTACTCAAGTTAAGAGATGAAAAGCGATGAAAATAAAAAGAGAGCTGTTACGAAACAAGCTATGAACATAGAAGAGTTCCAGTATAAGTGGTGGAGTTACTAGAAATAATGATCAGCTATTCAGTTCTTTGGGATAAGATTAGTATCCCCTACCAATGTCATGCTCCATTTTTGGTGCATTTGCATGCAAGCAGTTTCACATCACTCACGGATTATTATGTATATTGTAACGGCGGCGCTTCCCCCCCCCTTTTCTATTTTTCATATAAATAATTGTTTATTTTGATTTAATGATATTTTTGTTAATTATGTTACGCAATGAGTTGCCATTGATTGCCTATTTGTTTTACGCGCGGGCACCAGTTACCTAAAAAAGTGTGATTAAAGGTGGCGCTAGTTGTCTAAAAAGTGTGACTAAAGGTAGCGCTAGGGGCCAGTAACCGGAAACGGTGTGTGAAGGAACTCTCGAAGGAAGGAGAGGTCAGAAACGAGGTAACTCTCGAAGGGACGAGAGGTCAGAAACGAGGTAACTCTCGAAGGGACGAGAGGTCAGAAACGAGGTAACTCTCGAAGGGACGAGAGGTCAGAAACGAGGTAACTCTCGAAGGAACGAGAGGTGAGAAACGAAGTAACTCTCGAAGGAACGAGAGGTCAGAAACGAGGTAACTCTCGAAGGAACGAGAGGTCAGAAACGAGGTAACTCTCGAAGGAACGAGAGGTCAGAAACGAGGTAACTCTCGAAGGAACGAGAGGTGAGAAACGAAATAACTCTCGAAGGAACGAGAGGTCAGAAACGAGGTAACTCTCGAAGGAACGAGAGGTCAGAAACGAGGTAACTCTCGAAGGAACGAGAGGTCAGAAACGAGGTAACTCTCGAAGGGACGAGAGGTCAGTAACGAGGTAACTCTCGAAGGGACGAGAGGTCAGAAACGAGGTAACTCTCGAAGGAACGAGAGGTCAGAAACGAGGTAACTCTCGAAGGGACGAGAGGTCAGAAACGAGGTAACTCTCGAAGGAACGAGAGGTCAGAAACGAGGTAACTCTCGAAGGAACGAGAGGTCAGAAACGAGGTAACTCTCGAAGGAACGAGAGGTCAGAAACGAGGTAAGTCTCGAAGGGACGAGAGGTGAGAAACGAAGTAACTTTCGAGGTGACGAGACGGCGAGAAACAGAGAGAAATCGAAAGAACTCTCGAGGGAGAAGCACCTCATGGAGACCAAAAGTGTGGACGAGTGGCTTATTGACAGTACCCTATCAACTGGCGAGGAGCAGGAGAGACGATACCACGGGAGGATCGGCGCTGGGAAAGCAATTATCCCGCACAACCTGAAGCAGAGGAAATCTCGTCTCCGGGCCGCTCCGAACGCCGCTGCGATTGAATAAGTACTGCCCGATTTCCACTCTTCCCCCCCTCCTTTGACAATGTCGACAGCATAAGTGTGCTATCCTTATCTCTCAGTTGTCACCCAGTGACGTGGGACAGATGTGATTTGTCCCCATCGTTTGAGACCACAAACTTTTGTTGCAACAGTTTACAAAGCAAAGGTTACATATATACAAAGCAAAGGTTAACTTCTCTTTCCTTTTCCCTGTACCACTGACCTTACCAATCCCATGGTGTCCCTAGTGCCCACCTCCTTCCTAAATCTAAAATTGTCTTTAGCCAGAATCCCTTCCATCACCTTCACCATTTCCCTGTTAGTAACTCTTTCAGGATTGACCAAGTAATTTCAATAAAGTAAATTCAAGGTAAGATGATCAAGTCAGTTATCTGGGGGGGCCCTGGGGTCAAGTGTGGGTTTTGTGGGTTGTCAGTATTAAAAACAACTTTATTTAATAACAACTGCGAGTACTTGAATTCCGTAAAATCACTGAAAGTAAGTGAATTAGGTATTGATGTCTATCGGGTTATTTGACTTATTACAAAATCAAGTTTAGTCATTTGGTATAAACCTGTAAAATATTTGGTTTAAATTCACAAATAAGTCGAGTTTCCCATAGTTTTTGCAAAAACGCTTTTTACAGTCTCACACATCTTCCATTTTCCCTAACCCAAATTTTAATTTTTCCTTCCTTCTGCCCAATAAACACCATTAGCACGCATCACTCTTCCAAATTAAGACAACTTTTTCCTCTCTATCGTCGTTGATGGAAGAAAGCTATCTGACAATAGAGAAACGTAACAGGAGACTAAAAAGCATTATTTTAAGATAATAAATTTGGTAAAATGTCAAATATTTGATAAGTGTTTGATTACTGAATTTTTGGATAAGCATATTTTTTAATTAGTAGAACAAGTAGGCTAGATTCCTCCGGGAAGATTAGTATTGGTTATGGGGAGAGTGTCTATATAAGGATATGCACAGGTGAAGTGGTGAGCAATCGGAGGCAGTAATGAAAGAAAGATGGGGCCAGAGAGCTCTGCACGTCTAATATTTTACATGTCTTTGTCCACTCTATTTTTGTAAAGCCATATTTCATTATTCGTATGACAAGTTGATTGGATATCTCGTGACATAGTGGCAGGACATGAAATTGAGTGTTTGTGTGTTAATGGTATAATAAAATTAAGAAAACGTCACGTAATGGAATCCGGTTGGACGCAACGTCTATCACGGAAGGTTCTCGACTACCAAATGGCTTTACCACCCTGCACTGGAACCCAGCTTAGCAGGAGATACGTCTATACTGGATGTTCCACCAAGAGATGCAATCGGTGGGTGACTTTGAACGCTACAATATTAGCGACCATAGTGGGAATGACTTACCGAGCATTTATAATTTCATTAACTTTTCTAAGAACGAGTCATTCGCTGTGACAAAGAAGCAGGTTTTGTTCATAAGTGTCTGAGGGAAGTGTATGAAAAATAATTATCCAGCCAATTTATTTTTTAAATATTTTCCCATGCCGTTTAAAGGTGACTAATTTAAGGTAGACGACAAATTTAGTTTAATCATCGGATTTGACAGAAAAGCACGAACTTAATTCTTCTTTAATTATGAGTATTATGTTGACGCAGACAAATAAGGGAGGAGCCGGGAGTTGGTAAATTAGCGTGGCCATATATAAAGAAATGCCGGGTCAAAGTTTCATAATATCTTGAACGGGACAAAAACCACTTAACTAATGTATTTCACCGATTTAAATCATTATAGATAGATAGATTTTCAGTCGAAAATACAAGCGACGCAGGTGGGTGTAATCAATCCTAACAAAAATCCCTGAGATTAAAGCGGCCATTGGTGACCTTTAGGTCAAAATGAAGGAGATTGGAGATACAAGTACTTTTCCACCATCTTTTATCCCCGGGCTCCACCATTGGAGGCAGTAACCGTCCCCAGTCCAGTCGATCAATCTTGGGCCAACCTATTACGTTCGTTAGGAATTCCTAAAATTTTATTTGCGCTTTTGAGAGTTCCTGATGATTAATAAAACTAACATAATGTAGCATTGTTTTGTTAAGCGCCAAAACCTGGACGAATATATAAACGCTGTACCCTGAAAATTATGTTTGTTTTAAAGTTAAACTCTTAGCATCATCCTGGAACAAAAGTTTTCGGTTTAGTTTTAAATTATGCATCATGACGCCTTTACAAAATTAGAATAGCCTTTTCATCTTTCTCGCAAGAGGTTCTTGTGCGAAATGTTACATATCCTCCTAAACATAGATTCGGACAGTCTTTTTCTTCTTTCTGCCGACCATGTCAGACTGAGGCCCTGCCCCCTAGCTGATGCTTCAATTTCTAGCAACTGTTTGCTACCATTTTAAATTCGGACACCCGCCAACCAACCAGAATACTAAAGTCATCATCACCTGACCTCGCATTTCATTGTTCTTCTCCTAACCCCATCCCCTGTCCCTCAGTCTTCAACTTTTCAGGCAACTTTCTTACCCTCTCCTATCTCTTTTGAACCACCCTCCTTGCCCCCCACCCAGTATTATATCTAGTTCTAAGAAAACCATGTATTAGGAATGGTGTATTCGGATATTTCACGTCGAAATTAATGTGGCAACCTGCGTCATCGGTTGGATAAACTGTGTGTAAAAAAGACAAAGATAAATAATAGATAATAGTAAAAATACAAAAATACAATACACGCTCTTCTAAAACGTGTGGTATTCTATTAATTAATGAACCTTTTTATGATTTGTAAAAGATTCCATGTGAAATATTGAAAGAACATGCTATTTAAAACGTAACTAAAATACTTAGGACCCAAGTAAATTTTATGGGCTTATCCGTAAGGTCAATGTGGAAGGAATTCACCTAGGAAACTTATAACGGACAGATCTACACATTCAATATCTCATGCGAAAAAGATGGTCGAAAGAATTATTGGTAATAGTCAAGAGACGGCTCTGTATGTTGCGACTAATTAAGCTTTAAGAAGTAATATTACGCCGGGTGTCATGTGATATGGACACCAAATGAAAGAAATTTATAAATTTGCGTGAAGTAGTTATTCAATGTAGTAAATTGGGATAACTTACACAATAAATGGACATGTCCATGATAAATCACGTTACGCATAATACATTTACACTTTATACTAAATTTTATTCACATTTCAGTCCATATCCTGGCAATTTTGTTTTCAATAATACTCCTAAAATTTGATTTTCATTTGAGTAAATTTTCATTACATAAAATGGACATAATATTTAACTTCATGCAGCTCCTACTCATTTTTCGTGCCTCACATTTTGACATTAGTTGCAACTGCTCCCCTAGAGACAAACGTATGTTATATGTAACATAGATTAGTAATCAAATGCAATATATTTTCATATATAATCTACTAAAACCAATTTACTGATTGATAACTCGTGCATCAGTAACTTACAATTACGATTACCATTCTTCTTCATGATCTCAAGACGAAGTAGAGTCTCTTAAAGCCATTAGGTCAATAAAAAGTTTCAGAAATGATTTTATGTTGAAGTATTGAAAAATTAATAATCATTTTCCTTTTAACGGGATGAAGTTGATACATAATAATTAACGAGCATAAACATTCAGTCCTCAGTCTGACTAAAAAACCAGCGTTATCTCAATTTTCAAGTTGTAGGTATCAGCAAAGCTTGTTGCCCCTGAGTCTATAGCGGCTAAAAACCTAATCCCTTCAACAGTTGTGTTACGATCTATGCTGGCGTATAGCTGACGTAACAAAGTGTTTGGTTCTCCTTGAAATTTCTTTATTTTGCGCCTTTTTTTTAGAAGACGAAAAATGTTCGCGGCATAATTTAGATGTGGACTTAGTAGAGTAAAGCATGAACTAAGAGTGCGAAAATTATATTTCTTGAAACTTGATGACAATTTCACAGCGTATGAATGCTAAACTCTAAATACACTGAAATAAATGTATAAAGTATTTATAAGAACTATATCTAGTAGATACATCGAACAAAAACTTCTGCTACTGAGAGTGAAGAGAAGGAGGCTATTAAAAAGTGGTTATCGCCGCCGGTGTTGCGGCGACATCTATTGTACCAGCAATTCTTACTCCTTTTTTTTGTTCTGAAATATATGTGTATGTCACGTTATCACTGGCCTTTATTACAACTACTGAAACTTACTAAATATATTACTGATCAGAGTAAAAAGCGTGCACATAAATATAAAGTACTTAAACATTTAATCATGGAAAACCAAATATTTAATAAAAAACTCAGTAATATCATTTTGAATCTCTGTTTTCTGCACTGTACATGGCTATATTTGCTTGTGGCTCATATTTTACTTTTCTATCTTTCATCATAATCTTATCATGTGACCTAAAAATTTTCAAGTAATCATGAAGTAATTCCTGTACTGTCATAAAAATATTTTGGAAGAAATTTTAGTAAATATTTAAGCAAATTTCTGAATAACGTTTCACTTGAGCAATAATATTAGCATATTGTTGATTTTAGGGCCATTTTTAAGTTTAATCGTACTTCAATCACGAAATATACCTAAGTAATATCTCACACAGTCTTGTGAGATCTAACTTAAAAGTTCTGAAATTCACCATAGAGTTTAGGCAAGGTCATATAATGCTTATATAATCCCTCATAAAACCACATTAAATTTAAAAAACTTGTTGGTGAAACTGGATTACACAGCTGACTGGAAGATTCATATCCCAATAAAGTCAAATCCTTATTGTAAATTTCTTGGATAACTTGCTGACTTAAGTTAAATATACGACTCTAATAATAAAAAAGTGATATACGCTTAGATTTACGTATGCAATCGCAATGTATAGTGGGACTGACAATGAATTTTATCAAGGTATTCAATATGATAAACGAATGTATCAAATCTTACATAAATTCCTTTTTTTATTTATTAATTGGAGATAGCTTAATGCTTACCGTTTCTTTTTTCTCCAAATTACTAGAGCGTACTTAGAGTCCGCCGCTATTTCGGTGATTGTGTAGTAAACGCAAGTCAAGCCATGCTTATGGAATGATTTGCTCCGGGCGTACTCCCTCCATGTGCCAACTACCTGCAAAAAAAGAGATTTTTTCAATTAGAAACTGGTTTGTTTAAAAAATTATAATTGGAAAAGAACGTACACATGTTTTAATGAGACTGACCAACACTGCCTTATGGTGATTTCGTTTAGAAAAGCCAAATTATACGCCAGAAATTGTGCAATTATTTTGCACGATAGAATTACTAATTCAATTTATACTTTCCTCCATTTCAATGCGTTTATCATTCTATAAAGCATACGGAATTACTAGATAGAAATTATTCCCTTTGTATCTTATTAAGTTTTACCCTAAAATCCCCAATTTCCCGAATTAGGTATGAGGAGCATTTTTCAAATATTTTTATTCGTATTTGTGGTGAACTTTTGAGTGTTACATAAGGTTCAGGTAAGCTTGTAGTGGTAGATATTGAATGTAATATTTCGAAATTATTCATGTATGTTGTGAGCCCGAAATTACCTCGTTAAATATTTTACCACTGCTTACACACCAATTGGTAAGTCTTACAATCATAGCTAATTCGTCAGCATTTCATAAATTTATGACGTAAGTACTAAATTAAAGCAATTTTGAATTGAAGTAGGTGTTCTTAATGAACATATTCTTCCTAATCAGACGTTTTTAATACATAACAAACCTAAATAGGGTCGAAAAATATCTAAGAGTTAGTAAAATATGCCGAAATTTACCTTTGCCCGTGAATGTCAGCCTGTTGTGTACCGTAGGGTGAGCCGAAATATGTTTTTTTTTCGTAATCAAATATTCCCTATTAAGGAAAGTAGTGTACTAGTATGATGATCTCGCATATGTTTTTTCGAAATCGGATAATATTAACATGCCACCCGAACATTAACGTTTTATAATTTTGCGAAAATACAGGTGCAAATTACAATCAAGCGCTTATGGAGACTGAGGTATTTGAAAAAACCGACATTTAGGTTTCAACGATGAACTTATTTCTTTGAATTAAATTTATGAACATTTAAATTAATTTAACGAAATCTATGGTTATACGACGCCTGGAAATGGTCAACAAATCTTAAGCATAGGCACCCCGCAAACCAACCATATATTATGGCTGCATAGGACATCACTTCACATTTTGCCCTTTGGAAGCCGTGATTGCCATAATTTTCCTAATTTTTCAAATTTTATTCCTTTACAAATGTTTCAGTCATCATTTCGCATACAGTAATGCGTGGTGAAAACCTAAAAAAATACATTTTGATATTAATCTTAATTTTGACGAATACATTTGCTTCTGATGATTTATTTCGATTAAAAAAATAATTTGTTCACTAAGGTAGCATGTGAGTAGAGTTTGAATACCAAGTGCTTATTTGTGGTAGCTCTTCGCTGGTTTTTTAGAGAAACGTAGATTTGGTACTATTCGAATTCCACCCGTGCACCCATCCCCAACCACCCTTCCATGAGGCACATGCGTAAGGGATTTAGCTTACATTGTTACGGTACCTAATATTGTACTACATGTTCAAGTTTTGGTTGAACTTGTGGTCTCTAATGCATGGCAATACCCATCCATGCCTGTTCTCCTGACTGCACACGGATTTTGAGGCAACCGTAATCATTTGCACCATCCGCTATACTGCTTGTGTTTGGCAGAGGAAGGGAGGAACGTCAAACATAGCCCCTTCCTCCAGAAAGTCTCCCAAATCTTTACTTGTATGTCTATATGTTAAAGGTGGTTCAGTTACCTCTACTGTTACCCAGTCAATTAAGTTGACGATGTCTTTTGCTTCAACTTTCAAAGTAGGGAGTTCGAATAAATTTGATATCACAATCCAGATATTTCACACAATGTGTCATATTCATGATATGTTTTAAGCCTTCTGTGCATAGTGGCCTAAATGTTATTGCAAAACACGTTGAAACATATACTTTTTTCAAAAACGTCACCATCACCTGCAGTTCTTTTAAAGGGTTCTTCGATGAAACATTTTCGAAGAATGCGATTCACGGTTCTGGTCCATTTGGAATAAACCATTGTTCCCGGACTTCTCGCTGAAATGCTTTTGGAACATTCTTCACATGAAACAGCATGTGCCATATCATAAAGGCATTTTTGGTTGCTGCTTAATTCTTTTACTTTATACGCCAGAGAATGAATATTTTCGAGAATTTCACTTCTGATATAATGTCACATTTGCTCCAAGATTGGCCAATTGGGCCTGAGTAAGCTTTTGGGCCAACAGTTGCACCGTTAAGCATATGAACCAATTGCCTCAATGGGAGTTAATTTTAATGTAGTAGATTAATGCACAAATGCATGTCCTTCCAAGTGCGATTACAATACTCTTGATTACTCCAGTAGGTATGCTTACCAGTATTTCCTGCAGTTCCATCACCCTATAGCTCCGTGTCTAAGGATGCCTATTCTTTTTTCTGTGAGAAATGTCATAATTGCATCCTTCAACCCAACTGATTTACTTATGCGGAGAGTGAATGTCCTTAGTAATGAAAACGGCTCTTGGATGAAAAAGGCTCTTAAACAAGAGTTATATGTTCCTCTACTACTCCTTTTCGTTTTGACTTATTGCAAACGGGTGTAGATTCTTTTTTTTCGACGAAGTAAAACGCTTGGGTGGAAAATATTTCCGATTTTCGGGGTTTCCGCCCCGTCGTTCCATTTATACTAGACAGCGCTTGCAGTTTAACATCACCCACGCACTTCTGAATAGAGGAACGCAGTGAACGAGTGTCTGGTCTCCTTAAGAAACCTTACCGTTATCTAGTAGTAGAGCGGACGAGAGTGCTGAAGCAGCTTGGCTCTATACGCAGAATAGTTCACAGGTAGATGCAAATCTCGGAAAATTTTAATTCTTCTGAGGCTTGCCCATCTTTTCTGCCATACATTTTTCGGAATCATTTGGGTCGTGTGACTAATCATCTGCTAATATTTTCCCAGTTGAATCTACCAAAATCTCATAAACTTACTGCTCAGATAGCGTGCAACAATCTGATAATCGTTTTCTTTCTAACCTTTTCCGCCTCCTCTTCGTCTTTTTGACATCAACTTCACCAATAACCATTTTCCTTTCAGTCCTCTGGTCCTAAAGTAAAGTTGCATTATTACCTACGCAAACAGTTCCAATATAGTATTCACATTCTGCAACGTTAAAGAGCTGACGCGCTTGATGAAGGAAGGTTGTTTGAGATCAATGAAAGATTCCTTGATGACAGATTGAAGAATATTACGGTATTTTCCATGGTATTGAATAATCCGTCGCAATATTTGCCTGTGTCCGACAACTGGTATAAAAGATGTCTTCCAAATGTCTTATATGGCATATGCCACGGTTTCTGCTATTCGCGGCACTGATAAATCAGTAATTCTACTTCCTTCTTTAATGAACCTACAGTACTAAAGAATTTTCATCATATCCTCATAAGTAGGCAAAATATTAACTGTGAACTTTTGGGTGAACCAAAAATCAGGCACTTTAGCAGCACGTAGTGAAGGAGTGTAAACATCATTTGAAGGAGGGTCTAAACTAGAATATGACCTGTCTGAGGATTCTGTCCACCTAACTCATTCAATTAAGGCATTTATAGATCGACTCTTCGCTGGGGACCCGTTTTGGATAATCCCCATCTCGTTCATTCCTTCTCCACCTTTCCCACTCAACATCTCTATCATCACTGATTCACATCAAACGTGCTATACCGACAATCTCTTGAAGGATAAGATCTGCGAGGAGAAAGAAACTCGGTGAATCATCTTTGTGGTGAGAATTGACTATCGGGCACAATTCATTCGTCAAAATTTACGTTAATTTAAAACATAATATTTTGATGGATTTCTCCACGGATTACTTTGCGCGACATGACGACGGAGACATTTCTAAAGGAAGAAAATTTGAAAAAGTAGGAAAATTATGGTTTAAACAGCTTCCAAAAGGCAAAATGTGAAGTGATGTCCTGTGCCACCAGAATTTTTGGTTGGTTTTCAGGTTGCCTACACTCAAAATTTGTTAACCATTCCCAGGCGTGGTATAGCCATTGATTTCGTTAAATTAATTAAAAAGTTCAGAAATGTAATACAGAGAAATAAATTCATCGTTTATACTTACTAAAAAGTCGGTTTTTTAAATACCTCAGTCTCCATAGTCGTTTTTTTGCAATTTGCGCCCGTATTTTCGCAAAATTTTAAACTTTAGGGCTCGAGTGGCAGTGGATAATATTATCGGATTTCGAAAAAATTTCAAGCGAGATCGTGATACCAGTAAATTTCCCGCATAGGGCAAATTTGATTCGGAAAAAAATAACATTATTTCCGCCCACCCTAGTGTACAGCTCTGAGGTTCATAGGCTGTGGCTTTTGGGGGGTTCTCATGAATAAAATATCATATTCATCTTGGAGTACAAACGTATCATGAAAATTAATGTTTCCATGGTATAATTTTTCCTCATTCAAATTCCTTATGAATCCATATATAAGCTAATAGTTTTTGTTTCATGAAATGGCGATGTCTTTAATTTTAATTCATTTCATTTACATCTCATCATTAATATCACGGAACTTAAAAGGTGTGAGCGATCTTTTTTCAGGGCTTGATGTATGGCTACAATATTTTTACCTGTATAGTTAGTTGAAGGACTATTTTGTTTTCTGAAGTGCAGGACTTAATCACAATGACAAGCGGAGATTACTAGTTTTATTATAATAAATTAATTTTATTTTATAAATCTTTCGAAACATTCGGGGAATTAACTGAAGTTCAGCGTCGGTAGCCATACTCGCACACTTTTTAATAGTGCTCTATATTATAAGTCATAAATTGGAAAAATGAGGCGAACATCACACTTTCGCCCATGAATGAGTTAAGGAGAACATAACTTCACTTCCGATCTCACCCTAACTCTAGAATCATACAGTGCTCCTTCAATTGATAGACTATGGAGCAGACTCTGATTTGGTTCGTTTCAGAAGGATCTCTAAACATCTTCCTTGCATCACGTACTCAAATTTCGTTTTCCAGTGTATCGTCAAGGGTCCCCGTACAATTCATCTATCCGCCGTACCAACCCAACATTTTCCCATCCATCACCTGTCTTTTCAACTTGTCTCCCTCTTATTCCTCATACGTCTTCCATTTACTATTCCTGCATTATCCAAACCTCAGTCTCCAAACCTTTCATATTTTACGATCTGTATACTTTAAGTTTTTCTATTTATCTCATCTAATCTTTCCCTCTTTATTCTTCTTCTAGCTCATGACTCCTATGACTCCTGCTAACGCACTTCCTCTCATAGCAAATTCCAAATTTTGCTGCCATTTAAAGCAACGTTGCATAAGAAGGTTTTGACTTATCTTCTTCACACTTTTGATCTCAGTCCGTCTCATATCTTTCTTCTTTTCGAAAATGCTTCATTTGCCATGCCCTTGTTACTTCACCCCTGTTGATGTGGAGTCTTGGACGAGAAATGTAGCCTCAAAGAGAATCAGAGATATATATGTCCTGGCAGGATATCAAAAGTAATTCTTTTATGGTATATAAAAGGTAATATTACTACGTGAACGCAATATTGCAAAATTATTGCATACTGCATAAATTAATGAAATATTCTTAGAAGCGATAACATTTATTTTATAAATTCCTCCCTTATTGCAGTTAAAAGTTGATTACAGAAATTATATGATCGTATGATGCAAATGTATCTGCTTCTATGAATCGCAGAACAACTTGCTCTTATTATCTAATCATTGAACAAATGAACACATTCACGGTAGCATCCTGAACTTTGATAAAATGTTTGTTCTTGTCTTTGAGGCCTCTTCATGCTTGCTGGAAGGTTTTATACGGCTTTGCTTTTCAAATACTATTTTATCATTCACAGTTGGAGATTTCCTTCTGCTTTATTCGAATAAATGTCATATAATGCACAAATTATCCCCAGGTAAAAACTATGCACCATTAGATTGAAGGTTCGATTTCTTTCCGAGATCGGGAAAATAGACCTAGTTGTTTTACTTTTTTCCCCTTTCGCAAACAACTGTAATGAAGAGAAATCCTATAGATGTTTCAGAAGAACTTTATGAAATCCTTGTTGTCTGCAAAAAGCCCTGTGGTATATAATATGATTTTTTTCCTTTTCATTGACTAAAAAAGTATCCAGCTCTGAAAAGCAAGTTCAAAGTCATTGATAAGTTTACTACCACTTTTGTATTTTTCAATTATGACTCCATTTGTAGAAGACTCTTTTCGCATAAAACATTTCCCAAGCACAAAGGCTTTGCCAATTCTTGTTTCAAAAGAATCGCATACATTGCTTTCCAGCAGGATGTGAGTCTTTGTTTGGTGATGTTTTCTTTGAACATTTGTGCCCATTATTGCTCTAAAATAGAGAATTATGATCTGACCTTACGACTTCACAAGGTCTATTGCTACGTTGCAGTTCAGAGTGGCAGTCGTATTAGCAAGTTTTTATTTTACCTGTTTTGGATAACTTTTCGGGAGATGATTGTCAAAGACGAGTAAATTGTTCTTCGTCGCGTTAATGTAATACATCATGGCCACGATATAGGACATCGTTCTCTAAACTTAAACTTTGGGGGCAATGATTTGGTAGATCGTGAGCACGAGAGCATTCCTCTTCAAAACTATGCTATTAATAAGTCTTCGGCGCCATCAAGAAGATACACATCTCTATTTTCAGCCAAATCGTAAAAACTACCAACTTCAATGTAGTCCGTTTTGTCCACAGTCTTATTAAGCTAAATTCGTAGCATTTGTTTAAACTGAATATTACTAATGATGTCATTTTATAGAATGGAAAAATAAAAAACATCCCTATGTAATTTAAACGTACGTGTAATGACAGTATAACAAGAAATTTTATCTTGAAATTTTTATTAAGCTCAAACAAGTATAAACATCATGAATTAACTTTAAAAAATTCGGACTTATAATGATAAATTTTAATTCAACGATACACTTCAGTAGCATTTTAGTTTCATTAACCACCTGAATGGCCTCAAATCGCGTAACATAAGATGGAAAAGGCTGAAACTTCCAGAAGTGCTGAAAGTCAAGAAAAGGCTGAAACTTCCGGCAATATTTATTATGAGCTCCAGAGCTCATAATAAATATTGACGCAATAAATTCCAAATTAATTTGATAACATCTCAACGATATGCCTGAAGCGGCAAAACCTGTGGAACGTCAAAGTCAAATTCTGTGGCGTGTTACCTCTAGACTCCGTTCCTCGAACTGGAAACTTAAAAATCCCGAGACCAATTTCATGATTTTGAACATTCCAATGAAAGTGGCGGGCATAATTATATATAATAAACTAGTTCCGCAGGCTAATGGAAGAATACAGCTTGACTGCTCCGGAATATTTTGCGTTTGATCTCTCCGCTTGTTCCCGAAATCTTAAATATAGTGGGTGATCCCGTCTACCTGCAAAAATGACTAGTCCGGGAGACCGAACTTCACTTCGGTACACTCATCTTCAGCTTTGCCCGACATGATCTTCGTTCAGCTTAAAATTTTAGGAAGATATTCAATGTAGTTGCTAATTGTGTTATAATATGTTTATCAATAAAAATTAAAAAAAATTAATAATAACATAAAATATTTCATTTTAAAAGTTAGCTAAATAGTTTTGAGTTATTATGATAAGTCATAAATATTTCATAAACGAACAAAAAAAATACTGATTGCAAATAGTATAAATATTAAATAAAAATATACATGCAACCAAAAGTACATTTAATTTTTGTACATAGTAGGATTAAAATATTCCAGATTCCTGAGAAAGATATGTTTATCATCTCGTTCTTCATTATTTCTATTAGATAGCAAGTTTTGATTATTCAAATTTGTAAAATTATTATGCAGAACCTCCTTCCATACAACGTTCCGTATGTAGCGAGGATTTTCTTTCCGTAGTAGTACTCTCTAACTGCAAGTCACAAACATGCACATAAAACTCTTGAGAATCCTACGTATAATATTCCATGCATAAAAACAAAAGTCCGCAAATCATGACCACCATAGCCAAATGTTGACCCTTCGATTTGTGAATTGTTATCGCAAATGCCGGTCTTACTGGAAACTGATGTCATTGCATTGCACATTCAAGTTGGCTTTTACTCGAGTGTAGTGTTATTCATGGAATGTGTACTTCTTTTCCCGTACATTCGCCAGTAACAATTTTTTATTTAATTATATTACTTCGGCATAATTCGGCAACTATAAGTCTTGCACCATTGCATAACCCTTCAGTGACAGCTTAATTTCTAAAAAGCATAACTATGGTGTTTTTTGTTTAAGTACATGAGGTGGTAAATCTGTAATGTCAGTTGAGTAGAGGAATTATGGACTAGATTGATTTTCACCTTGGGGTTGGTTTTAACTGAACCACTCACTCACTCAGTGATTCAACCCGAAGGTTGGTTTGGATGGTTGAGGGTAGAGTTCAACCCGGACTAAGCCACAGGCGTGTGAATTTCACACATTCAGGGTAGGGGGGCCAGTTCCTTTCCCTGGGCCTGGGATTTTTGCTCGGGGGCGTTCAATGGCTTCACCCGGATTTGCACCCGGGACCCTTCGATCAGTAGCCAAGCGCTCTACCCACTAGGCTACCACGCTCCTCAACTCAACCACAACTTCTATAAATTTTACTTTCACCTGGAAATTGTTCTACGATTTTAGAATTTATTTTTCTAACATATTATTGAACGTTTTATTCTTTATCTGTATCGTTTACTACGTAGTTTTTCTCTCATATGCATGCAGTGCCCCTTTGAGAGCTACTTTTAAGATAGAAATTGAAGTGTTTAATTGTTGTAAATATGCAATGAATTTATCGATTTCCCCCAGAAGCATTTCATCATGAGGCTCTTGGGACTTAAGGCCCTTCTCATACAGATTTTTTTCTACGTGCTTTTGTGGGCCTGCAGGAAAACTTAAATGCTAGAGGCGTGAATATCGTTTGAAAATCAAACTTCTGGTTGTCAAGGAAATATGCAATTGTTGATTTCAGATAAAAATTTGAGATTTTTCATCAAAAAACATGATATTCAGACAATTACGAAGCTTAAAATAAAATTGATTGAAAGAATTAGAGACTTGAATCATTCAGCCATCCGTTAAAAAAAAGTAGCCCTCTATCTTGACTGAAAGTCTTTTTAAAAAGCGAAAAATTAAACCACTGCACCGAACCCAATGCTCAGCATGGACCACCATGGGAGGCTTTTGGGGGCCCTGAGATATTTTGAATATAGCCTATGTTACATCCAAATACATTTTCTCTCTACATGCGAAATTTCAGCTCAATCGGTTCAGTAGTTTTTGCGTGATTGAGCAACGGACAGACAGACACTATTAAATTTTTATATATTAGTATGATAACGAACTTCGTATTCTAAGGCGTAACTTTTTGAAAGTCAATGTCGACAGAATCAATACAAACTTTGTAAACTTCACCATGTATTGTATTTAATCCTTTTAATGTTATTTTATAAAATCCATTGTGAAAAAAACAAAGTTTGTATTGATTATTTTAATGAATATGTAAATTGGAAAATAAATAAGTAAAAATGTCATTGGTAAAGGTGAGCTCTCGTCTCGTCATTGTAAACGAAATTTTCACCCATTTTTAACAGACATATTGGCATCAAATTCACCTCACTTATAATGCAAACCTTATGCATTTGGAAAATACTTTTAACATAACAATGCCTTTACTACTTTAGGAATGGCTAACTTTCAAATCTGAGATGCGCGTTTTTTCCTCTCCGCCATATTGGAAGCCGTTTGGCCTTCTCCACGGTAGATGGCGCAGTGATCGAGTATTTGCGCCTTTTCGCTATCCACACATCTCCTTTGCACTTTCATCCCGCATTTCACCCAAACTCGCCCCACTAAAAATATTTAACTCAACGCAATTTCATTCATTCCAACGCACTTAACACTACACATTACATTACAAATGTAGGATTTACACTTCCTTATCCGGCAGGTAACACAATTCTACCCTTTAGTAACCCATTGAATGAATTTCTGAAAGGAGAGACACATTTTAAAGCAAACTAAATCATTCAAATGCAAATTTGCGAGCTCTGAAAAGAACTCTTTGAGCCTGAACCGACGAAACGAAAGTCTGGATCGCAGAAATTTGCGTGTGAGTATAGGATACGCAAATCAATGTGACCACACCACACACATGCATGTCAATTAATGATTCAAGCCAACAGACCCATCAAATCTCATTGGAAAATGAAAATTAGGTGAGTTTTAAACAATTAACTTCCAATATGATATCTTAGGCTACATATAATACTCCCCCTTCTAATCACCAACCTACAACAGGGATATTATTAAATAAAAAAATACGCAAAATCATCGTCCACCTTATCGTCATTTTCACTGTGAACATGTACATCCAGTATCAAAAGTTTCAATGAAATCGCCTCACGACTAAAACGCTACACCCAGAATTATTCCATAAGTATTTTAATTTTCCCATTATCGAAAAAATCAGCATTTTTAACCTTCCTCCAATCTCAAAAATGCCCATTTCCACTTTATCGTTCCCGCGAAAAATTCTTTTTTTCCCCTTTTTAACTCACAGCAATGTCTTTGCAATGCAATGTCACTCATGAAAATGACCAATTCGGGCCCGCGTACCGTCCCACCCCCAAGGTAAATACTATTCACCTTGTCCCACCCTAGCACCCCTGTTTCACTCCACAATCCCGCAAGCTTGTTGAGAGGGGGGTTTGGCTAAGGGCCTATTTTAGATGGGAAATTAGTCACTATCCTTCCACCGGTTGTATGAAAAACCTCCTAATATGGCGTCGAAATCTCACGAAAATATCGCGAAATTCCTCATTTTCAAACACTAATATCTCTAAAACCACACGTCGCACGGATATGATTCATACATTTTTACAAATGCCCATTCTGCCTCTATCCCCAGGTATCATAGTCAATTATGCCAGAGTGCTACTTAAAAAAAACATGTTATCCGTGTGAAACGAAAGCTCACCTTTATGAAATATATAATGAACTTGGTATTTCCAGGCGTAACTTTGTGAAAATCCATATTGACAGAATCCATACAAACTTTGTAAACTTCACAATGAATTTTATTTAATGTTTCAATTTTATTTAATAAAATTCATTGTGAAATTAACAAAGCTTGTATTTATTCTGTTAATAAATATGTAAATCGGAAAATTAAATAAGTAAAAAAGTCAACGGAAAATGAAAAGTCAAAGATTTAAAAACTTGTTGAATACTTATATTTGTCAACTATTCTGAATACGGTTTATAAAAGTGGTATGGCTTTAATAAACTTGTGTTGACACCATTAACGAACAATTATTAATAGTTTTTACAAATAAAACTGATGATCTCAGGCCTGACCTCGTGGAAATTATGGATATCCATGATGAGAAAACCACCTTTGTTAATTCCACAAACTTTCTTACGCTGGCACGACGCGCGTTTCACCACACTGTAGCATACTCATGTGCACATGAGGATGCCACAGTGTGGTGAAACGCGCGTCGTGCCAGCGTAAGAAAGTTTGTGGAATTAACAAAGGCGGTTTTCTCATCATGGAGTTTTTACAAATATTACAGAACAATATAAGTAGTCCAACGCGAGAGAGAATCACCTTAAGACTGGATTTAATTTCAAAGTGTACTTCTTAGATTATGACATTATAAATTACTTGTCAACATCTGTCACTGTAAACTAACTCCTGGCTGCTACGAAAATAGAACCACGATATTATTCATGTCATGTTTTTTCTCAACCTCTTTATATTTTATACCGCTTTATAGTGTTTTACATTTTTTATTTGATCTAAACTCCAGATATTTACATCATAACGATATTATTACTCCCACACGCAGTGTTTACATCAGAAATGAGCCGTATCCAACAATGGTGGGAGCTTAATTGAACCGAAATTATCCTTTGAATTTTCTATTTTGTATCTAGGAAAGTTGACGTTTTACGAAATTTAATCTTGCTCAATGGATTTATTGAGTCCAAAAATCGGTATGTAAGAATTTTCAGAAACTTACTTGGAGTAGTTTTCAAGAACAAACAAACAAACAATTTTTTCATTTTTCAAGGTATTAGATAGATAGATTTAAAGATATTATATTAGATATCTCACTCAGACTATTGCTCGTATACTTTGCCAAAGACCAATAATTTTGCAGTGTGAACATCATGATTCATATTATGTATGCTGCCAGAATAGTATTTCAGCGTGCATTCGAAAAAAGAGTCTTGGCACTGTTCTATGTAGGTATCAATACTTTTGGATGGGCTGGGCAGATTGACACGCGGCATCGAATTTTATTCCTATTTATATTGTGAGATCTGTGCACAAAGAAAATAAATACTTATGCCGTATAAAATAGCGCCGTGGCTATTTTTATTATTACTATAATATTTGCAATATTGTATTCATGAAGGATGGATGAAAATTCACCGGTTTTTTAGAAATATAAAAAATCCTATCCCCGATGACAAGGCATATATCAAAAAATAAAATATCTTTTACCTCTGGATTTAAATATCTAGATAAAGATTCGATGTCACTTTAAGTTCATTAGGTAACTAGATTTGATGTAACTTGTAAAGTGATAAGATAAATAACTGGTATGTTAAGGGCATAGAAAATAATATTTTAGCATCAGGTTACAGTTTAGTTGAGAATAAGTCAGAAAGCCAGCGATTTTCTTCAAAATGGCCGCGAAAACTGACTTTTCGTTTAGACGGTTACATTATAAGTTATTATACTTATAACATCACTCACATGATATCCTTAAAATCCAGGTAAAAAATATTTAGTTTAGTCTTGACTTGTTTTTATTGAATTATTGTACGCGACTTTTACCATTTCCGAGCACACCTCCATGTTGTCTTAAGTGATTCTTCTTCATTTACCGTCGCTCATTCCTTTTGCCCTTAAACTACGCAATTGTCAGCAGATAACGATGACAATTGCACCATTAACGCATTTTCTTTGAGAGCACATTGACCAATGTGAAGATAGTGATTCCATGGTTTTCCTCACCAGGGCCTAGAAAACTGTCTGATGCTAACGAGTCTTCAGGTTGCCCGTATGACGTTACGTAGTTTTTGTACGCAGTTGTATCAAAACGATGGTTGAAGTGCCTTTTACGAACATATTCAGTTAAAACGGTTACGCAAATTATGTGTTGTAAATGTTATAAAAATTGTTGTTATTCAAAACATTTTCATGAAAATATATAAAAACAGTGCGATTTTTAATACACTATGATATCATTACTATGAAAGGCTTAATATTTTATTGATAAAGGTATCATTGCCGGACGGATTGCAAGTGGGGTAAAAATGACCCCATACAACAAAAAGGTAATTTTTTAGGGTTAAAATATAAATAAATTATAATGTTAGTGGTATGAGACAAATAAGGGTAAAAAATACAAATAAAAAAATGTGAAAGCAATAGATACATGTTAACGAACTAAAACGATAAAAAAACTCGTCTGAGGTCAAATATGACCCCACTTGCACGTTTAAAGGTTAAATTACTTTTCATTTTCACCAGAATATAGGTTTTATTGGCTAAAAGATACTAACTGGTACTGCTCAAGTCTCAGATCTTTTTTATTACCTCCTTTTTCCGTAAAACATAATATGCATAATTTTTACTACCACTGGGAACCTTACCAGTCATTTGGCAGGATTTTGTCTTTCCTGGAAAAATGCTCGAATAACGCACCAGCCGTCAGAATTCTACATTGTTCAGGTTGTGGAAACCATCGTGAAAGGTTGCCAGCACGGAGTTCCCACATGTGTGTGTCTATGAAAATCACAGTTTTATCTTCCAATTAAAGGAACTACAAAGGATGTATTGTTTAATGGCGTCAATGAAGGTAAATAGGTGAAAAAATATTTTTATCACTATTCGGTACCAAACTATGCTATAGTCTTCTTCACTTTACTCCACAGAAAAATTGTATTTAAAGAAAAAAGTGACTAATTTTACGAAAGCCATAATTCTGCGGTTCTAAGTTGCACTATACTCAATCCACAATCAACCAATTCTTATATCCTTAAAGTAGACGCATTCATTTTCAAGAACTTTAACGTAGCTAGTAATAAATGCCAACTTTTATCCGGAGGATACATAAATAATGTTAGAATTTACCTGCAGTTATACTACTACGAAAGCATCAAACAGTTTTCAACTGAGTGATCAGCGAGGAACTAAGGGAGAAGTAATTTTCCCACCTTTAGATTGATTAATGAATAACAAAATTAGATAAAAAAATCTGTTACCTAATTCACCAACTCAATTTTCTGAATTAAATTGGTCATGGATCTGGCAAAACTTGTTTTTCGATATGCTTAACGTCATATTTTATAAGGATTTGCATGAACAGAGGCTATTCCCCCAAGGTGTTTAAAGACTAAAATAGTAAATTCCAAATTCAAACAACAGCTTAATTTAAGACCTGTCATCATTTATTACCCCTATGACTGCACTTTTAATGTAATTTTTTACAAATGACTCTTATCAAAACCAAGGATACGTATCCATTGCTGATTGGGATAAATACCCCAAGAGGGGAAGGAAATACGCCATTTGCATTAATAAGTATATCTCACCGCGTCACGACTCAAATTAAAAAATATTTCTTGAGAAGCCATAAAAAGGCTATTGGGCTATTAATTTCAATGGGCTAGGTTTAGCCCGGGCTTTTCGAATGCCCTTGTTACCCAAATATGGGCGTATCTTAATATAAGCTTTTTCTGTTAAAGATATAATGCACTAGTAGAATAGGAGCTCTCTCCAAATAGTATGTGAAAATATTAGATATGACTTATGAGTCTATGACAGTAATATCACAAAATATTATATATTATTTTATTTTGTCATGCATTAATATTACATACACTGTATCATTTTGCATATCGATTGCACCAATAGGAATGAATTATCTGGAGTTTTTTCACTGTGTAAATTGAAGTTTATTTCAACAATCAAATTTTACAATTAGTTGTTTTTAAATTTTTTATTCCTCATTTATGTAATGTAAAATACAGTTTAATCGATTGTTAAATTTCTTTCATACGTACTATCGTAATGTATAGATAATTAGTGCATAGTTATCTCCAACCCAAAATATTGATTACAATCTCATCAGCTGTATTACTTTGCCAGGCAATCATTTTGAAAGTTAAAATTAAGAGAAGATGTTGGAAATCCAGCTGCTGAAAGAGTTAATAAGGCGGCGGCAACATTGGCATCAGTGACACCAGGTTTCGTGAGAAGGATCGCGCTCTCTGAAACAAAAGTTCATAAAATATTTTCATATTGTATTAACCAATTTTTAAACATTGCCTTAATTTTAAAAGTCTAATTTATCCGAAATAATGTTAGTTTTAATTTATAGTTAACTCACCAATTTTTCCTAAGGCAACATTGGAGCAGGCGTAGAGAACCAAATAAGTAGGTGCCGTACCACTGTCTAATCCCAGAATATAATAATTTAATGACTTGGTGAAAGCTGAAATAAGGACAAAATTATTACATATTACAAGACAAATAAACAAATGAATACTCATCACAGCAATTTGTCAATACAAAGCGCGCCATTCCGCTTAACATACGTAAATGTTATTGAGAATTCTTTTACAGTAAATTACCTCTGAAGGTCATTGTTAAGTAAGGTCATTAAGGACCATTCGCTCTCACTGGGGGATCCGAAACAATCTTTCAGTACAAATGAAGTTTATTTACTCACTCATCATTTTTTATTTGCTCCAACATGATAAATGACATCATCTAACAATTTGAAAAGGGACAAAATACATTATTTTCGTGGAGGGCATTCCTCTGAAATTTGAGTGTTTTCTTATCACTTATGGACGGGGTCATAGGTAAATGACCCCGTCCAGTAGTACACAATCCAGAAATTTGCAGTACACAATCTGTTCCAATGTAACTTTTGCTAATTCCCGTTTAAGAAATTTATTAATCCTTTACGGCAAACTTCTAAGATGAACTATAGGCTTTTTTTCAACGTTTTATCGTTCGTTTTCCGATTGCACTACTCTAATTGATCATGAATAGCTAACCTTGTAAAATCATTCGAAAAGATTTGAAAAATACTGACTCAAATACAAAGGCATGCATTATATATTTTGGAGTCGTTTATGTTAAGGGTGTTTCAATGGAGTGTTCCAGTGCAAATCCTTAGTTACGCAACTATGGCAGCACAGTCATTGTCAAAAGAATATTTCTGTTTATGGAATATTTCGGTTATTAAAGTTTGTGGAAATAACAAAGTTGATTTTTCTCAACATAGTTATTTTTGTATGTTAACTTTTAGCCGAGTTGTAGATAGCATCTCATGCAATACAGGTACATCAGCTCTTTGAATGACAGCTCTCCCCCAAGCATTTATTTACCGGAAGAGACAATTAAAGTTAAATATAACAAAACAAATATTTCCATTTATATATATATACATAGAAAATGTTGATCAATCTCTCAAACCACTGTGGAAGGTTTTATTTGGAGTTAAGTCATCAATAAAGCTGAAATAAAAATCTCAAGCGTTGATTATCCCCATTCATTTTTTATCAATGAGGTGTGTGTTGCGATTAGTTGTTTAAGAACGGAAATATGGTAATTTTTCCATCAAACCTTAATCAACCAATTGCATTTATAACTAGTAAGTATGCTATATATCAGACACTAAGCATTCATTTTAATTATTTCCCTGAGTTTGATGGCTGATGGAAATAAAAACAGAAATGTGTCCTACAACTTTCGTATATTCTCTAACTATGCTATTAGATGCAAGTATTAAATAACATACATTAAAAATAATTTTCAAAATTCTTACTACTACCAAGATGCATTTGTTCGTTTTATAGTCTCTTTCGTCGGTCCTCAAGGAGCTTGACCGCAGCGGTTAGGATGCGAATCAGTTTTTTGTCATTATGCTTGGTACTCTTTTAAGCCTTATAATTGACCCTATGGACAAAATGTATTCAGATACGGAGATTTCGGTGTTTAAATCTATGCACCTATGAGCTTAATACAACTCCCAGAGAACCGTTCAGAAAGGTAGCTATCTACTTCGCAGATACAATGAGGAGGCTAAAAGCATGTTAGAAGTACATCTGCTGTCTGATAGTCAATGCCAATTCTTTTACAGTGAAGCCAAACTATTTAAGGGATGTTATTTCCGTAAACCAAATATTACATACGATATAAAGCCTCAGAATTGAGTGACTGAGTCACTTACACACTTACTCATTCATACATACATAATCCTAATAATTTCTCATCGAACTAAACGTAGACATTTTAAGGGGATGTAGTCTATAAATAGATCACTAAAGTTTGCCAGTAAATTAATATACCTTTACATATTAACAGGTGAAATGCATTCACATGATGAAAAGATAAGTCAGAAAACCAAACCGATGTGCTTCAAACAATCATTATGGAGCACCACTTTGAACACGAAGAATGTTTTATCGATATAGAAAACCTACTGTATGCTTGATTCAGACTCGTGTTAAAAAGTCCAAATTTTTATTCCATTGAGGAATGTAATCAATTGTCTGGGTAACCAATTTAACGTGGCAACAGATAAACTAATACGTTCCATGGTTTCAAGCTCAACTTTGTGGAAGTTGAATTTCACAAATGAAAAAGTAACTTGGTTTCCTTTCACAGATTTATTTTCCTGGTACGGAAAGTTTCGGCACAGCGGTGTCATCATCAGGTACAAAGTTTTAACAATTTCCAAGAGGTCTTAAGGGACTCAGGTCTTAAGGGAATTAAGGTCAATACTCTTAAGGGACATGGTGGAAGGTAGGAGAGGGGGAGGAAGGGGGTGTTGAGGAGAGGAAAAATACCGGGGGAGAGGTAAGGGGTTGTGTAGGAATCTAGAAAGCACCCGTGATGGACACATAAGTGTGTGGGAGAGGGGGGGGGTTGTTAATGGAGGGTGGGGTGGGTGGGTTTCTTAGGAGTAGTTTTTCCTAGAGGGTTAGAGATTAAGGAAGTGGTGGGTTATCAGCAGGTGGGGAGTGGGAGGGAGGGTCAGGGGTTTGTTTTTCCGTAAGGGATAGAGAGACTTCTTGGAAGGGGGAATTTTTTTTTTAAGCGTACTGTCTGTCCCACACTTTCCAGACATGAATAGAAAAAAAAATATAAGATATGTTTCCGGAAATGTAACCTTTCACATTCCCTCTTCGCCAGACATCTATGGGAAGAAAACCATAACAGCGACTTCATACCGGAGAGAAAAATGGAAGGAAGATGGACAAAAGGGAGGAGCTCGAAATAAGAAGGAACATGAAGAAATGTCTTTTACTCAACGACATCCTTTTTGAAAAACATTCCCCACTCCTAGAACTCTCTCTATCCCTCACGGAAAAACAAACCCCTGACCCTCCCTCCCCACTCCCCACCTGCTGATAACCCACCACTTCCTTAATCCCTAACCCTCGAGGAAAAACTACACCTAGGAAACCCACCCACCCCACCCTCCACCAACAACCCCCCCCCCCCTCTCTTACACACTTACGTGTCCTTCACGGGTGTTTTCTAGATTCCTACACCACCCCTTACCTCTCCCCCGGTATTTTTTCCCTCCTCAACACCCCATTCCCCCTCTCCTACCATCCACCATGCCCCTTAAGGGTATATATACCTCATCGAAATTGTTAAAACTTTGTACTCGATGATGACACCGCAGTGTTGAAACATGTCGTACCAGATAAATAAATCTGTGGGAGGAAAACTTTTTACTTTAAACATTTGACAGATAAACTCATGATGAATGATAACACCTTGTTGAGGAAAACAGTATTCACATCCTGAATGAATGCTCATGAATATAATGTAAAACGTTTAGAGTCATCCTAATATTTTAAAGCTATGAAAAACCAATAGTACTATTGACTCAAAGTTATTTTTCCCAAGAGTGGGAGAGGGCGAGCGGGGAGAGGGCAAGCGGAGGGGAGAGAGGAATAAAGGGGAGAAAAAGGAAGAGGAGAGTGGAGGAAGCAGGGAGAGATGAGATGAGGGGGAGGGAGAAACTAGTGTGATTTATTGAGTCCGGGGGGCGAGAAAGCCTGGTGGATCAAAATACAAGAAGATTCAAGATCTTTGAGCTGAAGGGGAGAGGAAGAAGGGGGAAGGGAAGCAAGTAGACCAACTTTAAAAGTGTTATTGAAAGTGGAGTTGTGGGAGGAGACGTGAATGGCGACAGGGAGAGAAACAGAGAGGGAGGGGCAATCGTTACAGGACGAGCGGTGCCCATTCATTCTAATGTTGAGAGGAGTGGTGGATAAGCCAATATAAAAAGAAGGGCAGTGTTGACAGAGGAGGATGTAGACAATGTTAGGTGTGGTGCAAGAGGGTGAGAGGACAGAAGGGAAGGGAAAAGCGAGGAACTTGTCCGGCAAGGGCTGGGTGATGAGGATGGAGCAAGTTTTGCATCGCGGGCGGTTTCACGGGGTGGGAAGGGATTTGGTGGGTTTGAGTGATTTGGACATGGGTTTGGTGACTTTAAAAATGGCGGATTGATTGGGGGCGTCTGAAGCTGATAGAGGGACATTGAGGGAATATTTTGGAAGTGGTTAAGTTGTCTGAAAGGATAGGGTAGAGGTTTTAAACAATGCGTCTAAGAGAGTCCACACCGGGGAAGTAGGTGGTAAAGAGGGAGATATTGTGTTTAGAAATGCTATTGGTTTGAGGCAGTTTGGGGGAGTGCGGTTTTTTGAGGATTTTATTATTGAGAAGTTGCTCTGGATAGCCTCTGCAAAGAAGAGATTGATGGAGGTTAGTGAGGAATTTATCAAGGGAGTCAGGGTTGTTGCAGATTCGGTGGCCGCGAATAGAAAGGGAGTAGGGGAGGGACCGTTTAGTGTGGGAGGGATGGCAGCTATTGTAATGGAGATATTGTTGTTGGTTGGTGGGCTTGATATGAACGGAAGTGCTAAATTTGCATAGCCAATAGCCAACCAATAGCATTTCTAAACACAATATCTCCCTCTGTACCACCTACTTCCCTGGTGTTGACTCTCTTAGACGCATTATTAAAAACCTCTACCCTATCCTTTCAGACAACTTAACCACTTATAAAATATTCCCTCAATGTCCCTGTTTCTCCCTCCCCCTCATCTTATCTCTCCCTGCTTCCTCCACTCTCCTCTTCCTTTTTCTCCCCTTTATTCCTCTCTCCCCTCCGTTCGCCCTCTCCCCACTCGCCCTCTCCCCACTCTTCCTCTTGCCCCTCCTTTCCTTCTTACACCTTCCTCTCCCCCTCTTTCCCATCCTTCCCCCTTACACCTTCGTCTCCCCCTCTTTCCCCTCCAATACATCAATCTCTCCATTTCTTCATTCCTATTGTCTACCCTGAGAAAGGTGGTTACGATCCTACCGAAATATCGGAAGTTTAAATTTGTGAGTGTCCTTTTTTTCTGTCGCTATATTTTTATCGGCAACCCTCTTGGCTTATTATACATATAAATTGGGCGGGTCGGGTGTTTTGTAAGAATACGAGAGAGATTTAAGAGCAATTAAAAGCTATAGGTGGTAAGATTGGCCACTATGACAGTAAGAACTCTTACGATTGTTCGCCTGAGAGACGTCTGGGAAGTTAGCTGTGAACCGGGGTTTTCCAGAGTGAATTATATTATACTAATGATGTAACACTATACTAATTCACTTGCTCCAACAGGTAATTCATCTACAAAAAAACGATTAACGAATTCGGTCTCACAAACTAATCCTAGTTCCTACTTATATTGTGATAGTCTATGCCGATATTAATAAAATGTAAATGGCCTTAGAACTAAATTAAATTCATCAATAACGTATGGTGTTTGTGCAAATTATGATTTTATAGCCTTAACAGAAGTTAATCTTTCTTCTGAAATCTATGATGTTGAGGTCTTCCTGACTTTAAAATGTTTCGCTTAGATAGGAACCAGACAACTAGTCATATTGAATCTAGAGGAGGTATTTAAATTTATGTAAGAAATATATTTACATGTTATATTGTTACCTTGGACTCAATAGTTGAAGAAATTTATGTAATTTTGCACTTACAGAAGCAGATGATTATTTTCGATGGAGTTTATATTTCACCAAACTCTCATATATCTTGCGTATCAAGCGCACTCAGATTCTGTTCCTTAATAAGACCTCTTTTAGTATATATCACTTAGGTATAGAATCCTTATCAATCTACGCACATAGGTAGTTTAGAATCAGTTCAAATAAAATTCTTAAAAATAATAGGCTATAAGATTGGAATTCCTAGAGATGAAATAGACAGTCAACACCTTCGAATAAATCTAAAATTTAATAAAATTGATGATAGGCGATTTAAATTTTGATGTAATCTTTCTCTACAAATTAATTCATTCATTCATTGGCAGTTAGAACCTTCCTGCATAAATAAATTTTCACATTCCCCCAAAAAGTAATGGGAAACAATTGATGTTTGCAAATAACTGGCATCGTACCAGCTATTCCTTTTTTCTGCCATTGATAGAATAATGCGATCAACTAACATAAAAAATTTAGACTTTTTTTTAATTCCTCGCTCTATAATTTAATTAAATGTTTATAAAATTATCGTAGGAAAAAGCTGTTGTACTATTGTGCTATTGATCATATTCTGGTCTTATTTGTGTGTTAATTGTATCCTTTTTTGATATATTTTAATTTTTTTAATTTTTAAATAATTTTGTTTAACTAAAAATAAATTTATTTATACCTTTAGATTTTTGATGTGTTTCATGTATCTGTAAGCATTGCCAAGGTGATTGGTTTTGTATTTAGCGACTATTACTATAAATATTGCGTGGGTTTCATTTTTATAATTACCATAATTACTTACGTCCATCATTGAGAGTGAAAGTAAGGAAACTTGTCGCAACTGTGATCGTACCGCTGACTCCACCAACATCAATTGATCCAATAACCCTCACTGGTAGATTTGTTCTGAAATATGTCATTACAAAATTTAATAAGTTTGCAGGAGTTAAACTATGAATAGATTATCAATGCCTTATATAAAACGAAATATTGATGTATTTACTAAGCATATGAATGGTTTTTGGGTAGTTTTAATTTCCTGGTTTTGTTTATGACGCAGTACATCTGTTAATTATGATCTTTTCTCCTAATTGCACACATATGTAGTTCTTTGATACCTTTAAGACTCTTTCTGCATGTGATCGCTTGAGTAGAATGTAGGATACTTGCCACTATTTACGATAACCTGCGTAAGCCATGCGATTAAGTTTGTAGGGATAATATGTTTGCGATTCATACTAAGCGTACCAACAATTGTTTGTGCCTGCTTTAGTCTTGCACAATAAATCAATACCAATTGAGCATTTCATGGATTCAGCTTTAGTAAAGTAACTGGCAAATATAGAATCTAAAATGAAACAAATTTGGAGTCGTCAGGAAATTGTGGCAAAATCGTGGTTGAGGGTGACTCGTAGTCTATGAAGGGCCAAGCACGATTACAACTGTAACATTTTATTTGTCGCTATGTCCTTATTTAAGATTTATTGCATGGGATAATAATTTTGATATTTGGGCTGACTGCGTATATTTTCATAGAGCTGAATATCAAATTGAAGTAACCTTCAATCCATTTATTATTATTGACTTCCCATTAACACATCTTTTTGCCGATCGAGAAAACTGCGGTAGATTAGGAAATAACATATTGATATCGAAGGAGGTCGGAGTAGTTTAATGAAATTTCTCCATATTAAAACACTCTACATCTGAATGGAAATGTGGATTGAGTATTACTTTTAAAAATACTGAGATACGCAATGAAACGTGAACCATGTTTTGAATGAAGTAAATGAATATCTCAATGCCTTTTTTCTCTCATCCTCCCTTTCAATGCCCTTACACCACCAGGACTCAACAAATTCCACTGATTGATCCTTCCCTAATTCGTATTCGATTCTTATGTTGAGGGGAAAATGTATTTGCCAGTATAAAATGCCGGGCGGAGACCACATAATTTGGTGGTATAATTAGGTGGTAGACCACATTACTGGTGATGTAAAAGGAGGAGGGTGAGGGAGAGAGGGGAAGGAGTCGTTGGGAGGAGTGGGTTAGGTAGGACATAGTTTGCATCTACCACGATTACAGAGGAAGGATGTGGGTATGAAAACAACAGGGGTTTTGGAGAGGGACTTCGTGGATCTGTAAATATCGGATAAGTTGGCAGGATGCCGTTAGGTGATTGAGGGAGGCTTAGAGAATACGTTGGTGGCGGAGGCGTGGTTTTCAAGGATGGGATAGAGGTAATTCGAAATGGAATTAAAGGACTGTACCCCTGGGAAATAGGTAGGTAGTGCAAATAAAGAGGATGTGGGAGTCTTTAGTGGGAGGAAGTTTAGTGGATTAGGAATTGTTCTGAATTTTTTGATCAAGGAGAGATTATTTTTTTGTGCCTGTGGTTTTACTTGTCACGCCTGTGACGTCTTATTGAATATATATATATAGATTAAATACACCGTACGTTGAAAGCAAAAGTTGACACAGGATTTTCTCTGAAACAACATGTTAACAGAAACTCCCTACTTTATGTAGGCGATAAAATGATTGTGCACAAGGATGTTCATCAACGGAAAAAAAATAATAAAGACATTAGGAAGGATCAAGGAACACAATTTATAAACGAGAGGATTAATTAAAATAAAAGTAGACGGTTTGACCATTTACATTGAATGGCAGAAAATAAATTACGAGCAGCAACTCTAAAATATAGGCGGTAAGTAAGGGTGCGGAAAATACGTGTTCCGTAGCAGGCGAAATAAGGTCTAATACATGAAGTGTAGATTAAGTCTACAATTTATGAGTAAATGCGATGTGTCAGATAACGCCATAGGCAGTTCAGTTTCTTTGAAACGAATTACGTTAAGCCTAGTTTACGGTGCAATGAATGAATGAAAACAAAAAAGTCTTAAGAGCCTGATATTCATTTGTGAAACATCGTACAAACCAACTTTAGCGTATATGGCACGCGATAAGTACACACCAGGCCCGCAACACTAGTCCAACTTCAAGGTAAAATACCGCATGCTCCTCAGGCCAGTAGGGAAAAACTAATGTACAGTCACGATAACAACGCACTGTGAAACCAGGTGAGTGCCACTTTTGCAAGTATGCCAAAATTAAGTACACAGGGCCAAGAAACAAAAACTTATTACCAAAAACAATAAGAACAATTCTTGCATACGAAAAGACTAGAGGTATTCATGCAGAAAACAAGTTCATTTGGGTAATTTCATGCGAGCTAATATTTATCAATAAAAAGCTATAACTGATTCTCAATAACAATATTATACAAGTCACAAAAATGCAGAATGATGATATTTTATTATAAAAACGTTTTTCCAAATTGTTTCCTTTAAATCACATGATGCTAATGGTAAGAAAATAAATTACACTTACATTTTCTTTTTGCCACCTATGCTGACCGCGTACCGAGAACTCGCTACAATTGTAGTGATGGCGTAAGTAATGCATCTCCATCCATGACTATGTACAGATTTGCTGCGAGCAAATTCCCTCCAGGTGGCGACCAACTGCAAAAATGGGATACACGCATTTGAGCATATGGTCAGTATAATATTACATCCTAAGAAGAAAATTGCTTGCATTGTTTAGCGTTGCTGAAAGAGTCAGCTTCATTTTACAGTAGAGTCTCAATTATCCGTCCTAAACCGGCCGCGGCAAGGTCGGATAAGTGAGAAGGTCGGATACCGCGGAAAATAATTAATACAATGTAAAAAAATGTTAAAATTAATCTGCACATTGAAAACTTTTAAAAAACATGTGTCTTACTTAAGGAGGTTCAGTGGTTTCACTCAACTTAAGAGAATTCGACGAAACTTGCTGGAAGCATTACTTATTTTGTCTTAATTCTACCTGATTTTTTTCAGAATTATTTACCGACGATTACTTCAGATGTTTGATCGAGAAGTGGACCAACAATTACATGGGTTCTTATGGGAACACAAGGTACGAGTAGCTTAACTCATCAAAAAGAACCTTTTTCTAGTTAAGAATAAGAAAAACAAAAAAAACGTAGTCTGCGTCGGACCAGACGGTGGAAGTTATACTTCTTTGGCCGGTCGCACACACCCGCTCACACACACAGGCAGACAGGATATATAAATGAAATAAAAGACATTTTTTTCTCTTCGAAATGTTGGGGCCTGTTTCTCTATTATAATTTCAAAATCCAAGAGATAATGCATCATAGAACATTATCATTTTACATGGTTTTGACTTGTAGAATGGAGTTTCGAGGTACATTTCAGAAAGTAGGTGCAAGGATTAATGTTTACTGGAAAAATAGAGAGATGGAAACCCGGAATAAGGTGTAAAGAGTGTTTCAGAAGCAAAATGGAGGAATCTGGAGCGATCCCAACGGATTTCGTAGGCATGAGCAAATGGAGGAGTGTCAAAGCTACGAAACAGTTTATGTATATAATTATAAAACATTGTAAAAAGTATATTTCTAAGGCATAATATCGTTAAAAGCGATTGAAATACGCACGGAGAATGTTATATTACTTTAAGTTTAATCTTTATAGCACGCGTATAAGGTACTGGAAGTCTCGGGAACAATGAAAAAATTGCTTAGCAACGAAAATGAAAAAAGATCGAAATTTGCATTAATTTTGCGTTTATACTTCAAATATTTCAATTTATCGATCGATAGAGAAACATCGGTTGCAAGAAGTAAATGCATTAATCTTTTGGCCTCATTTCAGTCATAGAATGAAACTTGTATCTAAATTATTTCATATTTTAATGAATGAATGAAAATTACTCTACACGTAAATTATTCGTTTTTCCCATTTAAACCCATTAAAAAACAAAATCCTATCTGGACTCGAAACCAATGAAAAATATTGGGATTTTCGATTTTTTCCTGACTTGACACCAAATTTGAACCCTTCCCTGAAAATTTCATCCTTTTAGCTCGATTAGAAATACCCAGGAATTCGTATCAATGAGTACAATTGTGGATTTTTCTCACCCAAAAAAGAGCTTGACGCGGAAAAGAGCGTGACGCGGTTTCTCGACCAACATCCCATCCCAAAAGTCTCCAACGGGCGCAAAGAAGTATAACTTCAAAAAATAAAATAAAGTATATCAAATGATTTTCCTACATTGTTCCATTGATGATTTAAATTAGTTTTGTTTTTCTTATTCTTAGCTAGAAAACGTTCTTTTCGATTAATAAAGCTAGTCGCACCTCGCGTTCCCATAAGAACCCATGTAATTTCAAGCCCACTTCCACATCAAGTATCCTAAGAAATCTACGGTAAATAGTTTTGAAAAAAATTAGGTAGCTTTAGGAAAACATAATTAATGCTTCCAGCAAGTTACGTCGGATTCCCTTAAGTTGAGTAAAACCACTGAACGTCCTTAACTTTATATGACGCACAAGTAATCATATGAAAGACTGCTCTTAAGGTAAAGTAATTAATATGTTGTATAGAAGGTACTTACACTACAGTGAACTACGAAACCATATTTAAACATGGGTAAAAAAGTGCACGGGGACGATCGGATAACACGGAAGGTCGGATAACCGAAGGTGGGATAACCGAGACTCTACTGTACTACTATTTTGTGCTGCTTTCTAGTCAGCCATAGTTCATGCCAGCATATGCAGATATGCTCAGAATGTGCTGCCGTGAACATGGCCAACTGATGACGTGAGAGTATTCTGATCATGTACGGATAAAGTTTTACCTAGCATATGCCGTAAGAATATTCTTATTATACGTAGTGAATATGCTTTCAATAATTTGCAGTAAATACATTAAGCGCTTATGTAGCAAATTTAAAAATATCAATAAGAGTATGATTAAATATTACAAGACAAACCGTTGTTATTCCTACTAACTGTTTTATTAGTGTAAGCAGAATCCTTGAGACTGATGTCTAATTATAACTTTACGTATTAGCAATATAATGACACGAGTCATTGTATCTTTATCTTAACCGTTAGAAACATGGGCGCAACATTGGATGGATAACACGGGATGAATCTGAAGGAGTAGTTGGGTTTTTTGGTGGCTCTTGAGTGAATGATAATTGAGAACTCTTGGTAAGTGTGTCCTAGGAAAAAACGTTGAATGTCTCTAAAAATGGTTTAAACATATGAAATTTGTTCATTTGTATGCATGACAAAGGGATGATTGTAAGATCATGAAATTATGAGAGGTAGAGAGTTAAACGTTGATGCAAGCACAATGAGGGATGCTGAATGCGGAACAGTCCTCTATTGGGCTTTCTCAAGACTGAATCTGGAGAGATAGTTGGTTCCAAGAAAGAGTAATGCCCGTAAGCAAATGAGAGTGGAAGTTGAGTGGTTTTATAAGCTTGGTATGAGAACAGCTTGGATCATGTTTGGGAATGGCTATATGCAGTGTTAGCAATAGAAAAATACCAAATGAGGAACATACCACTTATTGGCTGTCTTTATAGTGAGTCTGGGAATAAAGAGAGTTCCGATGAAGAGAGGTGTGCCTAAGGAAAGGAGAAAAATCATAGAGAGGTTTTTAGACAACGAGGTGAAAACCCAATACGGAGGCGTGAATAATTATTTGCCATCTTTTAAGTACAGAGTATTGGACGAATACGTCGGTAATGGGAGCATTAATGATGAGTGGGTGAGTTTAAAAGGAATGTTTGTAGAATGTGCAGAAAGTGTATGCGGAAAAGGGGGTAAGGAAAATGATAGGTGTTGGTGCATGGTGTTAACTATTCAAAATTGCGGTAAGTGGAAAGAAAAAGTCATTCAATAATTTTACTGCAGCACAATCTGAGAAAGAGAAAATTGTGTATGTGATGCATATAAAACAAAAAAATGGAATGATAAATTGCTGTAAAAGAGACAAGCGGATGACGTTATTGAGCTTCGGACTATTTTTGAGGGCAATAAAAAGTTATTTCGGACATGGGTAAAAAGAAATAAGCAGGTTGGTAGCAGTTAATTACATTCAATAACGAATTAAGCTGATGATATCGTATGGGTTGAAGGGATGCAAGGATGTGGTTTCCTAATTATTACGTGGCAATGTATGAAAAAGGTATTAAGTAAAATTGAAATAATGACTGAGGGAATATAGGAAAATGGGAAGGCTGCTGCCGTATATAGGATATATGGCGCAATTCTGAAATGCGGCTGTTAGCACCTTATTTGTCACATGTATGCATTGTATATTTTATCTTTAAAAGCTTCTGTTGTTCCAAAAATATGCAGTATTTATCAATGCTATATAGTTTCAATGTACAAAAGGGTGTGTGGGAAGACCGAATAAAAAATTATATAGCTATTTGTTTACTGGGAATTTCGGGAAAGGTTTTCTGTTAATCAACAATCAAAGAGATTCGAAAATTGCTATTGACAGAATTTGGGGTGCTCAGCGTGGGTTTATCCAGTTACCAGCGTTCACTTCAGCATATGCTAGAAAAATGGGCGGACGGCCGAATACTTTTCTTAATTGTTACTTCTCATGTATTATGTTGTATTGTTTACACATTTTAATAATTTTAGAATTATAATTTGCATTTTTAATTATAATGGGATATGCAGTACCCCCAAAGATTTTTTGTGAATAAGACCCTTTTGACGGTTTTCACTTCAATGTAGAAATTTAGTTGTGAAATGTAAACGGAAAAGAAGGTGTAGAGTATCAGTAGGTATATTAGTTCTTTGAGAATGGTTTTTCGGGTTTCCATCCGCGTTTATCCATTTTTTGTGGACAATATTTCGCCAGCGTTCCAGCTAGCTTTCTCAGGTCCGTTGGATTGCAGGGTTTGGTCTGTCCTTTTATGTTATACCGGTTTCGCGCCTTCGGGTGGAGGTGTGTCGTGATTGGTCGGTACTATTGAAGAGCCGTTTTCCAAGCGGTGGCGAGGGTGTAGCCGTCCTCTCGGTTGAAATTTTTCGGTGTTTTTGCTATCTCTATTGACTCCCGTATGATTCTAGGGAAATAGCGGGCTTCTTTTTTCAATAATACTGTGGTGTCAAAATTTATGTCATGTGTTGGCTCACATCACTGATGTTCCGCGACCGCTGACTGGCGGAGTTGTCCGTTTTTCACGGCCCTCTTATGCTCTTGGAGCCGGCATTTTAGTGCTCTTGAAGTCTGGCCGATGTAGGAGTTACCGCAGCTACACTTTATTTGGTATATTCCTCCAAATATATCTTCCGGGAGGTGATCCTTGGAGTTGAGGATGATGTCTGCCGTTTTTCTGACGCACTTAAACTTCGTCATGACGTTGTGTTTGCGAAGAGCTCTTGCGATTTTTTCTGTGGTTCCGGCGACGTATGGCAGGATAGCATATCCCTTTGGTTTTTCCTTAGGGCACTCCTCGGCGGTCCTTTGAAGGGCCAACTGTTTCCTCTGGTTGTCATTTTTTATCATCTCCAGGACTGTTCCTCGACGGAAGCCATTCATCTGAAAGGTTTTCAGGAGATGCTGTTTTTCTTTGGCTATGGAAATAGCGTCAGATATAGAGCAAGCTCGGTGAAACAGGGTCTTTATAACTGCGTTCTTCTGTTGAGGGTGATGATGGGAGTCTGCGTGGAGATATCGGTCAGTATGTGTCTTTTTCCGGAAAACGGAATGTCCTAAAGACCCATCTTCTTTCTTCTCAACCAGGACGTCCAGGAAAGGCAGACGGTTGTTCGCTTCCATTTCCATGGTGAAGGTTATGGCGGCGTTCTGTCCATTACGGTGTTCTAGGAACTTCTGCAATTCACCTAATCCATGGGGACATATTGCAAACGTGTCGTCCACATACCTCACAAAGAGTTTTGGCTTTTTGCTGTATGACTGCAGGGCTTTGCGTTCTAAATCTACCATGAATAGGTTGGCGATTACTGGGAAAAGAGGGGATCCCATGGCGGCGCCTTTCGTTTGTCTGTAGAACTTCCCATTCCAGAGGAAATAGGCGTTTTTTAGACAAAATTTTACCATATTTGGGACGTCTTCTGGGAGGCCCTCCGTTGTGAGTGACTTGATGATTTCCACAGCATCTTCGATCGGGATGTTGGTGAAGAGGGAGGTTACATCAAAACTCACTAAGATGTCTTCCTTGCCTATTTTTGCCTTTTTGATAATCTCAATGAAGTGGGCGGAGTTCTTGACGTATGTTGATATCTTTCCGGAGAAAGGCAACAGTTCACGGGCCGAATATTTGCCAAGCTTGTGGGTTGGTGATTCTATGGCACTCACGATGGGTCGTAGAGGTATTCCCTCCTTGTAGATTTTAGGTAAACCATAAAATCCTTGCGGTTTAGGAGCCGATTCGATGATCCACCGTCTCTCTTCTTGTGGGATAGATGACTGGCTGATGGTATGTTTCGTCTCTTGTTGGATTTTAGCAGTGGGGTCTGATTTAACTTCGTGGTACGCGTCGTCATCCAGAAGATTGCGTATTTGTTTATCGTAGTCTTCTTTCGTCATGACCACAGTTGCGTTCCCCGTGTCCGCCGGTGTACGAAAGCCTTCACAAAAAAAATATTAGTTCTTTGTTCAATACAGTAGGACTAGATTACTTGAGAAGGCTTTGCGATAAAATTAGGATGATTATTGTTAGAAATAGTTGAGTCATGAATGAATGAGTGATGGATGCTCCAGTAATCGACATTATGAAAGGAGTAAGTTTCTTTGGTTTGACATTGCAGTGAGAATGGATGACAACTGAATAACGAATCATATTTATGATAGAGGAGTCAATGGAGTGAGAGGAAGGGCTAGACCGAGAAAGTCAATGGTGAGTGTAGTAGATGGGACTCTAAAGAGAAGGAATATTGGAGTATTCAAGATAGGAGAGCGTTTGAGAAGCAATGCATGAGAGTAAGGGAAGCAAAAGTGGTTTGCAAGGATATTGCATTTGTAGGAAATGATAAATAGGAAGCCATTTTTCTTCAACTCTTCTCACCGCCATAAGGAAAGGAGTGATAAGTATATATGTTATGTAGACAAAAGTTACTTACCATTTATATAAATACTAGATTTAATATTAAGTTATACGTTTTTACCATAAAAAAGACAAAAGGTAGAGAATGAGTTACGATAGAAGCCATACACACAAGTACTTACCCCACATACAAGGAGACATCGCATGAGTGACGTTAGGGACGAAAATGACGTAATTATTTTCTGAAACTAGAGAGAGAATGTGGGAAAAGTGTCACGGCTTTTTTCCATTTGGACCATAATTATAGAGAAAAACGCAACTAAAGAATTTTCCTCCGTTTAAATCCTTTTAAATGCGAATGTTAGAAAACAGAAGCCGTGGCCGAACGGTTAAAGGCGTTGGACCAGCAATACCCTGACAGTAATAAAAAGACAGTAGCACGCCATGAATAAAAAGTTGAATTCATCCAATTGAAATAAACATGCGGTGGGAAAAGAAATAGTGTTATCATTGCGTGATATTTTTTGAGCTGTAATCTTATATCTTCCTCTCCCCCACGATAAAGGATTCCCTTCAATTTTCTATGTTAATCCGAAAAAAAGTCATAGAAAATATTTTTTACTTAACCTCGTAAACAGTTACCATCTCTTTTCTACTTTTATCATGTTCGCTATTGAACGAAAAATAGAGTCACAAAAGACATTATTCGAACGCAGTTCCTGGGAAATTTGAAGTGCATGCATCGCTGTATATTAAAAAGTAATAATCCGTTCATTGTTTACCATCTTGAGAAAGAGCCACGACCATTCAAAGCCCATCCTTTTCACGGAAATATACTTTTAATTTCAAAATCTACACTTTTTAGGCCTCTCGGCATGTGAAACAACTTTTCGGTCAAACAAGAATCCCGAAATAAGCTCCGAAAGTCTCCCAAGGGGGCTGATTGAAAATCCAGAAAATAGGTAGAAAATTAAAAAATATTGTTGTTGCTGCCATAAATGTATGGGAATGGGTAATGTTCAGTGGCTCTGTAAAATATTTGAAAGAAAAAAAAATGACCGTCCTGGGATTCAAACACGCGCCACAGCCCATGGATTGCTGGTCCAACACCTCTGACCGTTCGGCCACGGCTTCTGTTGTTTATCGTTGGCATTTAAAAGAATTTATACGACGGGAAATTCTTTAGTTGCGTTTTTCTCTATAATTAGGGTCCAAATGGAAATAAGCCGTGACACTTTTCCCACATTCTCTCTCTAGTTTCAGAAAATAATTACGTCATTTGGGTCCCTAACATCACTCACACGATGTCTTCTTGTTAGTAGAAAACAAACGTTTCTTGAGCGGAGAGACTTTTTCTTCTCATTTATAATAACTTTTGGATGAAAAAGTCATTGATATTCGAATGTCTCACCAAATAAAATGAGCCAATAAATTATAGCCCCAGTATTATGAACTTGAATGAAGACGCATGGTAAATTTCTTCTTTTTAAAAACTTTAAATTTTTTTAATTTTACACTGTTCTTACTTGCGCCAATGTAAGTCCGGCTGGTGTAGTAGTTGAGGCTAAAGTTGTCGGGCAGCTCCCAAAGCTGAATTTTTGTCCAGAACACGATGAAATGAACAGAGCGATTGATAATGAAATGATGGCATATTTATTGATCTTCATTTTCAATTGTTTTTCTCGGCAACCGCAAGATTAGACCTTCTCACTGAAAAAAAAATGAAATATGCTTAGAGAATGTTCCTTGCTGTACCATTGGATCTATCAGTTATTAAATTACCCTGATAATAGTTACTCAAACATAGGGTATTGTAATTTGGTCATTTCATCACTGGTAGGATTTGTAGAAGTGCTTTAGTGCGATGCATTTAAAAAAAATTATCTAAAGAATTGAGTGTGTGAGTCTAGGGTGAGGGCGGAGGCTTCATGCGAGGTCATTTCACCACCGACACCATCATTGACGTGAGGGTAATCATCTAAAATGCCGTTGTCCTTTGAAGTAGTGAATGGGGTTGCAACAGCTTTTAAGGATTGCTGTATTCAAGGATTGTAAAAACAATTTGACTCGGCCAACCTTGCCGCGCTTGCAGTGGCAACGTTCGTTTTCCGAATTCTTACGAACAATATAAAATGTGATCAGTTCAACCACGAATGGATATTAACCACTGATTTTTCCTTCAAATAAAATTTACCAAGGTACAAAGGAAGCCATTAGCTATATACCTCACAAGTGTCAAGACACCTTGTCAGTGTTTGCTTTACTTCAGAGTGTAGATAAATTATTACCCCAGCAGTATTTCTATAAGTGTTTCCAGGGAATTGATAAGAGAAATCACCCTATTACTGGGAAGGAACATATTGAAGTTGGAGGCACAGGCATCGAATTTGGGGAATTTTGACAGGGTTCTAGAAAGTAAGTGATTCAGTAATTTCCCATCCTATATCATCAAGTGGGGGGAGCGTGGTGGAGTGGTTAGAGTGCTTGACTGATCGAAGGGTCCCGGGTTCAAATCCGGGTGAAGCCTTTGGACGACCCCGAACATAACATCCTCGGAGTGCGATGTGGCCCAGGGAATGGAACTGGCCCACTAATCCTGAATGTGTGAAATTCACACGCCTGTGACTTAGGTCGGGATGAGCTCTACCCTCAACTATCCAAACCAACCTTCGGGTTGAATCACTGAGTGATTATCAAGACTTCGATTGGCTTTAATGTCTTTGCCGAATCATTATTTATCTCATGATATATAAAGTTCGGGAATGTGTGAGCAATGAAAGTACATTTACAAATAAAGCCATCATATTCCGCACAATATTCAATTGGCACTAAGTGGTGTCGATGTTAAAAAAGTATCGTCAGAGCTGCAATATGCACACAAATAGAATTTGTATCTATAACATAAGGAAAACTTGGGAGGGTGGAAGGGGAAATATGGCAGCAAATATATATATTTATATAATATCTTCTATATAAATTCATACAGACATATGAAATAGAAATGGATAGGACTATATAAAAGGACACGATAACAGGGTTTGGTGGGGAGGATAAAAATGTGTCGAATCCAGACAGAAAAAATTATTAACAGATAAAATTAGGGAAGGGAGTGTTTGGTATGGAAGGGGTGACATCTACTATAGTGAAGTATTGTTGCTTATTAGTAGGTTTGATGCGAGCCGAGGTGTGGAATTTTTAGCCTAATAAGTAGTTGTGTTCCCTATCTATCCGTGGCTACCGTATTTGCAAAAGCCCAGATTCCCTCGATAAATTCCTCACCAACCTTCACCACTCCCTCCTCAAGCGTGGTTACCCAGAATCCCTCCTTTACAAAAAAAATCAGAAAAATCCCTACTCAACCAAACCTCCGCCCACCAAAGACTTCCACATCCTCTCCATTTGTACCACCTATTTCCCAGGCGTACAGTCCCTTAACTCCATCTTAAAAGACCTCTATCCCATCCTTAAAAACCACGCCTCCACCGCCAAAATTTTCTCTAAGCCTCCCTCAATCACGTATAGACGTCCTGCCAACTTGTCCGATATTTTCAAATCCACGAAGCCCCTCTATAAAACCCCTGCTGCATCCAAACTCACTTCCTCACCCTGTAATCGTGCTAGATGCAAACTCAATCCTATCTTCACCTCACCCCCTCCTCCCATCTCCTCCATCACCTCACTCCGTCACTCTTCCCATCCTCTTGCATAACCAGTAATGTGGTCTACAACCTACAATGTAAACTCTGCCCGGCTTTTTATATTGGCAAATTCTCGACTCCCCTCAACATACGCATCAATAATCACCGTGCTAATTGTAAAAATCTCTGCCAATCTGCTTCCCTTCCTGTTGCAATACACGCCTCGCGTCACAAAAAATCCTTCAACCATTGCTACAATGTCTCTATTCTTTTTTCCCTCCCCCCAAGTTTTCCCTCACTTGAACTTAAATCAGTTGAATTATCATTAATTTGGTTGTATAAAGCTTTCCACCCACCGGGCATCAATGTATTTCATTTATCTCCCTTCCCCTCTTCCCTCTCCATTTCCTTCCCTCCCTTTCTTCCTCTCTTTCCCCTCGATTCCCCTCCCCGCCTGCCCCTCCCTTCCTTTCTCCTTTCCTAACCTGTCCCTTCTTTCTTTACTCTAAAGGGTTCAGAAGAATGCAGTCGAGCTGCCGAAATATCAAAAATACGTGTGAGTTTTCTATTTTATGTGTGCCTATATATTTTTTAGCTTGTCATGCCAGTGACACTTCAGTTGAGATTTCATCATACTACGAATATATAAAAATTGAATGGTGTATGTCTATCTGTCTGTTGCTCAATCACGCAAAAACTGCGATTGAGCTGAAATTTTGCCTGTAGAGATAAAATGTATATGGGTTGAACATAGACTACATCAAAAAGCCCTCAGGACCCCCAAAGGCTCCCCTAGTGGTCCCTGGTGCTCCATGCTAAGCATTAGGTTCGGTGCAGTTGTTTCATTTTTTACTTAAAGTACTTACACTCAAGATAGAGGGCTGGGATTTTTTTTATCGGATGGCTGAAAAAAGAAAGTTTCTAATTCTATCAATTGATTTTATTTTACGCTTCGTATTTCTCTGAAAATCATGTTTATAGCTGAAATATCTCACATTTTTCTCAGAAATCAACAAGAGCATATTTCCTTGACAACCAGAGATTTGAATTTCAAAGGATAATCACGCATCTGGCACTTACGTTTTCCTGACGGCCCATATAGCACGTAGAAAGAAAATTTGTATAAGACTCCCATTTGTATAAGACTCCTAAGATTTGTGCAGACTCCCTTGCGCCCCATGCAAGATTGCTTCGGGGGGTAATCGATAAATTCAATGCATATTAACAAGTATACTCTTCAATATCTATTCTCAAAGTAGCTCTCATATGGGAACTGCATACGAGAGAACACTTATGTAGTGAACGATACACATAAAGAAATTAAACGTGGAAGAATATTTACGTGCAGCGAATAATAATTTTAATAATGCCTCTGTTGCTAGAACAAACATAGTGTCGTTTATTATAGTTTAATACTCACAAGGAGACATCACGTGACTGACGTTTGGGATCCAAACGAGGCAATTATTTTCAGAAACTATAGGGAGAATGCAGGAAAAGTGTCACGGCTTACTTCCACATAGGCCCGGGTTCGAGATAAAAACGTTATTAGAATCTTCCTCCGTAGTGATGAGCGATATATCGCTAACTGAGATTGAATCACTGATACTGAAAAGTAGCAATCACAACCTGTGACTGGATATTCAAAATCACTGTGATGTTGATTTTTACTCACTCTGCTACCAACTGATAGAATGTGATAACAGCTTCTGCGAAATAACTGTGACCGAGAGTGTAATCGTTGAGGGTGATCGTGCATTCACGAACCTCGCGGTTTAACAGTGATTTGACTGTTAGAAATGAAGAAAAGGCGTAAAATTAGTGAAATATGGAACCTTTGAAATTTGGCAGTAAATGGAGAAGTTGCTAGTTGCAACATATGCAAACATAAACTTTCCTATAAGACGTCGACGTCCAACTTGAGGAAACACATGCATGCTAATTATGCTTATAAGCATCCCACTGTGGCCCTGCCGACGTCATCAAGACACAGTAAACCTGGGGTACTTATATCTATATTTTATATCTAATTGGTATTTAATTGTTTAAGCAAAATTGTATTCAGTGGACATAGATCGTGCTATGAAAAATATTAGCTGTTTAAAGAAAAGTATATTTACCCCATTTTACCCGACGGAATTTACAACCCATTCCGCACATTAACGTGACGTATATTTTGTCTAAAATCTAATCTGCGACTTTATTAATTTGATTTGAAATATAGCTATTAATAATAATTAACATTGGCAATTAAATAATGACGTCGATAAATTCCATAAATTTACCTATTGAACTCAATTGCTTCTTCTATGGCATTGTAAATACATTGTCCATTGGAATTTGACAATAAGTACGTAAACTTAGCTAAATTAAAACTTTGAAGAAACATATTGAAGAACATCTTCGGGATTTAAATTATTTCCTCTCCAATTCCATCACCACTACTACATTAACTAATTCTCGCTAACTACTCTGTACCAGGTTTATAAACTTAAAAAAAACGCCGAAATTTTTTCAGAGTATGCATTAACAGGAAATGTGATCTGACTAATAATGTAGGTGCATTATTCATCATAGTTTGTCGGGAAATGGTCTCCAAGGCTTTTATACCGAAAGACAACAACAAAAGAAGTTAAGAGTAACATGTTAAGGTGGTTAGGGCATGTTGAGAGAATGCCTGAGGATAGGATGGTGAAAAAGATATACCTTGGACATCCTAGTGGCAGAAGATTGAGAGGAAGACCTCGGAAAAGATGGTTGGATGATGTAGAAGATGATCTGAGAAAGATGAGAATAAGAAGATGGAGAACTCATGCAGGATATCGTGACGTCTGGGCTAACATTGTGAGAGAGGCCAAGGCCCTACAAGGGCTGTAGCGCCGAGGAGTAAAGTAAAAACAATAGAAGACAACAGCAGACAACAAAAGTAGCATTACGCATATTGACATTTCGAACGTCAAATCGCGAATGGTAGTGCCATCAATCACAAACGGCTTAAATTATCCTCTGCGATTCTTAAGTGTTATCGCAATCACAGTTAAAAATCACACATACTGACGAGTAGCAATAACAGGTAAGGAAGTGATTGGAATGTCGCAGGTCCGCTCACCACTATTCCTCCTTCTAAATCCTTTTCAAGTGCTAAACTCGCTCAACAGGCGTCGTAGCCCAGTGGGTCGAGGCGCTGAGTCGGTCTTCCTCTTATGGTGGTTGGGGTTCCACCAGCAGGTGGTGGCAATTTTTTTCTTTCGAATATTTTACGGAATTACTGTAAATTGCCTACTCCCATACATTTACGGCAGTAGCAACAATTTTTTTTTTAATTTTCAACCTATTTGCTGGATTTTCAATAATTCCCTTGGGAGACTTTCGAAGCTAATTTCGGGATTTTTGTTTGGCCGAAAAGAGACTACACAAGCTGATATACCTAAAATGTTTAGGTTTTTAAAATACAAAGATACTTCCGTGAATAGGATGGGCTTCGATTGGTCGTGGGTCTTTCTCAAGGCCGTAAACAATGAACAGATTATTACTTTTTAATTAGCGACGATATACTCACTTAAAATTTCCCAGGAGCCACGCTCGAGTAATGACATTTGTCATCTGAAAGTATGCAATACCACGCCATGAATTAAAAGTTAAATTCCTTCAATTGAAATAAACATTAGGTGGGAAAAGAAATAGTGTTATCATTACGTGATATTTTTTTGTGCTGGAATATCTTCCTCTCCCCCAATATACAGGCTTCGCTTCAATATAATATGTTGCTCCGCAAAAAGGTCGTAACAAATATTTTTTACATAACCTCGGAAACAGTTACCCTCTCTTTTTTACCTATATCACGTTCACTATTGAACTAGAAATAGAGTTACAGAAGTCATTTCTCGAACGCGGCTCCTATGAAATTTTAAGTGAGTACATCGTTGCTAATTAAAAATTAATTATCCATTCATTGTTTACGGCCTTGAGAAAGACCCACGACCAATCAAAGTCCATCCTATTCACGGAAGTATATTTGTATTTCCAAAATCAAAAACTTATTAGGTCTGTCAGCATGTGTATCCTATTTTTAGCCAAATACGAATCACTTAATTAGCTTCGAAAGTCTCCCAAGGGGATTGATTGAAAATCCAGCAAATAGGCTGAAAATAAAAAAAAAATGTTGCTACTGTTGGTAATTCCGTAAAATATTTGAAAGAAAGGAAGTGCCACCACCTAGGATCGAACCCCAAAAACACCCTATGAGAATGACCGGCTGATCGCCTCAACCCACTAGGCTACGACGCCTGTTGAACGAAACATGCACTTGCCAAGAAATTATATGGAGGAAGATCCTTAATAACGTTTTTCTCTCGAACCCAGGCCTATGTGGAAGAAAGCCGTGACAATTTGCCCGCATTCTTTCTATAGTTTCAGAAAATAATTTCCTCGTTTGGATCCCGAACATCAGTCATGCGATGTCTCCCTGTCAGTTGTATTACACGTAGTGGAACCGTCTGCCTCTCATTATGATGGCGAACTGTTTATCGACCAATTCACACATAAACTTTACGACTTATTTATGTACACTTAAACATGTTAAAATGCAGTTAACTTACATTCACTCTATCATCGAGTTGCCTATTCGAGTCTTTCACTTGCCGCTGTGTTTCCCCTCCTTGAACTTAAAAATGTAGTGATCAACATTCCTAATAGAAACAAGAGTAACCTTTCGAATAAATCTTCTTAAGAAAGAGGAATGTCTTATTGGCAAGAAAATGAGTTCTTGCATGAGAATCTACAGGGGTTAGACTTGTATGCTCAAAGACATTTCCACCAGCGATCCAATGAGCGTATCCCCGTGGTGTTCCTCGGAATACGCTAAGAACCGCACACATATCATCCTAACCTAACCTACGGACGGGTAGCAACCTTTAAATCTGGTTCGAATATATATCCATCTGTTTCGAAACTTTACTCTGTTTTAAGATGGCGGAAATTATAATGATGTCACTATATACTTCGTACCCGAATGAAGAACGGAAATTCTGCTCAATGAACGACATCCGAGCATGTAAATCGACAAGTGCACTAAATATCACGATAGAATTTTTATTTAACAACTAAAACCAATGATTATGGCTACCCTTTATCCGAAGGCGCATTCCGGGTGATGTAGGATTTGTAGGTCAAATAAACATGGCAACGGCTGGAAATTCTCCTTTCGACGTTGTCCACCTCTGGATTGTACCCTACTCTCCAATCCTGATTATGATACTCAACGAACATATGCACGTTGAATTGCGCAACTAAATTCAGTCTGCACATATATTTTTGTACACATGGGAAGTGATATTTATTAAGTAGTAATGAGTCTTTGTGGCCCATTTTTGAGTTCCCCGTGCATGAAAGAGGACCTACAGTCACTCATCCCTCCGTGCACCTGGGAAACGGTCAGCGAACCATTGATTTTCATTACGATTGTGAACAGTTTTTAGACCAATTCCCGCATCATAAAAATTACGAGTTCTTTACATATGTTTAAAAGTGTTAAAGTGCAGTAAACGTACATTCACTCAATCATCGAGTTGCCTATTCAAGACTCTCACTCGCCGTTGTTTCCCTTCCTTGGACTTAAAAATATATCCATCAAAATGGCTTATTAGAAAATAGAGTAATCTTTCGAATAAATTTTCTAAAGCAAGAGTAATGACTTCTTTGCGATAAAATGAGTCCTTGCATGAAAAACGACAAAGGTTAGCCTTGAATGCGCAAAGACGTGGTGTTTCTCGGATTACGCTAAGAACCGCACAAATTTCATCCTAACCAAACCTACCGACGGGTAACCAGCTAAAAATCTCGTTCACATATTGAACCATCTGTTTCAAAACTTCAATCTGTTTTAAGATGGCGGAAATTATAATTACGTCACTATATGCTTCTTACCCGAAAGAAGAACGGATATTCTGCGCAATGGACGTCATCGGTTCATGAAAATTGGCAAGTGCACTAAGACTGATCACCATAGATTTTTAATTTAGTAACCGATGATTATGATTTAGAAACCAATGATTATGACTACCCTTCATACTGAGGGCGCAGTCCGGGTAATGAAGGATACATAGGAAAAATAAACAAGGATGCAGCTTAAAATGCTCCTTTTGACGGTATCAACCGCTGGACTATACTCTACTCTCCTATCCTGATTAAGATACTCAACGCACATATCAAAGCTGATTAGCGGAACTCAATTAAGTCATTGAGTGCAAATATATTTATGTACACAAAGGAAGCGATCATGCTGTTAATCACTCAGAATCTATCATCCAAGCTGCAATTTATTAAGTAGTAATGAGTCTTCGTGGCCCATTATTGGGTTTCCCGTGCATTAGAGAGGACAAACAATCACTCAACTCTCCGTGCACAAAATTGAAAACGAACGAATTACAACGATCGCAACAAACAAGATAGGATACGAATTCCTTAAATGATCATGCTAACAGTGTTCTTCAGGCTTTGTGGTTTTCTTATAAAATAAGTTCAATGTTTTTCACACCCATTGAATTTCAACGGGTACCTTCAGCTAGTATGTATATATAACAGGAGCGGCGTGGGTGCTCATGGGTCCGGGCCGCTGCACGTCCGGAGTGGCATGGCATGGAACCCCCCTCACCCCTTTTGAAAAAATTTGTGCGTTAAAAAGCGTTTCAGGTCGTCAAGAGTAAAAGGTTTGCAAGAAGAACGTGAAAACAAATTCAATAGAGAGAAGAGGATAAGGGTTTAGAAGCGGTAGAAATGAGGTAGACGCTTTAATGTATTAAGCAATTTAAAAGCTTGGAGATTGTGAGTCGGTCCAGAGAAAATAATTTATTTGCATAAAAAAGGTATGCTATGACTCGTTTACCAACTACTTCTTATCCATTTCTTAAGATAGTGTAATTCCTCGTCTCATCAATTAATTAAAATACTGTTTAAATTCCACAGTTTAATTCATCGAAAATGATAACGGCAGTGACATTTTGAGACGTTCAGGCGCATGACAAGCTGTTTATCTAAGATATTTCCCTATAAAATTATGAATAAAGAAGATAAGTCTGAATTAATATGCTTTATTCGCATAAGAAAAGGGCAATTTCTCTAAAGGTTGTGCTATTTTCTATTTTCGTGACTCATTACTGCAACAAGGAAACAAATTTATTGCAGTATAAATCATGGTTTTTGTTCTTCTAAATCTAGTGATCAAGAACATTGTATATTACTACTATGTCACAATGAAACTATCATTCCTTTGAAATATTTTTGTCGATTCTTGCTCAAAGCCTTATGGTAATGGTAAATGTATAACATTTTGGTTTAAAACTAGTAGGATTGGAGTTTCACACTATCTAGAAGGACGGGCAGGGGTCATTTTGACCCATAACGTTCTCCAGCGTCGAATAGCAACTTTTTTCTCCATGTACTTTTTTTACACATGACATTAAGAAGGCTTTATCCAAACATTATTAGCAATAAAAATTATTGTACATGATTAATTGTTAATATTTAAAATAATTTCAGTTTATCCTCATCAGCAGTGCTCATTTTAGGCTATTCTCAAGAATAGCAGTTTTAAAATAAAGACAACTGGCTGAAAATTGAGCATATTTAGATAAATATCCTTTTATTTGATAATTAATAACATCACTAAACCTTTTTAAAATTAAAAATATGCATAAAAATCACATCCATACACACACATACACATGTACGCATATATGGAAAGATGAAAGACTCTTTTGCACATCTTACACATCTAGTTATTTTTACAGCACAGCTTCCGCAAACACTTTTATTGCATTGAGGACACTTATTGGTAGTTTTGATTCCTTTTTTTTAATTTTACAAAAGTTAACATTGCTTTCTTTTTTGACTCTATGCGGTAGTAGCGTGCGATTTCCGGGAAGATGAGGGTCTCGTTTTAATTTACACAAACACCAATTTTTCTTCTAATCTTTGAGTACACTTATTTTTACTTATTTAACTATTCGTCACTTCTACCAAGCTATTATTTAACTTCCTATTCGTCACTTTTCCTATCCGCCTGGTAGCCACATTCCTTTCCAGGAAAACCCCCAGGTCCTAGGAGTAAGTGAACTAGGCTCGCCGCCAGCCACAACGGTAAGGAAATGGTACATGGCCACCTGCGGTAATAGGAGCCGGCGACACAAAGAAAGCATGCGGAAGGTTTGGCGCGTTTTTTAGTGTCAGAAAATGTACCCACTAATCCTAGGAGGAACAGAAGCAATAGGCTTTTCTGCTCTCATACAAGTCAAAACTCTTTCCTCCTTTCTTTCGCATCCTACGGAGTGATTTCCCTTTAAGCTAAAAAATAGGGGATCCGGATATGATTTTACAACTTGAGCACTACACGGCTTTCAGAAGTATTTTGCCGAAACTTCAGTGAACGTCTTGCTGAGGACATTTAGGCACTAAAAATGAAGAAATAGGCAGCCTAAATAGGCACTAAAAATTTCAAAATTGGCACTTAAAATAGGCGCCTAAAATATTTTTAAATCGAAGATATGAAAACAAAAATTAAAGAAACCGATAAATCGACGAAAGTTCAATTATTAACTTTGGCCCCAAAGAGTTGGTCGATACCAGTAACAGCTGTCACTATTCTAGAAGCACCTCTAGTGGAATAATGGATTCATTAAGATGAAATTTGAAGGATCCAAGAAATGAATACATGGCATCACTCACAAGTTAAAAAACTCAAAGTCACTCAATACAGAACGGCCACACGGCTACACCTTAACCCAAGGCTCTAGTATAGTCTCCTTACCCAAGTCTAAAAAAAACCATACGAGCTTCGGCTTGGAAACTTTAGGCTTGGGAACCTAGTATAAATGAAAAACTTAAACTTTGTGGTTCCACAACGATAATTTTATTTGCACGACCCGGGATTCGACGAACTATAACGTCATCTTCAGGTGGCCTTAATTTTGGCTTAACCTTTGGCTTTGGAACCAGACAGATACCCACACAAGGATTTGGAACCTTGTCGAAGAAACCAAATAGCAGGCTTGGGATCCTCAACCAAGAAACCCACCCGTGGCTGGTATTGTACGGAAATTGGGCGCGAGCCCTACGGTGATGGGGTTACGGGTTCAAATGCCTGAACTGGTAGTGGCAATGTCACCATGGACCAACGCAGTATACTAAAAATGTCTACATAAAAGAAACAGGACGACAAACAACATAATGCATTTGGCGCCACCATAGCAACGTTCTCAACGTTGTTCATACTTTTAGGGCCGTATGTGCTCGCGATGAAAAACCAAATCTACTTTTTTAAGAGGTTTGAAACATGCTCTTTCAAATGAAAATAATTCAAAAGATTATCCAGAAGGTCTTTCTTTTTTAAGAGCGGGCAGAAAATAACCTATTTTTGTCGTTTTTACAAATGATATCCTCAACGTTGTCCCTATTTTTAGGGCCTTATATGCCCGCGATGAAAAACCAGACATACGTTTTTAGAGGGTTGAAATCATTTTCTTTATAATGAAAATGGTCCAAAAGAAATTTCAGAGGGTCTTTTCTTTTAAAAGCGGAGATAAAATACCCTATTTTTGGTGTTTTTACAAATAGTGTCACATTTTGACTCGATTTTTAAAATAATGGAAATCACTAGGAAAATGAAATATTATATTCATAAACCATGTATTGATATGCTATCATGCTCAAAGTTTCACGTTGATTATAACTTTACTTCCTGAAATATAAAAAGCCAAAATTTTAATTTTTTTCGATCCGCAATTTTTCGGGCCAGTTTCGCCCTGAATTTTCTAGGAGATCGCTGTTACAGTTATTTTTATTATGTTGTTTAATAGAGCTCAAAAATGTGTACAAGATAGCCAATTTTTGTTTCACTTATAAAAATATCTCCTGAAATACTAGGCCTCAGAGTTACCGAAATCTCATAACCATACTGAAGAAGGCTGCGGCACGGGGCCAAACAAATTACTATATATCAGCAAGTATACCATCGGCGAACATAAAACTTTACAAATGTTTATTGGGGATATGTGTGAATGTCCATACAAAATTTCATTGAAATCAGTGATGGTCGAGCTGGGACCACCAGATCACTTGGCATGGAATGAACCTTTAGAGCCATGGCATAGGTACCTTTAGGTGGGTGAAAAAGACGTTCGAACTGATGTATCTGAGGAGCACATTATTCCTGTCACATACCTCACGTATTTCAATAATTTTATTTGCAGAGTATAACGCAGTATTTAGCCATGTTCCCCATAATATCAATACTGCCTTTACACTCAGCAATACTGAGTGGTACCTTCAAAACAAAATTTTTCGCAATTGAAACCATCGCATGTACGCATTACGTAAAATTACCATAGTTGTTTTTCTACTCTTTATATAATAATACTTTGGATGATTTTTCTTTATGCATGTTTAATGACATTATTTCCACCTTGATATATTAAAAAAGGAACTGAAATAACAGACAAACTCTGCACTAAAGAGATGTTTGGCGACGTTGAAAAGAATATTGCTTTTTTAGGGCCTTAAATAGGCGATACCAGCAGAAAAAGGCATAAAGAGGTAAAATAGGCATTTTTAGGCAGCAACAAATCGCTTTAATTTCGCCATAAATGATCCTAAATGAACTTGTAACTTCATAAAATTGGTTTCCTGAGTAAAAGAAATAATAGACATTTTAGGTAATGTCCTCAGCTTAGTGATGACATAGATCTGAGTGAACGTGTGTATCTCTAGTGATAGTTCAAAACAATTTGGCAAGCGATGATCTGGACTATTCTTTACCATTGTCGCACCACTGGCCGCTGTAACCTCTCCTTCTGGGAATGGAAGCAATGCTGATAATATTCCTATCATCTAGCTGTCATATTTTACGCTACATATTTTAATAATGAATATGAAAATAATGTATGCAATGGCAGAATGAAAGTGACATATTTTCAATCCTATTCTTCTGGCGATTTCAATTGTAACTCAAACTCAAAGACGACTTGAACGTAAAAAATTTCCGTAATATTGGTAAGCCGCTACCAGGAGAGCTCCGCTATCAACGAATGGCATTCAAATGAAATATAAAGGCTTCAAGTACTGATCCGAATGTGCGCTGATATATTTTGGTTGATGCAAATAAATATCAGTGATTAATAGGAGAAGATAATGATGAGAAAACCGGACTCCATAACAGAAAGAAGTAGTGGGTGAAAATGACCAGCCATCCTTCTAGGTATAAAATCAATTAAACAATTAAGCAACAATAATTACGACATTTTACTTCTATATTAGTTAAATAAAAGTAGGAATGTACAAAGTCAAAACATTAAAAAAGAATCTAATCACAAATAAGAAGTTAACTTTGATTTTGAATACGTGTTATGCGTCAAAATCACCCATTCCGTACTTCTAGTGTTACAAAAATTCAAGGTTTTCATATTCATCAATATGTAGTGAGTTGGTATAAAGCATGTGTGTAAACAATATAGGGCTTAATGAGCGTGATATTGTCCAATGTTTCAGCTGAGGAATTTTAATATAGTTCCGTTGGTGATAGAAATGGGAAAATGGAAATTTTCAATTAACTTCGTGAAATCTGTGACACCTGCATTATGTTCTTATTCCTTCAAGTTCTGCAAAGTCTGCCGACTTAAATTTCGATTCACCTGGCTTAAGACCGCTTTTAGTGCAAGGGTGAAAAACCACTTTGGCTACTAAAGGAAAAATAAACTCAGAGCCATAAGGGGCCATTTAAGTATTACTTAAGTTTATTTTGGCAACCTTTTGAACCCCCTCCTCCGAAAGACAAGGTAACAAGGTAACGGTTATTAAATTATTTTTACCAAATCATAGACCCTTTTGTGAAATGTAGAAATTTGAGTTTTTAGTCAGATATCAATAAAGATTTTCGATATTTCGTGATTCACAGAAACGACGCGACTCGTAAAACATTAGATCTTCACAAAGGAGATGTCTCTAAACTAAAGAACGCAAGGAATAAATCATACCTTTTTCTATAGGTATAGCATACATTCAGGCGTTCTACCGCAGCGGTAATCTTACAAAGTAAGATTTTTCCTCCAACGATATTTTAATAAGTTAATAAATATAGGATCTTGGAAGTAACTTAAATCTTACATAAGATTGTCTCAGACCCTCTCCCCCCTACCCTATGCAAGACAACGTAAGAAAATCTCAAACCCGCTCCCTTCCGAAAACGTCTAACCTAATGCTAAGCCAATGCACTCTAGCCAAAAAATAAATAATTATTCGCCAACCGTGAGTGCCGAATAATTATTGAGATAAGTTATATTATGAACTTACCGACCGATGAAATGTTCCTATATTAATGATCTCTGCTCTGACGAACGATATCTGGCAAACTCCAGTCAAAAAGAAGAACGACTTCTTTTATACTTTTCCACGGGAAAGACACGCCCCAGCTGAATGTTTTAAACACCTTAATCAACCTTTCCAATGTTCTCCTCCATTCGCTCCGCCTCGGCATCTCTCCCTACTACGTCACGATTAGTCGTGACTCCCCGCCTCTCCCCGGCCAACCTGGTCACTCCATCCACTTTCCCCTTCCCTCAACCTGGCCCATCTAAGCTCACATCCCTTCAGGCGTGAGGCTGCATACAGCTTTGCAGCATCGCCACACGCAAGTCTACAAGGAAGTGGTGGGGGCGTGATTTGAATCAAAACCCCAGCTTCCGAGTAGTTCCACATTCATTTTATTTCCGCTTAAAACTTAAAATTATATTTCCCACACTGTAAAAGCCAGATCCAATCTTAAGTTTTACGTAATTAACACCACATTTCGAACTTACCTTATTTCCTGTATCTAACGCGCAGTGGATTCACCTGGTAACAGAACCTCGAAAATATTACACACAGGTCATTGATAAAATAAGGAAAAATAAAAACTTATACACAGCACTCGCTTACCGGAACATATGTTTATTCACTGGTACACAACAAATACAGGCATCAAAAGAAAAATACTTAAAGTCACTTAAAATTTAAAAATTCCAACCAGAACATGAAAACGTACGAAGGGAAAATGCAATGTAACAAATTACGAAACGAAAATAATCTAAATTATGTTGACTTGAAAATGAACCTGTCACTAAATCAACTTGCTTAAACTGCTTACATGTTTAAGAGGACATGATACACTTGGAGTAAATACTATTACGAAAACCAAGTGCCGCAAACGGAGTTACTCGAACACAAACTGAGCAGAGAAGCCAAATGTAATTATAAGTTCACTATGCCGTCAACATTAAAACTATACAAGATCAACTTATTTGAATGGAGTGGAAAATGCTTGAAGTTTAAACATACGCGAGGAATAATTTATCGCTGGTGCAGTGCGTCTTCCTTGATCAAACCATTTCATTAGGCATAAATTCTTCATGTAGAACGATAAGGTGATACGTGAAATAGAAATAATTACTGGGTGAGTTACTTCACTCATATAGTTGCACATTCATTGCAGTGTTTGCCCATACAGAGCTTTTTAGAAACAATAACATGGTCACAAATTTACAAACCTTCTTCCAATGCTGATCAGGTTATTAACGTGAGAGTGATGAGCTTTTGGAACTCCATTTGTTGCAATTATAGTGTCTTCCTCACCGTAGTGCCAGAAATTGACAAAATTGTTCTCCATTCAAGCATCAGGAATATTTGTCCGGTACAGGATATAGCCGATTTATAACACCTGGATTGCATACAATTTGCTGTTAGTCACAACATCTTCGAACAATCACTTATTATGTCATGTAAATTCATGTTCGAAGTATGTACTTGACGTATTTCGAACACCATCATTGGTGAAATGACTGTTAGCGTTATACTAATTCAACACAGCTGATTCCACGAAAGCGAAATCATCTTGTTCACACGTTCATTGATGTCTAACAACAGTGAATAAACAAAACATTTTCAACATTCGATGTATCCATGATAATGTGCCATAAAACTTTTGGATTACAGCTGGCAACAACATCTAGCCGATTTCAATATGGCTATCCTCCACCTTGCGAATAATTGGACACAATGACAGAATAAAAAAAATTTCTAATTAATAAAACAACATGAAAATATTAATAATGAGCATTAAGTTAATACATGTGATACAAACTTAAACTATATTTTTTAATATATATACTATTAAATAATTTGAACTTCAAATGGAAAGAAACAGAAAGGACCCATTGAGAAATAGGCTTAAACAGCGTCTCTATGCTTCAACAACGAAACCATGACCACAATCGATTGTGATCTTCCCTAATCGATAGAGTTTCCTATACGAGATATCGCACTTTCGTTGCACGCCTGGTACGGCCAGCAGACATACGCAGCGTGACGGGAAGCGGCACCGTCAACAGAGGCATTCACCGCGATCCCCCTCCCCGCTGCCAGCGCGACCCATGGGGTGACCGACGCGTCGAATTCCCTCGCGCGCACCTACAGGACCCCCGCGGCGAAGGAGAACGAAGGTTGGAATACGCCGTCGCATAGTGGGATGAAATCGAAAAAAGTTGGCAAAAAATAACTTCTTTCGCTACTTATTTTGAATAAAATAATAGAGTATTATGACTGTGTAATATCCAAGGCACAAAATTTCAAAATCCGGTCAGCTCTGGGTGCATTTTTTTACCAAGTGATATCTTTTAAGTTTAGAAAAAAATAGTCCAAAACTGAAACTGTTTTTTTCCGAAACCTGTTCTATCTTTTTAGCCCTCGATACGTTTTAAAGTAACATATTTTTCAAACTTTAAAAAAAAATTTCATTGATATTTTGTTGTTTTGTATTATTTTTGTTACCTTTTTACTAAATAATTTATATGTACTGTTTTTCATGTTTGTTTCCAGTTAAGTCGAAAAACACTTTGTTTTCGATGCTGCCTAGTGGAGATATTTATGCCAAACCAAAGAGTAAAGTCTCTTCTACTGTGTAAGAAAATAAAATCTTCCCCCAACTCCCCCCTTCCACTTTGGACTTGTTATGTACGCTAAGCACCGTCCGCATGTTGAGTTTATTCACGGAAATTTTGGATTTTGTTTTAGCTATCGTGAGCTCATTGAAAGTGTAACAAGAAATTCTTACGTAGCCTTCCGCGGTGTATTATGATGAAGTGATGCTGAATGTCTTCTGGTGTTCCAAGGCGTTGTGTCTTGAAATGACCACAGTTTCGTGGACATATTTAGGCCGAGTTGACTCAAGTCAAAAGGTTTTTGTTGCAATTATGTATATTGCAAAATATATAATTATTTACAATATACAGATATAAAATTTGTCATATTTACAACAATAGCCTCAGGAATTTCTCCTCTTCTGGGTGAGCCAAAAACGTTATTGCTCTTATTACAGACGTGTAACTGATTATTTTTGAATGAAGTTTTATTGTACAGGAACTCTTTTTTTCCGGCGTGGCTTAAGGCCTGGCATTCACCTGGCGTGAGTAAAACCGACAATACCCCACACAGGGTGCCGTGTTATGATGATGTTGCAGGTGTTCTTTTCATTTCAGGAATTGTTTTCTTTGATTTTCTTGCGGTGTCGTCGATCTTGGTGATTTTGGATCCGGTCTGCAACAGTTTCATGGTTGTTTTGGCAGTCTGTTCTGCTGTCTGGTTCCGGATATGATGTCTACGTTGTTTTGTGGATGAAGCCAAGATTAATTTTCATGTTTACAAAGCCAGTCAGAGAGAGTTGTTTATACAAGTTTAATATAGCAGAATCTAATATATAGATTGTTTGCTCATCCAAACGAAAGCTATTATAGGGATATAATCGCTTATGTTAACCATGGGGGGAGCGTGGTGGCCAAGTGGGTAGAGCGCTTGGCTACTGATCCCGGGTCCCTAGTTCCCGGGATCAAATCCGGGTGAAGCCTTTGGACGCCCCTGAACAAAATCCTCGGAGTGCGAGGTGGCCCAGGAAAAGGAACTGTCCCCCCTACCCTGAATGTGTGAAATTCACACGCTGTACTTGTCCCCCCCTATCAATTTCCTTATCACAGGGGTTCTAATAATTATTCTTTCACGCGGTCCTAAACACGCGACGTTATATACTTGTATCAGCCCGACACACAAAAGGTACCCTTCACTTTATCACTTCTTACCTTGAGAGAGATCATTTCTTCGGTAGTCCTTGGCGGCAAAGGTTAATGGATTAATTCATGCACAAAAATGATACACTTGAATAGTACATATATTTATAATAACCCTTTTATTCTTCACTTAGGAAACAAATTCACTTTAGTTACTCAATTAATTAATATATGTTCCCTTCTCAAATATATTCGTATTAATTTATAATGTTTGTTCTACTTCACCGGATATTGTACAAAGTGAATTCCGCCGATACTCTATGCCCCAGTATCTGTTTATCGGATTCCTGGATCCTTCCTTAACACAGGACACTGGCGTTGGTAATTGCTGTCCAAAGCTGCTTACTCCCGGCAAATTATCACTGCAAAAGCTCTCGTATGACTTTCACTCGATAAACGTCTCTTGTGACTCCCTTGTTAAGAAGAAGCCTCGTTCTTGTTTGACAATCTCTTTTATACTATCTCTCCTCCCCTCCTGTATGTTCTAGAACATTCCAGGTTTTCTCCCCTTCTCTCGTATCTGATAGGCTATTCCCCTTTCATTATTATAAGTTTGTTTACCCCTTCCATCCTTTCTTTGCCTTGCGACTGTCATAACACCTGGTGTTGTTTTAGTTTGTTTACGTAAACAGAAAATGGTATTGTTTAAAGTTGTTTTCATAACATAGACGGCATTGTTTTAGTTTGTTTACGTAAACAGAAAATGGTATTGTTTAAAGTTGTTTTCATAACATAGACGATATTGTTGCCTCGCGGTAGTACGTGTTCCCAAAATATACACAATGGCGTCCTTAATCGTATACTTATGCCAACACGGCCAAAATGGCGTGTTACAACGCCTATGGCTTAGTCCGGGGTGACCTCTACCCTCAACTATCCAAACCAACCTTCGGGTTGTATCACTAAGTGAAGTGATGTTAATCATAAATTCATTTTTAATTTACAATTGGAAATCTATACACAATAGCTTAAGTCATATTTAGGCTCCAGTTAGAATATTTTATCATTAAGAATATTAAATTAAAGAAATAACAATTGAAAATAATAAATATAGTAGCTTAACCAAACTAATCGTCGGGGCAATGCCAAGAAAGTTGATGAGTTAAATACATGTAAAATATATAAACAAAAGCGTATTTTAGCAATAAATATTTATAGCATGAGATGCATAGACAAATTATTTTATGATATCATATCCTGGCAATCAAGCAGTTGTCCTCTACTCGGGTGTGAACTATGAGTTCCAAGAGTACACCGCCTGGACGAAGTACCCTAGGACCTCACGTGCAGCTGCGTCCAGTGGCTCGGCGGCCGATGTCCACTCTGTCGGGAGTAGGTTCGCCAGCTGCAGGCTGAGCAGGGGTAGAACATTTAGAGATATTCTCCTCCAGGACGTCGTCCTCTGCACCTGTGGAAGGAGAAGGGGGAAGTCGCCGGAGTGATTTCCGCTGCCACAGTTGGTGCATTTGAGCGTCTTTGCCTTGAAATCTATGGTGACTCGTCCCGCATCGTGCGCAGAAGAGATCTCTTCAGCACTCGATTTTCAGGCGGTCGAACCCCTGACATCTGCCGTTTTGGACTGGCTGGGCACATGGCGTACGGGAGGGCTCAACGTAATGTTTCTTTCCGTAAGATATGACACCCTCGTGAAGCAGCTGGTTGATTGATCCCTGGACCTTGGAGATGACCCTCACCTGGGTCGTGGGCCGTCTGGTCCGCCGCTCATTGATTCTGTAAACCTTCAGCTTCTCGATGTCGTAGGCGGAACACGACTGGCTCTCCCGGATGTCCTCCTCCAACGTACCCGTGTCCACTCCTCGGATTACCACTGAAAAGGAGAAAAGGGGTTTCTTGTTAGTGATCACCTATGCGGAAGGCTTGCTTACGGATACGCAGCACCTCTCGCCCAGTCGGTGGTCCTCTTTTACATTCTCCTTTCCCTTGAGGAATTGCGAGAACATCGCGGGAATGCAAAGTCCCGCACGTCGTGAAGACTTCGGCGCAGAGTAGGTAAGGAAAGGTGCAGATGAAGTGGGAGTGGAAGCATTTTTAAGTTATGTTCTTTGGTAGGTGGGCAATGAACACCTAAGTGTCTTTACGAAGGGAGTGGTAATCAATGGACTGGGCCCAGGTAGAGGGGTTGGATGACGGAGGAGTATGTGCTGAAGGCGGAATGGGTTTGGTCATCTTGGAGACAGATGGAGAGGGTTAAGAAGACGTAGGAGCGGACGCCGTGGACTTCCTGGTCGCTATGGGGGTTACGAAATCGAAGGGAGGATCCCGATCACGACGGCTTTCATCTTTCTTCTGGCCAGCATGCAACTGACGCCTGCGTTGTCATCCGGGGATTGACTTCGCAGGCGTCGTCGCACAGTGGTCCGAAATGGGAAAAGGTTGGCCAAAAATAGAAATAATAGTTTAATTTTGGTGAAACTTGGTATTTAGGTTTTTTTTGGATCCCTAATGATGAATCTGAATTCAAATATTGAATTTCCTTGATAATAAATGGTGGTCACTAAGTGAACATTTTTACACACGAAGTTAATGTCTCTTCCTAGTAAGTAGTAGTTTCTCCGTTGAATTTGGACCAAGGTTTTTATAGTGTATCATTACTGTCAGGGTATTTGTTACTAACTATGGAGAAAATTCATTAAGTGAAGAAATTATTGAGCAGAAAGTGCGAACAACGCATATTACAAGGAGTTAGAAAAACGTTTGGCAATACTCAATTTTTAATTCCTTGTGTAGGCTTTCACGGGTTGATGAGTACGATGATATACTTCTTCCGGGTTTTACACCGCGTAGGTTCATTGTTTTTGGACGACAGTTTCACCGGTGTAACAGTCGGCTTCTTCAGGTCAGTGAAGTGCGGATTCAGTATTTTGGCCGTTTTAAATATCTTATCCGTAGGGGTTAGGTCACTCGTTATTGGCTGTTGCTGTTTTTCTTTGTTTGCTGTTCTGTTGTTGTTTGCTGTTCTGTTGTTTCGTTGATCCCCTATGTTGCGGGAACCGCAGAGAGGATTTCACGCACTCTCAGCAAACGCAATGTAGTTACAAGATTCAATTGCGTCTCCAGGACCAGAAGCCTTCTTGTCAGAGTAAAAGACCGTGTACCTATGCAGTCGAAGAGCGGAGTGTACGAAGTCCCCTTCGGATAAGATATTTAAATCGGCCAGCATACTGCATTCGCACTTCACTGACCTGAAGAAGCCGACTGCAACGTCGGCGAAACTGTCGTCCCAGAACACTGGACCTACGTGGTGTAAAACCCGGAAGAAGTATATCTTCATACTCAATTTTTTAACTTTTTCATTTAGTTTTGCAATATTTAAATTCTTATAGAGGAAAGTAAAGTTAAATCATGAAATGCCATTGTTTTTACATGCATGCGTAGAAATTACGGATTGATTGGGAGAATTAAATGAAATTTTTTCCATTTAAATTTTACCGGCTAACGTTGAGAATCAGTCGTCAGCGATAGAATCGCTTTCCTCTTCAAAAGAGGTTCTAATTTTTTTTCGCTCTTCTCCGTTAGAAACTGTTACTACATCTGCAAATAATTTTCTAGGCCGTCCACGCATAAGGTCTGGGTCTATTAGTGGCTTGAAAAGAAGAGATCACACATATGAGAACAAAAGAAATTCAACTCCATATTCGTAATGAACGTAAATAAGTGCACTTACGTTGACCCAACGGATCACATTTTTCTCTCTCATGTCTCAAAATTTATGGTCTCACACATATGATCTCCTCACGTCTTACATGTCTTCTCTTAAAATAATATCAAATCACCGGAGGGTAATATATCCATTGACGATACGATTATTTTCGAACTACCTTTCATCCAGGTCTTGATGCTTCACTAAAAAGCCTTCTGAAATCGGCATACTCCATTATCTCCTCTTCCCCCTCAACCTTCTCTCTTATACGATGACCTCCCGTGCTCTCATTCCTTCGCTCACCCGATCTCTAAAATAGTCTCTGGATCCGCGAGATCCGTCAAACTTCACTTGCAAGTAGTGTTACCAATCTCTCTCCAATTGGTTATCACACTTGCAACAAGCCCCGTTGCCTCACTTGTCGTATCAAAACTTATTCCCGTTTCCTCATTACTCCCGTGACGAATGTCACATATCAAATACTTATTTGGGGAACTTGCTCCTCAAGTAATGTAATATATCTCGTAACCTGCAAGCACTGCCAGGCCTACTGCCAGGCCTACTTTCCTCCAGCTGAAGAAGGGTCCTTAGCCCGAAAGATACCCTAAGCAGTGGACACTGGCGTCGTCATGGATCACCACGGATCATTATTTTATGACATGAACATTTATTTATAATTTGCATTGAAAGACAACTAAATATAAATTATTACAAACTAGTGAAGTATGAACACAACGGGTGATAGGTGACACATCGATGGAATCAATGCTTTTGACAATAATAATTAAACTAAATACTACTCGATAAATGATAATGACAATTGTTCACTGTATTTTCAGACGATGTTTATAAATTATTACCTTCTCTTCTGCTTTCTTTATTCTTAAATTCTTCTCACACGTGCAGAGCAGCTGCCAGTCCTGCTCTCTCTCTCCCCCTTAACTACCCATCTCTCCCACAAAAAAACATCGTAAGCAAAACATTTTAACAATCAACACAAAAATAAATGAAAACATGTAAACAAAAACTATACCAAATTAAACAATTTAAAAACAAATACCGAGGTACTGTTCAAACGCTACAGTCTTCCTCCACCCTTTGAAGAATTTTATTCAAGGATGTTACAAAAATTACATCCTTGGTCAAAATATGGCTGCGAACTTTTTGGTGTACCTCTTGCCGAACGGCGCCACACCCCAAACACCGCCCTCGACCCCCAAATTACATGTCGATGTCAAGTCTACTTTTTTTCTTGACTTACTCTCAAATATTTTAAGTCTTGTTCCTGCTTTCTAACCTTTTCAACCTTTTCTTTCTTACCCTTCCTAGACTTTTCTTCATCTTTTCTTTCACTCCTTGTTTATCGAATTCTCTCTTGCTTCCTACCTGATCTTCCTACCTTGCTAGTTCTTTGACTTCAAATTTAAAAATTTTAAAACAATTACCGAGGTGCTGTTCAAACGCTACAACACACTGTGAAAATTATATGAAATTTCCCTTTGACAAATTTCTCGCACCTTTTCAGATTTCATTAATTGTTATTGAGGCGGGACATAAATTATCCATATAAAAACTGAAATACTTTCCTTTTGTTCAAATGTTCCTTCGTGGCTGTTGACGGGGTAACTTTGATGGGTGGCCTTTGCTATAATCCCATTAACACTGAGTTGTAAAGCAATTGACATTGGGTGAATGGCAGTGAGAACGTGATTGGAGGAACTCCGGCCCGGGTTTCCGACACGGGAGGGAGGTAATTCGTGACGGCAATACTTATGTCGAATTGGAGTGGCTCGAAGGCTTGAAGGACCAAGTTGTCTCGTCTACTGCGGGCTGAGAACGTGTTGTTTTCCTATCCGTAGACCACGCTTCTCTCACCGTTGGTTTGCAGGAATACCTCCTGCCGTTGGGAAGCGTCGGCATGGCGAAATAGCAGTCTTCATGCGCCGCGCTGCCCCTTAGGTTTGGGGTTCGTTCAGCCTTTTTTTATCTCGCTCTTCCTCGACAACGCCGTCCCACGACTTCTCCCTTTTTTTTATTCCTTTACCGGTGTTTCAATCACGCCTCCCTTCTTCACCTCGTAGGAGTTTTGCAATGGCCACACAAAACAAACAAAAAAAAAACAAAAGAAACACGAAGCGCACTTGGAACCAATTTCAAAAATACCTGTGCAAGTCGGTTTTACACCCTCAGACGAGAAACTGTTTCCCTAGCCCAAAAAATGACAAAAATCCTCGCCCGCACGCGCCTATCACCAGCGGTATGTCACATTGCCCCCCGGTGCGAATGAATGTTTTTCACGAGATGAAAATATCAAAAGAAATAGGTTTTTCCTTGAACTTGACCGTGTTTACTCGATAGTTCTTATCAGCTGCTCACGGTTGTATACACTACCAGACCCCTGCTGTAGGCTTGGGGTAATTGAATTCACGCTCTCTAGCGTTACTGACTGATAAGACTGATTGTATTCACCCTACAACACGATAAATCGATCAACGGTCAATTGTTCAATTGATTTTAACATGTTTAGAGCATGTACGGGAAACTGTCTAATTAATGAATGAAGTATTTCGTCCTCACTCATAGGTGGAGTACATAAACATGCTTGCGCTATTTTATTCTGTCGCAAATTGCTTCATCGTGTTTGAATTATTTTTCCCATATCTCCCCTTTATTACCTTAATGCGAAAATTATATTGAGTATCAACGTCCCAGAAATGTACTAAAAACCTTTCTTTACATTCTGCAAGTGTTTACGGAAACGGCCATAATGAGTTTCCCCGCGTCTTCGCGCTCCTATCCAACATGTGAAAAAATAACCGTGGTTGTAAGGTTTTCGGAACCGTTACCAACATAATATATGTTACAAAAAGTAATTGTCTACTTGCAAGTTTTTAATTACTTAGATTCAGCCACCAACAGCACAAAAATGCAGCCAACCGGAATCCTTATTAGTTAGTCAGAATGCACTGTCTCATAACGTAAAAAGGAAGTAAATTGATTCGATGCGCCTAAATAGAAATGGGAAGAAATTGTGGATGGAAAACGTTTTGAAATCTGTGATGTACGAATATTCAATGCTGGAGCTTGCATAAATAATTATAATACTAACATATTTATTGCTCTGTGGACAGCCACCTAAGAACAAATACAGGGTGAATAATTCTCGCATCACAATCACAGTCGAACAGTATGGCAATTAATAAAAAACGAAATACTATAAAAAAATTGTAAATATTATTTAGGATTACATAAAGATTGATAAGTATTTAAAATATCTGCATTTTCAATCATAATAATGTTCATGAAAGAGTAGATTATAGGTTTTACAGGTTGAAAAAAAAGACAATTAGAAATACCGGAAACATTTAATGGCAGGATTTTTTCCGCGATTAGGCGATGTCTGTTCCGTATAGACTGAACCTGGTGTGTGTGAGCTGCGTCGTAGGAGCCTGGCCGGTTGGTGTTCAGACCAGCCGCATTGCTTGCGCAGGTGACTTTAAAATGACAGAGAGACGCACAGCTTATTGAACTCGGTCGCGACCCATGCAAAAGTCGGCCGTGCCGCACACATACGCCCGCAAACTAAACGTAGGCCAGCCGCACACAGGCAGAACATCGAATGCAAGCCAGACTCACATTGGGAGGAGATCATCAGCACATCGCACATTGATGATTTTGACTGCACACTATCTGCGAGCGGTCGCCCACGGCATTTCAGATAGGCAGACAATCTGAAGACAGCCATGCGCAGACGGGGTGAATATTTTCCGCAAATGAATCCTCGCTCAAAACAAAAATGCACACGCCGCCACGGAACTCGAATTCAGATCTCCGACTTTGACTGTTTTCAACCCTACCTCTCAACGTCTTCGCGTACTATCGCGGCTATCCATTCTCACGAACGCAAGAACAGCGACTGCCGCACATGAGTGACAGACACCCAGGCGTCGTCAGAAGCGAGTCACATGGCGATCACTTGGTGTGCATTAGTCCAAATTTATTTTGGCATGACAATGTGGACGGTATGAATTCATGTTTTTATTTATTATTTCCTAAATAGAATGAAATGTCTAATGAAACTGAGCTAATGAAACAAATTTATTTTTCTAAGGTAGTCGCCGATTGCTGTCAACTACTGAAATCCTTCACGAGAAAGAAGATTTGGATAAAAAGATTTAAGGGATGAAATTAATATTTTCAAAAATCCTCCGGAAGAAGGAAATTAAACATGGGATGATTGTGGGAATTTCACCTGGGAATGTAATGACCCTGATCGTCTTAGTAACCGGTAGCTGCAAGCGGGTGGTAACGTCTGTATTAACAGTGAAATTGGCCCAGGTAAAGTCGCAGAGGAAATGGAAGTCGCAGAAGAACGTTAAGGCGTAAATGCATGAAAGCGTGAATGAACACAAAAATTCATCGTGTAACCATACCAACTTGGGCAAATGCATGAATGCATGCCCAGAAAATAGAACCTGTTAACACTCGGACCACCTGGAAAACCACTACTTCATTAATCAAATATCATTTGTAGCTGATCCTCTCGCAGTTATGGCCTGAATCAAGGAAAAGTGGAGGAATTACTTTTCCTGGTCACCGTGAAGCCATATATATTTAGAACTCCCTTTGCATCAATCATCATACAAGTAACTGTGCCAGCGGCTGTCGCGCTGTCGGATTCCTTCACGATGTCAGAATTGAACGGTAGGTCCAGAACATTCCATGTGGGTAGTCTGAGAGGTTCCGAGGTGAAAACGGGAGAGTAAGGTTCAGCGAAGACGAGTGGCCAATAATGGGTTCCGAAGGGGTCATCCAGGATGATTAAAGCTCTAACAGAAGACTAAACTCTAAATGAAGCAGAGGAAAAGATAAATGGAAAAATCCGAGTGGCTCGCAAAAAAACAGATTCCCATACAAATGAATCCTTACGTACTTGCGTTGCCTACCATCAGGTGTCCCTTCCCAAAACTACCGCTGAACGTAGGAAGGCGAATTTGAATAAGTATTGTGGACGTCACAGCTGTCATTGGCTATTTGAACGTTTGAAGTTTACTCTTAGTTAAGAATAAAACAACAGCGACCGCAAATGCGTACCAAGAAAAATTGCGATGCCATTAATAGTTTCATTCGCCGTGTAACCACTGATTCATCCATTCTATCACGCAAACATACATGAGACCATTCACGCAAATGTACAATTCTCGTACTTGTTAATGTATTGGGTAATCAAGCCATTAAGCTTCCCAAGACCAGCCACCTGCACAAGCAATGCGGCTGGTATGATCACCAACTGGTCAGACTGCTACGATGCAGGTCACATACAGTCTAGACGGCCGGAACAATCCATATACTGACAGTTCCTTTTGATAATGATATAAAATCAGATCACATTATTCTAGCAAGCCAAATAGTTCGTTTACTGAGTTTGTTTTGATATTGTGGCAATCCACGGTTATGCCACAAGTTACATTTTATCTTTAATTATTGTCCACCGCGCGCCTGTTGTGTCTTTTTTGGCGGAGACTGGGTCAGGTTTTCTTATCGCGGAAGCGTATATTTTTTGTTATCAATGATATTTCATCTGCATATTGAAAAATCACTTGGTAAAATTCCACTCTTTGTTTACAAAAAAAAACCGGCCCAGGTTTTGGCAACTCAGTACCATTTTCAAGGCTCATTGCCATTCAGCTCAGTGCCACCTTGAAAATGGCTCTGAGTTGCCGAAACCTAGGTTGGTTTTTTCGTAAATAAAGTGTGGAATTTTACCAAGTGATTTTTCAATATGCATATTAAACATTTCCACAGAAAGTTACGCCGGAAACGTTTTATGATATTTCATCATTTTATTTTTAATTTTTGTGATTAATTAGTATTATAGTGATATTAACATATATGTTAAATGCAATGAGTGAATAAAGAAAAGTGCATGTGGATTATTGTGAGAACGCCGAGTTCGCGTCGCCCACCTCTAATAACGTGGACTACGAGTGTCAATTGTCTGTTATATCAGACGAGTCCCCGAGTGTGGCCATCTGGGTAAAGCGCGAGGGGCATATAACCGCCGACGTAAAAGTGCAGAGAAGACTAGCTTCATAGGTTTGAGGAAACGAGGACTGGCTTGATAGAACTGAGGAGACGAAGACTTTTGGTAATGAACTGTGAGAGGAAGCAACAGACGGTACGACGAGCTGCCAAAGGACGGAAGCAGATCATACACCTATGTAAGATAGAGAAGTAGGTGAGAAGTAAATTAAGGAGTTTCATCCCGAGGAATGGAGAGTACGAGGATCGGAGGAGAACTACAGGTCGCCGCTGAGATTATTCTCTGTCGTCAAGCACCTGATTTCTCCGCATCCAGATCCACTGTCATTCCCGCTCGGTAGAAACAAAGTCAGAATTCCTCATGCCAAATGCCCTTCCCACCAATATTCTCTTCCTGGACTGTAGTTAATAGTGTGCAAGACGACCGATGCATAACTTGTTCATCAGTTCCGTCCCCCATCTTGTCCCCATTTCCGAAGTTCCCAGTCAGTGAGAACCCTAGTTTCTGTTTTATTTAATGTCCCGGAGATACAAGAAGATACTTAGATTTTCCTCATAAGCTGCTCTTAGGAAAATGTGAAAAGCGTTATTTCATATCAATTGATGTAGGAGTAGACGTTGATTACCACTTATCTGAATTCTATGTCGGGGGTGAAGCCGTTTTAAGGGTCATGTTTTCTTTTTTGTCTGGTTTATTTTTCGTGCATTTTGGAGGAGAGGGAGGCGTAGTGATTCTAACGCATCTCCAAGGTTACGCAATATTTTATCGAGCGCAATATCACGTTATTCTGTCGCGATATTTATCGTGATATTTTATCTGGCGTGATCACGAGGTATCGCGATACTTTATTGCAATATTTATCGTGGTATTTTACGTCATATTTTGTCGGGGCGCAATATCGTGATGTTTTATCAAGATATTTATCGTGATATTTATTGTGATAATTATCGGGGCGCGATAAGAGGATATATATAGTCACGATATGAATTATAGTTATTACCACTATAGGATATGCTAAAATTATCGTACCGTGATATTGAATTACTAATGACGTCCAGGTCTAGGTACACGTAACAAGGGATGTCCATTCCTGGTACAGGGTAAGCCATATAGTTATTGGCCACTTAAGGCAAATTTCGTGCTTGAAGTGCAATGAAAACATTTTAAAAATTAATAACGAAGTCACTAAACATATTTGAGAAGTTAACTAGTTCATTTTTTACTGCAACTAGCTACCACAATGTTAATATAGAAATAAATTTATATAAAAATAATTATGGACTTATAATAAAAAATTGCTTACTTGCATAGTTATTGGCCACCTCGCACATATATTAGCCACGTTGCCAATACCTATAATTGGCCATGAACTTTTACTGCCTCTAACGAGTTAAACATTGTCATTGATTTTTTTAATTATTGCAACTATAACAACTTTAACCATGAGTCACCATACTTCTCCAATCAATTTCTCAACTGCAATTGTGAACATTTTATTCATTTTATCTCAAGCGTCTCAGGCTGAGCTTTTTGGAAGTTCATTTATATTGTATTCATTTCTTCATCATCTTCCTCCTCTAACTTTTCTTCAGATTATTTCCAATGAATTTTAGTCATCACTTAGATTTGTTGAAATTTCATTATTACAATTCTAACAAAGTGTACAATTGTAACAAAATTTAATAATAGTAAATTAATCTCATCGCTGGATCAAGGGGGTGGGTCAGGTTAAACTTAATAAATACGCTAAAAAGAAATAGCAAGAGGTACTAATTAAAATATATCCCTTTAATAACATCAGTGATTATGCATAATTATCCAGCTAATGCTTAGAATTAACAATAAAATACCAATGAAAATATAAATATTGATCCCAAAGCGTAAATTCAATGTTTATAACTCACGTCATATTTTATTAACAGATCTGAAAATACACCACTTTATTTAAAATAAAAATGTTACTTGATTTTGAGGCCCCTGTCCCCACCTTTTTTTTCAAAATTAATATTTTACCTCACGGAGTAGATGGGACATTTTCTCCCATTTAGAGTTTCCAGTCATAAGACTCATGTGGAATAAAATATTGAAGAGATAACACCGATCACAGGAGGATTTCTTGTAAAACTTGGAAATAGTGGTTGCCTAATAAATAAACTTGAAATTATTGCATTCCATTTCTGTCTTACAATGTTTCATGAATAATTTAAAAAATCGGTTTTGAAAAGTGTTCGTTTTTTTCTGTAGAATATCGAAATCGAGAACAAGTTTGGCGTACTTCAGAAGGACAAGATGGTCTCCGATGTCAATCAATGAACTTAGCAGTAAAATACTCTACTGTTGGCAATGCATTTGAAGGTGTTTTTATATTCATCCTTTTATAATCGGGGACGACTCTGCTTCCAATTGCGGCCACGTGGGGGCTGTCGAAGTTCCTCTTCCCCGGAATTTCAATCTTCTAAGCATGGCTTGTCACTTAGCCTTGGTTGCCATTCAGCCAGTCAGTTCAACTTTACACGCTCCTCTGTAACAAAATAGGAATTTAAAAACAAATCAATCTCTTACTGCCTAGCAGAGCTATTTAGAAAAGAATTTTCTTTTTTTTGTTACTCTCCATCCCAATGTCCATCTAGTATCGATTCAAGAAGAAAACCTTGCATGTTAAAATTTTATTATAACACAAAATAAGAGGTCGATGTTGTCTAACAAGTGCTCGCTTACATTTCGTAAAGCCAGGCGATCGCCGTTGGCCCTTGCACTCTTTTAGCAGTATAACTCTCAACCTTGCTGATTTAAATGTGTTGATACCGTTTAATCAGGTGACATTAAAAAAAGATATTTCAGGGTGATGATTCCTGCGGAAGCCATCTGAGGTTGCTCACTGATGCAAGCATTCTGGCTAGGAATACGCAACCTGAACGAGACGATTGTGTTACGAATTGCGTTGACTGTGTATTAGAAAAATTATATATTTACAAGAAAATATGACGTTGTCCACTAAGCCCAGAAGGCAAAGAAGGATGTTCGTATAAGTATACGTATATAAAATACTAATAAAGTCAGGATTTAAGTGTAGATTTTAAGCTACCATTTGCACAATAGAAAGCTACCAATGACTTGTTGAAAGTCAAATATAGAATTAAAATTTGACGTAAACTAGCAAAAAACCACGCTGCTAGCGATACTATGTACTATTACTCACGTCTCTCTGCGGCGGACAAGCAACGCAATGCAGTACGCAAAAATCGTCAGAACGCAGCGATTTGAAATTGAAGGAAACAAGCGGCGGTATGATGCTGAGGCACCCACCACAAATTCAACATGTCACACCTATTCACTTGCTGCATCCATCTACTCCTCTTTACCTTATGTCCTCCAGCATCCTCCTTCTATGCCACCAATACGTACATGCAATCGTTAGCCCTACTTACTTTCTGTCGCAATGCCTCCTTTAATCTGCGCTCCCACATATCATAGTTCATCACTTCCCCTCAATCCCATCAACCTCAACTTATGAAGGCCATGTTTCTGAGCTATATCTCAATTTCTCAATAGCAGACTGGAGCCACGCCCCATATTGTACTTATCAATAACTTTTTATTCATATTCTTACGCATGTCACCTGACCGAAGCTCTCTCGTATCAGCGAATGCGTATGTAGCTAACGTAATGCTGATAATAATGTTCTTACTGCTATGCACATTGTCCTACAAGATACAGCCTATGAATAGGTAGGGCCTAAATAATGCCTGTATTCAGTGGCCTTGCGACAAATGCAAACATTTCGGCGTGATATAGGAATTATATTAGAATACTAACTAATTATATTCGGCATGCGACCAATGACATATATTTTGAATATTTACATATGGTTTAAATTATATACACATAAAATATCTTTTATGATTGCCAGAAATGAAATAGAATTAATAATAACAAAAGTGTCATTAACCTTTATGGTTAATGAGTGTACTTAATTTTCATAACACAATTAATTTAACCAAGCAGGCGGTGCACTGGATTCGTCATGCATCAAAAGTAGGTGAAATATATGAATATGTAAACAATAGTACAAGTGCTAATTTATAATCTTTCCCTCTTCTATTCATTCATTGACTATTCTGGTTTGCCACAGTTATTACTACAATGCCCAAACTAGTTTGGAGTACTGAGTCAAGTGCTGTGAATAAAATTTTAACGTGGCAATTTTTTTATTTTAAACAATCAGGTGAAAAAATTACTTCATTTTTATCAAAAATCTATTAACGCCTTCATTTTTATATATTTTTTAAAGAAATGTGAAATGGACATTCTAATTTCAATTTATATCCCAATATATGCATATGAATTATTTCTAGATGTTTTCTAAAAATAAATAGAAGGTGTTATCAGAGATTTCATAGATATTTTGTACGAATAGTATATATTAAATAAGTAACAGTACTGAAATAATTTTGAACTGGCGATGTGTGGTTAATTAATGTTTTGGTCTGAGAATTCGATATGTCTTTATTATGAGGCCCAATTTAAGTCAAGCCCATTTCCCTCACTATTTCAGCTGTAGTAGGTCATCAATAAGCACAAGTCCTTCCACCTTTCCTGTTTATATCAAAATCCGATCTGTCAAGCCACAACTTCTGCCAATAGTGGCAAGGAGAAATATTCCCACAATTATTTGTTGCTATTTATACTAATTCCAGCTTCATCTCTGTATTAGTAATATTATTATTGTAAATAAAATACTAGGTACCAAACAATCAGCCTGGTAATTAAATTTTAGTGAAGACGGCGGGAAGCCAACTTCTTTTAAGGTATTAATTGCTGCCACAGCGTTAGGGTCTGTTATACCACTCCGTGCAAGAAGTATGACATTCTCTGTGAAAAAATCATAAAAATAAAATAAATTGCATTAAGTTACTTAAAAATTGGTATGGTGTAAATTTAATCATAATTTTAAATTTTATTCAATTCTACTGTCTAGTATGCAACTTACCTACTTTCCCGAAGACGACATTTTTGCAAGCATATAGAATTAAATAAGTTGGGGCCGTGCCACTGTCCAATCCTTTGATATAATAATGTAAGTACTTGGTGTTAACTGCAAAGCAATAGAAAACAAGTGACTTTTAAGTAACCGAACGCAAAAATGAGTTGTGGGTAAAGTTTAAGACAAACACAGTCATATTTTTAATGTCCGTCATAAAAAACTTATAAATTTAAAAAAACACTCTACATGTAATGCAAGTAACCTTAATTTTGACTTATCAGACATTTTACTGACTATAAAAATCCTACCAAAATCTAACATAAATCAATAATAGTTAAACAATTAATAAATGTATTGTGACTGTCCGAGATTAGCTTTTGCACGGTGCATCTGTCTTTCCCGCGGCCTTCCCTAAGTGAGTTACGCATAGCCTCTAAGCCTGTGACTGATTGTGAGTCATCAAGCAAGACCACAACTCGATGACTTGCAGCTTTTGCAGTAATTTCCACCACCCAGTGTCCCTCTCGTTAAAACTCGAAGAAATAACTTTGTGACTTTAACGGATACTTTTGATTGTTTCCAGGAATGAAATTCAAAATCTGTGGAAGGTACAAAGATATTTCTTTGTATGTCATATTGAAATTCCAAGGTGCTGGGTCGAATTCCATTTTTTTGTACCTAGTATTACTGAAAAAGCCTTAACGTGTCTGTAGTGGGAAGCAAAGTTGTTTTAAAATAGGAGAAAGGTTGGATTGAGTTGATGTATACATGGAAATTGCTTGGAAGATTCAGAAGGAAATTCTTGAAACTGAGAAGTAAAAGTTACCAGGGAACAGAGCAAATGGAATGTGGTGGAGATGGCCCTGCGTAAAAAGAGAAAATTTTTATCCGTATAGAGATTATAATATGAGAATAAAGAAATTAGTCAAGTTAAGAGATGAAAAGCGATGAAAATAAAAAGAGAGCTGAGATGAAACTAGCTATTAACATAGAAGAGTTTCAGTATAAGTGGTGGAGTTACTAGAAATAATGCTCAGCTATTCAGTTCTTTGAGATAAGATTATTATCCCCTGCCTATGTCATGCTCCATTGTTGGCGCATTCGCATGCTAGCAGTTTCACATCCTTCACGGATGTATATGCAAATCGGGGTCCTCATCCCTGCAAAATTTCATCACATTCTAACAATTTTTGGTCCCTTAAATCGACTGATTTTGATGCATTTTGTTATCGGGTATTGTTTTCATTTCCATTCACAGGGTCTTGATCCTCAAGTGGCTATCTATCCTTAATAAAGTCAGATTGGTGAACTGCAACATAATCGACCTGTTGCTTTAACAAATAACTATCATCAGATTTATGAGAAACTGTTTCTGCTTGAGGCTTTCTCAGCGCTGCAGTGCAGGTATTTTCATGGTTTCCGGGTTTCACTGCGTTGGGCTATCTTTATGGTTATTACGTTTCAAAGCCAATGCAGGCCACATCTTCAGATTTGGTTTCGGGTCCTGCATAAGGTTCGTTTCAGGTTTCCGGGTTACGCAGCATTAAGTTAGCTATCTTTATGGTGATAACGTTTCGTAGCCAATGCAGGACCCGAAACAAACCTTATCTGAAGATGTGGCCTGCATTAACTATTAAACGGAATCACCATAAAGATAACCTAACGCTGCGAAACCCGGAAACCATGGAAATGTAGCCGAAGTACCCGGTTATGTTCAGAGGCTTTGCCTTAGAGAAAAAACTAAGTAAACAGAAAAGCCGAAGAAGAATAATAATCGGGAAAATTCACTATTACCCGGGAAGGGGTCTGATTTTTCTTGAGGGTACTTCATTTTCGGAGTCAATGGATTGCAAAGGGATTCACCACAAATTTATTTTAAATGATTATTAATGACAATTGGATATTGAATATGGACAGGAAAGTAGCACAACACATGAAGGGTTTTATTTTAGGAGGTGTTGATGAAAAAAATGCCACCCAGTAACAAGAAATAGGTACCCTATAATTTTTCAAACTTCTTATTTTTACTTCTATTTTAATAAATCATACCAAAATCGTACCCTTCATGGGAGTCAGCATCACCTCTTGAACTAGAGTGAGCAAATACGGAATTTGCACCTCTCCATAAAGGAAACTAGAGCTTATCGAGTGAATGGTAGGAAGGTTCCCCGGAAAAAGTAAAAGAGAGATTCTGTTTTTCTCTTGTTAGGCCACATCTCGAATGTGACGTAAGCATCTGAAACCCTGCACAGAAGGATTAAATTCATGGAGTAAAGAACATGTTAAGGAAAGCCGCACGCTTCAATACAAACGGCTACCAGCAAACAGAAAGTGTTGCACTTCTAATGGTATGACTAGCCGTAAGAGACTCAAAGGCCACACTAGGCTTACATCACTTGAAAAATTCAGATGAGACCAGTTTCAATTCTATACGAAATATGTCATTTTGACCCAGCTCTGTATCTCTAGGACAGATAGAAATGACCAAGTAAGACACATACACTATCGAATGGATAGGTACTCAAATTCCCCATTTCCACTCAACATTAGTGATTAGAACTAAAACAGCGTGACACTGACATAAGACACATCGTTAAAATACAATTCATCCCTACATCCTCCTAGCCTCGTTTTTCCTATTCCCTCCCAATGTATGGCTGGCGTTCTTACACCCCCATGTCAAAGGTCTCTACGGCGCGGCGTCTCGAAGGGTAGTATGTATATGTAGATTAAAAATAGCTTTATTATTCCTTTCGTTACTTTGACTGCAATATTTGTCATTAGACTGAGAGCTGGACTGGTTGTGTTAAGCTAACTATACCCTTCCATTTAATTTACCGTTTACGTTTTACCCCATATCCGGACGGAGGTTCAATGAAAAATAATTTATTAAAGTCTTGTAATTAATGATATATATTGGAAAATTTCATCATAGGGCTGACTTTTTTTATTACGCTTATGGCATTCCGGAAGGTTCTGCTGTCACAGATATTTTCTTTCTCAGAAGAATTCGGCCATCATGGACTCTCCCCGTGGACTAAACAGCCAAATTCGGAGGCATCCCAGAAAATTTTGGATTGATCGCTAAAAGCTGCAAGGAAGTAAAGAAGATAAGCCGTTGTCCCACGGTCGAATTTGGATACATTTCATTGAATAAACATTTTTCGTCTTAACCCATTTCCCACAGTTCAGTTAATATTTTCCAAGAGGAGTAATACAAATGAAATACGATATTTATAATACTAAATAAAAATGGTGTCGATGGATTGTGAATCAACTGCATGTAATGGCAACTTCCGTTTGAATAGGTTACGTTACGGTTAATTTAAAACAGAAGAGGCGAGTAATATTACCATGTTGGTGACAATCTGATTTTGAATAAAAAATATGTATTGATGAAGGGAATGTTGGGAATGTTGCTATAATTGCATTTTTTGTAGCAAAAGCAGTGGCATTGCATTCAAAGTATCCAAAAGGATCTCGCCACAGGATTTGGACCGGACAATATGAATTAGGAAGGCACATAAATGTAAATTGTATAAGGCACATAAATGTCAGTTCTGCCTCAATTTTCTGATGAGGGATCTGGAATCATCCACCAAGAGTCACCGAGACAAGGTTTACCTTTAAAGAAGTCCTAAACTATATATAAATATTACGTCATACTCAAATCATACTCGGCTTCTTTTTGCCTTAGCAGTAACATTTCATGTAGGTCTTCTTCACTCTCTGCCAGCAGAATCAAGTCATCTGCGACTCTTATTAATTTCACTTTCCACCCTCCAATTATTAACCCTTAACTTGTTTGCCAGCACTCCTGCACCATCTCCTCCATGTAGATGTTGAACAGGCCTTGGGACAGGCTTCGCCCTTGCCGCACTCTCTTTCCTATCTCAAACCACTCAGTTTTGTTGTTCCATATTCTCATTGCTACCCTCTGGTTGGAGTATAACGTGCTAATCAACCTTCTTTGACTCCAATCCACCCCTTTCCTTTTCAGTATCTCCAGTACTCCAGTAGTCCCACAGAATACAGTCAAAAGCCTCCTCGGGATATACAAAGCAAAGGTTTACTTCTCTTCTCTTTTCCCTGTACCTTTCCACCACTGACCTTAACCACTCCCATGGCGTCCCTAGTGCCCACTCCCTTCCTATATCCGCACTCCTCTTCAGCCAAAATACCTTCCATCACCTTCACCATTTCCCGGTTAGTAACTCTTTAAGGATTTTAGCAGTATGACCAAGTAAATTTAATAAAGTAAATTCAAGGTAAGGTGATCAAGTCAGTTATCTGGTGGGGCGAGGGGTGGGTGTGGGTTTAGTGGGTTGTACGTATTAAAAACAACTTTATTTAATAACAACTGCGAGTACTTTAATTCCGTGAAATCACTTAAAGTAAGGGAATTAGGTATTAATGACTATCGGGTGATTGCACTTATTACAAAATCGAGTATTCTACATAACTACTACAGGAAACTAAAAAGCATTATTTTAAGAAAATAAATTTGGTAAAAATTGAAATATTTGATAAGTTTTTGATTACTGAATTTTTGGAAAAGCATATTTTTTTAAATTATTAGAACAAGTGGGCTAGATTCCTCCGGGTAGATTAGAATTGGTTAAGGGGAGAGTGTCTATAGGAGGATATATACAGGTGACGAGGTGAACAATCGGAGGTAGAAATGAAAGAAAGATGGGGCCAGAGAACTCTACACGTCGAATATTTAACATGTTTTTGCCCACTATATTTTTGGAAAGCCATATTTCATTATTCGTATGACAAGTCGATTGGATGTCTCGTGACATAGTTGCAGGACATGAAATTGAGTGTTTGTGTGTTAATGGTATAATAAAATAAAGAAAACGTGAAATGGAATCCGGGTGGACGCAACGTTTATCACGGAAGGTTCTTGACTTCCAAATGGATTTACCACCCTGCACTGGAACCCAGATTAGCAGGAGATACGTCTATACTGGATGTTCCACCAAGAGATGCAATCGATAGGTGAATTTGGACGCTACATTATTATGGCCCAAAATGGAGATGAATTACCGAACCTTTATACCAAATTCATTAACTTTTCTAAGAACGAGTCATTCGCTGTGACACATGTAAAGAAGCAGGTTTTGTTGATAAGTGTCTGAGGGAAGTGTATAAAAAATTATTATTCAGCCAATTGATTTTTTTTTCCCATGCCGTTTAAAGGTGGCCAATTTAAGGTAGACCACAAATTCGGTTGAATCATCGGCTTTGACAGAAAAGCACGAAGTTAATGCTTCTTTAATTATGAGCATTATGTTGACGCAGACAAATAAGGAAGGAGCCAGGAGTTGGTGAATGAGCGTGACCATATATAAAAAAATGCCAGGTCAAAGTTTCATAATATCTTGAACGGGACAAAACCCACTTAAATAATGTATTTCACCGATTTAAATCATTATAGATTGATAGATTTTCGGTCGAAAATACAAGCGACGCAGATGGGTGTAATCAATCCTAACAAAAATCCATGAGATTAAAGCGGCCATTGGTGAACTTTAGGTCAAAATGAAGGAGATTGGAGATACAAGTACATTTTCCACCACCTGTTATCCCCGGGCTCCACCATTGGAGGCAGTAACCGTCCCCAGTCCAGTCGATCAATCTTGGGCCAACCTATTACGTTCGTTAGGAATTCCTAAAATTTTATTTGCGCTTATGAGAGTTCCTGATGATTAATAAAACTAACATAATGTAGCATTGTTTTGTTAAGCGCCAAAACCTGGACGAATATATAAACGCTGTACCCTGAAAATTATGATTGCTTTAAAGATAAACTCTTAGCATCATTCTGGAACAAAAGTTTGCGGTTTAGTTTTAAATTATGTATCATGACGCCTTTACATGATTTAGAATATCCTTTAGAACTTTCTCGCGAGAAGTTGTTGATCAAAATGTTACATATCCTCCTAAACATAGATGCGGTTACTCTTTTTCTTCTTTCTGCCGTTCATGTTGGACAGAGGCCCTGCTCCCGTAGTGGATGCTTCAATTACTAGCAATTGTTTGCAACCATTTTAAATTCAGACACCCCTTAACCAACCAGAGCACTAAAGTCATCATAACCTGACCTCACATATTATTGTTCTTCTCCTGACCCCATCCCCTAACCCTCAGTCTTCAACTTTTCAGGCAACTTTATTACCCCCACTCTTCTTTTTCGAACCACCCTCCTTGCCCCCCACCAACTATTATACCTAGTTCTTAGAAAACCATATATTAGGAATGGTGTAGTCGGATGTTTCACATCGAAATTGATGTGGCAACCTGCGTCATCGGTTGGATAAACTGTGTGTAAAAATACAAAGATTATTATACACGCTCCTCTAAAACTTGTGGTATTCTATTATTTCATGAACTTTCGTGTGATTTGTATAGGTTTCCATTTGCAAATATTGACTGAACTTGCTAATTATAACCTAGCTGAAATACTTAAGGCCCAAGTAATTTTTATGGGCATATGCGTATGGTCAATGTGGAAGGAATTTACCTAAGAGACTTAAAACGGAGAGCACTACACATTCAATGTCTCATGCGAAAAAGATGATTGAAAGAATGTTTGGTAATAGTCTAGAGACGACTCTGTTTGTTGCGACTAGTTATGATTTAAGAAGTAATATTCCGCCAGGTTCCATGTGATAAGGACACCAAATGAAAGAAATGTATACATTTTCGTGAAGTAGTTATTCAATATAGTAAATTGGGATAATTTACACAATTAATGGACATGTCCATGATAAATCATATTACGCATAATACATTTACATTTTATACTAAATTTCAATCACATTTCAGTCCATATCCTGGCAATTTTGTTTTCAGTCTATACCCGTACGTGATACGGGCCGAGTTACTTGTCCATGCCGATTAAGACGGTATCTGTTACGTTTGTCCTTTTTTTTCTGTCGTCTGCAATGTTTTTGTATGGGAATCGGTTTCATTCTCTACAAATATGTTTCTTTGTACCATATAGTAACTTCAGAGTGTCCAAATCTCACTATGACAATATTTATGATTTTTTTCAGCAGTTGTTTTCTAATACTCCCTCCCGTATGTTACCGGATATAATGCGTAGTGCGGGACGTCTCTTTTTCACACCTTCATTTCTCGTGTTGATTCTTTCATCGCTTCTTTGTGTCACATATTTTTATTCTGCACCGACAGCACTACCTATGTAATATGTTACTTTTTGTCTTATACCTACTTTAGGATTTCGATTCTTCCTGTAAAATTTTGTCTAATTTTTATTATGGACACTATATACATATAACTTCCTCGACCCGCCACCAACTAATTGTGCGGCGATTTTCCAGCTGTTAGCTCGTTTCGCGGGTATTTTTTCTCAAATTATTTCTAATGTGAACTCTAAGACTGAAGGTTTGTTTCTCTAATTCACGGTTAATATGGCAGGAACTCATATTGACGAATCGGCAATTTTGGACATTTAAGCCAAAGATTCAGGAAGTGATTTTGATGATTCCGTCGATGACCTGGAATATGAAGGTTTGTGAATATTTATTATATTTTGTTACCCTGCCGGGATACAAATGGAATGCAAATCTTTTGATTATTCTTATATGCCTGGGCTTTTTCTTTAGACGATGGAGATATTGCTCCAGTTGGTGATGCGGATGCTGGAAGTAGCATGGATTCAGATGACTCAGGTGAGAGAAAATTACAGTTACAAATTGGAAATATATTTTCTGAGTTTTTCCGTTCAACATCAGAACTTGTACACAATTTCACTTGATGTTTATTGAATACAGACTCCTTACTTTTTAGATACGCAACATGCACTACCATTGGTAATCAACTTTCCGTGGTCAGAGAGTGACGTGCAACGTCTTCTACCAAGGTTTCAGGAAAGAAGTGGAGATTTGGCTGAAATTGACGGCACAAAGGATGAATGGGACTACTTCTCATTATTCTTCACCTCGGACACCAACAAGGCATAAAAACGGAGTAAAACCGGTACGCATTATCTACCATTGACACTCTAAGAAGACGTGGCAATCTGAAAGAAAACTCTCTCTGCCAAAAGTGGACAACAGTAAAAATTCATGAGATGTATTACTTCTTTGGGATCATACAGCATATGTGCCTTGTGAAAAAGCCTAAATTATCAGATTATTGGCCAAATGATCCAATTTTTCATTTTGCGTTTCCCTCATCTCTTCTCAGGCGCGATCGCTTCAAAAGTATTTTATTTATGTCGCACGCCAACAACAATAGCAGCTATCGGCCCCGGGGCGATCCACAGCACAACCCACTGCATAAAGTTCTCCCGTTTTTCGATTCATTTCTTTCCGCATGCAAATAACGGCAAAAAATATATGAAAAATTTGAACTTGGGAAAAGTGTGACCAATTTAAAATAATCGCATATTGTAATAAAAATAAATCTTTAATCCAATTTTCCATTATTGTTATTGCATTTTATTATTATTATATTGCTTTTCATGGCAAAATTGCGTTACAAAACAATCAACAAAATGGTAGGAATTTTTTCTGAGACGCAAAACAGTCGAATATTTAAACATCAAGAAAAAAAAGTATAAAATGTATTGACTTAAAAAATGATTCATCTGAAAGAAAAAAGGGGAAAATATATCACAGATAAAGAAACAATGTTAAAGTTTAACAAGATCTAACTATAGATGAGGGAATTTGCCCATTTAGGGGAAGAATCAACTTTAGGGTGTACATGAAAAACAAGCCCCACAAATATGGCATAAAATTTTATATTTTTTGTGATGCGACTTCAGGATACATATTAAATGCGGAGGTGTACACAGGGTCGGTGGGAGGTCTGGATAATAATATATAGTCCGTCGTAGAGAGACTTTGTGGAAACTACTTAGGAAAAGGACACAATTTACATGGACCGATTTTATTCCAGCCCTAATTTGTTTGATTTTTATGGAAGAATAAGACTGTAGCTGTTGGCACCGTAACGAAAAATAGAAAAGAATTGACAAAGGAGGTAACGAATGCAAAATTGAAAAGGGGAGAACACATTTTCCGAAGAAAACAGCATCTTTTAGCTTTGAAATGGTGGGACACTATGGATGTTTACTTGCTATCATCCAAACACAAAGAAACATTCTCAGAAGTGACCATAAGAGGGCGATCGGGTAGAGAAAAGAAACTCAAACCAGAAGTAATTCTCGACTATTACCAGATAAAGACGGGAGTTGATCATGGAGATCAGTATATGAGTTACTATCCGTTTCAAAGAAAATGCGCCAAATGGTGGAAAAAGATATTTTTTCATATATTTATGCCTATGGTGGTAAATTCATTCATAATTTACAAAATGAGTCGCACTTAAACCACCTTTGTGCATCTGGATAGGTACATTGCCAATTTAGCGAAGATATTTGCCGAGAAAGGAGGAATAGAAATAGAATCTTCATCTACTTCATCCAATTCCCCAGGGAATCGTTTATCAGGGTGACATTTTCCAAAAAAAATCCTCCAACATCGAGCAAAACCAACGCCGCCAGAGTGTGCAAAGTCTGCTCAAAGAGAGGGAAAGCTACGACCGGCAAGAGGACTCGGAAAGAAACACGTTGGTTTTGCGAAGAGTGCGATGTAGGACTATGTGTGCCGTCAGTATCACACAAAAGGCAATTATGTAAAATAATATCTGAATTATACTAGATACGGTAGTTCGAACAAAATGTGTTTTTAGTGCCTTGTTGATACGGAGCGGAATTTGTCTATTTCAACGCCTATAAAAGAAAATTATCCCGTTGTGCAGTGCGGGTTATTGTAATAATGGCAAAAAATATATGAAAAATTTGAACTTGGGAAAAGTGTGACCAATATAAAATAATTGCAAATTGTAATAAAAATAAATCTATAATCCAATTTTCCATTATGGTTATTGAAAATAACCCTTTTCATGGCAAAATTGCGTTACAAAACAATCAACAAAATGGTTGGAATTTTTTCTGAGACGCAAAACAGTCGAATATTAAAACATCAAGAAAAAAAAGTATTACATGTATTGACTTAAAAAATTATTCATCTGAAAGAAAAAAGGGGAAAATATCACATATAAAAAAACAATGCTAAAGTTTAACAATTATTAGCAAATGGCCTAAGAAAACAATAGAAAAACGGCAGTCCACGAGAGTTCAACGCTTCATAATCGGTCAGACCCGAAAGTGTTTACTCCTAATATTTAAGTTATATCTGAAGAAACTTTCATTACATTAAAAGAACATAATATTTAACTTCATGCAGCTCCTTTATTCGTGCCTCACATTTTTACATAGGGTGCAACTGTTCCCCTAGTGACAAACGAACGTTAAAAGTAACATAGCTTGGTAATCAAATGCAATATATTATCATATAAAATCTATTCAAACCAATTTACTGATTGATTACTCGCGCATCGGGAACTTACAATTACGGTTACCGCTCTTCTTCATGATTAAAAGACGAATGAAGAGGCTGCTAATGTCATTAGGTCTATTAAAGATTCATATATGATTTTATGTTTAAGTATTGAAAAATTAATAAAGATGTATCTTTTAACGGGATGAAGTCGACACATAATTATTAACGAGCATAAAAATTTAGTCCTCAGTCTCACTTTAAAATCAGCGTTATCTCAATTTTTAAGTTGTAGGTATCAGCAAAGCTTGTTGCCCCTGAGTCTATATCGGCTAACAACCTAATCCCTCCAACAGTTGTGTTACGATCTATGTTGGCTTGTAGCTGACGATAACATAGTGTGCGGCTCTCTTTGAAATTTCTTTATTTTGCGCCTTATTTTTTAGAGGACGACAAATGTTCGCGGCATAATTTCGATGTGGACTTAGTCGAGTAAAACATGAATTAGAGTGCGAAAATGATATTTCTTGAAATTTGATTACAATTTCATAGCGTATGAATGCTAAACTCTAAATAAACTGAAATAAATGTTAACATTATTTAAAGAACTATCTCTAATAGTCATATTGAACACTTACTTCTGCTGCTGAGAGTGAAGAGAAGGAAACTATTTACAGTGGTTATCGCCGCCGGTGTTGCGGCGACATCTATTGTACCAGCAATTCTTACTCCTTTTTTTGTTCTGAAATATATTTGTATGTCACGATATCACTGGCCTTTAGTACAACATATTAAAAATATAACTGATTCAGAATAAAAAGTGTGCACATAATTATAAAGTACTTAAAATTTTAATCATGTAAAACCAATTATTTAAGAAAAAAACTCAATTAATCATTTTTAAATTCTGTTTTCTGCATTGTAAATGGCCATATTTTAATTTTCCATCTTTCATCATAATCATATCATGTGACCTAAAAATTCTCAAGTAATCATGAAGTAATTCCTGTACTGTCATAAAATATTTTTGAAGAAATGTTTGTAAATATTTTAGCAAATTTCTGAATAACGTTTCACAAGAGCAAAAATGTTAGCATATTGTTTTTTTAGGGCCATTTTTAATTTAATCGTGCTCAAATCGTGAGATTTACCAAAGTAATATCTCACACAGTCTTGTGAGATCTAACTTCAAAGTTTTGAAATTCACCATAGAGTTTAGGCAAGGTCATATAATGCTTATATAATCCCTCATAAAAGCACATTGAATTAAAAAAGGTTGGCGGTGTAACTGGATTACACAACTGACTGGAAGATTCATATCCCAATAAAGTCAAATCTTTATTGTTACATTCTTGGATATATTGCTGCATTAAGTTAAATATACGACTCTAATAATAATAAAGTGATATACGCTTAGATTTACGCATGCAATCGCAATGTAGAACGGGACTGACGGTGAATTTTATCAAGGTATTCAATATGATAATCGCATTAATTAAATCTTACTTAAATCCATATGGTTAATTATTAATTGGAATTAGCTTAATACTTACCGTTTCTTTTTTCCACCAATCACTAGAGCGTACTTAGAATCCGCCGCTATTTGGGTGATTGTGTAGTAAACGCAAGTCAAGCCATGCTTATGGAATGATTTGCTCCGGGCGTACTCCCTCCATGTGCCAACTACCTGCAAAAAAAGAGATTTCTCAATTAGGAACTGGTTTGTTTTAAAAATTATAATTGGAAAATAACGTATGCATGTTTAGAAGAGACTGACAAACACTTCCTTATGGTGATTTCGTTTTTAAATGCCAAATGATACGCCAGACATCGTGCAATTATTTTGCACGATAAAATTACAAATTCAATTTATCCTTTCCTCCATTTAATTGCGTATATCATTCTATAAACCATACGTAATTCCTAGATAGAAATTTCTCCCTTTGTAGTGCATTAAGTTTGACCCCAAAATCCCCAATGTCTTGAATTAGGTATGAGGAGCATTTTTCAAACATTTTTATTCGTGTTTGTGGTGAACCTTTTAGTGTTACAATTGATTCCAGTTAGCTTGTAGTGGTAGATATTGAATGGTAATGGTAGCATTGATACCACTGTTTACACACCAATGGTAAGCATTCAACATCAAAGCTAGTTCGTCATCATTTCATAAATTTACTACCTAAGTACTCATTATTCTCTTAATCCAAATCAAAGCAAATTTGAATTTAAGTGGGTAATTCTCCATGGACATATTCTTCCTAATCATACTTTTTTAATTCATAACAAAGCTATATAGGGTGGAAAAAATCAAAAAGTTAGTACAGTATGCCGAAATTGAGCTTTGCCCATGACTGTCAGGCTGTTGTGTACAGTAGGGTGGGCCGAAATAAGTTTTTTTTTTCGGAACCAAATTTTACTTATGCAGGAAAGTTGTGTACTTTTATGATGATCTCGCATAAATTTTTTTATCGAAAATGTATATTATTAACCACTGCCACCCGAGCCCTAAAATTTTATAGTTTCGCTAAAATATAGGCGCAAATTGCAAACAAACGCTTATGGAGACTGAAGTATTTGAAAAAACGACATTTAGGTAAGTATCAACGATGAACTTATTTCTTTGCATTAAATTTCTCAACATTTAAATTAATTTAACGAAATCTATGGTTATACTACGCCTGGGAATGGTGAACAAATTGTATGCGTACGCAACCCGCAAAGAAACCAAATATTATGGCTGCATAGGACATTACTTCACATTTTGCCCTTTGGAAGCCGTGATTGCCATAATTTTCCTTATTTTTCAACTTCTATTCCTTTACAAATATCTCAGTCATCATTTCGCATAAAGTAATGCTTGGTAAAAACCTACAAAGTTACAGTTTGAAATTAAGCTTAATTTTAGCGAATAAATATGCATCTGATGATTAATTTCGATTTAAAAAAATATTTAGTTCAATAAGGTAGCATGTGAGTACAGTTTGAACACCAAGTGCTTATCTAAGAAGTTCTTCGCTAGTTTCGTAGAGAAACTAACCAGAATTCACCCCGAGGAGTTGGATACTATTCGAATTCCACCCGTGCACCCATCCCCAACCACCCTTCCATTAGGCACATGCGTAAGTGATTTAGCTTACATTGCAACGGTACCTTATATTGTGCTTTATGTCCAAGTTTTGGTTGAATTTGGTGGTTAATGCATGACAATGCCCATCCGTGCCTGTTTTCCTGACTGCACACGGATTTTAAGACAACCGTACCTAATCATTTGCACCATCCGCTTTACTGCTTGTGTGTGCCAGGGGAAGGGTGGAACTTCAAACATAGCCCCTTCCTCCAGAAAGTCTCCCAAATCTTTACTTGTTTTTATTTATGTTAAAGGTGGTTCAGTTACCTCTACTGTTGCCCAGTCAATTCAGTTGACTTTGTCTTTTGCATCAAAATTCAAAGTAGGGAGTTCGAATTAATTTGATACCACAATCCAGATATTTCATACAATGTATCATATTCATGATATGTTTTAAGCCTTCTGTGCATAGCGGCCTAAATGTTATTGCAAAACACGTTGGAACATATACTTTTTCCAACAACGTGACCAACGCCTGCAGTTCTTTTAAAGGGTTCTTTGATGAAACATATAATCGAAGAATGCGATTCACGGTTCTGATCCATTTGGAATAAACCATTGATCCCGGACTTCTCGCTGAAAGACTTTTGGAACATTCTTCACATGAAACAGCAAGTGCCATATCATAAAGGCATTTTTGTTTGTTGCTCAATTCTTTTACTTTATATGCCAGAGAATGAATATTTTCGAGAATTTCACTTCTGACATAATGTCAAATTTGCTCCAAGGTTGGCCAATTGGGCCCGAGTAAGCTTTTGGGCCAACAGTTGGACCGTCAAGCATACCGCCATTCTACCTATCTTCTCGTAGTAGTACGCTGCACAAGGTAGTTATTCACAAAGAGAAACGAACTCGAATTGACTGGCTGAGGTTTGTGATGTGAGATACGCACTACAATCTTTTCGGGTAACGGGTGGGAAGACCCAAATGAAAGGAAACATTGTAGCAAATATGGAGGAATAAAGAGTCATTAATGTCATTAAATAAGTAGCAGCACGTTGTGAAGGAATGTATCCATCATTTGAAGGAAGGTCTAAACTAGAATATAACCTGTCTGAGAATTCTGTCCACCTATTTCATTCAATCAAGGCATTCATAGATTGACTCTTCGCTGGGGACCCGTTTTGGATAATCCCCATCTCGTTCATTCCTTCCCCACCTTTCCCACTCAACATCTCTATCATCACTGATTCACATCAAACTTGCTATACCGACAATCTATTAAAGGATAAGATCTACGAGGAGAATGAAACTCGTTGAATCATCATTGCGGCGAGCATTGACTATCGGGGACAATTTATTCGTCAAAATTAACGTTAATTTAAAACTTAATTACTTTGTACATTTTCTCCACGAAATACTTTTTACGACATGATGACAGAGACATTTCTAAAGGAATAAAATTTGAAAAAGTAGGAAAATTATGGTAAAACAGCTTCCAAAAGGCAAAATGTGAAGTGATGTCCTATGCAACCATAATATTTGGTTGGTTTTCGGGTTGCCTACGCTCAAAATTTGTTGACCATTCCCAGGCGTCGTATAGCCATTGATTTCGTGACATTAATTAAAAAATTTAGATATGTAATACAGAGAAATAAATTCATCGTTTATACTTACTAAAAAGTCGGTTTTTTAATACATAAGTCTCCATAGGCGTTTGTTTGCAATTTGTGCCTGTATTTTCGCAAAATTTTAAACTTTAGGGCTCGGGTGGCAGTGGTTTTTTATTATTGGATTTCGAAAAATTTTCAAGTGAGATCGTGATACCAGTAAATTTCCCGCATATGGCAAATTTGATTCGGAAAAACCTTATTTCGGCCCACCCTAGTGTACCGCTCTGAGGTTCATAGGCTGTGGCTTTTGGGGGGTTCTCACCAATAAAATGTCATATTCATTTTGGAGTAGAAACGTATCATGGAAAATTAATGTTTCCATGGTAGAATATTACCTCATTCAAATTCCTTATGACCCTATAGGCTAATAGTTTTTGTTTCATGAAATGGCAATGTCTTTAAGTTTAATTCGTTTCATTCACATCTCATCATTGATATCACGGCACATAAAAGGTGTGAGCGACTCTTTTTTCAGGGCTTGATGTATGGGTACAATATTTTTACCTGTATAGTTACTTGAAGGACGATTTTGTTTTCTAAAGTGCAGCACTAAATCACAATGCTAAGCCGAGATTACCACTTTTATTATAATTAATTAATTTTATTTTATAAATCTTTAGACACATTCGGGGAATTGAATGAAGTTCAGCGTCTGTAGCCATGCTAGCACACTTTTTTATAGTGCTCTAAATTAGAAGTCATAAATTGGAGAAATGATGCGAACATCACACTTTCGCCCATGAATGAGTTAAGGAGAACGGCGCACATAACTTCACTTGCGATCTCACCCTACTATGCATAGGATACGATCTATAATTCATTCAGTGCTCCTCCAATTGATAGACTATGGAGCAGACTCTGATTTGGTCCGTTTCAGAAGGATCTCTAAACATCTTCCTTGCATCACGTACTCAAATTTCGTTTTCCAGTGTATCGTCAAGGGTCCCCGTACAATTCATCTATCCGCCGTTTCCAACATTTTCCCATCCATCACCCGTCTTTTCAACTTGTCTCCCCCTTACTCCTCATACGTCCTCCATTTACTATTCCTGCATTATCCGAACCTCAGCCTCCAAAACTTTCATATTTTACCATCTGTATACTTTAAGTTTTTCTATTTATCTCATCTAATCTTTCCCTCTTTATTCTTCTTCTAGCTCATGACTCATATGACTCCTGCTAACGCACTTCCTCTCATAGCAAATTCCAAATTTTGCTGCCATTTAAAGCAACGTTGCATAAGAAGGTTTTGACTTATCTACTTCACACGTTTGATCTCAGTCCGTCTCATATCTTTCTTCTTTTCGAAAATGCTTCGTTTGCCATGCCCTTGTTACTTCACCCCTGTTTATGTGGAGTTTTGGACGAGAAATATAGCCTCAAAGAGAATCAGAGATATATATCTCCTGGCATGATATCAAAAGTAATTCCATTATGGTATATAAAAGGTAATATTACTACGTGAACGCAATGTTGAAAAATTATTACATACTGCAAAAATTATTTAATATTCTTTGAAGCGATAAAATTTTATGGTATACATTCTTCCCTTATTGCAGTTAAAACTTGATTACAGGAATTATATGATCGTATCCTATGCATATGTATCTGCTTCTATGAATCGCTGAACATAAAGCTCTTATTATCTAATCATTGAACAAATGTACACATTCACGGTTGCATCCTGAACTTTGATAAAATGTTTGTTCTTGTCTTTGAGGCCTCTTCATGCTTGCCGGAAGGTTTTATACGGCTTTGCTGCATACTTGCTTCTTAAATACTATTTTATCATCCACGGTTCGAGATTTCCTTCTGCTTCATCCGAATAAATATCGTATAATGCACAAAAGATCCCGAGGTAAAAACTATGCACCATTAGATTGAAGGCACGGTTTCTTTCCAAGATCGGGGAAATAGACCTAGTTGTTTTACTTTTTCCCTCTATCTCAAACAACTCAAATGAAAATAACTCCTATTGATATTTCAGAAGAATTATCACCTTATGAAATCCTGGTTGTCTGCAATAAGCCCTGTGATATATACTGTGACGTTTCTCCTTTTCATTGACTCAAAAGGTATTCAGCACTGAAAAGCAATTTCAAAGTCATTGATAAGTTTACCAACGCTTTTTGTAGTTTTAAATTATGATTCAATTTGCAGAAGACTCTTTTCGCATAAAACATTTCCCAAGGACAAAGGCTTTGCCAATTCTTTGTTCAAAAGAATCGCATACATTGCTTTCCAGCAGGATGTGAGTCTTTGTTTGGTGATGTTTTCTTTGAACATTTGTGCCTATTCTTGGTCTAAAATAGAGAATTATGATCTGACCTGACGACCTCACGAGGTATATTGCTACGCTGTAGTTCTGAGTGGCAGCCGTATTAGCAAGTTTTCGTTGTACATTTTTTGAGTAACTTTTCGATAGATGATTGTCAAAGCTTACTATACGAGTAAATTGTTCTTCGTCGCGTTAATGTAATACAGCATGGCCACGATATAGAGTATTGTTCTCTAAACTTAAACTTTGGTGGCAATGGATTGATAGATTGTGAGCACGAGAGCATTTCTCTTCAAAACGGTGCTATTAATAAGTCTTCGGCGCCATCAAAAGACACACATCTCTATTTACAGCCAAATCGTAAAAATTATCAGCTTCAATGTAGTCCGTTTTGTCCACAGTATTATTAAGCTAAGTTCGTAGCGTTTGTTTGAAAGGAATATTAATGATGATGTTATTTTATAAAATGGAAAAATCAAGAAAATTCCCTGGGTAAGTTAAACGTTCGTGTAATGAAAGTATGACAAGAAATTTTGTCTTGCAATTTTTATTGAGCTCGAACAAGTATGAAAATCGTGAATTAACTTAAAAAAATTCGGACTTATAATAATAACTTTTAATTCAACACTACACTCCAGTAGCATTTCAGTAACATGAACCACCTGAATGGCCTCAGGTCGCGTAACATTTGATGGAAAAGGAAGAAACTTCCATAGCTCATAAAAAATATTGAAGCAATGCATTCCAAATTAATTTGTTAACATCTCAAAGATATGCCTGAAGCGGCAAAACCTGTGGAACGACAATTTCTGTGGAATGTCAAATTCTGTGGCGTGTTACCTCAAGATTCCGTTCCACGAACTGGAAGATTAAAAATTCTGAGACCAAATTTATGGTTATGAACATGCCAATGAAAGTGGCGGGGCATTATCTAATAAACTAGTTCCGCAGGCTAATGGACAAATACATCTCGACTGACCCGGAGCATTTTTTGCGTTTCATCTCTCCTCTTGTTCCCGAAATCTCAATAATAGTGAGTGATCCCGTCTCCCTACATTAATGGGGGGAATGAACCGAAGTGAACTTAGGTCTCCCGTTCCGGGAGACCGAACTACACTTCGGTTCGCTCAGCTTCAGCTTTGCTAGACATCTTCGTTCAGCTTAAAATTTTAGTAAGACATTCAATGTAGTTGTTAATTGTGTTTTATATGTTTATCCATAAAAATTTATAAAAATTTATAATAACATTAAATATTTCATTTTAAAAGGTGGCTAAATAATTTTGAGATATTATGTAAAGTCATAAATAGTACATAAACGATTAACAAAAATACTGATAGCAAATAGTATAAATATTAAATATAAAAATACATGGAACCAAAAGTACATTTAATTATCATTACAAAGTAGGACTAAAATCTTCCAGATTACTGAGAGTAATATCTTCTTCATCTGGTTCTTCATTATTTCTATTAGATGGCAAGTTTTGACTATTCAAATGTGTATAATTATTATGCAGAACCTCCTTTCATACAACGTTCCATGTGCAGCGAGGATTTTCTTTCCGTAGTAGTACTCTCAAACTACAAGTCACACACATGCACATAAAACTCTCGAGAATCCTACGTATAACATTCCATGCATAAAAACAAACGTCCGCAAATCAAGATCAACATAATCAAATGTTGATCCTGAGATTTGTGTATTGTTATCGCAACTTCCGGCCTTACTGGAAGCTGATGTCTTTGTATTGCACATTCAAGTTGGCTTTTACTCGAGTCTAGTGTTATTCATGGAATGTGTGCTTCTTTTCCAGTACATTCGACCGTAACAATTTTTTATTTAATTATATTACTTCGACATAATTAGGCAACTATATGTCTTGTACCATTGCATGACCCTTCTGAGACAGCTTAATTTCTAAAAAGCATAACTATGGTGTTTTTTGTTTGAGTACATGAGGTGGTAAATCTGTAATATCAATTGAGTAGAGGAATTATGGACTAGATTTATTTTCACCTTGGGGTATATTTTAACTGAACCACAACTTCTATAAATTTTACTTTCACTTGGAAATTGTTCTACGATTTCAGAATTTATTTTTCTAAGGTCTTCATTCAAAGGGGCAAATATAGCTCTATCTTTCATATCTTCATTCCTATCACTCATACGGCAATTTCCATAGACTTGAGAAATTAAGGCACCATTAGAAAGTATATCTTTAGGAATATCAATTTCACTAAACTATTTTGTGGTAATTAGCGATTTCCAACTTGTAGTAAATAGTTAGCGTAATCGGTTTTCTCTAAATCAACACGCTTATTTTCCGTTAGAGACAATTTTATAAAATATCATCATAATGGACTTTATTAAATAGATAAATCAATAAGTTCGCTTCTGTTGGCTCTTATTTGAACAGGTACACACTGACGAAAATTTCCTCCAAGAACCACGATCTTTCCACAAAGTGGCAAATTCGAATTACCTAAAGCTCGAAGTCGTTGATCCATATTATGAAGTCCGTATTTAGGAAGCATAGGTGCTTCATCCATTAGAAAAATGTCTGATATAGACTGGGCTAATAGACTCTTATTTAAAGGAAACCTTAAGTCCAAACGTCATGTGTGCAGTACGACCCTCAGGTAGAAGAATAGCTGAAATTCCAGTATAAGCCATGCACTTGACTTTTTAATGTCACCTTCTAATTATGTAGATCAAAGTTTTGTGTACGAAATATTTTCCTGTTCCACCAAGTCCATCCACAAAAAAACATTTTGATTCAGGAATTACATTATTAAGAGCTCCAAGAATTGATTCAACGATTTCAATTTTCCTGCCTTTAAGGGACTGGTACATGCGATCTCCAAGAGAAGCATTTTCATCATCATCACTTAATATTTCATTGTCATGTTGTTCATAATTATCAATCCCGTTCATACCAAAATATTTTATCCAGTAATAAAGGTTGCTACTTTCAGTCGCTTCAGAATTAAGATTGCACGCAATTATTCGATAAGCTCGTTTAAAGCTTTCTGTACTGAACCGTAATTTCTCACAGCTTCTTAGATAAAATCTTCAGCTAAATTTTCTTCATATATTTCATCCAAGTTTTTTGGGTATTTAGGACACCCAAAAATAAAACTTTGTGTAAAAAGGTGTTCTCATTTCTCTAAAGTCGTTTGACAATCCCGAAACTCGTAAACCCTCAATCCATTGTTCGTCATCAAAATCAAGCCCTCTGGCCAGGCATATTTGCGTATATCCATTGCATTTAATGCCATTAAAGAAAAGAAGGTCGACGAAACTTGTAGCGTCGTTCACATGATACAAAAGTAGTCGTAAATGATAAAGGTCAGGTTGTGCAAGTAAACTGACATTATGAATTCTGCCAATGACGCGTATGCTTCTTCGTCTTTCAACCGATTCACTGGATTTTTCAATCCATCTAAATTGTTCTGGCATTTTCCAGCAGAGGAAATAATTTCACTCCGTGTGATTTTTATTATTTTCTTGTGACGCTTAAGAGGCCGATTTTATTTCAAATAAGCTTTTAAAGTTGAACCCCACTGCCCAATATCAACTAAAACTTCTTGCATTTGTTCAATATTTGATATACGATATTTACCTGGCAGATGAATATCCAAACGCCGGAAACAACGACTTTTTTTTTAAATTTCACAACCAAATAATCACCAGCAAGCCTCAGGTAGAGTGATGCTTCAACCCTGTACAAAGGTGTCTGCTTCGTTATAATTAATAGTTCTATGATTTTCGACAGTTTTAAGAAAAGTACAATCACGGCCCAATCATGGGAAAAATTCTCAAAACTGGTCATTTTTTAACTCAATTACCTCAAATACTACTTGTCTTACGGGTATATTTCTTGTCATTTACAAATGCGCATTTTTGACTCTACCCCCAGGTATCATTGTCAGTTTGGCCAATTTCGGGGAAATTTTACAAAAAAAGCTTGGCTGGCGAGACGAAAACTCACCTTTACCATATATATGTACATATAATTATAAATATACTTAAAAGCACGAATAATTTATTCTGTATTATTTTATACTTCTTTATTATTTCATAATTTTAAAAACAAACTACAATATAAATAATAAATATATATATTACTAGCGGAAGGTACCCGTTGAAATTCAACGGGTGTGGAAAACGTTGAATTTATAAGAAAACCACAAAGCCTAAAGAATACTGTCAGCGTGGTGTTTTGAGGAGTTCGTAACCTCTCTTCTATGTTATGTTCGTTTTAGTAGACACGCTGGCAATTTTTTAGGTGCACGGAGAGATGAGTGACTGTTGGTCCTTTTTCATTAACGGGAAACCGAAATACTATTTAAATAATACCCAGGTTGATAGATGGTTACCTCGTCCCTCCGGTTCTCTTGAGCCGTCTTCTGAGTGATTAACAGCTTGATTGCTTTACTTGTATACAAAAATATATTTGCACTGAATAACTCAATTGAGTTGCGCAATTCAACGTCGATATGTGCGTTTAGTATCTTAATCAGGATTTGAGAAAAGGGTGAAATCCAGCGGTTGACAACGCCAAAAGGAGCATATGCATCAGCAGCCATGTTTATTTGATCTATGAATCCTTCATCACCCGGACTGTGCCTTCGGCATAAAGGGTAGCCATAACAATTGGTTTCGGTTGCTAAATAAAAACTCTTTGGTTATTCTTAGTGCACTTGTCGATTTTCATGCACGGATGTCGTTCATTGCGCAGAATTTCCAATCTTCTTTCGGGTAAGAAACGTAGTGACGTCATTATAATTTCCGCCACCTGAAAACAGATAAAAGTTTCGAAAAAGATAAGTCTATATTTGAACCAGATTTATAGCTGGTTTCCCGTCAGTAGGCTGGGTTAGGATGAATTTGTGCGGTTCCTAGCGTAATCCAAGAAACACCACAGGAAGATGCTCATGAGATCGCTAGTGGGCATTTCTTTGAGCATCCAAGACTAACGTTTGTTGTATTTTATGCAAGGACTCTTTTACTCGCAAAAACATTCCTCTTACTTTAGAAGATTTTTTCAAAAGGTTACTCTTTTTTCTATCTGGCAGGTATAATGGGTAATTGTTTAAGTCCAAGGAGAGGAAACACAGTGGTGAGTGAGAGTCTAGAATTGGCAATTCGATGATTGAGTGAGTGTAAGTTAACTACACTTTAACAGCTTTAAACATACTCAAACACAGCTTTCATTTTATTACCACCTGCCGAATGAGCTAATGCAAACGGATGATGGCATATGAAGCACACTAGGAGACAAAACTCCCACTGTTACCGGAGACCATGTTGGCGGGAGTAATTTCTACCCACCTTTAATGATGAATTCCTCAACAGTGTAGGTAAAAAGTACAAGTTAAAAGAAAAAATAATTATAAATTACCTCAACATTAAAAGAAATACTAAAAGGTGCCACCTAATTTTATGAAGCCAAAAAAGAGATAAATTGGGTTCTCTGAATTGAACATAATCTGTCGCAATCCCGTACATTGAAAACACACTTATGTAAAACAATCTAGATAAATTTATTTGTTCAAAACTCACCTAATTGACCAAACCAAACCAAAGTGCTAAATTTATACCTAATCAAGCGTTGCGTGTCTACACGTGTGCAACAAGCACTATGGGGCGAGGTTTTTCGTCACTCTGCTGGTAAGCTCGGCATTTAAGGGTAGGAAGTTCAGTTATAAGTCAGTGTTAAGTATTTATAATCATATATCATGTTAACGGTTTGGTGTATGATATTGACGAATTCACAGAAAACGATGGTGATGATGAGTAGCATAATATTAGGAAGGGAATAAATATCAAAAGGTGAGAAAAATAATTAGAATGGCTGAAACGGTCCCTTGGAAGGGGCAAGAACATAATAAATTAATTAATGACCTTTATATTCTTCTTTTAATAATGATTTTATATGTTTAACAATTGAGTTAGCTATTGAAACGCGATGTCGTTAGAAGAAATAGTAAGAATATGTTCGGTACCCCGATCAGGGGCGGATTAAGGTCGTTGTTTTGGGGGGGGGCGGTTCACTACTTCCCGCGGCGCGGCGCGGTAAAAAAACGATGTAAAGAATGCCATTCTTGTGAAGAAGTGAAGTGTCTTCCGGGTTTTACACCGCGTTGGTCCATGTTTCCTCGGACGACAGTTTCGGCGGCGTTTCAGTTGGCTTCTTCAGGTCGATGAAGTGAAGGTGCAGCCATTTGTCGTCTTATATATCTCACCCGTTGGAGTCAGGTCTAACGCTTGAGATATATAAGACGACGTATTGCTGCGCCTTCACTTCACCGACTAGAAGAAGCCTACTACAACGCCTACGAAACTGTCGTCCAAGGAAACATACCACCAATGCGGTGCAAAACGCGGAAGACCTGCATCTTCCCATTTACCAACCCGCGGCAGCCTACACAAGGATTTCGAACTCTTTGAAAGAAATCTTCTTAAATGCCGTGCAATATGAAAATTGGTTGGAATGAAATACAAAGATAAGTACATATCCAGAAAATACTATTTTCCTTTAATATTTTTACAAATTTTTATAATACCTAGCAACGAAAACGCAGTAATGCTCGAAAGTTACCGTCATTCGTCAAGGGCTCTTCCAATGATAATGCACCGTCGCGTCGTCCCGATGACCTCTGAATGGTATGTTCTGACGGCCAAGAAAAATCACATTTTTAAGTATCAGCTTCAGATTTTCTCCATTTTCCTTGATTTTCTCCCTTCTCTAGCCGTCCAAGTGGCTTGTGTTTTGATTTTAAGGTTTTTTGTATTTTTCCAGAAAATTCAGGGCCAACTGGGCACTGCACCTTAGTGATAGACTATGTGTTGGTGGTTTTCCAGATCATCTAGTTTCCCTAGCAGTTTTGTAAACATTAACGGCTCTGTAACGAGAGATTTTAACTGCAAAAGTGTACCGCAAGCTGCTGTTGATTGGGAAAAAAAGTGAAATACCTACAAAAACGTCCATTCATTGAGGGAGAAACCACAAGCCAAGGGTAATTTTCAAGATGTTCTATCCTCACGTAACGACGCTCTTCCGCGGTTCCCTTCCTATGAGTTGAAAAGGGATACTTGTAGTCGCTTGTGGATGTCCATGGGCTTTCCAAAAGTTCTGGTATTATCCTATTATCAGGTCTTTCCTTTCCTGGTTCTATGAAGAGACCTACGTCACAGTTGAAATTTTCAGCCAAATGAAGTGAAGAAATTGAAGCTTCAGTCGATGTTTCGTGGCTACGTGGAGGGGATTTTAAAAGGACCATGGACTAAGCCTGAGTCTCATTGTCAGTTGTGCAGCATGAAGGAATGGTGTTAGCAAATTGTGTATTTCCTCCTGCTGCTTCTGGCGTCTTTTGTTTTTGGACGCGAGAGAAAAAGCTTCGAAGGTCCGCAGAGGCACTATTAGTTTTCCGCTTTGTACCAGGCCTACTAGAAGGAGACGCCTGTAAACAAAAGTAAACCTTAGCTATTCCTTCTGAGACGAGTTGCAAAAACATTATAAGCATATCTTTTTCTCACCCTATAGCGTAATGCTTGAACATTATTTTGCTTTACTTAAAGAGTCCTCAATTTTACTGCTATGAAAAGGAGAGGGGACAAAACTACGGTGGGTGGACCTCTTACAGCATTTCTAACACAATGAAAATGAAAGTCCAGCAAATAGGTGGGTGTTCAATTCCTTGATCAAAAAGCTGATAAATAGCAATGGAGGCTAATGTGGGCCCGAGATTGAAGCCGGCCGTCCGGCCCTAATAGCGAGCGCGAGAAAGCGCAAATAAGTTATGTCGTTGTAATTAACCTACCATCTCTGACTGAACCTACCATCTCTGGCTGAAAGGTTGATCTTCACGTCAGGTATATCACAGAATAAAGGACGCAGGGTCCTAAACATGTGCAGAACTCTTGAACTTGTCACTCACTACAACTGAAACAATACACTCGCTAGAGCCGGGCAACTGACATGTCGCGACGAGCACGAGAATGGAGGGTGTCGCATAGTAGGCAATGCTGAAGGAGGGCGTGGAGACTGTATTCCCCTCTCGCAGACGTACTACGGCTCAACTGCCCAAACTCGCGGCACGATTCTCTGCATACATAGTAAATAGGTGAATATAGGTCTGCATACATAGCATAATATCTTATAACTATTCCGTTACGGCACCAAAGCTTTCACAACTCTGTTCATCGAAAGGCCAACAAAAGTACAATTGCGAAAATCGAGGATACTGTGTCTGTTCAGACAAGTGGCTTTTAGATATTTTCCAATAATCTTTAAACATTGTGTTTTGAGCTGGTGAAATAAAAACTTGCATTGGAGAACCACCTTAATGATTACCATATTTTCTATTTTCCCGGGAATCACGGGGGGGGGGGGCGGCCGTCCCCCCCGCCCCCCCCCTTAAACCGCCCCTGACCCCGATGTGTATGTTTGAAGCTTCTTACATTTTAATGAATGAGTCATGCTTTGTGATTAATACCAGATACGCATTAATGCTAATGTTATCTCGTTAATTTGTTGCATCGGTATTTTTCAAAGGAAAACATAAACACAATCTCTATTTTTAAATAAACAATGATTTACGAATCCCGTTGAGGTTAACTCACATAAAGATACATTTTGTATGGCTGTCTAAAATGTAGTATATATTTTCATTATTTCTGTCAGTTACCGAAAATTGCATTTTTTTCTTTTTCATTCCAGGTCCAGCTATGAGAAGAATTGAGTACAATAGTACCACAGAAAGGTGGCATGGAGAGCGGATTGTAAAAATTACCTTTTTATTCACCAGCCTTTTGGCATTCAACGATTTAGTTCGGATACAGTAGGCAACCCAGTAACTTTGACTATTTTTTAAATATAATGAATAGCTAGCCGCGCACATAACGAGCAATGATATCCTAATTAAAAAATTGGTTTACTAATGATGATGTTTTACTTGTGCCAGAGTCAGTCCAGCTGGAGTGATGGTTGATGTTATTGTAGTTGGGCAGCTCCCCAAGGTGAATATTTGGCCCGAACACTCTACGATGAGTAGGGTGAATGACAATGGAATGATGAAATACCGCAAAATCCTCATTACACAATATCGTGCAGCCCTCATCTGTAGGCGATCAGAGCTGAAATTTAAACCAAATAGTTCAAATGAGAAGTGAATCATATGATATAATCTACAGAGGAACTCGCCTTATCCAACACATTGTTTACAATCTCACTCCTGTTTTTTCGATTCAATGATTATCGTGGTACTTATCAGAGCCATAGAAAACGGTGCTCATTTTTGCATTGTGAAAATATGGTTGAAAACGTTTATCTTATTGATTCATGAGATGAGCAATCCAGATGGTTGCGGAATGGCTGGATTAAGCAGGTTATTAATTATAAGCAATGATTTCCTCCAGGCTGTTTTTAGGAATTAATTGAGTTTATGAAATGAAGTGTAGGATCAGAAAATGAGGTTAAAGACAAACAAAATCACTAAACAAGAAGCAAATCTTAAAAAAATATTGTATGCCATTATAAGTATTCGAGGTAAATGAATTTTGGAAAATTTTGTAATGTAGGATTTCTTTTAAGGCAGAGAGGGAAAATTCATACAGAAGCCAAAATAGGGAATGAAAATGGAATTTAAAAAAAATATATTACCCGGGAGATGATATATAAAAAGAAAAAATTAAAACAAAATGTGTGTAAACCAATCAGTTAATTTTGATGAGTAAATCATTCCGATTATCAAACAAGACAAGAATTTAATTCCCTCATATTTATTTTTTTACTTTCAAAATCAATTTTTGGTAGCATAATCGAACACTAATATGAAAAATACCGTACTATATATTAACTAAAAGTGACGTAACTTAATGTAATTGAAAGATTTATTATCACGAGGATAAAGATATGCTACGTAATTTATCTGCTTTTCATAAATGTGACTTATCCGGTTTCAATGTACCTACATATCAGGTGATGGAATAAAACGGTCGAAAGCGAACAGGCAAGAAAATAAAATGTTATGAAAAATTCTGCTTATTTCTTTATACTCGTGATAACTATAAAGATTTTACTGCCGATATTAATTCAGAACCAATCACATCAGAAGTTTCATGACAAAAGCAGTACCAAATATCACAGTGTTGAGATAATTTAGGAAGAAATTTACAGTTAGACTTACCACTTCAGAGAGCGCCCTTTCTGTGAACGAGTTTCTTCTCTAGTGGATGGCCGACGGAGGACTATAAATGAGAGTCGAGGTATTTTCATCTTTTATATGAGTTCATTAGGAATGTGACTTTGCCATACCTCCGTCCCCTTCTCTCTTCCTCATTTTTTTCTTATCTCTTTTTCCCGAACCTCCTCCTCCCTCTCAAGAAAAACACTTATTTAGGAATCTTTGATGAAAACCGGTGATGTTTAAAACCTGCTCTTTCGAGCTCTGAAGTATCTTTATCTGGCCCATTCAGCTACAAGCTACCAAGGCATATGTCGTTACCCTTTGCTTAAATGTTTGTGTGAGTTTATAAATACAAGACATATTTGACAAATCAGCCATAGCATACCTCTAAAGGAATTTCTATAGTATTTCATAAATAATGCATACTATATTATTATAATTTTCAGGTTTTTACAGTTATTTTCAACAGTCCAGTTCAGATTCCTAGCTCTTCAATGAGTGCGCTCAAATTTCAAAGAAGTTTCAATGTCCTATTTAGAGTATAACGCTTGTTCAAGTGCCCAACGTTTGTAGTATCATTTTCAGATTGCTCTTCATGGAAGAGCAAGCAATATTCACGCATGGGCTCTTTCTTCTCTGGGAAGTGAATCAAAATCTGATGGAATTATGTCATTTGAAGAAATATTAAGCCGTTCCATTATGAAGGGATGACAATTAAAATTTGAAGTAAGTTTTCAATTTTATTATGCATGCTGGAGGGGGATGCCAAGATGAATAGGATGTATTGTAATTATTAACAGAAACCGGCGCAATGTTTCCACGCAAGTTATATTCTACATATTATGAATTCTTTGAAGTAAATAGGTATATGAACTATTATTAAAAACTAAAATCTCAAATTCATAATTTCAAATCTATATCTATTGAATATTAATTTTTTCCCTCGGGAAATATTTACTACATTAACCTATGTTTTTAGTTTAATTGTTTAGTTTGATGCATATTCTTTAATTTTATTTGAAATCGCTGTCCTCGTGAAACCAGTTCTGGGCATTTGTTTTGCCTTTGGTTAGCAGTTTCATGTTATATAATTACATAATGAAGGTTCCGAAGGCGGGTCCCCGACAAGCGCTCCAAATATATATCTCCTAAATGCGCCGAAATTTTTCAACTAATACAAGAGAAAGAAAACGTATATGAGATTAATCATATGAAAAATTAATCGTACAAATTAATGCGTCTGCAAAACCAGACGTAGCATCACATGTGCACGTAACCATCAAATAACGCGATTCTCTCCACTGTCCCGTGCACGCGTAAATCCCCAAGTTCAATCAGCTGCGTCATTTGGTTCCGAGTCGCTGCCTTGCTAGCTGCATGTTTCAGTCCCAGGGCCTGGAATATGGTTCTTCTTGGGGCTCATTCCCCCTTCCACCAGATGAGATCGCTTTATGGAGGCCCACAGGGCTCCACAGAGATGGAGCCAGGGGGAAAATGAACTGTGCCTCCCCTTCTTCCTCTGTGCGACTCTGTTCATTCCACCCTTTTCTTGTTTTCTTGCATCAGTATCAATCGTAAAAAAAAGCATTCTCCACTATTTCACACTGCAGTATGAACGTGTGCCGGACGAACTAGACGGACGTAATTTGGTCTTCCGTGCGGTGGACCACCCTCCACCCGGTATCAAGCAGGAGATTATGACCGGGATGAAGAAGGGCTGCGGGAATTGGAAGGAAATTGGGAAAGGGAAGAAGGGTATGGGAAAGGGAAAATTCCGGCCCCAGAGTCATAAATAGGCTAAAGGGCATAAAAGGAACGCTAAACAACTTTTGCTTTCTAACGTTGGCTACGATGGATTCTATGAAAAGAGAAAACATAAGAGTGGCAACCCGTCGTCCAGCCGGACGACCTTGACCGTGAACAGGCATCTACCAACCAATTCAAAAGAGAATACTATGCATTTCAAGATGAAATTTATGTTGATGACCGTTGACACTCCCCCATCCACCACCCTTCCATCCCCTCCTTCCTTCTCTGTTCACGTGCTTAGTGAAAACTTGGACAATGTGGTCTTGAAAAAAAAAGCCACGGAACAGCTGTCGAAACCACGTTCGACGCGAGTGGAAAGCTTAAATTCCACCAAGCACTGCCTGAAAATTCAGAATACCTCTAAACCTAGCTTCCTTCACTCAATATTTGCATGTCTAAAAACACTAGGGAAATTTCAATCAAAACAACCTGCAAATCTTTTGAATTAGTGGTATCTTGTTTACACACACTGTAGCAATGTAACATCGACTATATAAGTGAAAACATCATGGGGCTCCTTGTGCGACAAATTAATTACTTACTTACTCCTCAGCGCTAGAGCCCTTGTAGGGCCTTGGCCTCTCTGACAATGTTAGCCCAGACGTCACGATCTCCTGCATGAGTTCTCCATCTTCTTATTCTCATCTTTCTTAGATCATCTTCTACATCATCCAACCATCTTTTCCGAGGTCTTCCTCACAATCTTCTGCCACCAGGATGTCCAAGGTATATCTTTTTCACCATCCTATCCTCAGGCAATCTCTCAACATGCCCTAATCACCTTATCCTGTTACTCTTAATTCCTGCCACTATGTTAGGATGCTTGTAGAGTTCCTCCAGTTCTCTATTCCTCCGTATTCTCCACTGTCCGTCTTCCTTCACCGCACCAAAAATCTTTCTTAGCACTTTCCTTTCCCATCTTTTTAATAGCTCTTCTTCTGCAGTAGTCATGGTCCATGTTTCTGTATCATACATAACCACAGGTCTAATCACTGTTCGATAAACCTTCGTTTTCGAGTTCCGACTGAGGTTCCGTGTCTTGAGCACCTTCAACAAAGCTCGATTAGCCCTATTGCCTGCTGCAATCCTAGCTTTTATTTCTTCTTGCATTTCATTATCGAGCGTGTGTGCGTTTGTGTGCGACAAATTAGTATTAGATTATCGAATGTACCCAATCCGTACCGACTCTCTAGCCAACTCGGCTTCTCAGAACAATGTCACCCTTGCCTTCATTTAATCTGGCATTAAGGCCCATCCATGATATTAGCAGAAGAGGAATAAGTACGACTCAAAGCGGTCTCTCCTCTGGGAAAAATTGTGGAAATTTATACATTGATAACAAAGCTTTTCCATATAGACTAACAAGCACCGCGGTGATAACCAATTTAGTGACCGATGAAGCAGGAAATGCATCTGAGATTTTAGCGATGAGCAGGAGATAATAACAATAACAAAATAAAAGGAAACAAGAATATTAACCCCAGGACCTTTCCGCTGCTTGGACCCCTGTCAATTTGCACTTTCTGTCCTACCCCCACCCTCCCCCCTTTCGGCAGATAATAGAGTGAAAAATATATTTTTCACCCTATTGAGTATTGGTGCAATAAACAGTATCATTATTTACAAAGCAAACTCAGGCAAACCCATCCATCCACTATCTCACTAATATTGCTAAAATATTGAATGGGACTATGTGCTAAGGAGAGAGATTAAAAAAAAATCCGATTGTCTTTGCGACTGCGGATACGCAAAATATATAGCAAGGCCGTGACGTCATTTCATCCATCACTTCTTCCCGATACATTCTAAAAGATGCCTTAGAAAGGCTTTTGTGAAGATGTCCACTTCTGCTGGAAATACAAAAGTATACAGATTTAGAAAATACTTAATATTTTACTAAAAATACTTAATTAAAAAAATATCCGTCTTCACCGGGAATCGAACCACGGGCCTTGGATCGATGGATGAAATGACGACAGAGGTTGTTTTCCGAAATAGAAAAAAATGCAACCAAAATCTGCGATTAACTATTTGGTTATTAGGCCTTAACGTTTCAAAGCAACTCAGTAAATCTATATTAAAAACTATGCACATTTGATTTCAACGGTAATATCGAAAACACACTCGATTGATGTACCAACCAATATGGAATCTTGTTTCCAAAGGAAAACTGATATTGAAACCATTTGTCGTATAAAATTGCTGTCTATGAAGATGCTCATGAGACAGTGTAGTTAGAACATGTATTTATTTTCATTTTCCCCTAAAGTAATCTTACCTTTCCATAACAAGTAGGTAGCCTTTTTGGTGTCATTGGATGATATTACAAAAACGACTGATTTAAAATTAGTTTAAGGATTGACAATTAAAATTTGAAGTAAGTTTTCAATTTTATGATGCATGTTGGAGGGCGATGCCAATATGAATAGGATATACTGTAATTATTAACTGAAATCGGCGCAATTTTTGCACGCAAGTTATATTCTACAAATTATGAATTCTTTGAAGTAAATAGGTACATGAACTATTATTAAAAACTAAAATCTCAAATTCATAATTTCAAATCTATAACTATTGAACAGTGATTTATTCTTTCAGGAAATATTTACTAAATAAACTAATATATGTAGTTTAATTGTTTAGTTTAATGCATATTCTTCAATTTTATTTGAAATCGCTGTCCTCCTGAAACCAGTTCTGGGCATTTGTTTTGCCTTGGTTGGTTGTTTCATGTTATATAATTATATAATGAACAATGGCATTTTTATGTCGTTTAAAAAAAGTGAGATGTATATTTTGAGAGTTTAGTATAGTTTTTCTTCACACCAGGTTATAGGTTTCATTTTTGCCAACGTTTCAATGAACGACTTTTTCGTCATCATCAGGGCTACTGAATGCCGCATGAGACAAATTTGGCCGTTATTAATATGCAACAATCCGGATCAGGTGACTCCTGATTGGTTCGTTTGAGTGATTGACCGTTGGCTGATTTTCTCGCCTTTTCTTTCAATTTTAATGTAATCGATAATACGATTCCAGACCCTACTTTACTGACAGCCGGTGTCTCTGTTAAAATTTCTTTCTTCTAAACGGATTTCGATGGTCTCGATTAGCCATGCGTGCGGCTAAGTACCTTTGCATCTCATCATTGTATAGCACTGTCTTTGTTGATGCTATGTTCCGCTACTGCCGACTTCTGTGGTTGCGCCAATGTAAAGTGTCTCCGATGCTCCTTCAGCCTTGTCTAAATCGTTCGACCTGTCTCTCCCACATAGACATTACCACATTCACAGGGAATTTTATAGAATCCTGGCGTTTTGAGGCCGTTAGGATCGTTCCCCTTCACCAGTTGATCCCTTAATTTAGGTGGTGGTAGGTGGATAGATTTAATATTATGGCCTTGGAGAATACTGTTAATATTTCCTGATTTGGTTGAGATATAAGGGAGGAAAGCTTTAGCCAACGGTATCTCAGACGATTCCCCTGTGCAGCTCTCTTGTGTCGCAAAGGACTTTTTAAGGATTTTTAAAATGTGTTGTTTTCCATAGCCATTATGTAAAAATGTCTTTTTTAGATGGGTCAACTCGGCCATAATGCTGTCCTTATCAGCTATAGACTTGGCTCTGTGAAACAAGGTTGATAATACCGCGTATTTTTGTGAAGGATGGTGGCGAACAAGACGTTCGTTGAAACGTTATCAGAAATGAAGCCTATATCCTGGTGTGAAACCCGAGAATATATAAATCAGATTCACTGGAAAAATATTAAATCATTTGTATATATATTCATACAATCTACATTTACATAAGGCCTTGCTGGAAGCAGAAAGCAATTGATCTGGTTTTTCAAGGAGAAAGTCATTACAGCTGCGTAATATATTCATGAGACAGATTTTAAAAAATAATAGGTAATTTTGAATGTGGTGAAGACATTTATTATGATAAATTTTAACTCAAGTATAAATTCAAATAGTAAGTTATAATACAATTTGAAATACACTTAAATCTTGGTTCCTAATCCCTTGAGTGCCACGCGTAGATTTAAAATCCATGAGAACATTGCCAGACGTTAACTTTTGAAAAATTATTTGCATTATTAGTGTAAAAGTTAAAGATTTAGATTTTGTAAGATAAACTTATCCCGAAACAAAAAACCTTAGATTAAAAAAAGTTAACAAGATTTATTAAACACCCATGTAAGGTGATGGGTGTACACAAATACCCCAACCAAAATCTCACTGCAACTTTTATAAACATCACAAACCAAAGTTAAAAAGACCTAAAGAAGAAGTTCCCATTTGTAGCTCATGCTGCTCTTTCTAAGGAAATTATAGATAAGTTATAGTAAATATAGAAAAATATTTTGGAGCCAAAAACACAATATTCAAAATAAAACCAAGCGTAATGGAAAATCAAATACAAGAGTTAAAATGCCTTCTGTTAGCAACGCGTAAGTGAAAGTTTCATCTTTATATCCTTAGTGCAAATAATAAAAAACTAGCCCATGTACAGAGTGCAATGCTTTTCGTATGAGGCTATAAGATAGCGAATCAGGGATAAAAAAAGCCCCTTTAAATTGTTGTTTGCTGTTTTCACTTTATTTTTGACCGGTTCAGAATCCTATTATCTATCCAATAATGTAAAGGTTAACCTTGTTTCTGGAGTCAAGTAACCAAAAAGGCAAATCAGAAATTTCCGAACCGTTTAGGCCTAAAAAAATCTTCGTGGATTGCTTTGGCAAAATTATTTTATGGTCTCTAAGAAGAAAAGAGAATCCTTATTCATTGGTCATGGCTTAGTATGGTCGATTGAAAGGTGTATATATGCTGCACGCAGTTGGATTACATACGTTGTATAAATTACAACATCTATCAAATCACACGGTATTTGCCCACACGGTATTTGCCCACGGCGTTTGTCACACGGTATAAAAAGTTATCTTTTATAATTTTTAGTGAACGAAGAGCATACATTTGGTACTAATTTAGCTTTTAGCGAATTATCCTTTTAAGTAATTTTAAATCAATTACTATACAATTCCACACAAACTCGAGCAATTATATGTTATTGTTGACATTCATGGTTTAAGTGCAAGTGACGATATATTTCATTGTATTTCATTAAAAAAATGCAAGATTATATTTTAAATATTGGATTTAATTATTTTGCATGGTAAGAATGTAAAAGAGATTGACGAAGAGTCTAATACGGAGTTAAGCGCAGTATGGTGTAAAAACATGGACTATAACTAGGTTTCAGGCCTAAAAAAAATGGATTTGGAGGATAATGGAGAATGTACGAAAGACGGTAAATTAGGAGGAAGAGGAACGAAGAAGTGCTCTGCATGGTAGATGAGGAAAGGGAAATGTTCGTTTAAATTAGATGCAGGCAAAGTAGAACAGATGATGAGTGGTAAAGGGATACGGTAGACGGCGATCGAGGGGAACCAGGGTGAGGGAAGGAAAGATAATAGGTTTCATGGATTGAATGAAAAGAGGTGCGTCGAGGTGAAGAATGGGATAGAATATGGATATCAATAAAAATGGGCCACTCTGAAAATTACCTTGGCAATTTTCGTAAATTACCTCGGTATTTTTCGTAATTTACCGTTCCCCTTAATTTTTTACCGCAATTTTCAAGATAATTCAACTATGTTTGAGATAATTTTTCATACAGATAAATTCCCAACATTTTTTTAAAGTCAAGTTCACATTTCCTGCGTGTTTATTATAAATTGAAGCATGTAAAACTCATTTTTTTTAATATTATACTTAAATTATAGCATTATAAGAGTAATGAATTAAAATATTCTTCTTAAAAATTTCTCATAGTTTGACAAATGAAAGCCAGATTGCGTGTTACCGCCGTAGTTCTTTATACATTTAAAAAGATTTCTAATAGATTAATGTTGCACTAGGTATGGTTTAAACATCATTATTCCCTTCCTTTTGCTATTGGCTTTCCTATATAACCATAAATTTGCTTTTAAATGCTTAAAACAGAAAATACTGGAAAATTACGGTAATTTTCGATAATTTACCTCAGTGGTAATTTACCTCAGTTGAAAATTAAGGTAATTTTCCCATCTCCAGACTTAAAGCGCTTCAGATACAAGAGATCAGTATATGTCTTTCTATTTCTATCTCAACTTACCTTTACCGATAGTTTCCCAGTACCTAATGAAATTGTGGCTCAGTGCGTATGTCCTATTTATTCTTTTTAACTGTATACTTCATATAATTTGTTGTCTAGGTTAGACAATGAATTCATCGAAAATTTATGAGGACGAAATGGATATTTCATGTGACACACAGTGGTAAACATTTCAGCAATAATGTAAGGAAATTAACAAGGCCTGCAAGGTTTCGCAACTAGCCTCCATGTGTAAACTTTCACCTACACCTCTTCCACAGCTTCGTAAGATCGTATTTATATGGACTAATTCGTAGCTAATGACTCAGTTATCATCCTTGCTTAGTAGATACATAAAACATATGGATGCACGGAGATATCCACTCGTTGCGGAAAGAACAGTACAAATACAAACTGTCTCTTATCTTAGCCAACAAGTTAGTTTTGAAAGCTTTAGGTATTCAGCTCTCAATACTGGCCCTACTGAATGCCAGCTCAAGAGAAATACGGGGTCTATTCGTGAAATTGTATTAAAATACTTTATGAATACAATGCATTGCCATAGTTCTAGATTTAAATGAGAATGTTATCATATTAAGAACTCCATAATCATACTGTAGCTTATTTTTACATAGTACTAAGCTTTCTACTACGTAGAATGTTTTTCATATGAATCAATTTATCCATAAAAACGACTACAATCTACACTATCGCTCATTTTCATGAATTATCGGTAAATACAGCATGAGGGCTTCCCGCAAACATCTACCGCCGAGGAAAAATTAATATTTACTATTGAATGACTTTCTTTAAGAACAAAAGTATGTATGTGATACGCCCTAGGGAAAAGAAAACAGCCTAGGGGGGCCATTGCGGCATCTGCTTACTCAGAGGAAAAGGTTACGGAAGTGGTATTATGACCGCCTTCTTAATTTCATTTTTAACGTTATACCATTGTCAGATATTTCTGTACTGAAATTTCTGTACAAAAATTTGAATTTGAAACCACGCGGATAAAATCCGTGGCAATACGTATGTATAAGTGTTAACACGGACTCTTCTGGTGGAGAGATAAATAGGTTAGAATAAAAAAATAGTTAAATAATTATTTTCAACGTTTGATATAATATCTAAATTCCTAATCAAAGAAACCATTCTAGCTACAGAAAAGTTGCTATCAATCCGAATTGTAGCCAAAGTAAGAAGACTTTATTTCAGTAAATTATCATGAAGATGACGACGCATGACTCATACGTTTTAGTGATTAATGATGTCTCCTCAATATTATTATTTATTTCAGTGGTTACATCGCAAACTACGCTAGCTATTCATTCCTATACCATAAAATAATTATGATCGAATCTAATGATCACCCTTTGGTATCAAATTCATTTTATTAATTTATTATGGGTTATCGTGTTCTCCGTTCCCGAGCTCTTATGTTAAAATTGTTTTGCGCAGTGCAATGACCCACAGTAATATTTCTTACTTGATGATCCGCCTCATTCATTGATATAATTTCATTTCCGAAATTCCTTAACCTGCAAGTCATGTGGCGGAAAACATGTGGGAATTGAGAGAGACTAGGGAAGCTTGGATGGCAGCCAGACATATTAAACCTGAATTAAATTATTCGGAACCAGTCCGTGATCTTTTACAAGTAATTGATGTGATTGCTCATACGTCTCAAATCACCCTGACGATTGCTTTGATTAAATATGACAGTCATAAAGTTCGGGAATGGTCTCTCAGCTATTTTAACTACCTCAAATACATCTTAAATATTTATGGATATTGCAACCTTTGCAACACTCGTACCACCTTGGTTGAGCTGTTGTATATTGATTATGAATTGTCAATTTTCCACTTTCTGTTCTACTCACGATAATATTTCGATTATTAACATGATAAGAATTATATTCATTCGTTTTTGGATGCTGTACACTTATGAGCATACGACAGGTAGGCTGGAGTAGGAAAATTGGGTTTTATGAGTTTTTTTAAGGCTGAAGGTTGGATTGTCAATTTTTCCATTAATCTCCTCGTAAACCTTACTTTATCACCCCCTTTCCCTACACAGTTAAGCATCCATTATTTTCTTACAATTAAGAAACTCTTGGAAAGAATTCCCAAAAATCTCTGCATCCCTAATCCTCTTTCAAAAAATTTAAAACTCAAAACAGTTTCCTCAGAATACCTGATTTCAAACTCAGCAACTTCCTGTCACGTGTGCATGAACGTCTGATCAGTCAAAAACCTGGTACGATACATACTGTCTGATCTACAACATGGTGAAACTGCAGATCAGTGCGGGAAATTTTTTCAAAATAATAAATTAAAAACATTGAGATCTAATGCTGATGCCTTTCTATATAAGACTACTGCGAAGGTTTCGCACTTTTCCGTCTCAGGACTGACACAGCATATCACACTATATTGCATCGTGAAGAGTAATTCCAGAAAACATGCGTATACTGATCAAATCCCCCCACTACAAGCCGAGCCGACTAATTTCAATATCCCTGCTGATTTCCCCTTTACTCTTGGCTGTGATCAGTCAGTTTCAACCTGAATCCTAAATTTATTTAAGGCACTCAATCAACAACAAATACCTTAGTGAAGCGAGCAATCGTCTTGCCATCTTTACAAAATAATTATCTTTTCGCATGATCGTTGCGAGAAAATGGCTATTTCTTTGGAGAACTTCGAAAAGGTCTAAACTTTTTATATTCTCTTGAGACTGGATTAAATGTAGTGAGCAGCGTATTTTTAGATTCGGAGTTTTTCATCTGGCAGCCATCTTTGGCGGTCAATGGCCAATTGGCCTTTCATAGCCGTACCATGATGCTTCGCTATCCGTTCACTCGTTTCTCCCTTTCTCCCGGTTTATATGCTGTTCATTTCCGTTCGAAGTGTATCAAAGAAGTGTTCCTGAATACTACTGCTGCACGCTGAAGACTATTAGGACTTCCAGAATCTGTGGACATCGCTAGCGTTCGGTAAGTATTGGTTGTTCTCTTTTATTTTTCCTGCTATATTAACTCTCTGTGAAAGAGCTTTAACGTACCTACATTTTGCCTGATGCAAGAGAGATGCAAGTTCACGGAAGAGTTTGTACAAACGCATGCACCGTATAAACGGTCTTTACAACATTCGTATTATCTTTAAAAATTACTGTTTAATCTTGAAGTATAAATTAAACAGGCACATATCAGTTGTTTGAGGAACGTTGTTTGTGTCATGTTGTTTCGTCACAGACGTTTGTTTTGGGAGTTATTTTCTTTTAACAAATGCTTGGACTATAATTGCAGTTAATGGCGAGATAAGTGAAATATGATAAGAAGATAATCATTAGATGTAGTTAGGTCAATATAATTATGTACCTAATCTTACAAGTCCCAAGGCACAGGCCAAATTAATTTTAGTGCAAGATATTCCTTGTTAAGGGTCTACGTGAGCCCATACCGGATTAGAAACGCTGTTTGCTCTTAGATTGCGAGGGTAGTGGCCATGCATGAAGTTGAGAGTAGGAAATCTAAAACAACGCATTGATAACCAGTTATATGCTATCCAAACTAACTTTTACCTTGGTTTATTCAGAGCGGAACATAAATGAAGATCTGCTAGAGTTCATCGACGACTCAAAGTTGGAGCAGTTGATTCCTCTAGCTTGAGGTTGAGGTTTCGCCTGAAACTTAGGGCTCACACAAGAAAAGAAGTGGTTTGTATTTAAATACCTGTTAGTAAGGAATACAGCATTCTAAGTATGATGGGTACAGCAAATATTTTACTCTGTTGTTTTTTTAGGAGGATACTCCACTGATGGAGAAAACTCTTGAGCCTTTTGTAATTCTTTAGGAAGAGGAGCCCAGAAGGGATGATATTTTGGAGTTAATTCCTTTCCATCGTAACACTACTCGCTAAAGAAATCCTAATTTAGTAGTACTGAAGTTTTAATGGTTGCTTTTATTTTATTCATCAAAACTCGTTTTACACCCCTAGTTCTACTGTCTACTAATTCTTTTTTATTTCAGTTTCTTCAGCTCTAACATTATATTTTCAAATAAGCGTATTGATTGGCTCTTATGTTGAGTGTTTTTTTATAAGTTCCACTTAAGAGGTGTTTTTTTGTGTTAAACTCTTTCTGTGACCATGAAATTACAATGGTTCTTTTTCATCTCAGATTCAAATACAGACGTTGTCATTTTTGAACATATTTGGACAATTTGGCATATGACCTCGAGGTTGATGCAAGAGTGAGTATGGTCAACAAAGAAGCGGGATCAGCTGTGGAGCAACAACCATTATAATCAGAGAAAATCTTGTCTCCACGTCTCTGCTACTTTATTGAAGACATAGTAAGTGTTACTACTCCTGTTCTGGTCTGCTTTTTTGCATTTTGTGACAATTTTGTGTGATGGAGTCTATATTTTCTTGGGTTTTTCTACCTTTCCAATACATATCCTATTTTACAGGATCTTAAAAAAATTCTCCCCACCTCGAGTGAGGGCAAAATAGTTCTGGGAACATAAATTATTGGGAAGTTGGATAAAAAGGCACGGGATCACGGGCTGGACGTGTTTTTGCCCATGAGCTGAGGGATGGATGATCTTGACAAGAGGTGGCTACTTAGTTTTGGCTCTAAAAATTATTGCATGTGTCATATTCTTAGTAATGAGCCTCGCAGCACCTTTTTTATTAATGAAATCTAATGAAATTGATCTTATGTGCATATTATGTACCTACCCAGATAGCACAGAATTCATTGTATCCACTTTGCACATAGATAGCATCTCACGGCGAGCGGGATACCGTGTCGTATTGTCGCTAGTCGTCATCGGATACAATCCACTGACAAGCTGCGTATTCGTTAGATGCGAACGCGAGAAATGTCCGATACGAATTGGTGCACAATGAGATACAAGAAGAGATTCCTACGCCAGCGGCGCAGGAATACGGTACCGGTGATATCGAATGTATCGATAGTATTACTCGATCGATAACGATCGACCTTGGTTGATATCGATAATTTATATTTACTATTCTTAATTAATTAGTGATAATGAAACTAAAGCATTGCACAATGTGATAGTAACATTGTGAAATGTATTAGTTCCAAGAGCTTGCTGAAGGAAAGACGAAGACGAACCCAGCATGTACAATTACATATCATTGCACATGCTGGGTTTCCCATGCCAGATTGAACAGCACAAACGTAGAAACTAAGAAAATCATACCTATGCTTATGGGCAGCAAAGAATTTCAGATAGATGGACTCTTCAAACACATAACAGTGATTATCCTAATTCCCTGAAGAACCTATTGCTGCGTGAAACGTGATGAACGTAAAAGATAACTTCAGCCTGTAGAGAGGCTCCAGTGTGAACATGAAATGACATATTTAAGCATTCATCTGACATGCAAACAGTAAACAAACTTTTGACATGATCTAAATAGTTAAATATAATCCATTCTTATAACTATTACCAACCCTTTCAAGGAACATTCTCCAAAAAATCAAAATCTGCCTGCAACGGTTAATTTTCAGAGTATGCACTTTGTATTGGAGATAATAATGATAAATACGATAAGTATCAGCTGTGAAGCCACAAAAATGCAAGGGCAATACAATAAATATCAGGGTAACATAGGGAGAACAGCTATAATAAGTATAAAAACGTATTTATTTTCATTTCAATTTGAAATTAAATAACAGTCTTGGATACATAGGTATATAAAAAATGCATCCGTGCTTAGTCATGAATACATTTAAATTGAAATTAACATTGCTTGGCTAACGGAAATTTATATCACTAATGAAACAACTGGCTAAAATACATTCCATTACGATGATAGACTGCCACACATTCCGTAAAATGCCTAGGTAATATTTCGTCTCGGTGCTACATATCACTTAGCAAAAGTTTATGAAATGTATGCATGCAGTCATTGCAAGCCAGCATATCCACTTGAAATTGAAAAATACATAGCTCATTAAACACTTTTATTATATATTAGCAATTGGATTTCTAATTGAAATCAATTATAGTTGCTAGAGAGAAAGGAGTTCAACTAAAATCATTCTTGCTATCGTATAATTTTGTCTATTTTGAAGTATCCAAGCTTGACTATCAACCATATATTTAGCCGTCTCTCTATTAATCAGCTAGGCTGTTGTGACTACTTCATATTCTATATTGTTAGGAGATCCACTTAATTTACAGGTCTCCCCAGTAGCAGAGTTGGTCGCCGCAACGTTGCAGCGACGTAACAAAGGTCGTCCTACGGTTGCGGTCACAATGGTCCGTCGCAGGAACGTTGAGGACACGTCACATTTTGACCGCCAATTTGTGACCGACCTGCAACCAATTATCAACTTTGGTCGGTCCGATATTTTATTTATTTGAAAAAAATCTTGTTTATTCTTAGTAATATTGCATTTATATTCCTACTGTAATGTCATAAAGATTTCAAATAATTAATGCCTGAAAACTGTTGTAGTGATGTAATGGTAGTTCCTCAAACTATCACGGAATTGCCATTTACAGTAATTAGATCTTGAAGTCACTTGAAACGCACGCAAGTGGCCAGATATATAAGGCTTTCTAGACTACGCGCCAATACTTCGATTTCAGGTGTGAGGTAATGCGCGTAGAACCGTAGGGTAGCTGAAATTCGAGATAAATACGTCGTTAGGTAGATACTAGTTAGGTTAAATAAAACATTTACACATATACCGCGTAATAGTATATTCATAGTATAAAAGTGAAAGTTATATTTCTTTTGTTTAGAGAACAGAGAGGAATACTGGTCTGGGGCGGTGTTTCAATTTCTTCCCAGTTCCTGACCATCTACAGACCTCTAAATCGAGCCAGGTTCCAGACCTGTTCCAGATTAGTTACAGACCAAATATTTTTACCTAGGATGTCTTTGGGCATTTGGGGCACCTAGGGTCAATGTTCACAATTTTCCTACTGGAGGGGGTTTATGCAAGCGTTTGAACAGAAGAAAGAACCATGGAAGTCGGCCCAAACGTTTTATTACCTTATCGTAATGGAGTCTGGTACCCAAGAAAAATTTTTTCGGAAGGTTACAATGTGACGGTCCCGCGACGTTGATTCCCGGAAACTTCGCATGTTGCTGGAACGTCACAGTGACGTAAACGCCACTCCTGTGACGTTGCGGGACCGTCACATTGGTCGCAATGCGACGTGCCTGCAACGTTGCGGGACCGTCAACTGCTACTGGGGGCTTATAATTTATTGTGACAAATCCACATCATATGTAACAAAAATAAACGTCTTATAGCTTTGCACATTTTTCTGAATTACATGAAAGTACACATCCTACATTCACCATGTCTTCCTTCCACATAAATAACGTTGTGTATGCATATTAAAAATGCTAACAAACACTGCATTGGAAATTTCACATGCAGTGTACCTTTAATGCGTATGAGTTCTAAGAAAAGTTGGTAAGGAATAGTGTCAACAAATATCTAGTCTAGCAATTGTACAATGAGTTCTAAGAATATTACGTTAAATTAACTCCATGCAACGAGAAGCATTGATTTATGAAAAGGACGTAGAAATGCTTTAACGCAAGAACTACACATCGCCGTTGGGAGAATCACTTCGAGAGACGAGGACAGAACTAAAATAATATTATGGATAATTGACTGAATTAATTGGAATTGCAATAACATTGGCCAAATTAAGAACGATTTGAAATAATTCACTGGTTCATTCTATTAAATTTTAACATTATCATATTTTTCTCATGGGACAAAGATAAGAAATTATTAGTTTTCTTCAGTTTTAAAATGTTATCCACATCCACGACTTGAGAGGCAACAGTTTACTGTCTCCAGCATTAAATTTTTTTTATCAAGGCTCCACAATAGATCTGCATTAGATATCCAACATAATTGAAACCACTCACCTTTCGTTTAAAATGAGATTCCTTTCTTTGCTGAGATTCTTCCTTTTAGAACTCCGACAAGTGGTCATATAGCTCTATGTTTTCACAAAACACTATCACAGTCTTATAGCCAAATTATGACTTCGATAAGGGTGATGAAATCCGTATCTCTCAGCGAGAACACTTAATTGGTAATTAATCTGGCTATCTAACTAATTGTAAGTGGAAATCCTCCAGGAAAACTTTTCGTGTGATTAATTGACGACGAGTTTCGACACAAACAACTACACATAAATTGTACATGAAAACTAACGCCGCCGGAGAAAAAGTAAACTTATTTTTCGCTCAAATTACCCGAAATACGTTTGTAGGGTACTTAACTTACTGTTTTAAAATTAGATGTAAGTAAATACTACAGATTTCCAACATAATTTATTGGGAAAGAACTCTCACATCACGATGTCAACAAAGGCAAATCAGGAAACTTTGGCCGCTCAAAAGTGAGCATCCGCGCCTGCAAAAACAAAAAATAGTTCCCTCGTACGAGCCAGGGAAAAACAAGATACTAGTATTCAATATGAATGGATATCTTCTATCTAATGTCTTAGTTTAGTGTGTAGTAAAAAAATAGACGCACTTGCACATTGATTATTGTTATACTATAGATGTGCATGTTTCTTCTACCAATATACGCGAATTCGTCAGTTAAACAATGCAAAATTATCCTCACAATCATAACACAAACATCAAATGTGAGATTTCTTGTACATTAATTGTCGCCTATCGTCGCTAGATACAAAAATCGCCCGCACGGACCCGTGCTATCTGGGTAACACTTGTTTATGAACTGCATTTAATTCCATAGAATAGTCTCAATAGAAAACTAAAACATGGATGTTTATACCATTGCTGTCATTGATTGCTTTGCAGAGTATCAGCTGACAGGCTGAACGTTTTAGCGAAAAGATTGTAAAATTGTTCCCCACTGAAAGTAGGGTATGGTCATGAGCCACCTGAGTGTCAAATACCCTCAGAATTTTAATTTGCTATATGTAATTTAAGTGTTTCATTGATATCTCTTCATTTAAAAAGTGTATAAATTAGCTCCATTATGATAAAAAATTCTTTGGAAGGATATTTTTTTGCTCTTCCTTGCAGTCATTTTGATTTATAGAATTATGCTTTTAAAATAGCTACTTCACCTTATAATTAAGTTCCCTTAATCATCTTACCTCATGTATCTTGAATGCATCATTTTTTTAAGTGGAATTTGACCTTAAAGTAATTATTCCTGTGGTTATTCCAATCTATCATCTGGATTAAATATGAGAGGAGAGTGGTTTTATGGCAATAACACTATTTAATGTATTCATGTTACTCATAAAGGGGTAACTCCTTTCAGGCAGCCTGGATATCTATTGATTCCAAAGGAGTGTGTGAGACTGGGATAGGCAATCCTGTCGAAAATTAAGGAGGCTGAGAACGCTGCCGGAGTGCGTTTACAAGTGTTCTTACGCGTTGTGCGTTCTTAAGCGTTTTCATAGCGTTTGTTGGTGTTCTTCGATGTTTATCGAAGTCAGGTTACAAAAGTTGTTGTTTCAGGCTTGATTTTGTGGAATGACATCATGAATGAAAATGACTGGCAATTTTCCACAAGAATATATTTTAAATCGACCGGTTTCGGTGCACAACACCATCATCCTGACCAGCACCATCATCCTGACCAACATCAGACCTGATAATGGTGTTTTTCACCGAAACCGGTCGATTTAAAATATATTCTTGTGGAAAATTGCCAGTCCTTTTCATTCATTCAAGTCAGGTTACTGCTTTGACCACAAAAAGGTATCGCTGTTGCTCGCGATCCAAGACCGACCTCCCCGCAATGGCAGCCCATCCGAAACCCGTCACCAGCGGTATTGCTATTACCACGGGAAGTTTGGTGCTGCCGCCCACAAGTGCCGCTCCCACTGTACTTATGTGGCGGAAAACTCCAAGAGCAGCGGTTAATGGCGGCCGATGGCCGTTGCTCTAAACCCCGCCGCCTGTTTGTGACTGATCCCGCAACAAAGGTCAAGTTCTTGGTCGACACAGGTTCCGAACTTTGTGTTTATCCCCGGTCTCTGGTGAAAGGACGGAAAGCAATGACCTCCTACCATTTGTTCGCCGCGAACGGCACCGTAATCGCTACATACGGGTGGATTGACTTGCCTCTCAATTTCGATCGCAAACACGACTTCCGTTGGCGATTCGTCGTCGCCGACGTCGACAGGCCGATAATTGGCGTCGATTTCCTGTCGTTTTTCAACCTCCTCGTTGACGTCCACCAATGTCGACTATTTGACGGCATCACCTCACTGACGACCCGCGGCCGTGAAGTGACTTGCTCACACCCACAAGTGAAGACAGTGCTTAATACTTCTCGCTTTTATGCGGTGTTGGCAGATTTCCCCCAGATCACACGACCACCAGGGATCCCCACTGATTTTCGCCATACGACGATGCACTTCATGAAGACGAAGTCAGGTCCACCAGCCGCCTGCAAACCCCGCCCCCTTGCACCGGACAAGGCGGACATCGCCAAACGGGATTTCGTGGAGATGGTGCGGAACGGCACAGCGCAGAAGTCATACAGCTGTTGGGCATCGGCACTATACCTTGTGCCTAACAAGGATGGAGACTGGCGTCCTTGCGGAGGTTACCGCGCACTGAACGCGCGTACCATTCCTGATCTCTACCCGGTGCCACATATAGCGGAATTTGCCCAAAATTTAGCGGGTAAGTGCGTGTTTTCGCGGATAGACTTAGTGCGTGCTTATCAGAAGCCCTATGGCCCCTGAAGACGTCCCGAAGACCACCCTCACCACTCCCTTTGGCCTTTTTGAATTTACTCGCATGCCCTTTGGCCAACGCAACGCTGCGCAGACTTTTCAACGCTTCATCGACGAGGTGTTGCGATGCCTCGATCACGCCTATGCGTATCTGGACGACATTTTGGTCGCATCGAGTGACGACGAGAAACATGAGTGCCACTTGCGTGCGGTTTTTCATACACTCAGTCAATACGGGATCGTTATTAACCCGGTCAAATGTGTTTTAGGGGTTGACGAGGTGACGTTTTTAGGCCATAAAGTGACCGCCTCGGGCGTTAAACCCCTCCCATAACAAAATAGACGCGGTAAAGTGCTATCCCATACCCAATACCGTCAAGGACACTCGGCAGTTCCTTGGAATAGTTAATTTTTATAGACGGTTAATTCCGAAAGCTGCCGAAGTGCAATCCCCCCTATGTGAAGCGTTGAAGGGAGGAGTTAAGGGTAGAGATACCATCGACTGGACGGTCACCCTCGACCGCGCTTTCAATAAGTACAAAGACGCTCTCGCGAGCGCGGCATTTGTGGCACATTCCGATGTGCGGTTACCGCTAGCCCTTTTTAGTGACGCTTCTGACAATGCAATCGGTGGGGATTTAAATCAACGCGAGGGTGACGAGTGGAAACCCCTTGGTTTTTTCACTCGTAAGCTGAAGCCGCCGCAGCGTAAATACAGCCCATATGACCGCGAACATCTCGCTGTCTACGAAGCGGTGAAATATTTTAGGCACATGTTGGAAGGGCGTGAATTCACGATTTTCATGGACCACAAGGCTTAGTTTTCGCATTCCAGCAGAAGCCCGAAAAGTGTTCTTCCCGGCAGTTTCCGTATTTAAATTATATTGCCCAGTTTATTACCGATATTCGACATATCGCCAGTCGTGATAACGTCGTCGCGGACGCTCTTTCCAGAGTTGAAGCCCTTTCGAGTGGAATTGACTTCGACAAGCTTGCACACTCGCAGGCGCAGTTCTTTGCAGAGTGCAACGACCACGACAATTCCCTGAATTTAAAAAAGATGCTCGTCCCTGGATGTAATAGCGAGGTTTGGTGTGACGTTTCTACCCCCAATATTAGGCCATATTTAACGGAGGCGTTCCCTAAGCCTGTTTTCAATTCCCTCCATCAGTTCTCTCACCCAGGCATTAAGGCTCTTACCAAACTCGTGTCGGACAGGTTCGTGTGGCCGTCAATGCAGAAGGACTGCCGTGCCTGTGCGCGAGCCTGCATCCCCTGGCAACGCTCCAAAGTGCACTGCCACACAGAGTCCCCTATTGGCAGTTTCGTTTCCCCTTCTCAAAGATTTGACCATGTCCACATCGACATTGTGGTCCCACTGCCAGTGTCCAATGGCTACCGCTATTGTCTGACATGCGTGGATCGCTACTCGCGATGGGCTGAAGCCATCCCAACCCCCGACGCAACGGCAGATACGGTCGCACGCGAGTTCTTTCGTGGCTGGATCTCACGTTTCGGCACTCCATTGAGAGTAGACACCGACCAAGGCCGGCAGTTTGAGTCTGCTCTCTTTCACCGGCCTGCAGTGATCACCGACGCCCGCCATCTGCGTACAACTGCGTACCATCCGGCTGCCAACGGAATGGTGGAACGATTCCACCGGCAATTGAAGGCTGCTATCATGAGTCTCGAGTCCCACAGCTGGTACGAAACTCTACCTGCAGTGCTTCTCGGCATTCGAGAGTCACGGAAAGCCAACATCGGCGCCTCACCAGCGGAGCTGCTCTACGGAGCCTTCCTAGTGAGTTCTTCGCTCCCTCAAAACCCGATACCGAGGACGAGTCATTCGTCAAGAAGCTGCGCCGGCTCTTCCAATGAACCCAATCTGTTCCCACATCACACCACTGGGAGAGACCAGTATTTATCCACCAAGACATGAAATCTGCCTCTCATGTGTTCGTGAGAAAGGACGCCACACGGCCTCCACTGCAACCGCCGTACGAAGGCCCCTTCCGTGTCGTCAGACGCGACGCCAAATACTTCGTGGTCGACAGGAAGGGTAAGGAGAAAGCTGTATCCATCGACCGCCTGAAACCCTCCTACATCCTGGCAGAGGAGGACGGACAACATGACGTCGATAGGACAACTGGACCACCGCCAGCAGGCACCACAACACCGGCTGCAATCGACCCTTCTGCGGCAACGCAGTCCGATCCAGCCCAGGCGCAACGAGCAACCCGCTCCGGGAGGAGGGTCCACTTCCCAAAGCACCTGGAGGAATTCGCCACTCATTTTCCTTTTATACCATTGGCGGAGCTCGCTACTCAGTGACTCCTTTTCCACCCCATACGTTCGTCACTAAAGCTATTATTTTTTTCCATACTTCTTTAGTGATCTAAAGACTGCGGAGGGGGTGATGTGGCTGCGCTATTTGTAAACCGCGCGCCAGCCGCTCGAGCGCCAGGTGACCGGCAATTGTCTGGCGAGTTTCGCGACGCGGCCGCCAGAGGTCGTCGACGGCGACCGCGCCACCACGAGGGCGACGCCATGACACGAGTCTTCCCGCAACCACCTACCTGTGCGCACGCGACGGCAACTACGCCAACCGGCATTTGTAATATGTGCTACACAAATAAAAGTTATTTTCACTATTCAAATCGAGGTGGATATTTCACCGAAACCCCCTCTCAGTGCTTAATTTGTTTCATTGTGTTCATCGTTTAAAACTTCGCTTCACTTATCCAATTTTATTATTCTCAGCTACAATTTTCGGTAAAAATTAAGGTGACTTGATAAAACATTTATTTCTAGCACATTTTATTTATCTGAAGAGCACATCCCGCTTTAACTGAGACAGATGAAGACATGGAGGTTGGATTGAGGCTGTAAATCTCATTATTGAGAGGGAGGACGAGTGCAGCTGAAGCCATAGTGCGAGAATGAAGGAAGAGGAAGGGGAACCGTCTGTTGGGGCAGGTGATACATGATTTAAACCATCCATAGCCAAGACTCTTGGTCACATCCTAGATCAAAGGAGGAATAGTAAATCTTCAGTTAGCTTTTTCTTCAAACTGTGGATATTGTTATAGTTAGTTGTTTAAAGTAGATACATTAATGCCTGTCTTTGCTTATTTAAACATTTTCAGTAACTTTGAACACCCATATTTCGGATAATAGGACTTGAAAAGATTTCTCTGGTGGTGTCTTAGGTAAATTAAGAGCATAAAATTCATTTTTTATGACATAGCTGCTGATATTGAATTTGAAAAATGATGCCAAAATGTTAATACTACCTTAATTACTATAGACCATGAGCATGCTAGTATCAACTCTACTTCTACTTGGTGCAATAATAAAAAAAATTCTAATAAAAATCTACTTGGTGCAAAATATAATAAGATCAGGGAATATATATAATAGAATAACCTGGCACTGATTGTGTTTTGATCGTTTTCTAAAAAATGTTTCCCAGTGATATCATGAATCATGTAAGCTGTTTCTTTCAGCATAAGCAACTGATGAGGATGAAGCATCGATAAAAATGGGAATACAGAAGAAAGGCAATAGTTCCTCAAGTGGCAAGAAAAAGCTTATATGTGACACCTAGGATTTTGTAACCATTAGTAATTTCAATTAATTGTATATTTACTATAGTTTTGTATTTTCTTTCAGATACACAATTTCATACCCATTGTAAGTACATCAAGCACTGGCTCCATTCACATGGCTAGTTACAGCCATAGGACTGTGCCGTCATTAGTATAACCTTATTTCCCATTTTTGGGTGCACTTAGTTCCATAGTTCTAAATATCTCTTTAACATCAATTTTATATCGATCCAACATCATCAGCAAATGCCATTTTTCTATCATTGTGTAGGCAGGAAAGATAGCCTTAGTATGTCAGATATATATCAATTTGACATCCGTAACATGCCACTTTTGTGTCCTGTTATAGTGGGGAAAGATATCCTTTTTATATCACTTTGACATCAGCAGCAGATGTCACTTTCATATAGGCAAATGTTATCACTTTTGACCAAATACCGATATCGGCAGCCGATATTGTTTTGATTAATAAGAGATCTGTAATGATTTAAAAGTGACATCGGGCTGATATCAACATGCAGCTGGGGTTCTTGGGTTCAGACACGGTGGTGGTCGAATATGACATCGGACCCATCCAGGCAGCCATCTATGTCCTCCACGAATTGTGATTGTATTGTGTTTGTGTATATGTGTCAATACTTGAATTACTTATTCAGTTAATTATAATTGTTTTGTAATAACAGCAAACTATATCTGTTTTCCATTTCATCAATAGACCCTGTAAGCCTTGAATAATGCTGATTTATTCTTTACTTAATTTATTCGCTGCAAGAATTCATAAACGCACTGGGAAGTGTTCCCACAGCATTCCAGAATGAGGCAAAACACACACTAGCATGGTACATTATGTTGATGAACGCTCTCAACACCCTGGAGAGAATGTTCTCAAGTGCACGTAAACGCTCTGAAACGCTGTAGATAGTGACTCACAGGGCGTTCATGAACGCTCGAGAGTGTTGACAAACATTCGGGAACATTGATAAACGCTCACCGAAACGCTCTGTGGAGTGTTTGAGTACACTCCAGGGCGTTCACATTTCCGCTCGAGAACGCACTGGGATGGTGTTCTTAGCATGTTCTTCTACCACTGATATTGAATTTGAAAAATGACGTCAAAATGTTAATACTACCTTAATTACTATAGACCATGAACATGCTAGTATCAACCATAAAAAATCTACTTGGTGCAAAATATAATAAGATCGGGGAATATATATAATAGAATAACCTGGCACTGATTGTTTTGATCGTTTTCTAAAAAATGTTTCCCAGTGATATCATGAATCATGTAAGCTGTTTCTTTCAGCATGTCATGAACACGTCCGTGGTGCGTTCTTAAACGCTTAGAAAATGCTCACATTTTCGCCAGGGAAGCTGTACTGTGAGTGGTACAATACCCGCCACTCTCATGCTAAGCTTGGCCTGATTCGGGGTAGGAGGAAGAGCAAAAAAGGGCTCATGGGACTTCCTGTCAAGGTAAGGCTTAAAAGTGTTAACAAGTAATTTTTTTGTTTATCATCACATTTCCTTAATCTAAGGAACAACCTTCAGCCCAAATTGCTGAACTCTCAGGACTATTTTTGTCAGATTTTTACCTGCTTGGCAATTCATTTCTCAAACATTTCTCCCTTCATCCATTCCACTAGCATCCTCTACCTCAGATGAACTGCAAACCAAAAGTTGTACATATTAATTATTCTTGATACTACTACGTATGGTCACTGAACTCAAAACAATAATTCTTGTTTTGAGTGCAAAATGCCGTGCTGGCGTAGATGACATCCATTACATGTCTTAGCTGCATGCTGTCTCCATATGCATGCATGCATGAGAATGGATTATATTCTAGTATCCATGGTTATTATTTTAAATGCATTGGGCTTTTTTGTTGAGTTTTCACAAGCATTAACCATCAGTTGCTCCTAAAGGAAGTTAACAGACTAGGAATTTGAGGCATTACCAATAGCTGGATCCAATAATACTTGTTGGATCAGTAAGAATTATTCCTAGCATTGATGGTGCTCAGTTTAAGTCCACAATAAAAGAGATGCTGTGTGGCATGCCACAGGGATCTATCCTGGGCCGTGTTCCTTTTTTTGGATAGATATCAATGATCTATCTCGTAAACTGCTAATGTGAAGTGTCTCTTGTTTGCTGATTATGTCAATATTCTCATCTCATCTCCATCATTTCAAAGTATGGTTGAGAAAGGTTATGTACTCTTCCAATGCCTGAGTGACTGATGCAAGAACAACTGCTGGAATATAAATTTAGATAAATCATTAGCTATGCACTTTAATTTGAAGAGCAAGCATCAAATTTACCTTAAGTTTGTCCCGAGTAGTCACCCTCTGCATGATGCTAAATTTTTAAGTCTTCCAATCACCTCAAATTTTTATTGGGATATAAGTATGTGCTATCTTAAGTGACTTAGTTCAACCTGTTATTTGATAATTTTTCATAGGGTTTTTAATCGTTCTTTGGCCATCCCTCGCAAATTCGAGCTTCTCATTATATGCCTTACACGTTATATGGGGCTCCTACTGTATTTTTAATATATCTAGCATTTTTGCATTGGATTTGACTAAAAGCAGGTTCTAAGCTTGTTATTCTTTTTAAGATACTCAACTCATCTAATGTGAAGTTTTCATAGCTTAAGTTATGAAATAATAGCAGTTGCACCATGGGACATGATCAGTGGTTCAAAGCTATTTACACTCAATATACATTAGTGGTTTAAAAATGATGAATGGCAATCCATGTTACGAAAGTTAAAGTATGTAGTTACATTCCTTATGATTTTATAATATACGTGCACGAAGCTTTTTCCATTATTTCATTTCTTTCTGCCTTCAATCTGTTGTTTTACTAGATAATAATACTTTTAAAACCATTATGTTGTATCCGTAAGGCTTATTTTGATCTGGATTATGGTAATTAGTTGTAATTGTTATGTCGTTGAGGTTATTTTTGATCTACAACATTGTTCACCTCAGTAAAAGCACTAGTTATAAATATGTCTTGTGGTCATTTATGAAAATGTGTTCCGCTATGAATGTATTTCTTTGCCTGCATACTTAACAGATGAAGATGCCCATCAGTGGCTGATGAACAATGCTGCTCCCTGAGCATAAGTCATCCAGCACTGGGAAGAGACTTATGCTATCAGAAAGCACCGTCTGGCCAAGGGGACATCCTCTGAACATCAGTACATGGGAGACTATCCAGCCTTGCAGCTAGACAGGGGATACATGCTGGTATGTGCTAAGTTTCCAAGAGAAAATGAATGCATTTTTAAAAATTGAAATTTGATGAAAATATATGGAATAACATTTCCTAGATGACTTTTTAATCTATATTTTTTTCTGTATTTAGAAAAAGGTTTTAGCCTGAAATATCCCAAGAGCTCCATGAATCTTTATGCCCAATGGCCTCATTTGTTGAAGTTCATCTTAGATAAACTTAATTGTGTCAGCAATTTAAAGAGGGATATTGCTGAAGCCCTTTCTCTGGGTGAGTGAAGTTATTTTTAAAATTTCACATCTGGCATGAAATTGGAAGTATTTTCGTAGATGTTGTTGTATTAAAATATACATTATGCATCATCATACCCTTCTTACAGATGAAAGGACTTTTATAGCCTTGCTACATATTAGCAAGACATTTCCTGCAGTTAATGCAAGGAAGCAAACAAAAACTATTAAAGACTGGAGGCCATCAAAGTTGGAGGCACAAGAGGCATTTGTTCTACATGTTAAGGTAAGTTATGGTTTCTAATTAGCAAGTCAGGATCTGAATATTTCAGAGTGCAGTAAAACATACTGAGTGAACATTTTGTTGGATTCATGAGTACTTTAAAGTTGGCAACCATTTTAACAGAAATATATTTTATTTAGGTAATTGGAGATCTGCAGCCTCAGTCGCAGCTTAGGAAGGAACAGCTGATTAAGTACAGTTGCCAGCTACAACCTTTGGCTGCTTTGGTAGGACCAACAAGAATGGAAATCAAGCAATCTTTTGCTATTATTGGCCCTAATTTAGTTGAGTTGGAAACACCTCTTAAAGTCTTGGACATTACATTCAAAGCATTCCACGCTTTGAACTTACAATACCCTGTGGAGGCAAGTCAGATTTGGCAGTTCGTTCAGATGGGTGTTTATAACATTCCCAGGTATTCTAAATTCGAGCCTTATTTTAATTTTGTGGAAATTTTGTTGAATGAGTTTTCTCTAAGTTAAGTCAGTAAAGGCTGTTTTATTCAGTTTTAAAAATATTATTATTAAACAACTATTTTCTATATTTTGTGTTATCTATCAATTTTCATAATGCCTGTTTGTGATAGATGTCATTTATCCACCCTACGTATAAGAAGCCTATTTTCGCATTATGCCAGAGGAAATGAGGGGAGAGACTGTTTTCGGCCCAAGTTGGGTTGGGTAAATGGGACAAGGTACAAACCAGGCATGGTTCTTGTTACTGGTGCAATTAATTTATGCCCTGCATTTGCAGCACTCGAATAAATTCTAATGTGTAATTCATTCAAGTATTCTACCAGCTGATTGGTAGGTTCTTGGACAGTCCCCATTCTGCATACCAACCTCATAAACATTGTCTCGCTTTCCCTCCTAATGGCCCGTTAAAAATTCATCTTCAATTCTTCATATCTTCTACCTCCTCTTATTTCGTCCGGAATTCCTATCCTCTTCCTTCCTCTTCCACGCTTCCCCAGTGTTCTCCCCTCTATCAATCTCTTCAACATGCCCTCTCCTCTCAAAACCTCCTCCATCCATCTCTTCTGCCTTCTCCGAACCTCTGCCATAAGCTTTCTCTCCTCTCCGACGATATCCAATACCTCCTCGTTCGTCTTTCTCGCCATCCAGCTAACCTTTTCCATCCCCCTCCAAACCCACATCTCAAACGCCTCAAGTCTACGTACATCCTCCCTTCACAATGACCAAGTTTCCGACCCATATAACGCCACGCTCCATATCAAAGTTTTCACCAGCCTCTTCCTTACGTCTCTTCTCAGACCCCCCTCATCAATTCCCTTCTCTTCAAAAATGCTTTTTTAGCTAGCGCAATTCTGCATCTGATGTCCTTACCACTAAACCCATTCTCTTCCAAAATACTACCCAGATACGTAAACTGCTCGACCTGCTCTATCTTCTGCCCTCCCATCCTTATATTCAGCCCCGCCTTCTTATTTCTAGAAAATCTCATTACTTTCGTTTTAATGTGATTGATCTTCATCCCATACTTTTCGCACTGCACTTTTAATGCATTCACCACTGACTGCAACCCCTTGGCCGACTGACTAACCAATGCTTGATCATCTGCAAATCTCACTGATTTTATCAGTTCCCCTCCTAGCTTTATTCCTACCTCCTCCTCCCCCAATGCCTCCCTTACCATTTCTTCTGAATACACGCTAAAAAGCGACGGCGATAGTGAGCACCCTTGCTGCACTCCCCCTCCTATCGTGGTCCATCCCGATTCTCCATTAGCTACCCTAACCTGCGCCGTCTGGTTCGTATACAGATTCCGAATCAGACGCCTGTCCCTCCAATCGACCCCTAATTTCTTCAACACTCCCATTAATTTCGTCCATTCCACCAGATCAAACGCCTTCTCGAAGTCTACGAAGTATGCAAAAACATCCTGCCCATACTCTAGGTTTCTTTCTACTAGCGTCCTCATCACCGCTATAGCGTCTCGCGTTCCCGTTCTTCTCCTAAACCCGAACTGGTCGTCACCAAGGTATTCATTTGCCTTCTTCTTCAGCCTTCTGTTTAGAATTCTCAGAACTACTTTGGCCGCGTGAGATATTAAGCTTATTGTCCTTTAGTCTTCAAATGTTTTTGTCTTACTCTTCTTTGGTATAGAAATTAGTACAGACTTTGCGAAGTCTTCCGGCCAAACTCGATCCTCATAAATCCTACGAATAAGCGCAAAATGTTTTCCTTTTCCATTTTTCCCCTTTCTCTTTAAAAACTATGCAGGTATGCCATCTATTCCTACCTCCTTATTCCTTTTCATGTCTCGTAGAGCTCTTTCGATTTCGCTTTCTAGGATACTTGGTGTGATGCCATCTCTGTCGATATCGTCTTCCCTTTCTATATCTAACCTATTGGGCCTTATTTCTTTACCATACAGCTCTTCAACATACTCCTTTCACCTCTCCTGGATCTCTTTCGGTTCTACGATTACCTTTCCCGTCTTGTCTGTTATCGTCGTAATTCCCCTTCCCTTATTACCCCCTGTCACTTCCTTTACTTTCCTATATAATGCATCTGCACTTCCCTCTTTTTGGTTTTTCTCTAACGCGTCGATCTGTTCTCTCCGCCACGCCTCTCTTGCTTTCTTTGTTTCTCTTCTAAGCCTGTTATTAAATTCTTGGTATTTTCTCTTACCTAGTTCTGAGTTTACGCTCTTCCATTTCCTTCTCTCCTCCATCTCCCTGATCATCTCCTTCGTCATTCACGGTTTTCTAATTTTAGTTGCACTCAGTACGCCTACCGTTGCTTTCGCCCCTTCTACAATTCCATTTTTCAAACTTCCCCATTCATCTTCCACTGATCTAGCTCCGTGTTCCTCACCCATTATCTCATCAACCTTCTCTCGATACTTCTTCTTCATTGCCCCAGTTAATGCCTCCGTATTTCACTTTCGTACCCTCCTTCGCATTCTTATCTTTTTCAGTTTTACCCGACATTTCATGACTAATAAGTTGTGGTCTGTGTCTGCATCCCCTCCTGGATAAGTATGTGAGTTTTTAACACTATTCCTGTATCTGTGACGAACCATTATATAATCTATCTGGAACCTATCTGTGTCTCCCGGCTTCTTCCAAGTGTACCTACGTCGAGAATGATGTCTGAACCATGTATTTGTAATTACTAGGTTATTTCTACGGCAAAACTCCACAGCTTTCTCGCCCCGGTCGTTTCTCCTTCCTAGCCCGTAATCGCCCACCACCGCGTTCCTATCCCCCATTACTACTACTCCCTTACTCCCAGCTTACTCCCAGGTATACTACCAATTATTTCCTCGAGCTGATCGTTAACCCCTTCTATCTCCTCCTCTTTATGATTAGAGGTAGGCATATAAACCTGGATTATAACTAAATTCGTTGGATCTGCCTTTAGTTCCACGACTATTATCCTGTCACTCACCTGTTCTGCATACACTACTTTTCTACCTAGTTTCCTATTCATTACGAATGAAACCCCGCGCTGACTTTCATTCCCTCCACTATAAATTACTCTATAATCGTCGCTCCAGTAATCCCCGTCATCCTTCCATCTTACTTCACCCAGACCCATGATGTCTACACCCACCCTCTCCAATTCTTGCTTTATATTCTCTAGCTTCCCCGCCCTCAGCATTGTCCTAACATTCCACGTGCCTATTCTGATTGTTTCGTTCCTCTTCTTTACCTTCTTTTCCTCTGCTGCTGCTACGTCTGAGCAAGGATTTCGTGTGATGACGACCGCAAGGGCCTTGCTCCCATCGCTGCCGGGCACGACACCCGGCCCTCTGGGCCGAGTTCCGTAGTTGCCAGGATTCATTATCAATTGAGAACTGTCCATAAATTCAAGGTTTTTGTTTTAATGTGTAAGACTAATGTGAAATTCTTATTTGTTTGTAATAAAATGCTGAACTTAGAGTTAAATGAGCATTTTGTTGCATGTGAAGTGGATACTTCAAAAAGTTGGATTTCTGTAAATATTGACGAACTACTTGATCCACTTCCTTTGTTTTCTCACTCAATGGCCAATGGTGAAATGAATATGGTACTGAGATATTGTATTTAAATATTATTGTTCAACAAAACCGTTACTTTGTATGGACATACAACATTGTATTTTAATATAATATTTACAAAGTTTGGCCCCGCAAAGGAAAATGAAACATGGAGAATCAAACGGAATAAGGAAATACGAGATCTCTACAAAGAGCATGATATAACTGCATGTTTTAGGGCCAGAAGAATGAGATGGCTAGGGCACGTTATGAGAGTGGGGCAGGGCTCAATACTTAAGGATGTTACCACTGGTAACTTACCAGTGGGATACCAGAAGTATGACGACCACCGGGAAGATAAAAAAAAAGATGGTGGGATGGAGCACACACGGGCATAAACCGGATAGGGGGAGCAGTGGAAGAAGCTAGAGACCGAGAAAGATGGAGGGCACGCGTTGGTGAGGCCAAATCCCAGCTTGGGCATAGATGGCCATGGGAGTAAGCAAGAAATTTAAAAAGTTGCTTCAATCATCACGAGCTGTGTTACAGTCATTACCGTTTGTAGTTTTGTCGTAATTGTAATGTCTACGTCAGCAATAAAGTAATGCTGTAAATTTTGTTTTCTTATTCGAGTAAAATTTCCCCACACGACTGGCAGCTATTTTGTTAACTGTACCAATGGTTTGCTGGACATCCGCTAGCAAGCGCAGCTAATCGTTCTTCCAAGGTTACAAATGGATTTGTTGACGGAACAACTGAATGGCAAAATTGCAGTTTTGTTTGTTATCCCTACAAACCGCTCTGCCGACGGAGAAAATCGTATTTATTAGTCGAGCAAATGCTGTTGTGATATCAGCCAGTACGTTTTGCACCTATAACGAATGAAGCTTAGCAAATACCGTTGCTCAAGCAGCAACCAGTTCTGCTGTCACTATATTGACAAACGAGTTTTGCTGTAATGGCATACGGTTGGTAACTTTAACAAGGTTTTTATTCTCCTAGAAGATGCGCATATCCTGCCTCTGTCAATTGAAATGGGACGATAAAATACAATTGAGTTCCGTCGCAAAATGGTTCCCAGACCAGGATATTTGGTCGAATTGACTTGTACATATTGTCATTGAGTCGTATTTTTGCTGTTAAATTCTTTCTAGAGGATATACGTCTTTCATATTCCTTAGTTTGTAAGATATTTTTCGTCCACAGCACTTTGTTCAGGAGTGTGTATAGTGTTGGTCGTATAGTACTGGTTGTTCTATGGTAGATTACGATCTCTTTCTCACGACTAATTTATTAAGTTTTCTCTGTGGGTATCTCGGCCCAAAGTGTGATCTTACGTGGTTTCTCTCTCTCGTAAATTCCTCACTCAAGCTTTTGTTGTGTGCTCTAGTAAATTTATTTTGTGGGCATGCCTACCGCGGCCGCAGATAGACGTAGCCGCGAAAATGCTCTCACGAATGCTGAATCACTCCCATTGACGTCCGCCGCGTCAAATGTGGACGTAACTTTGCCTCCGGAGCGAGGTGTGTCGTTAATTGACTTGTCGAATTCAAACGGTTTACGTGTTGTTCGTCAGCTGATCGATGTATTTCCTGCTTTTTCATGTTCGTCCTCTGGTGACTGGTTTTGCTTTATTTCTAAAACTTCCGACACGTTAGAGCTATCCTTCACTACGCAGTCTCACCTGTTCATTCTTCTGTTGGCTTAATTTCCTGCTAATTGTCGTCCTTTCTGGCTGGGCAAAATTCGTAGGTTTACTTCCGGGGATCAATTAATTTCCAAATTTTGGGACACGTTCGTCTCATATCGCGAGTTGGACCGCATTGTGTCGGTTAAGGTTAAGAGATTTCAATCCCCATACGAAAACCCTCGCGATTTCTTTTACGCGATTGTGTCAGCAAATAAGGCTCTGGGTCAGAAATACTGACGTTGAACTGTTAAAAGTGATTTTAGACGGCCTCAATCCCATTACGCAGTGAGTCCTCGTTTTCTGTCAGATACCCACCAGTCTTCCAGAGTAAGAAAAAAATGTTAATTCCGGCCAATAAAGCGCTCATAACTCGCGCTGAGTACTCTAATTCTGTTTCTCAAACTCCTCCGATCGTCGAATTTCCTCGTGCTAGGCAAGAATCACCTTTTTGCCATTACTATCGAAAAAGTGGTCATTTGGTCAATGAATGTCGTAAACGAATTCGCGATCCGAACGGCAGAACTAGACCTATTTACCCGCAGTTGACTTTCGCTCATCATGACGAGTTTACCGGCCTCCCGGAAATTCCCGTGCGAATTCAAGGAGTCCCTGCTAGAGCATTGCTTGACACAGGTTCCACAGTTTCGTTGCTTGATGAAACTTTTTGCAATAACCTCGCTCATAAACCGAGAGGCAGTAGGAAGGAGGGTTGCTCTATAGCTCTACGCTCCATCACCGGGGAAAATATCGTGCTAACCACTAGGGTGTTTTTACGTGTGAAAATTAAGGCTTTTTCTCGGCAAAACAATTTCTATCTCTCTTCTCTTCCCATTCCGTGTCTTTTAGGCCGGGATTTCTTTACGAAAGTCTCAATGTCTATTCACCCGAAAGGATTTTCCTTTTTATCCTCTCCCAATCGAATTTTTTTCTTTTTCCCGCAAACCCGGGAACTGTGAAACTGACAACGAGTCCATTAATTCAGATTTTAATGACCAACTTCCCTCAAGAGAGGACGATTAGGTTCAAACTTGAATTGAAAAGTCAATGACCGTTAGCGAGGATCGTAATTATTGTCAGTTTAAACCACAGTTGGTTTCCCCGGTAACTCCTTCAGGATCGTCTGACAGCGAAAAAACAAATGTATTATTTGCTGTCACGTGTTCCCGTTGTCATCTGTTCTGCGTGCGGTGCAACTCATTTATTGAAATATGAATGAGAGCTAACAGACGATCTGCCTATTCGTTCAACCCCGTATTTCTCGTTCCCCCCTAAACTTCAAGCCATGAAAAGGCACTTGAAGAAACTCCTATACGATAAAATTATTGAGCCTTCCACGTCCCAGTGGTCTAGCCCCGCATTTCTCATTCCAAAAAAAGACGGGTCTGATCGACTGGTAGTTGATTATCGAAGGTTGAACCAAAGCGTAAAGGCTGAAAACTTTTCTACTCCAAATGTCTAAAATGCTTTCCAATATTTATCCAATGCAAAATATTTCACAGTTATTGACTTGAACTCTGCTTTCCATCAAATTCCCTTATCCAACACGGCAATGCAATACACAGCGTTACTCCGATTGGACTGTACCAATATACAAGGCTACTCTTTGGCTTGACTACCTATACGCACGTTTTTTTGCAAATTAATGGATTTAGTACTTAGTGATTTAAAATATTCTTGTGTGTTCCCTTATATTGATGATTTTTGTAATTATGAGCAGCATCTTTGGGATGTCGAAGCCGTCCTGTCCAAACTGAGAGCCTCAGGTTTAACGGTCCATCCTGTCAAGGTGAAACGTGCTCAAAACTCCATTTCTTTCCTTTGCCACAACATTTCCCGTGAGACACTGATGGTTGATGGGGAACGGACTGCTGTAATTAGAAACTTTCCTACTCCAAGGTCGGTAAAGGAAGTTGCACGTTTTCTGGGCATGTGTGGTTTTTACTCAAAATTTATTCCAAAATTTGCAGATCTGTCTGCTCCCTTAAACCGCTTTAAACGCAAGGGCGTAACTTTCCACTAGTCCAACTAGCCTGAGAAAGCATTCCTAAAGTTAAAACAGATTTTAGCCAACCCTCTTGTTCTTTCTCTTCCTGATTTGGACAAGGAATTTCACTTGTATGTTGATGCCAGCCAGATCGCTTTGGGAGTAGTCTTAAACCAATCTTGTGATGGACATTTGAAGCCGGTGGCCTATGCCAGTCGAGTGTTGAATGAACATGAAAAGCACCTCCCGTCTTATGAATTAGAATGTTTAAGTTGTTTTTGGGCAGTTGAAAAATTCCAAGCATATTTAGAGTTTAAACATTTTCACTTGTATTCTGATAATAATGCCTTGACATGGTTATTTAAGCACCCTAGAAAATTGGGCAAGGTTGGACGAATTGTTCTAAAGCAATCTTCCTTTCGCTTTGTGATCCATCATGTTATAGGCCAGCAAAATTGTGTTGCTGTTTGTCTCGCCCAACTGACACTGAGGCAATTTACCCGCAGTGTTCATTGTTCCTAAATCTACTTCCTCTTATTTTTGTAAAAATTCGTAAGCTCAAAAATTCGGATCCTTGTCTTAAAGCTATCATAGAGGATTTGCATAGAGATCCACTAACACATGCTGCCTGGGTTCTGAGAGATTACCTTCTATGTCACGTAAGTGGGAGAGAAGTAAAGCCAACATTGTAGCCCCTCCTGCCGTAAGGCCTATGCTGTTAAAATATTTTCATGACCTTCCCTCTACTGGTCGTATGGGTATAGCCAATACCTCAGAAATAATTGGACATCACTTTTGGTGACAAAATTGGAGGAAGGAAGTGACTGATATGGTTATAAGGTATCACTCATGTCAAGTGTCAAAGCCTTTGAATCGCCTCATCCAGGGTAAAATGTCTCCATTGTGGTCTGAGGTAATGAACAATTTAAATATAGCACACCAGAGACAGTCTTTAAAATACAACAAGCACAAAACAAGTGTATAACAAGCTCCATACTGAAGTAAAATTTAAATTGGGAGGCAGGGTACTTCTATAGGCCCAGAATTTGAGTTGTAAACTAAAAAAGCCACTGCAAAACCTTTCCCAAAATGGGAAGGGCCATTCACTATTGTCAAACTCTTGTTACGGTTGTTATGAGGGTGTCACCAAAAAGAGAGAAAATAGCACATGTCTCTCATCTGAGTTTGATGATTTGATGATTTGATGAGATACCATGATTAATGAGTTAAAAAATTGAATACCTATGTTTATTATATGGAAATAATCTAGAGCTTGTTGAATGAGTGTACCATAATGCCCAATAAATATGTCTTGCTCTCTTGACACCAGTTGATTTGTTGTGCAAGGTAAAATATTCTGTGTTTCAATTTTATTGTATTTTGGAGGAGAGCACTATCTCAAACACCTGTTTTTGGGATTTTCTTAAATGTAACTTTAAACCCAGGGGTCCAACCCAAGCAAGGCTTTAACCCAAGAAAGGTGTGAACCCAGGTAATGGGTGAACCAAGGTCAGTTGATTTCTAGGAAATTTGGAAATTTTTCTGGGCTAAGGGCCTGAACTCTTGTTCCCCAATTCAGTGGGTGTTTCGCCGGTGTGAAAACTGTTATCCCTGGCATAGATTCATTATTTCAATCCCTTTTATTCTTCTTTTGTCTGGCGTAGAGGTTGCGAACTCATCGCCCGGCTACCTTGCCTAGTCGCAATAAGCAACCAGCACGATTTGCTGGTAAATACACCCTAAATGTGGGATTTTTCCAAGCACTCAGCACGTTTTGCTGGTTAATAACCCCTAAATGCGGGATTAACCTGTACTTGCTACAGACGATAAATGCTCCTTAATTGGACAGTTTTTGAAAAATTCATGATGAAGGTTTGTTATATGGTTGCAACCTAAAGAAACTTAACCTATCAGCCACTGTCTGCTCCTAACTCTTGGCATCAGCTCTTGTTTCTCTCCTTTTTCTTGTTTTTCTTGTTACTTTGTTAAGGAAAAGTAACATGATAATGCTATAACCATATTATTAAATATATTTCGATGCCAAGTAATTGTGAGTTATTTAATATATTTTATATTGAATATACCTGTTACTATATATCCTCATATATTTAATATTTGTATTGTCATTCCTTGCACACTTATTTTTCAGTTCTATTTATTGGTGTCTTGATACATTTATTTGGGTTTATGGTTTTGTTTCCATGGCATTATTTTATGCTGTGGACGTGAAGGGTTATATGTATGGTGCTTTCCTCAGATCTCTGCCAAATTAGTGGTTCACTGGGTTTTATGTGATAGCTATTTGTTACTTTGGATCCATGATTTCGTGATGTCTCTCACGTCAAATCATATTTTGTTTTCACATTTTTCATGGGTAGATTTGCCTTTTTCAGTTTGAATATTTCCAAATAGTGATGTCTAGCTAATTTCTTACTCTACTGCTATGGCCAATTGGGGTATTTTAGTATGTTCATGTGCCTTCTCCAGTTTCTTGCCTATTAAGGCATTTATTTTTGGTCGAGATGAATGCTAATTTCTACGTGTAAAAGTGAAGTAACTGGGAATCTGTCTCATGCTAGTCCAAGGTTTGCTTAATTTTACGTTAATTTCCGTTGTTTCGCTTGGAAATTTATAATATGAGAATGAAAATTGATAACTTTCTGGCGGTAGGAAGTGGGTTCAGAAAAGATTCCAAAAAATATATTTATAATAATAATGATCATTTAAAAGAAGAGATTGAAAGACAAAAAAAATATCTGATTTACACAAAAATAAATTTTTTAATAACACAAAAAAGATTATCAAAAGAGAAAAAAAAACATACCTATGGAATAGAAAAAAAAATAAACATTCAAGGCCCACTCTCGCCTATATATATAGTATCCTATATATGAAAATGATGCATGATATATATTGCATTTTTCCATAATTCTGGGGTTTGTCCCTGTTGATTTATTTGTCGAATATGGAAACCTCTGTTTATCAACAGCTAATCATCGATTTACTTTATGCTGCATTTATGTGGGTCCATAGCTGTAACGTGAGTTTGTACCTTGGCAGAGATGGGTGAAACAAATATCTTGTAATTATTTTATATTTTTTGTCAATATTCTATATTCATTATCAGTAGGTTTGTCGATTATTTTGATGTTGTAATTAAGTGAAGTTCCTGAATCTACAGATGACTCTGTGATGTGTGTTAGTGTGGTGTCATTGCCCCCATCTTCAGTTTCATTTTCCTCAAAAGTTTCCTTCGGTGGATGTGCCAATTTTTGGCATACTCGAAACCACGAGACTCGAAATCCTCGGAGACTGTCGCGGTTTCACAAAGTGCCAGAGAGTGGAAGAGACAATTTCCGTGACCTGGCTCTGGTCACCGCGACCGCTCCGGTCATCGCACTTCCTGCGAGCACTGCACTTATATACGGTCCGGTCTCGTGCTGCCATCTTTTCTACGTCTCCAAGTCGACCTGTGAACTTTCCCACCAATCCACGGTGTGATTGCGCCTGCCCTACTCTCTCCACTCCCTACTGGTCAGCTACTTCCCCTCCTACGCTGACAAAGTGTACCGCGAACAGACGGGGAGACTCTTTCTTTCCGAATGCCGACAAGGTCACATCGCAGAGATTCTGCTGAGGACGTGCTATCTATACCAAGAATTCACGGTATTTAGTCTAAGGACTTACTGGATTTGTAATATTCTTTGAAATATAATGGTTCTTGTTGAAGACAAACCCAGTTAAAGGCTGTTGTTATTTCATTTTGTCTCGACTCCATCTCCTGCCTCTGTCAATTCAATCGCAACGATAAACTCCTATTGAGTTCCGTCGTAGCCCTATCCCCCGCGAATTTTTCATGAATGAGTGACAAACATGGCTGACCACTATTGTTGGTCTAATACCAAGTGTGGAGATCTTACTCAAGCATGGCGAACTGTACGTTATGTTACATTGCCCCGTCGCGTCGTAAGAAATTTTGGAGGCATAAATAAATTTCTTTCGAAACCTCTAAGAAATGACATTCTGAAGGTGGCCCCGACACCTATAATTGGATTTTCGCCAACATTCGTAAATTTCATTTTTAAATTTTCGATCCCAACCTGTGCGTCTTACAACCAATATGATTGTAAGATAAATACTCTGAACCACACATTTAAATTTCTTCATACATAATATCACCCTTTCAACGTAAACAAAACATTTATATTACCCTTTTTATGAAACATCTGATCGGATAAACACACCATGTTCCCATCTCTCACACCACTCATTTTTCACTCGTCACCATGATAACACCTCACCCGTTCGTTTAATACGGCCATGCACAACACAGCGGTTCCAATCTGCCCCCACTCAACCTGTCTTCTCACCGTCCTTTAAATAACTATTTCACCACATATAAACGCAATCCATGTACACCTCTAAAAGTTACCACAGATTAAAACATTCTCCAAGCCTAAACAATACATTCTAACTTAAATGCAATGCAACTCTTTCCATTCATCCGCTATAATACTCAAGAATTCACCACTCCGACGTGATTCGTAATCTCTTCTCATATGCTGAACGACTAAAGTATCTAATTACCCCTCAGCCGTTGAGCGGACTGAGTTCTGCCCCTCTTTTGCGAGTAAAGATATTAATCATGTTCCCAATGCAATGCTCCGTCACTTTCTCGGCTTTCAAGGGCGCCCCTTTTACTAATACCATGTAACTAATTGGCTTCTCTGCGCCCCGCCTAGCGGTTATTCGGATTTTTCCTCAGTCGTTGGACAAGTCGCTTGTGTGCGTCCATATATTGGAGCGTGTTCCGTGTTTGTATGTGGTGTGTGTTATGCAGTGCTCGTTTATGTGTCTCCCACCTTATATTGTTTCATGTTAGATGCGGAGAAGTTGCCTCTCTCCTTCGTATTTTGAGGAAACACCACCACATATGTCGTAGCCTTCCTGGATTTAATGAGCAGGTAACTCCTTCTCATGACGTCTCTTTTGCGTGTTTTTCTTTAAACTTTATGTAGTATTTCCATTGTTTATGGTTTTTTGTCTGTGAAACTTCCTTGGTGGGTGCAAATTTCTCTTCCTCGAATCAAATCAGGGGTGAGACGTATCGTGATGTGTATTTCATAACATATCTGTGTGACAGTTTCTACAGTCCAATGAAGAACACTTTGAGACATTAAGTGGCAAAGTTTGCTCTATGAGTAGAGAATATCTACGGAGAAAATTAATATTACACTGGTCTGCGTTTCAAAAGATTTTTCCTGAGGTCAAGGGTTTTTTTGGTGATCTTTTATATTTAGTGCATGCTGAATTCAAAAATGTAACTCACTTTGCTCCGTCAGGTTACGTATCTTCGCTACCTCAATATTTAGGTAGTAGCCTATTAGGTAAATAATTCATTCAACCCTTTGAAATTTTGAAGTTTATTGTCACAATTATGAATTATTTCCACATCATATACCTGAAATAAATGTATCATATTCAAATAAATATGGTAAACAAGGGTGAAAAGGTTCTTCTAGATATCTGTGTTTTGTTTAAGACCTTGAAAATGGCACTAGAGGTGCAGCCATAGCTGGCAACTATGTATGCAGATATGGAGGTGGCAACTTAGCGGGAGTGGTTAGGGGTGGGAGAGGGGAGTGAGATGACCTTGCTTCTAGCTCGTAGCAACCTGCAGGTAGTATGGCTTGAGCTTACTTAGTGAAAACAACAGTGTTAAAAAATGAATCGAAATTGCAAGAATCATCCTGACCGATTTTTTCACATTTGTGATAAAGTCATAATGCCAAATAGGAAGTTAAAAATCAATCCTTTTGTCAGAAAAGTGTATCATGCATACTCTGGTGTTAAAATTGGTGATGAGGACAAGCCCTTCGCACCACATTTATGCTGTGAAACGTGTGTTGAAAGTCTGCGGTGCTGGAGCAAAAAGAAGCACAAGTATATGATTTGGAGGGAAGGAAGAGATCATACAACCGACTGTTATTTCTGCATGATAAATTTACAGGGTATGTTGCATTGCATTGATTCCCATTTCTTTAATATGTCTCTTTATTATGCCTTTTAGATCTACATCTACATCTACGAAGTACCGTGCAAGCCGCCATTAGGGTGTGTGGCACGGGGCACAGATAAATCAGCTTAAGTATTTTAAGACAATTAATTAAATGAAAATGTCTACTTTTACTTTTTTAGGTATAAACAAAAAAAAACAAGGCACTCATTAAATATCCAGAAATACCGTCTGCCATAAGACCAGTGTCACATGGGCCAGGAATTCCGATTTCAACACCACCTGACAACCTCTGTGATTTTTCTGACCCAGATGATGAAATGCATGAAGAGGATGATACATATGATGATACAAAGGAAGCCACTTCAGAAACATGCCAACCAAAACCCCTAACCCAAGCTGAACTGAATGATTTGACACGAGATTAGTGCTTATCCAAAGAATCTGCTCAGTTACTAGGATCAAGTCTTCGCGGAAATGGATTGTTAGCTCCTGGAACAACATTCTATTGGTACCGGAGTCGTGAAGAAGAGTTTTGACAATATTTCAGAGTGGATGAAGAAGCTTCCCTGGTTTACTATCAGGACATCAGTGGTCTCATTGAAGCTTTGGGTATTACGAATAACCCAACTGAATGGCGGTTTTTCATTTATTCGTCAAGTAGAAGTTTGAAAGCTGTACTACTCTACAACCATAACAAGATTGCTTCCATTCCTGTAGGTTATTCAATGCAGATGAGTGAAACCTACAGTAATATGGAACACTTTTTAACTGCTATGAAATATGAACATCACAATTGGAAGATATGCGGGGACTTAAAGGTATATATTTCAGTTGAATACACGACATGGTTAATGTTTTAATTTTGCAAGTATGTCTTACCTTCCTCAGAATCATATAAATACTATTTGTTACAGGTTGTGGCCATACTTCTGAGTCTACAAGGTGATTACGCCAAATATCTATGCTTCCTATGCTTATGAGACAGTCGAGCAGATAAGAAACACTACGTACAACGTATTTGGGATGCAAGACCTGCCCTGAAACCAGGTTCGCACAACGTTAATTCACAAGCTCTCGTGGATCTTCAGAAAACTCAACTTCCACCGTTGCACGTTAAATTTGGTTTGATGAGATCCTTCATAAAGGTAATGAACAAAGAAAGTAGAGCTTTTACTTTCTTAAAGCACAAATTTCCACATTTCAGTGAGACCAAACTTAATACAGGCATTTTTGACGATCCTCAGATCAGGGATCTAATGAAAGATCCACAATTCGATGAGAGTATGGAGGATACAGAGAGGAATGCCTGATTAGCATTGAAATCCATCATAAAAATCTTTCTTGGCAACTATACGAGCCCTTAGTATGAAAATGCTGTCGAGGAACTCCTGCAGAGCTTACAATCTCTTGGTGCTCGTATGTCGGTAAAGATGCACATTCTCCGCTCACATTTAGATTACTTTCCTGACATTTGTGGAGATTATAACGAGGAGCAGGGTGAGCGATTTCATAGAGATATTCGAGTGATAGAGGAGAAGTACTAGGGTAGCTGGGATGTGAATATGCTTGCGGACTATTGTTGGTGCTTCAAGAGAGACATTCCAGAAGCAAAACACATACGAAAGTCCTTGAAAAGGTCCTTTCTTGCATAATAATGATGTTAATGTATTACTTCATAATTTAGACTTCATCCAAATTTAAAACTGTTTTAAAACCATAATCAGCATCTTTTGTATAAATGTATGAAATGTCATATTTTAAAAAATGAGGTACCAATAAAACCTGTCCTGACTGAACAAAACTAGTTACATTTCTGAATTCAGTGTGTACTAAATATTTAAAAACAGCATAAAAAACCTTGACCTAAAAATGACGCAGACCGGTGTAATACTTCATTCGAGGAATCCTTTTATTTGAGTTATTTTATTTATAATTTCGTGGATTTAGTTTCATTTCGTTTATTTATTCACTCCAGGAACACTTCAAATTTTATTTATTTAATTTTTATTTTGTAAGTTTTTAATTTACAATTTTTATTTTAAGTTGAGTTATAATTACAACAAATGAATGCATCCATTTACATATTTAAGGAAATTTATATATATCCACGCACTTATTTTATTTTAAACGTGTGTGATAAAACATATTACAATTTGTGAAGTCAGATTGAAATAAGTTTTACGCGCTCGTTAAGGAAATGCAAGCATAACTTTATAAAAAATGCTTATAAATCGTTATGCCGAATTCATTGTTATATTTATAAATAAGTAAGGCATGTATATATTTAACAATTATTGCTAATATTTTATTTGTGCTATTTCAGTAATTTATGAAATTGTGGTACAGAGCCAGCAATAAATTAATTAAATTTCATGTGTGGAGAATCTACCTTATAACTTGTGACAGACATCAGATTAATAAGCTCAGAAAGGAATAAACTCGGTATAAGACTTGCTGCCAATCACTGCTTTTCATGTGACAATGAGAAGGTAAATGCATTATTTGATGTTACCTCGTTGTAAAAAAATAAAGTCTTACCCGGGATAAAGCAATGATACAATCTACTTATTGATAGTGGGTAATGTTTGCAAATGTAACATACCATAAAGTCTCGAAAAAATAAGCCTTGAAAATAAAGGTGGTAATATTTTTTCTAAATCCAATCTAAGAGAAAACTATGCTCTATCCTAGAAATATTGATCATGGCAGTATCTATTCCCAGCACTCACGCCGAAGAACATGATTGAAATATATAATCCCATTGTTATTAAAAAAAATAATGCATATAAGGAGAATAAGCGACACAATTCACGTAATTATGATAAATTTTATGCTATATTTAGTCCATTTATTTGCATCAATGCATTCACGTTTGAGGAGGCGGTTCAGGTGCATCTGGTCCGGGATATGTCTGAATACAATTTATACAACACGAATCAATACTTTAAAACTACCACATAAAAAAAGAAAAGCAAGAAACGCAATATTAATAAAACTTCTTTATTTTGTGTTTCCTTACATATTGTTTTTCACATTAGTCATCATCAAATATACAAGTTTTTTCATACAAAATCTTGGTGTAAAATGCGTTTTTAAAATTATTGATTCAACATTTTCGGTGATGAATTGTACTTGCTTTTCTTGAATATGAATAAATACTCCACGTCATATATTTAAATAGAGTACATTTCGTAAGTATAATTTTATAAATATGTTTTAGGTCACAGTGGAATCTCAAGATTTCATTCTTCAGTTATTCACCAGGCAATCGTTTTGATAGGTAAATAGAAGCGATGATGAAGGGAATCCAAGCGCTGATATAAGGGTCAGAGCTATATTAAGATTAGCCATAGTTACAGTTGGTCTGGTGAGTAGGATAACATCCTCTGAAAAATAAATATTAATTTTTGTTACCAAGTATTCAGCATTGAAAAGAAATATTACTGACATAAATAAATCTACTCAAATCTCCAATATTTAAAAACCGACTTACCTAGTTTTCCAAATGCAACATTTTGGCAAGCATACAAAGCCAAGTATGTTGGATTAGCGGCATCTAACCCGACAATGTAATAATTTAGGGACTTGGTAATAGCTGAAAAAATAGAATAAATATCATACTTCGAAAATTATTAGCAATTACTTTCATAAAAGCCATACTATCAACACGATACAAGCGTATGCTTTTTTTAGGCGCGGCTAGCCACTTAGAAATATGAAAGTCATATTCTTATTTCTCCATTTCTTAAGTAGGTAAGTGCTTCACAACAAGAAGAGAAAATGTTGTGAAATTGTCTACTAAATCGCTATTCAGTGTAAATAGTGAACTCTTATGGCTCTTGACCACTTTATGTATAATGATAAAAAATTTCTAGAGTTTTTGTCAATTAAAATGATAACAGCGTATCTGCCTTTGTTTCGTCAACTGTTATTGACGTCATCAGGGCTAAAAACTTAAACATCACATAGTTATAAGTATTAAATCCATTTATAATTAAATTTTTTCTCATTTTTAAACAGTAAACAAATAATTACAATCAATTTGTAGTGAATTTTGCCACAGTACATACATAAAACTTTACAGACACCTTCAACACTCTTAAAAAAAATTAATTAATCTATTAACAGCATGAGTGTGTGGTGATTAACAAGACAAGCGACAGAAAAATAATATTTCAATTTCTACAAATTCACATAGTAACAACATTTAAAAAAATGTGATTAGAAAATAAAATAAAAATTGCAAAAGCCACTATAAATGGCACTGAGATTACAAATACCACTTCTTTTGTTACATGAATTTTGATCTCGTGCTATGAAAAAGATTTCTTTAAAAAGTCTTTTATGCAAATCGGACTCAATATCAAATGTTTGAGATTCATCAAAGTTAAATAAATGCAAGTTTGAAATTGCATGATAAAGCAATGAACAAGAATTTTTAAGATATTTTATTGACGATTTATTTTGATTTAATCTATCTTTAAAATATTGCGCAGTTTGACCAATATAAATACTATTGCAATCAATTCAAGGGATTGAATAAACTATAATACTTATAAATTTCCTTAGGAGTTCGTGTCTTCAGATAAGTGGAAAAAGATGTTTTTGAATGTTATGGTTTTCAAAAGTAATTCTAAAATTTCTATTGATGAATTTCATGGCAACTCCGCCTCAGTATCGCGTGTGGATTGAGTAGCTCACGGTACTGTGCCGGTACCAAGCCCGGATAAAGGAGGAGGGTTGGTGAGTGAGGCTAGCGACCTACTCACCGTAAAAAAATCAATTGCCCAAATTAATGATACATTAGCACGGAATCGGACTGCTAACCATATTACGACTAGAACAAGAAACAGGACAACGGAAAAATGAATAAAAAATGGAAAAAGAAAAACGTTTTTAGAATAGGTACATGGAATATACGATCATGGAATGGAAGAGAACAAGATATAATATTTGAGTTGGAAAGAAACAAAATCGACGTATGCTGTATTACAGGAACTAAAAAGAAAGGGAAAGGAACCAGCATATACAACAATTATATCCTTATATATAGTGGAGTAGAGAAGAACACAAGCAGTAAAGAAGGGGTCGGAATACTGTTACATAAAAAATACTTCAGCAACTTAAAAGAATATAGGTTTTTCTCTAAAGGAACAATGCTAATCAAATTAGAAGTGAATCAGAAAATACTAAATACAATATCTGCTTACGCCCCTGAAGATAATAAAACAATCAGGAAAAAGAAACATTCTATGAAAAACTCCAAAACACACTGGATACCACAAACAAGGAAGAATATCTCATGCTATTGGGAGACTTCAATGCAAGAGTTGGTAACCATATAATACCAAGAATCAAGAAAACGTTCAATGAAGAAGTAATCAATGATAATGGGGAAAGAATAGTGAGCCTCAGTACAGATAATGAGCTTGGAATGAATGACACATTTTTCAACCATAAACCTCAACATAAGATAACTTTCCAGAATTCTAGAGGCTAAATGTCTAACAAAGATTTCAGTATTACAAACAGAAAAATACATCCGTCAAAAATGCTAGATGTAAGACTAACATCTGCAGATATTTGGAGTGATCATAATCTAGTATTAACAAAACTTCGTATGAAAACGAGGAAAGTAGCGAAACAAAACCCAATATTTCAGACAAAACTTAATGTGGAATCCTAGGAAGAGGATTCTACAAAGGACTTCTATAGAATACGCGTAGACGGAAAACTAGAACATAATATTAAAAAAGAGTCAGACACTGTTGAAGAAACATTCTAAAATTTAAATCGAAAATACTAGAAGCAGCGAAAGAAGCATTAGGGAAGAGAAAAATCCTAACTAATAAAAGAATTACCGATAAAAAGGCTCCCTGGTTTAATGAATGATTAAAGATATTATCTCAACAGAAGCGGGAATCACACCTACAATACAAGCAGATCCAAAATCCACAAACATATGAGCACTATAAAAAAGTAAGGAACGAAGTTATTAGTAAAATTAGAAAAAAATCAAGAGTACTGGGAAAAGTTCACATAAAACATGGATACGAATCTATATGGTCTTTAAAAAGAGATATGGAGATCAATAAGAAACCGAAGATCAGAAGTGAAAGTATATATAGAAACAAAAGATTGATAGTAAAAAATGGGTGGAATACTTAAAAAAACTATTCGAAAAAGACAAAACCGAAGGCCAATTGGCATGATAGAAACCGAAGAAGAAGACGAAAATTACACCATAACAATCATTGAGGATATGTAAGAAAAGCAATAGAGAAATTGAGAAGCAGAAATTCACCAGGAAAATATGAAATAACAAACGAAATGATTAAATACGGACGGCAGCAGCTAGAAGAAGAATTCACAAAATTATTACAAAAGTTATTTAATCAAAATTAATACCAATAGAATGGAAAGAATACATCATAATACCTATTTTCAAAAAAGGCAATAAAAAGGTCCCAGAAAATTACAGAGGAGTGAATTTACTTAGCACATCATTAAAATTAACTACGAACGTAATAATAGAAAAATTAAATTCGGAAATAACATTGGACGATGAGCAACAAGGTTTTAGACAAGGGGAATCCTTCAGCCCGCTACTTTTTAACCTAGTTATGGACGAAATAATAAAAAATATAAAAAATCTAATAGGATATAGAGTCTAAGGAAATAATATAAATACTATATGCTACGTAGACGATGCAGTACTAATTGCAGAAAAAGAAGATGATTTACCAAAGACTTTGATGAGATTTATGGAGAAAGGAAATAAATAGAATATGAAAATTGCACGCGAAAAAACAAAAAAAGTGGTACCATTAAAGGAACCAATCCGATTTAAACTACAACTAAACAAGGACATCATAGAGCAGGTAATGACAGTCAAATATTTAGGAGGAGTTATTACTAGCTATGGGAATTTATATGTTGAAGTAAATGAACAAATAACAAAAGCTGAAAAGATTGAGGGCTGCCTGAACAAAACATTATGGAGAAATAAATGCCTCCAAAAAGGAGCAAAAACAAGAATAAACAAATAAGTTATCAGACCTTTAATGACACATTCCATGGAAACTACAGCACAAAAAGTAAAACAAAACAGAGAATGTGACGTTTTTTCATGATGTTTTATCATAACATAATTATTTCACGCATTTCTTAAACAATGTATAGGAAAATTCAAAAGATTTTAAGCACTTCCTCTTGCGATGAATTCACAATACTTTAAATAAAATATGGTATTTGATGCAATAATGGTGAGAAAATATTTTTATATATTACCGTTTCTACCATTATGTTTCTAAACAGGTTTCAGATAGATCTGTTAGCTCAATATCACTTAATTTATATTTATTACCTCAGGAATATCGTTGCTCTAAACGAAAAATATGGAAGATATGAATTTTGGCATGCTTTTTTATTTCAGCCCACTGTGTGACAGTGGTGAAGTTAAAAAAATTACGTATACTAATTTCCTAGGAAATAGCTTCTTTAAATTAGCAGTTAGCCTGAATTTTCAAGGAACTCTTTTATATTAGTAAAATCTTCTCGGGTTTGCCACCGGGTAAGGCTTTTAAAGGCCAACGTTTCAGTCCTGTCTCAGCTCTCTCATCTCTGAGATCTCAGCCCTGATGACGATGAGGGAGTCACTCGTCGAAACGTTGGCCTTTAAAAGCCTTACCCGGTGGCAAACCCGAACCACTTGATTCTTGAAGCCAATTTCGCCATTGCAGTTGGCACAGTTTAGACCTTCCTCTGGCTTATGTGTCCGGCGGTCGCGTTCGAATTTCGCCAAATCTAAGTTTAAAACCACAGGCAAGGCGATGTTTTGTGACTAGTTTGGCAACACCAACTCGGCGCAAAACCCTTCCCAAGCACCCCTATTCTTGCTTCACTTTCGCCCATGAGTGTTCACGGTCATGCTCCCTCCATTTCATTTTAACCTCCTTAGCTGGAATACTAAACAATCCCCCTCTCCATCCCCTTTCCCGCCCCCCCCCACCACTAGTTGTGAAGGTATATAAGGCAAACATGAACCTATTTCTGTACCTGAAGATGACACAAGTTTGTCGAAACCATGTTCGTATCGCAATAAAAAGTGTGGAAAAGAACGAAGTAGTATATATTATGTGTGACATAAGGAATTTCCACCAGGTGAAGCCGGAGACTTGGTCTTATTACAATGTACTTAACTGTAGAGTACTTAAACCCGACGCTACCACGCCTCGGGGCTCTAGCATAAAAAATTGCTGACTTGTGTAGAACGTCTATTCTTTAGTTTGGCCTTTGAATTCCATAAGCCAGTAAACTTTTCTCAGCGATAACAACGTGTGAAAAAGTACGTTACATCGCCCACGGATAGGAGACCAAATGACGCGTATTGACGCCAGGCAGACTACAGGAGCGACGAGCAGTTAGTATCGCACGCATATCGCACATCCCGAGGTTAAGCGGCCAAGGCACGTAAATTGTCGCATATGTGATCATAATGGTCTAATAGGTCAATTTAGTTGTATTTGCTCAAGTGTGGATATTTGAACGTAAGTTGATTGTAAAATTAATTTTGAGAAAAACCATTTGATGAAAGTTGAAGCTCAAAAGACTTATATTCAAAGGATTTATTATTAAAGCCATTTTCTTTTAAGAATTATTAATTAAAAATGGTCGTTTCCTAGTCAGATATCATAAACAACGACTCATTTCTTTTGTGTTAAAATTCAATTAATATTATTGTATAAATTGAGCCAGTCAAACAGAGTATATAAAATGTGTTTAAGTTAGGGAATACATTTCTTTGTTAACGTTACACGTGTGTTCGGAAAGTATAGCACAGAGCATCTAAGGCAAGGATATAGCTATCGGTAAGGGGACGTATGTGTTAAGAGAGGGCACAGCTGTAACGTACAATTTGAAGAAGGCAAGGTAGGTGTAACGGAGTGATCCAGAATCAGACTCATCGCGCCACCAATGATCCAAAGTAACAATATCCAAGAAAGAATATAGGAGTACCTACAGTTTAAGGCTGCATGCTTTCGGGTGTTTCACCACGGCGCGGTGTAACCCCCGAAAGCATACAGCCTTCAACATCTACGCACCGCGGAAGCCTTTGCACCAGGAGTACCTACATTACAATTTCAAAATATGTTATATGCTGTTTTCTTTAAAAATAAAATATGTATGCTTTTTTTGTTCCAAAAATAAGTACGACAATATTGAATCTTCGTGAAATGTTACTGATATATGGAATACTATTTAATAGCAATTTAACTTCGTGATGCATTTAATTTAAATGTTTGCTAATAAATGTATATTTTGTATGCAGTACATTTCATACAGTCCTGCGTGGGGTTAAGATTAACGCTAGTTGCAATATTGTCAACCCGGAATAGAGGAAGTCTGTGGAATTGCTGGCGAAATATTGTTCGCAACATTAGTTCTCAACTAGTTTTCGAATTAGTGGGCCAGAAGACGGGAGTATCCCGTCTGAATCCAATTTGCTGCGATGAAATGATACAGATAACATGAAGAACTCTATTAGTTGAAATAACACGACAGTGTAAGGTTTCAACAGTTACTTATTATGCTATTTTATGCTTTTTCATTGCCAATGTAAATGCGTTGCGTGATATCCCGTTTGAAATTATCAAAAAAATTTCATCAGATCTCATATAATATTCTTGGTAAATAACCGAATGTAGTAATACGTTTTATTAACGAAAGGCAAATAACACTGCCATTACTTACTTCCATAATTTAGGGTAAATGTAAGAAAAGTAGTTGCCACCGCCGCTGCCGCAGCCGTACCTCCTATGTCTATAGTTCCAGTTACCCTCACCGGTGCATTTGTTCTAAAAGATAAAACAAGAAAATTTACTAAAAGAACATACATTTACTGCAAGTTATATATCAATATTACTTGTATTTTTGAAAGCTGAGGATTAGAATTACAGGGAATACTTTTATTTTAGAGATAGTTGTTGCTAATAAATTTTCATGAATTAATGCAGAAAATTCAGAAAACAAAGACAATTATTCAAAATATTGAGAAAAAACGATGATTCTTGAATTTAATATTTATTATAGTAATCCCATTTTTGCGAGTAACTTCACAAGTCAAAGAAAAGCATCTTACATTTTAACTCAACTTATTTGGCTCTTAATCCGCACAAATCTTAAGTGTGGTCAAATGAAATCAATGTACCTACTTACATTTTTTTCCTTCCGCCAATTAAGACGTTATACTTGGCATTTGCCACGACTTCGTTAATAGTATAGGTAATGCACCTCCAGCCGTGTTGATGGGGGGATTTACCTCGAGCGGTTTCTCTCCATATGGTAGTCACCGTATTACCAACCAACTGAAAATTGGAGAATGAGTTGAAAAAACAATATTTTTGCATCTGTTAAGCAATTTTAGAATTGCCACTTGAATAAATGCAATGAAAAATTAACTTCCAAAGCGTGTAGATAGACAAATTGACCATATATGTGATTCTTATACCAATGTTAAATTTTGAGTCTTAGAAAGTTTTTTTTTACAGTAAAAGCATTAGGAGTCTATCACCTCATTGGGAGGTTCTTTTGAACGGGCAGACCATTCTGGAGGAGTATTTACACGACTGATCATTCGTCGGTCAATATATTCCACCTCTTTTTGCCTCTCGCGGTCTCAGACGTAGAAAAAGCCTGGCGCAAACAACCGTGAGGGTGCTCTTGGCACGTCGTACCGTACATAGCCGATAATGTTTTTTTTTCTGGAAGGCAAATGTTCTCGTGTAATTTGGAGCGTCATGTCAAAAACAAATGTCAGGTGTTCTAGGGTATGTATCACCTTATTCTTCCGTTCCACTTCTCTGCCTTCTAACAAGAAACAAAATTTGATACTGTACTTAAAATCCTTATGATACACAAACACGTTCATTTAGAGTCGGGATTGTGCTTTTTTCTGATTCATCCATTGAATTTTCCACCCAATCAACGGACGAGAACTGAAGGTTTGATTTGAAGAATACATAGGTCATTTAAGGCCCATCGGTGAACATGACCGGGAAAGTAGCATTCCTGTTACCTGAAATGTGGTTGCTTGTGGGATATATTTTCCTGGATGAAATGGTAAAAGATTTGGAATGATTTCAATGCAATTTAACAAAATGGGAAGTCGAAAGGATAGATGTGGAGATTTAGGCACATGGGACGGCTGTAATGGAAATTGAAGGCAGGAAATGGAGCATATCAAGTATTGATGGCTACGGAAGAAAAAATATCAGCATTTTAAATCGTACTTCTTTTCAATTTCTCGTCTGAAATTTGAAGTTGGATATCTCAGTATGAGTAATTAAGCTGCTAAATATAGTGAGAATTGTATGCCTAAGTAGTGTTTGAGTGAAAGAAGGAAGGATAAGGACATAAATGAATGGGTCTGGAAAGAATGAGGATTTGGTAATGTGCACATATGACGAGCGTAATTTGTTGAAAATGCCATTCTATGGGAATGAATGTATCATACTTAAATAGAAACATGAAACCGAGGAAGGGGTAGACCGAGGAGGTTATGGGTAAATGAGACGGAAGATACTATGAAAGGGAGGATGAGCCTTTAGAAAAAGAGAGCAAGTACGAATACACAATAGAAGCACAAGCGGTATGCAGGGATAGGTAACAGTGGAATAAATTGTTACATTTTTGCAAATTATTCGTATTCCTAACAGCAATAGCTAACAAATTTCACTATGCCCAGCCTGAAAGGGGATAGCGTGATGCATATGCTTGCTTGCAATTATTCCTTCATAATCGTTGTGAATAGATCATTAATAATCTTACCCTTTATCACAAAATTTCATTTCCTGGATAGCTAATGACGAGGAAACTCATACAAAGAAAAACAGAAACTACACGAAAAAGCTGAATTTTACACTTGCCTATATATTTATGAGTGATTTACTCACTAACCTTTCAACACACCTTAGTTACATTTATGCCATAATTCCCGCCTAGCATCCTCACTGCAATGCATACTGTAATGACTTTTGCTGCAAAGGCTAAAAAATCTTTTATCAGGAACAATAAACAGCAAATGAGCAGATTAAAAATCAATTGCAATTGAGTGCCTGACGTGTGTAAAAAATATTTTTTAACATAGTAAACAAAGTAAATGAAAGCAAGAAAATCTCACTTTTTTCATTCAAATAAAATTATGCTTATTTTTTATTTATTAAGAAATCCAAAGCCTAATGGTTTCACCATTTTTATCTCCATTTTTGTGAAAAAATTATCAATTTTTTTTTTTAATAATCCTTTCTCGGGACACGGGATACAGGTATGCGAGGTGGTAACATGCAAATTGAAATTCCAGTTGCACCGTTCCTACGGTATAGGAACAAACAATTTTTTTTAACAATATATATAGTAGAAGATTTTTAGAGAAATATCTAATAACTTATTTCCCACAGTTCAAACAAAATATATCGTCTTTCTCTCGAGAACAGTATTTATAAATAAATGGATGCTTATACTGTAGCTCCACCACCTTCGGGAGGGACACGAAGAAGCTAGGGCCCTCTGGGCCTTCTGGGCCTTCTGGGCCTTTGGCTTAGTCCATGTGATACGCAGTCAAACTGGTGTTGTAAATAAAAAGTGTCATTATATTTCGTACAACGAAAATTGATCAAATGGTTACCGAGATTTTAGTTGATAATTTTTAAGGTTAGCTTAATGTAATTGATGATATTTTCATTTTTAATGGGTTTTTTTTCAGCAGTTTTTGACTCAATTTCTACTTTTCCTCTTACTAAATTAGCGGCTGCAAGGCTTTGACGTGATATGCACAATAAACAAAGAGGGCATCTACATTTCAATACATATATTGAATAGAAGAACCAGGCGAGTATGAAGGAATTACAGCAATTAAAAGTTCTAGAAAAATATTTCACCAGCCTACCTACACCCAAACCAATCAATCAACCATACTGAAACCTCCCAGACCATTCCGCGGGCACAGCAACAGCGGGGGTATAGGTTCGATGCACGCAGCGCGTGCTGAACCTATAGTCCTTTCCTTATATTAATTCGTGGTATTCGGTAACTATGTATGTTTGCAGTGCTCGCGGTTGGTATATTAATTAGAGGTAATCTCATAAGATACCGGTCAGATCGAAGCGGGAATGAAATCGTTTCATAGAGGAAATATGGACACATTGCTTAGGCGTATTTTTATTTTTGTCGAATGAACAAAAAGTGAAAAAAATTTCAAGCATGAAAAAAGGGTAAAAATTCTTTTAACGTGGGGAACGAGTTGCTAAGCAAATTTTTTCACGTTGCTGCGCGCGTGTTGAACCTCTAGCCCTTATATTAATTCGTGGTGTTCGTCTGTAGCAATGTATGTTTGCAATTCTCAGTGTTGGTCCATTAATTGGAGGTAATCTCCGAAGATATCGGTCAGATCGAAGCGGGAGTGGTGTCATTTAAAAGAGGAAAGATAGTTGCATTGCTTAGGCGTATTTTTATTTTCGTCGACCAATCAGAAAGTGTGAAAATTTAAGAATGAAAAGAAGAGTGTTTTCCCTATCTTTTAACGTGGGGAACGAGTTGCTGAGCATATTTGTTCACGTTGCGAAGTAAATAAATATGTTTACGTTTTTGGTAAAGGGACAAAAAGTGCATTGACGAAGTGGAAGAAGTTGAAGGAAGTGGATTTAGTTGTTTTTATTGCTTTAAATAACGAAAAAAATCATTCGTGTGCAGGCGCTATTGGTCGTGTACTGATTGAAAATAAATCAACACTGTTGTTATTCTACATAAATTTTTATTGCTGTTTTCAATAAGTTATATTGATTGATTTGTTTTTGTTTCGTAAGTATACAATTTAAATCATTTGGGGGCAAATTAGTTCTTCTAATATTCTTAATTCGAGCAACGTTGATATGCCGGGTGACAGTGTTAAAACATTAGTGTGTGAATGTTTTAACCGCCCATGGAACGTCCAAAGATTATTTATATAGACATTATTATTTGCTCATGTAAACCTTCAAAGCGTGTAAATATTTTTACTAGGGCCGAATCCCCCGAGCAAACACGACATTATTTAGATAAAGTGGCGGAAAGTTCTAGAAACAGTCGTTTATTTGAATCTGAAGAAGATAGAAAATAACGTTTTAGGAATAGATCAAGATATGTTAGATTACGTCGTGACGAAGAGTCTAAGGTTGAGCGACAGTAGCGTCTCACAGTATGATGTCTCATAAGGATCAAGAACGACGGGACAATGAGACTGACATTGAGCGTGCCGAACAGCTCAGCAACAGTCATTCAACGTGTTCAATCATTGCCTGACAATGAAACACCTATGAGACGTGAAGAACGCTGGGATCGTGATAGAATTCGATATGCGGATCAACGATCACAGTAAAGCGAGACCGCGCACACCGAGCGAGTTGATGAGCAGGCGGCTGGAAGACAAGTCTAATTTGACATGTGCAGTGGACTAATTTTGACAACTAAAATACTTACACTTTTGATAATTGCGAATGTTTTTCTGAATACAAGGTTGTTGATGCCTATCATTGGAGTTTCATATTTAGATATTAATTTTGTTTTCGGTAATGTATTAATGCTTGTTGCTATATCAGCACATTATTTGAAAATATAATATGCTACCCTATCCACACCCACCATTATAAAATTAACAATAGCTATCCTATAACCAATCCATTCCGGTTTTCATCAATTTCAATTAAGACATTCACTTATATCCCCACCAAAATAAATTCCAAGAGCTCAAAGAACCATTTCTGTTTTTAAACCACCCAGACGATTCTAGAAAAATATTTCACCAACCTATCTGGACCAAAACCATTACGACTATATTAAAACATCCCAGACCATTCCGGGGGCGCCGCAACAGCGGAGGTATATGTCCAACGCGCGGAGCGCGTGTTGAACCTCTATGGTTTTTAATTCTTGGAAAATCTAAGTCAATTTTTAAAAATCATTGATTATCATAAAGCTATCAATATATTTTTTCCATCATGCTCTTCTTTTTACTGGTCAACAACGAATATATAAACATTTTCCTATGTACGGCATTTTGTCTATGCGCGTGTTCATGAGTTTTAGGACAATAAGTAATGTATTGAGCACAGGTTTTCGCGGGTTTCTTGAACTAAATAAATGCTTATCGCAATTTGAATATAACCCTTAGGTAATAGAAAAATTTACAATTAACGATCACGTTTAAGAGATTTCTATTGCATGATGCATAGCTTCGTGAAAAAGAGAGTTCTGAGAGAAATATTTTTTACACCTTGTCCGGAAGACTTTTTGGAAACATTGGAGCATAAAATAAGGTGAATATTTTACAATCTATGAAATAGCTCCATTATCTGAACGGTATGTCTCATCTCATTTTTGATGACAAAATTACATGGAAAATTAAATTTTCTTTAAAATGAAACCAACCGCATTGTTATACGCCTCTTCTTTTGAAAGTAATGAATGTCTTAAAATATTTTCTACTATTACGTTTTTCTTTCGATCTGTATCATTTGAATGGTGGATCTTTTCAAATTTATGACGAACTTTCTGAACGTAGAATTCCCTTCAAAATGATTCCAAGAACGTCGTTCTGCGCTCCTAGGTTCAAAAGTTATGCATCTTTTAAAATATTGCCGGAATTCGCGGGATTGCGGCTATAATAATAAGATCTTCCCTTTGCTGGAGCAGAATGAAAAATATTTCACTAATAGGTTCTGACCCACTTCTTAGTCATTGGTAGTTTCTTTAAAGTATGCTGCTAAATACTTTTGGATTCAGAGACAAAATACATATACCCAATGATAACGAGGTTATTAATGGAACAATTTCAAGGAATTATGATGCTATGATCGTAGTATGATGTCATCATTTTAGTCTTGACTTTATATTATTAACATTTATTCTAGTGTTTTATACTATTTCAAGCAATATTGCTTGATATTAATTACAATTATGCTTGTTATCAAGTGTCAACAAGTTACAGCCTAGTTCAATACGATGGTAGAATTAATGTTCCTGATGCAAAATTTATCACAAGTTGACACACTGTTTTACGAAGTAGAACAATTACCAAATTTATGATTACATCAAAAATTCAGATCTTACAGAGTTGGCATAAGAATTAATAAATCTCCCACACACTTCATAAATAGGACATTTATAGTGTATTTAGCTGTATTAGTTAGTGGCTCCTTACTGTTGAAATACATCTTCAAAACTTCAAAAAATATCTTGAAATTTGTTGTTCGAATCGTTAGGATATGTACTTACCTGAAATTTTTCCAGTATAATTTCATTTCATAACTTCGTTATTGCATTAAAATATTTCTTGCACGTTAGTAATTAAAAATTTACAATAGCTGAAATTCAGAAAAACGTTCGAGTTTACATGCAATTTTACTTACATTGGCAAATACTAGCGCAGCAGGCGTAATGACTGATGTTAAAGGATTTGGGCAGGTGCCAAAACTGAACTTTTGTCCAAAACATGATGAGGTTAGTACTGTAAGCGCCAGTAAAGCCACCAAAGCTTGCTTTTGAATTTTCATGTTTGGTCAGCTTTCTGGCTTAAAGTGGCGTTGGCTCTCAACTGGAATAAACACATTTATTATTGCATAACATTATATTGACATCATTTTTATTCAATACCAAGTGCCAATTTTCGTTGTCATTTTTAACTATATTATGTATTGACACAATTCTTACTAGATAACAAGTTTCAACTGTCGATTTGAAGTGAATTTACAAGATTAGAGACGATTTACAGCTCTTTCGGTAACTTCAATCGTTTGAAATGACAGGTTTTATTATGTGGTAAGCTCCCATATCCAACAGCCGAACACTATCAATATGAGAAGTTCCTTCCTAATGCCCCTTCAACTGAGATATGCATACTTAATTGAATGACAGAGTCTTTTTATGAATGGTAATTTATCAGTGTAGTTACAATATATGTGCATGAAATGGTTAAATACGATTTTAAACTATCATTAGGAACAAGAAACTTAGGAAAGTTATGGTGAACACAAAACGGAGGAGTGTAAATTTAAGTAGATAAGCTGGAAGGTCACGCATTATAAACTTGGCTAATAACCGGCTGGTTTTACAGACTAGGCTCATTACCTAAAACTTTTATTCCAATATTTAGGCCACTTATCCATTCAAGCGACATTATTGACCAGGAATTTGGCAAGAAATTGATCCTCAGAACCCAAAGAGGGTGGCTTTTGCTCCCAGAGGCAGAGAAGAAACGTCATAATTTCACAAAAGACAAGATATTTTATACTCAGGTATGATAACAACGTCTAAAGAACTAATTACTTCTATGAATGCTACAATAATGAAGCAGTCATAATGGTCATTAAACACAGTTGTAACTGGAAAAACTAAAATTTTCAACTTTCATGATTTTAAGGTTTGAATTGAACTTGGGTGTTTGAATTCAAACAAACGCGTAACTAATAGCCTTTCGTCAAAATTAAAGGTTAAAAACAGAAAATCAGGAAATGCGCTGAATAGAGGTCAAGATGACTTAAGCTTGGGTGACAGAAACAATAAATGGATGGTGTTACATGGAGCTATGACATGCTGGTGGTTAACGATGTACTAGAGAAATTTTGAATAACAAGGTTAGAAAAACATGAATAGCTGTTTTAACCATAATGGAGATGAAGATCAGAATGAGAACAAAACATTATGTAGCCAACACGAGGAGTTAATGAATTCATATGTAGTTTATTAGGTCAGTTCGAATCAAATTTGCTGGCGAAGACACCCTTACTATGTTTGGAATATTTTACGTCGACTATTACTTTTCATTCCTGATTACTTAGAAATTCACGAGTTCAATTCAATACTCTGTCGTTCATTCCTGATGGCATATGTTATCATACTAGTTGATAATGGGTATAATTGTTGAACATATGAGTGAGTTGCTCGTCGAAACGTCAGTTATGGAGAGGCAAACTCGGAGCCACACCCGAGAAGACTTCATCCACAAGAATACCGTTTTTTTTTAGTTTTCCTCGTTGTTTAACAAAGTCGCATTCTTCAAATGCTTACACTTTTCATCCGGGTTCTGTTACATATTCTTCCTTAATTTTTAGAATGATATAATTACATGTATGACCATGAATGTGGCCGAGGATATCAACATGTATAAATTTACCAGGCTGACTGAAAGCTAAGAGATCTAATACCAGATCTTTTGGCCGGTTTGTATACAGCCATGGTTTTGGAATGGTTTGAATGTGCATTGAGAAATTTCTCATTAATTCCAAGGTTAACAAGTATTTTTAAAGTACTCTAGCTGCTCAAGCCAATTGCAGAAATGCTTAATTTTCCAACGATAATTATCAGGTTCTTGGTTTATTTTGATATTAATATCGATACTGGAGTTTCTATAAGGTACAAAAGTCTGCAACTTCTCAGTATTGCAAGTTTCTTTCATTCTCGTGGAAGAATAACCCTAAAGTTCAATAATAATCATCAACACAGAACACATTTGATTAAATTTTTCAAGCATTTAATGCTCTGGCGAAAATTCAAATTTCAGGTTCAAAATTTCATGATTGAGGGACGGACATATTTTTGTGAGTTATGATAAAAATTCCTAATATTCTGGCATGAGACAAAGAAGTAAAAATTCTGCTAAGCGATCCTATGATGCATAGCTGTTGAAATGCAGTAGTTTCATCGTGAGCCACTCTTGGTATAGATCAAAGAAATTGGTCAGGTATTAACCACCAAACTTGCAGGCAACAGTGAAATTCATGGAAATGGCTGCGGTACTGCGACGGAGAAGGCCAAAGGAAACCAACATATTATTTTCCCAAGAAGATGCAGCAATGAATTCAATGAAAATGTTACGGAATTCCTCAAAGAAAATATTCCGGTGATAAATCCCAATCGAAACTAAACGTTTGGGAATTTTGGGAGAGTACCATCAGTCAAGTTGGAAAAATGAAACGTGGGAGAATTTAAGTAATTTTTTAGTATATATTTGGATAGGAATTTCTCTGATTATCTTACTGAATGTAGATTTTATCACATTTGTTTCGCAAAAGTTGTAAATATCGAGTTTATTTCGCCGTTATTGCTAATACTAAAAATCACCATCCCTGCTAGTCCAGGCCAATCACCAGTCACAGTATCACTAGGTGATTGGGTTATGGTGAGGAGGGAATCAATTTTTGGCAGCGTTGGCCGGGGAAGGAAAGTAGAAAATGGAAAATATTACTTGAGTTCTGAATTAATAAATATGTTGCTGTAGTGGTAACCCTCTTAGAGCAAATAAGTGCGATATTCCACAGAGGAAAAATCATTCGCCTTGACCGGGATTCAAATCCGGATCCCTCGATTTCGCGCCAAGTGCTATCATTAATAAGATATAATATAAAAAAAATATTTAATATTTAATATAAAAATAATCCACAGGGGTAGCTTAACTGGTTTAAAAAAAGGACTCGGCGCGAAATAGAGGGATCCGGGTTCAAATCCCGGTCAAGGCGAATGATTTTTCCTCTGTGGAATATCACGCTTACGTGCACTTGCGGGTGACTCCGTAAAGGTAACTACCGTGGCTAGTCCCAGTATCCTCAAAATTACTCTTAGAGCAACATCGGTGCAAACGATACATGTGGAAGATACCCGGTAACAGAGTGAGGCATAAATCGACTACAAAATTGTCAGATAGAGGTAACAGAAGCAAGGGACACAATGCAAGAAATATCCTAGAGCAGATTTAAATATTGATCTCAATCCAGTGGCCATGATTAGCCTAAGTTACAAAAAAGCAAAATGCGAATAAGTACCAACATGTAAAATAAAATATTACCAGCAGAAATAAAAACTAGAGAAAGATTCACTGCGGCGATCGATACAAAAATGAAGTCAAACGGAGAGCAATGAGTAAAGTTGGAATATACTGTAAAAGGCAAATATGGAAAGTTGCGGAAGAGAAACCAATCAGTAAGAGAGTAGAAAGAAGATGGCCAAGAAGACTGAGAACAGACATCGTATCAATGAAAGGAGAAAATACCAGAACAAAAGAAATAAAGATGAGACCGCCCTGCACAAAAATCTGATTAGGTCTAGAATGAGTGATTCGAAAGCATCTGTGAGGAATCGACGATAATATGAAGAAAGAAAATTCCGAGACAGCATAAAACCTCTTGAAGCGAAACTTCGTTGATAGATAGTAAAATCCCCGTAATATTAGATGTAAGAGTAGGAATAAGAGCAATAAAATACAGCAATAATGGAAGGAGTGCTTAGAAAAGCTGTATGAAGGATCGGATACCGTTGCCGAGGATGGATTGTTGAAGAAGAAGTTGAAAGAAAAGACCGAGGCTCTGGTGCTCTGAGGAGCGAATTTGAAGAGCTGTATACATGTCACAGGAAAAAAAGCACTCGAAGGAGGTAACATAAACGGTGAAACCATAAAACAGCTTGTGATTATGCTGAATAAATCCAATATGGAATAGAACATACTAAAAGCATGCGGAAGGAGACCAAATTATTGCAGCACCGTAGAGAATATGGATCGAGAGATATTTGAATCAAAGAATACTGAGCCTGCTGTAACAATCCTCCAAAATACCCATATGAATAATTATTAATTCAATAAATTATAATCAGCCGTAAGTTATAGGGAAGGAAAAAAAATACTTTTGGATAACCAGTTCAGATTCAAGAAAAACAGAGGAACTACGAAGTCTGTACACTATCTGAAAATTCTCACAGAAAATATTAAACACGTAAACAAACATTCATAATATTTTCTGATAGATATCTTTTTGCCACTCTTTGAATTGGGGAGTGCATCTATCAACTTTCACAGTAAAAGTATTTTCAAATTTGTTAAATGAATAGAAATTTATTACAATACCATACGAAAAAACCACTAAATCTGTAGATTACGAGGCAGCACGATATCAGTGAAGGATTAAAGAACGATATAAGCTAAAATAAACAGAATAGTCTCACTAGAATGCAAACTTACACCAGCACTCTTCAAAATATACAAGGAAAAGCAGTCAAGGAAGCAATGCATGGAAATAGAAAGAATTAAGATAAACGAAGAACGAACGAGCATGCTTATTTTCATGGATGCTATAACAGTCGTAGCAGAAAAGCCAAAAGACCTCTAAGCATCCTTGAGCACAATTGATTATATAGTAAATGGGTACAGATTGACGATTCGACGACACGAAGTAAACGGAAACCGGTTACTTCGCTACAATGAGTGGTTCCAGAGCAAGTAAAAATTCTCAACTACCTTGGTTGGTACATGGTCCGTGTTGGAAGATGTTCCACAGATATCAAGCGAATAAGATACCCAGCCAAGAAAACATCCTTGGGAAAAAACTACTTTGTTAAAAAAAATAGGGTAACCAGTAATGAAGCAGAGCATTGAAATGTTCGCGCGGAATGTAGAATATGCGCGGAATATTGCTCAGAGACAAGAACCATTGGAAGCCTGGAACCTACTAGAAAAGAAGCTCCCAAAACATGGTGCAGGATCTGAAAAAATGATGTTCACCGAATAAGAGAGAAGAAAACTAAATGAAGAAATTAGGATGTAATGGTCCAGATAAATAGAAAATAAATCAGAAACGAATAATTAGCAAGAAACATAATGGAGTATAAAATAGAGGGGAAATATTATAAGGGAAATGCCCACCAGAAAGACCGCAGGGTAAATATATAGACAGGGTCAAACTGTGAAAATCTGTCAGGGTATAAAGGAATTAGCAGAGGATATCGTAGAATATAAAAAAAACAATCTTAGGATATATTGACTATTAATGATTTAATATCCATAATTGTCTTCGTTTTGTAACTAACCAGAGGAATGAAAACATTTTGTTGTAAAATATTGTTAAAATTAAAAATAGGTAACAGAGAAGAATACATGTGAATCAGGCTTCACTCGACGAACCTAATGGTGGAAAATAGTAAGAACCCGCCACTATCTTATACGCGTCGGAAAGTGTATTCACCTTTTTTACACCTACTGCACCGATTGATTATTGATAAAAAATATAAATAAGACGATGAAAAGCTCGTTGGCTTTCGCGGATGTAGAGTTGACTGTTTCTTTTTTCGGGATTCATTCCGCGATGTTAAAATTGTAAAAAAAACTGCACCTAAGCGTCCAAGGTTATTCGGCCTACCCAAGGTACACAAAAACGACATTCCACTGAAACCAATTGAAAGTGCCATCGAATTCCCCACTCATAAGTTTGCTAATTATCTTGCTGAACTCTTTCCGTTCTCGGGAAGAACGGAAACATACGTTCAAAACTCCACGCATTTCATTGAAATCATCAAAAGAGCCAAAGTTACCAAGGAAGACATTTTTGTAAGCATTGATGTATTTTCCCTTTTCACCAATATACCAATGGATGAAGCGGTAGAAATCATCAAGTCTCTCACATCCAACCAGAAGACGTCCCAAAAATGGTCGAGTTTTGCCTAAACTCATATTTCCTATGAAATATAACCTTCTACAAACAGAAATTTGAAGCGTCCATGGGTTCACCCCTTTCTCCCGTGATAGCTAACCTATTCATGGAGGTATTATAACAACATTAAGCGATATAATCTAATGACGAAAAACCTAAAGTATCCGTAAGATACGTAGATGGCACCTTCGCTATCTGGCCTCACGGGAAAGAAGAGCTGGAAAATTTCCTGCAACATCTAAATGGACAAAGAAACTCTATTAAATTCACAATGGAAATAGAAAAGGACAACCGCCTTCCATTCTTAGACGTTATGGTCTAGAAAAAAGAACAGACATTAGGTCATTCTTTGTACCGGAAATGTACCCATACCGACCGCTACCTACATGCCTCATCGCACCACCACCATCAACAGAATGCCTCAGTCATGAGAACGCTGTACCATTGAGCTTTTGCGATCTCTGACGCCGATTTCATCGCCAGCGTAGAGCAGCACTTATTAAGGGCATTTGAGAAAAATGGTTTCCGCCGTGACTACATCTTGAAAACTGCACGGAAAGAAGAAATAAATTCTCTCGTGGTCCGAAATATAAATTCCAATGACCCGACAGAAAATAGAGATAAACCAAAGGCATATGCCACTCTCCCTTATGTGCCTGGAACTACGGAGAAAATCTCCAGAATTCTATCGAAGTACATCGTAGTTAGCAGATTCACATGCGCGACGAAGACAGGGGACGTACTTCTGAAAGCCAAAGACTCGCTTCCACGGATCCTCTACGAAGAAGAAGTTTTAAGAAGAAGAAGAAGACGAATATAAGAAGTTTTGTGCTGCTATGGACATCCATATGTAGGCCAGACATGCAGAGCCCTAAAAACATGCCTCTAAGAGTATCAACGGGCAATAAAAGTAATAATTACCGCATTTCTGCAATAGTCGAAAACCATCTCAGCGGTCCCACTCATAATTTCAACTTTGAGGAGACAAAATTGATATCAAAGGAGGTACGCTATCACCCAAGATTTATCAGGGAGGCTATAGAAATTGCGAAGAGACCGGAGAACGTCAACCGAGAAGACGGTTACACGTTGAGTAGAAATCTTAAACGAAATTTTCAAATTTAAAAATTCCGGCAACAATGGGAGTCCTCAGACGAGCGAGACTAAGGAATCAGTTCAGTTAACCTGATGAAGCTGGCAGGAGGACCAGCGAAATATTGTTTTTTACAATTTTAACATCGCGGAATGAATCCCGAAAAAAGAAACTGTCAAGACGATAAAGAGGTTAATTTGAACACAGAAGGTGGGACCACACTATAACTTTGTGAATATAACGCTGGTTTATTACTTAATTTTTTTGGCAGCCCCGTATTTTAAAAATCGTTTTATCGTAACATCCTTGGAATAGTGATTCTTGTGGAGTGTCGATAATGAAGCCCTTATTTCCAAAATAAGATCCATTTCAAATAAAAAACTTACCCCTTTATTCAATTCTCAGATTAGACAAACCTCTTCTCGCAGAAAATGCCTGTGGAGAACTAAAGGGGTGGTGAAGTTTACCCGCCTTTTATACGGGGATGTCACAAGTGATAACTTTTCCCCAAAAAAAGGTGATGTCTGGATCATCCAACCCTCTGCTTTAGAAAGTCTTCCACGAACCTTGTCAAACTTGTTTCATGATTAAGGGAGGAGGTATCACTCACATCGAGGCTCTTCCAAGCTGGAGTCTTCGAACTAATAAAAAAATTCGCAAACCCATTTATCTTTTCATTTAAGAACCTGTCCGCTCAATGTTTTTTTTTTCCTTGGAATCACAAGTTTGCATTTTTGCAGTGAATCTTATTATACCTGTGATGGGATTAAAATGCAATTTCTCAAGAGCAAAAAGGGACAAAAATAAAAACTTGAGTAGGGTTCCTCCAATTGAATTCACGAAACTCAGGTATATATTATGCGTCGTCATAAAGGGAGATGCGCAAGTACCTACCTCCTCTTCCCTGCAGGCATTTTAAAGGGATACCCATTTTCTTTAATTTACCCCCTCTCGTTATCGTATCCGTCTCCCTCTCTTTCTCTGGCAATTCCATTCGCAAAACGTTGTTGTATGCAGTCACGTCACCTGTGTCTTTTCTTCTCTGCAGAGGTCACTTACCTCAGTGTGGCTACAGAGTCCTCTAAATTGCCATTTAATAGCAACGAGCTGAGGGACCGAGGTGTGCCATGGCTGTGCTCGGAATAAAAATTGTTAATAGTTAGTAATAAACCATTGGAACTAGTTTTTCGGAAGTACATTAAGAATATTATATAAGAAATATTAAATAAGGCATAAAAAAATTATTCATCACTATTGTTGTTAATAATTTTTTAATTTGACACCTCCACCCTTGCAATATTTCGTTTGTTCCGATGATTTTTGGGCTATAAATGTACTTTTAATCTGGTCTGACATTTGATTCTCAAAATAGCAACGTAAAGAATTTTATGTATCCGTCCGTCCAGTGTCCAGTCCACCAGTGTCCGTCGGTCAATGCCAAATGTTTATAAAAAATTGGCTAAAAATACGTAAAAAGAGAATAAGTCGTAAGAAAATGTTAAACTAAAACACGTATGTGGTGATCGTTGATTTTATTATTAGTTGTTTTCATATTAACCCGTTTATGCAATAGCCTCGTTTCCATGTTCATAATTTATATTTACTCGTTTCCATGATTAAATAACTAATACCGTGCGTTTTTTAGTTAAACATTTCCTGGAGACCTAACGTACCTCATTCGCACGAGCGCAAACATAAAAAGACAAGACACATGAAGCTAAAACACATAAACGCATACCTTTGAGTATATATTACATGGAGGGTACTCTCAGCATGAAAATCAAATAATTACTTTTTGTAACCGGGATTTTCTATCTCTCTAGGAATTCATATTCGCGTACCTGTACTCTCTCCTTATTTCAATATCTTGTGCAGGCGCAAGAGCGTCAGGTATAAAATACAAAGGCAAAGACTATCGCGCCTTTTTAAGTTCAATTCAACGTGTTATAAGTTGCGGGTAAAGAAGTAAATGCTCTCTACAAACAAAACGTACTTTAAAACAAATACATATTCATTTATTACGTAAAATTACTTAAAAGATGATGTACGCAAATCATACACAAAAAGTTAATTTCAGAATATAATAAATATTATATAAATCACATACTGAAAAGACACGAGGTATACAAGTCAGAATACACATGGACAAAACACACTCACTCCACACATTTTACACGCGGAAAATATACCATAAATCATCAGACTTACCTTCATTTTTAAATAACGGGAGAATTAGGTTGTTTCTGTAGACGAAGTCGTGGTTTCTACAACGGTAAAGAACATCCTTATTATTCCTCCCTGCCCTCAATTAAATTTACTTTTTAATTATCTGTCATGTTCTAAGTATACACAATTAACAACAGGTAAATCTTACATATTTTAAGGTGATAGATGCATTTTCTTTATAATATGAGAATTTATTTTAATCTAAAGCAACGGTACAACAAAATTGGAGTAGTCTTTTTAAATGTCATAGACACATATATAATTTGCCCAATATCCTGTAAAATAGGGTTTTCCCAGAGTCAAGACCTAGGTAAATCCCTTCTTAGTAACTTAAATTAGTAAAATTGTAATTTTCATCAAAATCTTTAGAGCCGTTCTCGAAATAAAATTTATATAGATACACACTTATATAGAAAATTTGCTCATTTAATAGTATAGGATGAGGTGGAGTCTTCACAATCTGCAATCTTCAGACATAGAATATTTGGATGTATTGCAGCATAGGCACATGAAGAAATGTTTTCCGTTGTTATCATTTAAAGTAAAGCAAAATTAGTTGTTGTTATGCACTGAAATGTGCGAATAGCATGCGGTGAGTATTCAATCTTTTTTCCCAAGAAATGCTGAGAGAAGAACGAAATTCCGTCAAAAGTGCATCTGCAACAACGGTTAACAAAGTGAGGCTCCGTTCAATTCTAGGTAATTTTATAGGTTCTATTGATTATGTGAAGTGTATTATGCATCAATATTTAATAATCCGATTGGATTTTTTTGGAGATTTGGTCAATTAAACATTAAAAAAACTTCAGCCAACGTTTTGACATTAAAGTAGATCACCATCAGGGCTGTAGCAGTAAAACAAGTGAAAACAGTTGCAAAAATATGTAATACCTGAAGAAATATATTAAAAACGATAAGTTTACATTGAAAATTAATTTTTACCTTCAGCTTATAATGGTTTCCTAGTAACAAAACAAGCAACATGACTAGAGACTGACTGAAAATACAATGCTAATTTAAAAACATAATAAAAATAATATTTAAAAATGAACATAATTTTATAAAAAAATATTACTTATAAAATAAAAAATATATATAAATATTTTATAAAGATAAAAAGCACATATATTGTAAAGAGATTTGTACACTTGAATTTATTAATTTCACGAGTATAAATAACAATTCTGTATTTAAATTTTGAGAACTCGTAGTCCAAACTATAACAATATATTAGAATAAAAAATGTTAAAAAATATATATATAGAATTGTTTTCACAGATTTATATTTAAGAAATAAGGTTATGATTTTCTTTGCTTAATTTAAATAAGAAATTGTTATGAATACTCGTGAAATAAATAAATACATGTGTACAAGTCTGTTATCTGTGCTTTTTATCTTTTTAAAATATTTATATATATTTTCTTATTTTATAATATATTTTTATGAAGAGTCTGTTCATTTTTAATCATTAGTTTTACAATTTTTTTAAATTGGCATTGTATTCTCAGTCTCTAGTTGTGTAACTTGTTTTGTTACTAGGAAATCATTATAATCTGAAGGTAAAAATTAATTTTCAATGTAAACTTATCATTTTTAATATATTTCTTCAGGTATAACATATTTTAATAACTGTTTTCACTCTTTGTACTGCTACAGCCCTGATGATGATCTAACTAAAGGTCGAAACGTTGGATGAAGTTTTTTTTTATGTTTAATTGACCAAATCTCCAAGAAAACCCAATCTGATTAATAACTTCATGGTCAAGAACAACCTAAAAAATCAATATTTAATAGCTTCGGTGTTTTCATACACCTTTTATTGGCTTAAAATTGTCCAATGTTGTTTTTTTACCTTTTTTCTCGATAATAGTAAGAAAAAATGAGATATCTCTGGAACTGTGTTAAAAATAAATATTTGTTAATATTGCGAATTGTTCGTGTGCTTGCTTGAAGCTGATAACAGTAGCATAATAAATCAGGGCATTAACATATACGATGGAAAGTCGTATTATTAGTTTATGTGCATCATATTAAGTAAACTCGAATGCTACGGCGTACATAAGAAATTATCATTGCATCCTTTAGAAATAATTTGATAAATTAGAGAGATTTTTGTGGTTTGGAATGTAAAAGAGTTTTTAAAATTTTACAGATTTTTTACAGCATGTTGTGGGTGCAAATTAAAAATAATATATTAATGTTTTGGTAGCTTTTAATGGGTATGGTTCATAGAATAATGACTTTATAAGACTGGCTTTGTGCGTACGACACACTTAACGAATATATTTGATCAGAACCATTGAAGAAGCTTCACTAACGAATTTCTTTTGAACTAATTCAGTATTTTTTCATCTCGTTTTTCCTTGCATTTGGCATGACTTCATTTATAAATTTACTGGGTCACATCTTTGATATTTACTTATAAGTGAATAATTCAAATGACCGTAAAAGTAACTCAGCAGTGAATAATGTTAGATATGTTTTTCATCACCCCATGACTAAAGAGACATTAAGTACATCTATGTATATAAATGGAGAGTTAGACATGCCTCCAGGAAAAATGTGACCCGTGTTCCTCATTTGAGTATAAATTTTGGGTGGGTGTAAGTGATTAATTTTATAAGTGTGTTGTTTATCTTTTTATTGGGATTTATAATGTGTTGTAGATTCGTAGTATTCTTTATGAAATTTATATTACCTGCATTTAATGTTCCTAGGATAATAAATAATAAGAAGGTAATGTATACCATTCTGAATTTGTCCTGAAAGAAAGAGGATACGATGTTCTTTATGACTTGCCTAAAAAAACAGGAGCCGACGATGACTCCTGTTTCTTTTTAAATGTATCGATATCTTATTTATGTATATGCTTCGTCGCCGAGGGCGTTTTCTACTTAGAAATTATATATGCACACATATCTGTAATACGTCTCTTCATCTGTCGCCCCCTCAATGTTGTTATATTACCTGCTCATTTAACTATATTACGTCCTTCCATTTCCTTTTTCCCACCACCTTCATTGCCTCTCTCGCATCGAACAGTTTCTTAACCTCGTTATATTAATTATTACTTCCTCACCTCAGTATTACTGATTCCATTCACCTGCCGCCACCAAGAATTGCATTCAATATCTTCTAATATTCCCTCGTCTTAGTCACTCCGCTCTTTTCGTCTTTAACCCTCTCGTACAATTTAAAATGCTTCGAAATTAAACGTAACATTTCACTACTAGGATCATCATTACTATAGTATTTCTTCTGAAATAGCACACTACACTTTTCCGATCTTCCGATTTCAAACCAGATAAACACTCACTCTATTGAAGAAGAAGGAAACGTGCTAAATAAAAATTGTCCACGCACGATTCAATGTGGTTTTTGTGGCACAGTATAGTTGGCGTTACCCCTGCATACGACTAATCTTCCACCAAGCATTATTAATAAGCATATTAGGGGGCGCCCCATGGCGGTATTGACTTCTACACTACAATGAATAGGTGGTGAATCTAAGGGTTTTCACGCTACCAAATTTTATTATGGCAGTGAGTACACTGCATTATTCTTTACTCCATGGTTATAGTCAATTAAGATATGTAATATCTGGGTAACTGACAAGTAACATCATTTAACAAACATTTTTTTCTGTTTAGATTTTATTGCTTTGGATACTTTTCTATCAATTCTATTGTTAGGGTAAAAGACTCTTAAACTAAGTTTCTTTGAATGCTTTGAAGATATATGTGCACTTTAATCTTTTACCAACGAGGCTTGGAATGTAGTTATTCATTGGAAAATGTTTCCGTGATTCTGATAATCTGAATAAAAATTATTTATAACTTAATCGAAACCATGTTTTACCATTTGTTCTGTATTTTTTATATTGTGCCAATCAACTGTGTTACCAAGTGAATTTTTCCTTAGGTATTTTCCCTTGAACTCTTTGCTTTGCGGATATTTCCGCTCCAATTTTAATAAAGGACTAGCATGAAAACAGCCTCCACAGGGACCGGATTTTTGAAAGGTAGCTAGAGGGCGTCGCTCCCAGGATTGACGTCATTCAATTCCCAGGGGTCACCCATCTGAAAGAATTGACGCACATAATAACGCCGCATTCTTTTGACTACCTGCAAAGCAATGCGTCGCGTAATTTATACGTTCCGGATGTCAAAGCTTATTATCTTCTCAAACCACAGAAACGAAATACGAGGGCAAGGTGAAAAGTTCTCGGCCTGGAAATGAAAGACTGTAATTTTTATGTCAAAAATGCATTAATTTTTCCACATCGTCCTCATTTATGTCTACTCACTTTGTCCAACGTTTTTCAAATGATTAGATTCCATGACGGAAGTGCGATTCTTGTAGGTCTGCAAAATAACCATCTGCGGCTGCCGTAACATCTTAATTGGACTCAAAACGTTTTTCATCAACAAATTTTTTAAATGTGGAAATAGGTCGAAGTCAGATGGTGCCAAATCTGGTGAATAGGATGAATTTTCCAATTATTTTTAGTTCAAATCCCTCAGATTTCCCAGTGCCAAAGCAACTTTGTGGGCTGAGGCATTGTCCTGCTGAAGGATGATTTTTTTGCAACCCAGGCCTCTTCTCACGTATTTTCTCATCCAGTTGATCCAGAAGGCTTGCGTAGTATTCACCATTTATTGTTTTACCATTTGTTTGGTAATCAATTAGAAGAATCCCATTTGCATCCCAGAAAACACTGGCCATCACCTTTCCGGCAGATGAAATCGACTTCGCCTCTTTTGGGGCAGGTCCGCCGGCTTCCACCCTCTGCTTCGATGGCTATTTAGTTTCTGGCGTGTAGTGGTGGACCTACGTCTCATTGGCAGTAACAAATCAGCGCACAAAATCAATTCGATTATTTTGAAAACGGTCGAAACATTGCTAAGAAATTTGTTTACGCACTTGCTTTCGGCCAGCATTTAACAAATGCGGCACTCAAAATGCACAAAGCTATTTCATATTTAATTCTTCATGAAAAATGTATCGTACTCTTTCCTCTGATATGCCTATGTCATTAGCTATTTCATACACCTTTAATCGCCGATCGTCCAAAACCGTATTGTGCACTTTCTCGATGTTTTCATTTGTTGTTACAGTTTTGGGACGTCCTTCACATGGTTCATCTTCAAGAGAATTTCTGCCACGTTTAAATTATGCCACCCTTTTTTTAACTCTCGATAATGAAGGAGCAGAGTACTTTTATACCTTTACCAACTTTGCATGAATTTCCGTTCGCCATTAACCGTCAAAAGCGGATAGTTTTATGACAGCACGATACTCCAGTTTATCCATGTGAACGAAACACACACAACACGTCTACTTCAAAAAGCGTGTCAACAATACAATGCGGCAGCTCAACTTGAAATTTGAATTACATTGTTGGGAAACGGGTACAAATATTACAAAGCCAAAATTTCATTGGTACTCCATCTCTGTGTAAGGCTGAGAACTTTTCACCTCACCCTCATTGGCCATATTACAAACGAGAGGTAATTCTTGTAAGTAAGGTATTTTTAAATATGAACCGGTTGATTAGTTGGTAAGTTATTTTAGGTTGGAACGGACAAATGACATCTTTTTGCCACTTAATATTTTGGATAGAATGGTTGTGTTTGATTTAGTTGGGGTTCGGAAGAAGTATGAAGAGATGCACAGCGAAAATTAGAAATTGCTAAGACAACAGAATAGCCTATTCGGCGCCAATCGCTTGGGTGCTAAGGCGCCAATTGTTAAACGTCCCAGCATACGTACAAAGCACTCCACTTGGAGTCATCTCCATATTACGCACTAGTATGATCGGAATTCAACTACAAAATCACCTCGGCCTTTTCTAGGGTTTGAGACAGCCCGAAATTTGGGAAGACAGTACTCGATCCACCAAACCAACCCGACGCACCGTAGTCCGGAATTGGTAAAATCTGGCCATTCGTTTAAATTGTTTGTTTTAGAGTAATGACCTTAAAATGTCACTTAAGCACTTTTGGTGAACAGGTGAGCCCGGATGTGAAAGAAAAAGGGGGGAGACCAAGGAGGCGACTCACACTAGGCTGAAATAAAAAATTTGACCAAAATTAAAAAAGTACTTTTTTTCTAGATAGAAACTAATACTTTACATGGTCATTTTTCATTGTTTAGTTTCTGAGTTGATGTATGTTGTTTGCTGCAGTTACAACGCATTGGCAATGAACGAGGGCTCAGAGGCTAACATATTCTCCAAAAAAACGCCCACCATATATTTTCTCTGAAAATAATCAAAGTCAAGCTCATGTAGAACGTACTAGAGTGAAGTTGTCGAATAAAATATGATATTGAACAATATTCCTCTTTTTGCCTTTCATGTTTCAAAGAATTTGTTTGTTGCTATTTGCACTATTTTCATAAGCTCGTTGTACGGTGATGCGCCAACTTTAATGACCTACTAAGGGCTATTTCTTCCTAGAGGAATTACTGAAACTATATGCGTTGAAAAGGACATGCATTGAAATCAACATATTACAAGGAAACTGATGAATATTTACGCAACTGGGCTGTCGTCAGGTTTTGTGGGATTAGGACGGCTTCTTTTGAATAACATGCACATAATAGCTCTTGCATTTCAAATGAATACTTTAGCCTTTGTAAAGATATGAGTGGCTATCATAGGTGGAATGTGAAAATAAGATCATTCTATTCCAAAGAGTTCGGCTGGTAGTCGGATGTCGCCTGCCGTAGATGACCTAGTGGTAGGACGAGCGACAAGGGTCGTTGTATGGTGTAGTAGAACCATTAGTATGGTACGCAAAATCTATTTTACGTTTTATATTTCGTTTTTCACTAAAACAATTCCTGGTTCATATCATTTCTATTTCGTATATGTAAATTAAGAGTTCCGTTTTCGTGATTTTATAGAAGATCTGCCGCCTCCTTTACAACTTTGCTAGTGAAGCCTGTCTAGTGCTGTTCAACAGTTTTATGTCTACCAACGGGCTGCTATATATTTTACTTCGTAAACCTTTCCTAATATTTATGGGTTTTTCACAAATTTCTTTAATGATGAAGCTTTTTTCATTAGTAAATGAGGAAGCTGTGCGTTATTTAAATGTTGCAATGATAATTTGGCAAAGCCATTTTGATTCTCTATTTTTTAATATGATTATTTCTTTCAGGTATTGTGGCAATCTCACCGCGGTAATACCTTTGCATTCGTGATATTTTAAAGTTTTTATAGAGGTTTGATCTCTATATATGCATGAAATCTTCACTTTTCAAATGATTCCGTGCCTATTTTTATTAAGAAATTGCTGTAGGCTAGACATTTACCTTTACTTGATGAAAATATATTTAATAGTTGTTTAAGCCAAAAAGTTGCACTTGAAAGTAAATAAAAAAGCTAAAATGTATATTTTTGAATATTTAAAGTTTCTCTTTGCACAATATTTAATTATATAAGGAAGTAATTAAATGTTTCTGAAACTACAAAAGGTTTTTGAGACTAAACAGGACACGACAGAGTACAGCCGTTGGTCTTTCCTAAAGTCGTGGTCCAGTAAGCACCACGTAATACTGCGTCTCCTCGTTAGTATTAACGTATTTTCAAATGCTTACTCTCATTTTAGATTTTTTTCAAATCCTTATTTTACGGTCGAAACTAAAGTTAGCTTTTGTTCAAAGCTAAAATTGTTACGAAATCAAAAAAGTTTTAAAACTGAAATATAGTGTGTCCTAATGAAAATGACTTAATAGGTCCGTAAATGCTTGCGTAAAGCCAGAAATAATGCCAAGAAGCAGAAAATATACTGTTTCAAGACGTTCGGAGAAAACATAGGATCGAACGTGGATCTACTAGAGCAGATATCACGAACCAGAACTGATGTACGTTTGACAGGCACTCCTTTGAATCTCCAAAGCCGGCTGCTAAAAAATCAGGTAAAAAAAAAATTGGTTGCCGACTCATTAAGGCTGGAACTATGCATCCAATAAAATAAAGGAATTAAAAATTGAAAACATTTTTTAACGAAATTTAGAATTTTACAACCTTATTTGTCCGTTCTATGTCACTACTTAAAATTAAGTCATGAATAAAGGTCTCATCTAACAATTATCTAACATAATAAAGGCATTATTAAGTATTCTAAAAATTAATGAAGCAACATTCAATGGTTACTGCTAGATTACAGTGTAGCATTTCGTTCAGCTTCATTCACGGCTGTATATGCCACACAAAATCTATCAACGTTTGCTACACGGTCTCGGAATTTCGAATAAAGCAATTCTTTCGTAGAGCATCTATCAGAAGAAATAATGAAGGCCAAAAACATAAACACTCTAAGATTTATAATAATGCAAGTCAAAATAAATGCGAGATCTGTTAATGAGTTAAGCTCAGGAATACTTGATGTGTTCAGAAAGTTAAAAGTAATATATTTAGAAAGTTCAATGCAAAAATAAAATGAAGACAAGATTAATCCTTAAAATATCATACATAATCTTTTATCGAAGGAATTAATCACAGCTTAAGTGCATATGTTTTACGATCAAAATGCAATATTATGTATTCGCATATTATTACCAGCATTCCGTGTCTTCTGAAATACATATGAATATGTATGTTCAGAAAAATAGCAAGCAAGCGTCTTTATTTGAGATTCGTGTAAACATTATACTATAACCAGATGTCATTATATATTTTTACCCACTAGTTTTAGATCACCATATGTATTATAATATATATTTGAGCAAGCACGTAAATATATTTGAAAAAGGAGCCAATATTAAATACATATTTTTAGGAATTGATATTCTTATAAAGAGAAATTTATTCTCCCTTTTGTGGATGGTTTTCATAAATAAATCCAATAAACTGATCATTATCTAATAGAAAAAAGGGAAACTTCCTGGACTAAAATAAAGGCGAGTTCAATAAATTCTCCCGACCAATCCTTGCCACACGTGTTTCTTCAAAAGGATAGGGGACGATATGTAACAGCAAACTACCAGCAAATGTTCACCAATTGTTTCGCAATAACTTTTGTCTATTTATCATGCTATAAGCTCACCCAAAAAAAATCCAGGGCAAAAATTACCACCTATTACACACAATCAATTATAATACATACATATGTTTAAAAATAGAAGCGTTAACATCATGATTTTATCAAAAAAATTTGTTTAGCGGAGCACAGAAGTGGCTTCTCTTTTGAAAAAATTCAAATTCATCAAAAAATGTGTTTTTCAGGTTCGGCACAATCTGTATCCACCTAAATCTGCATATGTCCACCTAAATCTGCATACTACCCTGTGAACTACCGGATAGGTGTGTGGTAGGAGGTTAAGGATACCAGCAGTGTAAAGGACAAGTATGTAAGGAGGTGAAAAGGGGAAGTGTATATCGGGAGTGTTTTGAAGGAATCTCAGTTTGTATCATGGTTCCTAATTGCGCGTGGAAAAAGGAATTTTTATACCAATCTCTTTGGTTATTTATAACTCTTATTCACTGAAGTGACACTGAAACATACCTGTTCTGAATGTCTCAAGCAACCTAAGTCAGCGTAAAGCTTTCGAATCTCCAGCGGTTCGCAACCTAGTCCCTCTAAAAGCTATGAAACACTAGTTGTTCGCTCCTAACAGTTGTTGACGAAGATTACAGCTTCCCTTGGTATTTTATTTTTTTTAGTTGAATCTTTCTGTCCAGGGTCCCAAATTCTCGCGGCGCATTCGAGGTTTTGCCTAACCAGAGCAATATCATCTACATCTACATCTACGATGTACCGTGCAAGCCACCACTAGGGTGTGTGACACGGAGTGATTCCACACCAGGCATGCAGCACTCGTCCCAGAACAAATCCGAACCTCGCACGCTCCCCCTGGCTCTAGGCGCAGGCCAAAGGTAGTCATGAGAACAGAGAGGGATTTCATTCACCTCTCTTTCACTTATTCATCCGAGAACTTTCATACTTTACGCATGGTAAATCCTAGTTTCTTCAAGGCTGTGCCACATATGTTTTATATATGTGATAACAACGATATTTCCAGATATTTTATTTCGTCTGACGATTTAATATATACTCTACCTACAGTGTAGACATAGCAATGGTGTATTGGCTTCCGTAAGAAGTGTTCTACAGTGTATTGACTAAGATTTACTTGAAGACCCCAATCCTGGCACCACGATCTAACTATGTTTAAACCCGATGATTGAAATTCTCAGTCAGCATCGTTACCAACTTCGTAGTAGATTACCGCATCGTCTGCAAATCATCTAAGTTTACTGCTAACTAGAGAACTTAGGCAACTTGTATATTAAAAGAATACCTAAAAGGGTTCCGCTATATCACGCTCACTTGTGAGACGCCAGATATCACTCTAACCACATTAGAGCTATTGTTGTCAATTACAACTTTTTGCTTGCGATCACAATTCCATAGAAAGTCACATTTCCAATTTAATTTTTTTGTCTAACCCGCATTATTGTAATTTCAATATAAGTTTTCTTGCTTTCTTAAAATCAAGGAAGAACACGTCAATTTCATTTTTTGATTGACCTGATTTTAGGATATAATTGAGTATAAGCTATGTTTCGTAAGATCTACCTTTCCGGAAGCCGTACTGACTGCCATGTAAGAGGTTTCGATTATCCAAGAAAGACATTCTTCAGAGGAAACATTGTGAACAGCGATAAAGGACCTATTTCTTACTCTTCACTTTTCTGTATTTTAGATTGAGGTGCTTCTTCCTTTTAAAATTATCTTCTCTCAAATGTTTGACGGTTGACCGTTCTCTCGCCCTCCCCAACTTGCTTCAATGGTCACGGACTTCCCTTCCTTTCATTTCCCCCCCCCCCCCCCAGGCCTTCACTTCACTTCTCCCCCCCCCCTCTTCTCCCTTCCTCTTCCCCACCAATACCTCTCTGCCCTCTCCCATAACCCAACGTCATTGGTTCCCCATCCCTCTCCCCTCCTTTTCTTAATTTTCGTATTTATTCTAGGTTGTCCTCCTCCCAATTCACTTACAACATTACGTTGCAAGTGACTACTCCCTTCAGTTTGCTGAGGAGGGTCACCTTGTGGCCGAAATTCGCGTATACGACGCAAACCTTCGTCTTTACTTGTTTTACTGCCTTTTCTTGACTACGCTCATTTGAGCTAGATTCTCCCAGATGTTGGGCCCATGTAAGTGAGCGATTTCATGAGAGCTTGTGAGTGTTTTTGTGTTCATAACCCAGGCATCCATAGCGGGGTATCATTAGCCCTAGTGAAGGATCCCTATTTGGGTTTAGCGTGTGTGTCTGTGGTTGTCACTGGTGAGGAATTAACATTCCCGTAAACCAACACAGAAGGGCTTTCTGGTCGAGAGGTTGTGGTTGGTCACTGGCGTAGAATTACTTTTTTCCCGAAAACCATCACAATAATCGTTTGTGTAATTTTCACGAGTGGTACCAATTTCTTACGGCCATTGGAGATTTATATAACTTGTCACAAGAAAGTCATAAATTTGCTCTCTATAATGTGTTCAATAATCTTCCATGAAAGCGATGTTAAAGTTATAGACCGGTGATTTCCTAGGTCATGTCCATTTCCTTTATTAAATGTTGGCGTGACGTTGGCTTTTTAAAGTCTTGGGGTACCATGCATTCGGACAATGACATGCTAAATATGATTTCTAGGAATGGTGTGAGTTGTGGCGCTGATTCCTTGAGCACGCGAGCAGGCATTTCCTTTGGACCTGGAGACTTGTACAATTAATTGAACACAGTTGTTTGGTTATTCCATCACGCTCAACAATGATGTCAGCCGTTGGCACATTAACGACAAGAATACCAGAATCATGTTCAGCGTCACCCATAGTGTATAATTTTTCTAAGTAGTAAATTAATATGTTGGCTTTGTCCAAACTATTGTCGGTTTTAAAAATAAAGCCTGAAGTTGAAGATTTACAATGAAGTTCACTCGCGTAAGACCAGGATGACTTGGGGTTTATATCTAGTAATTCACCTCATATTTTATTCTTGAATTTTCGCAGAGTATTACGCATTATTTAACACTAGAATGCCGGAAGGGTCATTTATGAATCCTCTTGATTTTTCAACGTGGCTGTTTACCCCAATTTGTTTTCAAACTTATTTTTGATTTGTGACTTTTATTCCCTTCACTCAATGAGTATTCCCTCAAAACATTTTTCATGTAGCCCCCATACTTTCTAAGAAATTTGTACTTTTACCTTCAATGATGGAGGGGTCATTTTTGACCCCTTCTGCTTTTTCTACTTGTCAACATCATCCGTTAAATATGAAAAGGCATAAAAATACTACATACTAAACTCAAAAAGTACCAGCACTTGCTGAGCAATACAATAAAAAAACAGTAGGTGTTAAAAATGACCCCTTAGGCATCCAAGGGTGTGCGCACTGCGCAACCTTCAGACATTCTAGTGTTAATTTGTTTTTTTTTCTCTGAACAACGTAAATTTCTCTCACCTTGAGTTCCGTCACTTTTTCACCTAACTTTATAGTTTTTAAATAAATTGTGCAATTGCCTCTGTATCCTGGGCTCCCATCTTACTTCGTGATTATAACAGCGAGGTTATTTACTTTCACATTTGAGTTTGTGTGGAACCTATTCATCGATTCCTTTGCGTAGAATTTCCAAAAAATATCTCGGCGATGCTTCGGTGCTTTTGTGTTTTATAGTTACTACTAATTCTGTGAATGAAAATTCTAGTGTCTCTCCAAATTTAATGAAATCACTTTTTTCGAATAAGTAGACGTTTTGGTTTTACTATGGAGCCTAGTGTATTTTTAATAATTTGTTTCTTCTCATGGGTTCATTTACTGCTTGATTCAGAGAGTGGTTTTAAAATGAATTGAGTAAGGCCTCACTTGTATCACGCTTCCTTGAACTTGCCCCTAAACTATAGGTTTCCCTATTTATTGACGGAAGGTTGAAATCTCCATCGATAATTATTACGCTTTTATTATCTCTCGAGGTAAATTTGAGTATTTGAGTTTCCAAATTGGTACACAATTTCATATTTGGATTCGGAGAGTCTGTAAAATGAAGAAATATGTATACTCCTTTTGTTTTGTTGCTCAATTGGTTCACGGTCATCACACGCTCTTTATTAAATTGGCGTCTAATGCGTGTGCAGTGCTATTCTATTGTGATTTAACTGCTATGCCCCAGCGCCAGTGCTATCCGGTCGATCACGTCTATAAATTTTATACCGTGGTGGAAAAACTTCGCTATCGCTTACAAGATCACTGCAATCCAGCTCTCTGTTCCAAATAATATGTTTGCGTATTTAAATGTGTTCTCAACTTCCGCACGTTTGTTTTTTACGCAACAACAATTTACTACTGCTAAGATTTTTTGTTTACTACTGCTTGATGCGAATCGATTCGTTCTTTCCGTGTTTCTGTGTGTTATTGGTTTGATCTTCTTTAAGGGTGCTAAGAAACGATATTTTCTTTGAAGTTACGCCGTTTTATTGAGTGAGCGTTTTGTAATTATTATCGATTGGTAAACTTTTTTTTTTTTCAGTTGGGCTTCCCCGAATTTTTCTTTGCAGTGGCGATCTACACTACTCACATTATCTCGGAGGCTGTATTCAGATATATGCCTTCAAAAGTTAATCCATTTAGATGACCTCAAGTAAGTAAGTGTTAGGGCGCACTTAAACACATCCGTTCACCACGACAGCTAAGCCTAAACTTCATTTTAATATCTATGCAGGTATGGGTATCCCATGTAACTCAACTTCGGAGTTTTTAACAAGATTTTTAAAAGTTTTCTTCTACCACGAAAAACTTGTCACTAAAATTTGTGCATGATATGTAGATATTTATTCGCATTCAATATTTTTAAATTTTGAATCTCCCACCATGCGGTCGAACGCTACCTGCCGTGAGTTCGCAGAGGTGGGTCAATATCCTCTCCGCAGAGTCAAGGCTGTGGCGGGAGGAGGGTAATACACCACCATTTTCAAGCCCGTTCTAGCAAGTTGTAGCTGGTTATGCTATAATGACACGAGCAGAATAGTTTTCTATTCGCTTGTAACTGCGGTGTGCAAAAAAAACGATATCACTCTGTTTCGCGAGTGACTTGAATGAGCGTAAAGATAAAAGAAGCCGCCGGGAGGAGTCACCCCAAAGAATGCTCTACGGAAGCAGCTGTAACTCATAGCCCGCAACTGCAGTGCGATCACGAGGGCCCTGCTTCAATCACGCCTACAAGTTTTACGTCATCTACTCAACTGATTGCATTCCACTCCACATAGTAGTGTACCATTAGCGTCTGTATGTGCCGTATTGGCTGGTGAATTGATGATGTTTTGGGCAAAAACACGCATTCCAACCCGATGAAATCAATTGGTTGTGAAGCAAATTAAGGCCCTGTAACTCGAGTGGCGCTCTATAAAGAAAACAGCCAAGTGACGTTTCAAGACTGAACTATAACAGGGATAAGGCCTCTAAAGATTTCGTTGCTGATCTATTTGAAATTGCTCCAGAAAATGCAAATGATCTTATTTAAAATGTGAAGGACCAAGAGTTTCTAAAAAGCAAAGAAAGAAAGAGAGAGTAGGTTGAATACTATTGAAAGACAGCACATCTAATACTAAATAAAAGCGCTCAGCAACAAATAAAATGATTGTTGAAAAACGCCGTCAAAAATTATTTATAAAGAAAGGTACGTTTTCCAATAGGGTATCACAGAAAAGTGGTAAAACGAAAGTAAAAAATCGACTAGAATCACAGCATAGAAACGAAATGGAATGCATGCAATTTCTTATATCTTTGATATTACCTCTTTTTTTATTTTTTTTCCGAATTCTTACATTCGTTCTATCGCTTCTCCGGAAAACCCTATTCACAATTGCAAAATTTTGTACTGAGTACCGCACTATGTCTTAAGATGATTATTTTATAAGCATCACCATCAACATCCACAGCAGAAGAGACAAGTACCAGTGACCCCTGTGGCACCAAGTCATCGGATTGCCCCACCCCTACTCCAGGTCAATGTTGAGAAATTCAGACTGATCATTCTGTTCCACAGAAGAAGAGGGGCAGCAAGAATGTTGCGTGTCAGGATATAGCAGCCACCACTAAATCCAGCGTGAGGTCTGGCACCAAGGTCGTTTTTCAAACTGCAAAAGGACTTGATATATGCTGCTTCGTTAAGCCAGAGAGTGTGAGTATAAAAATTATACTTGGTGTTTCTTGTTTATCACACCCCCCTCTCCCTCGTTGACACCTAAGAGCTGGACGAACTTTGGCCCTCCTCCCCCTTTACTCCCCATCGGTCAGTGTTCCCTTGACACCTACACTTTCCTCCCATCTTCCCCCTCTCTCCCCCGCCCTGCTGGACCCTTGGCCATCGTGGCTACTATCACCACCTTCTTCCCCCTTCCCATCTCTTCCCTTGTCACCCGTTCCTTGGAGAGCATACTCCGACGACTTGAACATTTGTGCACAACCTACTCATCCCCCTCTCGTTGTATGTTCTAGAAGCTTCCATCGTTCGGGAAGGAAGACAAAGAACTTTTTTCAAAACTCCTAATGACGCCCACTCCGAATTGGCTCATGTTAAACTGACCCTGCCAACACTCTCGGTGTAACACATGAGTACGTTAGCCTTAGTAAACTGCTTATAATAATAGTTTGCTTAAAATAGTAGTTTTTTGTTGATTGTCGTTGAAAACTTCCAAATAAATATCTGGCCTGGAGCCTTATTCAGTAAGGACTCGACAAGGACAAACCTCGGAAAATCCGTGGATTTGACGTCACAGCCCCCGACAAATCTCAACTATTGAATGGCCCTATTTGAAATTTTAAGGGCTGTGACGTCAAAATTTCGTCACTTCCGAGGCTCGGAAATCCCGAGAACATACAGAATAGCCCCCCTGAATGGTGACTGAACTTAACGTTGTGTCAGAAGTGCGATCACTGAAAAGTGCAAAGGGTTGTATTAGATGGTGCTATCTCTAATGAAGTATCAATTCCAATTTACAATCAAATCCAATGCTTTTTCTTTTGCTCGCCTGACCTTTTGGGGGGGGGGGGGGGAGGAATTTCCCCTTTTTCCCCGCCCGTGGATCCGCCACTGGTTTATTGACCCTCAATGGTTTTATTGATTCATACGTACAGATTATAGTTGAAATCCTTCTCATTTTTTATTTTCCTCACCTTAATTTTTCACTAACTTTTTAACACGAGAATGCCGGATAGCGGTCAATTGACCGTTTAGGTATTTTATTCTCCGATAACTCGAAAAATGATTTTTGTATGAGAATGATATTACCTGACTTTGTATGTGTTAGGGTCTAAAAATATCCTATAAAATATCACGAAAAAAATTATTTTAATTGCCGAGTAACAGGCGAGTCCACCTAAAAAGTCGGTGAGCGGTCAATTGACTGCTATTGCGTATTTAGCCTTTCTGTATAAGTTAGTGATATTTTGGATTTTTTCGGCCTGTATCGTCAGTTAAATAGTACTTAACTGTCATGTTGACCTAATCCCCACTCATTTATTTTTTTTAATTCGGTTACTATCGCACTCCTTTTCAATCTCATAATTTTAAGGGGTCAAGACTATGATTTCTCCTAGATTACTTTACGCTTGTATGGAGTATCGCTGTGCTTGAAAACTATGATTGAGCGTCTGGTGTGTCGTCTTAGCATATTTTCAAATACCTGAATGAGTTCTCCCCACTCCACTGCTCACTGGAAACGCTGGCGAAGAACCGTGGAATAATGTTTCAGTACCTGGAAGGGCAAAAATTGGTGGTAAGGAAACAGCCAAAGATAATACTGTTTGGACTCCTATTGCGCCTGGCGATCACGCTGGTAGGCGTGGTGCAATGAATATACTCAACGAATCATGGGGACCCGCCGGCTACGCTAACCACCACTTAGAGAAAGATTTTTACAGAAGGGCCTAGAAACCTTTTTTGGCTAAATCAATGCTAAGACTTATTCAACTTGAAAGAAAAGAAGGCTCGTAAAGTGTTGCGCGATAAGTTGTGATCACTATCGCTGTAAGAGCTGGCCGCAGACCCGGCTTAAGGCCTGGGTGACACTGGAGACTGCGCGGGGCTCCGCAAAGAATGGGGCGCCGTGATTGTGAAAACATATTTTTTTACAACGTTTAACTGGTGAGTAGGTTTGATATACGGGGGGTGGGCGGAATACTCTCTCGCCTGGGTTAAATTTTTGTCTTAAGCCGGGCCTGGCTAGACGCGTTCCTTTCTATCTTGTATGCACGTGGGATTTGTGTTCCTCAATCAACCCATGTAAGTGGTCTGTGGCACAAGCAATGGGGCCAACCATATTTTTTGGTTGACAATGAGTGGAGATCAGTTAAATGAAATCTTGAGATTTTTACGTTTTGAATACAAAGAGAGTCGTGCTCACCGTAAACCAACCGATAAGTTTTTCTTGGTTTCAGAAGTTTGGAAAAAGTTTGTTGCCAATTGTTTAGCATGCTACAAACGTGGCGAAAGTATTACCGTCGATGAGCAGCTGTATCCAACGAAATGCAGGTGCTCCTTTTTAGAATATATGGTAATTAAACCGGACAAGTTCGGTATTGAGTATTGGATGGCTACCGACGCAAAAATCATATGCTATTGCCTACCTAGGCAAGAATGAGGGAAGGCCTAGCACAGAAAGCGTTGGCGAAAATATTGTCAAACGTCTTGTAGAGCCTAACCTAATGAAGGGTAGAAACGTGACATCTGACAATTTTTGTACCTTCTCTAATCTTGCGAAATAACTCAGAAAGAGCAAAACTACCCTAAAAAGGTACGCTTAATCGAAACATGAGAGAAGTACTGCCTTGTTTGAAATATCCTAAAGATGCTCGCTTTATCACTGTTATCTAAAAGCACGAAGTTATCACCCGGACAGGTTATCAAGCGAAATCGAAAAAAATGCCCTTATATTTAGAAGTATGCACCCCGGTATACAAATATACACAGAGACCGAAAAAAGACAGTACTTTATTACAATAAGAATAAATGTGGAGTTGACACTGTTGACCAAATGGCTCGTGAATACAGTGTGCGGGCTGGCACACGGCGATGGCCTGTACATGTTTTCTATAACATTGTAGGTATAGCTACAATCAATGCTCAATTCCTTTTAAAAATTAATCTTTAACTCAAATATCTCACGTAAATCGTTCATTTTGAAAGTTGTGCAAGAAATCTCAAAACAATACGTGGACAGTAGGATTACGTCGCACGTCGCAGAAGTCGTTCCTTCTGTCGTAGTTGGTCGCAAACAATACCAAATGGGACTCTGTAAACAATATAAAATAATGACGTCATGTCAAAAATTCCAAAAACGTATGTGCAGTAAACGTCAAGGTGAAATAATGTTTGCATGAAATGTGAGGAAACCGAAGAGTAAAAGATTTTACAAAAAAAAACAGATATTGCGCCTTTTTTGGTAAAACATAATGATTTATTATTTGTGTCATTTTAGCACTTCAGTTATGTCATTATGCTGTCAAACATACGTCCTTATTATGTCGTTTAGGTCTGGTTTTTGTTAAAAAAATATTTTAGCAAACCGCAATAAGCAAGTTATCGCAAGTAAGGAGATGGAGAAGAAAATGCTTTTTTTTCTGTACACGATTCCTTTTTGTTTTCTCTCTGAAGTACGTTTTCGTAAGAGATTTCTTTTTAATTATTTTATCGGAGTGATAAACAACATATTATATTTAATATAAGTCGATAGCGTTGTAATTACCGTAAAAGGCCATTTTTGCACTTACCCGCACATTTGGCTTGTTCTCCAGAACAACCAATTTTTCACAATAAAGTGTTTTGTCAGCAGATTATTCTTTCTTCATACAATATGTTTTTTCTTATAACACACTGTATTTTAAACTGTTTCATGTCATTGTGCTTAGTAAACCAGTTCCATGTACCTTTACTGTAATTAAGTTTTTTTAAAGATTGATACTGAGGGGTTTTTACTTACCTACGTCTTTTACTTCCGTGAAAAACGGAAAACTCGTCATAAGCAACCCCGTACTCACTTTGGAAAACAATCAAGGGTCAAACTGAAGAGTGAAAAACACTCCTAATATTGAAAAATATTAATATGCGACATCAAAAAGCATATAGATCAAGACAAGCCCCTCATTCACGCCAAACGGTCAATTGACCGCTCGCCGGAATTTTCAGTAGGCAACCAATTCCCGACCTTTTAGTGCTAAGTTATTTTTTGCAATGAAAATACAAACACACACTGGGCTTTTTGACCTCAGTACATGCGTATGGAATCCCGCCGGAGATGCAAGTCACAATTTATTTTTATTTTAACTCATAGCACTTCCCACTTTAAAACGATTCCCATGGGAATCATTTTAAAGCTTCCCATATTTGAACGACATTGATCAACTTAAAACACACATTTTCCTAGGATTATCAGCACATAAGTTAACTCCTATAATTAATTATGCCAATCATTCATTTGCCTCCAGGTTTTTCAGGTGAAGGCGAAGAGTTCTCACCTTTCTCATTCACTTTTCTACGTCTTAATTTTTATGCTTGGCCGGCTAAAACAGAGCGCACTCCTCCGACCCGTCCCAAGCATCCGGCCTCTCATAAAACCAACCCCGATCACTATCAAGTATCTGCCCCTCCCACTGCGAGGCCTCCTGAAACACCGCAGGGCCCCAGATAACTTGAAAATTCCAGGTCGTGAGGCGTCAAACTCTCTTTGCCCGGCCCCATTGGAATAAGGAGAGTCCGCACGCAGTGGCTTTTCTGCCGATGTTCTAGCTCCCGTGCCTTCGCTTATGCTAGCACGCAACGCTTTTCATAGTCTAAATCCCTCCAGGAACTTAAGGAGGGGCAATATCTAATGAGATTTTCAAGCAGAAAGACGAATGGGTCAATTAAAAGCATGAATCGTAGCACTCTTCGTCCACTTTTTTTACATCACGTTTAAAATACTACCTGAAATGGAGGCCAGTAGTATCCGGAGAAATGGTACATTAAATAATGGTATCCATAGAACTGGAGAAAGCATCCCTCATTCTATGAATAAATAAAGATTATATTACGTTTCGTAAATTTTATTATTTTTTAGAAGTATTCCATGCACAAATTAGTGAGAAGATTCTCTATTTTCAATTCTCATGGCCGAAAGAGAAATGCAAGTGCATCCGGGTGTCTGCAAAAAGTATAATTTGCGGCTACATGGTCACATATGATCAAAAACATGGGGACAACTTCATCGTGCGATTGTGAACGGAGGTTGACAATTCACTGTACGGAGAAAGTTGCAATCTGGGTAAAAATAACTTGCCTCTTTGTGCTTGTGGGAATTAAAGTGGGAGATTTAAACATGTGACCCTCTAAAAGGAGTGATACATACATATTCTCAAAATATTCTAGGTTTTCCATTACAGTAGGATGGGATACATGCAGGAAAAGAGGAATACTCCATCCAAAAATTTGATACGGTCAGAGTAACATTGCCTCAGATTTATCGTATAAGTGATCAACATTATCAATTAAACAAATAATATATTTTATTTTGTTGGGTGTGATATCAAAGAAGCAGCTGATATCCACTATAATAACAAATTTTTTTAGTTTATAAATATTTGCGACTGGATTCACATTGGCATTCAAGGGATCTTCAAGCCTCCTTATGGTTCCCCATATTCACTAATACTGATTATGACAACATTTTTTCCTGAATTTTGCCAAAAAAAGAGCGATCTAATACAAAGTTTTCAGAATACAAATGGTAAGTCAACTTGTATACATTACCATTTAAAAGGATTTCACCAAAAACAGGTCTAATATATTTGATAACGGATGTATGTGTAGTTAAAGTCGACAATCTGCAATTCTGGGTGTGGGCAATTCTAAATACTCAAATTCCTTTATTTTTCAAATGAATTTTGTTAGCAGAGCACTTACATTGACACATGATCGACTGAAAATGATGGTACATGGTTGAAAATTTTTAATAACACTCATTCTCTGTGTATAAATAGGCGTCGCAGAAGGAGGCCAACCGATTGTTTCACACTGCAATTGATCCCACCCAAGGTCCCAAGATCCCAAGGTCCCTCACCACTCCTACTGTCGCGTTGATTCGTTTATGCAAAATCAATATTTATCCTCGCTAACCAATGTATTACATTGAAATTCAGTTTTAATTCACTGCAAAATGTTGCGGTGTGAGATGATTTTTTCTAAATTTGCAGATTGGATTGGAATTGGGATGCTGTAAGTATTATCTTGCTAATTTATCTTCCAACTTTTATAAATGCTTTCTTGATATAATTTAAAACAAATTAAAATAATTATAGTGTTTTTATTACGATAATTGGTGAAATCAAATACATATATTGGAAAAATATTTTTGCATAGGGCTTCGTGGGACTCGAATGAAAAATTTACGTTCATAGGGAAATTGAAATTTCTTTGCGGATACCTTTCATTTAGTTTATATCGATAAAGAGGAAAAACTGGATCCAGCAATTTTTCCCCCTGATTGGAAATGTTTAGCATTGGACGAGTATTTTTGACAGGGACTAAGCGTATTTTTTATATAGGTCTGGTAAGATATCGCTGTCGTACTTAATGAAGACAGGATTCTTACGCCTTAGGCTGAATGACGGATAATTCATGTTTCATGAATCATTCATGTACGTGATGAAGAAAATCTGTGCACAGATTTGAAGATGTCTACTCTCGGGCGTTAACAAGACATCGATAATCGCACGTTGTGCTTCAACGCAAATGATTGCCAGTTTTAAAATATAAAAGAATATGATATCCGAATTAAAAGGATCCAAAAACAAGAGCTCCGTACACTGTGCATCTCATGAATAAACACGGTGAAAATTTCTAAAAACTGATTCCTTAATCCACGCTCTGATGATGCCAATAGCCTGAACTGGACATTTAAACGTTTGTAATTACTTATATCGTTGGCTAATGGACTAAATCATTTCCGAGTGCGAAATACAATTATAGCGAAATTGTTTAATGATTGATATGATTTTATTTTGATAGAGAGCTTAATATTAATTGTATAATTTTCTTTAAAAGCTATACGGTGACTGTAAAACTAAACGAATTCATTTCCGGTTAAATATATCTTGAGGCTGCAGCAACAATGTTTTTAGCAAAACCATTGCGTAAAAAAATATTTGACCGCAACCGCATTACGTAATGGGCTACCAAAGCTGAAAGGGGCGAGAATTATCTCCGCCCGGTGGCCGAGAAAAAAGGTCTGGCACCCCGCTGGGCAAGTTGAGGAAACACGTACCTGGGGCCCGATTCTGATCTTCCACCAGTCAATGACTGGTGGAAAGTTCCACCATTTGTTCATTGGACGACTCTTGATCCGTTAAATGAACATCACAAACTTATGCCGATTTCCAACTTACCTCGAAACCGCGAACAAAAAAATGTCTACCTTCTGCACGCTTACTTCCGTCGGAAAGTTGCCACCACGACACTAGCGCTGTTCCACCAAGTGGATGACGAGTGGAAGGGAAGCTTGACTTTCCACCAGTCACTGAACGATGAACGATGTAGTGAACGATTCTCTGGTGGAAGGTGGAACATGTGACGTAGTGTCGGAAAGTCATGACGTTTTGGTGGAAACTAATGACGTTTTGGTGGAAAAGTTGAACATCGGGAAAGCATCAGAATCAGGCCCCTGAGCAATTCCTAGCTGAATGAAAAGCTCTGGGAATGCAGAGAAATTTTAGTGGCATTCGTGAGGAAAGTAGCATTTTCCGAATCCGTCCCTGTCGCGAATGGGTTAACTAACAGAATTTCAGTCTACCTGCCTCATACCAAAGAGGGTCAAATTTGGCATGAAAAAATCAATTTTCTTGACTAGGATTCAATCCCGGATCTTCAAACTGCCCGTCAGGTGTGTAACTGGCTTACACACCTGACCGAAAGTTGGGATATCCGGATTCATGGTGAATTTCACTCTCTCTGGTGTGTTTTCAACCGTGCACGTTACTGCACACCGCATCTTGTGCAACCGCAATGATAAGAAATTAACCAGTCTCAGTTTGTATGGATATATTGCATAGTGACACTATTTACTTTGGAGGCTTTTTTCGTGCCAATGGCAATCTCAATTTGTTTCCAAAATGATAGTAAAGTTTAAAATTCTTCTTGAGAAACAATTTAGGATCGCCACTCACGAAGTTAAGTCACGTCTCTAATATAAACACAAATGATTGCCAAAGAACATTTTACTGTAGTCATGACCCACACTTCTAGATTTGGATATTTAACGCAGTCAAGCGCAAATTATAACACCGGCATTCAGAAATTCACCATGAGCAAAGCAATAAAATGGAACTGAAATGAATTTAGCCATCGGCATAGTGCCAATGAAAGATTTTTCGAAAACTTTTAGAAATCTTCCCGCCTAAGGTCATTGGAATGTACTTCATACATTTGAAGAATAAGTTAAGGAACAATTGGGTGGATTTTCACTCCAAAAGTTATTTATTTTCTCGAGGAATAATCCTAAATCGTGAGTAGAATTCAACCATAATTCATTGAGAAAATGACACGTGAATTGTTTTTACATACTTACGCACAAGGATGAAGATTCAACTCCGATTTGCGAACATTGATCACAAAAACCACTTTTTATTCGACCAGAATTAGAACTTAGGACACACAATTGTCGGTTAGTTGTGCTGGTGAATTACTCCAATACATCGTAGTCACATACTGCAACCGTGCTTGTGAGTACTTACAACGCTCATATATTTTCAATTACGTGATTAAATCTTATAAGAAAAATTGGTTACTCTAAAGTTACTAATACGGGATTGTTGTCACTAAAATGTTGGCTTATCAAGTACCATCACGCCTCTGTTAGCACAGTTATGACTGAAGGTGGGAGAATCTAGGTCACGGAGCCCCCACTAAAAGTTGTCACTTATTAAGATGGCTGATAACATTTCAAATCTGTAGTCCGGTAGGTCCAGATTCAAATGCTAATCTACTCAAATGATGAGTGTTAATTAAAGAGTTGATGACAAAAATTAAAGGTACATCGACAAAATGTAATTCAATTGACCACTACTCATTAAACTAGCACGCTATTATGTTCCACGATAAGCTAACATGTTGCTATGGTTCATTATAAAGATCAATTTTCCATTTATAGCATCCAAAACACCATCTGCTTTCGTCCATCTACTCTCTGATTGAATAAATACAATGAAATAACTCTAAGCGTGTTTTGTGGTAAGGGTTAACGGAACAGTCAATCCGGTTTCACCAGTTTTCCGGGGTTACGACGTGCAGAACCCATTCATCATTGGAAAGGAGGCTCGGATGTTTTTTTCGGAGTCAAGGACAGGGGGCAGTTGAAGGATTGCGGGACTCCAAAAGTGCGCAGGAAGTGCTATAGAACTTTTTTTTTGTTGACATGGGTCAGAGTCATCGAGGAAGGAAGGGAGGAAACAGAATTTAGTAGGAAAACTTGGATAAGGATGCGAAGAGGGATAAAATTGAAATCAAATTTCATTGGGATGATATAATATATCCCCGAGGCACTCTGCCAACTAATGACGTCAAATGGAAGGAGACAACTCAATCGGGCGATTGACGGAATTATCTCTTTGGGCCAGCCTTTTTAGACCCCTGCCCTTTTATAAGTAAAATCTATCGACACAATCGTCCAATAAAATATAATTGGTATCTTTACTATTGGCTTTTATGTGCAAATAGGTTTTCACGTGCTACTATCGTGCTCCGGTGGTAGTGCGTAAATCAAGTATAATGAGTGAGCAATTATATAGTAAAAATTTACTGAATGGTTAGGACTCCTCCTGAAATTTATTTACAATTGGTAAACAAAAAATACAATGGGATATGTATTAAAATTTTATAAATTAGCTTTGTTGAAAACAAAACAAAAAATTTCTCTCAAGGTTTGTGACTTGCATCATAAACCAAACATTATATGGCATAAGAAGTTTATTCATTTAAAGAAAAATTGGTCTAAGTTGCGGTTTCAGAAGTATTTTTCGTGATAAGCCGTATCTTCCTGGAACTGCGTTACACAGTTATACTCAAGAGTAGTTTTATGGGTTTCTCCGGGTTTTACGGTCGTTTCTTTATATTTTAAGTCAACATGTAAAAATGAAGTAATAATTTCAAGGTAATCATATTACAGTCAATGCAAATTCTTCTTTACTAGTTCTTGTATGCAATAGATTTTAGGCATCAGATTTAGAAAATAATGAATAGTAAAAATATTTTTAGCATATTAGGTACGTTTAAATTTACTCATTACAAGTCATTTTTTTGTATCGAAGACGCAATAGCGTTAAGATAATTTAAAGCGTTTATCTTCGCCTTTTAAAAACTAGTAGCCGTCGGTGACCTCAGCTCTCAAGGGAACTGTGACCTGATTTACCGAGTTAAAATGTGGCGTCAGAAAAGGAGGAGATGAGGACCACCTCCACATAACTGATGCCTGGATAACATCTTCGGCTCTTTGGAAAAAGTTGCAGGATCGTGATCACCTGTTTGGCCAACAGGGAATAACGGACGCCACTGCATATATAAACGGTGAAAATCTCTCCTCCACAGAGACTTTTTAACCCGCTCTTCGGCAGGAAGGACCTAGGTAAGTTCTGAAGAGACTGAGAGGTCGAGTGTAGCTGTGCAATATAAGGGAAAGGTATCAAAAGAATCTCAAATAATTTTGGACGCTTTAATAATACATTCTGTGCTTACTCTCATTTGATTTCGCAAGTGAAGGAATTTCTCGTATCAATTTAACATAGAATTTAAAATTTGGAGTGAAAGATAAAGAAGATAAAATTAATTATTTTTGGATGTATTGCTAACAAGTTCTCATTTTCGTTACTTTCATTAGTAGAAGTTCTTTCATAGTAACGCTCAGTTTCTTTTGAAGCTAGAGCAGGCTCTCATATCTCCTTAAAACCCTTATAATTTTACTATTTAAGGGATGAAACAGAATCTTTCGTTGATTTAAATAATAAAGGTGAAATAATTTCTATTTTTGGTGCAAAAATGAGAGATCTTGCATATATTAAACCCGTAATTAATCCATAAACATTTCCAGGGCAGCGGAAAGTTTTATGTATCTTTTATCATTATCTAGACTTTCATTGTATGTTTAATGTTTTCCTTTATAAAGATTGAAGGGCAACGAGAAGGTGACTGAAAATGAAGGGAAGGAAGGATGCCTCACTCCACTTATACAAGCTCATGCTGGTCATCGTTCTGCTGGTTTCCGACGCAGGAGGTCAAAAGTTCTTACTTGGAACTTGCCCTGTCGTGACTCCAGTGGCCAATTTCGCTTCCAGTCTGGTCAGTTTATTCTACTTGCTTCTATTATCTAACTCATCTTTAGAAATTGCAAACGTGCATTATAAAAAAATAACTATTTGCATGTGGAATTCATATTCTTGTATATACCCACAGGACAAAGTGTATGTTGAGATATTCCTTGCCACAAATTATGTGCGCTCGGTAGGGTCAAAGTACTGTGTCGTCGATAGTACGGCGAACGATGCTTATACCTAATTGGCGAATGGTATCGTTGCCAATAATATGACAATATTTAACAATAAAGGACTCAATGAATTTATAAACCCATTTTCTAGGCTTCTCGGGTTTCCATCCTGGTAATTGGGTCCATATCCAACGTTTCGGCAGCGTATTCTGCTACCGTCATCAGGGTGATGAATGACAATGACTGGAAATTGGCTGCAATAGGTCTCGGCAAAATTCCCTTGTCTCGGCATCTCAAAAAAAAAGTCCAATGCACTGTGTAATCTGGTCTTTTCTTTCCACATACTTTCAAGACGACTGATGCTGCGGTAATGTAATAATAATTTTACCGCAGTATCTGTCGTCTTGAAAGCCTGCGGGAAGAAAAGACCAGATTACTCAGTACTTTGACCGTTTTTTTGAGATGCCTAGACAAAGAAATTTTGCCGAGATATATGGTAGACCATTCCCAGTCATCGTCACTCATAGCTCTGATGACGGTATCAGAGTACGCTGCCGAAACGTCGGCTATGAACCGAATTACCCGGATGGAAAACCGAGAATCCTCAATGCACTCTATTCACCGGGAAAGCCGGAAATCTCTTGTCACGCATTTTCTAAGTTAATATGGATTATATTTTAGCATGTGGATTATAAACTTGAGTTCAAAATTAAATTAGCTGACAACACTCACCACTCAAATACAAGCAATAAATTTTTGTACATGGGCGTTCGGGGCGTTTAAAGACATTCTTAAGTTAAGTACGCTTTGCATTAACAGATTTTAAATTTTATATTGTATAAACTCGGATCTAACATGCTAGTAATGGCAGAGCTCGGTAAATGACATACCCCATGGGATCTATTAATTTGCTGAATTCATTGATACCCGAGGGTGTGTACCGTTGAGCACAATGCTATGCTGGGGGTCTCACCTTGCAATAGTGGTTGTCAAACACAGATGTGCACATTGCAGCCAAGAGGTTATAATAAACTATTACCTCCTTTATCAAAGTAATTACCTATGTGGATAGGGGACTCATTAAATATGCACCAAAAGTGTCAAAGACTTAAAGGGAGAAACTCGTTGAGTAAACTTTTAGGAACTTAAGAATTGTTTTGGTCTTCTAGCAGAAAGATAAATGGTGGGCGTCACGTTCTACACTAAGGACACCAGCGCTTCAAACTATTATGAAATCTTTATTTTAATTCTCAGTTATTTGATATTTCTCAGTTGCCGCAATTTTATTAGTTTATAGAATGTCAAACTTTATAAGATAATGCGATTAGAACCGTTGAAACCTTTTCCAATATAATGGCAGGATTTTTAATATGGTAAATGGCTTGTAGAAAATCCTTATTCCAGGGATCCAAGTTTGATTATTCCACTAATTCAAAAAATGCCGAGGAAAGTCGCACGCTTTGTTAAAAATTTCACTCTTGAACAGAAAGTGGGAGCCGATGTAGAATTGAGGGTGCAAAGCCACGTATAGCCACGGTTCCAAATTCCCGATCAGTCATCGAAATTAATTATCGTTGGGCTCGGCTCAAATTCGGAGGGGTGATCCTGCTACTTGCCCAAGTGCTGATGCCCCTGTCTGCAAGTGGCGAACAGTGCGAAATAACCTTGGCCGTAGAAACGTATTACACTAAAATGCCACTACCTCTTGCAAATCCTGATTCGATGACCAATGTCAATGGACAATATGCAAACCTCGTTCATGTCTAACTATTATCAAAGAAAACACGCGCAGGAAGTTAGCCCCCAAAAAATTCCACCCCAAGTTCAAATTCAGAGTGCTGCCAACATAATTCAGTACTTTTCAATTTTCGCTCTTAAATTACACCATTTCACTTCTAAACCGTCAAATAACACGCCACGCCCTTAAATAACACGCATACGCTAAATAATTACCATAAATATAGTACTCTTTACAAAAATTGCACACATTCCCAGAACGCACAGCACGAGTCATACGCGAAGCAAGCGCTGACATACCTGCTTATTACGGAGTTATCCGTAAATAGATCCAATTGAAATTTATTGTACGTACTACTGGTGATGTACCCTTCAAGACAAATTAAAATAAATTTATTCATATTCCAAACTTTGTGGCCCAGGGCCGGCTAACCACGTAATCCCCCAGCCTCACACGAGGCAAGCGTCCATACATCGGCTTAATACGGAGTTATCCGTCCAGAGATCATATTTAAATTCATAGTTCTTAGTGGCAGTAATGTATTCTTCAAGATGAATTAAACAAATGTTATTCATATTCCCAAGTTTGACAACCAGGGCCGACTAATCACGTCACCGCCAAGCGCGAATCACACGCAAAGCAAGCACCCATATATCGGCTTATAACGGAGTTATCCGTCTAGAGATCCTATTTAAATTCATAGTACATACTACCAGTAATGTACTCGTTAAGATGAATTAAACAAAATTTATTCATATTCCCAAGTTTGAAAACCAGGGCCGGCTAACCACGTCACCACCCAGCGCGAGTCACACACCCATATATCGGCTTATTACGGAGTTATCCGTCCAGAGATCTTATTTAAATTCATAGTACTTACTGGCCGTAAAGTAATCTTCAAGAAAAATTAAACAAAATATTTTCATATTCCCAAGTTTGAAAACCAGGGCCGGCTAACCACGTCACCGCCCAGCGCGAATAATACGCGAAGCAAGCGCTGACCTTCCGGCTTATTACGGAGTTATCCGTCCAGATACCCTATTTATAGTCATACTACGTACTAATAGTAATTAACTCTTCAAGATGAATTAAACAAAAGTTATTCATATTCCCAAGTTTGACAACCAGGGCCGGCTAACCAAGTCACCGCCCAGCGCAAATAATACGCGAATCAAGCGCTGACATTCAGGCTTATTACGGAGTTATCCGTCCAGGGATCCTATTTAAAGTCATACTACGTACTAACAGTAATGTACTCTTCAAGAAGAATTAAACAAAAGTTATTCATATTCCCAAGTTTGACAACCAGGGCCGGCACACCACGTCACCGCCCAGCGCGAGTCACACGCAAAGCAAGCACCCATATATCGGCTTATTACGGAGTTATCCGTCCAGAGATATTATTTAAATTCATAGTACTTACTAACAGTAATGTTCCCTTAAGGAAGAATTAAACAAATTATATTCATATTCCAAAGTTTGAATACCAGGGCCGGCTACCCACGTCACCGCCCAGCGCGAGTCACACACCCATATATCGGCTTATTACGGAGTTATCCGTCCAGAGATCTTATTTAAATTCATAGTACTTACTAACAGTAATGTACCCTTAAGGAAGAATTAAACAAATTATATTCATATTCCCATGTTTTACAACCAGGGCCGGCTAACCACGTCACCGCCCCGCGCGAGAAATACGCGAAGTGGTGACATATCGGGTAATTACAGAGTTATCCGTCCAGAGATCTTATTACAATTCATGGTACTTACTGGCAGTAATGTATTCTTCAAGAAGAATCAAACCAAATATATTCATATTCCCAAGTTTTACAACCAGGGCCGGCTAACCATGTTCCCGCCCCGCGCGAAAAATACACGAAGCAAGCGCTGACATATCGGGTAATTATGGAGTTATCCGTCCAGAGATCCGATTTAAATTCATAGTACTTACTGGCAGTAATGTATTCTTCAAGAAGAATTAAACAAAATATACTCATATTCCAAAGTTTGACAACCAGGGCCGGCTAACCGGTACGTAATATAATTTGTTTAATTCTTCCTTAAGGGTACATTACTGTTAGTATGTACTATGAATTTAAATAAGATCTCTGGACGGATAACTCCGTAATAAGCCAATATATGGGTGTGGACTCGCGCTGGGCGGTGACGTGGTTAGCCGGCCCTGGTTTTCAAACTTGAGAATATGAATAACTTTCGTTTAAATCATCTTGAAGAGTAAAATCCTGCCAGTATGTACTATGAATTTAAATAGGATCTCTAGACGGATAACTCCGTAATAAGCCGGAATGTCAGCGCTTGCTTCGCGTATTTCTCGCGCCGGGAGGGAACATGGTTAGCCGGCAATGGGCCACAAAGTTGGGAATATGAATAACTTTCGTTAAATTATACCATAAGATTACATTACTGCCAGTAAGTAGTATGAATTTAAATAGAATCTCTGGACGGATAATTCCGTTATAAGCCGATATATGGAGGTATGCCTCGTGCGAGGCTGGTAGGTTACGTGGTTAGCCGGCCCTGGGCCACAAATTTGGGAATATGAATACATTATGATTAATTCATCTTGAAAAGTACATTATTTCCAGTGAGTACAATGAATTTAAATAAGATCTCTGGACGGATAACTCCGTAATTACCCGATATGTCAGTGCTTGCTTCGCGTATTTCTCGCGCGGGGCGGGAACATGGTTAATCGGCCCTGGGTGTCAAACTTGGGAATATGAATACTTTTCGTTTAATTCATCTTAAAAAGTAAAATCCTGCCAGTATGTACTATGAATTTAAATAGGATCTCTAGACGGATAACTCCGTAATAAGCCGGAATGTCAGCGCTTGCTTCGCGTATTTCTCGCGGCGGGAGGGAACATGGTTAGCCGGCCCTGGGCCACAAAGTTGGGAATATGAATACATTTTGTTTAATTCATATTGAAGAGTAGATTACTGCCAGTAAGTACAAAGAATTTAAATAAAATCTCTGGACGGATAACTTAATAATTACCCGATATGTCAGTGCTTGCTTCGCGTATTTCTCGCGCGGGGCGGGAACATGGTTAGCCGGCCCTGGGTGTCAAACTTGGGAATATGAATAACTTTCGTTTAATGATACCATAAGAGTACATTTCTGCCAGTAAGTACTATGAATTTAAATAGGATCTCTAGACGGATAATTCCGTAATAAGCCGATATATGGAGGTATGCCTCGTGCAAGGCTGGTAGGTTACGTGGTTAGCCGGCCCTGGGCCACAAAGTTGGGAATATGAATACATTTTGTTTAATTCATCTTGAAGAGTACATTACTGTTAGTACGTAGTATGACAATAAATAGGATCTTTGTACGGATAACATCGTAATAAGCAAGTATGTCAGCGCTTGCTTCGCGCATTTCTTACGCGGGGCGGGAACACTTGGAAATATGAATAACTTTTGTTTATCCTATCTTTAAAAATACATTACTGCCAGTAAGTACTTTGAATTAAAATAGGATCTCTGGACGGATAACTCCGTAATAAGCAATTATGTCAGCGCTTGCTTCGCGTATTTCTCGCGCGGGGCGGAAACATGGTTATCCGGCCCTGGTTGTCAAACTTGGGAATATGAATAACTTTCGTATATTGATACCATAAGAGTACAATTCTGCCAGTAAGTACTATGAATTTAAATAGGATCTCTAGACGGATAACTCCGTAATAAGCCGGTATGTCACCGCTTGCGTCAAGTATTTCTCGCGCGGGGCGGGAACATGGTTAGCCGTTCCTGATTGTCAAAGTTGGGAATATGAATATACTTAGTTAATTTCATCTTGAAGAGTACATTACCGCCAGTAAGTACTATGAATTTAAATAAGATCTCTGGACGGATAACTCCGTAATAATCCGATGTATGGGCGCTTGTTTCGTGTGAGGCTGGGGGGGTTACGTGGTTAGCCGGCTCTGGGCCACGAAGTTGGGAATATGAATATACTTTCTTTAATTCAACTTGAAGAGTAAATTACTGCCAGCACGTATATTAAATTGAAATAGGATCTCTGGACGGATAACGCCGTAATACGCCGATATATGGGCGCTTGCCTCCTGTGACGCTGGGAGGGTTATGGGGTTAGTCGGCCCTGTGTGTGAAACCTGTTCATATGAATAACTTATCTTTAATCCATTAAGTGCAGTACTCTCCTGTAACCATCTATTATTATTTTCTCTACCATTCATGGACCTTTACACTCACCACTTGTGCGCTTTCCTTGCGCCATACGTTGTTTCAACATCTCACTGGGGAACGATGTTGGCAGCACTGCCGTTTTCGACTTTGGGGTGCGGAGCGCCTGGGCATTATGTAGCACCAAGAAAAAACTTCGTAACTTCAACGGATTTCTTTTCCGACTTCCTTCGACCATCAGTCCCTTCCACCCCTCCACTCTCCTTCACTCATCCATCTTTACACTTCGCCTAACCCTCGTTAACATCCCCCCAGAATTTCTCCCTTTTCCCACTTCTCTTAACTACCTATCTCACCCCTCTCCCTCATAATAACACCATTTTAGCCGAAATTCTGATTCCTCTGATGATGCCGACTATACGACTAAAAAGGGTCGGAAATAAATAAAAACGCTCAGTGAAAATGTTTTTTCATGGTCTTACATCCAACTTTTCCGTCACGGTAAGATAACTTTTCTTCACGCTACGACTAAGCTTTTCAGTGAAGGAGCTTTATTCAATTATTACAAAATTTCATTTCCAGATTATCCATCTATATTTTTAACTGTGCTACTAAAGATAATTTATCTTCTAGAAGCAATATGTACCAGTGATTTTGCGGATTATTTTGTATTTTGATAACGAAATATGCAAATAAAAAGCTAATTCGCCACCGTTTAGAGATCCATTTGCAATATTGCTCAACGATGGCCGCTGATGCCCCCGTCAAATTTGTCTCTTGAACGACGGGAGCTAAATAAAACTGAATACTATCGTCCGTTTACGTCACAGCAGGTAGCGTTGATAGTAATCCCGCGCTAAAGTCAATGCGGTTGACACTGAAAACAACGGCGGGATAATCTCGACAGTAGCTGATTATTTATACCCATTAACGCACCGTGGGTAATACATGGAAACATGTATTACCCACGGTTACCTCTCCTACAAAACCACATCTACATTTTTCATCTTGAATTTAGTTTTTTACGACCTACCAACAACCCTAGTTGTCGAATCTGTGTGTTTCACGGGAAGAAACTTTAGATCTGAACATCTCTGTACGCGCGAAGTTCGGCGAGCGAGGCGTAGATTATCATGCTACCTGATTGGTTTACGTCGAGATCGCGATCCCTGCGCTTGTGTGGTATATGCTGTGTAGATCAAGGTGTGGCTCTCCATATGTAAGATGCAACGTTAAACTGTGGTTCTTCCGTTGGTGTCTTCCGTTCTGAGTAGGCTAATGCCATCGGCGGGTTTTTCTCCACCCTTTCTCCATTCCCAAGTGAGCAATCCTTTCCTAACCAGACCCCGACTTTACTTAATGCCACAAAAGGCCTCTTTTGTGGGTCACCTCATCATTTAACCAATCATTCTATGATATATCTTTCCCCAGAACTATTTGGATCGTAAATTCAAAACTACTCGCGTGAGACATAGGTTAGAGGTGAGCCTTACCTTACTTGGGTTCTGCAGCGGTTCATCCCTCTAGGGCTGTTTAATATGTAAACAGTTCTTATTCGCAATAAAATGTGACTGTATAGATTTCTCAAGTAATTCCCATGAGAAATGTATTGAAAACGATTGGAAAAAGTTGCTGCTTAACTCATAAACTTGCACTCCAATGTTATTATTTAAATGGAGGATGGTATAACGTGATGCCATTCTGTAAGTAAGCGCGGTATGTTTCACTCCAATTTACTGGGACATTTTGAAGCGCGAGAAGTATTGCCTTATTTAAGTTAAATACACTTAACTAATTCCTGTTAATATAAATAAGCAGCTATCAATTTAAGTATACACATAAAGTATTATTCCTTCAGAACTAGATTTTGTAGTTGTACGACGTCATCAGGTGACAATGATATTCTATATATAGTTAGTATATTTATGAGACGACAAGTCAAACGACAAAAAGAAGGTTACATAAATCACTCACATTTTAATGACTTTTGTTAAAAATATTTTTTTTTAATTTTATCAAAGTTGGTGGTCTCCGGCGTAAATTTGTGGACTTTGCTTAACATTTTGAATAAAAAGGTAAAGCTTTGTTAATGCCACACAAATTAATAGAGTACGACCATGGTTTAGACTTTACGTCATCTTCAAGCCACCTGAAGATGCCGTAAATTAGAAACCATGGCCGTACTCTACTAAATTGATGAGGTAATATCAAAGTTTGACCTTATAGTTTACATATTAAAACAATTCAGGTCCACATTCTCTTTCAATTCAGTTCCTTTTTTCCCATTAGTTTTTAAAGCAAAATAGCACCAGTGTAAGCGGAATATTTCCATGAGAATGTTAAGATACTTCCTCAACAGTTTAGCTTTCCTCAACTAAATTTCATTCTCTGATACCGGCTACACAATAAGTGACCCTAGGGTTTGCTCTAACCAGAAGAATTGCCTTCGGCATGAAAGAAGCATGCAAATAATTTGAAAGCAAGATTTAATGTATTCAGAATAATGTTTTGTGCCATTCAATAGCATTGGAGTAAAAAGGACATTTGTCTAATTCCCATATAGCCGGGTATAATATTTTTATATTTCTAAGCTATATGGAAATATATTCTGGTGTTTAGCTGATCTATTTCGAAGGATATTTCCTCTCTTAATTTCAGAACCCTCCGGTTGCCGAACAAATATCTAGGTACTGTTTCCGTGAAACACGGTGAACATAATTTCTTCACGGGTTTCCCACCAAGTGAGATTTTCAGTCAAAGCCGACGTATCAATGGCTAACTCAGCCATCGTCCTCAGGGCGTTGAGTTTGAGTGACTCAACGCCCTGAGGACGATTGCAGAGTTAGCCATTGAAACGTCGGCTTTGGCCGAGATGTTCAATCTCACCTGGTGGGGAACCCGTGGAGAAATTATTCATATCGTGCGACAGTAAAGTACCAAGTCTTATACAGTGAATATAAGTCTGACTATAGATGAAAAAAGTCACAGCACATATTAAAAGGATCTTTACATATTGGCACGCATTATTCTAGGTAAACGCATCCCGCTCAATTATTAAAAAGGCTTGCGTTAATGTCATGGCTTATTATAAAATCTACTTGTGCGTGACCCAGCAAATGAGAACCAATTTGAGGCTTACCATAGGCAGCTTGGTACCTAGGAGGGATCGAGGTTTGATGGTTTGGAGCCAAGTTGAAGGCATAAACCAGAGACTCCGTGAAGTCTGTGGGAGCGAGGGAGCGGAGTTTTTGGACCTCAGGCCGGTGCTGGATTCGTGTCGGGTGCCTATAAATCGCTCGGGTGTCCACTATACATATGAGGTATCGCAGGAGGTAGCTCGCAGGATACTTGAGCACACTCGTCGAGTTTAACATAGACGGTAGGCTACAGGGCAGGTCAATTAGTGGGGTCAATAATTATGCGTCGCCAGTTTGTAATTTAGCAAAGAGTACTCCAATTATAGGGCCCAAGAATTGCTTAATTGAAGACAGCAATCTTGAAATGTCCCCAAAACGCAAAAACAATAATCATGAAGCATTAGTCGTTGCAGTAGTTAACTGCCGTAGTTTAAAAAATAAGATTCCAGATTTTCACCACCTTATTCATAGCACAGAGGGTAACGCCATTATTGGCACAGAAAGTTGGCTGACGGACGATATTTCTGATATTGATTTTTTTTCTAAATCATTCAACGTTTACAGAAAAGATAGTCCCAACCGAACCGGAGGCGGAGTATTTATAGCTGTAAAGAAAATCATTGTCAGCCGGGCGGAGAACGTCCCAGATACATGCATAGAATCTGTATGGTGTTCTATTAGGTGCCCTAAATCAAAAACAATATTCGTGTGTGCATACTTAAGGCCACCTAACACCGACATCACCTCATTTTTAGAACTCGAAACACAAATAGAGAACATCACATCCAGGAATACCGAAAGAAATTAAATTATAGGTGGAGATTTCATTATGCCCACTATAGAATGGAGGACCTATAGTTACATATCAGGGGGAAGAGACAAAGATATATGCGAGTCCCTGCTGTACACGTTCTCATAAAATGCCCTCAATCAGATAGCTACGACGCCTAACGGAGGGGACAACATTCTTGACTTATTGACAACAAATATACCGCAACAAGTAATTAAGGTAAACACAGTTAAGGGCATTAGTGACCATAGAGTAGTTACCTTAAAGTTCTCTTTGAATATCATTAAAAGTTTTAAACAAAGAAGAAAATTCTACATTTTAATAAAAGCGGATTTCAATTCGCTCAAGAGTCATCTAAAAAGTTCTCTTCCCGACTTACAGGAATCAAGCGTAAAGTTAGACACGGAGGGTAGTTGGAAAGCTTTCCTTTCGTTCGTACATTCAGGGATCAGAATACATTCCAAGTAAAGTAAAAAAGAGGGCAGCGAACCAAGATAGTACAATGCAGAAGTGAGAAAATTGTTAAGATGTCAGAGAGTATGCCATGCCAAGATGAAAAAACTCCGTAGAGATTTGTTCACTGGTTATCAAACTTTAATAATTGGAAAATACAAATTGTCTAAAGCCACTACAAAGGAAGCATTTTGGAATGCATTCATGGATTTAAAAAAACATTAGTAGAACAGTTACAGGACAACCCAAAGGCATTTCGGTCATACGTAAGGGAAGTTCAAGGCAATAGATCAACAGTCATTACACTACGAAACGAATATGGCGAATTATTAACAAGCAGTTCGGACAAAGCCAACTTATTAAATTCCTACTTTCAAAGTGTGTTCACCAAGTCATCGCAGATTACATCCGTAAAGGTAAATTATCACTGCCAGCAAAAGATGCCGCATATCGATATTTCGACTCACGGAATAGAAAACTTCCTAAAATCTTTCCAAAGTCCAAATAAATCCCCAGGTCCTGAATAAACTCCTGCCCGCGTGTGTAGAGAATTATCTTGTGAAATAGCACCCTACTTGCAGAATATATTCAGTAAATCCATCAACGAACACAAAGTACCCATGGACTGGAAAATTGCAAATGTCACTCAAAAGCGGTGATAAGGAACAGCCATCGAACTACAGACCGATATCTCTCACATCTATCTCTTGCAAAGTCCTTGAACATATCAATGTAAGTTCAATTATGAGACACCTCTATATAGAGAATTTGTTAACAAAAGCGCAAGACGGATTCAGAAAGGGAAGATCTTGCGAAACTCAATTAGCACTTTTTGCCCACGATATTTTAGTCTCTGGTTCCAGTTGATGCAACTTTTCTTGACTTTAAAAAGGCATTTGATAAAGTTTCCCACAGTATGCTTCTCATGAAATTAAAAGCCTACGGTTATGACGACGACGTAATTTCCTGGATTAGAGAATTCTTAAGTAATCGCGTGCAAAGGGTTGTATTAGATCTCTAATGAAGTAAAATCTTATTGTAAAATCACATCCGGGATCAGAGAGATCAGAGTTATCAGAGTTATATAAGGTATCAGAGTTATTTTTTATAGCACAACTGGTGCTAGTTTACAGAAAATAGTTCTAGTCAGGAGAAATAAAATTAATTTTCTCCTTAAATGGTAAAATATGTCTGTAATTCAAATTTAGCTGAATAAGTTGCAATAAGATTCAGATGTTTTTAGAGTAGGTTATTTCCAAGTACTACTTGAATATTGAATGAAAGCACCAGGTTGGTAAAGCGTTTGCATATTACCACATAGTTCCACTTCCCCATTATTTATATTTGCAAATTAACTAATGGAATATGGATAAAATAACATATTTCCCCATAATTAGCCTTTTTAAAGTTAATGTACGTGATTTAGGGTAGCTCTATGAGCAGATAAACCCAATCTCCTCTATTGTCCTAGTTCCAGGGAACAAGCTATTCGGAGTGGGGTGTTTTAGCTAAAGTAACCATGCTTCTTTTTTTAATAAAGCGAGTTTATATCATGCACCATTTAGTTTAATGAAAACTTTGAATTGTGAACTGAATTTCTTTCACAACTTTAATAACAGCCCAGTGTTGGGCAGCAGTAATTACTAACGACTTGTACAAAGCAAAATTAATCCGATTCTACAGCTCTACGAAGCGATCATTAGCTTTCCCAAACGTGGCTATCAAACTCTCTTACGGCACAAACGGATTGCAGAGAAAACCAAATGGATCAGTAATTTTGAGGATACCGGGACTAGCCACGGTAGTTACCTTTACGGAGTCACCCGCAAGTGCACATAAGTGCGATATTCCACAGGAGTCAAGGCGAATGATTTTTCTCCTGTGGAATATCGCACAAATGGATCAGGTTAAAACGCAAGATATAAATCATGGAGCCTAGTCCATAAATATGGTAAAATGTACTATTTAATATTATTATAGTTATATACTTTGAACCATCAGTAACTGGAGCAGTAAGGAACAATAGCAGATGCATAATAGAGGCGAGTAGAACTGTATGGAACTGATTTTATTGCGCACTAAATAACATTTTCACTTCAGGTGCAATAAAAAGAAATACCTACTAAGGTTATTATAAGGTAAAATCAGTTGAGCGCTCAATAGTTACATATTCAGGTAAAACGTGCGCAGAGACTAAAATGAACAATGAGCTACTGAGAGGGTGGACAAAAAGGTATTAGGAACGACATTTTGGGCGGTACGCGGGAATGGAGTAGGAGTAGCAGAGCGGCTGAACGCATATACAACGACATAGATGAAGTGATGGAAATAAGTTTTTGATGAGTTAAGGGACTGGAACATTTGCGTAGAATGAATAATGATAGGGTGGCAAGGCGTGTACTGATTGGTGAACCTGGTATGAGAATAAAAAAACATTGATCAAAGAAATTCTGGCTGGAGGATGTGGAGGTATTGAAATTAATGAATCAAATTTAAGTGGGCAGAAGACAAAGAATGCAAGAGGTGTAATGAGTAAATCCAGAGTCCTCGAACACTTGAGGTACTGTGCTTTACGGCCTTCATATTAGTTCGGAAAGAGGTCGATCCCTGAGAACTAATTTTTCTCCTAAAGGTTAATTTGAGGTTTTTTATTTTGTAATAATCAAATTGCCTTGAAAATATCTTTTAAATGTTACTGTCCATTTCTCTTGCAACAATAATGGTTTTTCATGACGTAATATAATTTTTCATTTCCCCATTTAGCCATCAAAAAATATTTTATGAAATATTTGAAATAAATTATGGATGTTTGGCATGCTTTCAGCAACTCTAAAAAGTATGTGTACCAGGTACATTTTGTACAAATTTGTATAAACAGTTCTCCCAAATCAAATTATATTTGTCATTACAAGGCTCACTAATGTTTATTCTCTCAGTTATACCTCTATACTTGACATCTGAAAATATTTGGCTCACGAAGCACTTTTTGCAAGTCTTGCTCCCTTTACACTTACACAGGTTAATTTTTTAATTAGTGCCTTTTTTCATTTGATTATTGTATGATTTCAGCAGTTAGTATAAGAAATAGAATAAGGTAGAAGTAGTAAGTAATACATAGTAGTAAGTCAATATTCAATGGTGTTTGTTTCTTTGTCTGTTACTCAATCACGCAAAAACGGCTGCACCGATTACTTTGACATTTTGCGTGCGGGAAATTAAGTGCGCTGGAACGAACATAGGCTATGTTTAAATGTCATCAAGGCCCCATGGACCGCTAAACGGGCTCCTTGATTTTACTACCATAAGAAAAGCATTGGAATCAGTGCAAAGGTTGATTTTGTTGTTTTTTTTTATTACTTAACCCAATGATACAGGGTTGAAATGTTCACTATGGGATGGCTTAAAAAGCAAAGTATTTAATTTTTGCATTCGATTATATTTTACGCTTTGTCGTTGCTTATGATTTAAACTATCGATTCCAGAGTTATCAACTTTTCTCCTATTTAAACAATGACATATTCCTTTGGCAACCTGAGCAATGGCTATGGACGGAAAATTTCGCCCTTCGTGTATGGCTTACATTATACTGAATAAATAATTAAAGCAAATTTCAGCGATATGTCATGTTAGGTATTATTTACTCCAAACTTTTTATGTGAAATTAATCGCTTTTACAGAGTAATTACATTTAGCACGCCACATTGATTTTTTTCTTTTGGGCCAATTGTTATGAGTAGTATATCACTCACTACGTAGAATTTTTACACTGCTAGAGACCTACGTTTTACACCTATTAAACCTCAATACAGTCATAGAGCACAAGTGAGATAGTTTGGGTTCCAACCGGCTAAAAATCGCCAAATCACAGCTATTCATTTAACCTAGGATAGAATGAAGTAATGAGCCGTTCATTATGAGGTTTTTAACCATAGGTATATGATACTTATTTCAAATAAAAATCCAAATTTGGGGTCTAGTGGTGCCTACTGCAAAAAAAAATCGCTCAAACTCACTTTGCTTGAAGTTTATGGTATAAACTTCAAGCAAAGAGTTATGGTATAAACTTCAAGAATAAACAATTTCAGTAAAATATCGTAATGCTATGCTCTTTAAAGCGACAAAGTGGGCAATTTACACTCAATAAAAATATTGTAGATGATGAATGAGAAGACAATTTCTCATCTTTTTATTAAAATTGTATTTCTTACTTTTATCTGCCCGTATGAAATTTCTTTTAGTCACAGACTGAGTGTTTATTATGTTGGAAAAGAAAGAGCTGTTAAAAATCCATTAATCGTTTAAAAAAAATAGGTTGTGCTTAGGACCACGCGCTGGAAGTGAAAACTTCTTTGACGGATTTATATTGCCAAATTAATCTGAATAAAACCGGAGAATAAGGTGCAATAATTTTTAAAATGAATATTCCATTTATGTAAATTTTATATTTTTTTGACAAAATAGGTATTTATCTGAAAAATAGGTATTGAACATGCGTCTGAATAATATAACACTCTCATATCTCTTATTTTAATATTATTTCTATTCTAATTATTCTAATTTGCAATTCTCATCATCATTGGTTACATCTTCAATCACCGTTTCCTCATTTTCATCATTTTCTCGCATTTTATTTTCATTACTCTCATGAATAATTTGACTTATTTCATTACTATTTCTACAGAATTCTAGGAGAGGAACTACTGACTTATGATAACTAAAGTAACTAATAACCTTTGAATTTCAAGAATTTAGGTAAAGAATACGAACAGGGAAATATGGTACGCGATTTAAACGATGCACTTTCTCCCGCTATAGGATTAGCAAGTTAATTTTGTTGAGGAATGGCTGCATGGAGAATGAGAAAAACCTGATGGCGACATTAGCCTGCTTTGAAAGGATATAAGCAAAGGGACCTAAGTTTAACTACCCACCGAATGGGTGGAGTATCTTTTGCACTTAAAGTCCTCATCACATAGCGCTCAAAAAAGATCGAGATCTGAATGAATAATTTCATCCCCTGATGGAGTTAAAACCCGAGCCCAAATGATATGAAGCCAGTCATCGCATCAATTCAATCAATCAATCAATTCTATCCCCACCGTCGTGTATCATTGGTCTTTAGGTATATTTTTTTATAACTGTGGTAAATTCTTCCTCGTGACGCAAAGGGCTCGCGGGGGAAGGATTAGCCCTTCCATCAACAAAAATAGTGAATTTCATGGTAATAATTTTAGTATGTAATGAGATGTACGCTAATGAAAATGTATGCAAACCTATGTAAAATGAAAATACCCACCATTTAAAATGAGCCATATGGTTCATTTTTCAGTACGGGAATGGCACCCAAGGTACTCTTAGTTACCATGCGTATAACATTTTTAGGCTATTACTATAATGCCATTGGTTCCAATTTCTAATAATCATTGATTCATTTGGTTATTTACTTATGCTTTTGACATTTATGCCTGACTCATCACTGAATTTTCTTATTCTTCCAGCTGACCGGCACCTGGATTGAATTCGCCCGGACTCCATCCATCAACGAGCACAGCTTTAAGTGCGTTTCATTTACTTTCACCCCCAACGTCGGAGTTACCATGTTCGGGATACGATTATCAGGAACAAAATCTTTGTAAGCCAAAATATCAATCAAATCCATTGCATTAAAAAGGAAATTTTTCTTATTTAATCATCTCTTACCAATACAATGATTTGCTTTTACAATAATAACAAGCCATTTAATGGTAATCATGACCACGCGGTATGTTGCTTCAATAAATTAAACATATTAATGTAAAAGTGTGACTAAGAATCATCAACTAATTTAGAAGCTGCTACTGGAAAAATCAGGAAAAGTTACGTAATATAACGCATCACCCTAGGACAAATTATATTAGTAGCAGGAACATTAATACGAGTATGTTTACCTTACTTTTCAGCTTATCCAATACAATAACAGCCTTTGGGTCAGCTACATTTCCGTCTGGGATAACCACGGGAATCATCCGCGTGGTATTTCCGAATGCACGTATGTATCTCCTACACCCCTTTCTCTGACGTCCTCTGACACTATTTGATAGCCCTGCTATCTTCAAATGACAAATGATGATTTCTGTGCATAAAATACTTGTAAAATATTCAATATAATTATTTTATGTTACGATAAAATGACACTTGGAGAATTCAGATGGTTTTAAATGAGAGTTTCGAGTTTTAATGTCTCATGACTTTACCTATGGGCCAATATTTATTTCAATAGTTTTCATCAGTTTCCAACGATTTTTATTATCATATTTGTTTAACATAGAGCTGGTAGTTAAAATGTTCAGGGCTCGCAATAAATGACGAAGAAATTTCCGAATCGGTTATCGAGTCGAGCGACATGTGGTGGATTGTAGATTCTCCAAGGGATCACATGTGCTGTCTTCAATTAAATAGTAAATACGCCACTAGAGTTGTTCTATCATCTAAATGTATCAATTCAGTTAACATGCGAGGGAACAGCATAGCTTGAAAGGTAACGGCAGTTATCCTATTCATCAATTGAAATATGTTATCTTTAAATATAAAGGAAAGAAGAATCCTTATATTGGGAAAAGTGGAAAAATACTAAATTTGTAGTAATAATTGAGCCATTTGGCTAAAATCACATTTTTAAAAATTATTTAAAAGAAATTATAATAGGCTTATCATTACGGCACATATATTCTTTTGTTTGGTGTATAATAAAATAACATCAGGTAAGCAAGAGCAGTATGAAGCAGGGGAGCTCATTGTAATGGCTCCAATAGCACTACACCTTCTTGTGTCAGTGAACACTTCCTCTAAAAGTCACGGGAAAAAAGCTCATCAGCGCAACCCAAAACAAACAGAAAACAGAGAAAAACCAAAATAGTTTAAAATTACTGTTTTATTCAAAATGAATAAGGAGCGTTAAAATTTCACGCTATTGGACATACAGGTATCACCCACCACTAGTGAGATCCGGTTTAAAAAAAATTCATTAGCCACATTGAACAATCACGTTTTCACTATAGACCAAGATTTGTTGTCTAAGTAAATACGCAATATTTGAAACATTAAAAAACGGAAATTTTCTAATACGAATGACTAAAAAATGTAAGAAATTAAGTTGGATAATTATATATAATAACCACTCCGGGTGAGACGGCCAAGCTTACAAAAAATTGTTTGGGCGTGTAGTCCGAGTTTGCTGGTAATTTCATATTGGTATTCAAGCCAATCCTAAGTAGAACACCTTCATTGAACGTAGTTGTGAATCTTAATAATGGCAGTAAAAATAGTCTCGTGAATAATGCAGTGGTAATCTTTCAGACTATGGGTTTTTGAAGAAAAGTCAACCATGGAATTTCAGCCGTTCACTTTTTGAATCATGATCACGATTTTCTCTTTGAGCAACATCATCAGCCAATGATATTCAAATACCTGACCCTGTAACTTTGATATTCAAGCATGGTCCTGAAAAATAAAACCTATGCTGAATATTGCAATGATAACCTACCCTGCAAATCTCATTGGTACATTTTAGACGAATATGAAACTGAAATGCATTTGGACGCTCTGCATTTTATCGGTGCAATACATCATGGATGCTCTTATCACATAATTTTTTAAATCCTGTAGAATAATCATATAAAAACTATTAAGGTAAAATGAATTTCACTGTCTAGATAAAGTTTCATATTGTCATATTAACTCGAGGTGACAGGTTTATAAGATAGAAAATGATTTAAAAATGATAAAAGAATGAAAACAATTTCCAATAAAAATATTTCTTCCATCTTCAGTACAAATTTGGACTAGTTACGTAAAATTTTCAGTAATTTTGAAGGCCCGGAGAAAAATGTTTTGCCTGTTTTTTTCCCACAAAAATAAGAAATTTAGGGAATAATACGGCATTGTAAAAAGAAATAATATTAGTCCCTCCCTCATTATAGTCCCTCTTGAATATTTAGGATTGAAAAAATATTTTAAATATTTGGTAGGAATACTAGAGCAGAAGACAGACGGAAAGAAGAAAATTGACGGTACTTAATCACAATCAAATGCCATCAATGAAGAATTCCTGAATAACCTGGAGATGAAAAATGAGGGACAGAAAAATTTGTTTTAGATATGACAATATCATGAATGTTCTTCTTACAAATAAGGTAAGCCTTTTGAGTACGATGAGACACTTTGATTGAGCATTAAGAGTTATAGGTAGCTAATTATTTTATTACTATATAATTCAATGCAGTTCAAATTGGTATGGTATCAGACAGAAGGGCTCGATTCCAAGCAGAAAGTTGAGGAAATATTTATAAGCAATAAGACTCTCATATTGGTGCTTATGAGGGGAATAATTCATGTACGTCAGTCGTATGTGACGCATGAACGCGTTTTAAAGCCGTTTTTCCTTAATAGCATGTTAATTCAGGTTCCGACCTTCACTCTTCCTTCTAAAAATTCTGTTCTATTACTTTCAACTGGTAAATTTCCCGAATTGTTAAAATATTATCCGTTAAAAACATAATAAGTTCATCGACATCGACTGAAAAGTGACACAATAGCCCCCTTGACCACATTCCGTCTGGTTTAAATTGACGATTTCATGTGCAGCAGACTTGAATTACATTGATTAATGTTCATGCAGCGATAACAGGAAGCAAGTTGGCAGTATGATAGGCTACCTTTAATTCAACTTCGCTGCCTTATGTCAACCAATTTCTATTTAAAACCTTATAAGAATAGCAATGTAAGGTGCAGAATTCGAGGAGCCCACTCTTAAACTCTTTTGATGCCTGTGATGGATAGAGATATTTCGCATGATGCAATATTAGCAACTTCCCCATTTTACACCTTATCAATTGTTTTACCTATGCCTCAAAACTAAAGAACAAAATATGGAGGCTGAATAAATAGTTAAATAATATGTACACGTTACTGAAAAAGTAGGTAGTGGCAAATATTTCGCATTTATTAAAATAAAAAAAACGTGAAATTGGACTAAAAATATTTTAACTGACGAGTACCCAAGCGTAGTGCTTATGTGTTTTGGATTGATTTTATATGTGCTTCGTTTATTGTTGAGTGACATTATTGTACAGAAATTGATGTATTTCAGTTGTTCAAAGAATAGAAGGATACTGCTAAGTATTCATTGCCAATTCAGTATTTGAAGCCTCTGAATTCTTCACAATAAAAACAGATATTTCATTGGATAATGAGTGTTACGCTGTTAAGCTATATATTTATATTATTTAAGATATCAGATTTTCTGATTTATTTCTTTATTATCTTACCATCGAAAACAGCACTCACAGCACTGGGAAGTGAAAAATCCTCCCCAGACGGGATTTGAACACGCGACCTTTGGGTTAGCAGGCGAGGATTTTAACCGATACAGCCGATTTCAAAGTGAACGGCTTTTCATTGATGAAATTTGTTGAAAATTGCAAAAGGAAATAAGGTATCCTAGACATGGAGTCAAACCACTGTCCTTAGATGTTGCGGCACATTATGCCTACCACTATGCTACCCAGCATTCTCTATTAGTTCAAGTTTCTATGACCAGAAGACATCAGCAACAGTATCAGCAAAACTGGTTTCACTAATCAATCACCAGACATAACAGAAGAATCAAAAAACGAAGTCATTAACTCACGTAAAAAAATAAGTTTCAATGTAGCGAAGGACATGTTAAGGGCTCAAGGGTTTAATTTATACAAACACATATTAGATGAAATATGAAAATGGAAGGTTAAGTACAGCGATAATCAAGATAAAAATGAAAATACATGTCATGGTTTATCCAGAATAATGAGGTGTAATTAAATTCCACTCCCAAGTGCAAAAAGATATACATTTTGCAAATGGTATTAGTGCACATTTCTCATTTTTAGTTCTACCATCCTCTCTTAGGTCAACTAAAAGCTTTCAATTTTACCCACATCTTTTTGCGAATAAAACCCATGCCCGTTTACATAATAAGGCGTTTCACGTTATTAGTGGTTGAAAAAGGTAGAACTACTGCTTCCAAGCTTCATTGATCTGTACTTCTTGTACTCTGTACTCTTTACTCCATAGCAGATTATTTCCCTTGAATGTACCAGGTATAGGAAGCAAAATGATTGTAGAAAAACAAAATGTTAGAATTTTATATGTCGTTGTATGAGTTAAACTATCCCTAAACCTTAATTCATTCACCCCACACTGAAAGCAAATGTATTAGGGCTTATCCTTAGCGTGAAAGCCATTTTTCTTCTTTTGGCATGACATATTTTGAACATCAAAGTTAATGTAGTAATCTTTTTCCTGAGTTATGTGGAAGTTATAAATGAAAAATAATTAAAAGAAAGTATTTTTGGTACAGCACTATTTGCAAACATCCTGAAAGTGAAGATTTAATACATTGAATTCATATCTATTTTTTATTTAGTGAGCAGTATCGGTGGTACATCTGCCACGACTTACACGATCATCGCCACTGATGGTAGTGTCGTGGGAACTACGGTGACTGCTGCAACATTCTTTGTCCTATATTCTTGTAGAAATGTAGGACTTGGAAGGAAAGGTTTGTATATTTTGCATTTTTTATTTTTCCTTTTAGTAGCTCAGTAATTTTAAAAATGAATGGCGATTTGATAAACCTATACCTTCAACTAACAGCTATAAAGCTGATATTTTTAATGAATGAACACTTATGCAAGCATTAATGGCTATTAAATAAGAGTTGGCCATGTCATGGCCAAAAAGTGTAAAAGTATGTGTTTTGTATGCACTTGCAGCTATGGATTTTGACTCAGAAGAGAAATTATTTATTTAACTCCTATTCTACCAGAATATCTCGAATCATATTTTCCTCGGCAGTTAAAATATGCCTCAAAAAATAAAACTTGGTCCATAATTCCTTCTGCTACCTCGTCTAGTAATAATTTTCGTATTTATTTTAGTTTTTTCACCTGTTTCAAAATAAATCATTGCATTCAATGGAGATTCTTTATGGCTCTCCAAAATAGTACACGCATGTAAAAAGAAAATGGTAGGAAATTCCTTTGTTTTTGGTGGGTCTTTCGTTCAGAAATTTTGCGGGTATTTTTTTCGGTAGGCAGTCATTTTGGGAATACCTCTATATTTTACAGATGCAGCTTGCTTGAGGTTATAAAAACCAGAGTGATATACAGTAAAGAGGAATTATGATTCTGAAAGATTTAATAGGAAAGTAATTCAATGCACTTCAAACGCTGGTAAAAACGGTAAAAATAGGATCGTATTCTCCCAATAAGGCATATTTAAAACCTGAGGGAAACATGAGACTTCTCTTAAGATGAGATCAGTCTTTATTTTCCTAAGTTTGCTGGGGCCTCTAAAATGAATAAATGCACTATTAGAAAAAAAAATTCTCCTTGGCAATGCCGCCTGGATGAAGCACTGGGATGGTCTTGCAATATTCAAAGTTCACAAGTGACAAAAAGCATGTCTATCACCATAAACCTGGTTCATGTTACCAGTTCTTCAATAGTAATTTAGTAGAATCCCTTAATCTTGAATAAACTCCTAAATTGCTACATCATGACTTATATTTCTTGTGTCTTACCTCCTAAAACTAATGATTTTTTTGCATTTGAACATCAGAGCTGTCTCCTCTTTGCCATTTGAACCCATGTCCACAGCGGTGAAGCACTGTCATTGTTTCTGCTCTGCTCTCTCTACATGCATGTCTCCTTTTTTGTAAATATGTCTTTCATCTTCGTTTTTTATTCACAAATTCTCCGTTGGGGTGTTCTTGTATCGTTACGCTTTAATCTAAAAGATTTTATTTTAACTTAAACTATAAACAAGCAATGTTTTTTAACGTATTTTGGGCATATTATGTCAAAAGTCAGCAATAAAATCATATCTACTGATACCATATTCGTCGCTAAAGCCTTTGTATTAGTTAAGAACAGGAGATCACATGCCGATTTACTCACGCCAGAGAAATAGAGGACATTTCCTTATAAGTTACATGAGCTTGTAATTTACAAGTCTGATTGAGAAACAGAGTTTGTAGTACAAATGAAAACATTTGTGAATAAATACTTGTAACTTGTGAAATTGACTTGTAACTTGTGGACATGTCTCAGTAGACTTCTAATCCAAGAAACAGAATTTCACAACTTACAAGTGAATTGACTTGTAACTTGTGAAATAGTAGCTTTCAGAAACAGGCCTCTGGTTCTATCTTCCTTTTAAACGCTTTGTGTCAAATTTTCGACCTGTAGACACTTCCTATCACCGGGGAGAAACGTCATTGGAACGCTGACCTGATAATTAAACCGGAAGGTGGAACCAGATACAGCGAAACCATGCGGAACCTTTTTCTACTACATGTTTTGGTGTATACAATCGTCAAAAGTCACCAATAAGATATAACAGAAATATGGGAAATCATACTTTCCATTATCGTGCATCGCATCTATTTCCTCGTATCAAAAACGCTGGGCGTATCTTATTCGCCTATAGCTGTTTCGTAATTCATCCTCACATCTAGTATTCATTACATTTTAAATTCTTGTAAAACACTCACCTTGTTTTCTCCTCAGAATTACCGGGAGTGTACATATTAACAATCTAGTTCAAGCAAATTTAAATAAGGGAATTTTTACTTTATATGCCCATTATCATTATCATCAGTATTCCAAAATTTTCATTTTGATCAAATCTTACCATAAGATTGGTCATTGTAGCCTAGGGTTCATCCGCATCAAATTTTTCCGTTCCAGTTCACCTCCTATTCCACTCTTTATGTGTCTCAGGTGTCTGTCCAGTTATCTGCGTTGTGGCCCTATTGTCCAAGTTAATGCACAGTGCCTCAGGGTGGTCCTTATCCACTGTGTCCTTTGTGTACGTGCCTCCAAAGATAATCCTTTTCGCTTTTTTTCATATCTCCCCGTTCCTCACTTTCTCTATATATTTCATATTAAGCAATGATTTTTATCATCATGCTTCAAAGGGTTCAATTTGTATTTCGTCAGTTTTCCAATGGTTCAAACTTCTCTTATTTTTCTCACATTCAACGCTCGTAATCGTAAGACATCTCTTTTCCAAGAACATGCAGTTTCTTTTCATACCTGTTGTACTAGTTTTATTCCAGTTGTACTTAAATAAAGCATATCGGGTGTAAAGTGTGATTCAGTTTCTTTCTAATTCTCTGCATGATTGATTTACTGTTTTGCGTTTCGCAATTAATCGTAAAATTATGTAAAAATAATTTAGAATCACTTACTGAACTTATTAAATTCTTAATCAACAGAGAATCACACTACTGCTTCTTAAAGTCTTTTATCAAATTAAATGTGACAAAAGGGAATTTTTTTCAAGAATGCAACAGCACTCAGCTCTTTATTTGTAGTGCTCAAAACTTACCACAGTGCTAAATTCATTCTTAACAGCTGCCTTTATATGTGCTATCATGATAATCCACAGCGTTGCCTTAGTGGTGGTACTTCTACTAAGGTAGCCAGGTCTTTTCAAAAGCGATGAACTAAAAAATGACAATCTCTATGCTACAATACATGGCTAGAAGAAACGGTCGCTCAAATGAACCACAGAAATGTTAAATAAAAGATATATACCGTAATTATGAATAAATTATAAGCATTAGGAAATGCAAATAGCTATCGAAAATCCAGCAATAAGCATTAGTAAATTCAAATAGCTATCGAAAATCCAGCAATAACATATTTTTAAAAAGTGATTCGGTAAATATAGCTAATTATGTGTGTAACCTTTATCTTTTTTCAGTAAACGTCATCTTTCTGACTAGTACCGCAAATCCTCCGCAAGCAACAATTGATCTGATGAACCAAGCAGTCACCAATCTCGGAGTGCTATCCTCCTGGGTGAAGCTTACTGACCAGTCTTCATGTTAAAATCAATGGATTTTTTACTTTATGGTTTATCAATTACTTTCTCAAGGTTGACTTGGTGGTATTCCATCATGACAGGGAGAAAATGACAACTTTTACAAATACCACTTAAATTTATTTAAAACTCGACCCGGGTTTCGACGTGGATTCACATCATCATCACGCCTTTATTATTTCACATTATTTAACTAGGCCTGAAGATGATGTGAATCCACGTCGAAACTCGGGTCGAGTTTTCAATACATTTAAGTGATATTTGTAAAAGCTGTCTTTTTCTCCCTGTTTTATGGTTCATGTCTCAGCTATTGTAATCTGACATTTTTACGTTCTTTTATTGTTTTATTAAATATTCTATTAAACCATGGGTAGATTTATTGAAATCACTTAATAGCGCTATCCTAAAAATAGCGCTGAAGCCAATCGTATATAGTATCTACATTCAGAGTTGCTATGAATCTCAAAACTCTTCAAATAAAATTAAATTGTTTAGCGCTTTCTAATAAGAATAAAAGCTGTTGAATTAAACAGGGTTCTACACTATATATAAGCTATTTTTTCACAAAGTAGTTGGCATGAGGGATTAGTGCCTTCTATTTGTATATTATCGATGGTGTTGCTTTTCATCGTTGACAAATCATAGGCGTGAAAATTTTGGCTTGGAAACTGTAAGATATCATGGCTGGAGAGCAGATAACCTAAAATAATTACGGATGGCCTAGAAGAGGCTGAAATATTATAATTAACGATAGAGTTAAAATGCGACTAGGGTTCGATGCCCGAACCAGCAAACCGAGTGTCGTACTGCTTTCCTGGTTAAAATCCAAGAGGAATAACCGATGTAAAACTAATTCCTCCCATTGAATTGGAAATAGTGACCTTTCGGTTATACTATCACGTATGACGAACACCATTTAAAAATTCTTCAAATTCTAAATTCCTCTCAGCAAAGAAATAATTTCCATATGGAAATTCTTAAAAAGGTTGTTGCCTCCAACAGTGTACTTTTCTCATTCACTTCTCCCTCCCATAGGACGCCAGACGCCTTCTCTAAAATACGGCTGTTGGGCGGGTGTGAAATGCCTCTCCCAGTCACTCAGAAGGAAACTCAAAATTTTGTGGCCAGTTAAAAAGGATTTAGAGATAACATCAGCATCACAAATATACCAAAACCAACATATCCCCTCAGTCTTCTTGATAAAAGCTTGAATGTTAATTCAAATGCAGGATTCACAATGGTTGAAATCCGGTAATAACTCTCAGTTTGACTTTATTTCTCTTCGAGAGTTAGAAGTTAAAAATGAAATAGAACGCGTGAGAAGCTTAGTTGCTTTCCGTGCGAACTTTGAGAATTCTGATTCGAATCCCATTCCATTCAAAAGATTTCCATACTTAATTTTCGCATTTTCTAAGGATATCCATTAGGAGACCCAATTTAGTACAGGAGGTCAGGTGGTCTAGACTCCCGCCAAAATTCAAATATGCGTCAAAATAGACTGAATAGTTATACGCTTTAAAATTATAATCATATACTGATGACGCGCCCCCCTAAGGTGACTTTATTTCAGAGTGTGCCATGACTGGTTTATAATCTGTTGTCATCTATTTCCCGGAGCCTTCCAGAATATCAAATCATTCAATAGAATATTATGTGGTCCATTGAATTTGTCAAAAGGGTTATTTTTGTTTATTGCAGTGAATGCCATTGAGTCGCTGTTACTGTGTAGTATCTTTTCGTAGTATTTAGTGTTTTCGTCTGCTATTATTTTTTTCTAACGACTCGGTCTCTGCTTTTATGCCTACCGTTTCATTTGTTGTCAATGGTGGTTCCTACTCTTCTCCTAGAGAAAGGTGGAGCTAATATCTTCACCGAAATATCGGAAGTTTCAAATTGTGAGTGTTCTTTTTTCCGTTTATATATTTTTATCGGCCACCCTCTTGGCATATTGTATATATATATATATATATATAGTTAGTGATATATATATATATACATATATATATATTCACATATATATATATATATATATGTTGTCCCCAAAATAGATCCCTGAGGAACTCCTGCCAATATCTTCTTTTCGTCACATAACGAGTTTCCCCATTTCACTTTTAAAGTTCTATCGGTCAAGTATGACGTCGTTAGTTTTAAAAGCCACGGTGGGAAATTATAATCTCTCATTTTTTTTCTATCAGGCCTTCATGCCACTGTCGAACTGCCACTTGACTGTCTTGTCTAAGGCCTTCTTCGCGTCTAAAAATATCCCAATGGCTTGTTCGTTTTTATTGAAGGCATTGCTAACATAATCGACCACTCTATGCACTTGTTGTACAGTAGAGTGGTTTCGTCTAAAGCCAAATTGTTCTGGGGGTAGTATATTATTTTCCTCCAGGTGTCCATTTATGTGAGGTAATATCTCTTTTTCCATTACTTTGCTTAGACAAGATATTAGAGATACTGAAGTATCTCGTAGCTAACGATGTTCCTCCTTTCTTAGGGATACACGCGATGTTTGATTTTTTCCAGGCGTCTGGAAAGTATCCCAGGTTAAGGCCTTTGTTTATTATGTTAAAAGAAATAGCTTCGCCTCGTTTGGTATTTTCTTTAATTAATCATTCGTTATTTGATCTTCGCCAGAGGATTTTCTAGTTTTCAGGTCATTAATTGCATTTTCCAGCTCTATCATGATAATGACTGGCGGGTCGATTAGTTGGTTTTCGTTTTCGGTCATTGAAGGGATCATTTTTGTCCTTCCAGGATTAGGCTTAAATATTTTCTCGAATTCTATAGCCATTTTTGTGCTTTCTCTTTTTCTAGAGTTATAATTATTTGCCCTATTTGATTCATTAGGTGGCGTTTTTCTTAGTTGTTTGGCCATTTCCATACTGAATCTTTTGCCTTATTTAGCGATTCTAACTGGTCTTCCCATCTTTTGGTTCTGAGAGTTGTTAATGATCTCTTAGTTTTAATATTTAATTCATTGATTTTATTTTTAAGCACCGGGATCTCATACGGTAGTACTTTCACCTAACGCAGTTTCTCTCTTTGATGAGATTAATCGTTTCCTCATATAGTTTGATGTCTGATGGTAATTTTTTCTCTTTGCGGGTACGGCTTTTTTTATTACTTTAATGATTGCGTCCGTTAGTATCTTGACCAAACTATTAACTTCTGTTTCGATCGTCATACTTGTTTGGACGTCTGTCGCCAAGTTCTTTTTCATTGTGTCTTCGAACAAATCTCAATTCGCTACTCCATAACAAAGACCAATTCTCTGGTATGGAATAGCGAACGGCCTTGCTCCAACGTTTAGAATAACTGGATAATAGTCACTTGTCCGCTGGTCTGTTGTTATCGCTTTTGCATGGTAATTGAGATTTTTCGCTTTCTATAGCGAAAAATCTTATTAGTGTTTTTGTTTAACGTGCTTCGACGGCTAAGGTCATTTCGCACTTACTGTCTGCCACGCGCAGAAAGGGACAACAGCACTCGGACGAATCGGAGGATCACCCCTCCAAATCCGAGCCGAGCCCAACGATGCTTAACTTTGGTGACTGATCGGGAACCGGTGTTTTCATCGTGGCAAGCCGTTGCTCGCGAAAAATCTCAATTACCTATTTCGCTATAGCTAGCTATGTCTAATCACGCATTTCCCTCTTGTCATTGCCGGGTCGCTAGGAGCTATCACCGTTAACCTATTTTTATTTGTCCATTTATTAATGATTTTTCCATTTTTGTTCTCTATTGGGCAATTCCACTTATAATGCGTACAGTTTAGGTCTCCCCCTAAAATCATGGTGTCATTTCCTCTAATGAGTTCGTCAAATTCTGCGGTTAAGCATTCTTACTTTGGTAGTAAATAGCAGGAGTATATTTTTTATGTTCCCTGTCATCGCCTCTACATTCACTCCTATTGCCTCGAGATTAGAAAGAATTAGGTCCGGTAGGTCATTCGTTATCATATAGTCTTTGATTAAAATGGCTACTCCACCAGACCCCTTTTTATTTGGTTCACTAATTCTGTCTTTTCTTTTAATTTTATAATTTGGGACTTCCCATGTTTCGTTGACTTTTAAGTGTGTTTCTGACATTAGACAAATATATATTTTGTGTTGGCTGAGGAACGCAACGAGTTCAGGAGTTTTGTAGCTCAGCCCTCCGTTCGCGTTCCACAGCGCTATGCCCAGTGATTTCTTTCTTATGGTTTTTGGGCACATAAGCGATTTTGTCTTGTATTTCTGCCATTTTCCCCATCATGGTGTTCAAGAGCTGCATTTGTTGCATCAGCATCTTATTCATATCAATCATCTCTCATAACATTACTTTTATTTCATTATTAGCGTATGTGTTCTCAGTTTTTTCGCTACCGTTTGATATTTTATGATCTGATGATACAGATGATTTCGATTGGGGCGACCGATCTTTTTAGTTACCTGCGCCACCGCTGTCATAGACGATACGGATGGTTTCATTTGCTGTGCATCATTTTTGTCGTTTGAAGCCGTCGCCGCCATTGCTGTTTCTTTCTTCGCCTGTTGATTTAACCAAACATTTTTCCTTTGCGGTCTCGCAGTGTCATTTTGAACTCGGTCACTATGTCTATTATTATTTATAACGCCTGTTATCTGAATTTCATTCGCGTTTGGTTCTACTTGCGTTTGCTAGTTTTCGGTATGTCCTCGTACTTATTTTTTTAATAGATAGAGATAGTTTTTTTGATATACCTCGCATTCCTGTGAGTATGCTGGTGGTTCCCTCCACAATTGCAGCATTTAATTAGATTTGTGCCCGAGCAATCATTTCCTTCATTGTCACCTGTGCAATTATAATATCGTGGTGATGCTGTGCAAAACCGCGAGCCGTGTTTATATCTGTTGCATCGTTAACAGCGTTGCGGTGTCCTGTATTTACAAGGGACTATCCTTACCGGATGGCTGCAAATATATTTTATTTCTCCAATCTCTTTTGGTTTAAAGTCAGTACCTCGTTGTACAGTGATAACGTAAGTGCTCGAGTTTTTTTGGTGTCAATGTTTTAATTGCTACGCACGGAATACTGTTTAGTGTGAATTCTTCTCGCATAAATTCCGAGTCAATACCGCTGTCTAGGCCGTGAATTACGTAACGAACAAGGTTTTGTCCCTTTGGGGCCTAGGTGTGTTTGCGCACCTTGTTTTTTTAGGGAGGTTTTGACTACTTCGTAGTCTGCCATATTTTTAAGTTGAAGACGAGAGCCTTCGTTCAACTTCTTTATGATAAACATCTTATCGGTGACCATATTTCTTATTTTCAAGATAAAGTCTGTCATATTAAGTACCTTGTAAATTACTATGGAGGGAGGCCATTTCTTCCTTGGCACACCATTCGTTAGTGTTTTATTCTCGTTCTTTCTCCTGTCGTCTCTGCCTAGCGATGCTAATGGTTGGAATCTGTTTCTTGTTTCTAGAACCGTGACTATTTCCTCGTCTTGACTAGCACGTCAACATTTTTCTTAGTCGGCTCTACGGTTTCAAATAGTAGATTGTTTCCTACATGCATCATAAGTTCGTTATCGCTTAATATAGAAGTATTCACGTCATCTGTAACGCTTCGTACGTCAAAATTGACAGGATGTTCGTCTTCTATTTCCGTATTGACGCGGGAGTCCATTACGTCATTATTATGCACGTCAATTATATTAGCTTTTGATGCTTCGTTTGTTTTATTCGATTGTCTCTTTAAGGTAGTGACCTCTTCTCTGTCTATGTCAATTTGATCAGTCTCCCTACTAGCTAAGAAAGGTCTCACAATGTTCCTCTTTGAGGATAGTTTCTGCGGCGAACGAAACATTATTCTTGAATTGTCTCCTTGACTATATGGCTGGCATCTAAAGGAGGGTATCTTCTTTCTCTAGTAGGAGGGATGGAAGCCTTGTCTCAAGAACCCATGCGATTAATCCGCTCGATCCGTCTGCCGGATATTATTTTAATATATAAGTTATAACCATTTGCATAAACTTTATATTTATGTAGCTCTACGCTTTTCTTACTACAACCTACTTCCAAAATGTAAGCAGTATCATGCCTGCGCAATTAATCATTTATCTATCGCACTCTTAGATCAAGAATGCTGCTAGTGTTTTGGTTGGTTTGAATACCAAGTTAGTACTCTTGCCGCGAGGATTGGAAAGCTATATAAAAAGCCTTCACGATAATTTTATGGAATACTGTTATATGTCAGTGCCCGTATATACAAAATTAATGTATTATCACTCGTAGGCCATAAAACTTTTGTAGCATGCGATGTGCTACCAACAATTTTCCAGACTTAGCTCAGTACTTCGTAACCATGACAGTTGAACTCTTGTACATCCATTTAACTCGATGGTTTATTGTACAATATTTTTATTATCCTTTTCAGTTCTCAACTCGCTAGAATTTCTAATGTTTTCATTGAGCTATTCGGCTTGAAAAACATTCACTTAACTATTCTTTCTTCTTACGAACAAAATCATAGTAAAGATTTTGTAAAAATGCTCTAATTAAATTAAAATTTAAAAAATTCCGAACTCGTGCAATTGCCCAGTAAAGCATGATACTGTTTTTGACACGATATGCTTCGACTTTTTATAACACATAAAACATATATTTAAGCCTAATTATAGTGTATCACCGTTTATGATCGCGTAAAATATAAATCAGTGAATTAGTGACACTATTTACAACAAAAAACAACTTTACTACTCCAGACTTCAGCTTATTATGGCTACTTATAGAGATGCCTGTTTATAAAACTATGGTAAGGACTTTCATTCCGAGAAGGACCATATAAATTGTGACATGTGTAAACTCCTCATCCATGTTTTATCATGCGCAGGTCTCTCAAGAAAAGAGATTTCTTGCATTGGCCAAATGCTTCTGCGAATAACGTTTATTTATATAATTGGCAAAGATCAGATTGCAAAGAGACCAGCGAGTATAAATGATCCCAAGTGCATAATGGTTGCTCTGAAAGATAAAATAGAGTTCTTGGAGGATACAATCAATGTAATTGATGATGAAAAATTGACTCATAAAACCACGTTGGGAAACATTTTTTGCAGAATTCAGTGAACGTCAGCAGAGTGTTTCTAACGTAATAATATTTAATGTGAATGAAAGAGAAGAATATATGCCTCTCAGATGTCACGATAAGGATACAGGAAAGGTACGAGAGGTGTTGAAATAAATACCAGGCTTTTCTGCTGAAAATGCACTAGTGCATAGGATAGGAATGCATAGTCAAATCCATACCAGACCCATCAACGCAATTATGTCACATCTGAGTAAAGTAATGATTGCTCTCCGATACAAAAAGAAGTTCATTAGTAGAGGACTAAACTTTCTAAATCACCAAATTCCATCGCAAAGAGAATAATTAAAAGACAAAATTAAGTTAACATTAAGAATGAGTCTGGTGACACGAGGTGGATTATCAGATACGTAAGTGATCCCGGTCAAGGCGAATGATTTTTCCTCTGTAGAATATCGCACTTCAGTGCTCTTGTGAGTGATTCCGTAAAGGAAATTCGATGGTTAGTCCCAGTATCCTCAAAATTTGTACGGGAGTGGTGTTGCCAAAATTGTTAAGAAAATATCTGATGCTTAACAAAATTGAACAATCTATTGAAGGATATGCCAGTATAATACCAAAATTTAAAGGGAATGAATACCAAGATTGAAGGCGTAAAACTTGCGATGTATACAGCAGGTTATGATGTAATTTTATTTACCAAAACCTGGCTCACTAATGATATCTGTTTCGCGGAGTTGGGTTATTGTGTTACAAAATTTATAGATGTAATCGTGATGTGAAGGTGTGAGTGACATGTCGTGGTGGAGGAGTTTTGATTGTTATAAAAAAATAACATTATCTCTAGATGTGCTACTGTGAAAACGAGGAACAGGTGTCTGTTAGCTTGCAAAATGTCTAATCTAAAGTTTGCATAAGTGTAGTCTATCTACCGCCTAGTGGAAATGTCGAAGAGTACACACATCACACTGTGATACTGTGGAACAGGCTATTCTAAGTGCAAACTTCTAAGATGTTGTTATTCTAGGTGGTTTAAACCTACCGGAAGTCATCTGGACTTCGGTAGGCAGTAGTAATGTACAAATGCCATCTCCTCAAGGGAGATTAGTTTGAGAAGCTTTTTCCTTTCTGGGACTAAAGCAAGTAAATACTGTTTGTAACGGATATAATACTTGACTTGATCTCGCTTCAACAAGAGCACCTCAGGTGATACCCTTAACTGTCGCTGAACCTTTATTAAAATGTGAAATCACTAACTAGCATCGTGCAATTTGTTAATTGGACGGAGAATGATAGTTAAACTATTGAAATGGGACAGATACTTTTGCTAACTCTTTTTCGGAGTATGTTAGTACAATTAATACAACCACGAATTCAAAAAGAAAATGTGCTATGCTTGAGAAATTTTGGATTTCCATAGAGACCGACGTAAATTAAGAGAAATATTACATAAAGAGAAAAATTAAATAGGGATAGAAATTAAGTAAATAAAATGGTTTCAAAGTGAATAATGAATGAAGCCCTACGTGAATTCGGATAAGCCATTAGTGCAATGTTATATTTATTGTTTTTCCGTGAAATATGCAGAAATATTCGCATAAACCCTCCTTCAAATATTGTACTTTGCATTCGCATAAGACAACAAGAAAATTAATCTATAAACTTAGTTTTTAGTCTCTCAGCTGACTCGCGACAGACACCAGTGAGACTCAGCGGCTGTGTGTTACGCATAAATTAAAAAGAACTATCTTTTCTTAAACGATATTTTACCCACACAAATATTGTATATATTACAAAAGAGAATATGAGATTTAATACGAATGTACCTACACACAAATCGTTGTAGAGATTCTCGGTCAAAGATCATTTCAAACATTAATTAATAGTTACTTAAAATGTGCGCTTACGTTAATTGTAGAAGGCATGTTCGACTCTAATGGTTTAAACTTTCAAAACGACACATCGCTCAACTATGTAATGTAAATAGAAGAAACTTTAAATATATGTACGTGGATATCACCGAAAACACGACCACGAGTTCGCATAAATCAATAAACTATCGTGATGCTGTAACGTAGTAACTATTTATGAACTACTAGCGGAAGGTACCCGTTGAAATTCAACGGGTGTGAAACACTTTGAGTTTCTTTTGTAAAAAAATCACAAAGCCTGAAGAATACTGTCAGAGAGGTCATTTAAGGAGTTCGGAGCCTATCTTGTACGTCATGTTTGCTGTAGTAGACACGCTGACCGTTTTCCAGGTGCACAGAGAGATGAGTGGCTGTTGGTCCTCTTTCATCCACGGGAAACCCAAAAATAAGCGAATGTTAGTTAACTGCACTTTAATACTTTTAAACATATCTAAATAACTCGTAACAATTATGATGTGGGAATTGGTCTAAAAAACAGTTCGCAATCATAATTAGAGGCAGATGGTTTCACTACGTGTAATGCATTTGAGCATTAAACGATAATACTGTGTTTACTGTAGCAACAGAGGCATTATTACCATTACTATTCGCTGGACGCAAGTTTTCTTGCACATTTAATTGCCTGTGTAGTCTATTTAATTGCTTTATGTGTGTCGTTTACTAAGTAGGTGTTCTCTCATATGCATGCAGTGACCCTATGAGAGCTAATTTGGGAAAAGACATTGAAGATAGGGTGACCAACTTTTTAAAAATGAAAAGGAGGACAGAAATTATTTTTTTGCAATGAAAAGGAGGACGCAAATAAAAAAATACAAATGTAGTAAATAAAAGAAACATATCATTCATTGCAACATTAATACACTACATATAATATGACAAATTCATAATAAAAAAAATTGTGACTGTTTATATTGTGATTATGCTTGCATACATATTAATTATTATTTAAATGAGTACGTTTCCATTGAATGAATATTTTTAATCAATGTATTATCTTTTAACAATATATTGGAAATATCTGATCAAAAATTATCTTTCACATTGAATTTTACGGCCAGAGCTACAGCTAAGAGTATAAACATTCAATTTCGATTTTTCGCATGCCAAAAACTCATTAGCAATTGAAAAAAAAACTGCTGCATTAGTTCCATAGGGTAAACCAACGTAAATGGAAAAAGAACAAATAAATCTTCACATGAAATATGATTATGTTTGAAATGGCTGAATATTTCCAACTATCTTTGATCAATTTTAACATGTTGATTTTCCCATTCAACCTGCCCATTTCAATATGTCGATTGCGTCTCGCCGCACTGTACCTACCGAGCCTTGATGAATATCGTTATATCAAAGTACATATATACGTCACATCACGTGTAACGGATCGGCTTGGCATCAATCAAATACAGAGATTTACAGATTATGCCTGTTGCTCACGGTAAAATTTTCCATAAAGCAGTTTTATAAAATTTTTTATTGAAAGTTTTATGAATCGTACGTAAAACGTACTTGCTTGCTCACGGTAAAACTATTCATAAAACCGCAATGTGCTGCCATCTATGAGATGCTTTGCAAACACGTGAACTGATAAATGCACTCTCTTTTGAATGACTGCTAGGTTAAAAACTATATGTATTGTTTATTTACTTACTTTCTGAGCACACTCACCGGTGCTAAGGCTATAACACATTCTTCTAACAAGAAGGATACTGCCTCAACGTTCCATGCACTTCCAGCCATGTTTGTTTACGTTTTCCTTATTTGGCTTCCCATGGATACGAGATTATTATCAACGAGATGAGCGGAACGTCTCATAGGTTGTTGCATAAAACGGTTTTATGGAAATAGAACCTGCCCTATTCCGTAGAACGTTTTATAAAACAAGGTTTTATAAAACGGTTTTATCGTTAGCAAGCTCATTTTTATAAAATTAGTCGATTTGATAAAACGTTTTATCGAAAATTTTACCGTGAGCAATAGGCATTAGTCTTCAAATATCGGAAAGGAGGACATGTAGGAGGACACTTTTCGAGGGAGGACAGAACTTAGAAAAGAAGGAATGTCCTCCTTAAAGGAGGACGGATGGTCACCTTATTGAAGAGTATACTTGTTGTAAATACGCATTGAATTAATCCATTATCCCCCGAAGTAATATATCATGAGGCCCTTTGGACTCTGGGCCCTTCTAATAGAGATTTTTTTCTACGTACTATCATGACGTACGTTTCTACGTACTACGATGAGTGACTGTTGGTCCAATGTCATGCACGGGAAACCTAAACATAAAAGAATGTAAGGTAACTGCACTTAAACACTTTTACAAATGTATAAATAACTCGTAACATTTATGCATTGGTAATTGGTCTAAAAAAAGTTTGCAATCGTAATGAGAGGCAGAAGGTTTCACTACGTGAAATACATCTGGGTATAAAACGATAATAAACATCACCATTTTTGTTGTAGCAACAGAGGTATAGTTACTATTAATATTTGATCCACGTAACTTTCTTGCACATTTTATTGCATGTGTAGGTATTTTCTTTAGTTCCTTTATGTGTATCGCATACTACGTAAGTGTTCTCTCATACATATATTTCCCCTATGAGAGCTACATTGAGAATAGACATTGAAGGTTGTACTTGATGTAAATATGCATTGTTTTTTTCGATTACCCCCGGAATAAATCTATCATGGGGCCATTGTTAGATTAAATTTTTTTTTAGTAAGGATTAAGTACAGGGTGGGGCAGAATGGACTACCTAGTTTCAGACAATCACTGTAGAGCGCGCAGGTGGGTTAGCGGGGTGGGAGTAGTGGCGTTAGGTGGGGGAAGCCACGCCATTTTCAGTAGTTGCCATGAAGTGGTTGGTGAGCATCGAGGCTTTGTCATAGAAACGTTCTTTATAAACAATGATAGTGTGGTGGCGACGCAGAGGGCTTTTCGTAGGCAGTTTGGTTTGGCTCGTCATGACAAGGTTCCTGATGCTAAAACCATTAGGAAATGGATTACTAGTGTACGGGCGACAGGATCTGCACTTCCTAGAAAACCAGCTGGGCGACCTAAAAGTGCGAGAAACATCGTGGCAGTGAGAGCGTCCATTGAACAGTCTCCATCGCGCTCTGCGCGGAAACATGCTGCTGCCCTTGGAATATCGCCCAGAACGGTAAGGCGAATTCTACACACTGACCTTCACTTACACCCCTACAAGATGATGGTCGTTCAAGAATTGAGTCCACAAGACTGGATGAACATACAGATGCTTGCAATGTAATTTTAACCTCTGTGCAACCCGACGCTATTCTGTGGTCTAGCAATGAAGCGCATTTTCACCTCTCCGGCACAGTTAATAAGCACAATTTTCGGTACTGGGCGACTGAAAATCCTCGTGAACTTCACCAATGACCTCTTCATAGCCCCAAAGTGACAGTTTGGTGCGCCGTGTCCTCCATAGGCATTATCGGGCCTTACTTTTTTTTAATCTCGAGGTTTAACTGTTACTGTTACCTGTGAGCGTTATTGTGACAGGCTGGAGAACTTTTTTCGACCTAAAATGGAAGAGTATGGTAAGCAATATGACACACAAGCCTTTTGGTTTCAACAGTACGGTGCCACGGCTCATACCGCCCTTCGTTCACGCCAAATCCTGCAAAGACAGTTTCCCGGCCGCCTGATCTCCTTACGAGGCGATGTTCCATGGCCCCCTCGCTCCCCGGATTTGAGTCGATGCGATTTTTTTCTTTGGGGATATCTCAAAGCTGAGGTTTACAAAGTTCGACCAAGGACCTTGGTTGCTCTTAAGGAGGCAATTACAGATGTCATCGCTGGAATATCAGAAGATACGCTGAGAAGAGTTTTCGAAAACTTTTTTGAACGACTCAATATGTGCATCGCTCGCCAAGGTCGTCACCTGGATGAACTAATTTTCAAAACCAAATGAAAATAAAATGGTATTGAATGTAGTTTAGGGAAATAAAAACGTTTTAAAACTATATTTGTTTGTTTTTTTACAACTCACCCGTCAAATCAGGGAGTCCATTCTGCCCCACCCTGTATTAGTAAGTGTTTTACCCCACATCTTGGGGCATATATCCCAACAATACCAGGAAGTTTGAACGAAATCAATGAGGTCATGGGTCAACTGTTTCATTTTCCGGATGATTAGACATGGATTTCTTACATACTTCCGGTAATCCGGGTTCCTCAGGTCGAGTGGGTCATTTTATGTGCCGCTCATAATTATCTCTCTTACCTAATTATTAACTTAATCGAGGAGTTCATTTAAATTTTATAAACATGTCATAGTATACCATTAAACCTGTGACATATTTTCATCTCAAATTCATTCACGAATAAAATTTTCCATTAGGAAATACCCCTCATTGAACTACAACCTTGACGTAGTGGAAGGGATTGTGCGTTCCAATGACCCCTAGATCTGGACTGAAAGAGCAAATACTATTGCTCCAGGTAGAGCCACCCATTCCAGATAGGTCGAAGGTTAGGAGCCAGACGAAAGATAGTTCCGTGATAGGGTCACGTAAAAAATACTGTTGAGAAGTGGGGTTAGAGTCCCTCTCAACTATCATTTCCCAGAATATGAAAGTAATTCACAGATAATTTATTTTTGCTGTTATTTGTCCATTTTAATTTGCCTTGAGCTGTTTTTGGACGTGATTAATAAATAAATTGATTCCTGGCATCAACGGGACGCCGCCCACTAGGGTGGGTGTCGTGCCCGGCAATAAGAGGACACAAGGCCTCTGCGGTCGTCATCACACAACATCCTTACACAACATCATCATCTGATGATACAAGGAATAGGAGGGAGAAGAAGAAGAGAAAGAGGAGGAAAGCAGTGGCAAAAATAGGATCTTTGAACGTAAGGACAATGATGAGGGCCGGGAAGCTTGAGAATACTAAACAGGAAATGGAGAAAGGGAAAATAGATGCTTTGGAGCTGTAAGAGGTGAGATGGAATGGTAGCGGGGACTATTGGAGTGATAGTTACAGGGTAATCTATAGTGGGGGAGATGAGAGTCAACGTGGGGTAGACATGGTACTAAATACAAAATTAGGGCTGAGGGTTGTAAACATAAAACAGGTTAGCGACAGGATACTAGTAGTAGAAATAAAACACGCCCGACGAATTCGTACTGGTCCAGGTATGCATGCCTACAGGCAACCATAGGGAGGAAGAGGTGGACGAGCAACTACAAGAAACAATTAGAGAAGTGCCGGGAAAGAAGACCTGATAGTGATGGGTGACTGGAATGCAGTGGTGGGAGAAGGGAGGGACGGGTTAGAAGTATGAGGGTTTGGGCTAAGAACAAGAAATGATCGCGGTGAGAAGGCAATTGAATTTTCTAGAAGAAATAAATTATTGGTGACAAAATCTTGGTTTAACATCACCCCAGATGTAGGTACACATGGAAAATGCCGGGTGATACTGGGAGATACCAAATTGATTGCATAATTGTAAGGCAGAGATTTATAAACAGTGTAAAAAAAACTTGCGAAACTATCCAGGGGCGGATGTGGACTCAGATCATAGATCAAGCATAAAATATATTTTAACTGTTGGCAAAATAACAAGGAAAGAATTTGGGTAATTAACATTTCCGTAGCCGATTACTGAGGCGAAGAAGTACTTTTGGCCTTCATGTTGTGTAACGAAGCAATGAATATATACGTGTATTTAATATTTGTACTTAAGATCATTTGAATTAATAAAATAGAATTTCATATCATGTGCAAATTTAATTGATTATTTTTAGTTTATATGTACACCCAATTTACAAAATGAGGTATATACAAAATTTTCCCTGAGATTCCTCGGTGTTCTTCATTCTTTTTTGCTCCTTATGTGACGAAATGTCTACTCAGCATCGAACAGTGTTTTTCTTAAATACGGAATGGGATATTATGGACATAAAAGCGTCTAAATGGGCTATATTTTAATGAGTAATAGTATAATCAGCCAAATAATATAAAGAAAAGCGCAGAATTCAGGTATCTCAGTCAATATATCCACTGTAGATTAAGATACTATTTATTGAAATGGTATGTCATTCTTTAGTTAGCGATATTGTAGAAACAAGTGCCACTTACTCGAACATAGCCACTGATAGCGTTTTTATATACATGACTACTGCTGCGTCTTGTTGAAATGAGGGACATGGAGTACATGGTTAGTATTTTTATCATTTGCTACACATTTCTTACTGCTTCAGAATTGATCGATGTTCAGCGGAAGGCGTTTAAAAAACTCATCATATCAAATAACAAACTAAAATCTGATACTAAAATTCATGAACTGTTACGCAAACACGAATGGTTGTTTGAAAGTGAATTGTCTTATAGAATGCATTCCAATAGAGATATTTTAGGCCTTCCATAATTTTTTAAAGGTAACCTGAAGTCTGGAACCCGGTTTTTATAAAAATTCCATTATTATTAGTGAACTTTCAATTTACATAATTTAATAACAATATAAAGATTTTTCAATTTTTTCGGAGCAAAGACAAATCGGTTTTTACCATTAAAATATGAATATACACACAACAGGAAGATAATAGAAAATTCTGTTGAGTCGTTTTGTATAATGTTGCATTATTTTACTCGGAGAGGCTAAAAATGGCAGGCGTTCTGAGAATTCCAATGCATTTCAAAAATACCGCTGGGTTGTGGGCAGGAAAACAGCGGTGATGTATTGTGGAGGAAATTTGGCGGTGGTTGATTTAAAAGAAGGGTAATATACAAGCATTTTAAGTGCTGGTAAAAGGAACGTCTCACGCGCATGAAAAGGCATATTAATCTTTCAAATGTATCGCGAAACGGCATTGACGTCCATTTTATATGTTTATTACAGACGTCGTTTATTTGTTTAGTTTCTCTGTGCTCGAAAAAATGAATAGCTGCGCAGTTGAAGCAAACTTCCTTGTTGCCAAGGTCAAAACGAATGATCACAGGGTCAGAGCTGCAATAAAATGCACAGCAACGCACCAGATAACAAGAAAAAATGCAAGCGTAATACCTAGCATATAACTACCATGCTGCCAGATACATAAAAGTGGGTCTAAAACACAATGGTACAGACTTTTTTGTTAATGGTCTGTATTCCTGTTCTTTTTTCTTTCACTTTCGGGAAAGCACTATCGAAAAGAAGAAACTCTTCGTCAGAAGACAACCTTGTCGGATGAAAGAAAGGGCTTCAATGGTTGTTTTCACCGATGCTGAATTCGATACCGCTATCCTATGGAACTTGTGCATAATTCATTTTTACCTTTGTAGTAAGCACTGCGGCGCTCTAACTCCAAGCTGGTAGGTGCACACAAATAAAGTTGGTAGACGCAGATTTTATGATTCGGGTAGGCATATCAGATATGCCAAAATGGTTTTAACATAAATTATTTTTCTTCATTGGGTCATTTACTGCCAATTTGACCACAGTCTCTATAGTTTCTTATGATCCCTATTCGGATGACAATAAATAATAGTTGATGTATCACGATAGTCCTAATTCGAAAGATATTTTGCTTATTTAATGTTCATTCTCTAATCCATATTTGATTATAATAAGCGAAAATGATAAGTTCAAATACCAAAAAATAATGAATCACGAATATGTTGAACAAGCATTATAATAATATAATTCATAACATAATGGGTTATTTCAGAGTGAAAAAGGTAAATTTTAACTTTTTAAAATTGCCCTAAAAATTGATTGTTTTTACGTTGCATTTTTTTGGCATTTTGCAAACAATGTCTCCACATTTATTTCTTCCAAATGATTCCAAAAGCCGCTCGTACATATTTATGTGATGAAATACTATGACATTTTAATATTTCCTTGGACACTTTGAGAACACAGACCGCAGAGGGTGTTCAGCAAGACATTCGTCATAATTTTTCGCACGGGATTAGTTGCAATCTGTAAAAGAGAGACGACAATTTTTACTACAAAGGTAAAAATGAATGTACACACAAGTTCCATAGGATAGTGGTATCAAATTCAGTGACATTGAAAACTACCATTGAAGCCCGTTTTTTCATCCAACAAGGACATTTTCTGACGAAGAGTTTTTTCTCATCGACAGTGCTTTCCCGAAAGTGAAAGAAAAAGAACAGGAATACATACCATTAACAAAAAGGGACCATGGCGAACATCATCATTTGTTAAATACCCTCAAAGCCGGTGAAGAAAGATTTCGTCAGTACTTGAGGATGAAATTGGATACGCTCAGTTATATAGACCTGGCGGCTTGTTTCAAACGGTAGACGCTCTATAAGACGACCGAATCGCTTCGGAGAGACTCGTAATGACCTTTCCCTTATTTTCCCTCATTACACTTTTGCTCTCATAGTAAGGAAATAGAGACCCGAATATTTTGATAAACTCTCCCAACATCCATCGTCCCGTCCCCTCTCCCCTCCTTCTTCCCCATCCTTGACCGAATAGGGCTGTGAATTTTTGACCCGAAACCCCTGCATGTCATTCCGAGACGCTCGATAGGTTTTATGTCACCGTTACTCCCACTCTTCCCAAACTCTCCCGAAACGTCTAAGCATGCCTCCCTAATAACTATGTCCCTTCCTCATAGCCCTTGGAAAATAAGGGAGAGTACGAGGAGACGCAGGAAACAAGTGGAAGGAGTTCCTCTTTGTCCTCGAAAAATAGTGAATAATTCAAATAACTCATACTCCGCATAAGACGGATAACTAAATACTTTCAAATAACTCACAATAATTCATTAAAGTACTGCGAAAATATTTCCCTTTTGTGGTAATCTGACTACATTTAAATCATGGTAAAATGACTATACATTTCGGAGTAAGCTATCCGCGTAGGGTCTCGAAACATATCCACCGCGGATACGGGGGGTCCAACGTACAATGTACCTGAGCTTTCTTTTGGGGTCATGCCCTCATCATACCACTGTGTCGTTTGCTTTTTATGGGAAAATTCCCATTGCGCTGTCAATTTTACTTCTAAAATTACAAATAAAAATCTGTCAAATCATCATCAACCGTCAGGGTAAATGAGTGAAATAATTGGCACTGCAGTGGATTGGTTTTAATAGCGTATAAAGTAAAATGTTAAAGCAATATTTCAAATTTTATATTCATAATTTCTATACATCATGTAGCTCGTGTTAATTGCTCATAAAAGGTTGTAATACCTAATGCATAATCTGTATTTTATTTCAATGAGTTTAAAAGAATACCTTGAAACCATCATTCTTCTTCCAATTAAGTTCAACATTTGTTTTTTTTTTATTTTTACTTTTTTGCAGTTTCAATAATTTTTCATTGATTTCCTCAGGTTTTTATCAGGTTTCATTACCTATTTGTTTATTTCATGTAACGATTACGTGTAAAAATATTGACAAGCTGTTGATTTCTTAAAATTTTAATAAAGAAATGGCTCGCTATTAGAAATTGAAGATTAGCAAATTTGAACTAACCGGATATGCACCATTTGTTGAGGAATGAATTTAACTACATCGTCGAGCTCGCCGAAAATCAAACCCTCGTGGTGCCAAGGGGACTACATAGTCCAAGCAGCCTGGAAATATTGAATGGACCTGATCGACATCGCGTAGCGTGTTTATCGTGCTTGCAAAAGTTCCGTGAGGGAGGTGGATGAGGTTGCTCCCGAGCACCTATTGTCGGTTCTCACCACAAGGGGACGCTATGCGCCGAATATGACTAGAGAGTATTAGAACGCCTCGTAAAATGGCGCTATCATCGCTCCCATCTGCGCAGGCCCGACTAATTCAAATTTGATTCTTTATATTTCATTACATTTTAGCGTGGACAATAGTTACTTCCACGGATACTTGTGAAATAGATATACTTACATACTATATACATACCTACTCACTACGCCTTTCCCTTTTGGAGTAGCTACAATAAAATATAATTATTAGTGATAGGCCAATAAAGCTGACTCTGTTTTAATAAGTTTTTCCTCAATTCCTAGCATGCCTGCATATCCTTGCATCTTTTGCATCAGTTACACTCATATTTTGGTTCATACACGCCCTCCTGTTATGAACACTTGATATACCTTCTCCTTAGCATATCTTCCAAATCGTATGCCCTCTCTAAATCCATAAATGCACTTCCTTTTGTACACATTCAAAAAATTATGTCAACAATATTTATCATGGAGAAATTTAAAAAACTTTGTGAATACCACAATTCTACTCAAAGGATTTAATTAACACGATCCGGATCTCGATACACCGCGTCATCTTCAAGTAGGACCTGATGATGACACGAAGTGTCCAAACCCGGTTCGTGTTAATATAATCCTTGAAGTGGTATTAAAATAGTTATCTTTCATTTTCTACGTGATGGATAAAAATCACCAAATAAACCATGAAAGTGTTTCTTATACAAATATTCATCTTATATGATCATTTTGGCTTATTAAGTATGCTGAAAATAATGACAATAAATACAATGAAAGCAGCTAGTGGTTTCAGAAACGATGAATCCCACGTTAACTGATTACTAAGTAAACTACTTTTGAGGAAACCTGTAGTGAGAGAAGGTACGTAATGATTCCAGCATAGACTTAAAACCATTAAGGAAATGAAAGGTATTGCTACAAAATAAGCCATCGCTTTTAATGCAAAAATATAAGCATTAATTGGTTAGAGTACGTTATAGCAATTATGAATTTAAACAAATTTTGAGCAAACTCATTAAATGAAAACAATATAGCTTTAGAAATTAAATTTGTTACTTGAAATGTTGACGAAATTTATTCACGAAAATTCAATCATTTATTAATGTATCTTCTCATTCAAATGAATATAAGTTGGTATGTTAGAAATTCTCAGTTATTATTATTTAAAGTAAAGAACATTTGTGTGAAGGTTAAACTTTGGTTAATAGGTAAAAAATAACTATGAAATGAAATCTATACATAACTAATACTTCTAACACTGAACTATCCAGGGCAAAGCAAAATGTTAACCCATTCAATGCTAATCTGTTGACATGACATTTATTCCCACGCTGAAGAGGTTTTTTCGTTTATTTATATAAATCGTAAACACATCCAGCAAAGAACGAAACTCATCCACGTGTGCCTAGAGCAAGACGAAGACGCTGAAGGAAGTTGCAAGTGTCAGCGCCGACGTTTGGGAACTAGGGAAAACCGAGAAAAGTAAAGGGACGATGCCTTGAATTAAAGGCATCCGCGCCTCTGGCTTGCACGGGATGCCTTGAATTCAAGGCATCCGCATTGAATGGGAGTATTGCATGCAGAAGGAAAGCAAGGATAGGTTGGGCAAGTTAAGCAAATAATGTCGTCGGAAAATTGAAAAAAATATTACATTTTGACGACCAACATGAAGGCCTTGATTTTAACAACGCATAGGGCAGAATTGTACCAACTAAATTTATGTCACGTAGCTCATAATACCACGAGGAAAAGCCTGGTAGTGTTTAGGGGAAGGCATTCAAAAAGAGCGGATTTCGTCATTGCCGATATCATAAATGTTATCTATTAATTCATTCTTGAGAGTGTATAATAAAAAATAAATTAAATATTGGTAATTACGTCTATTAAATTTAATTTTGAAATATGCCTACTTCTGCTGATCACTCTTCGTGAGTAATTTGTAATATTTGTTAATTTTGTAATTATACCTTTAGTTAATGTTATTGTATAGCCCAAAAGTCCGTCGTAACCTGATTCCTGAGTTGTTATACTCAATTTTTCCCTACTTACATGTGCGTTTAGCATTTTAAACCTCTTATGTACTAATATGATAACAAAACACCTAAAATAACCATTTCCACGAACCATAAAATGTCTACCGTGGTAGTCACACACACTACTCTCTTTATTCTATATTTACTGCATCCTTCTTAACCCATTCACTCACCAACATATGTAACCACGCCCACTTTACCACCTCAATATTCAACTCCGCAACTTGCCGAATAAGATTGCGTTACCGAATACCCTTGCTTCCTGCGGTAGGTATCAAGTTACTGTAAAATATTCACTTTTTTCAAACTAATAAGGACACATCGCGAGTCCTACATTGAGGACGCAAACGAAACAATCATTTCTGAAACTCGGGAAAGATTCTAGAAAAAGTGTCACGGCTTTATCTTCCATAGGTCCGGGTTCGCGAGAAGATCGTTACTACGGAAATTTGTTCCGTGTATTACTTTCCGCTTTGTATTACTCCTCCTTTTCCAAGGAACGCCGCGCCGTGCTGTGTGGGCTAAGGCGCTGGTAGATTAGGTTGGTTGGTAGATCGGGTTTGAGGCTGGGTTTCTGGGTAACATTAATCACTGTGAAACGGGTATTCGCACTTGATATTTGGTGAAAAAATTTTTATACAGGAACATGAAAATAAGCAGCGGTTCTGTCCGCGAACGAGATATTTTTCTAACACCTATCCAGATCGCAGATGAACCTTTGGGTAGAGTATGACGATGACGCTCATCTAGACACATTTTTCAAATGAGCTGCATGTACAGATATCCTCCTCCTTCATTTCCGCTAAAGATATATAAGCTTCCTCATATAATTTGGAGACCAAACCGTACTTCAGTAGTAACGACTAGCCAAGTGCTTGACTCTTAACTCAGCCACTGAAAAAGGAATCAAACATTATTGTTTCATGGCTTAAGGATTCAGCGAGCTTAGAAGCCGGATCTTCAGGGAAGCGGACGTCCTCAAGTTCACATGGATCGACAGTGCCTCGAGACGTTAGACGTTGGTTTTGGAACAGTGTTTGAGAAGGTTCAGGGGAAGTCATGGTCAGAGGAAAAGATATGAGAGATGTATCCCTAATGGTTCTGGCCTTGCCAGCCGAAAAGTGAGTTGGGCACTCCGACCGAAGCCTAGTTCTGCTGACAACATCAGTGCCATCTAGCGTGCTCAGATAAATGTAAAAAAATCTGATTCCCAAAAGCATATCCTAGTCAGCACTCTAAAATATTCCTTACTTCATGGTAAATTCTACTTATAGGTATAAAAAGACAAAAGATAGTTTGATTCGGAAAACTTCAAATTGTGTAGAAGAACATATAAGATAATTAAATAACGGAATGAGGGAAATTAACTAATACTGTAAAAATGTTTTGGGTGATTAAATTATAAACCTATAGATTTACTATCAAATTTAAGTGTTAAAAAATATATTTAGTCTAATTTACCAATTTATATTGGTTCAGATATCAACCTTAAAATATTCATAACGAGTATAAAAATGTACACAAGCAAGTATATTGCAGTTTCATCTAGTAAACACTTAATCGTTTAAGTGATTACAAAATGTATCCATTTCTTAATAGCAAAAATGCAATTGGGAATCCCACACTATACGATTGATTAGATCATGAACACAAAATTATTCTAATGTACTGCAAAATGAAAAGTTGAAAAATATTTTTCTTAGAATTTGGGGCCTTGTCGATCCCATAGTAACCAAAATATTCTGATTTTGGGCAGGTATTGTAGCTAATTAAATAACTCTGCTATATAATGCTTTTCATTTAACATTTTGAAAGTGGATTGTACATACACCCTATGTACGCCGTGGACAATTGAATGAATAAAATATTTTATTTCTTAATGGATCTTTAAGGGTGAGTGGGTAGTAGCTGTGGATTTTGTTTACTCTTTACAAACAAACCTGCATGTAGTACATCTACCATTCCATTTAACGGTAGACGCACTTCTCTACCAATTTGCCCTTTCCATTACATCCCTTCTCCCTACACCTACAAATAGACCACCGGCCTGCGTAACGTGGTCTCCTCGGTGTATGTCTGTCACCAGCTTATGCGAGAGTTTATACCTTAAGACTTGCAGAAACTAAAAATCCTAGTTTGCAGTTGCCTAAATTTCGATATATTTTTTTGCTAGTAATGATCCCTACCCATCCAACAAAGAGCAAAACTTCCGTCCTCCAATCGTTCCCTTTGAAGAGGTCTCCAGAAATGATGGCATGCATAGTAGAAATGCTGGTTTTGATAAATTTATCACACCTGTTATCGTGGAGATTTGATCCGTGAAATATACAAAGTGTTTTATTGCTCCAATTTCAATGCGCATGCGTATAACGCGTTTTCTGGGTTGATATAAATGGAGCACTTTTCCTGAATTCAAGTGTACCGATGCATTTCATCCTCTTCAGTCAACTCTTGTGACTCATCAGGTAAGTAATATCATACTTTTTTGAGAGGTACCTATCACTGATTTCCTTTTCTCCTTCAATAGCCTTTCCAATCATATCGTGTGCGTATTATTGCTATAAATCCTAGGGACAGGAAGCTTAAGGTATTTCAGCCGTCTTAGCCATTATTTACTCCACCAAAATCCTCATTTTTTATTTTTATCACTTTTGGTCCCAGATTGTTCAGCAGCATGCGCTGGGAGAGACCGCCAAAGGGGCTGGTTACCACAATTTAAGCCTCCTAGTCCCTCTGCACATGTACCTACCGCCCAACTCCCTGGTTGAATTCCCATCTCCTCCATCCCGACCAGTTGCCAGTTTCCTCTGTTATTTAACTTCGCATACAATGAATAGCGTTACCCAATAACGATCAAACTCGTGTTCTTGGCTTTCCGATTGATAGTGAGCCATCTCACGTAATTTTCTTGTCTTATATGTACCTACTCATTTTGAACAATTTCAAAATATTTCGAGCTCCTACATTCACATTTACATTTAAGTGTAAAGCATTTGTACATGGAGCTTCTTCCTAGCGTCACTATAAAATTGGCTAAAGCATTATAAAATTAGCAAAGCATCTACGGATAAGCTTCAATGAATAACAAATATTTTATAAATGCTCAATTATTAATTTAAATTATATCATGCAGACAATATATCATCGAATGCAAGAACGTAATATTTTCAGTGTTATAAAAATGATATAAACATCGTAATTTTTCAGTTGCATCGTTGCTTCTCAGCTGTCTTCTTAATAGGAATTAAAAATATTAAGAAGACGTTCCACGCAGTCTTTTAGAAAATCGTAGGTAATGTAACAGACCACGATATTAGAAAATGGTTCTTGATTTATGATATTGCATGAACCAAAAGTATTAATGTTTTCCTTAAAGAACATTGGGCATAATGATCGGGGATATTTTAAAGGTGTTAATAATTTTTTATCCGATGCACAAACTAGAACATGTTATTGAACATTGGTAATTCTATTTGTAACGCAAATAACGCCGTTTTCGATAATTATCAGTTCCCTTAATGGTAAGTACCTAACACAATCATTTTTTTAATTTGAACGTAGGCCACCATCTTGGCTTCTTCTGTCACGTGGTTTGCATTCGCAGCCAGTATTGAATATGTTTACTGATTGGTTGCATTTCTAATCGCTAATTACACTTTTACGATAGACGAAATTTAATGTCGTCATATTATATCGTCATAAAGTTCTGCTATGATCGATTGAAAATTAAAATAGGATGTTACGCTAACTACCGACATCCTCAAATAATGGTAAAACGAGTCGATTTTTAGTATAATAGGTACGTACAATATTTGAAGATCGGCATGCACCTGAAAGCAGGATATGAAAGCGTTCTCGCCGAAAAATCTAAGATTTATGGGCGCTACACTTTAGCATAACTCAGCACTTTTACTGCCAATACGAGTGAATAAAAATTAATCAACTCCCGATCTAATGATTCTAATCACCGGAAAATCTTCCATCTCCGACAATCCTCGCCTCGCACAGCAATCCTTGAAATAATATTTCTGATCACTTCTTCTTGATAGGTGTTTCATTGAGAGGGAACAATAAAAAAAGAGAAAATGGACAGGAGGCGTTTACCTTTCGAGGAAGGTGAAGGATGACCGTGACCTCTGACGTAAAAGCACCTCCACCCGCCGCCTCCCCTTTCGGTATCTATATACTAATCTTATCAAGCATCACATTTTTACACGAGATTTTGTGACCTTGTAGATACATATGATAAAGTTCAGTTGCTAAACTTTTGACGAATACTGACTGCCTTTTTTATGGCTTTACCTGAGTCTTTTGTCTCAAATTAGTCTTTACTTTACTATGTTTGTGTTTTTTTAAAGTTATTTTATAACTGCTAAAAGTTCAACTTGAGTCAAAATAAAAAAAATAGCGTTATCAGTGTGCAACACATTTCTTCTTATTGCACAAGAGGATACTAGAGAGCTGCATGGACCTCTCTCTTTCAAACCCGGCACATTCCGTCTCGCGGCTGGTAACTGACGGAGATTCGCGTGATCAGCAAATTTGTCCGAGGCTTGCAAAGATAAAATAGAAAACCAATTAATGAGAATATCAACAGCATTTGAATTTTTCAAAATGATAAATACGTTTTGGATCAATTTAATTGACATTTGGGACATCTAGTTCATGTGTACCTCTATTGCTCTTTTTCAATCGGTAAATAATGTGGGTAAAAGTTGTAAAACTTCGTTTCTGAAATAGAAGGATTCCACCGCATGGGTGAAATGTAAAACAAAGGGGATGAGGTAAGCTTGGCGCGCATATTACCTGACTCATTATGAAAGACGGCGATGGGGACCAGAGTCCGAGCTACAATCCATGAACAGTACTGTAGTTTGATCTCTCCTCACAAATATGGTATGTATGTATGAGTCACATGGGATATTACCGCTGAAAATTGAATAGCATCATCAGGACTTTAGCCCTCGGTTCTCGAAATCAGAAAACAAAAAAATATTTTCTAATTTGTTTCCTTATACTTTCTCCACATGACTTTCCGTCCAATGTTAAATCTACGTGAAACCCTCGGTTGGAGAGTATTTGACCATTTCAGGCATCTGCATTGTCCTCTACGGAGCAAATAATATAACAATGAGATTAAATCATTTGGTGAGTGGGATATGAAACGTTGCTCACAAGTATGAGGAAAAAAAATTTGACGAAAAACCAACATTTATGTCGTCCACACCTTTATCTCAGTGAGCTGTAAAATTATATGTAGAAGTCTTTAAAAAGGTCGTTGCCTCCAAGAGTTTACTTTTCTCATTCACTGCTCCACCCCATATGAATGCCGGCACCATCTTCAAACTATAGTCTCCAGGTGGATACAAACTGCCTCCCCTCTCAGTCTACAGGAGGTTCGAAAATTTGTTTACTTATTTTTTCCCCAAAACGAGCATTTTTTCGACTCAAATCCAAAAGCGCATGCGCTTGAGTTTTTTTTCGATGCTATAAATAAGGAAAAATTTTCAAAATGAAAGGATACTGGTTCTATTCGTCCTCCTGAAAAGGTGACTGTGGCAGGTCCTCAGGTAAGCAATTTAGAAACTTTATTGAAGTCACTGTCCTTCCGTTTGGGTGTTGCATCCGCTTTCCGAAAAATCTCCAGAGCCGAAAGATAGTATCTAACAGAGTATTTATCAAGGGTATAGGATCTTCTGGGTATACGGTAAGAAACACCACTTTATCCAATTTACGGATACATTAGAATTTGAAGAAATGCATTAGTTTTAGCTTACTAAGTTGTTAGCCTTACGAAAAAATACAGGTAATTTTGTTATAATGTGATCAGATAGTGACTTTAGTTTTCAAATGAAGGAATCTTGTTTAGGATTTACGAAAAAGGCGTTATAGCAAGATAAAACGAGCAGCTAAACTTAAAACCCTCTCCTTATTATCCACGAGATCTCACGATAGCACCATATCCAACTTCTCTCTTTCTCTCTCAAATGGAACGGAATTTTTTATAGTTAATCCAGGGCCGGCTCGTCCATTTAGGCAACCTAGGCCGTCACCTAGGGCGCAAAATTTGGGGGGCGAAAAATTGAGTTTTTAAAAATTTATTTTGGGATTTAAAAACATAAAGCAAATAAAAGTTTAGTACTTCTGCCCCCTACTAGCTTAGGCAGAGGAATTACTACGTTATAAAAGGTGAAGGGTATTTTATTTTAATTAAGTTGTTATAATAAAATAGGAAAGTAACACTACTCAGTTTGGGAAGCTCGCTGTGCGTGGCGGAGCGCGAAGTGTGGGGTTGTGGTGCGGCGGCAATCCCGCAAATCGCCCCTCCCTGCTTGCGACGAGACGCGACGACGGAATATCACAGTGAAGTGACCTCACCTTCAACAAGTCAGCTCGTGAGTCGTGAGGGCGATGAGTAGTCGTCTGCAGTGGCAGTGAAGTTGTTTTTGTGCATTTTCGTAGTCAGTGAGTCAGACTGTTAATTACGAGTACGAAAGGAAGTTTGGATTGACAGGTCAGTACACTCTTGTTCATAATTGGTAATTTTTAATTTCCTATGAACGACTACAATACATTAATTCGTAGTTATTTATTGGTGTGATGGTACGTTGTAACAGAATACTTTGTATAAACTGAAAAAAAAGTTTCAGTACTACCGGAACACCAAGTTTTAGCCAGCCGGTTTCATAAATAGACAAAAACTTTTTCTTAATATACACATACCGTTTTCTTACGACAATAAAACTAAGGTTTTAGTATAGTACGCATAAAATACTTAAACAAGACTATAGCAGAGGTTAAGTCAATGTGCAAAAACTTGGAAAAAGCCTTAAGAATCGAAAAAGATGAAGGTTTGAATGGATCTGACATTGCTACTGTAGGATTGTGTTCTGAACTAAGAGTAATTCCTCATCATCTCCACGACATTGTATCAACCCCTGAAGAAGTCCTAAACTATATTTACCAGCATAATCTTAAAAATGGATTTCCTAACATTTGTGTAGCTCTTCGCATTTTGCTTACGTTGTCACTTTCCGTAGCTAATGCTGAAAGATATTTTTCAAAACTTATGCTTATTAAATTTATAAATTTAAATTTTTCAAAACTTATGCTAATTAAATAAAAATTAGTCTACGTAGTGCAATGTACCAGGAGAGACTTGTGGGACTGGCGAAAATTTCTATGGAAAGTGAGATAGCAAGGCAGTTAGACTCGAAAGCCCTCATACAAGAATTTGCTAAACAGATGGCAAGAAAAGTACCATTAGGAGTATCAATACTGTTAATCAAATTTTCAATGTGACTTTGAGACCGTAGTTGAGAAAGCAATAATCTGACATCAGCCAACATCAAGTACTCTTTTGAAGTGCTATAAATACTGAAAAACTATCTGTAACGAAACTGTTTCTGTTTGTTATTGAGTGAACTGTACATTATGCTTTAATCTTTTTACCTAATATAAAACTGGGTACTATGTATCCTTTCTAATAATACTTTAGATTTATAATTATTAACCTATAAGTCGCCAAAACAAAAGACCAAATGGAAAGTCATTGTAAGAACTACTTTTTCAACTAAGATAATACATTGTGGACATTAAGGTATATGTATTTTATGTAATGTTGACATTAGTTTTGTTTACATATCCTATTCATTAATCAAAGGGTATAAAAATAAAATTCTTTGTAATACCAATTATTAACAAAAACATTTTTCCGAAATACCATACCCCCCGGAAGGCGCTTTAATAAGGGCACAGAATTTGTGTTCGCCTAGGGTGCCAAAAAACCTAGAGCCGGCCCTGAGTTAATCTAACACCATTCAACATCAATTACTGTAAACAGAATCAGCGGTGTCAATCCTCAAGCTAATACAAGAGGAATATTTCAGTACTCCTTTGGTGAATTGAATATTGGATCAAAAATGAATAATTGTTTGGTATGATGAAGAAAATGTCTGAATCATATTTAGATAAGACGTTTCCGTTTTATTTGAACATTTATAGGAATATATATCAATAAATACTTTTATCAAATAACACGTGAATCTTGAATGAATTGCTAATGGAAACATATATTTGAAAAGAAATATTTTCAATCATGGTTTTGATATTAAAAATGAGTTTCTTAAGCAGACAGCAGATTGGTAGTAGAGTACTCGTGCAGACAGTAAAATATATTTCTGTAATGGTTCCTCTGTTTTTCTTTACCACGTTATATTTGATTAAATTTAACTTTTTATTTGCAATCGTTCAGGTGAAATAAAGCATAATATTTTTTTAAATATTTCAATAGCGATCATATGACAAATACTACTGAATGAGATAAATACATGCATTTCGTATTTCCTTCCAGGGTAAAAACATCAAATTATTTGAGACAAAAAACTGGATGATGGGTCAGTCAACCACTGTGTCCTTCCTGAGAGTGGCAATGATAGTTGCAGTCTTCAGTACGCCAATCGCCAACAGCCAAGTACTACGATTCGGTAACTGCCCAAACCCAACGCCTACTGCCCAAAATTTACCGGATTCTACTTACGTAAGTATAAGAACTTAGTTACATCCAATGCAAAAGATAAATTTGAAAAAAGCTATTTCTAAATCTATCTGTTTTTCATTACCACAAAATATGCTTACATATCCGATGGTACACACCATGCTTGCAAAATATTTCTAATCCTTATACCGTGATCCTTTTATATTATTAAAATCTCCTATCAAGACAAGCAATATCATTGACATAAACAAAATTCTCAAAAACAATTCACTACAAATCAAATACTTAAAAATAAGAAAAAGGCCAAGGCTATAAAGGAAGAAGGTCAATATAAAAAATTTACTCAGGCCTTATTTTATGGAAACATAGCATTATAAAATATTTTTTATTTATTTTTTTAAGAAGAAAGTCAATTTAAAACATGAGACTACGACCTAAATAGCTACATAAACATCAGGATAAATACGTAGTAGATGTAATATTCTCGTCAATCTGATAGAATAAATCAAAGAAATCAAAATTCACGTTATCACAATATAATTTGGGTGATTCTCAATTGATGGTCACTACCCTAGTAAACTCCACGTGGTAAAGATTCCCTTGGTCTTCCTTTTATTTTGTTTCCAATTTCCTGGCTTTGAATATGGTATTATAACAATATTTTTACAATCACCTCATGATAAAATATATGCAAAGGTTTCCTTCCAAGTAGGGTCAGGGTGGTTATTCTATGTATTTAAAATCCCAAAGAAAATAACGCTTAGCATTACCCTAGTATATAATTGGGTATAATAATAACCACTAGCACTATCTCTAAAAACTAATACCCAAATGTATCCGAAGATGGGTCTAGTATGGACAAAAATATCCAATACAATCGCACATCCGTCACCAGTAAGTATCCATTTACAATAATTGAACTCAGATTTTTCGAAAATCATCCTTCATTTTTCTAGTTAATGATATGTCCTAAGTTGTCAAATTTTTACCGTGGTGTTAGCCATGTGAATATTAAAAATTCTGGTTTTGGTAGCACTTCCTTACTACTTCCCCAATCATTGAAAAAGGAAAATTTTCTCTAAATATCAAACTTAATAAACAAATATTCATATGAACTATCATCCTAATCTCCTGGAGGATGATTGAAGATAAATCAGTAAAAAATTAAAGAAGGTTCCACAAAACTGTCATAACTCCGTGTGAAGTTACTAAAATATAGCAATGAGAAAAATTATGATTCACATACGGTGAAATAATATTATTAAATATGCTTCAGATGACAAGTAAAATACTTCCACATAATGATTAATTGTTGTCCTCAACTAATTCACACTTGATCGTACACACTAACTGGGTAACTTGGAAAAAACGATGAAAACGCTTAAATCGTGCGTTATACTGATGTACGTATCAATTAATAATATGTTTACAGCTGACTGGTGTACCAGTTTGGTACGTGGCCCAGCGTACCAAATCATTTTTTGGATTAAAGCCGTACTGCGAGACGTTCACGTTCACAATACCAACGGGGAATCCACCTCTGACGATCGATATATCTGGGAATTTCCCACCGTAAGTAATCAATTTCTCATTTTACTTCATACTCCTTGGATCTTATTATATAGTAGAAGAATTAGATTACCTCCTTCTGAGGGGAGTCACTGATCATATGATGAGAGATGTTTACTAATCATAACCAATTTTAATTGATTCTTTAAAAACTTTTACAAAATAAACGAACATTTTTTAAAACATATTTTACACGTTCAAATTCTTCACAATGAAAGTTTTCCTGTATTTTATTTTTCATGCATGACATTAATTTTGACAACAATTATTTTCATGAATACAGCCTCAACATATAATTAAAACGTTCTCTTTTAAGTCACATCAAATGTAACATCATCGTATTTCCTATAGTAAAACATTAAGTCATGAGCATGGCTTCCAAAACGTTTTAAGATAACCTATTCATTTATGAATCGCAGTGGATAAGATTTATTTAAAAAGATTTCAGACTACGATGTAGGACGCGCCTTCGGATCAAAGCGTGTAAATGAGCTTTCCACTTAGACCTGAAACTGCCAATGTCTACGGAATTGGTAAGATTGTCGACGAAACCTGACCGCGCAGCTGAAAAACAGAAAATAATAAGCAAATTTAATGCGCTAAAGGAATGCGCATTATGAAACTTATCGAATCATCTGTGTCGATGTTAGCTAAATGTTTTGGGAAAATAGGAAACATGTCCATCTTTATCCCGGTCACGTGAGTTACACAAAGGAATATCAAAAGTATTCTAATCAAACGTTATATTTCCATCACAAATTTCAGGGATGTGGAACTTAGCCAGAATGAAGTTAACGAGTGATTTGCTCCAAAATAGACGAATATTTTTCTTTAAATTGTCACAGGGGTAGAGTCAAGAAAAAATATTGAGTAACGGGGAAATAAGAAATTATCTAACGAGGGGCAGAAACATGCTTTCTGGCACGAACGTTATCGTGAGAAAATTACATCTGTTAGATAATATGACCTAATCATCGAAGTAATAATTGGAGCATGATGCATTCATTGGAACAAGTAATGCGATTGACGCATCTGGGCAATATTTATAAATATGCTTGAATTTTAACTTGAATATTCTCACCATCAGCAGGCATCAATCTGAGGAACAGTTTTGCTCTCCATTTCATTACTTTATTAGCTACTCGTTTTATTCCAACAGGTATCCTATTTTTGATGTTCTTCATCATTTACCCACGGTATATTGTCCTGGGCCATCCACATTATTTCTTCTTAATCAATTCTCCTTCCATATTTGTTTTTGATAGGGTGTTGCCACATAATGTGCGCTGGATGTTTGAATCTTCTAGTACGTAGAGTTTTAATTAAAAATACTATAACTCTTATTTTATCACCCTTCGATAATACCACATTTCCATTGCTTACAATCATCTGATCTCAGCCCATTTTTGTATTTGAAGCCTCAATCACATACAAAAATCGTGCTCCAAACATGTTTAAATCACGTACATCCGTAATTCCAAACTCGTGTTTCTGGCAGCTGGTAGACACTTCCGGTCGCATTCCTTCTTATCTAGTGGTACACGTCTCGCTGCATCTTTTTTCCAACAATGGTGATCCTACTTTCCGGATAGTTTGTTTTTCTCTGTCATAATAACTACTTCAGCAGCAAAAAGTAGCATACTGATGGCGAATATTCTATGTATTACACTGACCTATAAAGTACTAAGGGAAATTTTCAACTCTGGTCCTTTTCTCTTTTTTCTGAGAGGGAGATTAAGTAAGTTAAGTTCTAATTCTTAAACTAATGTTTGGGAAAAGCTTCTCAAACAGATTTCATGTATGTTTGTGACCAATTTACTTCACACATTCTAAGTATTTCCTTCTAATATAGTTGAGACTAAAATGGTGTTAGGTAGAAGACCTAAGTAAAATAATTTTTGGCATGACCAAATTCATTGGCAACATTCAAAGCAAAGGAAGGAGCCAAGTTAATCACCCTTTTCCCATTGGCACAAAGAAAATAAAAATACCTAACACACTAGAAGGACTTTCCACACCCCAAAGCCGAAATCTGAAACTATCTTCTGCTTTCCATTTTTTCTGATGTTTACCTTTGAATAACTGTTGGAATTTATTATTAAAATTTTCAACAATATTTAATATTTGGGAATTATTTATTTTTCAAGAGATCATTCTGCTCTGATAATTCGTATTTCAATTTCACAGAACACGTCTATTTCATCTAACGAAGTTTACATCAATATTAAGTCGATGAAACCTTGAAAAGTTTCTTTGGGGTATTAGCCTCTTCGACTATGGGTTTGTACCTCTTTGAGTAGTCTTTGCCTCACTATTTTATGCTCATTCAGGTAAAAGGTAGTTCCAGCGGAAAATGATAGCTTTTCTTTAAGTAATGTACCGAAGACCAAGACCGTTAATGTTGTTGGAAGATAACCACTCGCAGGTCGAAGGTATTGATTATATCTCTCTCTTAGCCTGCTGGAGAAGACCTATTCCTAGTTACCACGCAGCTGTAAAGGAATGTAGATCACTGGATATAAGTCATGTAAAAGCAAGTGTATTGAAAATTGGGATTTGGTGATGACAGGGATGGATATCTATAGACATATTGCTTTCATCTACTTTCATTGCTACGCTCAATGGTCACCTGGAGATATAATTAATGATTCGCTGAGCAGTGAAATCTTCTTACTTAATCACTTTTTTTGTCCTTAAGATGTTACGTGAGAGGGTAATAATGCCTACCACGTCGATTCAAGCCATCAAAACTATGTTGGTAAATTTAGTGAGCAAATAACAACTAATAATAGTTTTCTTAAAACTTCCGTAGCAACTGCATCATTATCTTTTTTATGTATTAAGCACCTAACGCCACAGCTATTAAATACATACCTTTCCGCATACGCTCTCTAAACTAATCATAGTACTGTCGTACTATGATTAGTTAAGAGGGCTTGTTCGTACAATAATGAAGCTCAGCTGGAATAATAAAGGACATAGAATTATCCATTATCATTTAAATAGTGTCCAATAGAGTGATTTAAATCTTGAATTTTAAAAGGAATGATCTAAATCCTTTAATAGTGATAAAATTAAGGAATAATGCATGCTTTTTGATTGATAAAATGCATGAATTAATTAACGAGTGCATATAAAAATATAACTTTTTTGCTTCAAGGTCTTTGGAATTCTGCTTTATTTAAGTGCAATATTATTTCAGCTTCAAGTCTATCCACGTTTATGGAGAAATGACTTCTACAGATTTCAAGAGGTGGTCAGTTACCTTCAGAAGAACAGGTAAGCAATCATTCCAAGGTCACGTGATTGAGTATGAATTCTTGTATGTGTGTTGTTTAAGCCAAAAGCATATATCTAATAATACATATCTAATTAACTAAATAAATTTCGCCCTTTTGCAGACAATTTAATTTAACATACCTGAAACTTCTTTCCGTAATGTTTTCGTAAGTCTCTGAAATTCAATGCCATTCTCGTCATGATCCTGTCTGCGTAAGTGAGAGAGTAAGTGAACCTTGTCACAAATTCAAGCAAACTCCCTTCCTGACTGATACGCTGTTACTGAGGGAACTGAGCCTACATTCTCTCCTGGAGACTAGAAGAGTGAGCTTTTTGCAGCTGGATGTCTACTTAGTCTCTATGTATAACGTGGTCTAATCTTTCATTGCATATCCTCGTGAGATACCCCATTTTGAATATGCACTCATCCATATCACTTTCCAGCTTATTTTTTATGTATGCAGCCAAATCCGCAAATGCTAAAGCCGCACAAATATCTTAACCAAGATAACTGCCGTCATTCAAACGAGGTCTAATCCCCGTTATACATCTTCCGCAAACATAGCATGTGATATTTAGCCTCAAGAGCAATTATGTTTCGTCCAGATCCGAGAAAAGTGAGGAGAAAGCGTCATTCAATATCTTTGCGCAGTGAGCCACATCTTCCGTAATCAAGTTAAAGATAGGATTGTTCCGAGCCGCTACTGCCTTGCATATGAAACATACAGGATCCTTCATACCGATAGTAATGCTTTGCGATTTCAGAAAGCGCGAGCTCCTTTCAGTTTCCTCCATGGAGTCCGAATTCATGAAAATTTCTTCGCATGCATCACGAGTCGTTATGCTAGCTTTCCGAAGTTACAGTTTTGGCCATAATGTGTCAGCATATTTGAGGGAACAAGATTTATGATATTTTGCCTAAATTAATTCGAAGGTTTTCTCCATTCATTCATGACCCGCCAAGTAATCAATATGCACACTTGATGGCAACGCTTTGAGTGGTTTATCTTACCTCAAAATTTTACTTATAATAGCATAACCTGTATTTCGGGTTTTCTCGCTCTTGTTTTTAATTGGTGGTACCGATTTTTCTCTGTTATCTAATTAACAGATGAAGCACGTCTTCCAAACACTTTCTTGAACATCGGCCAGCGATGCTGGAATGGCTTATTTAAGATGTGTTGCCGATTTCTTCATGGATTATCTCTAAAAAAAATGAGAAAATGTGCGTTCCTTAATCGGCAAGTAGAATTAAACGTACATCACCAGAAAAGTCAAAGGCAGGTACACGAACCTTGAATGTTGACAGTTCTGCCAGTTTTTCTTCGTTGATAACGTTGGATTACACTCATATTTTGTAGATGACACTATTCTCAATGGCAAATGCCCAGAAGACACTGAAGTCAAACTGATTGTGAGGACGGTTGCTTCTATCAGCCAGTTTAGTAACGCTGCATAGCCTTGTTGACCAACGGCAATTTTTGTTACATTGCCATCTAAGCCATTTCGGATGTCTAGGAAGTGAGAAAGGAGGGGTTGTTGGCCAAAGTCTTAATTGGAACTTAAAGAGAGGAAGGAATGCCAAATTGTGCCATTCCTGGGAATTCAGTGTTGTAAGACTGCTAGAGAAAATGCAGTAATTATATTTTGGAACGACAATGTTTCTTCCATTTGATGTCTTTACATTTCCAAAGCCTTAGTCTCAACCATCTTACGAGTCCACCGACAATGTGAGATACATTCCCCGGCCTTGTGTGTCATATAAGTTAACTAATACTATGCGAGCTTTGTACCCCATCGATACTCACAGAAACGATTTTAAGTTCCTAATTTATTTCTATAACGCAATCATACGTTCTCCATAAGCCTGCAAACATTATAACAAATTGACTTTAAGTTACATACAACTTTCGTTGTTTAAGCGTAACCAAATATGTTGACTCGGATTTCGTATCAAAGAATCACCGATACGCGCACCCGCATTATCATTTGTACTCCTCCTGGCTTGATTTGTCAAAGTATTAACATAAGTATGGACATTATGTACCACCTATAGATTATTTATGCTTTTTAACATAGAACATATTAGTCTTTGACCGTCATGGAAAAATTGATCTCGCACGAAAAAAGAATAACTATTGCCATAAATGGAAATTTTCAAGCATGCCAATGCCAACTAAATAATTAACCGTTAATACAAATGGTGAGTCATACTCGTTATCCATATCACTGCAAAAATCCAGTTCGTAATTATGTGCATATTCCTGGCCCGCTTACTGTTGGGCAACATGGATTCATATTTGAACTTCTCCTGACTTTATTTATCAAAGTATTAACATATAAAATTGGACTTATAGTATCATTAATATCAATACCAAATCTGAGACTTTTACTAACAAATCCTTCTTTGACAGCCAGGAAAAAAGTTATTAGTTAGTAACCATTTTGGCATATTGTTACTTTCCCATAGTGCTGTAGCAACTACGGAATTTTGTACCAAATTCAAATTTTTGGTTTACTTTCCATACGAAAATGCTATATATGGCAAAATAACTTTTTTCCTGGCTGTCAAAGAAGGATTTGTTGGTAAAAGTCTCAGATTTGGTATTGATATTAATGATACTATATCTCCAATTTTATATGTTAATACTTTGATAAATAAAGTCAGGGGAAGTTCAAATGTGAATCCATGTCGCCCAACAGTAAGCGAGCCAGGAATATGCACATAATTACGAACTGGATTTGGTTAGTGTCGACTGAGCGGGGCCACATCTCAGATACTCGGACTCTGGGACACAGGTAGCCGGTGTGTGGGTCGACCCTTGCTCAAGAAGAGATAATCCTCGCTCGTGGTGAGACCTCGCTCGGCCTAGGGCCCCTCACTGCCCCGGCCCCCGCAGCGGGAGGGGGACCGCACAAAACTGACCGTGTGCAGTACATTTAAATCTTTATAAACTTTAACAGTTTCCTTAAATTTATCTTTTTCATCGTGTCAATCGTCCGAAGACGTTTGCGAACGTCTTTTGATCTACTTTATACGTCGAAAATTAAGGTTTTCCATGCTGCCTTAGGAAATATGACGATAAGACGTGGCAACGCTGCTTGCATGTGGCAGGATTTTGCGGGATTTCCAACAGTTTTTTAGTGTTATTGCTAGCGGTTATGGCAGGGAAACGCAAGGAAATGATGCAGAAGAGTCTTACGCATGTAATAAAAAACGGTGTACAATCAAGATACACAAGCCCAACAACCCTGGCCGGCCAATAGTTTCCTCTTGCCACTCCCCTACTGAACGCATCTCCGCTTTCGTCGACCATTACCTTCAGCCTTTAGTCCATTCCCTGCCTTCCTACATCAGAGATACTCACCATTTCCTGGATCACCTCCTCTCCACCCTAATCACCACCACCTCCCCTCCCTAATCACCACCACCTCCCCTCCCTAATGATTCCGACATTATCATGGCCACCATTGATGTTACCTCCCTCTACACCTCCATCCCCCACGCCGAAGGATTATCCGCCGTCAAGCATTTACTTGATACTCGCCCTACCCCTCATAAACCTAGTTCCGATTTCCTTATTGACCTGTCCCACTTCATCTTGACTCATAACTCCTTCTCCTTTAATGACCGCTTCTACCTTCAAACCAAAGGCTGCGCCATGGGTAGTAGATTCAGCCCTTCCTATGTCAACCTTTTCCATGGCCGTGTCGAAGAATCCTTCCTATCCTCACAACCCCTGAAACCCTTACTCTGGCTCCGATACATCGACGACATTTTCCTTCTCTGGCCCTATGACGTCGATTCTTTTAATTCATTTATTTCCGCTCTACACGAATTCTCTTCTGTCTCCTTCACCTCTCACTTCTCCTCTTCCCTTATAACTTTCCTTGATGTAGATATCACTCTCTCCAATCACCAGTTCAGCACCTCAGTCCACATCAAACCCACCAATAAGCAGCCATATCTTCATTACAACAGCTGCCATCCCTCCCATACTAAAAGATCCTCCCCTACTCTCTTTCCACACGAGGCTTTCGCATATGCAATAATCCTGATTCCCTTGATAAATTACTTTCCTCTTTACAGCAATCCCTTCTCCGACGAGGATATCCTGAGACTCTTCTCAAGAAACACATCCTCATAAAACCCTTTCCTCCTAAACTAACCCAAAACAAGGAGAATTACAACCTCTCCCTCTGTACTACTTACTTCCCAGGGGTCCATGCCCTGAAAAAATCCTTAAAAGCCTTTTTCCACTCCTCTCTGAAAATCTCACCACCAAAAACACATTCCCCAAATGTCCCTCTCTCGTCTTCAGGCGCCCCCCCAACCTCTCCAGTATCCTAAAAACCACTAAACCGCTGACTAAACCTATTATCAGCTCCAAAACCCCACCCAACCCCTGCCATCGCGCGAGATGCAAAACGTGCCCTATCCTTATCACCGACCCCCTCCCCGCTAAATTCCTCTCCCACCCACTTCCTTCCGTCCCCTCTCGGTCATGCACTTCCCACAACGTTGTTTACATCCTCCTGTGCAACCTGTGCGATTCATATTACATTGGCCTCACCACTAACGCCCTCAGTGTTAGACTAACCGGCCACCGTGCCAGTTGCAAGCCGTCCTCGCCCAATGCCTCCTTCCCCGTCCCGATCCATGCTTCCTCCCACAATCTCATTTTTGATCAATGCTTCCGTGTAGGCGTATTGGCTTCCCTCCCTCCCTCTGCCTCTTCCCTTCAATTGCGTACGCTAGAAATGGCCTGTATCTGGCTTTATTCCGCTCATAATCCGCCCGGATTAAATCGCGCTCACTGACCTCTCCCGCCCCTTCTACCCTTTCCCCTCCTTCAATCCCCTCACGCCCCTTCCCTTTTTCTCCATTCCACATCCCTTTCTCCTCCTCTGACCCCCTCCCGCCTCTTCCCCTCCTTGCCCTTCCCTCTTCCTCTGACCCCCTCCCACCCCTCCCCTCTTCTCCTCTTTCCTCCCCCTCTCTCCTCCCACCTCACCCTACCTCTTGTCCCCTGCCTTTCCGTCAGTATGTATCCTTCTATCTTTGAGAAAGGTTCTATAGACCGAAATATCAACGTATAGTGTGAGTGTTCTTTTTTTGTGTGTCTATATTTAATTTCGCCCCACCTGTGGCATAGTCTATATATATATATATATATATATATATATATATATATATATATATATATATATATATATATATATATATATATATATATATATATATATATAGACTACATATATATACATAGACTACATATATATATATATAATAAAAACATTTGACAGGGGGTGGGGAAAGAAAAGTAAAAAGATAGAAGACTTACTGGGACGTTTCGGGCATGCAGGCTCTTCTTCAGCTTTAGAAAAAGCCCGAAACGTCCCAGTAAGTCTTCTATCTTTTTACTTTTCTTTCCCTACCCCCTGTCAAGTGTTTTTTTTGTTGTGGCCAATTGGCGAAATTTTCGTTTTGTGTATATATATATATATATAATATATTTATTTATTTATTTATTTATTTATTTATTTATTTATTTATTTATTTATTTATTTATTTATTTATTTATTTATTTATTTATTTATTTATTTATTTATTTATTTATTTATTTATTTATTTATTTATTTATTTATTTATTTATTTATTTATTTATTTATTTATCTTTATATATATAAAAGTCAATGTATTTATGTGGGTATGTGGGTGTGTATGTTCCTCATCTCCTCCTAAACCACTGGACCGATTATGATGAAATTTTGGACACGAGTTTGTCACTGATAGACAACAAACACTTTGGGGTTTAATTAACCGAAACTATTTTTTCAGGGTTAAGGGTGTGTTCCTTAGTAATAAATAAAAATGTAATGGTCTCTGTCTGTCTGTTGCTCCATCACGCAAAAACTACTGGACCGATTGAACTGAAATTTGGCATGTAGATAGTAAAAATGTCTGGTGTAATATATGCTATATTAAAAATCCCTCAGGTCCCCCAAAAGCCCTCGAGGGTCACCCCTGGTGGTCCATGCTAAGCATTGGGTTCGGTGCAGTGGTTTCATTTTTTGCTTTTTAAAATTACTTTCACTCAAGATATAGGCCAGTGTGTTTTTTTATCGGATGGCTGAATAAAATAATTTTCTAATTTTATCAATCGAATTTCTTCTACCCTCCGAAGTTGTTTGAAATTCATCTTTTCAGCTGAAAAATCTCACATTTTTCCTGAAAAAACAATAACATATTTCCTTGACAAACATATATATTATTTTCAAAGGATATACACGCCTCTTAACTATTAAATATCATGTTTTCCTCCTGGCCCATGGCTGTCTAGAGGAGTGCAACAAAGTTGCTACGTTGGAAGGGGGCGGGGGAGGGGAATAAAAGGCGTCGGAGGAGTAGGGGGCAAATAATTGGACGAGAAATCAGTGCATAATATTAAGACCGCCTGGGGTAAAGGCTCGACAATACCAAATAATTGGGAGTTCAGTATTACTGAGTTGTGTGTTCGAAGCGTCCCGTCGGCGGGGAGGGCGTGGAGGATGGTGAGACGGACGGATGGTCTATTTTTCAAATGAATGTCTACATCGAGGAAAGTGATTGAAGAAGTGGAGGAGCGGTGAGTGAAAGAAAGAGTTGGATGGGAGTGAATCCCTTGAATAAAATCTTCAAGAGCTGAGCTTCCATGGGTCCAAATGATGAAAATATCATCAATATATCGAGGCCAAATGAGGGCCTTGAGGGGGGAAGAAGATAAAAGATTTTTCTCCCATCGCCCGAGGAAGCTAGAGGCGTAAGAAGGGGCCATTCTCGTGCCCATAGCCGTGCCCCTTACTTGGAGGAAATGACACCCTCCGAAAACATAGCTATTTTTGGTGAGAACCATCCTCATGAGTTTCAGAAGAAATCCGGTGGAGGGGCGCAAGTTCTATTTTAGAGAGGCCCTCCTTGGGGCCCTCAAGCCGCAGCAGCTTAGAAATGGAGGTGATATACTTAGCGGTACGGTCGGAAGTAAGGGGTTTAATAAAGGAGGTGTCACTGAGTTGCCGATTGTCTTCATCCTCGTATCTTTGGCGGTCCATGACTACCGTAGTAGAACCTTTGTCAGCGGGAAGAATTATAATTCTCTAATTTCGCCTTAGTGAGACAAGGGCATGTAACTCGTCCCGCGAAACGTTCTTAGAGGACGGCAGGGAATCCACGAAATCTTGGGAAGATAGTTGGGAGGAAATATGATTGAGGTAGAGTTCAAGTGGATGGTTGGCAGGGGTTCTTTAAATTTTGAGAGAGGATTCTGCGGTGGTAGTATATCATCCTCCGTAGAATTGAGGGGAGGGTCTTTACCATGAGAGAAGTGGAATTTTATTCGAATATTCCGCGCAAAGGAGTGAAAATCAGAGAGAAGGTGAAAGTGGTTGAGTTTAGGGGTGACACAGAAGGATAGTCCCATGGAAAGAAGTGACGACTCTGTGGGGGAAAAAATGTGGGAGGACAAATTGACCAAAGGTTCCTTTGAGGGCTCCTGGCCGGGTTTGAACATCTGGTAACCAGATGGGCGGGCACCGAACTATTTTGAGGCCGTTTATGACTCTCAAACTGTTGGGGGGGAGGGGTGGGGAAACCCATTAGGTCTGCCAGGCAGGGTCTTTCTGCGAAGAGCGGTACATCCAAGCTAATCGAGACTCAAATCACCGATGGCGGATGTCGCATCCAGGATGGCCGCTTGACCGATGGTATCGTTGGGATTTGCGTAACGCTGGTGGATACCTATATTTCATTTCCAAATGAGTTTCAGGTAGTTAAACATCATGAGTACCATTTTACACCTTTCATACGGCGAAATATTGAAGTACACTGGGCGGTTATAGTGACTCGAGATGCGTTCTCGAAGAGGAATGCGCGTATTAAATGCGGGACTCGTTGTTGTTGGATCCCGGACAAAAGAGGAAAAATGAATTTCAATATTTTACCTAGTCCTTAAATCCAGTGGACTCACAAAAATCAGTGGTGAGTTGCGATTTGGAGACGCCATGAACGTAAAAATTATTCACTTGTACATGTAAAGCGAGGTTATCTGGACTTGTGGTACTTAAATAGGTGAGGGATCACTTAGTGTTGTAGGTTTTCTTGAGTTTTTTCGTTCAAATTATCTTATCTAAAATGTTTTCATGTTTAAGTTATGTATTTCTTTGGTGTAACATCTCATCATAAAATACATAAATGAGCTGGAAGAACTTCCTTCAACGGACGTAAAGTGCCTGTGGTCCGGTGACAAGAAGGCAGTACCTACTGTCGGGTACAAGACCTACTCCTGATCTAATGATTTTTATGACAAATTTGATGCCAATTGTGCACATGGAAAAGAACACATTCACTAATATCCCACATTGGATGAGCAAGAGGAAGAGCAAGTGATTAAATCTTTAAAAGCAGGCATATCAGTTGTAATTCTATATATTGCATGAAATAGAAGTGCTTTACCACCTAGGCAACCACAAAGGCTCTTTCTTTTGCAAGGCAACTTTTTCAGTCTTTCAATCACACGCTCGACATATGCTCTGGCTTTAGCTACATTGAACGTTGCCACAGCATCTGCCTTATATAATTGTGATAATTTCATTATAAATGGAGGATGATTAAGTCCACTATAATGAGATTCACATAAGAGTTTTAATTAGGAAGCCCATATTTATCATGAAGTCATCAGCATGTGATTCAATTTTACCATCAGCCCACTTTTTTCAAATATAATCTTATCAGGGCTCTACCACGCTAGGCGTCACTAATAATTCTTATAATCCCACCAGGGGTAAACCCAACCATAAATTTAATAGTATGTCCTCCTTTGTAGTAGGAATGTCTAAGGATCTTGTACTTTAAGCACTTAAATTTAGCCATTCGGATTTCAGTGCAGTCAAGGACAACCCGACCCCAGGGGTTGTTCTACCGCTGTAGCTCTATCCACGTCCTTATCAGTACTAGCCATTTGTATTGTTGATGGTATCGTGCTGTAAGTCCTCGAATCATCGAACAGTAATAAGAATGGGGATTCTAGCGAGTAAGCAGTAAGTAATTGCAAGATGTTGATGACAGTTGTACTAAAAGTAAAACATAATGCCATCCTCATGGTGCCTGATCCATTACATGCCAGTACATGTCGGATGGGTTTCCGCTTGAGCTAGATACAGATAAACCAGTTGGAAATTATGTTCCCCATTCCCACAAAATCTGGATTCATCCAAATACGGTAAAACATATTGCGCTCGACATTCCAGCTATCAACACCATAAAAAATTCATTTCCTGAAAATGCATTTGGTTTTCAATTTGGTGGATGACACAAAATGACGCGATTTTTTATTAAGTTTACGTTATTTATTAATTTTCCGTTACTAATTAATAAAAGCAAGAACTGTACCAACAAAGTCTTAACTTTCCTAACTTATCACTCGGTCAACCAAATTGCGCATAAACACTTTACGCATTGCGCATAAGGGCTTTAATCCAAGGTCTTCTATGGTCAAATTTCTCTCTAATGTTTAACTTGTTTGATACGTAAACAAACTCACCTTACGAAGGCAAGGTATGGAACCTCAAAGTGGAGTTACGATTTTCCTCTAACGAGCATTGGAGTACAGAGCAGTTACGTTTCGAAGTAGTAATTCTAGGGGAAAACTTAGCATGTTCGCCCTCCGTGTCGTCTCACCGTCAACGTGAGCAAAACCCACATGAGGTAGACCACACGCAGTAATGGGTGATAAAATTAATGAAATGATAAGTGAAATTAAATGAAATACAGGAGCAGAGTGATATGAAAATTATGGACGAAAAGGCAGTAGGAGAGGCAAGAAAAAGGACGGGTGAGCGTTAGTGATGATAAGGCCAAGGTGATGGGAGTAGGGAAAAACAAATGTAAGGAAAGGTTGAAGACGTGGATGTGATGGATGAAATGAAAAGAAAATATGATTAGCCATGAAAATAACTGATCAAATCTGAAGAGAGGGCAAACTTTGAGCACAAATCAGTTTGATACATTTCAGCCACGAGACCGCACGGGAATCAAAGCCAGAAGTGGGCTACACGAGCCGTAGCTACCATCTTTCCAATTTTTTGAACTTTCCCCGGTACTTGGCGTCTTCCTAGGCTGGAATGGCGAAAAGACTGCAGCCAGGGAGAACGGGAGTGGGAGGCCTAACCTTAAATGTTGAACGCACAGATTAGAGAGCTTCTTTTTAAGAGCTTGTTGATGCTTGCGTTTTTGGGATAAAGCACGGGAAAAATAAATCTTGGTATCAATTCCTTTCAAGTAAAAAGCTTGTTTTAGTTGATTCAATTTCCCGGAATGAAACTGCGCCAGTGTGCGGTACAGAGTGAGGACTGCACGAGTAAATGAAATAGAAAAACTATATTGTGTATATTTATATATATACACAATATAGTTTATATATATATATATATATAGATATATGAATGGTAATACGTTTTTATGATTACATTAACTGTGTTCTATTGAATTAACTCAAATGTCCTTTTCAAAAACCGCTCCCTGCCACATATTTACAGATAAGTGCATATTTTATAATAAAATAATATTTAAAAATGTATTTAGGTAATTAAATACCTAATTACCAAAGTCATTTTCCCTTTTTTTCAGCATTATCAGCAATACTTCTTCCTACTACACTTGCTACTCAGTACATTGTCCTTGGCATAGATAGTGTTACAAATCCAACATGGGTAGTTTTGTACTCGTGCACCCAAACTGGATCAACCTACTTAGGTAAGTAAGATTTATAAATGTTAAATGGATCAAACTGAGATTATATATAATGTAAAAATATGGAAACTACTTCAGGGATTCCCTCGTCTTATTATGTATGCTAATTCATCAAAGCTAGGAAACTCTATGCCAAATTAAAGAAATATTCGGTTTATTTTCGATGGAGATGATCAGAAAGATCTAGAATCTCCCATAAAGATTAATATTTTACGTACATGGAACGTGAACGTTCTAAAACTAGACAATATCTTACTCTACCCTTTTAAATTGCAGACTGTGACTACAAAATAAAGAATAATGTATAGTGCTAACTGCCGTAGTAAAATTGGGCCACGAAACATTCTTTAGTTCAGTCACCGATTCATAGCAGCACAGCTGACGGTTTTTTCACTAAATATGGCGTTTTATGTTTCTTTGTATTATAGCAGTCGTATGAAGTAGAAATGATGAGTTACATTGGGCCTCGAAAATGTCCTTGAATCTAGTGCGCACGATTTGCCCTTTTGCAAGATCTCTTTCTCCCATTTACACTTCACTTTTGGAACACTGAAAAAATGCTGAATTGCGCTATTTCATACCGAAACTTAAAACTGATCAATGTTAAGCTAAATCTTTAAGCAAATAAATATGTAAAATGAGTATGGAAGAAGAAAACATTAGAGTGGCTAATAGGAAGTGATACAGCAGGCTAAAAGTCATTATTGTGACAGGTGAATGGAATTGGAGAAACAAGGATGAGGAAGTGTAAAAAGGGAATGTAGAGAGCTATTGAAGGAACCGTAGAAATAGGTTAAATGAACGAGTTTTGTGGAACAATATATTATGCGAGTGATAACGCGGGTGGTAGGACAGAAAGGTTATGGAAAAACATAATTATTTTGAATATACAGGGAAATAAAAGACAGACAGTGCCGAGATAAGAAGAGGGTGAGGTAAGCATGGTGATATGGAAAAATGATGCCCTGGAGAAATTTCTAATGTATAAAAAACCGGACGCATCATGCAAGAAAGTGGAAGAACTGATAAGGGGAACGAAAGTTTAAAATACGTTTTTGTAAAAAAAACATTTTTTACAAAAACCTATCATAGGTTTAGTTTAGGTAAAAAAATTTTAAGTTTTACTGGCGGTTAATGAATCATCTGCGAGCTGTCATATACATTGGATGTACTCAACTGGTTTTCATTGCAACGTAGAAAAGTTAATAAGTTGCCACGACGGTGTACCTTCAATTTTGTGTTCATTATTAACAAAGTGATTAATTGACGCGCTAATTTGTCGTAACTATGTATTATTTATTAATTTGGAAGGAATGCAGAGAAAAAAATCAAAGTAATTCCACATTAAATTTTCCAATTTAATTTACAATTTTAATAAGACTTTTCCTCTCTATTCCATCAAGAAAACAGGTTCATCTCGGGCAGTCTTTCCATTTCAAAAGTCTAGGCTTAATTTATTAATTGTGGAGTAGCAGAAGCATTTGTCATGTTTCTCTAATATGACGGGGATCTAAACAAATAATTTAGATTCTGTATCCTTACCTGTAAGAAATACCGACTATTGACTGCAAATGATTTATCAAGCCATATTCTGGTTTTTAACGCAAATCTCTTCTGTTGATTTTGCTTATGAGATATCTGTAACAATTATCTCTTAAATGTAGTTATATTTCCCCAAAAAATATAATGAATTATAACTTCATACACCCCTCAGTGAAATACTAACCTGTAGGTTTAAATAAGAGCCACCAATGTTTTAAATTTAATTGATCTTGCATACATTAGATTTTTTATATACTGAATTCACAAGATACTGCATTATATCATTGGCAGAATAAATGATCTGTAATATATTTAATTAATTTTAGCACGAAGCAATTAATTTATTACCGAAGTTGATTATAAATGATGATCAATGAACATCTTCCAGAAACGGTGTACATACTGTCCTCGACCAAATTCATGGATTCAACTCGCCTCGGGGCCGCAAAAGCCATCCTCACCGGAGCAGGCATAACCAACACCCTGTCCGATGCGGAGCAGACAGTCTGCATCACATAATGCAGCAAATATTTTGATGAAAGACCCCGATATCAGGAATTTAATATTTTTGACCTCATTTATGTTAAATTTTGTGAAACTCCTGACCGGTGATGTTTTACTATCGGTGTGGAACTATATTTTACCAATTTTAAGGATTTTCCGAAATAAAATTTTATTAATTTTTTGTAATGTTTATCATTTTTGCTCTTTTCCGACATTGCCAATTTCTTCGTATCTCTCCACAATATAAAGAGCTATTAAACACTCATATTCCAACATTTGAGTTGCTCATTGACGTACATAAGTATTTTTACATTCTATTTTTCACTTAAAAACCTGTTTCTGAAGAAACTCCTTAATTTCCTTTTCTTATATTCTTTTTCCTTCAGTTTGTCACTGTTGATATTTTGCTTCCTATAGCTTAATAGTCTTCATGCACTATTGTAATGCTTTTTCAGACGTCTTATATATCTTCCGATTATTTTGTCAAATATGCGACATTAATCCCTTAAAATCTGTAATGTTTCCACATAAATAAGCATGAATATCTTTTGGAGCCTGACCATGAGTGGCAAAAATAATTTAAAATGAATTAGCAGGTTTTTCTCTCACTGTACTGCAGGTTGTGAGCCATAGAAATGGTTCAATTCTGAGTATGTTTGAAACAATGTGATTCAGTAGGCTATTGATATAACATTAAAATTCACTTCTTCACACTTATGAAATGAGAGATAAAAAGTTCTCATGTCTCAAATATGAAGAACGTCTAGACCAGTATGTGAGTAATGAGAAATCCAATTGCTCTATAAAAGGACTTGGATTAGAGAGGCTTACACCGAAAAAGAAATAAAATTTTGCTGAAGTTTCCCTACCATAAAAGAGTTCTTAAATTCACTGGTAAAAAAATCCTTAGTATTGACTGAGGATCCTTAAAAATTATTATAATACTTAGGAATTTCTTAACACCGTTAAATAAGAATAAAAACTTATGTAAAGTAGTAATGAACACAAATATTTCGCACACATTCAATTTATTTATATGTACATTTTTCACTCAACATGAAAACATCGTGACAGAGGGAACATAGCTCAGTTACGATTACAATCAACAATAGATACTTGCCAAATCTAGCTAAACCAACGATTAAAGTTCCATTAATTTACGTCACACGTTGTGAAATTTTGACTTTTCCATCGCTTCTTTAAGATGAGAGTGCAAGAGAGCCTAGAAAAATTTTACTTCTTTACAAATATTGTAGTAAATAATACAGATTATATATATATATATGGGTGCATCTTTGTAATTGTTACGGTTATCATTCCTTATATCAAAATTCATAGCTATCACCTTTCTGAAAAACATCACGTAAAATTGCAAATAATTCAAAACTCTCCTGTCACCCTGTGGCTAGAGTTTAAAAGAATCTAATAATTTTTCTCAATTAACATAATTTGCGGACATAAGATATATATGGTACTGAACGTAATACAAAAGCCTAAGAAACCTAACCAGTCTCAAACATGCTTCTTTAAATGAGGGTTCACAATTGAAAATCAATGTTCCAATTAATTTCTTACGTAAAATAAGAAAAAACAACATTTTAAGGATATAAATATATAATACTAAAGCAGACAATAAAAAAAGAAAGAGGCACTCCGGGAGTGCCGACAGAAGTGAAAACTTGAAATTTTGAATTTGAAAGAAGAGCATTTTTGAATGTAGGGAATAATTTATAATGAATTGTGTTATTAATCAGTAGAAAGTAGTTTCATGTATATAATAAATTAAATATTCATTTATTGCGCTATTGTACACAATTTTACATAAAAATTGTACACTTAAGAATAATCAACTTTCATCCATTATTTCAACAACTCTTTCATCATCACCGCCATCATCATCGGCAATATCTAAAACTGATACAAATGGCTTATGGTAACTAAAGTAAGAAACGAATAATTTTGATTCGAATTTGCTTAAATGTCTTGTAAATACTGCATCAATAGCAGTTTTATATTTCATTGTGCCCAGATTGCGATCATTAGATATCGTTAAACCAAACTCACTATTTAAAAAATCAATCGATGGTTGATTTTTACGGTCTGCAAAGTTTATGTTTATGTATATATGAATAAGCTACTCAAATTGAACGTATTAAAAGAAATTGAGTTATATTGTACTAACCTTCACTATTCTTGTATCGAGTACACTCTCCTGCACGAGTATGGATTATTATATTATACGGCACAATATTTGTAGCAACCCAAATTGAATGAACTAAACCGTATATTAGATATATATAATGTAATATGAATAAAATTATAATATAGTTTATTTGACGGTGACGGTGACGCGAGTCCAATGGTTTTTACCCATCCACAAGTACTGTGTATACAGCGAGTATACTGTGTATATACAGAATATACAATTATACATATACTTAGCAGCAGTGACGGTGACGGTGACGCGAGTCCAATGGCTTTACCCATCCACAAAAGTGTATATACAGAATATACAATTACACATATATTTAGTAGCGGTAATGGTGACGGTGACGGTGATGCGAGTCCAATGGTTTGTACCCATCCACAAGTACTGTGTATATAGCGAGTACACTATATATACAGAATATACATAATTATACATATATGTAGTAGCGGTGACGGTGACGGTGACGCGAGACTTTTACCCATCTACAAAAGTGCTCAACGCGACATAAGAAGTTTTCACTTAAAAAACCAGTTATTTACATGCTAATATGATAGTACATAAAGCATAGTTAACAAGAAACATATTAGATTAAAATTAACACACTAATTTTTTACGCCTATTCAAATTTCAATAATCTCAAAACCAGGAATTCTCAAGTCCCGACTCGACGCTTGAGCTATCTTTGGCAAAAAAAACGAGTGTGTTGATTCATGGAAGCATGACAGAAGTGAAACTTACTGTATCGGGTCAAAATTTACGGTGCAAAAGATATATTATTGATAAATTAAACTGTAAAACAATTAATCTTAATGAAGTTACTTAAATCACTATAATATCTATTTTCTGTACAAATTAATCTTAGACACACGTTATTTTAGTTTATAAAGAAACTTTAATATCGGAGGCCAATAATGGCCCTTGCCATAGTTCCAATCATGAAAAAGAGATAAAAACGACAAAATTATACCCTATAAGTAATAATATATCTCAACTAATATATCACAACGTAAAAATCGGGCGCAATAAAATATAATATTTGAAGGATATTTCAGTCGAAGTCTCGCCAATGTAGGTGTGTGGCTCGTAATGTAATGATCAAAAGATAATTGATATTCAAAGAAATATTTCGTTACTCCTATAAAAACCTATTAAAAATTAATTTCTTTCTATGATCAAAATATAAATACTGTCTCAGTGTTTTTTTTTCCAACTAACTAGTTAATTAGGAACTTTTTCTGAAAATTTCAGCTTAATAAAACTAGACCAAGAATTTGTATCTAAAAGATTTGACACAACCTGATACTTTTCCGTGCCGTGTCCCTTCTCGTTCATGAAATGGTTTTACTCCTCATCAGTCGAACGTGTTTACGGCGAATGTTATAGGTGGCGTTAAATACATAGCGACAGTAAAGATGTTCCACTTCGAAATGTAGGTGCCCAGAACAAATTAAGTGCAGATTATTATTTGAAAATCAGTTTTGATTTGCATTAGTCTGCTTCCGTTCGTTAATAGTTTATGACCATCTAATGTTTATTAAAACACTCATGAAATGTGTGTTACTTTATAATAAACATTGTGGTTCTTGCACTCATTATTCAGGGTCCAATACCACTGTTTTACTAAGTTACTAAAGTTTTTAATGTGTACACCTTTCTGCCGTCCCCATGTTGCACGGATTCATTGTTAGTACTTGATTTCCGAGCGTTGTTCGATGTTCATTTGGTGTACTAAGATCTTGTATGCTCCTATTCTGCTACTAATTGTCTATTTTAATTATATTGGGCATTCACATGGTGCAATTAAAGGATTTTATAAAATAAATTTTGCGAAGCATAACGGATTTTTTTAAATATAGTAGTGATTGATGCAATTAGGAAGTGTAAAGCAAACTCAAAAACACCACTAACACAAAAATGTTCTTCTAACGAAATTTTTAAATCATCAATAAATTCAATATTTACATTGTTTTCATTATTTCCAATATTTATTGAGATATTATTGTTATAATTAGATTCAAAATTATTCAATATTTATTTCCATAAAACGTTTCTCGTGTGTCGAAGTTATTGAGTCAGGGTGCTCTTGGGCAAATTGTTGCAAGGTTGATCCATCTTCAAGAGTTGTACGAGCTGCCTTTGCAAATTAGGGCCATTCACAATTGCACGTCGTTGTGATAAAGAAGGCTGATGATGCAAGTCAAAGGGCAAAGACCCTAGCTTCTTCAAAATGTATGTACAGTCTAAGAACACGTAGATCCAGATAACGAAGAAGGCAAAGTAATCCTTTCTTCAACAACAGCATTCTTTTTTTCAGCCAATTTACTCAAAAATTTGATCGCTCTGGTACAGATTTCTGCATGTATTTTTTTGAATTTGCTTTAATCCATTGGATATGGTCATGTTCCACTCTAATATAAGTATCAACCAGATATTGCTGAAAAAGCCGACCACCGAAATGCAAAGCATTGAACTAAAAAGGAGGAGATCAGGATTTCTTAGGTTGATGTCTGAAGAAAAATATTTGTCAAGTTGAGGTCTAATTGTAAGTGCTAATTGGTACTGAGCTTGTTAAATACGAGTCAAGTTTTGAAGACTGGTAAAAGGTGTTCTTAAAGGAATATTAATACAGAGTATCCAAAATTGCAAAATTTGGGTAAAATTGTGGATAAGTAATGGGACTAATATGACTGCCAATATTATTCATGGTAATTAAAGATTTCCTACGAATAATCAACTCTTTATCTGGAAAGCTTAGGTCAGCGTTGAGGGTAATATTGGCACAAACTTCATTCTGAAGGGGGATGTTAAACCTTCTGTGATCACCGGCATCGGGTTATGCAAAAAGCAGCTTAACATAAGTCGGCTCTACACCTTTTGCAGTAGCTCGTCTATTAGCTTCTTCTTCTACTTCCCGCATTATCATGAATCCAAGATCAAACGGATTTTTATATCTCAAAATATCTTCCAAGAGACTAATAAGATTCTCGCTGATACCATGATTAATGGCATTGTTTTTGCGTGCACACAGAGCATCCTGATTATCCAAATGTATATCTGTCCATATTGAGGCCGTCCATATTTTCCATCTTCATTTTGAGCAGGGTGAGCTTCTATATTAAGTTTGTGAGAAACTTGATCGCTAGCAATATAACTAAAAACTCCTCGACCGTTAACTGTTCGATCGTTATCTACGGCGAATGAAGCCATTGCAAAACACAAATTAAAGTTTCGAATGCTATCATAAAAGTTATCAGAAAATGGATGACGTCGAAGAAACTATCAAGCTAACTCGCTCGGTAATTCTGGTTGTGGTAGATTTATCCTACCATGCAAGCAGCAGTTCTCAAACGAATCTCAATGAATACGATTTGACACACATTCTTAGGTAAAATGCAATGCTCCATAATGAATACAAGCAACACTAAAAGGTTGTAAACTATGGTAAGATATATCAGCCGTTGTAGCTACCTTGTAGGAACTAATTCCGTTTAGCCATAATACTAGTTGCCGTCTTCGATTTCTCCGGCGTTATTCTTCCAATCGTTGATGATGATGATCATCAAACGCTTCTGTGCGCCTCTGAGCATCTCGTTCACGCATGTCTTGAAGCCGCTAATTTTTTTGTAAGTTTGATTCTTCTATTATTTGGTTATTTTGTCGTTGCCTTATCTTTTACACAATATAAAGTAAGCATATAGAATATTGACTTGGTTTATCAATATTCTACAGCCCCTGGAGGACTCAAGTAAACGCTTTTATAATTACGTGATCAATACCATTTACTCTGTAGCAGCCAATAACCACACATGGAGAGGTTGGGTTGAAATATATTCAAGCTAAATTTTCAAAATACAACTGTAAAAGAGATTTTTTAAAGAGGCAGATGATGACTATTGATTTTTTAAAGAGGCAGATGATGACTATTAAAAGAGAGATGACTATTTAACCCCTTCATGTGAGTGCTTCGAAATCAGGAGGCCAGGATTTTTTCTTGAAAATTATATGTAGTTTCTGGCTTGAAATGTGTCAGGAATGTGTCAGGAATGAATTTCCTGGCATGCCTATGCTACGGTTTCCAAGTAAAAAAAATATTAAATTGTTGAAATAGTGCTAAAATTTGAAATTTTCGAGCAAAAAACTAAAATTCCAGGAAAATAAGATGGGCATACAGAAATTGAATGAAAGAATTAAAACATATGTTCTTTCACTTATCTAAAAGTAACATTTTAATTTTTTTTCAGGAGTGTAAGCAATTAAACAAAGAAACCTCTGTATAACAAAATTGGAGCAGCCCAGCCTTTTTACATGTTAAAAATGTAAATATATTTTCCCAATATCTTGTAGAGAAGAATTTTCCCAGAGTCAAGACCTAGGTAAATCACTTTTTCGTACCCCATATTATAAAATTTGTAACTATCATCACAATCGTTAGAGTCGTTTTCGAAATAAAATTTACTTATATACACACATTTACTTTTTACAAGATTTGCTCGTTTAATAGAATAGGATAAGTAGGGCCCTAACCGCATTTATAGTGTTAGCGGCAAGAATTAAAATCCGCGCGGACGCACGAACATCACAGCGGAAGGATACCTTATCAGGGGAGAACTATCTGACGCAGCGGAATGTGTGCTACGGCCCTGAGTTGGAGAAGAGGAGCTACCTTGTCTGGAGGCGGTACATGGCTGTATGAGCCCTGGCCTGGGAAAGAGCTCTTGGAGTCTCAGAGAAACCAAATAAAGTTCTGAAAAGATACAAGTTCTTGGCTCCCTTTATTTGAATCTAACATCAGAAGTGTGATTCCTCTCTACGCTCCTGACAACGTGGGAGGGCCATTCTTGATTGTTTCTAGCTGCGGAAGGAATGGAGGAGTTACTCGCCGCAGTATTGAGGAAGATTGAGAGCAGCCAAGTAACTTCCGAGCATGCTGATCTTCCGCTATTTCACCCAGAAACTGACGACGCTCATCGTTGGTTTCAGCAGGTCGAAGAAATCAAAAAAGAACTTTGCTGGTTGGACGTGCAGATGCTTGTAAGAGTGGGGCGCTATTTGACTGGTGATTGCAAGGTATGATTCGAGAGCTGGTTTTTAGCAGTTCGCAGCTGGCCCGTCTTTAAAACCGAATTTTTGGAGCTTTTTCCTCAGCGAAAAATTCTTGGCCGTTTGCTCTGTGAAGCCTCTGCTTGTAATAGTTCGAATTTTAATACTTTAACTGCATATGCCCATAAGAAGTTGGCCCTTCTTAAAAACTTTAGAGCTCAATGGGGAGCTGAGGACTTAATTGAATTAATTGTGCTTGGTATTAGCGATGGGAAAATCCAAGAATCGGCTACTATGCGCAGTTTTACCTGTCTCTGATCTCATATCTTACTTGAGCTCCATTCCACATATAACGCGTGCCGAGGTTGTCAACGGCGGTTACAATGAACTTAGTCGAGAGGGAACAACAGCTCGCGCTATTAAACGGCCGAAACTTGAATTTAAAAGACAGAAATTCCCTTTAAAATGTTATCTTTGAGGACGAATTGGGCACAAGCATTTAAAAACTAATCGGCAAACTAGTTCGAGTTCGCCTCCTTAAGCAAGTTCTGCCAAGAGCGCTGACAGTACAAGTAATTCGAAAAAGTGAAACTTTAGTAATAAGCGGGGACATTTTGGGGATGATTGCTATCTCAAAGCCTCGATAGAAAGGCGTAGAAGTCAAATTAACCTTGTGAGTTGCGAAAAAACAGTTGTTCCCACCAAAGTAAAGGTAAACAGTAAAACCTATATGGGGTTGATCGATACGGGGGCTGATGTATCCTTGATGTCCGATGCCTTTTTAGACACCTTCTCCCCTTCACTAGTGAGGCACGAATTTCCCATCATGGGAATTACTCGAGGGAGGCTTGTGACCAAATATAATTTTGAAGCCGCAGTAGAAATTACTGGACAGAGCACGAAACTTACTTTCCCGATAGTCCCTGCCACGTGCCTCGATTATGACGTCATCATAGGCTGTAATTTATTTAATGATACGCGACTTGCAACCGTCACGGATTGCGAGGGGACGCGAGAAGTAAGACGACAGCTCCCAGGTGTCATGCGTGTTTTGGAGGATAGTGTACCCTCATTTTGCCTAAAGAACATTTTTCTCAGATAAGTCTTGTTCTCAATAATTACGCTGTTCTGATTACCACCGGAACGGCTGTTTCAACTGTGAATAATGCCTTCTTAGATATCAATTTGACTGATAACTTCATTGTTAACCGACGGCCTTATCACCTGTCCGCAAACGAACGTGCGGAGGTTCGTAAAATCATAAATGATTTGCTATTCAATCGCGTCATTCGAGAGAGTATGTCGCCATATGCTAGTCCTATCCTCCTAGTTAAAAAGAAACAGGGGACGTACCGAATGTGTGTCGACTTTCGTGAGTTAAATGCCCACACGGTGAAGGATAGATATCCTTTACTACGAATTGATGATCAATTGGACAGACTTGGGTGAGGGAAGTTTTTCACGTCCCTTGATATGGCGTCTGGGTTTCATCAAATCCCCATACACCCGAATTCCATTCACAAGACTGCTTTCGTGAACCCCGATGGTCATTTTGAATATCCCCGCATGCCATTTGGCCTGGCAAACGCTTCTACCGTGTTTCAGAGGTCGATTAACGCTGCTTTGGGGGATCTAAAGCATACCATTGCCCTCGTTTATATGGACGATATCCTCATTCCATCTGAGACTGTTGAAATGGGATTGCTATGCCTGGAAAAAGTTTTGCAAGCTTTAAAAGCCGCTGAGTTTTCGCTGAATATAAATAAATGTAAATTTCTTCAGCCAAAAATTGAATATCTCGGACGTGAGATTTCCGAGGAAGTATCCGTCCAAGTAAGAATAAAGTCAACGCATTGACTAAATTGCCTAGTCCTACGGATTTAAAACAAGTCCGTCAATTTATGGGATTAGCTGGATACTTCTGAAAATTCATTTCCAAGTTTGCGAGTCGTACTGCATGCAATAACGCACTTACTAAAAAGAATGAAAGTTTCATTTGGACGGTTGAGCACGAGGAGGCTAAAAATTACGTAATCCGCTGTTTGACTGCCGAGCCTCTCCTGGTAGTCTTCGACCGCAACCTACAGAGCTGCATACCGATACGAGTGCGATTGGGTATGGAGGAATTCTTATGCAAAAATACGACGGGCAAAACAAAGTGGTCGCGTATTACAGCAAACGTACGTCTCCCACCGAAGCAAAGATCATTCGTATGAATTAGAAACTTTGGCCATAGTTAATTCCCTTCACCATTTTCGAGTGTACCAGATAGGGATAACATTTTTAATTGTCACCGATTGCAACTCTGTTAAAGCGACTGTAAATAAGCAAGATATTGTACCTCGAATCACCCGATGGTGGACATATATGCGGGATTTCAATTTTGAAATAATTTACCGCAAAGGCTCTAGCCTAAGCCATGTTGATTAACTTAGCCGTAATCCCGTTTCCGTATTTAGAACCTGTCGGCACGATTCGTGGTTGCATATTGAACAAAAAGGCAACGCGGAAATTCAGCAGATGCTTTCTGTGTTACGCGAGGGAATATTAGACTCAAATCAATACGTTGAGAAAGATAGATTGCTTTGTCACCAACAGGTTATGAAAGATAAGCGGAAAGTATTACGCTATTACGTCCCCCGCCAAAGTAGACTTGGACACTTACGTTTATTTCATGACGAGCAATGTCATATCGGAATAGGGAAAACGATAAATTCGATTTTGTTGCATTTTTGGTTTCCGCGATTGCGAACAATAATGAACTTGATAAGAATCGAGACGAGGTTGGTGGCAGAATGGCCGAGCGTTCTGTGGAGGATTCAGTTGGTCTTGAACACTACTTTGCAAAAAGCGGTGTTTGTCCGCTTCAGGTACTGATGGGTATAGAAGCTACCACCCCACTTAAACAAGCTGCTTAAAATAATTTGGCACATGATTTAACACCTGTCAGAAATATGAATTTTGACAGGAGGCGTGTAAGCGAACGACTCCGACCAGACGAATCGTACAGCGCTGGAATGAACATCAAAAGGCGTGCAAACTTCACGCGAGCAAGACGGACTTCGAGTTTCTTGGACCTTACGAGATCCGGGAGGTCACACGCGAGGGCCGCTATGGATATGGAAGCGGGTTGGTGCCGGCAGGCACAAGATCATTAAGGCAGCTGCGACCATGGCCGAAGGATTGGATGGCGGCGACTGACATGAATGATCTCATCACTCTCCTTGAGAGTCCACATTGATATAGGGTAAGGACAGTTCTGATTTTATTCTGAAGTAACTTGTACCTTAAAGCGTGGAGACGTACATCGTTTTCAAAAGTCTGAGTGCATCCACTTTGCCCTATTCTACAAACCGTAGAATGGGGCATGTCCGGAAAAGTTTTGAAAATTGGCACCACCTGCGGACTGCGTCTTTTGCTGGGCTAGCTTCACTTGTCGTGAGACGACGGTGGGGTATGAGTTACTGAACGAAAGAATCGACGGGGACGGCGTAAAACACGGGAGAGGAAAACCCCATCGGAATGCACCGAAGGTTATTCGCGCTCATGCGGTTGCGACGCGACGATGAGGCCTCCGACTTGGATGATTTTCGTTCTCGAAATTCACATTTGTGCTCACGAGTGACCCACTGTAAAAGCGGCGCGGTAGCCGCGTGGTTAAGACTGCCTCGAAAGGCGTATTTAAAACATTCCCAGGTTCGATGCTCAGTGTCTGTCTTTTTTTGCTCTCAAGTAATTTCAATATGACTGTGATAATGAACCTCCAGTACAGCCTCTTTATATCAACGGACCCGGTACAGTTTATTATATTACAGGCATTCAATAATGATGGAGGACTACCTAATACCAAATTAGAATCCTTGAATCCTTATCTCTCCTTAAGCTAATCTATTCACAGTGAATAAATACTTACACGTCTCACTAGCTGAATATTTTTGGTCCAACACTGAGTATGGCAAAATCTCCCGAGAGGTAAAATCCCTATGCTCGAAACAAATCTCTCGTTTTACCGCCAGAATATCAAGTCACATTCTAGGTATGATATTTTGGTGATCCGCAAGTGATACATATCATCGAAATGTCTTATTCAAACTCCTGGGGCTCAAAGAAATAATATGCTGTGAAAAACAGTATTGATGCTATAGAAAGAGGGTTTCTCAGCAAGTGGGTTTACGAGCGAAAGTAAATCATACGGCTAGGGCCGAAAAAGGTATCCAGTTATTTATTTACCGTAGTCTTCTGACGATTATTGTGTTCTGGACATATATTGAGAAGCGTAGCCAGGGGGGAGCAGTGGGGGTGAATTCCCCCCCCCCTGACCCCTATGTTCTGCAAGGTTGCATTTTGCTAACGCTTACATGAATTTGCCTCAAGCTTTCTGGGACCTCACCATATTTTCTGACCAGAAAACATTCAGGAGTTATTGCAGCGGCCGAATACATTTATGGCGTCCGCGAAATACACGATAAGTTTTCCGTTTGCATATGCTTCATCTTGAATTTATTCAGGCCTTAATCTGAATTACCTTTTAATCAACGCCTTCCTCTGTTTCTGTTGATATTTCCCTCAATCACAAAGTGCTTAAGTGTTAGACGAAGAAAGTTAGTTATTAGTGATAAATGCATATATTTTTAGCACTGAGAAGTGCGTCGGTAAACTGCCACGAAGAGAGGTCAAACTGATTATTGATATTTAAAGCCAATCATTGACTTAGAAAATTATCCGATCTCATTTACAATTAGACTAATGTAACGCAGCAGAAGACAATAGCTTAGTTTATAACTGCCAAATTTAAGAAATGAATTACATTTTACACACCTAATTAAAATGTAAAATATGATGTTTCTTAATGTATCTTCGAATAATTTTGTCTTTAAAGATACGAATCCAGCCATATTTTGAGAAAAAAAACATCTGGGCGTGTTACTGCAATCTCTTGGGGGGAAATGACCGCTTCTGGTCCTGGACTATTAGTGAGGACTTCGACTCGAATGAACGCGCTGGAGTACGTTAACGTATTAGAAGATAATCTGATACCGTTCTCAAAAGAGGTTGCCCCGGACGTGGAATCGAATTTTGGACAGGACAACTGTCCTATACATACGGCCAGAACTGTGGAGGACTTTTTTTTCTAAATAAACAATTAGTGGTGTTACCTTGGCCGGCATGTTCACCAGATTTAAATCCCATCGAAAACCTGTGGGGACTTATCAGCGTCGTAGGGCTAGGGGTCATGATCGCCCCTGGCAAGGTTTGAATTTTGCGCCCCCCAAGACTTATTTTCTAGGAAGAGAAACAACACTATAACTTTGAAAGTGTAATTTAAGATTTGTATACATTTAAGCATAAAATTAGTTCTTACTATTATGTAGGAAGGGAAATAATAACATACGAGTTCATTCATTTAGACATAAAATCTCTTAAAAGTTTACTTTTCTGGCTTTTTCTGTGACCAATTTGACAATAATATCGTCTATACTAATGGTTTTTTGCAATGTCATACTCAATCGATAGTATAGCGAGATTACTCAAACGATCTTGAACAATCTGCGATCGCAAATATTTTTTATTAATTTGCTGAAAGATCTTTCAGAGCTGGCAGAAGTCACAGGTAACGTCAATGCTAGGCAAAGTGCAATCCCTATATTGGAATAACTTGTCACAAAGCCATATTCTTCATGGCAATTAAGACGTGCAATGTAATCTGCATTTTTTAAATCAGGTAAAAATGCAAACAGGCAATTTTGTTTGGTATTTGTACCTTTCAATTTCTAAACACAACTCGCTGGCATTTAAATCATCATTGAATTTTAATGCGAGATCCGCTACGGATTTCTTTAGATCTTCAGTGGAGGTTTCATGCAGCAAAAGTCCTGTTAGGTGACCAAAATCAGAAGCTACGGCAGCTAAACTTTGAAATCTCCATCCCATTTACTGAATAAGTGGGTCTAGTGCACAGTAAAGCTGAAATTTATACTTTTGAAGAGAATTCTTTATAGCCGCATTCTTGGCCCTTTCATCGAAAATTGTACTAACCTTTCGTTTACTCTATTTAGATAGTTATGGCTATATCGACAGCTCTTTTGGTAGATTATTTGCTGAATCAATACACAACTATCTATTTGGCCTTTTCTGAAATAATTCAAAAATCCACAAGGCCCTGCAAGTGTTTTGATGCTGCCTCAATGAAAACAGTTTTTTCCTTTAAAATGATATTAACGTTATCAATACTTCTATGAGGATATTCCCATACGACCACAATACAAAAAAATACGAATTTTATCATTTTTAAAATAATTTTAGCTAAAGATACAGAATCAGCTGTATATGTCCTCCTTTCATCAATTACTTCTGCAATGGTAGATATGTAATGTTTTCATTATTTGCGGTAGTTGAGTATGCAATGCGTGAATTGAATTATACTTTGATGACCATCTCGTATCAGAATGACCCTTCAAAGTAAATTTTAAATTTGGTAAAGCTTGCCAACGTTCAATCGATCCGGGAAAATAATTAAAAATATTTTGCACTGTGACGAAAAGCGTAGTCATTTCTAGTGTTACACACAACGTATGCACTTCAACTAACTTTAGTTAGTAATCTCTACTAGTTTAAAATCTGGCAGGTTCATTCAGTTGTAAGATTCGCGCTTGAACACCTTCATATTTACCCACCATGTTTTACCCCTTATATTTAGGGTCTGGTACAAATTTTGTGAGTTAAATTAGGGGCGCCACGCCGTTTCTAATCTGTGTTTTTCCCTCCGGAGTCGATTAGAAACGGCCTGTTGTAATCAAGTGTAAGTCCTTTTTATGTGAGGTACAATCATGTACTAATTTTTTGTGCGTGTGCCCCAGCGGCCCGCAGGCTGTGGGCCTGCAAAGTGCGCCCCTTTGAGGATTGCGCCCCTGGCAGCCGCCCGCCTGGCCTGCCCCTAGCTACAACGCTGGGACTTAAGGTTCAGGAGTGGTAATTGGTTGAAACAAAATCTGTGGAGGCATTAGAAGCCCATGTCCGGGAGTTATGGGATTCCTTCCGCAGACGGCCTAAAATATGCGAAAACTTAGTCGCATCAGAGAACCGCCGGTTACAGGAAGTGGTGGATTCAGGGGGTTGACGAAACAAAACATTAAAAATGTAAAGAATTTCATGTGTTTATTTGTTCACCCCTTTCCTCGCGGCTGCATACAGAGACAATGACGAATCACAGTCCGTTGCAGCTAATAAACAATTGGTAGAATTATGTCAGCGCAAATATTATCACTGTCATATTCTGCAGATCATATTAATTTCACTAATAACATCCACTCATTTCCGAAGAAATAAAGAAAATATGAACTTTGGAAGCTAGTCTGGTGGTCTGACTATTGAATAAAATAGCGTAAAAGACAGGAAAGAAGAAAGGATTAACAACTCCCTTTTTAAATTCTCTTATCCTTTCCCATCCCAGAAATGCATACCCGCTGAAATTACTCGAGAAAGGGTTAACAGAGAAAGGTGACTTCGGTTTTCGAAAAACTATGCCACATCCAATGACATTTTAAAATAATATATACAGTGACGTAGCCAGGTTTCGGGTCTAGGGTGCACCGGGGAGAAGGGGGGGGGGGGTTTAGGGGGCTCCGACTCATATATTCAGCAGTTTATTAAACAAACTGTTACATACTTGTTTTTCTCGTAATTTACTATCCACACTTGTAGACTTTGTAGAATTTATTGTTGATAATGAAGTTATGAAATTGATTCACGCTCGTATTTGGGACTTTAGGGCGGAAACATTCACACACACAGGGTAGACAGAACATAGGGAACGGGGGGTGCATTCGCCCCCACTGCTCCCCCCTGGCTACGCTTCTCAATATATGTCCAGAACACAATAATCGTCAGAAGACTACGGTAAATAAATAACTGGATACTTTTTTCGGCCCGAGCCGTATGATTTACTTTCGCTCGTACACCCACTTGCTGAGAAACCCTCTTTCTATAGCATCAATACTGTTTTTCACAGCATATTATTTCTTTGAGCCCTAGGGGTTTGAATAAGAGGCCTATCTAAGATATTTCGATGATACGTATCACTCGCGGATCACCAAAATATCATACCTAGAATGTGACTTGATATCCTGGTATAAATATATATATAGTAATCGATGTACTACGTCCACTTTATTTAAAAATACACTACATGTGTTTCAGCTTTATACTAAGCCATCTTCAGGTATGATTACAATCCAATATATTTTTAAATAAAGTGGACGTACTACATCGATTACTTTATATATTACGATGTTCCACCAAATCTCGCCTGACACCGTTGATTTGATATCCTGGTGGTAAAACGAGAGATTTGTTTCGAGCATAGGGATTTTACCTCTCGGGAGATTTTGCCATACTCAGTGTTGGACCAAAAATATTCAGCTAGTGAGACGTGTAAGTATTTATTCACTGTGAATAGATTAGCTTAAGGAGAGATAAGGATTCAAGGATTCTAATTTGGTATTAGGTAGTCCTCCATCATTATTGAATGCCTGTAATATAATAAACTGTACCGGGTCCGTTGATATAAAGAGGCTGTACTGGAGGTTCATTATCACAGTCATATTGAAATTACTTGAGAGCAAAAAAAGACAGACACTGAGCATCGAACCTGGGAATGTTTTAAATACGCCTTTCGAGGCAGTCTTAACCACGCGGCTACCGCGCCGCTTTTACAGTGGGTCACTCGTGAGCACAAATGTGAATTTTGGAGAACGAAAATCATCCAAGTCGGAGGCCTCATCGTCGCGTCGCAACCGCATGAGCGCGAATAACCTTCGGTGCATTCCGATGGGGTTTTCCTCTCCCGTGTTTTACGCCGTCCCCGTCGATTCTTTCGTTCAGTAACTCATACCCCACCGTCGTCTCACGACAAGTGAAGCTAGCCCAGCAAAAGACGCAGTCCGCAGGTGGTGCCAATTTTCAAAACTTTTCCGGACATGCCCCATTCTACGGTTTGTAGAATAGGGCAAAGTGGATGCACTCAGACTTTTGAAAACGATTACTCTAAAGGTTAAATTCCGAGGTACTTTGTGCCTCGAAGCGTGGAGACGAACACTCTTATGTTGGAATTCCAAGGTATTTGATACCTTGAAGCGTGGAGACGGACACTCTTATGTTGGAATTCCAAGGTATTTGATACCTTGAAGCGTGGAGACGTGCACTCTAATGGTTGAATTCCAAGGTATTTGATACCTTGAAGCGTGGAGACGTACACTCTTATGTTGGTATTACGAGGACCTATTGCCTTTTAAGTACAGAGATGAGCACTCTGATTATTTGTTTTGGTTGTCAAATGTCTTGTTTACCCTGAGGCAGGTAGTTGGAATGTTCTCAGTGTGTGTTTTGGTTTCCGAGGTCTTGAGTGCTTCGTGGTATGGGTCTGATTGCCCCATTAATTCATTCTTTTAAAGGTATGCCTCTAAGTCCCTTGGGATCAACGAGGGTCCTTGACATGCCTGCTCTGATGACTATAAGTGTGTTCTAGCAGCACTCGTTCCGGCTTGATAAACTGGAAATCGCTGATTTCAACGACGGGCACGTAAGTTCGTTTTGTGTCCATTATAAACTGTGCTCAGATGAATACTTTTATTTTCATAGGTTGGCTTGTAGCAGTTCCGAGAGTGTAACTGCGTCAGAATGGCCGTGTTAGCGGCAAGAATTAAAATCCGCGAGGACGCACGAACATCACAGCGGAAGGATACCTTATCAGGGGAGAACTATCTGGCGCAGTGGAATGTGTGCTACGGCCCTGAGTTGGAGAAGAGGAGCCACCTTGTCTGGAGGCGGTACATGGCTGCATGAGCCCTGGCCTGGGAAAGAGCTCTTGGAGTCTCAGAGAAACCAAATAAAGTTCTGAAAAGATACAAGTCCTTGGCTCCCTTTATTTGAATCTAACAATAGTGTATTTTCATATTTTGCGTAGGTGTCTGTAGTGATCTTTCGTGGAATACACATATTTGTAAACTTGTTCATATTTGAAAACAAACATTTGTAAAATTTGTACATATTTGTAAACACAGATTCATATTTGTAAACTTTTATTTATATTTTCGTTCTATCAGCAATTAAATGGCTTAGATACAGATGTATTATGCTCAGCAGAGCAAGGCTAATCACAGTACTCGCAAGTATTGCAATATTTACTTATAATTTATGCTAATGCTATTTCTATTTGATATTTTACTCGTTGAAAAATATTTAATGCACCTAAGTTTGGTTAATTTACCAAAGGAAGTATGGATTCTCATTTATTTAGTGTTTACAATATATTATGTTCCAGTTTCACTATCTCGGGAAGAAAACTAAGTTTGATACGAGCTCCAATCGATAATGCTAATTAATTAATGCCTTATTTGCATTACTAGCTTTTTACCACGGTAATCCAACACAAGGGTAGGAATTAATAATGTGAACTATGTGATAATAATAATATGAATAATGTAGGCAACTACCATGGTAATTTTTTCCAACTTTGTAAGCGAAACTACCATAGTTATCTATTTATAACAGTTGTTTTTTTCCTTCTGAATGCACCTTTGTTACTATGGTAAGGCAGGCTGATAGACTTAGCTATTGTACACAACTCAAACTCTTCAGTTGGCATAAAGTAAATGGAAAATATTCGTCATTTTGCAGTTTACGTACACCAACCATCATAATTAATCAATCATTAACGATGTGTTAAATTAGGTCAACTAACTATTCATAAAAATTAAAACTGTCTCTAACATCAAGCATTTAGCAGGGTTCTCTCAGAATTGATCGAGCAAGCATCACACTTTGATTCGTTTGAATCTCTTTCACTCAAGGTGCTGGGCTTCATTTGGATCTCCGCTTAGGATACTTGGTTGCATCACGTAAGCTTCGATTCCACAGTAAATTCAAAACAAAGGCTCTTATTGAATATTCCTAGAGTCTTTACTCTTATTGGTGGTTTTTCTCCAATTGTGTTTTAGGCAAAATATTTGATGCAGTCACTGTGGACCTTAAAATTAGGTTGGAACGAGCCCCTTCTAACCTTTCTTTATCTAGCAAAGAGTGGCAGAATAGTCTTTTGCAGTTTGTTAAAGAACTTCAAAACAATAATTTTCGAGGGATCTTAGAATCAATACGCGAATGTAATCGTATGAAATAGTCAATGTGGGCAAGTAAAACCTAAAAGCATGATAAAATTGTAGCCAAGAAAAGTGACTTCATACTGGACGCTCTTAGCTAAAGTAAAAGTCTAAACTATGTAAAGCTAATTGTCTCATGAGGATTTACATTTAAAGCAATGTGTAGTGGAATTTAGTGTGTGTAGAGATAGTGTAGTGGTAATATTGCTGCATAGATAAGCGGCAATGCAATTTGTATCTGTAATATTTTAATAACTTTTCGTAGCAACTGCTAAAATAGATACTATTGAATCACCTTAGTTCTTTGCCTTGAAAAGAAATGCGATCCTATATCTAACTAATAATCATAATTTCAATGGTAGTTTTGGCATAAAAAATGAAAGAGTACGCATTCGAGCATTTCTCAGTTAAGCATAATCATTGACATGCACTATTTTTACTTAAATGTAATCGATACAAATATGTGGAGCGCAATAAGTTGTCAGTCCCTATAACTCTTGTGAGAAGGTAATACTAATTTGATGCTATACGAAATCATTATGAAACACGCCGCTGCATAATACCTATATGTAAGTTAGGCATTAACCCTCCGCTCTTCTGCTATGCTAGGAGAAATGGTAAATATTTTGGCAACTTACCCAGTGAATGAAAAACTTCAAAGATAATGTCGGAATTGTTTACACAGCCTGATCAAGTCCAAGAAATATATACAATCGCCTTGCTTTTCCGCAGCTGCCTCAATACTCAACAACCTGAAATTGTAAATACATCTACCTTAGTCTTGTGAGAATAAAAATACCTGAAATATTAATATTATCTATTAATAACGGTCATCTACCGTTTAAAGTAGGTTTAGATGGGCGTAGTAATGCACATGTGTACTAATATTTCACTGCTAAAGTTCCTTGTCTCCTAATACTATTTTATTCTTCATCTTAGAACACTACATCATACCTCTATTTATCCCACCAATAAAGACTATTCTCTTTCTTCCCGTTCCCTGATCACCCAACATTTTCCCCTGCATCACGGTCTTCAGCATTCTTTTCCAGCAACCTATTCAGCCGTTTGATAATTTTTTTCATAGCACTATCGTCTAACCATACCAAGCACCACCTCTTTCGTCTCCCTATTCGTTCATCGTATCTTGTCAATTTTCACTCACCCCACATCTCAATCAACTTGAGCCTTTTCTCATCCTCTTTCCTTGGAGTCAATGTTTCTGCTAGATAAAATACTATACATCATACAAGATTCTTCGATAGTCTTTTTTTTAATCTCACAGTCATTCAGGTAATTTTGTTTGTCCTAAGCTCAAAAACGCCTGCCTCCGTTGCCAGCCGTATTCTGAGGAACCTCATTGTCACCGAGTGGGTTCAGTAATACCATCACGTTAACTACATTTCGTCTGATTAATACTCTTCGTTCTTCTCCGCAATGGATGTCCTTACCAGGCCAAAATGTTACCAGGCGTAAATACCAGGTGATAAGTTAAATGTTGGAAACTTAAGTGAACTGTAAATTACCCCGTCGTATATCTATGCATTTCAATGTTTTTATTTCACTGTTTATGAACGAAATACCGTATTTTTAATCATCAGTGAACATTAGTGCTGCCGTGAGACTACAGACTTTCTCGTCTCGTTTCCGAGACAGTACTCGAGACAAGACCGAAGTCGGAAATTCGAGACTAGACACGAAACGATACCGTCATTTGGCGAGACAAGAGTACCTACCGACATGATACTGAGAATTTATTGAATAGCCATGAATATGACAATCCTCAGCAGTATGAAACATTTTCCGTGATAACTAACCTAGGAGTTAACTTGTTATCTAAATTGAGGTTTCCAGGAATGTTTTTAGATAATAATACATTTTTAAAGGCAAAAATCTATTATTATCTATCTAAACGAAAACAATCTTACTCAGTGGCTTCAATTCTAATACCATGTTTGTGATATCAGGAGCTACAAAAGAAGTGCTTACCGCTATAGATTTTCCGGATTATTTAGTTTGTGACGAAAATTCGATCTTTTGAAGATGTGATTGCGATCTGTAGAGGCAAATTTAATGAGCAATAAGTCAGATAGCTGAAATAGCTAATTCAGATAGCTGTAAAGGCAAATTGAATGAGCAATAAGACTTTTAAGAATAGATGAAATACACTGGACTCAACAACACAATTTTCCCTGATTTCAGAGTCGTCATAATGACGGATAATTGTTCAATTTTGCTCAAAGCTGTTATTTTGAAGGAGAATATTCAATATGTTTTGTCTTTCACATTTCTAGAGATTGAAACGAAAATTTTTCACAGCGTGAGGAAATAATTCGCCGTTATATTTCTTATACAAGGAGACATCGCGTGATTGATCTTCGGGACCCAAATAACGCAATTATTTTCTGAAACTATAGACAGAATGCGGGAAAAGTGTCACGGCTTTCTTCCATTTGGGTCCGAGTTCGAGAGCAAAACGCAGCGAAAGAACTTCCCTCCGTATAAACCCTTTGGAGTGCTAAAGATATCTTACAGAAGCCGTGGACGAGAGGTTAGAGGCGTTGGTCCTATAATCCGTGATAAGTGGCGCGGGTTCGTATCCGGTTAACTTTTTTCTTACTTATATTTTACGAAGTCACTGTACATTACCCAATCCCATACATTTATGGCAGAAACAACAATATTTTTTTAATTTTCAGCCTATTTTCTGGATTTTCAGTAAACTCCCTTGGGAGGCTTTCGAAACTAATTTTGGGAGTCTTGTTCGGCCGAAAAGAGGTTTCACACGCCGACAGGCCTAATATGTTTAGATTTTGAAAATAAAAGGATACTTCCGTGAAAAGGATGGGCGTAAAAACATATAAATCAAAGAATTTTTCTGCGGAAGATGCAAAGATGCAAATGTTCTGGTGACAAAAACAATTGGCTTGGTGCAGAAATATTCTTTGATTTATATGTTTTTACGATGAATATCATCCAAAAGTAAGTAATTCCACGCCATGAATGAAAAGTTAAATTCCTTCAATTGAAATAAACATGAGGTGGGAAAAGAAATAGAGTTATCATTACGTGATATTTTTTGTGCTGGAATCTTATATCGTCCTCTCCCCCACGATACAGGCTTTCCTTAAATATAATATGTTGCTCCGCAGGAAGGTCATAGCAACTATTTTTTACATAACCTCGGAAACAGTTACGATCTCTTTTCTACTTATATCATTTTCACTAATGAACGAAAAATTGAGTCAAAAAAGTTATTATTTGAACGCAGTTCTTGGGAAATTTGAAGTGCATGCATCTCTGTATATTCAAAAGTAATAATCCGTTCATTGTTTACCGCCTTGAGAAAGAGCCACGACCAATCGACGCCCATCCTAAACGATCTTCATTCACCTTTCTCTGACGTACAGCTCGAGTCCTTAATGTAATATTAGAAAATTCTTTTAACACATTTAGCAAAAACGATCAGCTTCCTCGTATTTCCTTCTTGAGTCGTTGTTTTTATATTCACATGAAATGCATAAAGTTATGGAGGCTGCAGACAGTTTAATATCCTACTGACTTAGGTAACTGAACTATCACCAGATGACAAGCTCAAAGACATTTTCCCACTTTTACAACGTAATCACGATCCATCTTGCGAGCCATCTCGTTGAGTAGAAGGTTTTCGCTAATTCTACCGTCGTTGCTCGTCAGCTGTCTCCCTAATTGGAATTTAAAGTATTAAGAAGACGTCGTTCCGCGGCGTCTTTTTGAAAATCGTAGGGAGTATAACAGACTACGATATTAGAAAATGATTCTTGATTCATGATATTCCATCAACCAAAAGCATTATTGCTTTCCTTAAAGACAATTAAGCATAGGTAATTATCGAGGACATTTTAAAGGCGTTAATGAATTTTTTATCCGATTCACAACCTAGAGCATGTAGATGAACATTGGATATTCGATTTACAACGCAAATAACACCGTTTTCGATACTTATCAGTTCCCTTAATTGTACCTAAAGTACCTAACACAATATTTTATATGATTTGAACGAAGGCCACCATCTTAGCTTCGTCTCTCACGTGGTTTGCATCCGCAGCCAGTATTGAATATGTTTACTGATTGGTTGCATTTCTAACCGTTAATTACGCTCTTACAATAGACGAAGCTTAATGTCGTCATATTATGTCGTCATTAGGTTCTGCTAGGGGGAGCGTGGTTGCCTAGTGGGTGGAGCACTTGACTCCTGATGGAAGGGTCCCGGGTTCATATAATTCCTTGGACGCCCCCGAAAAAAAATCCTCGGAAAGGAACTGGCCCCCATACCCTGAATGTGTGAAATTCACACGCCTGTGGCTTAGTCCGGGGTGAGTTCTACCCTCAACTATCAAAACCAACCTTCGGGTTGAAACACTGAGTGGTTCTGCTATAATACATTGAAAATTAAAATAGGATGTTACGATAAATATCGACATCCTTAAATAAGGGCAATAAAAGTCGATTTTTAGTATAATACGTACGATATTTGAGGATTGGCATGCACCTGAAAGTAGGATACGAAAGCGTTCTCGTCGAAAAATCTAATATTTATGGGCAATACTCGTTAGCATAACTAAGCACTTTTACTGCCACTACGAGTGAATAAAAATCAATCAACTCCCGACCTAATGATTCTAATACCGGAATATCTTCCATCTCCGACAATCCTCGCCTCGCACAGCAAACCTTGAAATAATTTTTCTGCTCACTTCTTCTTGATAGGTGGTTTTTTAAAAACGGGTTTCATTTAGAGGGTGCAGGAAAAATAAAAAAAGCAAATGGACAGGAGGCGTTTATCTTTCGAGGAAGGTGAAGGATGACCGTGACCTCCAAAATAAAAGCACCGCCACCCGCCCCCTCCCCTTCCGGTCTGATGCGCCACCTCCATCTCGCCCCCCCCTCGTTCCCTCCTCGTTCCCTCCTCCTTCCCTCCCTCCTCTACAGTCGCTTACGACCAGTTCATATCGGTGACCATGGGTTATTTGGTAATCTCGCTTAACGGAGAATATGTCATAAAAAATGGACAGTTACGACATGTTTCGTAGTTCCATTCTGCCACCCAGGCGGCGTGACCGTCTTCGATAGTGGTGATCTGCAAGTATTTTCCTTGACATACTAGCTCTTTCCAGTAACTCTCTGGGTCTTTCGACTCTTGGTCCGTATCTTTCTACTCTGTAACTGTTTTGTTAGTCTCATTACACTTGTCGTAAGGAATGTAAAATGGTGTAGGTATAATGGAGTATCGTATAATGAAGTATAATACGTTGACTCAGCGCAGATTGGAACACATTTAAACAATTCAATGCACACGGACGAGGATTAATGGAACGATGTGCGCTGTCGAAACGTTTGGTAATCTGCCGATAGGTAACATTCACTAGCGTATGTACACCACAGTCACCGCCAATTTTTTTGATATAGTTAATGGGTTTGATGCTGATGAATAGTTAATGACATGACATTTTACCCCACTTTTATTAAAGACTTTACATTGGGTGCTACCTTGCACAGATTAGTGCACATTGTAGCAGAAGGTTGCATACGAGCGCTCATTCAAGTCGACGATTTTAACGATATTAGTTGAAGTGTTTACAAAATGGCGGGACGATAATAAAAATTATATAAAGAGGTGGTAAAACTCATCGCTTTATAGATAAAACTCCGACTTTATATTTATCAATTTCAAGCAATCATCACAATTAGCTCAGATATTGAGATATTCCTGTTTTAATAACTATATATTTACCCGCCATCATAAGTATCGTTTGATAGCGCACATTCTATTCCAAGCTAGATATGTGTTTCAGTATGCTTACCATAGATGACGGCACAAAAGTCATTGGAACTTGCTCTTCGCTAAACAGATCAAAATAGTTTGGCGCAGATCATGATTGGAAAGCACCTTATTTTCATGTCAATTGCTATCCACGGATTGTGACGATCGCATTACAGATTTGATTGTCGAAGTTATTTTCTTCTCAAACACTGGCTCAAAGCTCAAGAAAGCTCTCGATCTCATTTGAAGTGATGTTCCTCGAGCCTGGGTCTTGAATCGATTGGAAAACCACCGCGATGTTGTGTTGCGCATATTGTACCGCACAGAAGCGCATCGAAAGCGCGCATTGAAAATGCAGTATGTTTTAAGGTAGCATCAACTATTCATACATGTGTGATTAATAAGCCTGAACTCATGTTAAGCTTTGGAATTATTTAATGTTTGTTTCGAAATTACGGGGTAATTTTATAAAACTAAGGTGGATGTTGTTTCCTGTTGAATATCGACGAAGAAAACAATTGCCAGTCATTGTGCTTGCATAATACTTTTGGCGCAAAATTGGGACACTGGGGATGAAAGACATTTATTCACGGAATTTCCCCGTCATTTGATTTAGCGGCTTTTTATTGGTCATTATGCCATGCTAATAAATATGTTCGAAGAAGGAAAGCCCACCGATGTGACCAAGTGTTACGGTGGTGGACGTTTGACTACTCGTAAACTCCTAAACCGGCCATCGGCAAACAATGGCGCGCGTGGCACCAGGTGGCACAACAAGAATTACTATTTGTACCAGTAATTTGTATTTGCTCAGCAGTAATCAGGTGAGCCATAGTGAATTGTATTCAGTACAAAGCAATATTTTGAGCAATCATTCTCAATCGTGAAATATGTTGTAAAAATGTACATAAATCGCTAATTGGAAGAAAGTTCTGAGACGTGTTTACAGTTCAAAACTTCAAAATACGAACATGGCATTAAAAACTACGTTCAAATAATGTAGCTCAGAAAGGTTTATTGCCACTTAGAGAAATATATTATTTGAGGTTTTGAGAAATATGTTTGTCTCATATAATTTCCTCGTTTAGATGTTTTCAATGCGATAAATGGGCTTGAATGATTTATTTTTCTTCTTTAAATACTAAACCAAACTTATATGCATCAATGTTCCCTAAGAAAAAATTTACTATCGATTCTCATACTAATAAAGGTAACTTTCAATTCATTAAATCGAAAAATTTCATCAGCATCAATGCATCCTTTCCTTCATGAAAGAACAATACTTTGTACTGTTGTACGGTGGCACGCATATGGCTCGCAATCAAATATTATGTAAAAATGTGACCCACGTACACATATCGGTCGCCAACCGCTGCCCTAGACTGCGCAATGGTGGAACTTAATTTCCAAAACAAAAAATAGTGATGTTTTCCGCCGACAAAAAATTATTATTATCTATATAAAGTGCGAACTCACGTGTCCCAGCACCGTCACTGTTAGATATGGGGAACCCGTTCCCCAAGGATACTAAGAACTTGAAACTAAATATGCGTGTTTTCGGGTGTAAAAATTGGTTTAACCATGTAAAGCGCAATAATAAAGCGCTTTGGTGCCAAGCTTTCTCTTAAATAATATGTTTTTCAACAGAGCACCTGAACACTCATATTTTAAGAAAATGTGCGCAGACGATGATTATTCTTAGTTCGGGGGGCGTACCATCATGCACCCGGAGTGCACGGGGGTGATAGACGAGTGGAATCTCGTAAGGGGAAGTGAATGGTGCGGGCTTTCCACGGAAATGCAGTGGTGCTGAAGGGCGCCGTGTGAGTCGGCTCAAGCTGCGCGGGACCATATCTCAGAAACGCAAAGAGATAAGTAGAAACCGACGAAATTTTGGCCCTCAAGTCTTTCCTACTGCATTTTGCATTGGTAAGCCACTTTTTGCCGTTTAAAAATACGCATATAGTTTCCAATTATATACTCACATCCTTAGTGGCACGGGTTCCCGATGGCTTAAAGTGACGGGACTATAACTCGTGAATTCACACTCAATATCGATCATTTTTAGAGGTGAAAAACATTTATTTTCTTAATTTTGAACGCTCAATTTCTTTATATTTATAAAAGCATTATTTTCTCTATTTCTCAAACCCAACGAGATAAGTAAAAGCCCGAAACATTTTAGCCAACAAGTTCATTGCTATTGCATTTAACATAGGTAAGCCCCTTTTTCCATCCGAAATACGCATATGAAGCTTCAATGTACATATCTACGTATGCCTTACAGAGTCTTAGTGGCACGGTTTCCGATAATTAAAAGTGACGGGACTTAAGCACGTGAAACTGCACTCCTTATTGGTTATTTTTAGAGGTGGAAGACATTAAATTTCTCAATTCTGAAAAATAAATGCCACCCTACTGTGAGTGAGGTCCAACCTCCTCGACGGTTCCTTTCAAGTTCAGGCGGGGCAGTCGTGAAACCTACCGCTATCCCACTGCCCCCGTCGCACTGGCCTTCGGCAGAGAACCGCAATACACCGTTATTGGAAAGGGCGGCTGTTCAGATAGAGAGAGAGATAGAAAGATTTCCGAAGGTTTCGTAGGTGGCAGGCTGGCCACTGTTTGTCTGGCCACTGGCAGAGTCTGTTACGATAGAACGGAAAAGTTTCCAACACAGTAACAACATTGCTGAGACGACACCAAGAATACCTCACCGTGAATACACCTCTTCCCTGTAGTAATCATCACGTTGAGATGGCATATTCATTTGTTTTGAAGCGAAAGGAAATTTTTAGAGTTATAAGTTAAAAAATGGAAAATCATATACTCCCCATCGGAGCAATGTATTTTCGCCATAGTAAGAAGTAGGTAGATTGTGATAGATGCAAAAATTTGAAAGGACTATAAAGTAGTGTTTATATATATTGGAAATTGTCATTTTAAGTCGGGTGCAAAATATGTAACACACTGTCTTAATAAATTCATGATCGCATCCATTGAAGCGGTGGGGATTCGAATTCAAATTGTGTTTCGCTTATTTTTAACTATTTCTCGAGCTTTTGCAGACGGTTAAGGATTTAAAAAATATCTATGCAAAAAAGTTGTGGAACTAAACTTGATTGGTGAAAACGCTGGATATACATATTGAAGGATCTAACTTAGTAGTTTCCACTAACTTATTGTATGCCGGCACGATATGCGATACGCCGCGCTGTTGCAGTTAAGGGGGTTCCCAGGATATACCAACGGACGTTGAATACCCGGGAGAGGGCCTCGTGGAGGTGTCTTATCGATATGTCCCAAGCCCGTAGTTGTCAGAATAATGCAGCTAAAGGAAGTTGACAAATCGGGTCCCTAACTGTAACAGTAATCCAACCCGAGTAGCTCGGAGCTCGTACCGGTTTCAGCCAACCTTCGAATCAACAACCTTATTGACTCGTGCATCACATCGTGCATATGAATCCTCGTGCAAATATACCCGAGGCCGGCTGATGTAGCCAAAATAGGCATAATAATACGTCTAGACGGTCCGCGGTAGGAGGTCGGCAAGATTTGCCGCGGCCAGGACGAACGTTCAGGATCTTATTTCGATCAACAGGTTTAATAAATACTGTTTAGTAATTTACAAGTTTTCCTAATGCTATTTGTCTGCGCAAATTTATTTTAGTAGTAATCTCTTTTGTACCTCCTGAGTAATGAATTCACTTTATTATTTGTGCTTTGTAATGTTTTTTGTGCGGCCTAATCTGTAACTTAGGGGCTCTATGTACCGCCACGGCGGCGGTTTTCTCCGCCTACATATAACGCCTGTTGCAATTCTGTAAATACCGCCGCGCTATGTTCCGCCGATTTCGAAGACGTTAAATAACGCTATTGCACATCGGAGAACAGTACGAGAATTTCTAAGGGCAAAGACAAAAAGGTTTATTAAATTTAAAAACTCTATTATTTGGCAGGAGTATATATATTGGTTTTATCCATTTTTTTATTTATACTCAATATGTATTTATTTGCGTCAAAAAAACAAAGTTATAATAAATTTTAACTTTATGGAAGTTAATATCAAAAAACAAAAGTGTGGCGAAACGCTAAGTGACTGCTCACCGTTTATGTAAACAAACCATGAAGAATATTCTTCGGGATACAAATAAATGGAAATGTGAGTAATGTGTGTACTGCATTAGAAAAGTCAAGTGTTTTTTTTTATTATTGTGTACGCTTTTGAGAGTTATATATATTGGGCACCTACTAGTACGCATTATATGCATATATAAATCTATGGATACATTTCCTGAACGGAACATGTAAGTCTGTGTTGAAAAATTGTTCCCAGTGGTTGCGAAATTAAGAGAGAACCTCGATTAGGATTGCATTGAAAAAGGCAAGGGATATTTGAAATGGTCTCAGCTGTTTTGGCTTTTGGCTGGCAACGGTTTATTCGACAATATTTGCATGCAATCTAGTGAAGTCAAAGCTTCACAGTCCTTGGGAATTTTGCACTTGAAATGATGACATATTGTATTGAGAGAATCCATAGTTTCAAAATCCAGTAGTACTTAAGTGGTGTTAATGAAGAAGCTAATCACATGTAAAACATTTTAAATATGAAATTATGGTATAGTATTACAACAATTTGCTTAGATCTTTCTCACTTTGTAACTTAATTATTTGGGTGTTTTCACTTTTCCTAACTAGAACTTTACCACTTATATACCATACAAATTTATAACTTAAATCTTGAGCCTTAGTCTTAGTTTGCCACAATAGATGCCGGTAAAAATATGTCAGGCTTTCATTTATATACACTTTTGAGTTTGGATATTTTTTTCTCGTTTCAATATTATTTAAATTTTTTTATGTGCTAAAGGATATTGTTTTACAGACTTTTTGGAAAACGCAACAGTAATTTTTCCTTATTTGTTGTTTTATTTAGGAAGAACATCTGGCATGGAATTATTATCAATTGTAACATTAATATTATTAGCTTGGTCAGTAACTATTTTATTCAACTCTTCATTACCATCACCATCCTCAGTACGGATACCTATTACTTCTATTTACCACGGTAATAATATGTTTTTTAATATCTTCTAATAATGTCTCCTTCACCTGAAACTGATTTCTAAGATCACTGATAGTACTTGTTAGATTACTGTGAGTGTTTCTCAGATCCTTAATATTATAAACAAAATCATCATACTTATCAGACAAGAAGTTGAGCCTGTTTTTAATCTGTTGAATGTCCTCTTTTGTGATGACCGCATCAGACATTTGCTCCTGTTGGATCTCAGATGTGGAGGATTCTTGATTCCGTACCGTTCTTCTCACTGCAGCGGCAGGTTACACATATTCAAGTCTCCTTCTTCTTCGCTGACATTGACCGGTAGGTTTATTGTCTAATTCCCTATTAGTTGTAGTGCATAAACAAAATACAACCAAAACATTTCACACACTCTTCGACGATATTTTCCTTGCACACTGTACTTCATGTGGAGGAAAATAGCGTGACTTCGTGAAGAGAAACTTTGAGAATCCCGGTTGTTAGCTTGGCACCAAAATTCGCATAAAATATTATCGGATAACTATTTTTTATCGCGAAGACGCACACTGACGACGTAAATAAGACAAAATAAAAGATATATGTATTATTTCCGATGCAAGATATGAGCTAAACGTTTCCAGTGACAGGTAAAAAATAATGAAAATGAGAAAGCCACGTCCGTTGACTATGACAGATTTTTGAATGATATGAATATTAAAATAAATAGTTTAAAACACATTTATTTAACAATAATCGATCGAAGTTCAAACATTACCGAGGGAGTAGAAAAAGTCAACATGGACGACAATGGGGTAGAAATGAAAACAGCTGAAAGATCCAGACGTATGAACGAGGACGGAAGAAAAATAATTGCAATAACTAGAAATTAAATTTAATGGTTTCAGGCTTGACTAAAAAATAGAAAACAGTGTAACTTGGTGACCTTCTACTCCTCCCACTCTCTTCCCCCGATTCAATTTCCTTCCTTTCCTCTCGTTTTTCCACCACCCCTTCTCACTCTGCCATGCCCCAATCGCCCTGCTCCTCTCTCCCCCATTTCAAACCCCACCATTTTTAACTTTCTCTGGGTATATATTGTATGACCTAAGCTTCAGAATATGCCAGAAGATGCCATATTATGGTGAAACCGGTCGCAGTTTTGAAATAAAGTGTGGAAAAGTACAAAGTTTTTTATTAAAAACTATAAATTAGTTAAGAAACCTGGCAAAATTGCAACTGGAGACTCGCAGCGGTGCAGGGCATCCTTACGCAGCAAGAAATTAGGCGGCCGAAGGTTGACTTTCAACGTGGGAAAAAAGAGAGTCCGAAGTCTCAGGATAGTTCGAGATAAACGACAAGTGCTGTAACAAAAGTTAGTTCTCATAATTGAAAAGAAAAGACGCTAATAAATGAACAAACAAGATTATACCCAGAAACTTAAATCTAACAAAATGGTAAAACAATTCCTAATTCCAAGTTTAATCAAATGTTTTAACGGCAAAATAATATTAATTACATTTCATTAACATAGGACTAATTCTAGTTCTAATAATTCTTTCAAATTTTTATGAATAAAATAAGCTAAATTGTTGTTTAAATATTTTAAAGTGTGTAATATGTTATTTATATGTGCATGCGTTACAACAATCATACATCGTGTCTCACCAGATCGAGGACCAAGTCGTGGATTCAAGGTAAGGAAGTAATTTTTGGGAATACGAAGTAGACATCAGAATAAGAGAGTAACCACGGAGTAGGTTACAATGTATTAGGATTATGTATAGGCAGTAAAGGCTCAAAACTTAAAAATAAGAGATGTCAGTGGATTCATTATTTCAACAATGGGCACATTTAGTCACGGTATAACACAATAAAATAGTTTCTCAATAAAGAATACATTATACAATAGTCTTTATAAAATTAGTACCTACATTAGCTTTCATAATATCCATTGCTTCAATGACATCAGCCTTTCAACCATAAAATGAGTTAAATAATGCTCTTTATTTTCCTCATCCGATAACAACTCATTTCCTTCTCTTTTTAATTCTCTCTTTTTTTTGTTTCTTTTCGTTCCATGTTTTTGTCTCTTCGACTTCCTCGTTTGTGTTTCCTTTCTACTTTCCCTATTTAATCCAAAGCATTGTTCCTATACAACAGGTTTCGAAGTTTATTCCTTTTAGGTCGGCTTATCCAAAAATCAAAGCTTCTATGGAGGAAGGTAACCGAATGAAATCAATAAGATCAATCAACCATGTGTCTACATTTCATTTCAGAGGAAAAAAGTAATTGCCAGTTTCCCTGTGATTAAAGGACCACAGGGTGTATAACTGCTGTCTATTCATGCTTTCAAGTCTTTGAAAAAGGTAAATATTATTAATATCCAACTTTGTCACTCATAATTATAATTGCACCATCTACCGCAGGGAGAGAAATTTATTCCATTTCTCTGACAAATTATTTAAAAAAGCCTTCTTATTTTCCTTCATACACAAACATCTTCCAATGATTCAAATATCTTTGTGTGCCACCTCACTAAAATATGCGAAATATTTTATTCTTCAATACAAATTTTGAAAATACAGTTAAATATGAAAGTAAAAATAAACCACTAGAGGGGAAATATTTTCTCGTTCGATGCAAACATTGAAATGACAGTTAAATATGAAAGAAGAATAAATTATAGTATAGATTTCCCTGTGCATTACCATAACAATAGGAGTTAACGCAAAAACAAATTATATCCATCTTACAGTGCTTAAGCGTTAGAAAGAAAAATTGCAGAAATTAAAGAGAAGGATTTAATTTACAACTTTACAAATGTGTACTGGTTCATAACCATTAACATAATTTAGGGACAGGTAGTTCGTTGCCATTCTGACTATCCATTGCTTAAAATCATACAAGAGGTGGAGCTTCACGCAAAAAAATATATGGAATCCAGCTCGGAAACGATATCCTTAATATCTCTCCTTCCCACTTTCGGACATATTATACCTCACGCAGAACCATTACAGTGTTTATCTTACTAAATGTACAAAAGACATAACAGTTACTCATATTGTGGGTAAAAATGTCATCTCATTACAAATAATTCTTCAGATTATGATTTAGCAGTTTGTTTGGTCAATTACTTTCAAATTTGCCGTAGGCAAGTTTCTGACAGTCAAAGAATCGAGTGCTGCTGCAATCGTAGCTGGAGATGGAACTCTAAAAGTTGTCAGGATGTAACTTGTCTCTGAAATGGAAAAAAATGGGATGAATAATCCTTATCTAATTGAAAAAGACAGCTTCACCAACGCTGTTTCTCACAATTTTCACATTTTAATACGTATTTTCAAAATTTTGGCATAATTTTCCTTAATGCTGCAGCAACATGAGGAATTTAATTAGGATCACCATTGTTACCTTACGTTTTATACAAAAGTGTTACAATTTTTCAGTATATAACAAATAATGTCTGTTACGCCAGCTGAAATCGGAAACGAATATGAGTAGCGCAGCCATTAATAACATACCATATTAATTAAAATAGGTTATGTAGTGAAGACCTAAGAATAAGGAATGCGTTTGCAAGGGGAGCATTTATGATTGAAGAGGAACTGATGAGGCGGACCGTGAGGAGACACACTCTCCATTCCATATTTCCTCTCGCAACTGTAACAACGCCCACTCCCTTCAACAATAAACAGATAACCTATATCACTCCCTCAGAGAACGCGAGAACACCAAAAAGCTTCTTACCAATAAAATCCTGCCCCCTAGTGCCAATTACTCCCCTCGGAACAAAACCCACCACCCCGACAGACCCAACCTCGTTACCACATTCTTCCATGGTTAAAATCAAAAACACCCTCTGCGATTAATACCCAGTTTTAAAGAACAATTCTTTCACCACCCTCCTATTACCCTCATGTCCCACAGTATCTTTCAAGCGTCCCGTAAAATTGCATGATATTTAACAATCCACGAAACCCCCCCATCAACCGACCGCCACATCTCCACCACTCTCCTCAACTTTCAATCGCCCGAGATGCAAATGCTGCTCCCTCCGCCACCCTTCTGCTACGCCCTCTGGCAACAGATCTTCCTCAGCAGCCAACTGTACTTCCACCAATATCGTCCACCGTCTCTGATATAACTTCTGCCCAGAATTCAAATTTGGCGAATGTACTACCCTGCTCTCCAAGCGAATGAATGGACACCGCCACTGCACCAAATGTCCACCATTCCTTGACCCTATTCCTAAGCATAACGCTTCCCATCGCAAAACCTTAAACAAATGTTTCTCTCTCTTCATTAGAATCCCTTCCCAAATCAGCTACTGACATGCAGGTGCATTATCGTGGCGAAAGAGCACATTCATTTTGGCCAGATGTGGACGTTTAGCCTGAATAGCACATTTCAATTGGTCCAGAAGATAAGCTAAATGCTGTCCATAGATGGTCCTGCCCATGGAAATTAGAGAATAGGATTGTCAACTGGGCGCTGAATACACAACTGTGAATGCTGAAGTTTCCTGTGATGATGATTCCTCATTTTTTAATTATTTTAAGGACCAGGATACTCATTGTACAAATGATTTGGATGCATATTTGAGCAGTTCTGAGACTCATTTGGAAAGCATTTTTGCTTATACTTTACTTTAAAGGATCTGTTTTTTAAGTACAATTCTGGAATTCCTTCCAGTACCCCAGTGGAATGCTTGTTTGGTGTGGAGAAGGATATTTTCTCCCCGAAGAGGGCAAGATTAAGTGACGAGGCCTTTAATATGCAATTGTTTTGCAAAATAATTTTCCTGCTATTCAAAATAGTTTTTAGCCTTATTTTTTCATTTAGCAAACTCCATACCCTCCTTTCCTAAGTTCGCCAATATTTGTAGCAGAGATTATTCAATAATTGCATAAACTTCAACTTTAAATCATAGTAAGAATAATGTATTAGGAACCATGTACAATGATTCTTCAATTTTTTTTCAATTTGCATATCAACTTACTCATATTTTACTGCTTAAATTATCTTATGCTTGTCCTTCTAATTCATTAAGATTTGACTTTTAATGACAGTTTGTGTCATCTGATGAAATTTTAAAGGCAGTGATTAGTTCACTTTCGTGCACATTGTCATTACCATTGAACTCAATGATGCAATGGTGAACATCTAGTTCCAGTGATCTATTAGTGGTTTATTTAATGTTTCGATAAAGATTTTATTCTACTCTCTAGTGATAAATGAGGTGCCTTAAAAAGTACATAATATAAAATGAGGGTCATATTGTAGATTAATTAAGGTTCTATCATATGGTAGGAAAAACTTGCTGCTAAGTATTTGATCAACAAATTCAAAGGTTTAGCTGAAATGAAAACTTAAAGAATGGTTATTAAAATTAAGCTATTAGTGTAACAAGAAAAATGTCAATTGGAGTGCTGATTATTTCATTCCAAAGCTCGTGGTGAATTTCCAAAGTAATCTACTTGTAAATGTAAACAATGACTCTTTTGAAAAGTAATTGATACATGTAATCAATTACATTTCAGTCTGAGTAACAATATATATGACTTCCGTGGGATTTTTGTGGTGCAATATTGGGAGTTGGTTTTTCTGAAAGGTATTAGCACAAGGAAAACAAATGTGGATGTTGTCAGTCCCAAATATTGTTTAGGGGGTTGGGGAGGGGATTCAAAATGGCCGACAACTCGTTTCAACAAAACAGCAATATCGTCATCATTTATAGGGATACAGCAATTTTTTAAAGCTTAAAATACTTATTGATGTAGTTTTTACAATTATCATAATTTGCAAGAATGTAAGTTGTGTAAAACCTTGCGTTAAAATTACATACTTATTTTTGAAAAGCTTTAATAGAATGGACGAATTTTATACACAGAACCCAGCCTTGAAATATGACATTCAAAAATCACTTACAAACCAATAACTCGCATTTTGCAGTAGTACTGGAAAAAAGAGTCGAAAAAGAAAGAATTTCGGAAATTTATGCAAGTTCTTGAATCAAAGGATAGTGTCTACAAAAATGCAAGTGATTGATGAAAATTTTAAATCAGTTCCAAATGCAAAGGTAATGCTTCTGTGTATGGAAATGGTGATATATTTATGTTTATTTATAAAGACTGTTAGAACTGGTGATTGGAACGTCAATTATCCTCCCTTGATGCATTAGTTAAGTACTGATTTGTACACGAGCATCACTATTATCGCATGATTCCACAATATTTGGCAGGGATGCAAGATCTTCCAGAAACAAATCCATAAGTATTCCATGAGTTTTCAAGAGGCAATTGGGTTGTGAACGGAAACATCATAACTTTCCGTGCTATAGGGGCAGTGCATGCTCCAGAACATATAATCCGTGCCATGAGAGTGAGTGGAAGATTAACTGGCATAACACGAATACCATCAGCCAAAACAAGAATATTCTTAATTACACCTGCTATGACTGTTCTAGCTACAGAATGCAAATCAATGGCAGGCATTGTTTCCAAACATTGTGGTGGACATCATGAAGATATAAAAGCCTTTTTAGATCAACGGTAACGTAATATGAATAACCTTGCTAAGGTACAACAGAACCAAGGCAATATATTTAAAGAAACATCTACAGATGTCATGAGTAATATGACAAAGGCTGTCATGATTGACAGTTTGTGACAGAAATGTAATTGGTCAGGGTGCTTAAGGCGAGTTTGTACATACAAAATAATGTAACCAATTCATGGTCTAAAACGACGATGTCGAACTTAACATGTTTAACAGTAATGGAAAAACAGCAAGTGTGAACTTTCAGCCTCGAAGCGATAACACAGGAGCTTTCGCTGGTGAAGGTAAACTTTCATGAATGATCTGGTGCTTTCCCGGCGTAGTTCCCACTTTACACCCTAAAAAACGATGCACGAGTCGGGCATCGAAACGTTGGCCATAATGGAGAGTCTAACCCGGTTGGAAACCCGAAAAGAATTCATTCGTAAACTTTCATGTTGGAAAGTATTTCAGCAATGTGATACAAATATTTTGCAAACTTTTGAAATCTTAGGATTAGGTGAAATACCATCTAGTGGTATTTTTGAGGTGTTAGAACTTTGTAAATTTTACTTGCCAAGCTGCGCAAAATCGCATGTTGGAGCAGGTTTACCTTGTTTAAAAAAAATGGGCGAATCAGAGAAAGTGCCACCAACACAGTCAGCTGCTCTTCACTATGCAATATTGAGAAAACATTATCAAGCTATAGTAAGGCGAAATTATGTTTCTGCGAATCCGAAGATTCCACAGCCAGATGCTGGTTATGGATGGGAAACATAAAACGGTGCATCTCTATCCCAGATGACCACGACGCAGCCTGTCCCACAGGCCATTCTGAAGATAGTAAATGCACTGACATGTGTAAATGTGTGGACCCCAACGATGATGTAAATTACTGTTTTAACTGGAATGGGGATAATAGTTCAGATGAAGACAGTGAAACTGATTATTAAGTAACAAACGAATGCATCAATATGATGCATTCGTTTGTTACTTCAGTGAAACTATATCATCATCAATATGATGATGATATAGTTTCACTGTCCTTGTATCTAAAATTTATGATGATGGCACATTAAAATAAATTAATGAAAGCGACAATGAATATTTTGTTTTATTCCAAAATATTTTTTTATACTCTGAAACCATAACTAACCCTTTAACGTAAACCAGAAGAGCAATATAAAGCAATCCATAAGAGGATAAGAGGTTCATTTATATTATTTACAATATTTTAGTACATATAAACTGCATGCATGCATTTTTGCATACATAATTTTTATATTTAAGAACATGATTAAATTGTCAAATTGCATTATTTATCGACTCATTTTTTCCAGTACTTATGCAAAATGCGTGTTGTTGGTTTGTAAATTATTTTTGAACGTCATATTTCAAGGCTGGGTCATGTGCATAAAATTATTTTATTATCATTCTATTAAAGCTTTTCAAAGATAAATATGTGATTTAAGGCAAGGTTTTACACAATTTATATTCTTGCAAATAATGATAATTGTAAAAACTACATCAAGAAGTATTTAAGCTTTAAAAAATAGCTGTAATCCGATAAATAATGAAGATATTGCTGTTTTGGTGACACGAGTTGTCGGCCATTTTTAATCCCCTCCCCCACCCCCTAAACAATATTTGGGACTGACAACATCCACATTTGTTTTCCTTGTGCTAATACCTTTCAGAAAAACCAACTCCCAATATTGTACCACAAAAATTCCACGGAAGTCAAATATATTACCATTTGCTCCCCCATTAATAGCCATTATCCTTCAGAAACCATTTAACTTACGAATTACGAAGGGAAAGTTCATATGCGCATGTTGCTCTACTGCTGAAACTTGATTAAAAAGTAAAGTTATTCTTGTCTTTCGTTAAATAAGTTAGTCTTTAGATGATTATAAAGAAAATTTTCAATTTCAAGAGAATGTATTATAATTGAGTGAGCAGCTCAAAGTTGCCAAAAACCTAAAAAAATAAAGAGAATATTTTTAAGTTCTTACCTATTTTAAGTCCCCACGGCAGTCTCTTGCAAGCATAGAGAGTCAGCCAAGTTGGATCAATAACAACTGGATTGTTGTTGTTGTTGTTGTTGTTGTTGTTGTTGTTATTGATGTTGTTATTGTTGTTGTTGTTGTTGTCCCTTCGATTCACAGCTCCATCCATTTGGATGATTGTAATTCTTATTGGCTTCTCCTTATGAACTGAATGAGTACAGAAACAATTAAATATTGTCACCGTTTTAATGTCATTTTGAAGATTCCTTTTGGTAGTTAGACCTTAGGAATAAGCTGGACAAAAAGAATATCGCAAATAGAAAGGATTAAGCGATATGTGTTTAGGAAATGCAAAAAAATATTTTCAATGAACGAATTTACAGGTTGTAGAAAGTAACTTGCATGCATGCCGTTGGTTAGAGTGTGTAAATATAAGACGAGTCCTTAGAAACACATAATAAAATACTTCGTTCTTTTCCACACTTTTTATTACGATACGACCATGTTTTCGACAAACATGTGTCATCTTCAGGTCTTCACAAGTTTGTCGAAACCATGGTCGTATCGTAATAAAAAGTGTGGAAAAGAACGAAGTATTTTATTATGTGTGACATAAGGAATTTTCAGCAGGTGGAGCCGGATGTCTTATACACGAGTCGTCCTTAGAAAGTTTTGCAATGCCTCCTTAGTTTTTTCAGTAACTAGCCTTTGAAAATGGAAAAAAAGAGGCAATCAAAGAGCGGCGGCTAAAGAAGTAATGCGGAAGGTGACATCGACGTGAGGCGTTGGCGTGGGTGATTGAAGAAGCGAGTACACGGTCGTAGGCCGCCCTTCCCACCCTGCAAACCTTCAGCGATCGCGCTATCGTTCGAGTGCGCCACATTAGATCTCTTTAGCCACTCTCTGATTCGTTTTTTTTTAAATATTCAAATCCCAGTTGCAGAAAAACTAGCTCATCCTCTCAATCATTTCTAAGGAAAATGCAAAGGCCTTAGATTTTCGAAATTAATTCAATTTTTATCAACATGTTACATTTTTTTAACACAAAGTACAACATAATACCTTGTAACACCTTGTAATAATATGTAATATGTCCACGATTTAGAGTACTTTCAGCAACAAGAAATTCAAAAGGAAAGTTTCATACTAATAATTAACATAAATAAATAAGTAAAATGAATTATAATTTACAAAATATAAAAAAATAAATATGGTTATTACGTTCCTCTCACCTTTCTCGCAGTATCCTTATTTTATACACTGTTTCTCCGGTTTCGATGCCCGTTCTGAGAGGATTAATTTATAAATCACATTCATACGTTCTTGTCAATCATTCTTTCTCTCCCTCCGTCACGTGCTAAGATTGAAGTAAATAATAGTTGGAAGCATGCGGTACTTAAGTGCATGAAACCTTCAATGTGGTCAATTGGCCATAATTATTTAAATTAATCATGCAGATAATACGCCGATAGCATAGACTCTGTCCAAGACAATAGGGTTTCTGGCATTCAAACATACGACTAATAGGGTATCGCCTTGTGTGGGACTTTAAGCGAAGCCAACGTGACGTAGTCCCGACGCCTCCTGGGAAGGGTAGCAGCCGATACGATTTTTAATTTTAAGATGAATTAAATTGTTTTTCATATAGTTCGATGAAAATCTGAGTGAAGCCTGTTTAAACGATAAAGAAATCAACTGTAAAGTTCATAACGATTTATGTAAGGACAAATGTAGGGTTTTATTAATAACAATATTTTCAAACATCTGGCCAGGGGAAAACATTTTTTGGAGGAAAACGTATGCATCACCTGAATTACACTCACGTATTTTATGTCCTCAAATGTAATAATAATTTTACGGCAAATGTGTTCCTATTATTAATATAAGGGTGATAACCATCGTCGATATAAACTTACAAAAAAGAAATATGCAACCCCAATTAACTGGGAACTACGTAATCAAGTGTTATGTGTGTGGGGTTAAGGTAAAGAAAAGACAAATCTTGAAAGCTCAGCAAATTATGCGTCTTCTTGAAACATTATGAACTCATTGTTATTAATCATGCTCGGATGGAGCAACCGCTGTCATCGTCTTGGAAGTAATGCCAGTAGTGACTTACTCCGGTGAAACTACCTGAACTACTAGTGATTAGTTGTTACTTTTAAAAGGTTTTCTAATTCCTCCCACATATTGATGAATAATGTTAAAGAAGGCAACCATCACCCCCACTTTAGAGGAAAGTGCGGTAAATATAAGCTTCAAGGTAGCTACTGTCTGATTCAACAATAAGAACGCGACGCTTGGAAGAATCTTCCTTTTAAAGTCAGCCCATTCATAGCTATAATGAAAGCTATCTCAAAAGACGAAATTTACCTGAACGAATTACGTTACGAACGGATTCACAAGTTACGAACGGATTCACAACAATTTCTTCGACGGCTGAAAATGCAGTGTCTCTCGCAGCCAACTTATTTTCTAGAACGAATTGTATGCACAATTTCCGTTTCATTCTTTTTAACTTAGTGTAATCTCGTTTCATTGGTAACAGTGAAAACTAAGCATCGTCAATGAATGTGAGATTTATGCATCTCATATTTTTACAATGTCAATGTATAACATGATTCAGAACGATATAAAACAGATATTTTATGAAATCAGTGTCCTGGAAGACTAGTTGCTACTACTTCATAAAGAAAAAGAAAAATGCCTTCGCCAAGATTAATCACGCTATGTCTAAAGTTATTTTTGACAATTAATCACAGCAGAGAACGAGTAAATGAGAACCTAAACGGAAACAAGTAGAGACGAGTTAAAACCTCAGTTCCAACATTATTTACTGTACATCAAAGCATAAAGGTAGCACCATCATGGCGGCAAGAATACGTCAAATAACTTACAACAAAACTAAACAATGTTTTAAATACCACAATTCAATGAAATCCACTGAATACAAGATATTAATGGAATATACAAACGGTTTCCACGATCACCTGATGTAAATAAAGGCCTCCATCTTGGATTATTTGGTCTTGCTATTCGCCTTACCAGCCGGCATTGAACGTGTTTACTGATTGGATACATTTATAACGGTCAAGTTTGCTATTATCTTGGATAGAGCCTTGGCGTCAGTAGTGCAATCCTAGTGGTACCACAATTTTGTGCATTGAAAAATGCAAGAGGGAAATATTTTTTTTTAAACATGCCTCTATAAAATCCATGGTCCCCTGAAGCATCGCACACAAGAATCTTTTTCAAAGTAAATTATTACATACACATGCATAAATTAGAGCTAAATCGACCCGGTTAGGATAATAACTTTGTGTATATCACTAGCCGTCTGTAAATTGCCACGCAAGGGAAATGGCTCCCTTGACCCTCGCTCGGGAAGGCGCGAGGAGGGGGGTGGAAATAATGGGCACAGGAGGAGGAACCAGCTGACTGCGGCACATGCGCACCCGGCGCGGCGTTATGTGCTGGGCGCGCGGCAGTAGCCCCCGCTAAAATATTTTATTCGTGGAAAACGGTTGCAGATACGTAAAAATGGAGTAAATTTTGACCCTGAAAGACGCTTTGCGCGTTACCTCTGGCAATTATGTTGTTTCCTCCAATCGGGAAAACTGAACGTCACTGCATTTATTCCCGTTGAGTGACCTCTAAATTTTAACTAATCGAGCCGAATTATTTAGGATATCCTTTATTTACCTAATGGCATAATTTGAAAGGTTGAAATTGAAAATCCGAGAAAAAATAAAAAATAAGCTACACCCTGTCGTGCACCCAACCTCATGTTAAACAAGTAGAATTTTCAACGCAATGTTGATGAGTTAGAAACGTAAACAGGCGTAACAGCTACGTTACTTTGAGTGAACCCCCATCCCCCTCGTTTCCCACCGTAAGTTTTTAGGCAACCCCCTCAGCCCCTAAGTTGGTAACGTAGTTTATGCACGACCTCTTACTAGGAAAATTATTCTAGCATGCGATGCCTCTGGTGTAATTCACACGGAGGAATGTACTGTACACGGTGGAGTGTACGGAACACGGTAACTTGCATGTTTTCAACAATTCGTGTGGTTGGTAAGTTTAATCACACTATACGTTGACAGAGTCATAAGGGTGCGTCGAGGCTACTTATTGTGTCTTTGTACACAAGTTTAAATCTTTCACGCCTCTCTACAAACCTTCCCCTTCTTCTTATAATAGCGTATTCCAACTTTGAATAGTGATTAGTTATGATCCGAAGTCAACTATCTTCTCTATGGTGTGTTCACAACGATTTCTGTTATGTAAGTCTAGTGCAGTTACATAATCGGCGTCCCTGGAACTGTGACTGTTTCCCTAGAAATTAGCTGCAATTTATTCGTGAAGTGGCTGCTTCAAGAGCTTTTATACTACCTCGGCATTTTCTTATTTCATGTTGTCGTATATTTCCTCACTGAAGCTATCGAATCATTCATACTAGGCCTTCTCTGATTCTTGTGCAGGGCTGTCTCATATTCGTTTCTTGTGTTTTTTTATTTTCTCCTTTCATTGATACGATGTCTGATCTCAGTCTTCTTGGCCATCTTCTTTCTACTCTCTTACTGATCGGTTTCTCTTCAGCAACTTCCATATTTGTCGTTTTCAGTACATTCCATCTTTCTTCATTGCTCTCCGTTATTCCTTTCTCCATTTTTCTATGGATCGCCGCATTGAATAGTTCCTCAGTATTTCTTCCTGAAGGTAGTTTGTTCTATATATTGGTATTTACTTCACATTTTTTACCTTTTAGTAACTTAGGCTATCCATGGCCACTGCATTGAGGTCGCAATTTATATCTGTACTTGGATAGTTCTTGCATTGTGCCCCTTGCTTCCAATAACAGTTTGTTATTGGAATTCCAATAACAGTCGATTTGTTACCTACGTTTGTTACCGGGTATCTTCCCTATTTTCGGATGAGCCGATGTTACCCTAAGAGGGTAACCACTAAAACCACATACTTAATGCAGAACTCAAGTAATCATTCCCATTTTCTTTTTTCCTTCCCCGGCCGAAACTACCAAAATGGATTAACTCCTAACCATAACCCACCGATACAATGACTGGTGACTGGACTGGATTAGTAAAGTTGGTGGTATTGAGCATTCGCAATGAACGCGAAAAAATGCGACATTGTCGATTTCGCAAAATAAATGTGATAAAGTCCACTTCCTGTAACATAATCATATAAGTACTTCTCCAATTGATAATGCCATTACTACTCAAATCTGAGACTGGGTAATCATTTTGGAGCATCATGCACCGCTATTCTATGTCACACTTCATTGGTTGTACCGCTCCGGAATTATTTTCACCATTAAGATTGGTTTTCAAGGTACATGTTAATATTAATATCTCATTATTGGGCATAGTCAAAAAGCCTTAGTGAAACAGTTTATATTACGCAACATCATGGCTATTCGTGGATTAAGTCACAATTATATGTACACAGTACATATAATTGTGACTTAATACACAGGAATACACAGGAATGAGTACACAGGAATGACAAACTTCACAGGTCTTTGTTGGGTTCTCTAGAAAATCGATTTAAAAAATTCTTTTTAGATTTTTGACCTTTAATTTCATTTAGCGTATCATTGCACTCTTCTTTCCAATTCATTCTGCAGTTTGATGCTCTCCCCCTTGCTATCCTCCAGTCATGTAATAGATAGCTGATAATGTATCTGACACTCAAGTCATATACTCCTGCCCACTTTATTTCACTGACTCCAAGGATGTCTATTCTCAGCCTTACGATACCCATATTCGCGTTCTCATACTTTACACTAAAAAAAACTCAAGTTCCCCTATCTTTCATTTTTTCAAAGTGACTGATGGTAATCTCCGAAAATTCCCAAACGTGGAGTTCCGATTGGGGGACTATTTACCGCCGGAACAGTTTGCTGGGAGGAATGCTGTAGCATCTTAAATGAGTTCATAGTTCCATGATCTGGAGAAAATAATATGTTGGTTTCCGGTAGCCTTCTACAACGCAGTGGCGCAGCTGTTTCCATGAATTTCTCATTTCCCTGCAGGTTTTATAGTAGATACCTGACCGATTTCTTTGATCTACACGAAGAGTGCCTTCTGCTTAAACTTCTGCATTCTAACAGTTGTGCATCATAGGATCGCAAAGGAGAGTTTTTTCTTCTATTTTTTGTGCACTTCTATTATTCGCGTTCGAATGTTTGATTATTTATTCTAGACTAACAAAAATATGCCTTTCCTTCAATCATAAAATGCTGACTTAGAAATTTATTTGCCAGAGTCATACGTTTCTCATATAACGCAACCAGACCAGAATTTACCAATTTACCAATTTAGCTCACATTTAATGGATGTGAACTTATATACTTACATGAAAACCTTCTTTTTCTAAAAGTGAGTTGAAAAGCGCCAACATTGACGCCCGAGACGAACACTGCGTTTCCATTAAGATTGATTCGGGAGCTTGTGCTGAGAAGCAAAAGAGCACAGAATTAATATACAACAACAGAATTGGGAAACGAGGTTTACAATGCTGCATTGGTGCTAACTGTGCTGCACAGCCCTGACAGGCCACTGCATTAAACTACGGCTCACCCCGTCAAAGCCGATTTAAGGGAGGACGAAATCTTGTACGTCGTACAAATTTATTTATAAGCACTTTATCCGCCACTTTAAGTATTTCCATGATTGCTGTCATTGAAATGAACAATGAATTTATCCTTTCACGATGTCATCTTAACATTCATGACTATGAGTTTATACGGACAAAATGGTCCATTAAGTTTGATAACAACAGCTCATAAAAATATAATATATGTCTAGGTGTCATAACATTGCCTCAGAGTTCCTTTGTATTTATTTTTGTGACACTGATCATTTGGGTGCTATTTAATTATTTATTTTTTATTTTTGACAATTTTAAGTTCTTTAAAATTAAAATTGAAGTTATGTTATATCATATCGAATATATTACATATATTATTCTCCTAATCTCCACAAAAAATACAATTTTATTATGTATTCTGAATTGCATTAGTTCTTAATAGTTTTTTTTTCATTAAATGAGACATAATAGATGGAATTTCTTGTTTGGCACCAAAATCAGTACGCTAGCACATCAGTGGTGCGATAAATAGAGCGGGGAAATTTTCATCCACGGCTGAAATTTCCACCAGTCGCAGGGAGCCCACAATCTCGCCTAGGGCATGTCCAGATATACCTCAAGATCATGCTTGCATTGCAATGGTATATCCGGCCGAACTAAACTACATAAACTACAATCGTATTATTACTCACGAAGTTATAATATCTGAATTGATAACCCTTTAAAGGTTACATCGACGTTTCTTCCCCGTGTCACTCCCTGCCTGTTCTGAAATTTTCAAATAATCTAAGCCTAACGTGTAGCCTCAGTGTCTCTAGTGACTCACAAAATATTCCTTCCATTATATCCCTTTTAAATTCTTTTATCGCCTTTATCTATGTGAGCATTATTGAAAATTAATAAATGGTCCTTATGATGTATGAGTGCAGTACTTATCAGGCTTAAGTTAAATGATAGGTCGCAATGTAGGCGAATGTTTCTTCTATGTATGCTAATTAGCTAGAAAAATAGCCAAAAAATAGTATGATAGTAAGTTTGAGGGTTAGTCAAACCGCATAACTCACTGGTGTGGAGTAACCTACTGCCACTCATCTCTTTAGGCGGCCATCCGGGTTCCACGTAGATGTGGATATAGACAAAAGTTTCTCTGTATCCATTATTCAACTTTCAAATGCCTCTACTTATCATCATTTGTCGGCCCCAGTGGTGACGGGGTAACGTCCTAGCATGCCAATCCAAGGGTTACGGGTTCGAGTCCCACCTGGGTGGATTATTCTCCACCCAGGACATGGGTATTTGTGTTCGTCTATTGTTCATGACATCACCCGATGTTAGAGGCCATTGCGAGCTGTTTTCGGGGTAGTTGAAATAAATAAATAAAAATAAATAAATAAAATCACCAGCAGTGGTCAATCCGAAGATGGTGCAGCTCTCCACTCCACTCTCCTCTCAGGTAATCATTTCTTGTTTACATAACTTTAGCATTAATATTTATGTGAATGTGTTACACTTACAAATGCTTTAACTTTTTCGGAAACTTTCTCATTAATCATTAGTTATTTCATAATTTAATAGAAATGAGAAGTGAAGAACTTGCTGATGTAGGTGTAAAATTTATCTAAATTTATGCTGCTATCTTGAAATATATTCAATTTCTGGTTGAAAAGATTTCTTGCCGTACGCAACATAAAATAATATGTTGATTTTTTACTATTTCTAATTCTCAACACTTATTAAAACCACTCAAGTAGCATATTAATTTTGTTACCAATGGTAAGCATTTCACTCACTGTTTCGCTCTTGCGGTGTATCGGATGGCGAATGCAGTATTAAACGTCACACTTGCAGACACACAACTCAGGCCATGCTCATTAATGCTCGGCGTTCTTTGCTGCTCATACCATACTCGAGTCAACTAGAAAAAAAAAATCATAATTTTAAAAATGACTAAACTTTTCGTGGTATGCTGATATAGTCCACCCTCCATAATTATCCCGTTCAATTCTTGATTGCTATGAAAATTTCAACTCTGACTGAAAGTTCATATACTTGAGTATCACGACTCACTGTATTAACCTCGACGTACTCAATTTTTTGCTAACCAATTTTTAACTTAATTGGGGAGCAAATAGTCGCTTAAAATAGATTTATCAGTCAGCTAATTAATTATTGGAAACTAGATTCATGATAACTATATTTTTTTATTTACGTGTCATGAGGTGAAAGAATAAAAGCTAAATATTGTTACTGCAAGCCAACTAAAGAGTCATGGACTTACTTGAAATTTATTCTTAAAATCAAGTGAATAACCTTTTTTGTTATTTGGTGGAGAAACTGTTGACTGAAAAATGAACCGTTAAAAAACTATTTGAAAAATGAGGTGATATGATAAATTTGCTCCTATAGGTTTCATTCCTTTTTATTTCAATGCGTTTTTGCAACTATTAAGTTCAGATGACTCTATTTAACTACATGAGAGGTTTACATTAACTCTAAATGAGATAGAATCGTGCTTTTTTAGACCATTTTCGTGGCCGCAGGTGCAACAGGCATTCATATTTGACATAAATCCACATCCTTTCCAACTTTACTATGCTATTTAGAAGAAGAAAATGTATACTACATGCCCATGCCGAGGAAACACAGCCTCTTTTGTACAATAATGAAAGAAGCATGAAATGTAGCTAAATAAAATGGATGACAAATGATAGGTCAATGGGATTTTAAAAATAGAAGCTCATGGAAATAAACAGCTGACTATGGTAATGGAGCGAAGAGCAGAGGATAGTCAGTTGCCGTTTAAAAATAAGTACCCAAGCTTAGATTGGTGAAGGTAATTGTCTTTATCGGTAAATTAATATCAGTTCCATGCATGGAAGAGAGCCGTCGAAAAATGTGCTCATGTAACGGTACCGTTTAAAATGCCATATCTTCGCTAAAAATTAAGATATGAAAATAATTTTACCAGTTATGGAAATTAAATTAAATTTTCCAATTTTTATGACTCTATTAACCTTTTCGCATATCTCAAAATAAAAAAGTTATTCTAAAACATAATTTTTTGAAGAAGAAAAATACTGACAATTTAAGTTACCACTTCAGAATATATGAGCAATATGCGTAAAATTTGGCAGAAAAAGAAAGATACAAACTTTAAGTACAATTTAGACCAGTTGTTATTTGTAAGTATTGCTGGATGCCGCTGCTTTTGGGGGTTTTCATGGTAACTGCAGAATGCTTGTGACAAAATGTTTGCGTTGCAATAACTCGGTAACTAAGAAGTTTCGACCCCATGTTCATAGGACAAAAAATGCTTAAAATCACGTCCCCAACCTCCTCCTGAAGTATTGCCATTTCCTCCTGAAACACCCTGTATATGTACTTTCTGAAAACTATATACGTACTATATAGGTAGTCTTCTTGGTTGTGAGTCTTCGCCCTTATAACTCGAGGGCCTTGGCTGTGTTGGCTACGGATTCTGGGATGGGAGTGTTTTATTCCATCTCGTTAGCCATGATAGCTCCTCGACGTAAATGTTGGTGATGGGGTAACAAAGTAACTGAAACAACCTACGTGCATCGAAAAGTAACTTCAGAGGTAATCGTGAATATCCAGAAATTTACTGGAAATATTGGCTGTCTCATGTGAAGAACGTGTCAGTATCACTTGTAGTTTATAAGACTTTCTTCGAATTGCATAAATTTACTGTCGGAGTTAGCATATAAAAACAATACTGAACCGTAGATGCATGCTTACGCCCTTTGACTCAATGACAGACTTGCAAATACTTCTTCCCGATCATTAGCTATAAGTCAAGGAATGGAATGTAAATAGCAGGGAAATAGTCCTAATAGAACTAAACGCTATATACTCTAGCTACTTGTATGTATTAAAAAGGTTGATATATCGTATCCAAAGCGAATTGAAAGCAATATTTTTCCATATCTATATTTTTTGGATAAAATGCTTAGACCAACAATCATATTGTGAGCTGGAATGCTGAATGAGTAATACGGAATACCTTGCGGAATAATTTATCCGTGGAGCAGCTCTTTGCTCAGATATAACCAGGCGTGGAAATAATTAAATATCTGAGTCTTGAGAGCCCTATTGCAAACCATACGTGATATTTATCTAGGAGAAAACCTAAGATAAATATAAGATATCTGTAAGCAATCTGCATGTTTGCAATTTGGAATCGTATTTTTAATTAAAAATGTACTTTGAAATATCTGCTGCTATAAAAGTCTAAGGCACTAACTCACTCGTGATTCTCCAATCAATGCTACTTGAGTTTTATTTAGGACGAGCGGAAGGTACCCGTTGAAATTCAACGGGTGTGAAAAACGTTAAACTTATTTTATAGGAAAACCGCAAAGCCTGAAGAAAAACTGCATTCGTGGTCATTCGAGGAGTTCGTAACCTATATTGTATGTTTTGTTCGTTGTAGTAGACACGCTAACCGTTTTCCAGGTGCACGGAGAGATTAGTGACTATTGGATGTCGTTAATTGCGCAGAATTTCCGTTCTTCTTTCGAGTAAGAAGCATGTAGTGACGTCATTACAATTTCTACCATCTTAAAACAGATTGAAGGTTCGAAACAGATGGGTATATATTTGAACCAGATTTAGAGCTGGTTACCCGTCCGTATGTTGGGTAAGGATGAAATTTGTGCGGATCTTAGCGTAACCCGAGAAATACCACGGGAAGATTATCATGAGATCGCTGGTGGGCATGTCTTTGAGCATCCAAGTCTAACTTTGGTTGTTTTTATTTCAAGGGCTCATTTTATCGCAAAGAAGACATTCCTTTAACTTTAGAAGATTTATTCGAAAGGTTACTCGTTTTTCTATTAGACATGTGGATGGATATATTTTTAAGTCCAAGGAGGGGAAACACAGCGGCGAGCTAGAGTCTTGAATGGGTAACTCAATGACTGAGTGAATGTACCTAAGTTAACTGAATTTTAACACTTTTAAACATATAAATAACTCGTGACGTTAATGATGCGGGAATTGGTCTAAAAACAGTTCGCAATCGTAATTAGAGGCAGACGGTTTCACTACGTGTACTACATCTGAGTACTAAACGATAATAAACAACGCCGTGTTTGTTGTAGCAACAGAGGCATTATTACCATTGATATTCGCTGCACGTAAATATTCTTGCACATATAATTATGTGTGAAATCAATTAATTTCCTATATATGTGTATTGTTTACAACGTAAGTTTTCTCTCATAAACATGCGATGACCCTTTGAGAAAGACATTGAAGAGAATAATTGTTGTAAATATACATTGAATTTATCGATTAACCCCTGAAGCAATCTATCATGGGGCCCTTGGGACTCTGGGCCCTTCTTATACGGATTTGCTTTCTACATACTATCATGGGCCTGCAGGAAAACGTGATATTTCAATGCTAGAGGCGTGAATATCCTTTTAAAATCAAATCTATGGTTGTCAAGGAAATATGTTATTGTTGATTTCAGAGAAAAATGTTAGATATTTCAGCTTGAAACATGAATTTCAGACAAATTCGGAGCGTAGAAGAAAATCGATTCAAGGAATTAGAAACTTCAATTATTCAGGCCTCCGATAAAAATAATCCCAGCCCTATATCTTGAGTGAAAGTACTTTTAAAAAGCAAAAAAATGAAACCACTGCACCGAACCAAATGCTTAGCATGGACCACCAAGGGGGACCTTCAGGGGCCTATGGGGGTCCTGAGGGCTTTTTGATATAGCATATGTTACAACCAGATATGTTTTCTATCTGTATGCCAAATTTCAGCTCAATCGGTTTAGTAGTTTTTGCGTGATGAAGCAACAGACAGACAGACACCATAATATTTGTATACATAATAGTAAGGATCACACCCCTAACCCTTAAAAAAATAGGGTTTAGGTTAATTGAACCCTACAGTGTTTGTTGTCAACCACTAACAAACATGCGTTCCAAATTTCATCAAAATCGGTCCAGTAATTTAGGAGGAGATGCGGAACATACATACATACATACATACATACATTGACTTTTATATATATAAAGATATACGTATTAAATTACAGAGGATTTAAGTAAGAATTTTTGTTTAACCTCTTTTAAACCGTTTAAATTTGGTCAAAACGTGGTTTTACAACATTTACCATCAATCTTGACAAATTATGGCAGAAAATTGATTATTTTCATGCAACTCTTTAAGATTTTCATATAAAAAATGAACAAATAATAAAAATGATCAATTAACCTTCGCTATTTAATAATAATTTATAATTTTTGCGTGCTCCAGAAGGAGTTGCGCATTAATAAATTAATGTTATCAAAGTTTTAAATGAAAATTACACCAATGAAGATGCGATATGGTTGGTACATCTGGTACTAAGCTATAAAACAGATTTATAATTGCACATTAGCATTTTAGTGTCCAGCCAATATCTAACACCGGTAAAGCCAGTAGTACCAAAAGCCTCAGACTGCACACATTCCGCAAAAGCTTATGTAAATTAAAGGTATTGAAGGTCACCATCTTTCGTTGACAAGTTTTTAAATGTAAATGGGCATCTAAATGTGACATACGAACAATGCTTCCCGTTTAAAGTAGTGCTTCTTATTATATGAGTAGAGCAGAAATGAAGAATTTATCAGAGATGTAATAATGGTCCAACTAATTTTCAGGCAAAATCATTTCATAACTTGCTCAAATTAATGTTGATTTTCCGTTGATGGGTCGATTTCTGCATTTTCGGATTTCCACGGGATTCATTGTTTTTGTGGAAATCTCTTTAAACCTGAAGAATAGAAAAAAGGTCCTTTGGAACCCGGGAGAAACATATATCTACAAGACAATGAACGCGGTGGGAACCCGAGCTTGCAGACATCAACTTACACAGTTAGGTACAACAGTTAACTAAATTTCTTTGTAATGAGCCATTTTCTTTTAGTTATTGTAATTTTTTAATTTCAAGTAATAAAAAATGTTACTACGAAGTTAGAAATTTTTTACAAATTTACGTGTAATTAACAGCCTGAAGAGAACACTATTTCATAAAATTTACTCTCACGATGTGATAAATACATTAAAGAATTTTTTTATCCAGGTGAAAATCAAATATCACTTCAAGAAATACAGTAACAGTCATACAATTCACCCTAATCTTCCTGAGGAATGGGTTCATACTTTCTTCAGCCGCGAATCACAGCGATTTACAAAAGTTCACACATGAAGGTAAATCCCATGTTGCACGCACGAAAGCATCCAAAGAAATTTAAAATGACAACCCCATTTGCAACAGATATTACTGACCACAATGTTTAGGTCCAGCCAGTGTTTTCTGCAAAATCGTCCAATAAAGATAGTGTCACTCAAAGTATGTAATTAGATGCATAATTCTCAGGATACATACAATTAACTACTTAAATGATCATCTCGTTTTCATCACTGTTGTCGTACTATAGTTTAAAAATGTCCACTTTTCGTCAGATATACATAAAACTCAATCAATTGCTAAAAATGTATTGCATTGATTACACAAGATGAACTGGACCAATACATGCAATACATTACTCTCGTAGCGTGGTAACAGAAGAGTGCTGAGGTAAGTAACAAATTTTGCGTACATACAGGAAAGGTTATTGTACGAAAACCTTACATATTCGAACTCGTTTGACGACTGATACTCTTACAAGACGTGCTACGGTGTCAGAAAAAACTACGAGGTTAATAATTCACTGGTCTTAAATAAAACTTGACTAGGGAACCTGAGAATGCTTTTCTAGCAAATAAGGCAATCTTGAAGAACCTCAACATATACAGAAAACCGAGATACATGGATGGATGTATTACAACAATTAAATGTATAACAACTCAAGCTCACGTTTGCAACCATCTTCGACATATAAATGCTATATGCACGACTGTGGGAGCTTTTATTGTGCCCAAAACGGGCCAATTATCAATTGTAAGCACTGTACAAAACGAAAACCAAGTATGTCTTAGAGGAATGGCAATTTCAACGTACCCCAAGCACAAAATTCAAAACAAACTTTCTCTTAATTAGGCGTACTCACCAAAACCGGCTCAATAGGCGTCAAAGGAGTAAGTACAGGGCAGGCTCCATAACTGATCAACTGGCTTCGGGCACCGATTACAACCATCACAAGAAGTAAGGAAAAAATACTCAAATGGTTCCTCTTCATTTTGAATGACGACTTTACACAAATCTGTTGAAAAATTTTACTATAGTTAACTTTTTGCACTGTACTTCTTGCTAATGTACTCTGTTATTCTGGAAAAGCACTTTCTAATGGTACATGTTATGCCTAATTTAGCTGCTTCCATGGTGAAATGAATCGGCGCACAGAAATCCGTTCAGTTTTCACTGCATGAAACAAAATAGGATGATATTTAAAAATCAAATTTCTTTAATCTTGCATCATGACATTTAATAATATTTGCTCAAAGTGTCATTAAATATCATTGCATTGACATTTTAGTGTTTTACATAATTTATTGAATATTATATTTTTATTAACCTAAGGGAGATTAAAATAAATTTTATGCCTTTAAATCTGCGTTATTCATTCAGAAATAACCATTTTTTCAACTTAAAAAGCTGCTAAACTTAAAATATACAATTTTAAAACATTATAAAGTTTAATAATAACTAAACTTCAATAATTTGCAATATGATAAAGTTTATTTAGTGGAGGTGTAATGAAAATCAAGCTATGCATTCCTTCGTATCCAAGCAAGATTTATCTTTCTTCGAGAATTAGTACATTTATGTAGATTTATACAATTGGTCCATTCTAAATCAATGCACAAATGTAATTATAGCGTCTTAGTGGAGTTTTTTTGTCCACCGTGTTTTCCATTCAAACCATAATACAACGCAGTTGATTAGAAATACTTACATTTTATGTCTTGAAAAAAATATTTTTTTCTCTAGGACTGTTCCAGGGCATTATGGGACATTACCAGTAAAACTTTTAAACATAAGGGGACACATTTAATTCATAGAAATAACTACAAAAAAAATTGGATTTAAAAAAAATCATATTTCACTCTGAATCATTATTTCTACAATATTTAGATTAAAGATTCTAATTACTGCCTCGTAGTCCTCATCTTGAAAAAAGCATAGAAGTTTAATTGACTATCGCAACCACTTCACCGATCATTTACACAAATCGCCGAATGAAAGCGTCTTAAGCATCGCAGTGTTAAGTGTTTAAGTTTTTTTTATTGTATTAAAACTTATTAAAACAAACAACATATATATGGAGGAATGCTAATGCTATGAAGGAAGTAGACACTTTGTTAAATCTTGATTCAGTATTTCCAAATACATCTCCATTGAATCACTCTCTGGATCACAATGTCAAATTTGCCTTTCTTTAAAACTACGTCATCATCCGGTACAGACCCAAATCTACGACAGCCTATACCTGACGAAATGTAGTTAAGTCAAAATGCGTAGTATTGAAATTACTTAAATATAAAACCGCTAGAGCCCTTATATTTAATTTAATGTGAGTCTTAAAACCATAGAAGATTAAATGGGAAACTTCCAAACACATTATAAAAAGAACCTGCTGATTCATAATTCTAACAAAAGATTACACTACACTATTTAAAAATTCCCTTTTGCGTTAGCCTACAGGCACAGGTAGATTTCGAAGTTTATATTTTTAATAAATACTGGCGAATAACCCGAGTAGCTGAATTGCACTCGGATGAAGTATGCGTGCAAGTTTCGGCGCAACCAACTTGATATTGGCCGAGTTGTAGCCAGATGTGTATTGCCGCGCGCCACCTGGGCAGTAAAGTTGTGATTCTGTAACACGATGCATTGTAGGCCAATGAGCACTGTTGTACATGCATAAGCTTTAGATGGAGGCGGAAATCAGCCGATGAGTACATGTCTTTTGAAATAATGACGTCAGGACGTTCTCAGCCGCTGACTAGCGCTGAATCTCCGTAAAATATTCACCCCGACTGAACGTTCCAGGGGCGGCCGCTTCATTTCAAAACTGAAACCTCCCTCGGTGACTAGCGAGATGTTATTTTTTCTTAAAGCCTCCATTTTATCGACACATATTATTTTTACGATATATTTTAGTTGTTTGTAATTTAATTTGTACTGAAACATTTGTATATTAGTCTACAATGCGTATTGCAAAGCTGGCTAACGATGAAATAAATGCGTAGCAACGGAAATGACAAAAGCTCTAAAATTGCATAATTTGTACGCGAAAAGTTGAAACATTTCACTGTTTCCATCAATTGAGACAAATCGGATAAAAAATTAAAAACTATGAATATTTGGCTTAATTTTGGTCCAAAAAGCAAGCTCGTAGCTCAATTTTTTCATATATTACTGAGAAAAATAAAATTTAACTACTCGGAAATTTTTCGTATTTTAGGCAAAAGACTACTGTGCAAGAGTTAAATATTTATAAGATACCTACTTATAAAAGCATAAAAAATATTTTGCATAGTTTAATTTATACAACCATGGAGTTATCACAGTTAATTTTTATGATACAGACAACATATTTATAAATAAAAAATGTGCAATCCACTTTCAAAAGCAATTACCAGAGAAAATGCATTCTAGGGAAAATATTTCCTGGAGGTATATATTTTAGCGAACACTGGGATTCATTTTTCTAGGGAAAATGGGGGTTCAATTCTCCAGGGTATTTTTCAACAGGGCTACTTATGATTGGAAAATGGCTGAACCAATTTTGTTGGTTCTGGAGTAATTTTTTTCGTATAGCATCACATATATCTGGAGAAATCCCCTGGAGAAATAATATTTAAATATTATGTGTAAATAAAATCTGAGCTTATAAAATTTTTATGCTGGGAAATTTGCTCATCATTTTTGACGGGATATTAACTAGCATTATATAGGCATCTAAAATAAGAGAATAAAACGGTTTATTCCTCTTAGTTTTTTCAAATTAAATTTTGTTTGTAAACTTAAACTTAAATTGTTAACTTAAATTTTTTAGTCGATGCTTTAAAAAAATAAATATAAACCTGTATTTTTCAAGCCATAATAAAAAACTTCCTAAGCTTAAAACCATTTTTTTAAATATTTTTTCGGTAATAATATTTGGGGGTTCTTCAAGCTTAAAACATATTTTTATAATATATTTCCTTTGCTAAGCTGAACCATAGTTTAAACGTGACAATTTAGTGACCTGAAATAGCGGAACCAATGTTTCAGAATACACACGCAAAACTCCTTTCTAATTCATGCAACTAAGGCGCATTTATACAAATAAAGGGCCACAGCTAGTTCATTGCTGACACCCGGAGAACTACACTCTAGCGCTAATTAAAAACTAAATAACCAAATAAAGTGAGCTAGGCGAAATTTTAAAGTAAATATTAGTAAGATTGAGGACCTACCTTGGAGACAGTAGAAGACCTGATATTGCAAAGGTTTCCGAGTTCTTTAAAGCGCACTTCCCTTTTATACCCGCAAAATACCTTGGCTGAAATATACTTTGCCCCACCACACGCATGCGCTAACCGTGAACCAATGGCGTTCGAAAGACGTTGGGTTAGTGATGGGAATAGGTGTCCCCAAAAGGAAACTGGAAATCATTTTCGGACAAGATCAAGGAATAAAATAATATATTCGCGAACCAGCCCTCAGCGAGCATTATTCCTTCAGCCTTCCTTCCCTCTCCCCTTTCTCCAACTCGACCTCCTCATCCCTTTATCTCATACGCTACCCATCCCTTACCCGTGCGCTCTTACCAAACTCCTTGAAATTTCCGTATTAAATAGCTTCTCTGATGCCATTTTAAAGCATAATGCTTCTCGGTAGCACTTATCGTTTTGATTACTTCGGGGAATAAATGCGAATTCTAAGCAAATGGGCGAGATAGATCTGCCGATCACTTTTAAGTATGTAATCCAGAGATCGGGCCATATTGTGCCAACAGTTTAGGGTTAAGCATGCGTGATATTTTAGGAAAAGATATTTGCAAGAGTGAGCGAGTGGTTAAGGAGGTTCCGCCGCGACTGTGTGAGTCAAAACAAATACTAAATTCCACATTTTTTATATTTTATCCAAAAAATCCTGCTTTCACTGATTAAATGCGTTACCTATAGAAACCCAAAAGTAAGGAACAAAATTTGCAGTTTATTCCACGAATGTATTTTAAATAAGTACTTTTTTTCCAGCCATAGGAGCCGACTGCAGTGCCATTTCCTACGAATTACCGAATTATGACTTCAATTACGGCAGTAATTCCCTAATAACTAAAAATATAAGGTGGTAAGATGCGTATATTACATTTTTGTTCAATTTGTCTGGATTATTTCCTTCTTATAATTAGTTTTCCGCAAAAATGGCATTTATATTTTTTGGAAAAATACTATTTTTCCCCGAGTTTCTCTCATACTCGAATTGAACACCATGTGATTTCAAGTACAATCATAGAATAAAATAGCGTGGAAAGGTATTATTTTGTTGTTCATATCAGCTGGAGGACAACTTTTTCAACAAGTTGACAGAATATTAATAAAATGACATTAAAGTCATTTTGCGGTGGAACCACCTTAAAGCATTCATAAATACAATTATAAATAAATACTGAAGAGGCTAGAAAAGGGAAGACAGGGGGCGCAATTTTTGATCGAGTAATTTGGATACCAAGGGTTAGAGCAAATCATTTTTATGCTCAGAGTGTAGATACCCGATGTACGAGTGGAGAAGACATTCATTTTTAATGGAACAGGTTTTTAAGCGAGATTCTTAAGTCATTGCCTCGGGGAAACGAGCTTCTACATTTATGATATCTATCAGTATACACTTACCACATTGCGTGATTTTCTTACAAATTATTCCAACATATTTGAGTACTCACTTCAAAGGATCATTGATTTTTTAAAACAAATGAATCAAGGAATCAGCGTGCAGCATAACCCTGCCATATTATAAATTTAACGTTACTTTGTTTGATTACTGATCATATTTTACTTTCAACTGAAATATCGGGCAGTCACCAAATCGGCTAAAAAACGTCACTGTTTTCTCTCAGTGTGTCAAATCCGAAGACACTGTTAATGATGGCGGAAGTTAGACTTATCACTACATGGAAGTATTAATTTTATCCTTAGAAAATTTAACTTTTGGAAAAACGTATCATATAAATGAACAGATCGACAGACTATTGAAATCTCTATTATCTTGGAGCCATTAAAAAAATACCTTCAAATTTTGTAACATAGAGTGCTAATTTTATCACAATATGTAAATTTACTGACACGCACATCAATACTTTTTAGTTCTAAATATGAACGAGCATAGTTATACATAAATTAATTTTTTTATAACTTAACTGTAAAAAAAATTGTTATTTATTACCATAGAATCTTTGGGAAGAATTTAACATGTTTTCAGCCTACTTCCTCAGATTTTATGGTCCAGCGACAAGTATCGGTTTTTGTGAAATGAGTGACGGGAAGAGGGATAGAGAATACGATTAGCAAGATGCTGGGGTGATGTGGATGAGAGGGAGGAGTGGCTCGTGGAATAATAAAAGAAGGCTGGACTGGGTCGAAGAAACGTGGCGAAATTCCACACCCACAACGTCTTCGACATGTTCCGTTATTTTGCCACGAGAACAATTTTTTTCTTTCTAGAATCATAAACAAATCATACCTCTGCAAAAATACACGTTAATTGCTCAGGTCGATTAAGTGGCCTCAGTAACCAAAAAGAATATTCTTCAATTTCAATCATTTTGAGCCAACGGTGAAAAGTTTATCTTCTCGAGCCTTCTTCCTCCGTGAATTCCATTCCATTTTTATTAGTGATGCTGTAGAATAAATGACTAAGTGGTTTATTAATTTAATATCTCATTTTCATGCAGAGTTAACGTCTTATCTTTTTCCAGTCATCAAATTTGGCATGTAGATGAAAAAAGTGTACTTTATTGAATATTTATTTGATATGGTAGTGTTGTATTAAAAAATTGTTTTCTCCTTAATTGATTCAGTGTCATTGCTGCTTATAAAGATACCTACCTTACTTCAAATGGAAGAAACTAACATACATTACATAACCACCGATGCTATTTGTTTAAGTAACCTCGAGAATGATTCACTTTAAGCCCCAGCCCCAAAATGAACTCCAGCCAGGTGACTCGGCACTATGATTATTTATTTGCTCTTCCCATAACTTACCAATGTGACCTTCAGAGATTTTTCAAATTCCATCCTTTCATTTTAATTTTTATGTAAATTCTTGCTGTTTCAACGGCAAAGCGTGTGATAGCAGGAGTATGTCAGTTTTTATTCTTCCTAAACGTGACAAATTTGAAGGAATTTTATGTTAATATGCCCTTTATTAGGGAACAATTATTTGAAAGCAAAATTAAATATGTACTTCAGAGGCTGCCATCGCATTCCAATGAGCCAGAATTTGCGTTTTCAGTTCAACGATTTTTTGCTTGGAGTTAACTTTCAGTAGTTATACAGCCGATGAAAGTTATTCAGGCCATCACTATCTCTAGTCCATGCCAATCGCCATTACACATATTTAAAACTTTCTTCTTATAAACAATAATCTCTCTAGGATAAACGTGGCTGCAGATAAAGGTCAATTCAATGCTGGTATGTGTGACATATCTCTTATAACTCCCCTTAACTTATCATTTCAATTACATTTTAGTAGTTATTACGGAGGCAGGTGAGTAATAAATCCATTCTGGCTATTTAGTGAGAATTCACAGATGTTTAAATGAAAATTGATTGATAAAGGCTTTTTAATTTTTATTGCCTCTGTCTGGTGCGTCAACGTAATTCAAATGAAAATCTAAGGTATGGGTCACCTTTTACCTACTTTCTCCTGGACGAAGGCTTCATCAAATTTAAATGCTTGACCATTTTTCTAAATAATAAGCTAAAATATATTCCTACCGTGATATACTATTATATCTGCGGGGTAAAGAGTAACCACATACTGAGCAACACTGCAAATCAACATTCAGGTATGACAAATAAAAGGACAAAAAAGATCAGCGATTCCACAAAAATGAAGGTTTAAGTTCGGTTTGGAGCTAATAGCTTCAGATCCAACGGCGTGTGGTTAATCTACACCTAATATGGATAAACTTTGCCAAACTTGACATTCCCTATTTATTCGTAGGGTTTACGGTGTTTTCTGCCAGTGATTCCCCTTTTTTCTTTTTCCTCGAGAAATGTATACCTCAACCATTTTGTTTATTTGCAAAGGACCATTGGATAGTGATTTTTAAGGGAACCATGCATCAGGAGGGAAGAGGTACGGTGATGAAAAGTCGATAAAAAGACCGTTTACTTGACCCAACAAAATTCATCATGCCCCGGGCAGCCTTTTCAATAGTCGACCTTGGTGAAAACTGTTTCGTTCTTCTGATACATTCTTTAGGTGGTTTTACAAACGGGTGGGACTTAATTGGCCCAGCAGTCAACTTTCGAGTTCGTAAACGGGAATCGGGTAACTGCCTCCTCCTCTTCTTTCCTTTGAGTCTCTTCCCAAACTTGTATTTAACCCCCCAGTGTCCCCCACCTACCTTGTCTTCATCTCAACGCCACGATAACACTCTTCTTGCAGAAATTATGAGCGCCAAATTTTTAGAGTCGAACAAATGTGGGAAGGGAAGTTAGCGATGTGGAAGGTATAATCCAATTAAAAATTTCCAACGCTCACAAAGTTAAAAAAAAAATGAATCAGACAGCAATTTTGCGATGACGAATAAAAGCTGCCGTTTACAAATTGTATTCACATGTTTATGTTGCTGTACAAGATTTTGGAAAGTTTATGGCATTTTTAAAACGGGGAATATTTGCGTGGAGAATTTGGAACGTGGAAAACATAGGATGCAATAATGGTTGACGCATCGGACTCAAGTTCATTTGATTGTTTTCATACATTACTTTTAAGAGTATTGTATCATCAGTAGTTATCGATCCGGATATTGGCTTACTGCTTTCCTACCGTACACTCCCCTTTCAGCTAACCACTTCATCCAGCCGTAAGTCATGATTTTGGAATCCCTCTAAAATCTACTTGATGCATCCATTTCTTGGTCTTCCTGTGTAATTCTTCCCATCACATCTCCTTCCAATAATTATCTCCTAGAGGCCCTTTTCTCTTAGAATATGTTAGATAAGTTTGCCGCTTCTACTTCACCGAGTATTATTTTCCAAGTATTATTCCTCCCCAGCTCTTTTCAAAATCTGAAATGATTCTTTCTCGACCTTTGATCTGCATCTTTGTTGGGGAACACCGCCTACCAACTGTTTAAAATCTTTCTTGTTATGCTTCAGCTATCGTCCAAGGTTAACTTCCTTGCGGAAGTGTTCTTCATTAATAAGTTTAAATAAATTGCTCTTAATTCCAAGTTTGCGTTGCTAGAAGTAAGAATCAAGACTCTTATTTTAAATCTGCTGGAAATGAAAACCAAAAAACAATATGCTTCAAATGTTCAAGACTTGGAAGCTTACATGCCCCTTATTCGATCGGAAAATGAGGTGTGACTGATAAATTTCTCCGTTCTTTATTTTTCGGTTCAGTGTTTCAATGTCACTTTCTTAACATGTCCTCGGCTGTGAACGTCGAGAGCGTTTTCCTGCTAGAGAAGCACAATCGGCCCGGAGACGTTTACTGGATATCACAGCAGGAGAGTTATCGCCATCATCTTCCTTACATGCAACCATGACAAACGAAATTACAATTTTTTATATTCTCCTGCCCTTAACTTCTGAGGGAAAGTATTATGGGGCTTCAAGGAGGTAACGAGAAAATTCAGGTGATGTTTTAACGATCAAATGAAGAAGGCCGATTTCCTTGGACGGAATCACTCGTTGAGTGCGTTGTATGTTAAAAAGTAAGTGACTGCACTAAAGCATCTAAATCCTTGACAGAACAATCAGAACCAAGAATTTGTCAGCAAGAGCTCGGAAATAATTTAAATTATGATAAATATTTTATATGAAACGATTTAATTTTATTAATAATAATAATACATTTATTCCATTGATAATACACTTACAGTACTTTGTACAATTTAAATAAATTAATGGAATATAGGTACCCCAGAGGAAAACCTGTTTCGGGGTTACTATATCCAATAATTTGACAACGGCAGAGCAGGTGCGAATTCTTGCTTATAAGTTACATTATTATGCAAGTGATACAGAGTTAATATTTTTATACTATTTGTTGCGTTTATATTCTAGAGAACCCACATGCAGATAAATGCATCTCACGACTATTCAAAAAATAACATCCATATATACACACAAATTTAAATATATATGTATATCTATTGATATATACGTACATATAAAACATAAGTACAGATAAAATCATACTCATGCAACTCATGTGACTATTTACAAGTTAATATAATTGAATAGCATTTTATATAACCTTTTTAATTAAAAACTCAACTTCCTCATTGCAAATAAGCCATTTTTAACCGCTTTAATGAATCCAAATTCCGTTTCTGCCTTTTCCACGCCATTTGGCAGTAAACAGAATAATTTTAGTCCCAAATAATGACATGATAGCCATAAAATTTCGTTGTTAGGTCTTTGAATTTCAAAATCCCATTTTTATCTTGTAGAGAAGGTTTTTGGTTCGGATTTTTCACCGCTACAGTTATAAAATACTCTAAGGACTTTATAAATGAATAAGTGTCTTTATGGCAGGATATTTAGGTTCTTAAAGAGTGGGAACAAGTGGCTTTTTTGCAACGACCACGTTATGACCCAAATGATCTTTTTTGTGCTGCCAGCAAATGTTTAATGGTGGTAAAATAGGCTCCACCTCAGCATGTGACTCCATATTGCAGTCTGGAGTTGACTAGGGCATAATATACCATTTTAAACACTGATTATGGACATATGTATCTAAATAAGTAGAATTTTCTGAATATGGAAATCATTTCAGATTTTAATGTATTCAGGTGAAGCTTCCATTTTCAATTTTTATCAGTATATATGTCTAAATATATTTTATGTAACTAACCTGTTCTATCACATTACAGTTATCACAAAAATTAACATTGCCTTTAGCACAATAGGAGGGATCACACTACTTCAGATAACGTTTGGGTTATAATATTCGAGACGTAAAAAGGTCAATTACCGAGTTTTACCCTCGACAACCAAATAATTACGCTCCTAGAGCCGTTTTAAATTTTTAAATTTGAAATCGGCGCCGAAAACGTATTTCTCGGCCGACGCCATGTTGATGACGTGGAAAGTTTATGATATCGCTCCTCCTGTCCCATGGAAAGCATTGCTGGTGTCGGTCACAAACAGTTATAAGAGTCTAAAGTGATTAGCGCGGCCGTGTGTGTTAAATATGAGTGAGAGAAAATCGTATGTGCACTGTTATGTGCCGAGTTGTAAATCTATGTCACAGAAAACACCCGAGAAATATTTCTTTTTGGTTCCTAACAACCCGGAACGAAGAAGTTGCACAGTGATCTGAAAGCCCAGTTGTTCTGGTCAAAAACTAATTTCTTTCAATTCTCTGAAATTTCATCATAATTGTCCTTATAATGAAGGTAAATTAAAAAAATGAAGGTAAACATTACCTATATCACGAATTTTCACTGTCGGATGACCCCAATCTAATTAATACTGCCAGATTCTACATGGGACCAGGTTACCACGATAGCATCGTACATTCACGCCAGAATAGTGAATCAGATTACTACTAGCCATGAAATTATTACTTTCGATTGTTGCATGATTTATCTATTTATGTCAAGCATTTAAATTTGATGAAGCCTTCGTCCAGGAGAAAGTATGTAAATGTATGAATGTAAAGTATGTCTAATGGCAATTGGCATGGACTAAAGTTAGTGATGGCCTGAATAACTTCCATCGGCTGTATAACTACTGAAAGTTAACTCCAAGGAAAAAAATCTTTGAACTGAGAACGCATATTCTGGCTGAATGGACTGCTATGGCAGCCTTTGAAGTACTTATTTCATTTTACTTTTTAATAATTGAACCCTAATAAAGGGCATGATAAGCATAAAACTCCTTCACATTTGTCACGTTTAGGAAGAATAAAGACTGACATACTCCTGCTATAATACGCTTTGCCGTTGAAACAGCAAGAATTTACATAAAAATTAAAATGAAAGGATTTAATTTTCAAGATCTCTGATGGTCATATTGGTAAGTTATGGGAAGAGCAAATAAATAATCATGGTGCTGAGTCACCTGGTGGGAGTTCATATTGAGGCTGAGATTTATAGTGAATCATTCTCGCAGTTACTTAAACAATTAGCAGCGGTGGCTACATAATTTATGTTAGTTTCATCCATTTGAAGTAAGGTAGGTATCTTTATAAGCAGCTTTTAATTCAAAGACACTGAATCAATTTAGAGGAAACAATTTTATAATACATCATTATCATATCAAATAAATATTTAACCCTTGGGTATGATCGCCTGGGTGTTAGACTCCCAGAGTGATTTATAATTGTAATATTTTTCATCACGTCCTCTCTGGAATATCCAACTCGACAGTAGCTGAGGTTTTAGGTATACAAAGTATATTTAGCATCATTTATTTTTTCCCTGGGTAGAAAAAAACATTATTGAAGTTCTGGGTATCGGACATCCACCGATCGTAATCATGTGAGGAACTTCACCTTTGCATTTGACTCCCTTCTGATATTTGATACGCAATTAGTATGCCACCGCATGTTATTACTGAAGTAGAATGATAAAAAGACCCTCGAAACGTATGTTCTTCGACATCAAACCATGTATGCACCAACGTTGGAGCATTCCAAATGCCAATGTGTAGATAAGTCCAGGAAGAAAATAAGTAGCACAGTTGTGATCTTTGGCAGATGGTTTACCTTCATGCAATAAGGCCCTTATTCAATGTACTGTGATACGGATACATATATTGTACCTGATTCTAATTTTTACTTTCCCGATAATTCTCCTTTAGTAGACTAAGTGAAGACTTTTCGGAAAACCTTTCTGAATCGTTGAGTTGCTTTCACGAATGTTCACTTTTTGCTGTCTCTGTCTGTGTGTCGCTGTCAAAGTTCGAGCTGATTTCAGGATCTGAGTGGCTTCTGCAGTAAAACCATACCTATTTGACAGTTATTCAACGTATGGGCATCCTTTGTATTGATTGCGCTTGTGGATTTAGCATTTTGACGTAAAAAGAAAATATTCCTCCATTCTCTACAATTTACAATTATAATACATTTCTCATTATTCTATGACTGAGGATGTAAAATAGATATCGTTTTAGTTTTCAGTTTTGAGTTTGAAAAAGAATGAAGAATGATTATTTCAGCTGTTAGAAATAATGGAAGAAGAGGAGGAATCGTTTTCGATATATCTTATGCAGATGAAGATGATACAGATAGTTTCCAAGAAATGGGCATGACACGAGCTCTGATCAGGAAAAGAGAGGGGAGGAGTCAGAAGAAGAAGACTTTTTTACGGAAAGGAAAATGAAATAGTGTGGCGAAGAAAATCTTTTCGCAAAAATGCCCAAATAGGTACAGAAATCATTTTCCAAACGACTTTCTCACTGAGTTATTGTTTTAAAAGTGTAAAATGTCCTTTGGAAAGTTGGGAGTTGATTTTTGGGGAGTTGGGAGTTTGGATATGATAAATATTACTTTTATTGATGCAATTGTGGTGTTAACCAATCGTTATATTGATAAAGGAGAATTCAGATACGAAAAGAAAGGCAATATCAGACAAACGAACAACAATGAAATGCGAGGTCTATTTGGAGTTTTGTATTCGGTAGGCCTTCATAAAAACTATCATACACACCAATTTGTGGGCAACAGATAGCACCTGAATTGAACTCATATACCTATATGCAACAATTAGTTTTGAAAGGTTTTCATTTCTCATGCGTACTTTTCGTTTTGATAACATTTTTGATCGCAAAGAAAGACATAAATTTGATAAATTGGTTGCTATAAGAAGTATAGACACCTAATTCAACAACAATATTCAGACAGCCTATAAAGTCGGAATTACCTCGCAATAGACGAAAAGTAGGAAAGCTAGATGAATTTTCAGCATACCTTTTTCCAAATGTAGTTTCATTTATCCAGACCATGGTTTCGTTACAGGGTAACATCTTCAGAATTATGTAAAAAATATTTCCGATGGCTAATATATCTAGGTAAAGATCGGAAAACTAAGTCTTAAGTGTTTTTTCTGTGGTATTAAGGTCTGTCAAGAACATTTAAATATTTATTGCTATAATTTCCAGGGAATAATATCTGCAAGAATAGAGATTGTAGAAGTATCGGATGGTTGATATGGATGCAATGTATAATTTGTACAAAGTTAAAAATACAGGTAAATAATGATTTCTTGTGCAAAAAATATATATAAAAATTATATATAAAGTAAAATGTAAAGAAAAATTAAAGTTACGTCCATTAAAAACAAAGAAAGAATATCCTGGGTGCCCGACACCCAGCGACCTTAATTACGTTCGTAAAGTAGGCTACCATACTGAAAGGTTAATGAAATGCACTTTTTTATCTACCCGCCAAAGGTGATGATTGGAAAAAGATAAGACGTTAATTCTGTATGGAAATGAAATATGAAATTAATAAACGTCTTAGTCAATTATTCTACATCCTAGCTAATAAAAATGGAATGGAATTCACGGAGGAAGAGCAAATAAAATTTACACCGTTAGCTCAAGATGATTGAAATCGAAGAATTTTCTTTTCGGTTACTGAGGCCACTTAATCGACCTGAGTAATTAACGTATATATTCGCAGAGGTACATTTTCTTTATGATTCTAGGAAGAAAAAAATTGTTCTCATGGCAAAATAACGGAACATGTCGAAGAAGTTGTGGGTGTGGGATTTCGCCACATTTCTTCGACCCAGGCCAGCCTTCTTTTATTATTCTACGAGCCACTCCTCCCTCTCATCCCCATCACCCCAACATCTCGCTTATCCTACTCTCTATCCCTCTTCCCTTACAACATTAAAATCCCTCTTCCCGTCACTCATTTCACATAAACCGAAACTTTAAACGTGAAAGCTGCAAACGCGTTAAATATGTATCATTCCAAAGATACTATGGTAATAAAAAACAATTTTTTACCAATTAAGTTTAAAAAATTATAATTGATGTAAAACTATGCTCGGTCATATTTAGAACTAAAAAGAAATGATTTGTGTGTGTGTGTGTGTCAATAAATTTATATTATATGAAAACATTAGCACTCTAAGTTACCAATTTGTAGGTATATTTTTTAATGGCTCCAAGATAATAGAGATGTCAATAGTCTATTGATCTGTTCATTTATATGATACATTTTTCTTAGTTAAAAGTTAGATTTTCTAAGGATAAAATTGATACTTCCAGGTAATGATGAGGCTAACTTCCGCATTCATTAACACTGTCTTCGGATTTGACACATTGAGAGAAAACAGTGACGTTTTTTAGCCGATTTGGTGACTGCCCGATATTTCAGATGAAAGTAAAATATGATCAGTAATCAAACAAAATAACGTTAAATTTATAATATGGCAGGGTTATGCTACACGCTGATTCCCTGATCCATTTGTTTTAAAAGTTCTTCCTTAGAAATTCACAGGGTTGCCAAAGGAAGTGAAAGAGCTACTCATATTGAATGAATCAGAAAACTACCTGATTTATTCAGACAGTGATAATAGTGAATATTCAGATTATGAGCAGTAGAAATACAAGCAAAACATTTATTTTGTAGTGAATATTTTGTTACGGTGTAGTGCATATTTTGTTAAGAAAAAGTAAACTTACGTAGTCATGATGTAAAATGGTACAGCAAATTATTTCCCTCCACGGTATTTCTCCCTGACACTGAATGAAAATGACACTGACATTAAAAATTCACAAAATAATTAACCATAGGGATCGTAACCCCGCAGATTATCCGAAAACATTTTGCGGTCCCAATAAACGACACTTCGCCGTACGCCCAACTGCAGTGCAGAGGGCGGTGGAGTTGCAGCTATGCAACACCAGCTGTGGGTTGGTGGCCTCAAAGAGACAATACGTGGTATGCATGCTGTCTTCGTTAAAAGTGTATCTTTTCGTCAGTAGGCAATGTCAAGTTGCTAAAAAGAGAAACGCCCGCAGTGAACCCGAAGAAAGCAGTTTTTCAGTACCTCCTAAACCTATACCCAATGTGACAAATTGCGTAACTTTTTCCGCGATTTCTCCAAAATATAATAGATGGAGGCCCTTTTCAATGTTTATATCTCGAAAATGTCCATAGCGGAGTGGATGCAGGTGGGTTGGACTAGACTCGACCGCGCGATCGAAAAACTGATGTGAAATCCGGCGTCGCAAACGGTCGCAGCGTAACACATCGAATTGCACTGTGGGTGCTTTGTCGAGTTTCCTCATATAAGTTACTTCGCGATGCTCGGCGATGTAAATAACTATTTCTTTACATGTAATAAAAAAATGGCCAAAAATGAGGGTCCACCATTTTGTTTAATATATTTGGTAAATAATGACAAAAAGGTTAGTAAATTACATTAAAACCAATATGAAAAAAAAATTTCATTTTTCGGAATCACTTTTTATTCCAATTCTGCACCCATAAAGGTTTATATTTTGAAGATTTCGTGAGAAAATTGAGTGCAGACCATTTTTGCGAAATTTGTGCAACTTTGACCTAATGCAAATTGTTAATTGTTAATCACTAAGAAAAATGCTTTGCGTCATCGCATTTACATGTTTTTTTGAAAATATTTATGCATTTTCAGCTTCCTGGCTTGAAAAAATCACTTTTTGACTTTTGGCCAGCTTTTTTCGATTTCAGCCCATTGTGCAACGTGACCAATCAAAATACATCCGATTAAAAATCTCCCCTGCGTTGGTTCTTCTGCCATCCCCAGGTGATTGAAGTTTCTCCACATGCCTGATACTCATCATTCTGTCGCTACGCCTATTTACTCTCGCCAGGTCTTGATTCCAGTTATTATATAGGATTATTCCCAGTCCATTAGTTCCATCCCTCTTGGCACCACTGTAGAATATTTTGCAGCCCTTTCCCAGCTCCTATGCCTTCCACCTCGTTTCCTGGATTCACAAAACCCCAATATCTCATCTTACCATCAGGTCAGCCTGTTCTCTGCCCCTTCCAGTCATACTGTCAAGAGTGATGATTCCAATCCTGAGGATTTGCTTCTTTATCCCCGCCCACCCATGTCAGGCCAAGTTCATAAGGCCTTCTCCCAGGCCTTAAGATCATGGCACATGGTTTTAATATGGAACATGGCACTTCACTTTGAATTCCCCCTTACATGAGAAAACAGGCGCTATTTGTAGCCGCCCTCTCCGAATCATACGCTACGTGCTTCGGTGGTCTGTCCCATGAGTGCCTTTAGAGTGAAGCCCAAATAACTCTCAACTCAGTCGTTCAGTTCCACGAATTGGTTTCCACTGGGCTTGGTACCCAATCCCCGCCAAATTCCCCGAGTTAACCGGCCCTTCACGTGAAGGTGACCGGGTGAATGGTATTCAGAGGCTAAGGCCCTTCTTTTATCGAGTGTCTATGTTTGCCTACATCCCTAACTGATCCCATCTTCTAACCACTGTCAAATGAAATTTTTCCTAACCACCGTTAAATTTGTTTCAACTTACTCACTGCACCTTTTCTTTTGGATCATAACCCAGTTCGCGCTGTGGGCCTTCTAAGTGCCGAAGCGCGAGGGATAGGGGAGAGAAATAAATGATAAATGTAGCAGCTAGGTGTTTTCCATATAAGTTCCGTCAGAACGGGAGGGAGAGGAGTGGAGAATGAAGTGAAAGAGAGGGCAAAGGGAGGGTGTTTGAAAAGGTACTTGGATGCTTACCATTTAACTGATAAACAGCGGAGATATATGAGAAAGTCAAATTTTGCAATCCTGCAAATCATTGAATACACAACTCTTGAGGATTCTCTATTTATGCGCATTTTACCTGTTTCAAAAAAACATCATGTTTTACACGTTTGCCATTCAATTGGAAAATATGAGGGCAGACATTTTTAAAAGAGCAGTTAATGTTGAGTTATAATAAAAATCATATTTAGAATCTACTTTATGTTAACATTGAAATGTAAATTAGTATTTTAATGATTCTCCTCCGTTTGACTAAGCAGCACTATTTCTAATGACCCAAAATTCACGGGTAGCACATCCTTTATTCATATATCACGTCAGTAGTTCCTTTTTAAGAAATATCCATCCTTCAAATTTCAAGTGTTTTCCATAAATGTTAATTTTATAGTTTTTAAAAACTAATAGCAATAGACATTGGATAACTTATACCCTAATAACTGTCATTAATACACAAAATGGAGAAAAGAAAATTGAAAAGCACTTGTTGATCATCAAGTCCAAAATTGGTTTCTACTGAAATTCTTCCAAACTCAGGAAAAAATAATAAACTCAGATAATGATGAATTAGTCGCCTAAAAATGGAAATCTTAGAGCGATGGGTAAGTATTTCTAAAACTTGAATGATCCCAAAAATTTTATATTTCATTGAAAACATTTTCCGTTAATTTTCGGAAAATATTTCAGAATCAATGTAATCGCTGGTTAAAAATGGTTATGGATAGTTACCATCAACTGAAAGAAGGAAATATAATTTTGGTCATAACAGTTTAATTTCATTGGAAGATAAAAGTTATCCAGCGAGAGTTGGAGTGGAAAATAAGAAAAAAATATCCTCCGAATCCTTCTAGTCAAAGCTTCTCCTAATAGATTTAACTCCAGAGAAACAGCATTAACCTTGATACCGATTGTTAGCTCTCGGTCAACTCAAATCATGGAAGAGAAACTATTGTATTTAGTATCATAAAAAATAAAACTAGATTATCTTGTGTTAATTAATGGTTTTTACAGGACAGTTTTGGAATTTTCATCAATATCGAATGTTTGAAAATTCGTCATTTTCAGCGACTTTGGAAACACACCTCTGGAATATAACAGATATCTCGAACAGTTACTAGAAATAATTAATTAGATAAAAAATGTATTTAATATGCTACGTTTTTCAAACCGACTAATGAATATAAAATAATTTTACCTGGGCTTTTATAAATTTTTAGGGTGAATTTTTAGTGGCTATGGAGAATTTTTAGAGACTTGAAGAGAAAAATGTGGGGCGCAGGCAACCCATGATTATGTATGAGGAGTAAAGTGACCACGTGTCGTACAGCAAACTCCCACAATTAAAACCCTGAAATTGGTTGAGAGTTTATCCGGATTATCTACAACTATTATCTACTTCCTGCGGCCCACGTTTTTCTCTTCAAGTCTTACAAATATCTCCATGGTCACTGAAAACTCACCCTCAAAATTTAGAAGGGCCCAGGGAAAATTATTTTATGCTTTGTAGTCCGCTTTGTTTATTGTTAATTAATTAATTAATTGTTAGCTACAATGTAGCTGTAGCGGGTTTGAATGGTTGGAATGTCTGTTGAATTGCTGGGGCGGCTGGCAGAGCGTCGGCGAGAGACGCGCGGTCATTACCTTGAATGGGAGAGGAACTTTTACATCCGCAAGTGGCGACTGTCCTCCTGAGAGCCTTTGCAAAATATAGAAAATAAACCAGTACCGTGTGGGCTATGAACGAGATAAGTTTTTTTCCTTAACAATATCCTTCTTCCGCGGACCGACGCTACATTGGCGCAGTCGGTAGGATCGGTCTTCGATCCGGAAATTTCTCGTTCGGTTTGGCAGCGGCAGCCATGGCGTGTATAGTGATGCCGGAGAAGTTTGGTGGCGCAGGGGATTGGGAAGACTGGGTCTTCCAATTTGAGACGGTAGCGGAGATAAATAAGTGGCCTGAAGAGCAGAAGACTCTATCTGAGACTCTGCCTAGTGGGAAACGCTCTCTTTCGTTTCGCGATATTCAAGAGGAAAGCCGGGAGAGTTACGCTAAGCCGCGGGAGGCAATAGGGCGGCGTTTCAACCCAAAGAAAGTGAGTGAAAAGGAAAAGGCGCGATTAATCCAAAGGACGCGCAATCCCGGAGAAGACATCGCCACCTTTGCCACGGACCTCGGGTGCCACGCTCGGCGTGATTACCCTTCTTGGCCCGAGGATGCGAGAAAGGCCGTTGTGCGCGACCGTTTCTAGGATGGACTTGATGGGAACATCTGAGTGTGGGTGAGACAGGCGAGACCTGGTTGCCTCGAGGACGCTATCGGCGTTGCCATCGAGATGGAGGCTATCCATTTCGCGGAGTCATACACCAGGGGAGTAAATGCACTGGCGTCGGCGACACTCACCACGGGACCATGAGAAGACGACGTGGAGAGCCGAGGGTGCGGTCGTGAGGACAAATTGGAGGCCGCGTTAAGACAGTATTCAGAGACAGTGAAAGAGGTCTTGGAATTCTTGCGAGGAATCGCTGTATCGGGTGGTGACGACCGCGGCCCCACTCCTGAGTTGCGGCGCTCAACACCCAGGGTGAGGCGAAGAGACCGGCTGCGTTGTTGGATGTGCGGAGAAGAGGGGCACGTGAGAGCCGAATGCTCACTCCCTTTCTTCCCGGGAAACGACGATAGGCCGAGGAGGTGGTAACCTTCTCGGCCGGTGACGGAAAAGGAACCCGAGATGCTGCTTCACTGCTCGAGGGCGTCGGAGGAGGCGCTACAAAGGAAATTTGGACTATTTTGCCCGATTCAGTGCCCCTGGTGCGAGGATCCGTTTCGGGGATCCCCACCGAAATGCTCATTGACACGGGCGCGGCGGTGTCCTTGATCTCGGAAGAGATATGGAACCGCACCGACAATTCGGGGAAAATGAAGAAAGACGAGTTGGCACTAGTGACGGTGAATGGGGATTACGGCCATTACGGATTACGGACGGCCATTACGGATTCTCGGGACGGGAGAAGTGGTACTTCGCATCGGAGGGGAAGAGTTTTCGCACGATGTACTCATCGCCCCTCGTCTACCAAAGGGATGTCTACTGGGTGCCCATTTCCTGCGAGCACATCAGTGTGACGTGGCTTTTTCCCGGAATTGCGTTCTCCTCCGCGGAAAAGCTGTGCCTTTTCTCTCAGGTGAGGAAAAATGCGAGTGGTGTTGCGCCGTGACTTTGAAAGAGAACGTCGTTCTTCCTCCTTGCCACGAAGTGTTAGTGGTGCGTCGGATGAGCTCGGATCCGGGGTTCAAGGAAAAATTAGGGATAATAGAGCCAAATCCGAAACTTTTAGAACGGTATGGCGTGTTCGGTGCACAATGACTCTTCACCCGTCGGAGGCCATTTAGGGTATGAGAAGACTCTAGGCAAAGTGAGAGAGCGGTACTATTGGCCTCGATACACCAAAGGCGTGGAAGTGTGGCGCCGCACGTGTGAAGGTTGTTCGCGTCGGAAATCCCCGCCCCATCTGCCAAGAGCTCCATTGGGTCATTGCCCGACCGGAGGACCGATGGAAAGAATTTCCGTCGACATATTGGGCCCTCTCCCTCGAACCAAGACAAACAATATATATATATATATATATATATATATATATATATATATATAGGAGGTCGCCGATGAGTTCACCAATTTGACCGAGACGTATGCCATGTGTAATCAAGAGGCAGAAACAGTGGCGTATCATGTTAAGGGCTTCGTTTGTAGGTGGGGAGCGCCTCGGGAAATCCACACGGACCAAGGACGCCAATTTGAATCCCGCCTCTTCCAGGAGATGTGCAAATTGATGGGGGTGGTAAAAACAAGGACATCACCCTATCATCCTCAGTCCGATGACCAGGTCGAGCGGTTTAAAGAACTTTATTAGCAATGTTGAGCCAGTGGACGGAAAATGAAGACGAATGGGATGAACATTTGGATTCCGTCATGTTGGCCTATCGTTCGGCCAAACACAGCAGCACAGGATTCACACCCTATTTCCTAATGTTTGGGAGGGAAGTGCGCCTCCCGATTAAGTTGGAGTGGGGGTCCCTGATGTGCAGATAGGGGTAGGGCAGCGAAGAGAAGGCGACTACGTAAGACGCTTACGAGAGGGCCTCGAGAAGGCTCATGATCTCACTCGGCAGAGGCTGGGGTCGGCTCACCTCCGACAAAAAGAGCAGTATGATCGCCGGAGTCATGGCATCCCCTTTGAGGAAGGGGAGGGAGTGTGAGTCCACGTACCCGCCACAAAAAGGGACAAATGCAGGAAGTTTCATCGCCCCTGGGTTGGCCCCTTCGAAATCATAAAGAGACTGTCAGACGTCACGTACAGGGTGAGAAACAAAGACAATCCTCGACGTCGCCTTGTCGTTCTTTTTAACCGCCTTAAGAAGTGGGACGGCGAGGACAAGGAAGATCAGACTAAGGAAGGGAACGGTGGAACAATGGCGCGGCCGGGAGAAACCCAATTAGAAGAGGAAAAACCAGCAAACGCTATTGAGAATAGTCTCCATTCCTCCGCCCTTGGAGTTCCATACGCCGGCGGCGGACGGCCAGAATTGCATGAGAGAAAGCGCTTGGGACCTGACCACGGAGCGGTATCCCAAAAGGATTACCAGGGAGCCAGATAGACTCCAAGTTGGGCTCTAAAGGGTGGGGAAGACCCGAGGGGTCTCTTTTTCTTTCTTTCTCCTCTTTTATTTCAGAAGGTTGAAAAGGAGGATCAAAGCACTTCAGGTGCCGGTGAACAAGTGATCGCGGGGGCGCGATACATTCAATGGGGGAGGCAGTGTAGCCGGTATGAGCACAGAGTAAAGATATACAGAGAGGACAGATGGCGCTGAAAGCGGTAATCACTCATTGCGCATTTCGCCATGTTCTAAATGAGTGAATCGGGGTTGAGCAGTAGGAAACGAAGCGAGCGTTGGTAAGGTCTAGGTTGAGAGTTACGGAATTTTATAGATAAATCGCGTTTCATCACCTATTTCACGAAATTAACCCTTTCAACGCGGCACCATTTTTTGGCTTACCTATCCGGTGGCTGAAATTTTATTTACTTATTTTCCGATAGATTTTAACTCTAAAAGTCGTTATTCAACGTTTAAAAAAAATTAATGTTAAAGTTTTAATTAATAAAATTTTTTTAATTTTTGACGGGAATCCCCGTCACGAGTCACCGGCATGAACCTGTAGTGCGTGTTGCATAGATATCTACCGTTCCCTTCTGGCGTATTTTTTACTTTAGGTCTCTGTATTATTTAATATTCCCATATTATTTCATTAGGCTTATATGTTCAGTCAAATAATGAATTAGAGCAAAGTTTAATGTGGAAACTGATAAAAGGGACATGTTTTTGTAGTCGTGGCTTTTCCTTTCACATCCATAAAACTGCTAACCTTTGTGTATAAGAGAGAACTAATTCCTACATTTTGGAATAATGAGGTGCTATTTCCACAAAAAATAACTTTTAATGCAACCGGGCTTTCAATGTTGATACATCATCGTCAGGGTACAAATGGTGTTAGGTGTAGCCAATATGTACATCTTTTGGAAGAGGTTGGGGAGAGAGGAGAGGTGATAAGTAGAAAAACCGGAGGAGGTGAATGGGGATGGGGAGGAGTGGAGAGTTGGGAATTGGTGGGTTTTTTCAGGATTAACAAACTTAGACAACACACCATTCAGTGACAAGCAATAATCGGTGGTGGTCTTCTTCTCTTCTTTCGGATCAGGTCAAAATTTTCGGGGTGCTGCTTCCCCCCTTCTTTCCATTGAGTTGCAATTGTGTGCTCCCAAAACCAGTTTCCACCCCCCTCTCCCCACCTCTTCCTCCATTCAAAGTGTTTAGGCACAGAGTAAAGATATCTATATCTATAAGAAGTATATCTTTACTCTGTGGTTTAGGCGTCTTACTGGGAACCCCCCCCCCCCACCCGCCCGCTCTCAGACGAACCCTGCCTCGAGTGGGCCACGCCCGATCCGCGCGGCTGCCTGTGCCTGCCCAGGGACACTCTCCCTCCACCACCACTCAACAAGGGCCTTTGGAAGCTACACCACGAAATTTTTGACCTGAGCCGAAAGAAGGGAAGAAGACCGCCACCAATTATTATTTGCCGCTGATTTGTGTTGTCTAAGTATGTTAACTCCAAAAACACCCACCATTTCCCCGCTCTCCACTCCTCCCCATCCCCTTTCACCTCCTTCTTCGGTTTTTCCACTCATCACCTCTCCTCTCTCCCCTACCTCTTCCAAAAGATGTATACATGGGCTACACCTAACACCATTTGTACCTTGACGATGATGTATCAATATTGAAAGCCGGGTCGCATTAAAAGTTATTTTTTATGGAAGATTGCACATGATTTTTCCAGTATGGACAAATTCCACTCCATCTCGAATGAATCCTCTGATTTTAAATAATTCTTACATCTTGACACACCTTCGTTAATAGGTGCTTATGTACCTGCTTAAAAATGTCTAAATCGAAGTACAGCGCGATAGTCTTCTAATTACCTACATTTGTAGAATATGTGTAGTTTACATATTCAACAAAAGAATTAAATCAATGAGAAATAAAAATTTAACGCATTTTACATTAATTTTTATATAAGAGGCAAAGACACTTTTACATTTAAACTGGTTTACACTAAAACTGGAAACAGCACATGCATTACAAAAGTATAACTAACATCAAATATATATATTTCCATATATTTTCCGCAACCAAGTTTTCAATATTAGAAGATGAATGATCTATTCAAAGAAGCAACATGTATTTTTGATGCGTATTATGTAGGAAATTATTTTTAAAATCACAATTACTTTTTTCTAAATCAATATTTTATTTACGTTTCCACATTTACATATGCAAATTTATTTATACACATCTTTTGTCTTTATACACAATTAATTTATATACATCTTTTATCTTTATGATAATCCACAAAACATGGAATGAGACATAAGGGAGGGCAGCCATCGCACTCCGGACAATATAAACTTGTTTCCTTCCTTTGTCCCTTTCTATAGCACTCCCGGCACTCCTATTTTTTTTCTCATTTGAGCTAAGCATGGCTGGGAAATGTTTCGATAAGCCCATGATCCTTAGAGTTGGAGAAGGTCGAGGAGTAGATGTTTAAGAAAAAGGTTGGAGTAGAGATTTTATTACGGAGAGTCGGAAAGAATAGAAAGATACCCTGGGGTGGGATTTTAGGAATGAAATAACTGTTCACTAGGAGGAGGTGGAAAATGTGGATGCCCAACTTCCGATACCATTTAAGTGTCTTCATCTCTATTGGGTAGTAGGACATCATTTGATCCAAATTATCAATGCCACCCATTGACTTGTTTTATTCAGCAACAGCCTCCGGTAGGGAAGTGGAGCCACCTCCTCGCCGGCAAGGGACATCGACCATTTGACTCCCATATTGAGAGCTGATCATCAGCACATCTCTCCTGTCTCTCCACTTAAGAACACAAGCAAAATATGTACATTTATGTTTATATATATATTGAGAAAAGTCACCACTTAACACTAGTTCTAATATTATTAATGCCAAGTTCTCCGATATTTACTTACGTGACTGCGCTATTGCGTTGCCTTCCCTCAAGGAAAATAAACTTGACTCTAAGGGTTTGAGGCGTAACTTTATGGAACTCCTTCATGATTGAAAAGAAAAAACTTTGTTTAGTTCCACATAAAATAATTTTAATGACGACCTAGGTTTCGTCGCTGAGTGACATCATCAGGGAAACTTGACTCGATGAAACCTAGAAAAATTGAAATATTAATAGCATCCGAATTCATTGCCTCACAGCAGTAAGTGTAATAATTATTCTAGGGAAAACTCTACTTACGTCAAATTCTTTTTGCATTGAACTCTCCAAAACTTCCTTCAATGTCCTGCACTTAATAGAGCCTGGAAAAATAAATAAACTTTAATTGAAGCAAACATGACAAAATATGATGGTTCATTTCAGATATAGTTATTTTGAAAGATAACTTTGCACTTGGGTCTAAATGCTACGATAAAAAAAGACAGCATGCTCACAAAACCATCGTAAGTAACGACAACACAGCGGCGTAAACTTGTCGTACTTTATTACTTTAAGAGTATAATTTGAAAGAAAAATCGAACTAAACCTTGTAACACAAAAATAAACGCAAATTATTTTAGGAAATCAAAAAAAAATCGTAGGTTATAATTCATCATACATGCTCCAAGTTTATAAGTTGAAAAAAGAGAAACTAAATACATAAATGCGTTGAGTTATATAATAATTTTTACATGATATGTTACGGAACACATGCGTTGAAATATAATACGTCTATAACAACGGAATGTACGCCTAACGTTATTATATCAGGAAATCTAGAACTGTTTCCTTAGATAGAACGTATAAATGTACAAATAAAGAGATAAACAAATATGTGTAACGGAAGACGATAAGACGTCATACATTCTACTCCTTTCCAAAGGCATATGCTTATCTGTAATTATAAAATGGTTTATATAATTGAATAAAGATAGCAATAAAACAATGAGTTGTCTCAAAAAACGTTGGAAAAATTAAAAAAGAAATTAGTTTTTTATACCCCTAGAAAGTAGGCAAAATGCAATAACAAGCGATTAACAAACAATAAGAAATAATTAAAAAAATATTTCTTTCGTTTGAATATTATCCCTGATCTAAAAACTGTTCCAATATGGAAATAATGAATGGAAAAAAACCAGAGACAATAATAACTATATTCGAAAAAAGAAAGGCTAAGTAGCAGTACTCACCAGGAAAACGATGTGTAGTCTTCGAAAAAAAAAGCTCCCGGAACCAAAACTGACCGCACTCCCTCAAAGTAGGGTTCAATCAGATGACTGCAGCGCGACGACAGAGCGTTTGCGCGTGACTGAGAGCAGCAGGAACTGTTAGAAAGACGCTTGTACCGGTGACGGGAACTCCCGGCATGAGTCACCGGATAGAACCTAGAATACGGGAATTCCCGTCATGCCGCGTTGAACGGGTTAACATTGTGACTGGTATTGGAGGGACTCAAGGAAAATGATTGAGGAGACGAGTAAAACAAGAAGAAGCGGTGTTGCTTGGTGCTCAGCCATAAATTGCGAGAACAACTCGGGAATGGCGGAAGAAAAGAACAGTTTCCCGAAAGACCCTGTGAGGTAAGTTATTTCATAAATGTTTACTGGTCACGCATTTGGATTGAAACATTTATAATTTTTCTGTTTCTACACGCTGGTGAATTGAAATAGCGGAAATGGTTTGATAACAATATGTGTTTATGATGCAGGTGCAAATAATGGGTGATTAGTTGCCGTCGGTTGGATTTGGAAAGCAAGACCCCCAGTTATCAGAATAACAACTGCAGGATTTGTAGTGTGCACATCGAAGGGATAATGTTCCGTAATTAAAAAAAAACGATTGCATGGCAATGCGGTCCCTAATATATTTGATGTGCCTAATCCTTCACCGACCATGGCCAGCCAAAGAAAATTACCGAAGCCAAGGCATGATGCTGATGCTTGTGCGGAGAGTGCTGAAGGTCAGCTACTATGAAGTTATCCGTTGATGTATGTTTCAAAACGTTAGTTTATCGGATGAGCAACATGTGAGATATGAAGATGTACATTTTTTATAATGCTTGTGTATGCCTTTTCAAAATATGATATGACCTGGCAGCTGCTTGTCAATTTAGACAACTTCACAAACTTTGATGTAATTATGATACTGCGTAAAATCTCAGCTTTTAAACCGTAGTTACTGTCGTAGTACTGTAATTATATTTTTGTTTTATAGTTGTTATTTAGTGTTAAAACAAAGTGGTACAAAACATTTTTGGAGTCCATTGAACTGAGATTAAACAATCTGGAAATAAATGAGAGAAATATACATGGTATTGGCCTTATATTATTCCTATTTTATCATTCATTATACCTTTTTGTCTCGATGCTATCACTCAGTTCTGCTATAAGTTTCATAAATATTGAAAAACTTAAGAAATAAGATGATAGACTCTCAGTTGATGCATCATTAACAGTTTCATCCAATGGATAATATGCCTATACCCATGAAGTCTGAATTTTATAGCATTGAAGTAAACCTATGGGAAATAGGAATGATTCTTTTAAAATTACTGAGTAGTTTTTCCGATGTAATGTGGTTATTCCAGAGGAAGGGCAACTGCCAAAAATTGGTAATAGTGACCTGACGGGATCCAGTCCAACTGGACCATGTGATGCTGATATCATCAGCAAGTTGAAGAAGGTCATAAATAGGCAGAGGGTTGAAATTCATCGTTTGAAGAAGAAAAGTGAAGTTTTGATTCAGCAGCTAAAGACTGCTGAAAGTAATAATTCATTGGAATATGTACGCAGCAGGTATTCACAGAAAAAGTAGAAAGATAGACAAGGTTAATATTGTACAAGTTATGTAGCAACCCAAAAAATCGATTGCTTGCTTGCTTTTGTGAATTCGATGGAAAATATTGATTTTGTGATCAAAATAAACTTATATTATTCAAGGAACTTTAGTTGTGTAATTAATTTTATGGCGTTTTTCCTTTTCCCTCCTTCCTTAAAATATTTGCAATATGTCCAAGATGCAGTATTTGGCAGTATTATTCTATTCCATGCGCAAAGGGGAGTATAACTGGAATATTTATTGGCAGAGAGTTTGCTCCAATTACCTATGTAGGCTGATAATAACTGGGATCTAAATTAAATAATGTAAGTAAAGTGGCAAGTTTTAATTAGAGAATGATGAGATCTCTCTACTGCATCGCCTGTAGCACATATTATGGACATACTTTTCTTTTAATGCTTCGGTTTAATCTGGATATGTCATTATTCACTGTATGTCATGTTCAGGTCAACAGCAGCTGTGGAAGGTTATACTGTTTTACTTTTGTATGGCTAGGTAGGCTCATGGCATTTATTGATACCATATTAAATTTTGATATAATTGTAGATCTTTATGTACGTGATACTCATGCTAATGTGGCTATGTTGCATTCAAGGCACTAATAAAACAACCGTGAACTTCATATTTCAGCTATTAATGTTATGATAGGCGAAGTGACTTTATGGAATCGTGACAAGTTGAAGAAAAAATCACGTTGCTATTTTACACACTTTTTTGATAAACTGACTGGTTTCAGTGTCTATACATCATCATCAGAGTGTGTCAACATGTTCAAGTACAGTTGGCGTCTAAATTTAGAGGACTGGATATTGGGGAGGGGTTGTATAACATCTGATCTCTCCTCATCTCAAAGCTCCTCCTTCAACCCCTCATCCTGTACCCTTAAATATGACGCCAATTCTGCTTAAACATGTAATCCAACTCTCATAATGATGTCGAGGCATTGAAACCGGTCAGTTTATTAAAAAAGAGTGAAAAATTACAAAAGGATTTCTTCTACAACAATTTCAGGTAATTACCACAGGAGAGTAGTGAGATCTCCACTGTATCCCTTGTTGCTTATAGAATGGGAGTAATTACGAAGAACTTAACTTACATTCTCAAAACCATAACGACTTATAATCCAATTTCGTCCAGAATTCCTATCCTCTTCCTTCATCTTCCCCAGTGTTCTCCCCTCTATAACTCTCTTCAACATGCCCTCTCCTCTCAAAACCTCCTCCATCTATCTCTTCTGCCTTCTCCGAACCTCTGCCACGAGCTTCCTCTCCCCTCCGACCATATTCAATACCTCCTCGTTTGTCCTCCTCGCCATCCAGCTCACCTTCTCCATCCTTCTCCAAACCCACATCTCAAACGCCTCAAGTCTACGCACATCCTCCCTTCGCAATGACCAAGTCTCCGACCCATATAGCGCCACGCTCCATATTAAAGTTTTCACCAGCCTCTTCTTTACGTCTCTTATCAGACCCCCCCTCATCAATTCCCTTCTCTTAGAAAATGCTTCTTTAGCGAGCGCATGTCTGCTTCTGATGTCCTTATACACATTGCATCAAACTACTGGTATAATGACGGTAATTTGAGAGTAAATACGCCAATGTTTCATGTACATAAAGTCGTAGGTGCTTGATTTGTTTCGAATTTCCCGCACATTTCACTTATTTTCAATATGGCCGCCGTGCGCAATTTCCATTACAAGAAAACAATGGTATAGTCGCCATCTGTCCTCTCTGTATATCTTTACTCTGTGGTATGAGTGGCTGGAATGGCTGTTGAATGGCTGGGGCGGCTGGCAGAGCGTCGTCGGCGAGAGGTGCGCGGTCAGTACCCTGAATGGGAGGGGGACTTTTACAACCGCAAGTGGCGACTGTCCTCCTGAGAGCCTTCGTAAAATATAGAAAATAAACCAATACCGTGTGGGCTCTGAACGAGACAATTTGTTTTCCTTAACCATATCCTTCTTCCGCGGACCAACGCTACAGTAGCTAACATTGTATTTTCATCCTCCTGTGAGCTATGGTTAAAATTACAAGCCTCTACTAGCGCATCAGGCAATATGATAATTAATTAATTGTTAATTAATTAATTAATAGTTATAACAGGTAGCTAATATTGCATTGTCAGTCACATCTGAGCCATGGTTAAAATTTTAAGTATCTAGCTGATCGGGAAGTTAGTTTAAACTCGGTTGAAATATTCCACCCGGAGAGACAGACAGACATGATGGAAACCGAACTAATAAAAACGACGTAAAAACATATATGACGTGGAAATAAATAAATGTGGAAACAGATAAAGGCTGCACCAATTTTAGACCTCTCCATCTGAATATAGCATGAATAAAAGGAAAAAATTAAATATTGAACTATTTCTGCATATTGCTGAAACCCTTCCTACTTTGTCACAGAATGTATCGTATTTAAAGGATTACAACTATAACGGACATTTTATCGTCAAAATATAGATTTAAGTGATTTTGTAACGAAAAAAACAACATTTCCTACTCAATTAAAAAGATTGCTTTCTTTATTTTAAAAAAATACAAGTCAGAATAAATTCAGATATCACTTTGAGAAAAAAATATCTCTCTTTGGCAGCTCATGGATCCTCTTAGGATTAGGAGTGAAATGCGCCTTATATAACCCACATTCCATATCAAGATGAGGAATTAACGTTTAAAATTCTTTGAAACATGCAGCAGAACAAATACTCTCCTACGCTGACAAAACACATGATTTCTCAGTAGGAGAGGCGACGGACATATGTAGAAGGGAGAAAGGGTAAGAGGAGAGGAATGCATCCTCCACGCATCGCTTACCAAATTAAGTTGGATGAGGCATCAAGCCAAACTTTAATATCCCTTCTGGCAAAATATCCACTGAAAAATCTCAGCCCACAGCGGGATTTAATCCAGCGTGAATTGTGTTCTGGGACGTGCTCCATCTTGAGGAGGTAAATTTATAAATGAACTGGACCTGTACAACGACTCCCTCAGAAGTCAAATATTGGTGTAGGTCGTCGCGTTCACCGAAGGAAAGGAAATGGAACGTTTGACGTCAGAAGGCACTTCCAGTCTCGGAACCATTAGTAATTTTTTATTTCATTGGCATCCTCGTGAAAAGAGTGGGTCGCCGCGTTTAATAAATGGAATTATATAGTTGAATAGAGTTTCATGGGCAACGTCAAGCGGACGGATATCAATCCAATCGTCAACTGCTGTGCTCGTGCACTTGGGACATGAAGTTTTAAAGGCCTATTTAATGCTTTTTCCCTCTACTTGCGAAAACGCCACAGCGGTAGTCTGGCACGGAACGTGTGATCAAGTGATTTCACTGTCTTCTGATAAATACAGAAGTTTTCCCAAATGACTGAGTTGTATCTTCATTGTATCTACGCTTTGAGACCACCCTAACCCTAAATCGTTCACCAAAGGATATTAAACGCTTGACATCAGAAGATACTTCAACTTCAGTGACCAATCGCCTATGACCTGTACCATGGGACCCTCGTGACACCCGCAGGGTTGTTTGAATAAATGTTTGCCTTACTGCCATTATATGAAATGTTATTCCTCTAATAATTGTCACTTGAATCATTTAATATCTCTCCCACGAAAATTATTTCTATGCTGCATGATTATTAAAAATATTAGCCCTTATTATTCATAAATGTCAACTACAAAAGGCTTAAAAAAAATACTCGAAGTCAGAGATTTAAGAATGCCCCAACGACAAAAGAATGCTCATTTCCATTGGCATAAGATTTATTTCTATAAGTAATTACCTATCATGAATAAAATCTAAGTTCATTAAAAGTATGTTTAGTCATGTAATCGCACCTCTGTTATTTATCACACAATCTTGAAGCATGATAAACAAAAACACTTGGTACAAGCAAAAATTACACCGTAGCCATGAAAATCGATCGAAAAATAAACCTCGCTAACATCGGCCTAGGTTTCACTGGAATATCGGTTATAACGGATTTTCATCAATTCTCCAACCTTATGATTTATCCCAATGGTTTATCAAAGAAACTGTCTCGGATAAAACGGCCTCGCATAAGCCGGATTTCACTTGAACCGGACCGATCTTGAGCTCCTAAGTACCTCGTTAACCTCGTATACAAAGTTTTTCGACGACACAAATGTATGTTGTTTGCTCGTAAATTGTATTAAGAAATAGAGATAAGTCATGGAAAGCGAATTGGGAACACCATTAGTTATTTCTTCGTCTGCACGAGGTACAAACTTAGCATTGTAAAACGTATTTATTTGAATCGCAGGTTGGCAATGAAAGCAAACATAATCATATTAGTGATGGAAACGAGGATTGAGCTATATATTGTTTTCCCAGAAGGTACACACTCTTGTTTTGACCGAACTAGGCATATGATACAACACCCTTGTCTTATTTCCCATTTCAATTCGTCCCGTCGTGTTTCACACATTTTGTATCAACTTTCATGCACGCCTGGATATTTCGGCGTGTCTTGCAGTAAAAGTGTTGTGTAAGTTTTTTTGCACCTAGTGCTTCTCTTACGAAGCGTATCATTGATTCATGCAAAGTAGAGCTGTTATTTGATAAGTTTTCTGTTGGAATTAGACGCACGTCTTGAACATGTTACCTCCTCTCTCGATGTAATTTGGTGGAAAGAAATTCTTCTTCTGAGGTAGTTCGTGAGTGCGATCACCTGTTGCAGTTCACAAGATATTCTGGTGATAACCTTGAATTTCCTCCCTAAAATTCCCGTGGTAGCAAAGTGAAACTTTAGAGAAGTGATACTGCGCCACTAGTGATAGACTAGTTAAATTTTAGAGAACTAATACTGCGCCAAAAAAAAATCTTGGAAATCTGAACTTCGTTGAATGTGTCGTGAAATTGTCTTTCAAATTTAAAGTATTTTTCTTGACTGGTGTCAGGTGTTTTGTTTTTACCATATGCTAATGCTGTTTGTCATCATTTTAAATAGCTACCATATAAAAAAGAACACACATTTGGCAAATGACTGATTAAGAATGATGGCAAAAATGGTAATTAAAATCAGCGATCATTAAACGTTTTTTTACTTTCGTTTCAGACGTACGATATCTTTGTTTACCTAGACAGTAGAAGTTAGCCTGTGATTTTTGTGGACAGTCTTGAATACGACATTTACGATGTAAGTAATTATGAACGAAGCATGTGTTTCAAATCCGTATGTATAAGGAAGTGATAAATACGCAAAAACTAAGTCGCTGTTATTTCTTTTTACAGGCCTGCTGTATAATTTCATGTAACCAACATGAAATTATACAGCAGGCGTACAGAACCACATACAGTACCACAGAACGCAGAACGCAGGCGTAACCACATACAGTAAGCGTAAATATAATTCGTGAATTAGAAGTAAGCATTTTATGCACATCGAGATACGGACGTATAGCTAATTGTAGTATGGAATCATTATTGATGGGTGAAAATAGTTTGGGTGTCTCTAAATGGAATTAAGAAAAAGATTTTCTCGTGTTCAGGGCCCTATCTCCTAACACAACTACTGCATATCGGCATATGTCCTACCTGTATTCATTAATATGTCTTTATTAACATTCAGTATTAATTGCTCAGCGAACAAATTAGTAAAACCAATTAAAAGACTACCTATGGGAAAACTTTCCTAAAAAAAGCATCCGCCATTTTGTGGCGTAAAAGCACATAAATATCTACAATTATTTATCTATAAATAAACTTAATTAGAATATCTTAACCCTATGCAAAGTATGGAAAATACACCATTATGACAGATAGTAATGCTTTATCATTTCATTAAAATACTTCCACAACTGGCATTTTTTTGGAACTATGGTCATAATGGAGTCTCCGTATCTAGGTCATGGATACAATTTCACGATAAACATTTTCTAACTCATAATTAATACTAATTTGTGAGTATATGTGCCAAGTGTCAGGTCTTTACCTCAAAAATATCTCATTTTGGACTCCATTTTTCGATTTCCGACCACTGTGCGACGCTCCGAATCACGACTTTTAGTCCATCAATTTTGTGGCTAAAAATCTGAAATTGAAAGTTATTTATTACCTTAGCTATTTTTTCAAACTAGAATTTCGTTTGGATTTAAAAAAATTGATTCATCTCCCTATTCTCTTCTTATGTCTTTGCTAAAATTCCCATTACTCTCCAACGTGCTTCACAAGGTGTTAACTTGCTCTCACTGCTCCCGTTATAATGAATGAGATTTTCTGAGGCTAGGAAAACGAGACAAATTATAAGACCTGTTTGTCGGAGGGAACACCTCCTACTTCCAGCTTTTTTTTAAGCCTTTTTCCCTTTGCCCCAGAAAATCTTTTTACTTTTATTTTCTAATGATTGACCTTCATTCAGAGTTTTCAGCACTGATTTAACGGGTGAGGGGGGATTGCAAAAGGTGAGGTGGAATTTCCATCTCCAACATTTTTCCTTAGTCCGAATATATTCGCCGGAATATATCATTCAATTCCATACTCAAGGTTTTTCCTAGTTTATTGTTACGTTTTTCAAATACCTACTTTTTCCTATTTTACTAATATTGTTTTATGTGGCCCAATTCTTCTTTCTCATCTGTTTCCGTATTCATTACGCCTATTGAAATATTTGCCCAACTTAATCACTCTCCCATCTTTCCTCGATTGTTCCCACTTCCTATCCTTCACTTATGCTCATGTGTACCTACGCTAAAGAGCTACATTTTCATCATGATTACTCCAAAAAAAAAACAAATTTATCAGAGTTACACGTGCTCTGATCCATTCAATCAATTCAATATCCCTGTAGTGTCTTCAATATAGAATCTTTGGAAGTCATTTACAACATGCATAGCTTGGAACCTATGAACTCGATGAGTTTAGGCCCATCTTATTAGAACAATTTAATGGAGGCTTTTAAAGAGTAACCTTAAGATGTCTTTAATTACAATTCAGCAAAAATAACTCAGCAAACATATTCTTAAAAGCAATTAAAATTACTACTTTATTTGAAACATTTCCTTAAAAAAGCGTCCGACATTTGTGACGTAATAGCATACAAATATCTACAATAAATTATTTATTTATAATCGTAAATAATATCGCACAGACCTATAAATAGGACAGATTCTAATCACCTATATGGCAGATATTAATGTTTTTTATTCCATTAACACACTTCCACAATTCCAATATTTGCTTAACTATTAAGAATTTCGAAAAAAAGGGCTTTTTTGGCATTTTGTCATGTTGTCATGTTTGAGCTTCCTCATCTAATTCATGGGTAAGATCTAACGAGAAACACTTAACATTTCATAATAAAATAATCCTTTGTAAGTTTATGTGCCAAATTCCAGGTCTTTATCTCAAAAAAGGCACTTTTGGACTAGCATTTTTTCTTATTTCCAACTACAGTGCGATGCTCCGAATCACGACTTTTCACCCATCCCTTTTCGGCTAAAAATATGAACTTGAAAGTTATTTATTAAGATAGCTATTTTTTCATACTAGGTTTTCGTTTAAATCAATAAAAAAAATTGTTCATCTCCCTATTCTCTTCTTATGTCTTTGCTAAAATTTCCATTACTCTCCAACGTGCTCCACAAGGTGCTAAATTGCTCTAACTGCTCCCGTTATAGTAAATGAGATTTTCTGAGGTTAAGAAAACGGGACATATTATAAGATATGGATGTCGGGGGCAACACCTACTACTTCCAGCTTTTTTGTTCAGCCTTTTTTCTTTTTCCCCAGAAAATCTTATTACTTTTATTTTCTAATGAGTGACCTTCATTCAGAGTTTTCAGCACTGATTTAACGGGTGAGGGGAGATTGCAAAAGGTGCGGTGGAGAGAGAATGTAGAGTCTCCTTTTCTTACCTCGCTACTATTACTACTATTCATATTTATTGTGCAATTGTTATTTTAAAAGTATGTTTTTTTAAATTGGGCTTATGCCCAATACAAACAATATTTATATTATTTTCTGGATACCATTCACGGAACCCTGGGAACCAGTATGCATTATCAAGAGCTGAAATACATTTGCATCATGATTACTCCAAAAAAAAGAACAAATTTAACAGAGCTACACGTGCTCTGATCCATTTGATCAATTCAATATTCTTGTAGTGTCTTCAATGTAGAATCTTTGGAGATCATTTACAACATGCATAGCTTGGATCCCACGAACGCGAGGAGGTTAAACCCATCTAATTTGAACAATCCAGAAGAGACTTTTAAAGAATAACCTTAAGAAATCTTTTATTACAATTCAGCATAAATAACTGAGCACACATATTCGTAAAATCAATTAAAATTACTACTTATGGGAAACTTTTCCAGATAAAAGCGTCCGCCATTTTGTGACGTAATAGCACATCAATATCTAAAGTTATTTATTTATAAACGTAAATTAAATTGCATATACAGATAGCCTATAAATAGGACAGAGAAAGCATCTAAATGACAGATAGTTATGTTTTTTATTTCATGAAAATACTTCCACAATTCCACTATCCACTGAAATTTTAAGATTTTCGAAGAAAAATCAAAGCGGGCATTTTATGGAGTTTTGGTCATGCTTCAGCCTCCGTTCTAAGTCATTGGTAAAATCCATGGAGAAACACTTGCAATTTCATCATAAATTATAATTTCTTAGAAAATGCACCATGTTTCTAGTCTATATCTAAAAACAGGCAATTTTGGACTTAAGTGCATTATTTTTTATTTCCGACCACTCCGCGACGCTCCGAATCACCAACTTTAGCCCATTACTTTGGGGACTAATAATCTGAATATGACAATTATTAAGTACCATAGGTCATGCTAGAATTTAGTTGGAAAGAATACAAAATTTTGGTTCACCTCTCTTTTCTCTTCCTATGTCTTCGTTAAAATTACCATTATTCTCCGCTCTCCAAAAGGTGATAAAATTGCTGTAACTGCTCCCGTTACTGTAAATGAGATATTATGCGGCAAAGAAAACTAGACTAATCATTAAAGCTGGAAGTCGGAGGCCACTCCTCCCACTTCCAGCTTTTTTGATTAGTTTTTTTTTCCTTTTCCCCAGAAAATGTTGTTACTTTTATTTTCTAATGATTGACCTTCATTCAGAATTTTCAGCACTGATTTCACGGGTGAGAGGGGATTGCAAAGGTGCGGTGGAGAGAAAATATATCCCTTTTTTCTTCATTTCCTTTCACTCATAATAGTCCCTACGATCCAAATATCTATTTTTACACTACCTTCTCCATCCATGTTCTTCTTCTTATAACCTGTAGTCTTTATATCCAGCATCATTTCGCCTGGCTCCTACTCTCCGAGCTACTTCCCACGTGTGGAACCACCAGGAGGAATTATAATTGCTCCGATTAGTCCAAATCTGGGGGTTATTGGAACGTGCAAGCACTTCCGCCAAGTTCAGGTCCAAGGGAGAGAGCAGACTAGTGTGACATCTTTACTTCTAATTTAACACTTTATTTATTTGTTATAAACGTACGTTTTATGCATTATGACTAATCATAACAATACCTCTAATTCGGTAAACTTGTTTTTAGAGTCAATTTTTCCTCTTAACTGTGTGTTATTTATCTCAAGATATAACTATCGTTGACTTAGAAATTAAAATGAAGTCTCATATTCCGTAAAAGAATGCTTAATTAAACAAAACTAATCATTATCATCTTATTAGATACAGACAGGTGTAATATTCGGCGCTCGATTCTAACAACTCCCAAGTACCTCAAAATCCTTTGATTACATACGTCTTTGGAACAGCTTTAACCATGCTGAAGTTAGTTTATAAAATTCCCAATATTTGTTTTCAAAACATTTCCTGATTAAATAAGTTTGCCGAAGTTTGTACATGGGCCATTCCACATCAATTAAACAAACGTTTGTCCCTTAGGGTCTCAGATTTTGATAAAAATTGGTGTATGGGTACGATATAAACTCAAACTGAAAACCCTAAAATCGTTTCGTGAAAAAAAAATGATGAGCGAATTATGCATATTTAAATTTTTTCGAATTTTTAGCAATAATCCGAGCCTTAAATCATATCATCACTTATATCTCCGCTTGTCTATGTCATAGAGCAACGATTAATAGGTCCTATTAAAGCTAAATCTTTATTAAATGCAAATATTATAATAAAAAATATTTTTTTCTATACCCTATTGTTGTTAATTAATAATGTTTAACAAATTGTAAATATAGTTTTATTCAAAACTCCATCTTCGAATCAGCCGATACCTTTTGTCCGTAATCTAAACATACCCAGGTAACTATTACAAAAATAAAATTTAGTGGAAATTCACAAAAGCGCTTTTTATAAATATTTAAACATTTACAATTTTATCTCGCGCGGCCCGTCGGCTCCCCCATTTGGAATACATGCAGCAGGCACGTGATGCAAGCCTAAAAATTTCCTAATTGCTCAATGTCGTAGCTATATGAGATAAAGACGTATTATAAACTATAATTGCTAACAAAAATTGTTATTTGTTCTATTAAATGGATGTTTGCAGAGAAATGGACCAATGATTTCCACATAAGTTTCCAAGTGGATTATCTTTTATCTTAGCTAAAAATCTGTGACGATTAATATGAAAATACATTTTAAGAATCCTCAAGTATAATTCATTGATGAAATGAAATGAAAATAAATTACAATTATGAAAATGTTGCATACTTTGTTCTGGCAAAAATATTTCTTCGTTTTTGCATTTTCTTACTCTTTTTATCTCTATTAACATATTTACTGCAAACTCAGATTTTAGAGTCAAAATATTTATTATCCATGTAAAAACATTCCATTTTCAATTCGAGTCACGAGCCTACAGCTGTGGCTTTTCATGCATTGACACGTTTTCCGTAACCGGAGCATCTCTAAAAAGAAATGTTTTATGGCACCTAGGGATTAGGTCAAGAGGACCCTTTGGAAGGAGAGGAAGTGGAAAGGTCAAAACCTTTCCACTTGCTTTCAGAACCCTATTTTTACGACCCTCTTGGTGGCCAAATCTGCCCAAAGCTAATAGAGCTTCTAAAGCTGAGGAAGGACCAGCTGGTCCGAATTGTTCTGTAAGAACAAATCATTTATATATTTATAACTCTTTCTATCACCTCCTGTAAGTTTATTTTATATATTTGTGGCCAATTGGCGAAAATTTCCTATTTTAAAGGTGGCTTTGGATTTCTGTGTGTGATTGTTTTCTGGGGCCCTCCACACATGATGTATAACCCATACCTACTCGTGCAGGACCAAGTAATAATAATACTCGGGGTGCTTTCAATACGCATATAATACAATTGAGAGACTCAGCCGGGACTCAATGCAAACATTTATGAAATTACATCTCGGGCAAAAATAAATGGCATAGTTCTGTCTGTAATGAAGGCTTCTAATTGCGAATACTACATAAGTTTTACAGAAACAGCCTCAAATAGATTAAGGTTATTATAACTTAAGGATGTTAAGAGCTGTGTCCAGTGCAAAATTCCCAAATAGTTTTGAGATACATACTTTTACTTGCTTCATTCGTTGGAAAAATCAATATTATTTTTTTAATACAGCAATGTTATTTTTTCCAAAAACCGTGGTCACCAATTTACTTCAGAATTGGGAAAAACATAATTACTAAGTATAAAATAGGTTAACGGTAAAATAATTTGTCAACTGATAAGGGCCCGTAATCTCCACGAAATGATCTCCAAATCTTAAAAGGCCATGTCTTCAACTCCATTGAGCTGTAGTATAGGGTGACCTGCATATATTGCCGCGCCAATACGCAGAGCAAACATAATATGCCCATGTGCCATGCTCAGGCGCATACTAGCCTAGAACTTCCCAAACATTCTGAAGAAACAAATTAGCTTGCTTATATGCAGCGTGAGGAAAAGGACGGGGTAATAGACATTGTGACGGATAAATAAGAGGGAGAGGTAAGTAAAAAGGCTACGGGAAAGAGCATACGTGTATTTTTTATGTAGCTTACTGAATGCTATTGCGAATTTAAAAAACATGTAGCATTACTAGCCCTTAAACAAAGCTCCGCGGTGGACAGGAGCTTCAACCCGCGAGGTTCGAGAACAAATGAGGCCGGTCTAATGTCCTATTACTCAAAATCCCGCTTCACAACTCAACGCAATTTCTATTCAAATGACCTAGACTCTTTATGTCCAGCATTGGCTTATGCATGGGAAGTTTCTTACTGATCTGAGAATTTCCTAGTAATTTTCTATGGCTTAAAACCTCCGGAATTTTCGATAGCTGATCAGTGCGTTGACTAACTTATATACACGTTCAATTGTATGAGATATTGCAAAAAGCACATTGAAACTATTTCACGACAACCCTACAAATTTATGGTAAGTGTTGACATACTTGTTTTTAGAGCAAATGGCAAGTTGCCACGACCGACATTCAAACTGTTGAGATCAAGCTTGAGTGGCACTATTACAATTGTGCTAACCATGGAATATGTTGCAAGTTGAAAGTGATATAAAAACAAAACTAATCATGATTGAGTTATCTTGATAAAAAATTGGGAACGGATATTTCATGTTGTTTTTGCCGAGGCATTTATACTGGGCATCATGAATATATATATCACAATATAAATGCATGCAACTAATGCCATCTTTGTAACAATTAAATTATTTCATTTATTCTTTATTATAAATATTATCAAACACGCAGTTAAATAATTTTGAAACGACTAACTACACCCTATGTACATAATAGTCTGCATCGGCTACGTGGATCCTAAATTCCGACTTTTTGGAATCACTCAAATTTGGAAGTGATACATTTCTATATGCATGATTCGTAGCACCATTGCACAAAGTTTTAAATTGCGCTAGAATAGTTTTTAAAAAGGCACACAAAAATTTAGTACCAAACATCCAAAGAATAAAACTCATGGAAACAAATTCAATCCACAGGGAAGAGGCGTCATGGAGGTGTCTCTGTGAAAAATGACCAAAAGACAATAAATACGTTCCTAGGGATTCCGAAATCATTTAAACTCTTCATTCATCTTTTTGCAAAAATCTCCAAAATGTTTCTCAATGTATTAAGATAACGTAAGGGCAGGTAAGGCAAAAAAGGTTTCTAGTAAAGAGATGCCAGATGATTCATTATGTCAACAATGGACACATTTAGTCACGTTATAACATGCTAAAATAATTTCGCAAAAATGAATAAATGATGAAATTTTCTTTATAGAATGTGTACCTTATTCAGCTTATATTTTCTCCATTGCGTCAATAATATCTGCCTTTCAGTAATAAAATGATTTAGATAATGCTCTTTATTTTCCCTATCCGATAACTACTCGTTTTCTTCTCTTTTTAAATTATCTTTTCGTTACATGTACCTATTCCTCTCTTAGTCGTCCTTGTTTGTGTTTCCTTCCTACTTTCCCTATTAAATCCAAGGCTTTATTCTTATACACCAGGTTTCGAGGTTTATTTCCTTTTAGGTAGGCTTTTCCAAAAATCAACGACTCGGTGGAAGGTATTTGAATAAAATCATTAAGATAAATCATTTCATTATAGAGAAAAAAGTAATTGCCAGTTTTCTTGTGGTAAAGAAAACACAGGGCAGTGTAACTGACGTCTATTCATGCTTGCAAGTCCTGCTGAGGAGGAAAGTCTTTCTTTTGTTCCACCTCACTAAAAGATATTTATATTCAACCTCAAGAGGTGGAATATTTTCTTATTCGGTACATATTTTGTTTTAAATACAGTTAAACATAAAGGCTGCTACTGTTCGAAGAAAAAAATATAGCGAAGTGTACACTGCCGAAACAATAGGAATTATCACTAAAAACTTTTTCTTTATCCAAATCACAGTGCTTAACCGTCATGAAGAAAGATTCGTAAATTAAAGACAGGAATTTTATTTACCATTTCACACATTTGTACTGGTTCATAACCATTGTCATATTTAAGAGACAGGTAGTCAGTTGTGATTCTGACTATCCATCGCTCTACATCACAGAAAAGGTGGAGCTTCACGCAGAAATTGCTATGGAATCCTCCTTCTCGGAAGCGATATCCTTAATGCATCTCCTTCCCTCTTTTGAACATGTTATACCTCAAGCAGGATAAATTCCAGTTTTTATCTTACTACAATCGATAAAACAAAGTAATTGCTCATTTTGTTGGGAAAAATATCATCACATTACAAATAATTCTTCAGATTATGAATTAGCAGTTTGTTTGGTCGACTACTTTCAAATTGTCCGTTGGCAAGTTTCTGACAGTTAATGAATCGAGTGCTGCTGCAATGGTGGCTGGAGCAGGAACTCTCAAAGTGGTCAGGATATAACTCGTCTCTGAAATGAAAAAATTAAATCAATAATCTTTACCGAATGAAAATAGGCTGAGTCACCAGTGCTGTTTCTTATAATTTTCACATTTTTTATATGTCTTCCCAACGTTTGCATGAGTTTCCTGATTACTGCATCGAGATGATTCATTTAATTAGGACTACCATTGTTAACTTAAGTTTTATACAAAAGAGTTACCATTTTTCACAATGTTACAAATATAGACTGTCACGCCAGCTGAAGTAAGAGACGCACATCAAGAGTGCAGCCATAAATAACATGTAATCATAATTATATTCGACTATGTAGTGAGAACCTTAGGCGAAGGATTGCGTTAGCAAGGGGAGCATTTATGATAGTTGGGAAATGAGGAGGGGGACTCGAGAGAAAGACAATGAGAGAATATAAGCTAAAATACGGAAAGTGGTAGGAATGTTATATTGTTTAGATACTTATTTGTTGGAAGGAAACGATGGTTGACTGAAAGCGTTTTAGCTGTGAGAGTGTAGAGGGATTAAAAGAGCAAGCAGAATGGAAAGTAAGACATGTGAAGGAAATATGGTGAGAGATGGAAAGAAAGATGGAGGATATATCTATTGAGGGTCAGCGAAGATCATGAGTATTTTACAGACATTATTCCTATTGCTATTTAATACCGGCTTCTGCTGAAGTGCATTTTTTCATCAGTGGACTTCAAGGTTAAATTTTCAGAGTAATAGAGCCGTGTGTTAGGAGCAGAGTCACAGTAGATAAAACAGCAGTGAACACCCCAACGATGTTCTAGGGAGGACAATTTCACTAACTCCGTAATAAGCGTCCTTATATATCGGTATACCGAAGGATTATGAATTCTGGTTACAGACATTCTCCAAGGAACAGATTGCTTACAAAGTTTAGCAAAGGAATTAAAGACATGGCACAATTACATGAATGGCATATATAAATTTACCTTTACGGTATCATGTTACCTTTAAATCTGCATACTCTTTGTGAATTCTAGAAGGAAAAAAATAATAATTCAAATCAAGAATGCAAGCCCATAAATTGTGGTGGGGAGGACTTAGAAAACTGCTTTTCTCGGTAAAAATGAGGAACATTGTGTGAACGTCAATGAGTTGCCGTAATAAATGGTTTCCAATGTGCAAGTTAGTGTATATTACTGAGTATGATAATTCTATTATAGTTATTTTCAGGTAGCCGCGATAAACAGTATTTTGTTTGGTTTAAAGCTCAAAACTTAAATTTATTCTCAATTTTACGGCATTCTCCAGTTCTTCACCATAATTCATCAGGTCCTTTTAAAGTGCTTGTCTCTCAACGAGAATTAACAATGTTATTGCAAGCTATGGAAGATTTTAGTGCATTTCCATAAATTTTATCTGCAATACATAAATAAACTATTGATAAACGGTGATGAACGGCCAGAGAGCAGGTAAAACATTGACTGGTATATAACATTTCTTTTTGATGTATTTGCTTTCCTTGATTAGCAAATGGAAGGGTTAAATGGAATTGGCCAATTCATAGACAAAAGTTGAACTATTAGCCTGGCGTGAAAGAAAGTGATTTATGGCAGTGAGAAAAGTGGAAATAAACAATTTTTTTATAGACAAACCTTTACAAATATCACATGATGATGACGATGATTCGTTGATACTTAGGTAGTGTAATATTTTTATTGAGTATTATTTGTAAACGTTTTACTACAAACAAATTTTTAACCATGAAGTACCACAAAGTTACTGTAGATATATATACATTTAAGTGAAAAGTAGTCATGTCAAACCTATGATGATTTTTTTCCTGCGAAATAAGGATTAAATCGAACCAATCACAGAGTAAAAATGATTAGGTTTTAATTACTTACTCATTTCCATTGTGTCTGAAGTATCTGAAGGATTCGTGAATTTTTATTATTTTTAGTACTACATATGTGTAGGATAATGAAGTCATACAATTCACAAAACATCCAGGAAACAGATGGGTATTTGAATTCTGATGAAATATTTGTAAATACTTTAATGATTTGATACACCCAGGAAAGGGACATTTTTAATATTAGAAAACAAATCTTTTCTCTCTTATTTGCAAAATACTTGTCCATTTATAAGTTTGTAAAATAATTCCTGCCTGATCAATGCGGCATTTGCTGCGTGTGAGCTGCCATATTCTGAAAAAACCTTTTTGAAGAAAAACACTGTAAAGTTTGGTAAAATTGAAGGACTTGAATTCTAGAATTCTTTCTATTGCATCAGGTGAGTAAAGAATTTTTATTTGGGATATATTTTCACACTGCCAGCGTCTGCATTGATCACTCTGTAATTTATGTAGATTTCACCTTTATAATAAATAATATTTGGTGAATATCGATATCTTGCTTCTTCAAGAAAATGTGATAAGAAAAGCAGAATTTCGTTTCTCAAAGCAGAATTTCGCTTCAGTTCATGTTTTTTCACGTAATTGAATTCTTACACAGAAAAATAAAGTACAAGAAATGGGAATCTCAGCATTTTTTAATTTTTCAAGAACATAATGAATATAAAAGCAGGAAAAAGAGCAGATGTAAAAGATCATGCGCCAATCAGATATTCTAAGCAAAAATAGGATTCCTAATTGGGTAAAATTTTCAGATAAGACCGACAGACCGCAATTTGCTAGAAATTCTCGATGAGGGAATATTTAAATTGACTAGAAAAGTGGTTTTTATCTTTTATTGATTCGCGTTTGAGTTGACCAACAATTTCACAAGTTGTTCCCTTAAGATATTAAATTATTTTATATACATTCTTTCTGAAGCTATAATCTTATTTCCGCTTTAATACAATTTTTATCACGTACTCCTAAAACTGCAAAGCTAGAATCCCTAACGCCTCGTATGCAATGGGCTGGAAAACACTGTGATAGATGGATCATCACACCACAAGAATGTTTTGGGAAACTTTTGTACTATGCCAGAATATTGCAGTGTTTCTTTTTTTGACTAAAATAAAGACTTTTTGTTAAATGTGTTGCGTATTTAGGAGGCTAGCGTAATGGCATACGAAAACAGTGGATCAATTAGGTAATAAGAGGGAGTAGGAATTCATGTAATTTACACCTTTTAAGGGAATAAAGTAATGAGCCGGTTGGGAAAATAAGGGAAAGGTAATTTTGAAGGGCATGAAAAAAGTTTAAGTGATGATTAGTTTATGGAACGCAAGTGTCTGGAATTGACTGCCATATGAGAACATTGGCCAATAATTCTTTCAGATTAAAAGTAACATGTATCACAGTGTCTAATGGCCATTCTATACGTATTGGAAAGATATTGATAGTGCTGATATGCCAGTATCAGTTACCGTCTATCTCTCTGCCCATATAAATTATGAGTCCTCTTTTGATACATGGATCTTCTTCGATAAATATGAGCATTTATTTTCCTCATTATTGACTTTTTACTCAAATAGGAATGTAATGCAAATTAAAGTAAATGCAAAATGCCATTTATTCTTCTTGCGTTCTTTGATTCAGACTCTCAGCCCAATCAGTACACCCGCTCATCGAGAAATTCCCTCTAAATTAACAGGAAAATTGGAATCATAGAATTGAAAGATGCGAGGCAGTGAAACGGCTATTTGTACGATTACAGCAACTAATGTACATATATTACATAGATGTTAAACATAGTATGTACATAAGGCTAACAATAAATCATAAAGCTTACTTATGTACTTACGCCAGTACAACACGCTTACAATAAATCATAAAGCATTTATACTTGGTAAGTAAGCAATGAAATAATTATTTTTAAATATCATGCAAAACATTATAACGCAATTGTTATTCAGAAACCATATATCTTGTGAAATACGAATAGAAAGCCACTATGAGCATGTTTCGTTATTATTAATACTTGATTTGAAAGTTAATTTATCCATTTCCGCGGTACATACTAATTCCGCGGTAAATTGATGGGGAAAAGGTAAATTAAAATATATAAAGACATTGTTGATTCAACCTTGTCAATAACTTAATAATAGAAAATTCAATTGTACTTACCCATTTTAAGACCCAATGGAAGATCCTTGCAACTATAGAGAGTCAGCCAAGTTGGAGGAGTGACAACTGTCTGGCGGTTATTCATGGCTACCGTTCCATCCATATTTATGACTGTAAGACTTATCGGCTTGGATTTAAGAACTGAAAGAGTACAGGAACAATGAAATAAATTCACTATTTTTGTTAAAAACTTTACTACCCTTACTGATTATATTTACTTATGACAGTTTTAAGAGTCATTTTGATAATTTGACTTTAGAAACCACCGAAAACACTTTGACTCGTTCCAATCTCGAAGCCAAATGAAATTTTTACAGACTCCTGGCATAGATTCTTCAGAATATAAGAGGTTTGAATGTATGCAAACTTGTAACATTGTAAATCTATCGATTTACACACAATGTATCAAAGAAGAATCTTGGTGTGTCAATTGCACCCCGCGCGCCATTTTCCGGGTTACGTCACCTTTTGATAGTTTGACTTTAGGAACGAGCATGATATCAAAAATTGAAAGTAATAAGTGATGTATGCGTTCAGGAAATGAAAGGAATAATTATAATGAACAAATTTACAGGCAGTAAGTAATGAAGTAACTTACATGCATGCCTTTGGTTAGAGTGTGAAAATCTAAGATGACTCCTTAGAAAGTCTTGCAAAGTCTCCATAGTTTTCCAGTAGTCTTCCTCTCCTCCTACTCCCTTCCCTCTTGCTCTTTATTAACAATTTGTGCATTCTATACTCTTCTATCCTTTCAAAATGAACCACCCATGACAGTCGTAATGCCTTTGAGAAACTAACAATATCCTTCTCTTCCAATATGTCATTTATTTAAAAGTTCATTCTTATTCTCCACGTTTCTTCTTCTTTTACTGGGCCATAGATTCTCCTTATTATTTTCCTATCAAATCTTTATAATGTTTCTTCATCTTGTTTGGATAGGATCCATATCTTAGTTCCATATGTAATTACTGGTCTTATCAATGTTTTATAAATTTTCAATTTAGTTTTCCTGGACGGAAGTGTTGATTTGAGGAGGGGTAAATTTGCAAAATAGGCCTTGTTACCTTGCATTACCCTTTGATTTATCTCCTCAGAGATCTTATTTTCATTATTTACTATTACTCCAAGGCAGGTAAATTTTCTCGTAATCTCGTAAATCGTAATTCCCATTAATTACGTATGGTAGCTCTTGTTTGTCCTATGAAGAAGACATTTTCAAGTAATTGGTGTTATCTTCATTTACATTGAGGCCCATTCTTTTCCCAATATCTTCAATGATAGCAAACATAGATAGATAGATTTCTTTAAGATCCTACACTCTTCCTGCTATCAGAGCTATGTCATCAGCATATGCAAAACCTTGTTTCGATTTATAAACAATAGTTCCCCTTAATTTCAATTCTTTCATTGCCTTGTGAAAAACCAAGTTTAATTGCACAGCTGAAAGAGCATCTCCTTGTCTTACCCCTGAGGTCACTTCAAAAGCGCTGCCTGTTCTACCCAAAAACAAAGGCTTTACATTGGGGTTGCTTCAGTGTTATCTCAAACAAATTAACCAACTTTTGTGGAATACCTTTCAGAGCATGGATCATTTCTCTCCTACTCACACTGTCAAAATCTTGACGAAAGTCAATGAAGAATATATGCAAATCAACGCTGTATTCGTAGCACTTCTCTATTGCTTGTCTGACTGCGAATATCTGATCAATGGTGCTTCTTCCACATCTAAAGCCACACTGATATTCTTCTAGAATGTCTTCGGCATAGATACTTATTCGTTTCATGAGAATACTATCAAATATTTTATATACTACGTTCATAACATAGTGCCTCTATAGTTATTGCAATGTAACCTATCACCTTCCTTAAAGCCCTATCACATTTCTGGAAGCTCCTCTGATTTACAAATACTACAGGCCAGTTGGTGTAGTGCTCCCATTAGTTCTGGGCCTCCATTTTTTATCAATTCTGCATATACACCATCTTCTCCTGGTGCCCTGTCAAAACCACATCCACACAACTATTTTAAATTTTCAAAAGAAATATCTTAGATATTAATATGTTAGTATCTCGTAACTATATAAGATTTTCATATCATATACAATTTAGTTCCAACATATTGCATATTGTGAGCACACTGTATAACGTAATACCATGCTTCACCTTTAAAATTTCAAAAGGAATAGATGGAACCATGCGCTACCAAAGTGCATGGGAATATCGAAGCCTTCAAAATGGTCAATTGACCATACTTATATCTACATCTAGGAAGTTCCGTCCAAGCCAACACTAGAGTGTGTGGCACGGGTTAAATCCACACTAGGGGTGTATCACTCGCCCCAGTTCAAATCAGTAGCTCGCACATTCATACGGCCGTTAGGCGAGACCAAAAAGCAGTCTGGAAAACAGTTCGCAGTTAGAAGAAACTGGGAGAGTACTACGGAGACAAACATGCAGTGTACTGCCTAAGAGACAACTACCAGTTAGTAGCTACTTATCACTACTGGAATATAAATAATCAAAGCAGATAATACGCCAATTGCATAGGCTCTGTCCATGTTAATAGGGTATTTGGGCATTCAAACATACGGTCAACAGGGTAACGCATTGCGTGGAACTTAATCAAGACAGAAATGACGTAGTCGAGAGCCTTCTGGGATGGGTAGCAGTCGATGCGATTTTCACTGTTAAATTGAATTCAATTGATGTTAATATTTTTCGATGAAATTCTAAATGAAAATTAAACTATAAACGATAAGAAACTAAACTGCCAAAGCCAATACGATTTCAATTAGCACAAGTATAGGGTTTTTCAATACGAAAATGTTCAATCAGCTGGCCAGGGGAAAACATTTTTTTAAGGGAATCTAGTGCATCACCTGAATTACTCACACGTATTTTATGTCCTCAAATATAGTTATAATCTTAAGACGAATATGTTCCCATAATTAATATGAGACTGATGACCGCTGTCGATTAAACTTACAAAAAAGTAATTGTGCGATCATTTGGAACCTACGTGATCCAGTATTATGAGATACATCACGAAGGTAAAAGAAAAATGAATCTTCATGGCTCAGCAAATGATACGCCTCTTGGATATATAGTCAAAACATTGTTATTTGTCATGTTTGGGCGGGACAACTGCTGTTATGATCTTGGAAGTAATGCAATTGGTAGTGAAATGCGCCGGCGAAACTCACAAAATAATTTTTTATACGTTTTTTTTTAATTTTTGTGATTCCTTTTAAAAATTGATTAAAAAATATTAAAGGAGACAACCATCGCCCCCACCTTTTGAGGAAAGTGCGGTAAATATAAGCATCAAGGTGGCTGTTTTCTGATACTCCAATAAAATCGCGAAGTGCGGGGGAATTTTCCATTTAAAATCAACCCAATCATAGCAATAATGAATTCTAGCTAGAAAGACGAAAGAAACCTGAGCGAACGGATTCAAAAATATTTACTCAACGGCTGATTACGCAGTGTCTCACTCACTGCCGACTTATTTTCTAAAAACGCATTCATGCAGCATTTCCGTTTCAATCTTTTTCACTTAGTGTATACAAGTTTCATTGGTAGCACAGCGAAAACAAAGCATCGTCAATCAATGTGAGATTTATGCATCTCATTTTCTTACAATGTCCACGGTTAACGCCATTAAGAATATTGTGAAACAGGTATGTTATGAAACCAGTGTCCTGGAAGACTAGATGTTAGTGTACGATTTACGTTTTTACCGGTGAATAATATTTAGGTAATGTTTTCGGGCTCTGCACCAGGTAATTGGCTTTATATTGGCCGACGTTTCGGAAAACGACTTGTTTTCCATTTTCAAGGCGTGTTACTCTCTCTGTGTAGGATTATACACTGAAATGAATTGACCGTTTGACGAGTCCAACAAGTAAGCTCAGGTGTCGTCTGGTTGGCTGATGTTCCTATGAAGTATTTTCTATTCTTTCCTTACGTTTTTCATGCAATTTATTATAGGTTCTCAAGTATTGCTCAGATGAAAGCCAGTATCCCAATTGATTTTTTTTGTATTCAGGTGGATTCAGATGCCTTCCTTGATTATGTGGTCCCAGTAGCGTTGTGAGCGGCAAAGAATTTTTGCATCCCCCCATCGAATGGCATGATCTTGATTGATGCTATGCTCCGCCACTGCCGACTTCTCTGGTTGCGCTAATCTAAAATGCCTTGGGTGCTTTCTCAACCTCGTCTCAACCGTTCGGCCTGTCTCCACCACATATATTTTTCCGCACTCTCATGGAATCTGTTAAACCGCTGGTGTCTTCAGGCCGATAGGACCCTTCGCCTTCACCAGTTGGTGCCTTAATTTAGGTGGTGATAGGTGGATAGTTTGGGTGTTATACCGTCGTTATTAGCGCAACCAGAGAAGTCGGCAGTGGCGGAGCATAGCATCAATGCCGTGGTTTACTGATTGGTTGTATTTTTATAACGGTCAAGTTTGCTATTATCATGGTCAGAGTCTAAGTATCAGTGATATAATCGTAGTGGTACCACAATGATTTGGATTGGAAAATACAATAGTGAAATAATAAAAAAAAAGAAAATATTTATAAAATATATGGTCAAACGGCGTGCCATATCCATTTTAAGTGGTTTGATATTATCAAAAGAGGAACAGATTTCACCGTCAAGAAGGCATACCCTCTTCATTAAAATATGGCCACATCTACGAGGAATTTCCGTGTGAGACGAAGATCCGAAACATACCGCAAATAAAAACCTGCATTGCAACTGGCAACAGGAATAATATTTCAAAAGTGAGGCCAGCGATCTTATAAATGAATGGCATATTATTATTTGTTAAAAATTAGTGTAAAGGGAGGTCTTGGTAAGAGAAGTGTGATATTTTTGTGATCAAATTCTAAAATAGTCATGCATTAAACCTGAAAGTTAAAACGATATGCACAATTTAATCTTCAGCCTACAACAGCATTTCTTTCACTACATCCTATATTTTGGATGTATTTTTACGTTTTCAAGCCAGAGTTCCCGTGCTAAGAAAGGGATTTCATCACATCCAGACTATGCAGAAATTGTAATAAGTCCGCAAAAATGAGCTTCAATTACGACTGTCGAGAGTTTTCAATATTGTCAATTTTGGTAAGAGATAAAAGTCACTAATGATAACTTTAGAGTGATTATCCAAATGTTCTCAGTTTAAGAATGCCAGTGTAAAAGTACTTTTAACCGAGTTGGTCTGTCGCGTAATTAATTAAATGTTCCCACTTCCACCTCTCCCTTTCGTGAAAGATTTTTCACGATCATTTTACTTTCATTTGATTTAATCCACTTCCTTTGCACAAACGTTGTCCAATACTTCTGCATCAAGTCATCAATTAATAAATAAAAATTCATGAATCAATGAAAATCAATTATATTTTCTTGTAATGTAATATAGAAAAGCCACTCCCATAATGCAGCTTTCCCGTTCCGTGTGCTCGAAAGCATCTCTTGTTTTTCTGCCCCACCATCTGCTATGGTTGAACATTTGATTATTCCCCAGTGGATAGTACCATTCTCATTCAATTTATTTTAAAGCAAAATGTTGCTAAAATATTGCAAAAAGTCACAAGGAAATATAATATTTCCTTTCATAAACTTTTCTTATTTTCATAAAAGATATTTCTTCTTACATATCTTATGCATTTCCGTGGTAGGTGGCCTATATTCCCGTGAGCAGAGAAAAAATTACCATAATTTGCCGTCATAATGCTGCATCATTGTTAGGAAATTTATCTCTTTCTCATGTTACGCAACCAGACCAGAATTTACCAATGAGATGGACTCACATTTTATGTATGCAACAGTACATATACTTACATGGAAGCCTTGCGTTTCTGAAGGAAAGTTGAAAAGCGCCAACATTGACGCCCGCGACGAACACTGCGTTTCCATTAAGATTGACTCGGGTGTTTGCTCTGCGAAGGAAAAGATCAAAGCATTAATTTTACAACAACAGGATTTGGGTAATCAGGTGTACCATGCTGCATTAAAGTTATCTATGCTGTACAGCCATGCCCCGCCACTAAACTAAATTATGACACTTCTATATCTATTAAATTACGGCCCTAAGCCATATCCTAAATTCGCCAAATAGGTTTCTAAATGTTACAATTGAAGGGAGGACTCCGTCTTGCAGGTCGAACAAATTTATTTGGCAACCCTTTAGCCGCCACTTTTAGTAATTCATGGTTGCTGTCAATAAAGTGTACAATAAGTTTTTTCTTTCACGACGACATATTAAAATTCAGGACTGTCAGTTAATAAGTACTACAAAACTAGGATATAAAAACCTGAGCACGATCTTTGAATTTCGTCATTCACTTTCAAGTAATTTTACATCTACTGCAATAGTTGTAGCCAAGATTCAATTTTTATTCATCGATTAAAAACCTTTGAGAACTAATTGAATATTTTTCCGATTCATAATGACTAAGAGAATAAATCAAGTATATGATATGAAAAACTTGTATGAGATTCACTACTTAAAGTAACCAATAACCAAAGTTGCCACTCGGACGATGTGCATGAGCAACCTGCTACAATGTTTAAAAAAAAAGGAAAACAAAGGAACAAGGGATTTTATGCCTTTATATTTTATCCCAACACTAGTGTCGACAGTTCACAGGGTGTATATTGCCTTTCTAAATTAAACAACCTCACAAAATATCCGACAGAGCTCCACAGTGTATGCACTCCGGCATTAAGTACACTAAAAATATCATTAAGTAGAGACAAGGGATATTTATTCTCCTAGCCATAGTCGCAAAAGGTAGCGTTCTCGAAACAAACATTATTTTGTTTTGATCATAACATATTTTCCAGCTTTCACGTATGTTAAGAGTGCGCTAGTGGGTTATTACTTTACCAGTCGAGGATTTGGCTTATGCATTCGTTTACGGCAAACGTCGCTCGGTATGTCCGTTATTCTCGAAGTTGGCCTCATCAGTCCGTCGCGGACAAAGAGGCACCGATCTTATGACCAGCAATCCTACAAATAAACACCTTACTTGATGCGTTCTCACGCATTTTCCAAGTAACATTTAGTTATTATGGGCATCATCTGAAATGCTAAAAGGAGGGAAAGATGGACCAAGTCATAATTCCAGGAGGAATGACTTCTATGCTTCAACCACTCGATGTTTGTGCCAATCGTCCCTTGAAGTCTCATCTGAAGAGGTTAGAGCCAGATTGGAGGGCAAGTGCCGTTTAAGGCACAACACCGACGGGAAGAATTAAGAAGACTGGCAAAGTTTAAGTATGTAAACGACCATTTTCCTACGAATTTCCTGCGAAGCAGATAAGATATCTTTGTATTCACAAATTATCTTATTTAAAGAGACTTGATCGTTCGGAGTTTTAATAAATACTGCATTTCCAAAAAATGTGTTGGTATTGAAGATAGTACGGTTTGTGACAGTGAGGATGAGGAGAGTTCTGTTAGCGAGGATTTTAGTTTTGACGAAAATTAAAAGTTAGCATTAAATATATTTTGTTTTCTACTCATTCCTTGCCTTTTTCACTTTGTTTGGATACTAAATCAATATCGATATCATCCTTCGCAGGTGTATTCTTAATATTCTCATTAATGTTGCTTTCCTGATAATTACGGCCATAATCATGTCAAAGAATATTGACGCTAAATCATTCAACTTTTTATTTTGATTTTTTGCTTTGCTATTTTTCCGCATAAAATAAGAATACTGTTTGTTCCTATGTATTCAGAAAATGCTGTTACTTTTCCCATGAAGAACTTAATGTATTTTTTGCCGATTTTGTTCCCAGCATTCATTGCCCCAAAACAAGGTGCGCGTCTTACACGGGGGCGCGTGGTACTCGAGGATATACGGAATTTGCATGTTAAAAGCATTACTTGAGTGTTACCTTCGATTTATTTTTTCATTATTATTATTAGGTAATTAGTTGTTATTTGTTTGCTTGTTGCTCATTGCTGGGAATTTCAAGTTATTTCAGAAATTAAAACTTAAGTTATGTTGTATTATATCAAACTATTAAATATTTTTTCACCAATCTCCAGAGTAAAAACACTACTTTATTTTTTAACCTTTACTGCGAAAATACATTTGCTTTAATCACCAATAGTGCGCGGAAAGGAGGCATTTTTGTATTTATATGTTCGGCAAGGAATCACTGATTTTGTCGCTCCTTTCAGTTCTGGAGATACGACGAGGGCTAAAATAATATCCTCTGTGTCTTAATGAAACACGATCTGAATTCTTCAAATAATCTAAACCTAGCTTTTGACCTCCGAGTCTCTAGCGATACGCAACATATTCCTTCCGATTTCGATTTTTTTTCGCCAGCTTTTTCTATATGAGCATTATTAAAAATTAAATACTTGTCCTTATCAAGTATGAGTGCAGTACTCATCATACATCAGTAACATGATAGGTAGATATCACATTGTAGGTGAAATTTCCTTCCATTTATGTTACTTAGCTAGTAAAATAGCCAAAAACTGTATGATGGTAAGTTTGACGGTTAGTCAAACCGCCAAACTCACTGGTGTGGAGTCTCCTACTACCACACACCCTTGAGGTGGCCTACAGGGTACCACGTAAATGTGGACATGGATAAAGGTTTCTCTCAATTCATTCTTCACATTTCAAAAGTCTCTAATTATCATCACCAGCAATTGTCAATCCAGAAATTGATTTGTCCCAGCTCTTCACTCTACCCCCCTCTCAGCTAACCAATATTTCCCTGCATAACTTTTTCATTAGTGCTATTATTAATGTAAAATACATAAATACTTCTCAACGTTTGTTCGAATACTTTCTCATTAATCAATAAAATATTGCATAATTTAGTGGAAATGAAAAGTGAAGAACTTCAACTGATGTAGATGTAATATTTATCACACTTTATAATGACATATTGGAATATATTCTATATCTGGTTAAAAACCTTTTTTGATACACACAACATAGAAACATATTTTTGTTTTTTTTTTCATTTATAATTTTAAATACGTATTATAAATTAATTCAGTAGCAAATTAAATTTATTACTAGTACTAAGCATTACATATACTCACACTTTTGTACTCGCAGTGTATCGGACGGCGAATGCAGTATCGAACGTCACACTTGCAGACACACATTTCAGGCCATGCTCATTAATGCTCGGCGTTCTCTGCTGCTCAAACCATACTCGAGTCAACTAGAAAAAAATAATTATAATTTAAAAAACGGCAATACACTTGTGATTCACTGTTAATATCCACCCTCCCCAATTATCCCATACAGTTCATGATTGCCAGGATAATTTCAACTCTGACTGAAAGTCCATATACTTGAGGAGGATAACCGTCTACCAGTTGCTCTACAAAAGCCAAAAAACCATTCATGATTAATTTACCAGCACTCAATAACATCGGTACATATTTAGGAAATGCCCATGCCTATAGTAGTCATTCATGGGCAAATTCCAGCAAGTCATTAATAAGATAAGTTTTTAAATGGCCGTGATTTTGCAGATCACAGAAAGCATGAATTGACAAAAAAATTTATGCGCCATGCACACCATTCCGTAGAGCGTAATCGGATGTTCGAATGGAAAGTGAGAATAAATACGATCTCCTTGGATGCTATTCCTCCATCCACATCTTGCGTATTACTAATCGGTATGGTAATCACCATAAGTTGTCTTGCAAGCTCGCCCTTCTGGCAACTCCCAACCGTATGTGCCCCTGGGTTCCAGACAGGAATATATTATACGTCAATTTGGAGGCAAAACTGTTCATGGTCAATAAAAACAGCTTGCTAAAAAAATGAGTACCTAATATATTCGTCTGATTTGTGGTCATGCTGGTTCATCCGGTTGCCCAATAGCGGAAGTTTTCGGCTTTGGATCGGAAATGCGCTCCATTCGGTGAGTGAGAGCATCTAGACAGCTCCCCGTATAACTTCCTTAATGAAGTTAAATCAGATGACGACATGATGTAAATATCGGGAAAAAAAAGGAAATAGATTTCGTGCAATTGAACTTAAAATACTCTTCACATTATCCTGATGAAGCTTTCACACGATCAAAGATATTTTGAGAAGATTTAGCACTTGTGACACCACTAATCATGTGAGTCATGAAAATTAATTTTTGAGGTGATAGACAAATGACTGTTAAAACACCTAAAATGTCTATCCAAAGTCTCCATTGCAGCTTTGTCAGCAAACATACACGGCAGTTGCCATGTCACGCTGCAAAAATTGGAATATTTGTGCATATTGTGCCAGACCAGTTGTGCATTATAGGCACACGGTTTAAATTCGCATATAATGCACATATGCCTATAAAGAAACTGCCGGATAGCAGACCTTATGCATAAAACAAATTTCGGACACAGCGCTAAAGAGAATAAGGATTGAATGCGGAGGCATCAAGCGCATAAAAGTGTCTCCGCATGGTCACCATTATTACATCGCTTTCATATTCATGCAATTTGCGCTAGACAAATTGAACAAAAAGAACGAAAAACCAGAAAACAAGAAAAGTGCTTTCAGGTATTGATGATTCCAAGCTAGCTGAACTTTGGGGGAGACAAAAGGTTGCCCAGGAATAGAAAATAACATCCGTAGGAAGTGTGTGGATACCATCCGCCTTTCGGCCTAACGTTAGCGAAGTAAACTCTACATTTCTGCACCAAAACAACGATTATGATGATTACTGATAAAATTAGTGACCGTTTTCCGCTCGAGCCGAAACGTACTAGCAAATGTATGACTTAAGTAAAATATTGAATTTCATCATTCACCGGTTTGACCCGTTGAACATGGAATACATTCATTATTTTATCAGACCAGGCCCATGATAGTTTAAAGAAAGTTCGTCCTACATGGCCCGATGAAAATAAATGATCGTAGCCTTTACGCAGATTGGAGTTAGTACTGACGGCCGTGGTCCAAATTGTCCACAAGTTTACGCAAAAAGCTAAAATTTGTGATGAAGACAAATATGCCAAATTACAGTCTGGATCAATTCTTCACTAAGATCAGCGTAAAACCTTCACTAAGAACGTGTAAATTCACCTGAACACTTCCGAATTTTACAATCTATTAATACATATATATTAAAAAATCTATTAATACTATAATCTACTCCATGAAGAAGACGCATTCCACTTTCTTCGTATTACTCGTATAGCTCTTCAAAAAGAAATAATGTAGTCCAATAGAGTTCCTTTCAGTGAAATCCTTCTTCTGAGAGGGAATATTTAGCATCCCTTTAGCATATTTAGCATTTAGCATATTTAGTATAAGTGTATAAAAGCTTAGTTGGTGAAACGGAATTGGCGAGAAGCCCTCTACAGTGAGATTGTCGACAGTGAGATGTGAATTCTTCCGGTATTTCCAGTATTTGGAACAACGCCAAAGAATATTAAGATTAACTTATCTCCCAAGCGAAGCTATTGCTCCGCTATGACTCTAATTTTTGCTGATATACAAGTGGTATGAGTAATACAGTAAAAAGACGTTTCAGAAAGGTTGATAGAAATCGAATACATATATGTAGAAAGTTTTTAAATGGTTTTCCTTACATCAGGAGTAAAATACATCTAGGCACTGCCCCGAGAGCCGCCGCAATGGCGTGTGGCAGTGGGTGCTAGGCAGGAGCGGATTAAGGGGGGCGGCCGCGCTTCCCGTAATTCCTCGTAAAATAGGCGAAAAGGTGGGTCAGAAGGTTTTTTATACTCCCCAGACCCCTGAAAATTAGCAATCCGCCCAATTCCCACACCCAAAACAACGACCGCCGCTGGAGCCAGAACACATTATACATAAAAAGTTAGGGTACAGGGAAAGGAATAGTACGTGGGAAAGGACGAAAAGTGATATGTATTTTAGGGATGTCTGCCTCGAGTGTAGTGTACTATAATGGTGAGTCGGAAGCATTTCCGGATCGCAACTAACGTATTCAAGACAGTCCGTGGAGTGCGTCGTATCAACTAACGGTCATATACCATAACATGCTTAACCATTTTTAAATATTCGTTTTATCTATGAGTTGAACAAACTCATGTACATTGCTCGCTTTCATAGTTTAGTCTAAAAGAACACGCTTAATCCCTCGAGTAGATTTTAAGGTAATGAATTCTCTGAAGAAAATTTTTGAAACTACGTGCAAAGTCAAGTGCATAAAATTAGAGAGCAGGTTGCAATACGTAAAGGTATAAAATATCATGATTTCCGCCTTCGATTAGGGACAAAAATAACTAAGCATGGAGCCAAAAATATGTAAAAGGGAATGAAATATAGCGTTGGGTTTTTGAAACGTTTTTAATAAGTCACTTTCTTGTCTGTATGTTCGCTACAAATTTTGCAATCGCTTTTTAACTAACTTCCCGATGACCTAGATACTTGAAACTTTAAATATAGCTCACAACTAAATGACATAGCAACAGCATGTAATATTATATTATATTATATATATGTATAATTGCACAGTATAAAATATTATAAATGATGGATACATTGTATACATAATATAATATGATTATTAATTAATATAATTAATAAGTTGTAATATTTATATCAAATCCTTTAAAATTAATTTTGATTGCTTCCTAAATTTATTTTTCAGGAGAATTACCATAAAACTGATTATTGGTAGATAGGTTTAACAATTTTCTGTTTCAAATATAATAACACAAGACTAAAAAGCATAAAATATTTATTTATACAAAAATTTTTGAAAAATTTGTTTTTAAAACCGACCAAAAAGTATAAAATAATTACTCCTACCCCCACACCCATTTATATCCCCATACAGATTCATAACCTCACACAGATTGTCCTGAAAATTTGAGATTGTGAATTTTAATAGCTATGAAAACACTTGTAAGATTGAAAACGAAAAAACATTGGGCGCATGCTGTAGATAATAGTAAGGGTTGTAAGGAGTAGCTGTCGTTGAGAAAACTCACATAACAGTTCATACCATTTTCAATGCATTAATATTGTTGATAACTTCGGTGAACTATTCATTCATCAATTGTCTAATTCTTGGTCATATATAAGTTGATTTTTTTAAAGAAAAAGAATATCATAAACATGTTTTCTTTCTATTAAACATGGCATTGCTATCTATAACTCATTGTTTATTTCATTATTCTGTGATTCTTTAAACTGAAATATATATCATTTTTTGAAAGCCTAAAATTTGGCAGTCCCCATAGCTTAAGATCCCTAAAAACGTCCAGTCTCCAATGTGTTAATATCCTCTCTATTTTGTCCTTAACCTTTGTCTTCGTTTGCCTGCTCTTACTGCCCGATAACATTTTCACTTTAGCGTATAGCGCACCAACTTACCCCTCTTTCTGTAGCTTTTCCGATTCCTCCATCGTTCTTTCTACCAGTTTTCCTTTAACGCGATTGGTTATTCCCCAATTTTTATTATTTAGTTCCTTGTACCTTTTCCTACCAAGTTCAAGAGTTGACTTTCTTCTAATTCCTTCTATCCTCTATCATTCTAATTGTTTCTTCTCTGACCCATTGCATTTTTACTCTTCTTGTTTTCATGGGTACTAATGGTTTCTCCACCACTCTTACTATGTCTGTTCGCATACTCCCCCATTTTTCCCCAAGTGTTACCCTCCCCTTAACTAGCTCCTCGATTTCCCTCATTTTCATCCCTTTCAATGCTTAGACATTCCACCTGTTTGTCCTTCTACTTTTGCAAAGCCTTTAAAATCTAACAACACATTTCATCATAACTAAATTGTGATCTCAGTCCGCATCTGCCCTCGAATGGCTTCACGAATTTTTGGAAATTTCCCGAACCTCTGCCCTTCAAACATGTAATAGATTTGATATATCTCGGTGTCTCCCTGAATTCTCCATGTGTACCTTTACCTGAGGTGATGTTTAAACTTAGTGTTTTCTACTACTAGTTTATTTCTCTTACAAAATTCTAATGTCTTATCACCGTGGTCATTACTCATTCCTAGTCTATACCTTCCCATTTGATATATATCTCTCACCCTTCACTCACCACAGTATTCCAATCGCCCATTACTATCAGGTTTTCTTTTTTCTTTAATGATCTTCTCTAGCTGTTCATATACCCTAACCACCTCTTCCTCCCTATGATTACTTGTAGGCATGAACATCTTGACCAATATGAAATGTGTCGTTCGTGCTTTCACTTATACCACTGGTATATCCTGTCACTCACCTGTTCAATGCTTACTACCCTAATTTTGCATTCAGCACCATAGCTAGCCCACGTTGATTGTTATCCCCACCACTATACATTACTATGTAACTATCCCTCCAATATTCCCCGCTATCTCCATCTCACCTCGAAAAGCCCCAATGCTTCTTTGTTCCCTGTCTACATTTCCTGTTTAATATTCTCTAGCTTCCCAGCCCTCATCATTGCCTTAACGTTCCAAGTTCCTATTTTTATCGGTACTTTCCACCTCTTCCTCTTTTTCTTCTTCTGTCTCGTAGTCCTTGTATCCTCTGATGACATTGTTTCACTAGGACTTCGAGTGATGATGACCGCGGAGACCTTGCCTCCCCCTACTCTCCCAGGTAGTCGGTGTCCCATAGTTGCCAGGATTCAATTGTATTTGAATAATTTCCATTTTTAGGGAAGTATATAATTGGGTAGGCTTCCCATTGCCATGCCCAACAGTTTTTTTTAGCGTAATACCAATACGTGAACTATCTTTTGTCTGCCTCGTACCCTTCGTCATATTTGGTATGGGTGGCCCTACCATGATTAATCGTAATTGCTCCTGACAGTCCAGCACCTGTAGTCATTGGATAGTGCAAGCCCTTCCACCTCATCAAGACTGTATTTCCAGGATTATAGCTTACTTATACTGCTTACTAACCGTAAAGCTTACTAGCCTTATAGATTTATTATCATTTCATACATTTTACTCATTTAATTTTCAGGTGAAGGTTAGAGACCTAATCACAATAATTCATGATTTTTACATACACTGCTAATCACATTAATTCCAGTATTTCATTTAAGCATTTATAGCCTTGCAAACCAAAAGGCTTACATTTCAACGGTGTTCTCTGTTAAAATGATCATTGAATATTCCATTTAATGGCCAGAATTCGATTATGTTACCTTGAGATCTTCATTAGCTACGTTAGATAATTCATCGTTTTCCTAAGAGCTGATTGAGCCCATGAACTCGATACAATTTTCGTTCCAAAGGTGGCTCTGCTGTGCGACTGGCTTGAAAAACGCACCCGACGTTTCACTGGCCAAGCATGCCACTTTAAATGAACTTTTTGAACGGGTATTTCTTGGTCCTTCGTCGAGTTTAAATTCAATTTGCAGACGCTAAGGTAGCCTAGTCTAACCCATCCAGGAATATACTACTACTTTAATTAAATATTACTTTCTGTTTAAAAATGTATAAGGAGTCATTCATGCCTAATGTATCATAGCTAATTCCGTGGCTCTCTTTTGTTACATAAATTCCGCTAAGTTTCCGTTGGTATCGTGATGTGCTCAGTCACATTTAAATAATTGTCAAACATTCTAATCAAATACTACTACATAATACATGTGAAATCCTAGTTTGCAATCTACTCAATGGATCAAAGAAATTAGTTTTGGTACATTGAAGAAAACATCCATTAGTACCTATATACCTATACCGAGATCTACGTGTTTTATTCCATCTCGAGAGCCATGATTGCTAAACGATGTAAATGTTGATGATAAGGTTACAAAGTAACTAAAATACAACATAATTTCATCGCAAGTTAACTTCAGGGGCAATCGTGGATATTCATACATTCGCAGGAAATATTGGCTGTCACAGGCGAAGAGCGTGTTAAAATTGTATATTGTTTTAAGAATCACTTAGAAAAGTATAAATGTTTTGTTGATATTTGCTTTTAAAAACAACACTAAACTGTAGACGCTCACTTTAGCCCTCCGAGTCAATGACAGACTCGGAAATACTTCTTCACAATCATTAGCTAGAGAGCAAGAAATCGGATGTAAATAGCATGAAAATAGTCATAAAAACTAAACGCTCTATACTATAGCTACTTACGTATTAAAAATAAATACATATCGTATTCAAAAACTATTTCAAACAATATTTTTCCACACCTAGATTTATTGGATAAAATGTTTAGACAAACAACTCTATTGAGAGCCGGAATGCTGAATGAGTATATTACAAGCTGTTGCCTTCCGGAATAATTAATAACACATTCAATGGATGTACCCAGTTTTGGAAAGAATTAAGAAGCTGAGAAATTTTTACATAACATACGCGATATTTTTTTGCAGAATTAAGCCTCGGATCTGTAAGAGAGCGATGCAGGGGCCTATGCCCACCGCTACGAATCGTACTTTTACTTAAAAATATACTTTGAAATATCTGCTGCTGTAAAAGGCAATACACTGCCTAACTCACTCGTTAATTTTCAACCAATGCTACTTGCGTTTCTTTTATGATTTTCTTATTTTATTACAGTGATTCTAAGTAAGGATATTTATTAAACCTCTTTCAGAGGGTCATTGTGGTTAAAACGTGGCTTTACGATATTTTTCGTCACTCGGGATAAATTACGACAGCAAATTGATTATATAATTCCATGCCACTTTCCGATATGCCGCGGCGCCCTGATTTCTAGATTATTAACCCATTATTAGAAAGGGAATTAATCCATATTAAAATTTTCAATAAAACTTTGCTATGCTATCAAATCTTTTACCATTACGGTGTTCCAGAAAGAGTTTTGCAGGAATGAATCAATTTATATCAATGCACTACATGAAAATGAAACTAATAAAGATGCGATACGGATAGCATATCTAGTACTGATTTATAAAACACCATTATAATTTCGCAACAACACTTAAGTGTCAGCCAATGTCTAGCACCGGAAATGCGAGTAGCAACAACAACCTCAAACTTCTCACATTCCGTAAAAGCAAATGTTAAGTGCACTAAAGAGGGTCATCTTCCTTGACAAGTATTGAAATGTAAATAGGCATCACACTGTGAAATACAAACAAAGTTTCCCATGTTAAGGAGCGTTTCTTCTGGTATGAATAGAGCAGAAATAAGGGGTTTGGTGTTTTCCTAAGGAAAAATGGAGTCTTCTGGGGCTCTCCACCGGGTTAGGAAAACTGCTTCTGCCTTCGTTTTGAAGGCTTACTTCGTAATATTTTTAATTTTAGATAAAACAAAGTTTGCGTTTTATTAACATTCTCAAGAGTGCATTATTCGTTTCATAAGGTTTACTCTCACGATTCGATAAATACTTCCAAGAATATTTATATCTTGGAGGAAATAAAATATCACATCAATAAATACAGTGACAGCCACTAAATTCTTCCAATCTTTATGATAAATGGTGCGTACTTTCTTCATCCACGAATCACACTGATACAGATAAGTTTGCACACGAAGGTAAATCACATGTTGCACACACGAAGCTATCCAAAAAAAGTAAAATGAAAATGGCTCACTTTTTGCAACGGATATCACTAGTCACATTTTTCAGGCCTATCTACTGTTCTCGACTATATTTCCACGAGCTAATATCGATAGAAGTTAGCGGCACTTAGAGGATGGAATTTGCTGCATAATTTGCAGTTTGCTTACAATTCACTTGTTAAACGATCACGTCGTTTAGAAAATAATCTCTCATCAAAGTCGTCGTATTACAGTCTTAATACGTCACGTTTTTGTCAGGTATACATAAAACTCAAGCAATAGCTTAAAACCTATTGTATTAATTACATGAGATGGACTGAATCAATACATGCACTACTTTAAATGCGTAGGTATCGAGGTAACCAAAGAGTGCCAAGGAAGGTAACAAATTTTGTACACTTACCAGAAAGTTTATTGTGCCAAAACCTTACGTAAGCGGGCTCATTAGCCGACTAATATGAGATATAAGACGCCCTAAGTTGACAGAAATACTACGAGTTTAATAATGCATTGTTTTCAAATTAGACTGGTTTAGGAAACCTGAGAATTCTCTTCTAACAAATAAGACAATCTTGAAGATTCACATCTTATACGAAAAAACAAAGACACATGAACATATGGATTACGACAATTAAATGTTATATCAACTCAAGCTCACGCTTGCAACCATCTTGGACATATAAATGCTATATTCACGAGTGTGGTGCCTTTTACTGAGCCAAAACGAGCCTATTATCACTAGCAAGCATTGTGAAAAAATGAAACCAAGTATAGCCTACTTGACTGACAATTTCAAGGTACCCCAGGCACAAACTTCACAAGCATATTTCTCAGCAATAAATGTACTCACCAAAACCACCTGAATAGGCGTCAAAGGAGTAAGTACAGGGCAGGCTCCTAAACTGATCACCTGGCTTCGGGCACCGATTACAACCATCACAAGAAGTACGGCAAAAATACTCAAAGAGTTCCTCTTCATTTTGGATGACGGCTTAACACAATTCTGTGGAAAAAATAGTAAATTAGCTTTTTAACCATGAACTTCTTGCGAACGTACTCTGTTTTTATGGAAAGAGCAATTTTTTACGGTACATATTATGCATAACTTAGCGGTTCCCACGGTGTCATGAAAGGGCGTAAATAAATTAGTTCAATTTTCACTTCGTCAAACAAAATAGGATGGCATCTTAAATCAAAGTTCCTTAATCTTACATCATCTTTAATAACTTTTGTTAATTTTGTGATCAAAATAGCATTATATTGCCATTTTTTGTATTTTACATAATGTATTATATATTTCCTTCTTATTTACCCAATCGGGGTTGAAATAAACTGTACATTTTACAATTTGTGATGCGTACTCAAAAATGACCATTTTCAATTTAAAAAGCTGCTAAACTTAAAACGTTCAAGTTAAAAGCATTAAAAAGTTTAAAAATCACTAAGCTTCAAAAATTTACAATTTTTTCGGGGTTATTTTTTGAAGTTGAAATAAAAATCTGGCAACGTATCCCTTCATGCCTAAGCAAGATTAATCTTTATTCGTGAATTGTTAGATTTATACAAGCGGCCCATTCAAAACCAATTGACTTATTTAATTCCAGTGACTATGAGGAGTTTTTACTGTCAACCGTGTAAATGTTTACCAGGAAAATATGATTCAATGCAGTTGATTAAAAATAAATTAATAAGTTTTATTAAATTTCTATTGTGTCCTCATTATAACTACACTAGATGTTTTAGAAATGCAGAGCTATTTCAAACGTTGAAGCAGTGAAGTGCTGCGAAAATTAGATTATGGAGGTTTGTACTAAGTTAATCCTATGTCTATGACTGAAAAAATCATTTATTTCTCTGTAGACCTGTCCCAGGGCATTATGGGATATTTGCAGTGAAAATTATAAATTAAAGGTGATTTAAATCATCGATATAACCACCAAAAATATAAATAATCGATAAGAATAAATATCATATATCTCTCTCTCTCTCTGAATCAAAATGGCCACAGTATTAAGATTATGGATACTCACTAGTACCTCGGAGTCCATATCTTGAAAACAGTAAAAAACTTCAAGAGACTATCGCAGCCACTTTACCGATATTTCACACAATTGGCAGCCCGAAAGCCATTGCATGGTAAATGCTACACTTCGCAATTCATTGGAGCTGACATTTCGCTAAACCTTGATTCGGTATTTTCATACGATTTGGATCTCAATGTCATTTTAAACTTAAAATTTGAATGTTGCAATTTTTTAGTTCCCATCTTTGCACTCGAATAATGCATTTTAATGCAAGGAATTGATGGCTCGAGGCAAAACATTGTGTCAAATATTACTAATAAATAATTAGCATTTATGGTCATTATCAACCTCACTAAAATTTAATCGCGTTTTTTTTAAACTAGGTACGTCATCATAAGGTACAAACCCACATCAGCGACAGCCTATACCTGAGGAGTCGTAGTAAAGTCGAAACGCTTAGTATTTAAACGGCTTGAATAGAAAACTGCAACAGACTTTATACTTATTTTAATGTGAGTCATCTTACTCCGGAGATAAAATGGGAAACTTAAAAAACACACTAAAACAAGAATAATTGAATTATAATTTACACAAAAGATTACACAACACCATTTTTAACAATTTCAATATGTGCTTAAGTGCTACCAGACTATTCTTCTGAAAACATTTGTAATCTTAAGCCATCGCTTTTTCATTTTAGGTTTAATTCACAATCAACTACGTTTATAAAAACTTATTTTTATCCAATATAATAAGCATACTTTTTTGTATTCTATTCCATATTTCACGCATAGTTGTGTCAATTGCTTTATCGGATATGAAATATTAAAGATAATTATCCCTCATAGACACTTTCCCCTTATCATTAAATATAATCTGTTGCGATAACCCTTATTAACAATACCATGTAGGCTCCTGAAAAAAGAAAATATGAGGAAATGCCTCAACCCCTTTAAATATAAAATTTTTAAGTGATTCATTCTTTATTCAATTTATGAATAACAACCTGTATTTTTCTCGTCATAATTTTAGATAAACTTTAAAGTTTTATATTCAACTTTTTTGATATTTCTTTAAAATGTTTAATATTTCCAACTTCAAAGCATTTGTACGATAAATTCCGATTGCTAAGCTTAAACAAAGTGTAAATGCGAGAATTTAACGAACGCACCTAAAATAGTGAAGCATATTTTTCAGAATATTCACATAAAATTACTTGTCAATTCATACAACTAATGCGTATTAATACAAAAGAAGAGCTACAACTAGTTCAATGATTACACACTGAAAACTAAAATATATTGCTAATTAAAAATTAAATAACCGAATAAGACGAGCACGGCCAAATTTTAAACTAGAACTTAGTATGATTGAGGACCTACCTTAAGAACTCTAGAAGACCTGAGATCGCACAGATTCTGCGTTCTTTAAAGTCCAATTCCCTTATATACCCGCAAAAACAAAATACCTTACTAAAAAACCCTTTGCCCCGCCACACGCATGCGCAAACCGTGGACCAATGGCGTTCGAAAGATGTTGGGATGGTCATGAAAAGTGGTTGTCCCAAAAGGAAACTGGAAATCATTTTCGGGCGAGATCAAGGAATAAAATAATATATTCGCGGACCAGCCCTTAGCGAGCATTATTCCCCCAGCCTTTCCCCTCTCCCCTTTCTCCAACTCGACGTCCTGGCTCATCCCTTACCCATCCCTCACCCGAAAGCCCCTTGCCAAGCTTCTTGAAATTCCGTTATTAAAAATCATCCGATTCCGGTTTGAATAACGACTGTCGACCGAGTCACCCTCCCACTTGAAATGCCCCAATCACCTCTTTGACACAACGTAAATTTGTATCTTTCATCCTCTCGGCAGCACTTATCATTGTTATTATTTTGGGAAATAATAGTAATGCTAATGAAATGGGTGAGATAGATCTGCCGATCACTTTTAAGTATGTAATCAAGATATCAATTCGATAAACTCTTCATTGTTGTATCAGCAGTTTGGGATTAAACATGCGGATATTTTTTGTGGAAAAGATATTTTCAAGGGTTACCGAATATTTATAACGTTCTTAAATAATCAAAATGAATAAACCATTAGGAGGCTAAAAAATTAATGGCAGGGGGCGCAATTTATGATCGAGTAATTTGGATACCAAGGGTTGGCGTGAAACGCTCTGATGCTCAGCGTGTAGGTACCCGTTGTGCGAGCGGAGAAGACCTTCATTCTTAATGGAACAGGTTTTTAGGCGAGATTCTTGAGTCATTTCCCCCGGGGAAACGATCTTCTACTCTTGCTGAATTCTGAGCTGAATTTTCTTCCCACATTTTATTTTTTCATCAAATTATTCCATCATATTTGATTACTCAATTCAAAGGATCATTAAGGTTTTAAATGAACTGGATCAAAATCAGGGAATCTGCATATAGAATAATACTGCCACAGTATAAATTCATGCATAAATATGTTAGAATATTTTACTTTTTATCTTTACTTATAAAGTTCTCCTTAGATTATCTAACTTTTGGAAATCTGTATCATAAAAAAGAATATTTCGACAGGCTAGTAACATATCTATTATTTAAATCGGAGCCATTTCAAAAAGGCATACTATTTCGAGAAAAATGTTGCTAATATTTCCCTAAAATATATATTTACTGACACACACACAAGTTTAGTTTTTTTTATGAGCGAGCATAGCTTTGTATTAATTATAAATTTTAAAATAATTTAGTAAATAATTTGTATTTATTTGCCATTGCACCTTAGGGAAGATACATCCTTAACATTTTTTCAGCCTACTTCCTACGGTTATCTGGTCCAGCGACAAGTACCATTTTTGCGAAATGAGTGACAGGACGAAGGGCGATAAGGTGGAGAGGGAAGAGGGATGGAGAATATTGTTAGTGAGATGCTGGGATGATGGGGATGAGAGGGAGGAGTGGCTCGTGGCGAAAACCCACACCCACTACGTCTTCGACAAGCTCCGTTATTTTGCAAAGAGAAGAATTTTTTTCCTCCTAGCATCATTTAAAAAAATTAGGCCCCAGCGAAAATACACATTAATTGCTCAGTTTGATTAAGTTTCCTCAGTTACGGGAAGCAAATTCCAAGATTTCAATCATCTTGAGCCAACGGTGAAAATTTTATTTGCACGATCCTCGTTCCTCCGTGAATTTCGTTCCATTTTTATTAGCGACGCTGTAGAATCAATGACTAAGAGGTTTATTTATGCCACATCTCATTCCCATATAGAATTAAAGTATATAAATTTTCCAGTAATCACATTTGGTTGAGAGATGCTCAGTGTATTTCATTTAAAATACTTTTCATTTGATGATGATGTATCGAAAAAAATGTTTTCTCCTAAATTGATTCAGTCTCTTTGAATTAAAAGCTTCCTATAAAGATATCTTTCTTCAAATGAATTAAACTAGCATAAATTACAAAACCACCGCTGCTAGTTCTTTAAGCAACCCGGAGGATGGTTCACTTCAAATCTCAGCCTCAATATGAACTCCAGCCAGATGTCTCAGCATTAGTAGGTAGATTTCGGAGAAAAATGAAATAGCTTATTCCTCTACCTTTCGCTGAAGAAGGTGGCGGCGATCCACCGAAAAATTTACAACCCGTGTGAGTGTCTTTTTATGTGTTTTCATTTTAGTCACACTTGTGACAAAGTTTATATATATATATATATATATATATATATATATATATATAAACTTTGCCACAGGTGGGGCGGAATTAAATATAGAAACACAAAAAAGAAGAACACTCACACTATACGTTCTGATATTTCGGCAGACAAAAGCTGCCTTTCTCACAGAAGGAAGGATACAGAATCATTCTGTATTCATTCTGTGAGAAAGGCAGCTTTTGGCTGCCGAAATATCAGAACGTATAGTGTGAGTGTTCTTCTTTTTTGTGTTTCTATATTTAATTCCGCCCCACCTGTGGCAAAGTTTATTTAAATTATCGCGTGTGTGATTTTCCACGAACTCGTGTATATATATATAAATTCATACATTCATAGGAAAATGGAAATGGATAGGTACACATAAAAGGACGAACACAGGGTTTGGTGGGGAAGATGAAAATGAATTAAATCCAACAACATATAAAGAGGTGAACAGTACGTTTAAAGGCACGCAATAGCCGTAGAATAAGAAAAGAGCCAACATGGCCAAATATACTCAATCATACGAAAATGACGCTCAAAGGCGCGAATAAATTCATACATTCATAGGAAAATGGAAATGGATAGGTACACATAAAAGGACGAACACAGGATTTGGTGGGGAAGATGAAAATGAATTAAATCCAGACAGAAAAAATTTCACCTTAGCCGGGATTCGAACCCGATTCTCCCAATTGCCGGTCAGGTGTGCTCCCAGTTACACCACCAAGGCTACTCAATTAACTGCTGAATTTGACGGGGTATATATGTTGCATGCCTGTATTCCTCTTTCCTTTCAACCTTCCAATTGTGTTTGTCCCCTATATGGTGGGTGAAATCGCCCTTGCGCGCCATCTCTGGTCCGTTCAACTTGGGCATGGGGTGTGACATAAAACCCCGTCAAATTCATCAGTTAATTGAGTAGCCTTGGTGGTGTAACTGGGAGCACACCTGACCGGCAATTGGGAGATCCGGGTTCGAATACCGGCTAAGGTGAAATTTTTTCTGTCTGGACTTTGACTCATTTTCATCTTCCCCACCAAACCCTGTGTTCGTTCTTTTATGCGTACCTATCCATTTCCATTTTCCTATGAATGTATGAATTTATTCGCGCCTTTGAGCGTCATTTTCGTATGGTTGAGTATATATATATATATATACTCCGATCGAAAAATCTATAAAATTGAGTATATATATATATATACTCCGATCGAAAAATCATTCGAAAAATGACGCTCAAAGGCGCGAATAAATTCATACATTCATAGGAAAATGGAAATGGATAGGTACACATAAAAGGACGAACACAGGGTTTGGTGGGGAAGATGAAAATGAGTCAAATCCAGACAGAAAAAATTTCAACCCGGCTAAGGTGTCACAAATCATTGGAAACTCATTCAATCATTGGTGACTCATTTTCATCTTCCCCACCAAACCCTGTGTTCGTCCTTTTATGTGTACCTATCCATTTCCATTTTCCTATGAATGTATGAATTTATATATATATATATATATATATACTCAATCATACGAAAATGACTCTCAAAGGTATTAGGCAAATATGATTGAGTATATATATATATATATATATATATATATATATATATATATATATATATATATATATATATATATATACTCAATCATATGAAAATGACGAAAATGACAATATATATATATATATATATAATATGCCAAGAGGGTGGCCGATAAAAATATAGAAACGAATAAAAAAGGACACTCACAAATTTATCGGCCACCCTCTTGGCATATTATATATTTATCACCCGAGTGATTCTCCAAGAACTTTTATATGTATATAAATTGTTTCCAATCGCGCTAAATGCCGTAATTTTGCAATGATGACTTCCAGACATACATAAAATCGAGGCGAAATCGAATTTTAATTATTTATTTGCTCTTCCCCAAACATACAGATGCGATCTTTACTGATTTTGCAAATTCGATCCATTCATTTTAATGTACATGTAAACTCCGTTGGTTTAAATGGCAAGCTTCATTCTACTGAGTACGAAACTATTTATTCCTTCTAAACGTGACTAATATGAATGGGATTTATGCATAATGTGTCTTTTATGGTTTAAGAACGGAATGAAATAGGTACCTCAAAGGCTTCCAAGGCATCCGAAAATGCCCGAATTTGCGTTTTCAGTTCAATTATTTTTTACTTGGAGTAAACTATCACCATTTGTAGTAGTTTTTAAGTAGTCGATAGAAGTTCTTCCTGCAGCCACTATCTTTAATCAGTGCCAATCACCAGTTCACATCAAAACTTTCTTCCTAAAATCCAATTACCCGGCAGTCCTTTGCCTTATAATCTCTTCCATTCTTCTTCCTCGCTCCCTTCCAGCTAATCAACTCCGATATTTTACTCCCTGGTAGCTCAAAACTTACCGCTTATCGCCTTATTTCGAATCTCACGACCTTTAAACAAGCCCCACGCCCAAATAAACCTTCTCAGAACTTCTCCACCGGTGTCCATTCCTTTCAACTGTATTCAGCACAACAAATCTTAAACGTAAAACACGTCGTATAAGTAAATCCATCAAATATGATACATTCTTAAAATTAAAAAATGATGCTAAAGAGTAGCCAATAGAAGTTCTTCCTGCTAGGAATTATTTTCTTTTACAAAAGAGGCTCGAAAATTCATTAACAATTCTTTCACATGTTTATGACAAAAACACTCTTCACTCAATCTGAATTTTTGGGTCCTTTTCCCCGATTGACGGACAAAAAACGTGGTCAAAACCTGATTCTTCACTGATTTTAAAAAAATTATACTAAATCTGCGGGATAAATAGTAACCATATGTTAACGAAAACAGCGAACCAACATAAAGGCACGCCAAATAAAAGGGAAAAAATTAGCAAATCCATCAAAACAAATATTTAAGTGCCGTTTTGAGTCAATAGCCTCAGATCCAACGACGTTTGATAAATTTGCACCCAATTTCCATTTCTGATTAAACTTTTCCAAATTTGACATTCCCTATTAACCACAGGATTTGTTGTGTTTCTCTGCCAGTGGTTTCCCCTTTTTCCTCGAGAGATTTTTTTATCCCAACCACTACCTAACTGGAAAAGTAGAAGAAAGTGAAGTATGTTGAAAAACTTCCTGGTTCATTTTCCTTCCGTTTATTGGTTCATAAGTAGGAAGTTTTTTTTATTCGCTAAGGACCACAAGATAGCGGCTTTTAAGTGAATCAAGCATTTAGATGGAAGCCGTGAGGCGTTGAAAAGTTGATAGAAAGGCGGTTTGCTCTACCCAAGCAAATTCATCCTGCCCCGGGCAGTATTTTTTTTAGTCGACCTCGGTGGAAACTGTTTCGTTCTGCCGATACATTCTTTCGCCGGTTCGCTAAACGGGAGGGACTCATTTGGTCCAGCAGTCGAATCTCGAGTTCGCACAGAGGAATCGGGTAACGGCCTCCTACTCTTCTTCCCTCTCAGTCTGCACTCTTCCCAATCTTCGCGATAACCTCCCTGGGTCCCCCAACTACCTTGTCTTCATCCCCACTCCACAATAATACTCTTCTTGCAGAAATTATGAGCGTCAAAATAGCTACAGCGGGATTGCAGTGAAATGGGAAGTTAGCGATGTCGAAGGCACAATCCAATTACAAATATAAAACCGAAAAATAAAAAAAGAATGATACAGCAATTTTACTATTACAAATTGACGTATAAAATCTGTTTACAGATTTTATTCGAATGTTTACGTTGCCGAACAAGATTTCGTACCATAAATGGCATTTTTATAGCGTAAAGCATGAAACCAGGTTCAGTTTGGGATGTAAAAATGGTTGACGCATCGTACTGTAGTTCATTTCCTTTTACAGACATTAGTATTAAGAGTATCGCATAATCAGTAGTCATTGATCCGGATATTGCCTTGCTGCTTCCCTCTTTTTATGGTCTCCCAATGTAATTCTTCCTATTTGCATCTCCTTCCAATTATTTTTTCAAAGCGGCCCTTATATCGTTGAATATGCCGTTTCTACTACATGGAATATTGTTTTACAAGTTTTATCCTTCCCCAGCACTTTTCAAAATCCATAAATGATTCTTATTGTATTTTAGATCTGCATTATTCTTGTATTACACCGCCTACCCACTGATTCAAATCTTTCTTGCTATGAATCTCCGGTCGTCCAAAGTTATCTTCATATAAGTTCCAAAGTTATCTCATGCAAAAGTGTTCTCCATGTATAATTTTAAATCCAGTGATCTTATTTTTTAAACTCGCGTGCCAAGGAGAAATTATCAAGACTTATTTATAATCTGCTGGAAATAAAAACTGATGGGAGATATGCTTCAATTTTTTTAAGATCTAAAGCATACATGCCCCGCATAAGTATATACGACCGGCAAATGAGGAGTGACGATCAAATGTCTCCGTTTTTTAAAGTGTCCTTTTTATTTTTCGTTTCAGTGTTTCAAATTCGCATTCTTAATATGTCTTGTTCTGTATTCGTCGAGAGCGTTTTCCTGCTACAGAAGCGCAATTGTCCTCCCCTCGTTTACTGGATATCACAGCAGGAAAGTTGTCGCCTTCTCCGTCGTTACATGCAATCTTGAAAGACGACATCATCATTTGATCTTTTCCTGCCCTTAGGGGTCATTCAAGTATTACACAAGACACTTGCTGATTTGTTCTCGCAGAGTAATAAAGTCACTCTTTCTTTGCTCATTTTCATACAGATTTATTTGCTGACTTCTTAATATCAAGCGACTTTGTTTGTAGCAATCTGTAGTAGAGGGCAGTTTTATCACAGTTATACAATTGCTCTTAAGTGTACTCACCCTCATCAATCATCTTGCGTAAAGTCCCACAAAACTCTCTAGGTACTTCACTGTCACTGGAACGAGATTCTTCTTCCATGTTGACTTGCGCTATCCCGTGGCAAATTTTCCACTTCGATAGCCAGCCAGCAGAAGCAATAAATTCATCAGCACCGCCTATTTGTTTAGTTAATTTAATTGCCTTTGCTTGTAAAAGTGGACCAGATAATGAAACACCTTCACTGCGCTTCTGAACAAACCACATAAACAAACATTCATCCACATCACTAGCATCACTAAATCTGGATTTTTTTTATCAAGTCCTATTTTGTAATCCACTTTGCTACGTTCCACTTGATCCTTAATGCCGAAAATGCAAGAGCTGAAAATACCGATTCCTTTCTGCCTCACCATCCTTTCTCCCTCGTAGACCTAGCTGGACCTTTACGTTTTTCCTCCAATCGAGCAGCGCGTCACCCCCCTTGACAGTATCACCCAGTGTCCCTTCTCATCTCCCCTCCCATTTACTCTCCCTTTCATAGAGCCCTTAGTGTCTAGTGGAAAACCCCGATTCTTATAAACCCTTGAGACTCTCCCTCCCTCACCCCAGCACTCCTCCCACAACGCCCTGCCAAATATTTCTATTACACCGTAACAAAGAAATATTTAAAACAAAATACAAACGTAACTTTTAAATAAATAAAAAAATCTACTTCACTTGCATTTCGGATAGGCTAAGGAAAGACTGTCAATCGTAAAGAAGATCATAAACATCTTACAAAGCCATACTCAGTGTGCCAAATGGTTTCGCTTTAAAGTTTTTGTCATTTTTGAGAGGTTGTAAATTTTTTATTAGTAAAATACACAACTTTCTTATTTATACATGCGCTCATACACAAATACTGTAAGGTCTGCTAATTTGGGATTTTTATCTCCAACCCCATCACAGTTATTCAAAGCCAAACTTTGAAAAAAAGTTGAAAAAAGTGACTTTTTAAAAATTTATAACAATTCAAGGGTAAGTAAATCACTATATATATTTTTAATGTTAAACCTACTAGAATATATCTACACATGAGAAAGTAATTCAAACTGTATAATCCACTCCTACTATTTGAAAAAAATGTTCAAACATTTAAAATTCAATCGTAACTTTTATAAAATTTGATTGTAGTTTTACCTTAGAAAGAATATGTAAGCAAATAATGAGAATAATTTTTTACCTTGATAAATTCCATAAAAAATTATTTTTGTTTCATCCTTCTAGGATAAATACTTTAATAGTTATAGACTTTTACGTAAACCTTTACAAACAAAAAAATGGGCTCGCGCAACATTATAAAAATGGCCGGTAAACCGCTAAAGGTAAACCGCTTAAGGTAAACCGCTTGAGATAAAAATTTGAAAAAAATATTTTTAATTTTTTAAGACAAGAGGGAAAGAACTAGGAAAGTTTAAATTTTTTTTTAATTGGTCAAGTAACCAACTTATTTTTTTGGGCCAAATCAAATGGATTGGCCCTCTTGTTTTTTTTATTTCGGGGGAGGATAATATTTCCGATTTGTCAGCACTTTATTGATCACACATTGATCTGACTCGTCCTCAAGTTCCTCGGATTATTTCCATTACACGGTTTTCATGGAAGTTTACTCGAAATTATATGCAAAATATCTTTCGCCTTTGTCTTTTAGCTGATATATAAATCCAAAATGCTGTTATTATTCCTTTGAAGAGTAGGCATCGCTATAATAGCCATGAGAGTAATAATAGTACTTTCGGAAATGACTTAACCAGTCAACACTAAAATATAGTAAGTTTCATATCCGGAAAAACGTCCCTTGAAAAGAATCAATACTGATGCGCGTTTAATTTGTAATTTTTCACGATTTCCAATTTATAAATTATCGGTAAAATGTTCCTACTAGGTCCAGGATGAATTTATTTCAATTTATGATCACCCAAAATGCGACGGGAGTCGTGTATTTGTGGAAAAACGTAGTTAATCTCACTTTCCCCCATAACACTCTATGGAGACGTTTGAACAAAGATGGCGGAATTCTCGATTCCCATAGTGGAAATGTAAGCGACGACTCAACCCCATGAGGGAGTAGTGTTGAGAACGGTCATCCAGAGGATTCTTATTGTATCTATCGTTTCCGAATGAAATTTACCAGTGACATAGAGCTTCCGCTCGTTAATGGCGTATTTTCCGTAATCTCACCGCTACGCCAATGCTCCTATTCTTTCGCCTGACTGACATCAATGAATGTGGTACTCCAACACTGCATGATGTCCAGTGCTCAAAACTGTACAATGGCTTCTATAGGAAGATGAAACTGCAGAAAGCGAGGATTTAACGTAGAGTAGATACAAATATCTAACGTCTTACGTATGACTGAGAAGGATGGGGTGTGGGAAAATCTTACATTGCCTTACATAGGGGGAGAGGGGGGGGGTCATAAATGGCATAAAAAGACCACATCTTTTACGTCTTACGTAATACTTGAACGACCCCTTATCTTCCGAGGGAAAGTATGATGGGGCTTCAAGGAAGTAACGGGAAAATTCAGGTGAGCGTTAAGCGATCAGATGAAGGAGGCCGATTTCCTCCTCCTCCCACTCCCGAAAGCCAACACCTACGACGGAATCACTCCTTGAGTGCGTTGATTGTGAATAAGAGTGACTGAACTAAACCATTTAAATCCATAACAGATTGGTAACACAATCCGTCAAAACTTCACAGCCAAGAATTTGTCAGCAAGAGCTTGGATGTGGCAATATGAAATGGTAAATTTTTTATGCTGAACAAAATAAGGTGATAAGATACTATTGGTAGTTATAATGAGGAACAGGAGGAGATGTGATGCGAATGTAAGGAAAATACAAAAATATTAATCAAACAACCGGAAAGCAGCGAATTACAGTTTCTCCAAGGTCTTAAGAACATGGCACGTGAACTTGGAACTCCACCTGCCATGGGGAAGCAGCGCCATTTGTAGCACCCGCTCCGGATCATACGCTACATGATTAGGTGACCTGCCTCTAGGGTGTAGCCCACCTAACTCCCATCTCAGTCGTTATGTTCCCCGAGTTGGTCTCCCCCGAGGTTGGTACCCAATCTCCAACAAGTTACCCGGGTTAACAGGCCCCCACGAGAAGGTGACCGGGTGAATGGGATGCAGACGCTAAGGCTCTTATCTTGTTCGCCTGTATCTCTAACAGATCCCATCTTATAACCACCGTAAGATGAAATATTTCCCATCCTCTAACCACCGTTAAATGAAATATTTCCATATTCTAACCATCGTTAAATTAAATATTTCCATATTCTAACCACCGTTAAGTGAAATATTTCCCATATTCTAACCACCGTTAAATGAAATATTTCCCATCTACTAACCACCGTTAAATCAAATATTTCCATCTTCTAACCACCGTTAAATGAAATATTACCCATATTCTAACCACCGTTAAATGAAATGTTTCCCATATTCTAACCACCGTTAAATGAAATATTTCCCATTTTCTAACCACCGTTAAATGAAATATTTCCCATATTCTTAAAACCGTTAAATGAAATATTTCCCATCTTCTAACCACCGTTAAATATAATATTTCCCATATTATAACCACCGTTAAATGAAATATTTCCCATCTTCTAACCACCGTCAAATGAAATATTTCCCATATAATAAGCACCGTTGAATTAAATATTTCCATCTTCTCACCACCGTTGAATGAAATGTTTCCCATATTCTAACCACCTTTAAATGAAATATTTCCCATTTTCTAACCACCGTTAAATGAAATATTTCCCATATTCTAACCACCGTTAAACGTGTGACAACTAACTTCTTGTACCTTTTCTCTTGGGTCATATTCCAGTTCACGTTGTAGGCCTTCAAAATGGCGAATTACGAGGACACGGAGGCACTAAGAAACGATAACTCTAACTCTATGTGAACATGTAAAGTAACATGTGATCTCGCAAAACCTTTCTACTCCAGATGAACTGTGGACATTCAATATCTTCTCCCTAAAGGTTTCACATGTTTATGACCTCCTTCTTGCTTCGAAAGATCTATCAACAACTCCACGCACATTGTGCCTTCGCGCATGCGTAAGATGCGACACGATAGCGGGAGAGAAGTCGGACGGGTTGCGAAAAACTCACCAACTGTCTCAAAGCCGAGGGGAATATTAAAATCAGAGGGGAAACAGGTGATATCCTCTCATATTGGGTGTACTTTTGCCTTTTATAAATACAAACGGCGCAGTCAAAATTTGACATATCAAATATCTGCCTAACTTACGGACTAGTCCCTACTTTGCATAATCCCTTTAATCTTTGATTGGTATCATGGTTTGATCCCAGTAATGCCTTGACCGCATTAAATGCGTTAAATGCATTATGAAGCATCTAGTAGGCCATAAAGAACATATCTTCAAAACTCCATGCATTCATCTTTTCTGCCCGTATAAATGAGTCCATTGGGAATAAAAACAACTCAATTATCATAAATGGTATATATTGACACGGGATACAAATATACAGCTAAAAAAACTCACATAATCTTTAGAGTGCCCGTATGTTACATTCAGAACGCAACCCAATGTGTATTAAAAGATGTGAAGGTTAATGAAAATGCATCATAATCCGCTGATTAGGTTAATAGTAGAAATTGTAAAAAAAATAATAAAATAAACCACAAAATATCATTGAAAGTATGTGTTAAAACCGGAAGATATAAGATATGAAATTTCGGCATATGAGGCAACAAGAAGAGACCAGCGGACAAGATGAAATGGCCGCTGATGAAAAAGGTGAATACATTTTAGTATGCAGTTCGTAAATGAGGTGTAAATGCTTTCGTGTGTTCATAGTAAAGAAAAACGCGATCTGCATTCAACTTGGGTGAGAAGTTCACCGCGAAAAATATTAATTTGTAACATTCAAATTGAAACATTCAACATTCAAATGCAACAGAAATAAATATGTAGAATTTGAGCTTATTTATTATTGCATTTTGTCATCAACAGGGTTGAATGACAATAAAAATAAGAATCTGAATAGTTATTCAATAGACCAAATAAGTGTATGCTTCTATGGCAAGAATTTTAGAGGGATTAGAAAAAAAATTAAAAGAGAAATAAAAAGAGAAGACAGATTTTATTCATTCTTTACAATTTTAAGTTTTTACGGGACTATGTGATGTGATTTTATTATATTAATTATTAAGAGAAGAATGGCTCTTTGAAACATTTTCAACAATTGGGATTTATAATTGACGTCAGATTAAACTTTTACTCAAAAAACAAATCTTACGTTACTTCCTGGCAATACCTGATATATTATTAGGTGGTCTCTTAAATGTATAGTAGTTTTTATTATTTCTAATTAAAGGATGCGACGGATACAAGTGGAAGGGAGAAAGGATTACAGAAGAGGATTTGAGTCCACGAATTGCTCACCAAACCATATCTGATGAGGCATCAATTCGAAATTTAAGGTCCCATCATCGAAAAAGAGTAGTAATTAGAAGCACAGAACACCCAATTAAGTATTAAGATTCCACTGAAAAATCTCCGCCAATGGTGGGATTTAAACCAGTGTGACGTGCTCCCTCTCGCGGGGGAAAACTTACCAACGAATTATTTCTAAAAGTAATTATTTTAAACCAAATAAAAATTCATTATAAGTCCATTTAGTCATATAATCATATACCTCTGCAACCTCTAGACTCATTGAATCATTATGAGAAAAAACACTAGCTAATAAGTACATACGTAGAAAAATGACACTTTAGACGTCGAAATCGATCGGAAAGTAAGCCAGTGGAATTGCGCTAGGGTGGCTTCAAATGGAAGTAAGTAAAAGATTTTCACGTGTGCATGGCCATATCTCCTAACACAATTTCTTCATCTCGGCATATGTCCTACCTCACTTCATCCTGTCCATAAAGCTCATTTTCCTTCTTTCCCTTCCCCACATACCCCTTTACCACGGCCTTCCCAGCCCTTCGCTCCTCGTTGCGTCTTCCCACCACCAACTCTGCCTCCTTCTGATCTCCTCCAGAGGTTACCTCTCCCCACCCACCATACAAGCACTTTCTTATTATCCTTCATTTCGTCCTCAGCACTTCATCCATCATTCTCCACACCCACACCTCAAACGTCGGCAGCCTATTCTCGCCCTATTTGCTCAAGAGTACACATTCTTGCACCACCCATAACAACTACATATTAAACCCTTCGTCAAAGATTTCTTTACATATTTCCATGAGGTTCGCGTGATCATCTTCTTCCTCTTTCTGAATGCTCCTTTGGCTAGCGCAATAGAATAGGTAAACCTCAAGTGGAACTACGAGCGTATGAGAGTAAGGACAGAAATCTATGAAAAAGAGACCATAAAAGTGAAGGGATTTTGAAAATCGGTGCCATAAGCCGTTTATGTAATTTGTGAATGGGTGAAGTTCTAAACGGTGAGTTTACGGTGATAAGCCTGGTTCCGGTGGAAATGACATGATACAAATCTACTGCACTAGGCCGAGGACAAACTCAACCAAATAGCCATTCTCTCGTGACTCAAGCGTCTTCTAATCTCACAATGTTTGGCACAAAGGAAATATATGAGATAAATAAACGTTCTGCGAAATATAAGTCCCTAATGTTCATTAATGTCAACAACAGGGCGCTTTAAATATTTGAATTTTGCACAAAAATTGTGGCTTAGCTCCATACTTAAAGCTATTAATGTCTGTCTAATGCAAGTATTTTTGTTAAAACTACATTTTCGTGATCTTGAGGCAGCATGCTGACTCTAAATTTAATTTCACCCATTTTGTATTTTCTCTATATTTAGGGTGTAATAGCTCATGTGAAAATATTTAGAAGGGAGATATTTTCATTTCGCTTAACATTCATTATGCAGGATAGTGCTAGGAATATATGAAATATTATTTTTTTGCCGCCCGCAAAGCACATTTCCAAACGCGGTTCGAACGCTTCAGACCCTTTAACCATTTTCCTTTCTTAACCTTTTTCAACGAACGCTAGAGTAACTGGCCAGCATATTATTTTTTCTTTCGAAGGATTAAGTAGAGAACTATAGAAAAATATCTTCCTGATTCCAGTACAGCATTGAGTTCTAGTGCCGTGAAAGTTTTCATTTTACCACCATGCTATGCGCATTGTGCGTTTACTGTTCTCAGCAAATGAAAGATTATGTATTTTATGCTTGGTCCTACCTCATGAGTGCTAGGAAAATGAAGTTCCCTCTTTACTCAAGATTATCATACAAGTGATGAGACTCCAAGAAGGGGCACCATTTTAATGTCTATCTACCTTATAATAACATTGACAATAAGTGACGAAAATCTTGGGATTCTAAAATGTTCAAAGAACAGCAGTTTCATCAGTTTACTTGTAACTGCTCAAGAGACAGCTAATTACCCTCGCAACATATGAAACAGCGTTACACGATGTGAATCATAGGGATCCCCAAGGTCCTTGCACTGGGCTGGAGTGTAGAATTGAGTCTTTTAGATTAGAAGGCACTGGACTCACTAAAAAAACTCAACATTCAGAATTATGACCAAAACCGTGATTGTGCAGAACATGCCGGTGGTGATGAGGCCTTCACTTGGGTAAATATGGATAGTTAAATGACGTTTTTCTAGCTTAAAGATTAATAAAAGCGTCCAGTGAGTAATAACCTAAAGCCTTGGGGGCCCTGAGGAGACACGACACTTTTTGGTGGCATTTGCCAACATTTCCCTCCTCTGGTGCCGTGCCTATTGCGTAAATTATGTAAGAATTGATACTGGAAATGAAGACTCAGCGTATTTGGGTAATATCATGGCGTCGCATTGCATTGAAGAAGAAGACACGATTCTTTTGTTAGCTTTCATAGACTCTATCAATAAATCTTCCTAATCTTAATCACCATCGCTTAACCCTTAAGTATGCACGCGGGGTATATCAAACCCCCACGCATTAGGGTCATTCCACCTCAATTCAACAAACGTTTGTCCCTTAGGGTCTCAGATTTTTATTAAAATTGGTGTATGGGTACAATATCAGCTCAAACTGAATACACTCAAACCGTTTTGTGAGAAAATTTTTTTTAACGAAATATGCATATTTTAATTTTTTCGCATATTTAGCAAAAATCCAAGCCTTTAATCATATTATCACTTACATCTCCGCTTTTAATTGTCATAAAGCAATTATAAATAGCTATTATTAGAGATAAATTTTTATTAAATGCAAATATATTTTTAAAAATATTTTCTTCTATACCCAATTGTTGTTAATTACTAATATTTAAAATATTGTTAGTAAACTTTTCTCAAATAATCCATCTCAGAATCGGCCGAAAAATTTTTTCCATAATCTAAACATACCCAGGTAACTATTCCAAAAATAAAATATAGTAGAAATTCATAAATGCGTTTTTTATAAATATTTAAACATTCACAATTTTATCTCACGCTGCCCGTTGGCTCCCCATTTGGAAATACATACAGCAGACACGCGATGCAAGCCTAAAAATTTCCTAATCGCTCAAGGTTGTGGCTATATGAGATAAAAATATATTATTAACTAAAAATGTAAAAACAACAATTTTTATTTGTTCTTTTAAATGGATGTTTGCAGAGAAATTTACCACTGAGCCCCACTTTCTCTGCGCGAAAAAATTTGCTAACTACACCGACACATTCGTTTGAAAACTAACGAGAAAGCAAAATCCTTGTATTTACAACAAATTTAAAATGGCTAAGTTAGCATGTTTTCAGTAAACATATGATGTCCTACCTTGTAGGAAGGGGTCCTCTCGGAAATCTTTTATTTGAGGATCCTGTTACTCCTGTCTGCAACTACTGCTGAATCCTCGTCCCTTGCTTGGACGAAGAGAGTCTCTTCATGAAAAACACTCCATTTGATTCGGGTATTGCTTCATCAAACTCCCTAATGCCTGGTATACTAACTGCCTGACGAAATCTTTTCGAAAGTACATCGGAATGAATTCCAATTTATTCTTCCTTTGCGTAGCCAAAATGCACTCCTAAAATATGATCTTTTGCCCAGTTTAAGAGTTCTATAGGTGTACGTATTCGTTTTTCGTATGGAAGCTGAAGACTTGCTCTTGCTAATAGTCTTTTCAAAGTTCCTCCCAGTCCATCACTTGGCCCTTTACTATGCGATGAAGTAAAGAAATGCCATTCTGCAGAGACTGTGAAAATTTCTTGTGAAGATGTTCTGAATGTTACACTTGTTTTTATGAGCAGCTGCTCCATCTGAATAATAGATTACTTTTTTAAGCTTCGGAACTTTCAATTTTGAGAATTTAAGGAGAATTTTTTGAAAAAATGTACAGTTGATGTTATATGCTTCAGGCTGTCTGATATGATTACGTAATGCAATGGGATTACTTTATCCTGGACTTTAGGGCAGTAATAGCAAGTAAAGTGGTGAACTTTTGCTTGGTCGTTATTCCATTGCATACCTTGCACGCTGTCCTGTAAAACGAAAGCGTAATTTTCTGAAAAATCTGCAATGACTAGAACCTGCCCCACTTGGATGTTATGCTTAACATTTTTAAGAAATTCAGATTGATTTTTAGCAATGTAGTCATGTGGCTGAAGTTTCTGTAACTTTTCAATAAAAGTTTCAAGAACGTTATAGTTAGGATTTGTAAAAATTTCTAGGGAGCAACGGTCAACTTGAACACATTGGTGGTAAGTATTGCAATCAATTAAATTTCCATCAAAGTGTTCTTCTATTGAATTCCGAATTTTTCTCGGCCCAGGGCAGTTTTTACATTCGTTCAAATGGTTTGCCTCGGTCGCAGGGAAAAATATCATTGCTGACAAATAGTCTTTATATGACGATAGCAGCTCGGTGTTATCCCCTAGATTTAGCGGCGACAACCATGCACCTAAAATCATTAATTTAACATTTTTATGCACCAGACACGCGTACGGTACGAGTTCCTGATACTCCCGCAAGAACGCACGCCTTAGGTCTTAGCTCTGCCAATTTTGAAAATGAAACAGTATCTTCGGGATATTTTTCCTTAAAATTACAACATAACTCTTTCAAATGTCAAACCTCCGAAAATTGCAGTCTCCACTGTTTATGTGTCCGTTTTCCATTGTCAATAACGCTGACGTAATCTTTAACTCCGGGCATTTCTCTGCTTACACCAGGGTCATTGAAAAATGATATCACTATATTTACTGTCTCTTGAGGTAGTGGTTTTCCTCTCTTAGGATTACCAGTACATTACCAGGAAAGACTCAAAATGTCTAAATTAGAGATGTCAGTGGGTTAAATATTTCAATAATGGACTCATTTAGTCACTGGTATGACACACTAAAATAATCTCCCAAGAAAGAATACATCGGCTTTCATCAATTCCATTGATTCAATGGCTTCAGCCTTTATATCATGAAATGAGTTAACTAATGCCCATTACTTTCCCCTACCGATAACAATTCATTTTATTCTCTTTTTTAATCCTTTTTTTCAGGTCTGATTTCGTTTAATGTATTCGTCCCTTAATCTTCGTTTGTGTTTTTTTCTACTTCCCCTATTTATTAGAAAGCATTGTTCTTATACACCAGGTATCGAATTTAATTTCCATTAAGTTGGCGTTTCCAAAAATCAACGCCTCTACGGTGGAAAGTAAACGAATCAAATTATTAAGATCAATCAAACATATGTCTTCAATTCCAATTTAGTGGAAAAAAGTAATCACCTCTAGTAGGTCGTTTTGACTAAAAAATGAAAAATCATCAGCACTCCTTGATTATATCTAGAATAGGAAAACTAATTCATATTCTCGTTTCTTCTTTAGATTTCCTTGTTTTTTCATGTAGAGGTATATGCTATCCGTTGACTTTCCAATCAGTGTGAAAAATGCCTACACGATTGCTAACCACTAACTTTTACCTTCCTTCTTTGAAAGTCACGGCTTAATCACTACTCTAGTTAATGTGTCTCTCAGATGTACAGTGCTACTAGAAAATAAGCAGCATCCAGCAAGCATGAATCAACAGTTAGTGCAGCAAGCTGGTTATTTTTTCCAGTGGTCATTGACCACCGAGTAGTGTAACTGCCATCTATTCATGCTATAAAATCTTTGCAAAAAGGAAAATCTTATTTATATCTAACTTTGTCAACCATAATTATAGTTGTACCATCTACTGCAGAGAGAGGAAACCGTTCCTTTTCTGTGTAAAATTATTAAAAAAGCGTTCCGAAATTCCTTCATACAAAAACATCTTCCTTCACAATTCAAATATCATTGTGTGTCTCCTCACTATAAGATATTTATATTAAAACTAACGAGGCGTACAATTTGGCTTCTTGGATACAAAAGTCAGAAATCCAATTAAATATGAAAGGTGCCACTTTCCGAAAAATGAAATATAGCAAATGTTTCCGTGTGCACTGCCGTAACAATAGAAATTAACACAACACAATCTTTCTTTATCCAACTCATAGTGTTTAAACGCCAAGAAGAAAAATGCAGAAATTTAAGACAATAATTTAATTTAAAAATCCACACATTTGTACAGGTTTATAATAAATGTCATAATTTAGAGTTAGGTAGGCTGTTGTGATTTTCATTGTCCATCGCACTACATCACACAAGAGGTGGGGCTTCAAGTAGAAATAGCAATGGAATCCTCCTGCTCGGAAACGATATCCTTAATATCTCTCCTTCCAACTTTTTAACATGTTATACCTCACGATGGGCAAGTTGCAGCGTTTCTCTTACTACACTCGAGAATAAAAAAAGCAGTTGTTCGTTTTTTTTGGGAAAAAATCATATAATTACAAATTAGTCTTCTGATTATGATTTAGCAGTTTGTTTGGTCGACTACTTTCAAATTTTCCGTTGGTAAGTTATTGACAGTCAAAGAATCGAGTGCTGCTGCAATCGTTGCTGGAGCCGGAACTCTCAAAGTAGTCAGGATATAACTCGTCTCTGAAATGGAAAAATTAGATCAGTAATCCTTATCTAATTAAAATAGACTGCGTAACCAATGCTGTTTCTTATATCGTTCATATTTATATATATATATATATATATATATATATATATATTTCCTGGTGTTGGCATGAGTTTCCAGATTATTGATTCTAGATGATTTATTTAATTTGGATTACCATTGTTAACCTAAGTTTTATGCAAAAACGTTACAAATTTTCGGTATATTACAAATAATGATTGCTACGCCAGCTGAAATAGGAAACATATATCAGTATCGTAGCCATTAATAGCATGAAATCTTTATTACAATTAATGTATAGGTTATGTAGTGAGGAAGGCGAAGTAATGCGTAAACAAGGGAAGCATTAATGATGGAAGAGGAGCTGATGAGAGAAAGACAGTGAGAAAATATTAGCAAAAATCCTGATGCTGGGCGGAGCGTTGTATTTTTTAGAATTTCTTTCGCTGTGGAAGAAAGACGGTGGTCAACTGAAAGCATTTTAGATGTGAAAGTGGAGAGGAATGAAAAGAGCAAGCAAAATGGAAAGGAAGACATGTAAAGGTGAAATCGTGATAAATGGAAAGGGAGAAAGAAAAAAAATTGAAAGGAGGCATACAAATTCGGCGGAGGATATATCTATTGACGGTCAACGACAATCATGGGTATTTTCCAGATTATATTCTTATTGCTATTTTTATACCGGCTTCTTCTGAAGTGCAATTATTTTCACCAGGGGAATTCACGGTTAAATTTTCGGACTAAAATAGCCGCGTATTAGCAGCAGAGTCAAAGTGGAAGTGCTTGTAAGTTTAATTACATGGTTAAATTGCATGTATGGTATAATTGAATAAACTGTCGTGTCATTTTACCTATAAGCCTCCAAACTCTTGGTGAATTATAGAGGGAAACAAAAATAAAAATAAAATTCAAGAATACAAGCACCCTCCCATAAACGTGGTGGGTGGGACTTCGATAACAGCATTTCTCGGTATAAATGAATAGGTTTGAATTAGTCAGTATCGGAAGAATTGGTGAATTTTAGATTATGTTTAGTACAAGATAGGTTATGAACAAGGAAATGGGCATATTATTCACTTAAAATGCGAGAAACGGGAGACACTTGGAATTCTGAAGAAGATTTTTTAACATTTTAATGATTTTATTCACACAGGAAAGGGATATTCTAAGTATTGGAAAAGGAATCTGCTCTAATTTCTTTGCAAAATTCTTTTCCAATTAAATATTTGTAAATTAATTCTTGTCATTGCTGCGTGTGAGCTGTCTAATTCTGGAAATAAATATTTGAAGAAAAACTCTGTAAGATTTGGTAAAATTGAAGGGCGTGAATTCTAAAATTATTTCTATTGCATCAGGTGACTAAAAATGTTTAATTTGGAAGTATTATCACACCCTACCAACGTCTCCACTGATCACTTTGTAATAAATGTAGATTTCACCTCTATACTAAATAATATTGGGTGTTTATCGGTATATTCCTTCTTCAAGAAAATGTGATAAGAGCTTCCGCTTCTTATAGCCGAAGAATTGAGCAAAATGTCAGTGCAGATAATGGCTCTTCACGTAATTCCATTTTTACATAGACAAATAAAATGAAGGAAATGGGATTCTCAAAATTGTTTTGTATTTTTCATGAAGATTATGAATAGAAAGGCTGCATATTGAGCATATGCAAAACTCATATGGCTATCAGATATTCTAAGTAAAAAATACGATTACTATTGTGTAGAATTAGCTAAAACAGAACCGATCTCTTATCAGAAACACATGAGGTCTGATTATTTTCACCAATAATCATCGCAATTTCCTAGAAAAAAAAACATTATTCTTATGGAAACTGTTACGTCACACTATGCTAAGTGCGTAATGAGCTTAGCACTAAATTGACAGGTCGGCATTAGTCATAAATGCTCGAGGAGGGAACATAGATGTTAACTAGAGTAGTTGTTTCAATCTTCTATTGATTCGCGTTGACGCTGATCAATAATTTTCTAAGTTGTCCCCTTTAGGTAAGAAAATATTTGGTTTACATTCTTCCTGCATCTATAATATCATTCCCGCTATTGTTAAAATTTTTTCTCGTGACTCCTAAAACTGCAAACAAAGTACCCCTATGGGCCCGTGTGCAATAGACTGAGTACCGCTAAGCTAGAGGGATTATCACACCAAAAGAATGTTTTTGAAAACATTGGCATGTGCCATAGTGCTGCAATGTTTCTTTCTTTGACTTAAATGAAGAAATTTGCGTTAAGTTTACTGCGTATTTAGGAGACTACCGTAATGGTATGCGACGAAAGTAGATGTATTAAGAAATAAAAGGGAGTAGGAATTCTTAATTTACATATTAACAGGAAAATATTGAAATGAGCCGGTTGAAAAAATTTAAATGGAATGAATGAAGTAGAAATGATGATTAGTTTAGGGAACTCAGGTTTATCAAACTGACTGCCATGTGAGAATACGGTCCAATAATTCTTTCAGATTAAAAATAGCATCATTCCATGTATCATAGTGTTTAATGGCTATTCTATACGTATTGTGAAGATATTGATTACCATTTTATCAGTTACCATCTATCTCTCTGCCCACATAAACGAAGAGTTTTCTTTGGATACATCTTGATAATTACCAGTAGGTATATTATGTAAGACGATTTAAATTAGTCTTCATATTGCGCTATTTGAGCCAGACGCTTAGTTTAATCACTAAACCTGTTCATCGATAAATACCCTCGAAATTAACTAGAAAAGTTAATTCATGGAATCGATAGACACGTGACAGAGACATGGCTGATAATTTGATCGATTACAGCAACTTATGTACATATATTACATATATTTCAAACAAGGTACATAGATTTTAACTTACAATAAATCATAAAGTATTTAAGCTAGGGAAGTAAGAATGAAGTTAATTCATACTCTCTATTGGGCGAGCAACAAATACGTTATAAAATATTTTAGTAAAATTACGCTGAGAGAGCATTAGACTTTTATGGATGAATGGAAAAGATGTTATCATGGAGCGGCATGGTATAATACTACTCGCTTAGAATAGGGGAGAAATTAACTTCCAATATTTAATTTGAGTGTAAGACGTTTTATTTGAGTGGAAGGCGTGATCTGAGTTTAAGGTTAACTTAGGTAGCCATAGACCGATGAGCTATTTCATCCATTTTTTAATTCTAAGAAACTCTTTGGAAATTTAAAATATCGCGATGTGAATCAATACACACGAAATATCTATCACAAGTGAATCACATTCAAGGGAATAAGATTTGAGAGAAGTCAAAAGCCCACGAGTTATGTTTCCCTCTACGTCATTTCAAGGAATTTCTAATTTTAAGTATACGAAATTCTCAAGACGTCTAAATCTACTTCATGCTACCCTGTACACCACCTCAGATTTGGCATGACATGTTAGGACAATATATATGCAAAAGAAGAGAATTCGAAAAAGGAAGTGACGAATGTGAATTCAAAATCATCTTTCGGTCTATACTGTTTACATACTATTATGAATACATATTCTTGCACATTCGACATAGCAAAATTTATTTTTCATCATATTGTTCTAATGCCATAGCGTATAAAGCATATCACTCTTATCGAATTCACGAGCATACAAATTCAAATATGGGTCATTCCACCTCAATTCAACAAACGTTTGTCCCTTAGGGTCTCAGATTTTTACAAAAATTGGTGTATGTGTACAATATCAACTCAAACTGAATACCTTCAAACCGTTTTGTGAAAAAAATATTTTTGAGCGACTTATGCATATTTTAATTTTTTCGCATTTTTAGCAAAAATCCGAGCCTTAAATCATATTATCACTTATATCTCCGCTTGTAATTATCATACAGCAATGCTTAATAGCTCTTATTAAAGCTAAATATTTATTGAATACAAATATATCAATAAAAAATTATTTTCTTCTATACCCTGTTGTTGTAAATTACTAATGTATAAAATATTGTTAATAAACATTTTTCAAATAATCCATCTCAGAATCGGCCGACACTTTTTTTCCGTAATCTAAACATATTCAGCTAACTACTCCAAAAATAAAATTTAGTGGCAATTCATAAATGCGTTTTTTAAATATATTTAAACATTTACAATTTTCTCTCGCGCGGCCCGTCGGCTATTTGGAATACATGCAGCAGACACGCGACGCAGATCACAAATACTCCATCTCAGAATCAGCCGAAACTTTCTCTCCGTAATCTAAACATACCCAGCAAACTATTCCAAAAATAAAATTTAGTGGCAATTCATTAATTCGTGTTTTATAAATATTTACAATTTTCTCTCGCGCGACCCGTCGGCTCCACCATTTGAAATACATGCAGCAGACACGCGATGCAAGCCTAAAAATTTCCTAATTGTTCAATGTCGTGGCTATATGAGATGAAAATATATTATAAACTGTAAATGTTAACAACAACTGTTATTTGTTCTGTTAAGGATGTTTGCAGAGAAATTTACCATTGAGCCTATTCATGTCATTCCATAATAGTTCAATGGAATTACATTATCCTGGGCTTTAGGGCGGTATAAGCAAGCAAAGGGGTGAACTGTTGCTTGGTCTTTATTCCAGTGCATACCTTGCACGCTGTCCTGTAAAACGAAAGCGTAATTTTCTCATAAATCTACAATAATGGAATCGCGAAAGGTGACACACCAAGGTCTCCCATCAGTCATCAAGAAGACGTTCCTGAGCAGCTTGTGGCTGCAGAAGCAGTACTGTCACAACCGGAGCCTTCTGGTTTGCAATTTGCTGAGGCTCATGTATCCCTACCTTCAAACAGCTCCATCAATAACAGTGACTCACGGGGAGAGAGCAATGGTGCAACTTATTCCCCATGTCAAGCTGTGCAAAAAAAATCAACCTGAGTTTATCCTAAATCGGTACATCACCAGTAATTGGAAAAAAATTGAGAAGTAGTAAGTACTCTGAAGAAAAAATTCTTAAAATTACTTCTGTTTATCGAAGAGCAATCGGGAAAGTAGGGGGAAAAGCAAAAACTTACTTCGGCCCATTAGAGTTAGTAGGGTGTGAAATGGTAAGTCAACTCAAGGAAAAATATGCTGAAGCTAATTCCTACAGTGAAAAAATTTTAGTCCTGTCTGCACTGCCTAAAAGCTGGAGCGTGGCAAAAATTCAAGTAAAATTTGAATCAACTCAATACTTCGCTCGAAAAGTGAAAGAACTAGTAAAGGAACGGGGTATTTTATGCACTGGTAATCCTAAGCGAGGAAAACCACTACCAAAAGAGACAGTAAGCAGAGTGATATCATTTTTCCATGACCCTGGTGTAAGCAGAGAAATGCCTGGAGTTAAATATTACGCCAGCGTTAATCACATTGGAAAACTGACACATAGACAGAAGAGACTAATTTAAGGAAAGTTGAAAGAGATATTTTGTAATTTTAAGGAAAAATATCCCGGAAATACTGTTTCATTTTCAAAATTTGCAGAGCTAAGACCTAAGGAGTGCGTTCTTGCGGGATCATCAGGAACTCATACCGTATGCGTGTGTCTGGTGCATCAAAATATTAAATTAATGATTTTAGGTGCAAGGTTGTCGCCGATAAATCTAGGGGATAACATCGAGCCGCTATTGTCATATAAAGACTATTTGTCAGCAATGATGTGTTTCCCTGCGACCGAGGTATACCATTTGAATGAATGTAAAAACTGCCCTGGGCCGAGCAAAATTCGGAATTCAATAGAAGAACACTTTGACGGAAATTTAATTGATTGCATTACTTACCATCAATGGGTGTAAGTTGACCGTTGCTCCCTAGAAATGCTTACAAAATCTACTGATAACTTTCTTGAAACTTGAAACTTTATTGAAAAGTTACAGAAACTTCAGCCACATGATTGCATTGCTAAAAATCAATCTGAATTTCTTAGAAATGATAAGCATAACATCCAAGTGGGGCAGGTTCTCGTCATTGAAGATTTTTCAGAAAATTACGCTTTCGTTTTACAGGACAGCGTGCAAGGTATGCACTGGAATAAAGACCATGCAAAAGTTCACCCCTTTGCTTGCTTATACCGCCCTAAAGCCCAGGATAATGTAATTCCATTGAACTATTATGGAATGACATGAATGGGCTCATTGGTAAATTTATCTGCAAACATCCTTTTAACAGAACAAATAACAGTTGTTGTCAACATTTATAGTTTATAAAATATATTTTTATCTCATATAGCCACGACATTGAACAATTAGGAAATTTTTAGGCTTGCATCGCGTGTCTGCTGCATGTATTTCAGATGGTGGAGCCGACGGGTCGCGCGAGAGAAAATTGTAAATGTTTAAATATTTATAAAAAACGAATTTATGAATTGCCACTAAATTTTATTTTTGGAATAGTTTTCTGGGTATGTTTAGATTACGGAAAGTTTCGGCCGATTCTGAGATGGAGTATTTGTGATCTGCGTCGCGTGTCTGCTGCATGTATTCCAAATAACCGACGGGAATAATATTTTTTTCACAAAACTGTTAGAGGGTATTCAGTTTGAGTAGATATTGTACGCATACACCAACTTTTGTAAAAATCTGAGACCCTAAGGGACAAACGATTGTTGAATTGAGGTGGATCGACCCATATAGAAGAAGTTTTGTTTTATGGTTTTCAGCTGGAACTATTAAATCTTGTTACATGTGATAAAAGCGCAAGTTAACCTATAAATATTTCAACAATTATGTCATAGATGCATATCTCATCAATAAATGAGCATCAAGGGGAATTTTATACCAATGGAAATATATTTTTTTAAATACCATGCAAGAAATTACAACGACATTTTTCTTCAGGAATCATATCATTTGTGAAATACGAATAGAAAGTCCTAATGTGCTTATTTATTTATAATTAAAACTTGATTTAAAAGTTAATTTATCTATTTCCGTCGTTAAATTACTTATCTTTTGGATATTAATGGGGAAAAAGGTGAATTCAAATGTATAAAGATTTTACAAATGGAAATTAATCACCATTAAATCAAATTAGAGTAAAAAATAGAAAAATATAAGTTCTTACCCATTTTAAGTCCCAATGGAAGGTCCTTGCAACTATAGAGTGTCAGCCAAGTTGGAGCAGTGACAATTGTATTGGGGTTATTCGCGGCCACCGTTCCATCCATATTTATGACTGTAAGACTTATCGGCTTTGATTTAACAACTGAAAGAATACATGAACAATAAAATACATTCACCATTTTTGTTAAAAACTTTATTACTCTTAATGATTATTTTTACTTATGACAGTTTTAAGAGTCATTTTGATAAATTATCGTAAAGTAACGACCGTGATGTCAAAAATCGAAAGTTTAAAGTGATGTACGTGTTCAGGAAATGAAAATTAATTATTAAGAACTTATTTATAGGCTGAAAAAAATGAAGTAACTTACATGCTATTGGTTGGTTATAGTGTGAAAATCTAAGACGAGTCCTTTGATGTTCTTGCAATCCCTTGATAGATTTTCAGTTACTAAACTTTGGAAATTGAATATAGAGGCAATCAATGAGTGGCGGCTAAAGAGGTAATGCTGCAGGCACCGTTCTCGTGAAAGCTTACGGCCTTTAGATGCGCAGAACAGAGGGGGTTAAACGTGTGGGAGGGGTAAGGGAAAGGAACGGAGGGGAAAGTGAGCGCGTGGCAGGCAGAATGGTCAACGTAGTGTCTCAGCGTTGAAATGTAATTCCGAGCCATATTGGACAATTCGACTCGTCGTGGAACATAGAGCAGGTAGTCGACCCTTCCCCGCCCTACTTCTGTTCCGCGGCCTGTGGAGGGTCTTACGCGATGACTCACATCTGGGCATTTCAATTTCTTTGAATGCATTAACATTTATTCAATATTAATAAAAAATAACAAATAAAGTCGTGATTCCGCTGAAATGCTGCTTAAGTAGACTCCAAACTTTGCGCAATTCCGTCGTTTTTCAGTAACGCATCAAAAATTTGGAGCGGCGTGAAATTCTGTAATCCAGATTTAAGACATACAACATATAGTTATGACATAACAGTGCATTCTATATTCTTCTTTACTGAGCTAATGCAATGCATTGGATAGGACTTCGCATACCACTAGCTAAAATTTCATTCACTCAAATAAGAAAATAACAAATACTTGAAGAGGTAACTTCATCAATTTCATAATTTCATAAACACATATATACGGGCTAATGGGCAAATGGCAAAGATAGCTGTGGTTGATAGGCCAAGTGAGGTGAGTATAAGTCAAGAGCTGGCAGGTGAATGGAAAGTCTACGTAACGGCATGGTGTTTAGTGTCAAATCACTTAGAAAATCGCAAGAAATACTAATGTGATATTAATTTTTGTATAATAATGTAGAAAAAAGTTAGTACTTGTTCTCTTTTTATAATTCTTCTTCCGAGTCATCGGCCTGTGACCCCCTGGCACTTGCTCAGCTACAAAGGGACGACGTCTATTCCATTACCCACTGCGGCGAATAGCTGGGGGCATTCAAATTCATTAAAGGCATAAGACAAAATTCAACGTTGGAAAAGAAAATCGTAAATATTAGCCCGTCGGTGCTACCCTTCCACCCACGGCAATCGGTTTCTAGATAGACCCTTCCAGTCCCAAAATCGTCTACTGCGCAACGCTGTAAGCTTTCGCGAGGACTATAACAGCGATGTGAGGCGCTGGCAAGGGTGATTTGAGGAAGCGTGTGAACGATCGTAAGCCTACCTACTCCCTACCTGGCCACCATTCAGCGATGGCGCCAACGTTCGAGTGCACCGCATTTGATCTCTTTAGCCGCTCTCTGATTGTTATTTTTATATTCAAATCCCAGTCACAGAAAAATTAGCTAATCCTCATAAAAAATTCAAAAGAAAATGTAAATATATTAGATTATCATATCATATTAAATTTTTTTACCAACGTGTTACATATTGTGAACACAATGTATAACATAATACCTTGTTTCATGCAATAAATACATGTGTGATATTCACGATTTCGATTATTTTCAGCAACAAGTTGTTCAAAAGGAAATTGTCATGCAAATACTGACACATATTGCAAATATGCAAATTTGAAAACGCACTACTAATTAATACAAAAATAAAATGAATCGTCATATACAAAAATAAGAAAAATATCACATTTTTCACGCCTTTCCCGCAGTATGCTTATTTTATAAATTTTTTCGCCGTTTTGTCAATACCCGTTCTGAGTGGCATAACTTACGAATAAAACTCATTCCTTCTCCTCAATTATTCTTTCCCTTCGTCCGTCACGTAGAAAGGTTGAAGTAGAGAATAAATGGAACAATCCGATACAAAAGTGCATGAGAATATAGAAGCCGGCAAAATGGTCATTTGGACATACTTATATCTGCATCAACAACTAGGAAGTTCCATGCAAGCCACCATAAGGGTGTGCACGTGTGTGCACGAGATGATTCCACACCAGGCATGCAGCACTCTTCCCAGCTCAAATTAGGACCTTGCACATTCCTCCACCCGCTAGGCGAGACCACAAAGCAGTCAGGAAAACAATTCACATTCAAACCAGAAACTGGGAGAGTACTACGTAGATAAACATACAGGAGTCAGGTAAATTTTCGGAAAATACGTTGCCACACCACTTCCTATTTTGACAAAAATTGGGTTATGAATAGTCCCAACAATCCCTAAGACCAAAATCGTCTTCCTTAGTACTGGGAAAAAATTTTTCTCTAAATAATAGGCAACTATGCACTGAAAGAACGGCGAAAAACGTCAAACCTCTTTCGACGAGCTCTTGCAAGTTTTATATGTATCAAGTGGACGGAAATGTAGTATCAATAAAAGGATAAAAGTGTGTCATTTACGAATATTTAATCAAAATTGGACGTTTTACTAGATAACGCTCTCTTTTTACAGTTTGAAATTGAACTAAAACATTGTAATTTTTTTAACATTTAGGCATAAAACACACCAAGAAGAACTATCAATTAAAGATTTATGTTATTACTCTTAGCACTTATGTGCATGTGGAGTAGGTGGAATAAAAATGAAATGAATATCAGATACCCTTCACTCCGAAAAAAATCCTCGAATTTGATAAATTTTGAAAAAGTTGCTTTTTGGTCAAAAAATAATCAATGTGGGGCAGATTCAAAGAACTGCCGTTACTGCGGAACTGGCCGCGCAGTAACTTTAACGGAGTCACCCGTTGGTGGTCACACAATTGTGTGAAATTCACAGTGAAAAAATCATTCGCCTGGACTGGCAGCCTCGAAAAACATCTTCTTGTGTGGCATGCATTCTGTTCCGTTAAAAGTCCACATTTTTATTGGAAAGATCGGTAAAGCAGGTCACAAGAGAAATGCCCGCGGTACATCAGAATAAAGCTGTTTTTAAGTATCCCCTATACCTCCACCCTACGTGATAAAATATGCTATTTTCCCGAGATTTCTCCAAAGTATACAATATGCAGAGTATTTTCACTTTATGTGTCTGGAAAATCATCATAGCAAAGTGGTTGCGGCAACAATTCATTCCACACACTTGCTGCACCACCAAACCTCGCGTTGCACTAGCCTCGATCACGCGATCGAAAAACTGATTGCGATATTCGGCGTCGCCAAAAGTGGCAGAATGTCTCACCTGATTTAAACAGTGGAAGCTTTGTAAAGACTCCCATTATAAGTTGCTTTGTGATGCCCAGCGATGCAAAAAACTACTAAACTACATACATGAAGAAATGCTGGCACGCCATGCACGAAAAACTTAATGCCTTATTACTTAAAAACTGCAGTAGTTGTACTGTCCACTTAAATTTAATGTAAAATATTACACGACACGTGCGCGTCATCATCAGGACTTTTAACCACTTCCCTGACAGGTTTTTTTTACAAAAACGGTCAAAAAAAGTCATATTTTTTTATTTCAGATTCAGAAGCATTAAAGGGAGGCAATTCCGAAAATGTTTTCCTTAATTTTTTATTCCAAATAACTAATGATTTATTCAATAATTTCTGAATGTTGCCCCTTAACTTAAGATAATTAGGCCACCTGCATATCAGTATAACTTTCCTCCCCGTAAACCTAAGTTAGAAATCTTTTGAGGAATACATTTAGTGTATATTACAAGAGTATATAATTTGCCGACAATGTTCATGTTAACTATCAATTTTATTCCATAGTACTTCAAGAAACAACGTACAAACATTCATGGGAGTTAGGCAACCCGCATGACGACGACTTTCGCCCTGAAAATGTTATAGCAAAATTCATTTTATGGGAAAAATCAAGAAACTTTAATTCTTTTACATCATTCTTTTTTAAGTGGACAGTACAACTACTGCAGTTTTTATTTAGGTACTAAAATGCTGTTCCACCATGTAACACCAGATACTGTCGTATTTAATACCTTATGTTCTTTTTGATAGTTTGGTTAATAAAAAATTTTTTTATGTTAGATAAATGTTTCTCTGGTAATAATATAACAGACATAAAGAGAAAGTAAACAGAAATCGATGCTAATATAATTCAATAATAATATGTAAGTGTGCGTTTATGCTAACAATTCCTAAATATCTATAAAATCAAGATGATCAAAAGTAGAGCTGATAGAAAAAAACTGATTTCATATTTAGATTAAGCGCCCAAAATATAGTTAATATCAGTTTAAAATATTTCGACACCAAAAAAAAATTTAATGTAGGCCTGTGTAATATAACGACAAATGTGTTCCTATAATTAATATTAAACTGTCCCATCGTCGATATAAACGTTCAAAAAAGTAATGTGCGACCTCAATCACCTGGCACCTACGTGATCAAGTGTTATGGGGTGCGTCACGAAGGTAAAAGAAATATGGATCTTGATGACTCAGCAAATAGTACATCTCCTGGATAAATTATAAATACATTGTTATTTATCATGTTCGGATGGGATAAGCGCTGTTATTATCTTGGAAATAATGCTTAAGTCGCAAAATGCGCCGGTGAAGCTTAATGATTTATTCTTGATAAGTTTATTTTTCAAAATTCTGTGACTCCTCTCACATACTTATAAAAAATTTTAAAGAACACAACCATCACCACCACCTTAAGAGGAAAGTGCGGTAAATATAAGCTTCAAGGTAACTGTTGTCAGGTGCTCCAATAAGAGTGCGACGTTCGGATGAATTTTCCTTTTGAAATCAACAGATTCATATCAATAATGAAAGCTAGCCAGAAAGACGAAAGTTACCTGATCGAACCGATTCACAAAAAGTTTTCTCAACGGTTGTTTATGCAGTGTCTCTCTCGCTGTTGGCTTAATATCTAAAACGGCTTTCATGCAGCATTTCCATTTCGTTATTTTTAACTTACAACTTGTTAGTGTATGTCAGTTTCACCGGTAACACAGTGAAAACAAAGCATCGACAATCAACGTGAGATTTATGCAGCTCATTTCTTTACAATGTCGACGTTTAACGTCATTTAGAAATATGTGAATAAATTATGTTATGAAACCATCGTCCTGGAGACTAGATGTTTGCACTTCATTCTTCAAAAGAAAAAAACCTTCGCAAAGAAAAATCATGCCATGTCTAATAAAATATTCGACAAGTAATCACGGAAGAGAACGAGTTTATGAAAACTTAAATGGAAATTAGCAGAGACGAGTTATAGTCTCAGTGTCACCATTATGCACTGTACATTAAAATATATATGCAGTGCCATCATGGTGGCAAAAATACGGCTAATCACTTACCACAGCACTAATCAATGTTTTAAATACTATAACTTGATGGGATATACCGATGGCAAAGAAAGTAACGAAAAGTACACAATGTTTTCACGATATTCAGGTGAAAACAAAGGCCACAATCTTGGATTCTTCGGTCACGTGATTCGTCTTATCAGCCGGCCTTACAAGTGTTCACTGATTGGATGCACGATCAAGTTTGCTATTATATTGGACAGAGTCTAGGTATCAGTAATATACTTTTGGTGGAACACCAATGATATATTTTGGAAAATGCAATAGGGAATTTTTTTTAAACTGTTTTTCGCAAAAAAGAAATAGGATTCGCTTTCATGCGTCAAGATGCCAACTAAACTTCTACACTCTTCTCTAATCTATGGTAACGCCTTCGAGGTATTTCCGTGTGAGACGTTGATTCGAAACATACCGCAAACAAAAAACTGTATTGAAACTGGCAACAGAAATATTATTTCAATATCGATGCCAGCGACCAAATCAATAAAAGGCCAATTTTTATTCGGTAGATGTTAAAGTAAAGTTAGATCTTGGTAAGATAGGTGTATTATTTTTCTGATCAAATTCTAAATTTGTCTTGCATTAAACCGGATAGTTAGAGCGATATGCACAAGCGTATCTTAAGCATATAACAGCATTTCTTTCACTCCATCCTAGATTTTGGTAGCATTTTTACGTTTTAAAGCCAGAGTGCCCATGCTAAGGAAGGGATTTCAGTAGATCCAGATAATTCTGAAATTCTAATAAGGCCGTGAAAATTTACAAGTTACAATTTTTGAGGGTTTTCAATCTTGTTATTTTTTGTAAGAGGTATCACTAATGATAGCATTAGAGTGATCATGATAGAGTTCAGAGTTTAAGAATGCATATTTAAAAGTAAATAGGTACTGGTTTGGTAATTCGTGTAATTAATTTTTGTTCCCCCTTCAACCTCACTCTATCGTGAAAGATTTTTCACAATGCATTTACCTTCGTTTGATTTCATCCACTTCCTTCACATAATCGTTATCCAATTGGTCTGCAATAAGTCATCAATTAATGAATGAAATTTCATGAATCAATGAAAAATCAATTATTTGTTCATGTAATGTAAAATAGAAAAACCACTCCCGTAATTTAACATTCCCGTTCCATGGGTTCGAAGGCATCTTTTGTTTTTCTGCTCCATAAGCTGGTCTAGTTGAAGATTAGATTATACCCCAGTTGATACTACCCTGCTCATTCCATTTATTTTAAAGCAAAATCTTTCTTTCCATTGACTGAGGATATATAATATTTTCTTTCATAAACTTTTCATATTTTTATATAATTTAATTCTTCTTACATATCTTATACCTTTCCACGGTAGGTGGCCTAATTTCCCCTGAGAAAAATAAAAATTTCCATAATTTGCCTAAACAATACTGCGTCATTTATAGGACATTTTGCTCTTTCACATATTACGCAACCAGACCAGAATTTACCGATGGGATGGAGTTAAAGAAGCTGAGTAATATTTATGTTAATATATTTTGGTACAATAACATTAGCCATTATGATTTAAATGACGGAATTGATAATTGACATCCATTTTAGCTCACATTTTGTGGATGGAAAAGGATATGTACTTACATGGTAACCTTCCGTTTGTGAAGGAGAGTTGTAAGGAGCCAACGTTGACTCCCGCGACGAACACTGCGTTTCCATTAAGATTGACTCGGGTGTTTGAGCTGTGAAGCAAAAGAGGAAAGTATTATACAAATGTTCAGGTTTTCCCGGTGAATAGCAAGCATAGGATTCTCGGGTTTCCATCCGGTTAAGAGGGTCCATGATCAATGTTTCGGCAGCGTACTCTGCTAAAGTCATCAGAGTGTTGAGTGACGATGACTGTTGTAGCATGTTAAGCGCCATGTCTTGAGACATGGCCCCCGGAGTAGGCTTGCGCCTCTTCAGGGGAGGCATGCGCCTCGCCAGTTGCACATTCAGAAACCTCAACCGACACACGCCCGAACGCCACAAGTGATGGACCGAGGAGGAACGGAGCCCCAAACCCGCCGCAGGGATCCCAGACAACACAAGAAAACACAAAACCGGCCATACGCCGGCCGGCCCGACGAAGAGGAGCCGAGCGTACCCCCGGCCCCGCCCACGGGGCGAAGCGCCCCGGACGCCGAACCCCACCTTTCGCCAGAAGAAGACAACCACCCCCACCGAGTGCCACACCCGAAGCTATAGGACCCCCCGAACGGATCGCATAGCCAGCATTAACACAAAAGTGTCAGCTCACTAGCGAGAGGCATTCGCCCGAGGGCGGAGGAAACCCGAAAAACCTCCGCCACTCCGCTAACAACAGCACGGGGTGGGAACTGGCTGCATTATATAATTATCCCGGGAAGACCAGTGTTGGCTGATGTTTTCGATTAGGTCGCTTTTCCCGCGCTTTTTCCATCGACCTCAGAACCGGTTTCCAGATGTTGCTGAGGTGGAAGCCGCTGTCCCTGTTGAGTTTCCACTTCTCAAGTCCGATCTCAATGGCTACTTTCACTATACGGTCCCAATCAAGGAGGTTAAAATGAAATGGAGGAGGCATGACCGTGAACGCTCATGGGCGAAAGTGAAGCAATAATAGGGGTGCTTGAGAAAGGTTTTGTTCCGAGTAGATTTTGCCAAACCAGTCACAAAACATCGCCTTGTCTGTGGTTTTTAGCTTAGATTTGACGAAAATCGAACGCGACCACCGGACACGTCATCCAGAGGAATGTCTAAACTGTGCCGACTGCAATGGCGGAATTGGCTTCAAGAATCAAGTGGTGTGTTGCCTCAATTTCTTTTCTAACCTCCTTGATCCCAATAGCCGGTGGCTCTGCAAAGTATTTCGGTTTCGTTCAGGTTGATTTTATGGCAGTTGACAAGGCAGTGCTCCGCTAATAATGACTTCTCCGGTTGCTTTAAGGGGACGCATTTTCCATACTCTTTCAGCCTGGTTTCCACGGTTCTTATTGTTTCACCCAAATATGCTTCTCCGAACTCGCAAGGTATGCGATATACCCCCGGGATCTTCATTCCCAGTGGATCTTTTACCTTCATTAGATCGTTGAGCAATGTCTTGTGCGGTCTGTGGATTGACTCTATATTGTTTTTTTATCTTTTAAATTCTGGAAATTTTTTCCGAGAGAGTAGATACGTAAGGAATGCACGCCTTGGTCACAGTTTCCTCGCGGTTGAAGGGCCATTTCAGGGCAAAATCCTCGGGAGCTTTTCTTAGAGCCTTGGCTACGTCTTTTTTTGGAGAATCCATTTTGCCGGAATGTCTTGTTCAGGGAAAGGAGCTCTTGAGGGAGGATTTAATGATCCACTATTGTCCTAACCCGGTGGGCTAGTGTTTCCAACTGCTCTTCTTTGGGAAGGGTGGTGATGACTTCCGGCGTTTCAGTACAGATCCGTGTGCATCTGCTTATGGTAGACTCCAAGTCCCAGTGACCCATCCTCCATTAGATGAATCAATGGACCCATTGGGTCACTGAGACATGGAGTCTACCGTAAGAAGACACACAAAGCGACCCAATCATGAGAATACGCGGTAGAAATAAGGCGACAATGGTATTTCCGAGAAAACTACATAATGCAGCCAGTTTCAAGTGATCATCACTAATAACCGTGATGACGGTAGCAGAGTACGCTTCCGGATCATTCCGGATCATGGACCCTCTTACCCAGATGGAAACCCGAGAAGCCTTTATACATGCAAAGCATTATCAGGATTATCAAAGTTTATCAGGATTACAATGCTGCATTTGGGTTATCTGTGCTGCAAAGCCATGATGCACCACTGCAATAAATTATGGCACTTCTCTATCTGTTAAATTATAGTCTTAAGCCATATCCTAAATTCGCCAAAAATAGGTTCCAAAATGTTCCGATTGAAGGGAGGGTGCCATCTTGTACGTCAAACAAATTTATTTGGCAACCCTTTAGCCGCCACTTTTAGTAATCCTTGGTCGCCTTCATTAAAATAAACAATGAGTTTTTCCTTGCATGACACCATATTGAAATTCATGACTATAAATTAAAAAGTACAACATAAAAAGGTTAAAAAAAAACCCTATTGTATAAATAAATATTCTATAAATAACCACGATCTTTGAATTTCGCCATTCTATTCCAAGTAATTCTACTTGTACTGCAATACTAGTAGCCATAATTATTCTGTGGTTTGTAAAAGTTCTTAAATAAATCTATTTATAGGAAAAACCCGACCTCGATCTTTGAATTTCCACATTTGCTTCCAAGTAATTTTACATGTAGTGCAATATTTGTAATCAAAATTAAATTTTTACTCGTCGAAAAAAGTACCATTGGGTACAAATTGAACATTTGGCCGCTTCATAATGATTAAAGGAATGCGTCAAATTAAATGCGGCCTTAATGGCGTCAAGAGATGAATAGTAAAACTAACTCTGTGAGCATTAAATAATGGACATATATGTATTAGGTATCGTTTCAGGTTTTACCTAACATGATATCAAAAACTTGAAAGAGATTTACAACTTGGAATATTTACAACATTTTGACTCACTATCTAAATGTAACCCATTTCGAAAATCGCCTAGCCAGAGATTTGAGGTCGCAAGTCTTGCTTAACAAAAACACAGGTTTAAAAAAGTTGGTGGGGGCTTAAGTCAGAATCACGGCCGTTGATTGGTTGTGAATAAGAGTGCGTTAGTGGTTAACATATTTACCAGCCGTGTATTTGGCTTATCCCGTCGTTTACGGCTCACGTCGATTGGTATTTCTGTCACTCTCGAAGTTGGAAAAGTCACCCGTCCGTCACGGAAAAAGTGGAACTGATCTTATTCCTAATAATTCTAGAAATGAACACCCTGTTTGATGCGTTCTCACGCGTTTTCCAAGGAACTATCAATTAATATGGGCCTTCCTTAGAAATTTCACTCAAAATTTCCAAACTTGCTTCCTTTATTTTCCAGATCAATTATTTTTTGTCCTCCCCATTTATTAATATTTTTTCTCTGGAAATTAGGTCTTATTTTAATGACCAATGGATAACACTCCTTTTTTCCAAAGTTATGTTCATTTATTATACTTCCACAGGGCTGTATCAGAACTAATTATACATTTTATGTAATATTCGAGGTTAACAAATTATGGTTTATAAAGGTTGATAATGCAAATTCATACAAAATATACCGCATATTCTCATCTACTACGCTTACCTATTTCCTCTTTATCAGCGTAAAAAAAATGAGGTGCGCGTCATACACGTGGATGCGCAGCTAACACGAGGATTTCCATTTTAAATGGTAATCATATATAGACAAAGTAACACGACAGTCAAAAACTTCCCTAATACTTTGTTACAAGTTCGCTTCGTTTTAATAAAAATTAATAATCTGTCATTGATTATGCCAGATATTACAAACATCCGTGTACAAAGTGAGCATTCACCAAGATTCGGACCGAAGTTGATTATTTTGAAACAAAAAACATGGAATCAGCAAGTTCTCGGCCGAGATCACTTTGTTGCCTCCCGAATGCTCGGCCTGCCTGATTAGATTCCGAGATGTATATTCTGTTTCACGTACATAGTTATCCTCCAGTTCATCCCCTGTGCATGGTGCGCTAGGCAGTTACTTTAGCTTGTGACCATCAACTCAAACAGTGAATTCAATATTTATTTTTTGAAAATTTATCAAAATGAACAGTGGTAAAAACTACGTTCATTCAGTGTTTGCGATAGACTAAAGATTATACGAGTAGAGGAAGAAATCGGCAGTCGTGCAGCTGGATGTAAGTATGACGTGCCGGAATTCTGCGTACAAGACTGGAGGAAGAAATTAGATACACTTCTAAAATAACGACTAGGCCAACTATGTTTAAATCCACAGAGTATTTTACTTGTACAACTAGTTTCAACGCTACGGTGTCATCATCAGGTACCACTGTATCTTACAACTTGTACCTGATGATGACGCCGTAGCGTTGAAACTAGTTGTACCAATAAAATACTCTGTGGATTTAAACATAGTTGACCTTGTCATTATTTGAAAATGGACTTCCACAAAGTTACGCCAGAACGGATTGAATTGAAATACACTTCTTTCTAGTAACAGAGAGAAAAGAGCATTTAGAGGAAAATCTGCAAAATATCCTGGCATAGAGGAACAACTTTAAGCGTACATTTGAGACAGATGCCAGTTTGGGTTTGCATTGTCGACGACAATGTGCCAGATGGAGGCTCTGCAGAAAGCGGGAGATTTTTGCGTAACTTTTGATGAATTCCAGGCTATAAGGGGTTGGAGGCTGAGTTATTTTAGTAGGAATGGTCTATATAATAAGAAAAACAACTATATAACTCAGCGGCTGACTGAAGCATACAAAAAGAAGCTGGTGAGATTTCTGAGGTACATTATTAAACTAAGAAATACCTATTCCTATCTGTTAGGGCAAATTGGGAATGCAGATAAGACCCCAGTTTACTTTGAAATGCCATAGGATATTACAGTGAATATGGATGAAGCAATAACAGTTCAAGTGCGCACAGCTGGTACAGAGAAACAAGGTTTTTCTGTCATTTTAACATTATGGCGGATGGAAAGAAGCGTCCGTCATACGTAATATTTAAACGGAAAACACTCCCTACAAATGTTTAGTTCCAAGCGGGAATAGTGGTCAGGTCACAAAAAAGTTCTGGATGAATAATAACCTTGTTCTTGACTGGATTAAGTGTATGAGTGGAGTACTCATCACGCATTAGTGAAATTATAAGAAAATATCGCATTATAGGTTAAATTTCCTTCCATGCATGTTACTTAACTAGTAAAATAGCCAAAAACAGTATGATGGTAAGTATGACGATTAGTCAAACCGCCAAACTCACTGGTGTGGAGTCTCCTACTACCACAAACCTCTCAGTTGTTCTAAAGAATACCATGTAGATGAGGACATGGGTAAAAGTTTCTCTCAGTCCATTCTTAACATTTCAAAAGTCTCTATTTATCATCACCAACTGGTAAATCCAAAATTGGTTGAATTGGTTAAATTGGTCTTCTCTTAGCTGACCAATTCTATCCTACATAACTTTTGCATTAGTGTTATTATTAATGTATTACAAATTCATATGCCTCAATTTGTTTCCGGAAACTTTCTCTTTATTATTAAACTATTATATAATTTACTGGAAATGGATAGTGAAAAACTTCAGCTGATTTATATGTAACATTTCTTACACTTAACACATAATGTTATTTTGGAATATATTTTATTACTGGCGAAAAAAGGTTTTTGGCACACGCAACTTAAAACAATATTTTGATTTTTTTCCATTTCTAATTCGAAATACGAATTAGAAACCACTCAAGAAGCAAATTAATTTTGTTACCAATGCTAAGCATTACATGTACTCACACTTTTGTACTCGCCGTGTATCGGACGGAGAATGCAGTAGCGAACGTCACAGTTGCAGATACACACTTCAGGCCATGCTCATTAATGCTTGGCGTTCTTCGCTGCTCAAACCATACTTGAGATAACTAGAAAACAATATTCATAAATTTAAAAAAATTTTATTCATTTAAAAAAAAAAACAATTGTGATTCACTGCCAATATCCACTCTCCCCAAATATTCCATAAAATTCTTGATTGATATGAGAATTTAAACTCTGATTGATAGTCCATATACTTGAGGAGGATAAGGGAAACGAGACATCAAGACTAATTGTATTCGCCTCGACGCTGCCAAATGTTCTCTGGCAAATTTGGAGAGAAAATAGTAGGTCTAGGTGGATTTATCACACACCTACTTAATAATTGGAAACTATTACATCGATGAAGTACCTATAGTTTTCGATTTTCATGACATGAGCAGAATGACTGAAAGCTATGTATTTCTACAGCAAGCTTACTAAAGATTCATGGACATATCCTTACTTTTATACTTAAAAACAAGTGATACATATATTTTTTTGTTTTTTGATGGAGAACCTGATGGCTGAAATAAAAATGCTCTGTAAAATGCAGTGTGAGAAATGAGGTGGCATGATAAATGTGCTTCAATAGATTTCATTCTTTTTTATGTCAATGCGTTTTTGGAATCATCAAGTTTAGGTGACTCTATTTTTCTGAATCAGAAAGAATGAGAGAACCGTACATTTTGAAACCACTTACGTGGCCGCATGTGTAATAGGTATTCATATTTTACATAAACCCACCTCCTTCCTTCTTTCAATTTGCCACGTAGAAGAAGAAATTGTAGTGGGCACATGCAAAGGCAACACAACCTCTTTTATACAATTATGACAGCAGTAATGAATTTAAAAAATACCAAGAATGGCAAATAATGTGTTGTATGATGCAAATAATGGGTATTTTTAAAATAAAGTCTCATGGAAAAAAACAGCCAACAAGAGAATGGAGTGAAAAGCGGCAGATAGTCAGTCGACGGATTGTAGACTGCTTATGATGACACCTAAGTGTAATTTACAAATTCATGTGGCAACTATAAAACTTGCAAGTCTTTCAGTACGAACATTAAATAACTGCAGCCCTTATTCCACAATACTACATTTTGCAATCTTACATCCCAACAGTTAAACTTACCTAAATCCTTTTGCGCAAGGCTTCGAAACGAACTCATCCTCCTCTGATAGCTTAGATAAAACGCCTCACCATGCGCGCGTACCTCAGAATTTGTTTACTGGGTCATTTTTGTTTTCCTACTCTTTCTTTCGAATTCACACTTAAAATAATACATATTCTCCCCATAGAAAGAATATCTCAAGCTATTAGGAAGGCATTCACGATAATGTTAAACTCTGTGTTGAAATGCAATGTGATAACGAAAAGGGAGGGATCAGGCGAGATGTTGTGGAATATGGACATAATAAGAACTAAGAAGATGCAGTTTTCCACAGATAAAATTTTAATCGACCCGGGTTTTGATGCACTGCATCATCATCAGGATGATGCAGTGCATCGAAACCCGGGTCGTTTAAAATTTTATCTGTGGAAAACTGCATATTCTTAGTTCTTATTGTGATAACGAAACATGGAACATTTCCCGAGAGCATTTGTGCGGCATGTGACTCTATACGAAATAGAGGTTTAGACCATTGACAATATTCCTAAACTTTTTTGTTTAACGCGGGCAATGAAGATTATTTAGACGGGATAATATAGAAATAGGAACTGAATCTATGGGTGCAAGGTAATAGGACCTTATGAAGTAAATGAAAAATAACATGTGAGGTAAAAGGTAAACCCTGAGGAACAACGATTTTTCCGAAACTGCGATAGGGAGATAAATGGAAAGTAAGGCTCCGCAAGGAACGAAGGAACAGAAACCTGGACAAAATAAAATGGGAAGTGTGAAGGAAACACTTTGAAGTAATAATGGGGCAATAAATAGCAAGAGATAGAGGGATTTCGTGAACCAATTTTGAATTGAACAGTAGATGATGATCAAAATGATTGCTCCCCTGCACTTTTGTATAGGTCTAAATTAAGTTTGCCATCGGCCCAAAAGAAAGTTGAAAATAATTACGAAAAACGAAAATAAACATTCAATAAAACAATTATATCGATATGTATTTAATGATAAGCTTAGCTACATTAAGATCATTATGTAGGATGCTAACAATAAGCGTTCAAAAGTTTATTTGAATTATCTTTGACTGGTAAAAAAATATATTCAAAGTATCTTAAAAAATTTAATTTGAAGGGGAAACGATGCAACCCTGCACATCACACAAATGATCCTTGTGGCTGACTGAGGACTGGAATTCCAGTAAAAAATTAAAAATTTTATAAAAAATAAAATTTTTATTTTTTGATCGAAAAAATATAAGGGGTCATATTTGTAGCCAATAAACGTGCCAAAAACATTTTAAAAAACACGTGCAGCCAGGGTGAAGGGTTCACAAATATAGGCTCAGCGTTGAAAGGGTTAAACGGTTTTTTCTGCATGTGACTCTAGTTCCCAACAGAAAAAGTATTTTTTGAGAGCATCACTTATTCCACGGATTTTTTTCTATTATCCAAGACGACCTGATTATTTACCTCTGAAATCCTCCGTCCTTAAATGTTATCTCTTATCTTTTGGCACATTGCTTGCTGAACTTTGTTAAAATGTATTGAGTCGCGTGTATAAATAAGTATAGGCTATGTGGTATTGATAGATTACAGACATAAAGAGGCTTGGGAAGCAACAAGTTCAAGCACTACCACGTTCGTCTTCATTTCCGTCCACCGCACCTTCTCCATCCTCCTCCACACCCATATCTTGAAATCTTGCAGCCTATTCTCGTCGTCGGTTCTCAGAGTCCATGTTTCTGCCACATACAGCGCTACACTCCATATCGCGCTCTTCACCAACCCACCTAAATATATATACCCAAAGTCCCTGTCATCAGCTCCTTCCTATTGCTGAGCACTTCTTCCGCTGGCGCAATTCTCCTCATAAAGTCTTTGATACTGTGCCCACTTTCTTGCAGCGCAAAACCAAAGCAATTAAATTCCTCTAGTTTCTGCCCCCCTATTTTTATGACCAGTCTTGCTTTCTATATCCTAGAAAATCTCAGTAATTTTTTCATGTGATTTATCCTCATTCCGTATTTCCAGATCTGTATCTCCAAAAATACTCCTCAAACATTCTAATCAAATACTACTACATAGTACATGTATAGTCCTGGTTTGCAATCTAATAAACAGATAAAAGGAATTAGTTTTGGTCCATTGTAGAATACATGCTTCAGTAAACTATGATCTCTGAATAATGAATACCAAATACGTACTATATAGGTAGTCTTCTTTTAAATTAATATTCGCTCTTTTAACTCGGAAGCCTTTGCTGGGTTGGCTACGAAGACCGAAATGCGCGTGCTTAATTCCATCTCGGGAGCCGTGGTCGCTACACGATTTAAAAGTTGGAGATGAGGTTACGGAGTTACTAAAACACAACCAACGCCATCGCAGGTTAACTTCAGGGGTAATCGTGGAGATCCATATATTTATAGGTAATATTGGCTGTCACATACGAAGGACGTGTCAATATCGCGTGTTTTTTTTAAGAATCGCTTCGAAATGCATAGTTGTTTGTTGGTATTCGCGACTAAAAACAAAACGCTGCAGATGCTGACTTTAGCTCTCTTAGTCAATGATAGACTTGAAATTACTTCTTCACGATCATTAGTTAGATGGCAAGAAATCGGAAGTAAGAAGCAGGTATACAGTTATAATAGAACCAAACGCTCTATACTGTAGCTACTTATGTAGTAAAAATATGTACATATCGTATTCAAAACCAATTTCAAACCATATTTTTCCACTCTTATATTCTTTGGTTAAAATGTTTAGACTACCAATCATATTGTGAGGTGGAATGCTATATGAGTATGTTACCAGCAGTTACCTTTGTGAACAATTCTGAACAACCAAATTCATTACATATACCCATTCTTGAAAAGAATTAAATAGCTGAGGGCTCTATTGCAAACCATACGCGATATTTTTTTTCAGAAGGAGACCTCGAATATCTGTAAGCGAGTGATGCAGAGGTGTATGCCTGCCACTAGGAATCGTATTTTCAATTAAAAATATACTTTGAAATATATGCTGATGTAAAAGGCAATATACTTCCTAACTCACTCGTGAATCTTCAGCCAATGGTATTTGAGTTTCTTTTATGATACGTTTATTTAATTACAAAGGAGCTAAGTAAGAATTTTTATTAAATCTCTTTCAAATCGGGTCGTTTTGGTTAAAACGTGGCTTTACGATATTTTTCGTCACTCTGGATAAATTACTACAGCAAATTGATTATTATAATCTATGCGGCATGCCGCGGCTCACCGATTGTAAGATTCTCATATAAAATTAACCAATAATTAAAATTATCAATAAAAATTCGGGATTTAATAAGCCATTTTATCTTTTCGGTATTCCACAAAGAGTTGCGCATTGTTGAATAAAATTATATCAACATACTAAATGAAAATGAATCTAATGAAGATGGGATACTGGTGGTATACCTGGTACTGAGTCATAACACACCATTCTAATTGCGCATTAAGACTTTAGTGTCAGAAAATGTCCAGCACCAAAAATGCGATTAGAGCCAACAACCTCAGACTGCTCAAATTCCGTAAAAGCACATGTTAAGTATACTAAAGGGGGCCATCTTCCTTGACAAGTTTTGAAATGTGAATAGGCATCAAATTGTTAAACACAAAACAAAGTTTCCAATGATAAGGAGCCATTCTTCTGGTATGAATAGAGCAGGAATAAAGGAGTCTTCTGTGGCTCTCCACCGGGTTAGGAAAACTGCTTCTTCCTACGTTTTAAAGGCTGACTCAACCATCATCATCAGGACTTTTTGCTTAAGTAAATTACAGTACACGAGTTTGGGAAAAATCCTTAGAGTAACATTATGTATCAAATAGCTCGCCAGTATAACATATTCTCGCGATGTCACGCATCATCAAATTAGCCAGTTTTGTAATATGTATCCAAGAATTATTTATGTTGAATCCTATATCATAGACATACGAATGGTCCAACGAACTTTCAGGCAATATTATGTCATAGCTTGCTCGATAAATTGTTTACTTTTCGTTGAATGGATGGTTTCTGTATGTTCGGATTCCCACCGAATTTATTGTTTCTGTGGACAACTATTCAAATCTGTAGAGACCCGTTGGATCCCGGGCGAAACTTTCGTCGACAAAACAACGACCGCAGTGAGAACCAGAGCATTCAAACATAAACTTACACATAGGTTACAAAGTTAATTGAAACACTCTTTACTAGTATTATTTTTGCAATTAATGTAATATTTTAATTTTGAGTGGAAACAAAGTTTACATTTTATTAACATTTGTAAGAGTGCATTTATTGTATCATTAAAATTACTCTCACGATTCGATAATTACTTTCTAGAATATTTCTATCTTGGCGGAAATCAAATATCACTTCAAGAAATACAGTAAGAGCCACACAATTCTTCCAATCTACATGAGAAATGGTTCATATTTTCTTCACCAGCGAAACACATCGACACAGATATGTTCACACACAAAGGTAAATCCCATATTGCACACACGAAGCTTGCCAAAAAAGGTAAAATGACAACGGCACACCTTTTGCAACGGATATCACCGACCACATTTTTAGGTCAAACTACTGTTCTTGACTGTATTGCCACCAGCTAATATCGATAGAAGTTTGGTACGTAGAGAATTTAATAAGCTGCATAATTGCAGAAAATTCAATTATTAAATGATCACCTCGTTTTTAAAATAATTTTTGATAAATGTTCTCGTACTTTAGTCCAAAAAATATTCAGTTTCTGTCAGATATACATAAAACTCAATCAATAGCTTAAAATGTATTGCATAAGTTACATAAGATAGACTGGATGAACACATGCACTACATTAATCGCGTAGCGAGGTGACAGAAGATTGCTCAGGAGGTAACAAACTTCGTGCACTTTCCGGAAAGGATAATGTACCAAAACCTTACGTAGGTGGGCTCATTTGAATACTAATATGAGCTATTAGACGTGCTTTAGTGTCAGAAAAACTATGAAATTAATAATTCATTGGTTTCAAATTAGACTCGTTTAGGAAACCTGAGAATGCTTTTCTAACATATAAGGCAATCTTGAAGAATCTAAACATAACAAAAAACCAAGATAAATGGATGGATGGATGGATTACGACAATTAAAAGTTGTAAAAACCCAAGCTGGCAACCATCTTGGTCAAGTAAATGCTTAATGCACGACTGTGGGACTTTTTATTGAGCCAAAAACGGGCCACTTATCACTTTTAAGCACTGTACAACACTGAAACCAAGTATGTCGTAGCGTAATACCCTTCTCCTTAAAACGCAAAACCATCTCCTTTACCTAAGAACTTTCCAAGCACCCTATACCTTCTGTTAGTTCCCACAATGACCTCGGGGTTACCTTTGATCAAAAGTTGATGTTTCATGAACATATTTCTGGTATTTCTAAAAAGGCAATGTCGATAGTGGGAATTCTCTATCGGCTCAAAGAAATAACGGACCCATTTGCCCTAAAATCTGTGTTTCTTGGATGTGTACTACCCATCCTAGAATATTGCTCTCCCCTCTGGTCAACTGCGTCCCCCACCACTCTTAAATTACTCAACCGCCCCCTTAACTTCTTTTTAGCCATAGTCCGTCATCGCGTACCCTCCCTTAGGCATAGCTCATGTGAAGAAATCCTATCATCTCTTGGCCTATCACACATCTCCCTTCGCCGGCTGACTTCGGACCTTAAATTCCTGCACTCCATCATGAATGGGTCCTTCCGCTCTGATCTTCTTCTTTCCTATTTCTCACTCCGCATCCCAGCCCGCATCACTCGCAATATGTGTCTGTTACACACACCCAAATTCCGTCTCTCCATTTCCCAACGATCACTATTCTACCACCTACCTTCATCTTTCAATGCCCTAACTAATAGTCGCCCCACCCTTGACCTTTTCTCCTCACGCAACGTCTTTTTCTCCCAATTGAAACGTAATGCGTAACATTCATGTCATCTTCGCCTCATTCTTGCCTTGTTTATATTTTGAATATTTCTGTTTTGTTTCTACCACTATTGTTGTTTTTAAATTTATTCTGTTTATTGAACCCAATGTAAAGGCCTTAGTTGCTGTTTTTGGAGTTTTTGATAAATAAATAAATAAATGGCAATTTAAAGGTACCCCAAGCACCAACTTCACAAGCATGTTTCACTGCATTAAATGTACTCACCAAAACCGGCCGAACAGGCGTCAAAGGAGTAAGTACAGGGCAGGCTCCTAAACTGATTGTCTGGCTTCGTGCACCATTAAAAACCATCACAAGAACAACGGCCAAAATACTCAAAGAGTTCCTCTTCATTTTGGATGACGGCTTAACAAAAATCTGTGGAAAAAATACTATATTAGCTTCTTAACCCGGTACTTCCTGCTAATGTATTCAGTTATTCTGGAAAGAGCAATTCCTTTGATACATGTCATGCATAATTTAGCGGCTCCCATGGTAACATGAAACGGAGTAAAGGAATCAGTTTAATTTTTACTTCATGAAACAAAGTAGGAAGACATCCAAGTATCCTAGTTCCTCAGCCTTACATCATGATGTTTAATAGTCTTCGTTAAAAAATTCGTTAAAATAGCATTATATTACCAAATTTTGTGTCCTATATAGTGTATTGATTTTTTTTTCTTCTCAACAACCTTATCTGGATGGAAATAAATGTTATATTTTACAATCTATGACGCGCACTTAAAAATACCCATTTTTAATCTAAAAAAAACTGCTAAAATAAAAACTTTCAATTGAAAAGCATTATAAAGATCAAAAATTTACAATATTTTCAGGATTATTAATGAAGCTTAAATAAAAACCTGGTTACACATTATTCAATGTTTGAGCAAGATTAAGCTATCTTTGTTAATTGGTAGATTTATACAATCGGTCCATTCAAAACCAATAGACATATTAAATTCCAGCGTATTTGAGGAATTTTTTTGTCAACCATGTCAATATTTTCCAGTCAAACATGATCCAATGCAGTCGATTAAAAATACATTAATAAGCTTTGTTAATATTCTATTCTATCCTCATCGTTACTACACTACTGTAAGTAGATTTTGTAGACACACAGAGCCAATTCATAAGTTGAAGCCGTTCAGTGCGAGGAAAGTTAGATTATGGAGGTAGATTTAATCTAATGACTATGACTGAAAAAACAATTATTTCCCTCTAGATCTACCCCATAGCACTATTAGGCATTAGTAGTGACAATTGTACATTGAAGGTCATTTAAATCATTGCAATAGCCACCAAAAACATAAATAATATTAATCAAAATATCAACAGTTTTAAGATTAATGATACTCACTACTGCCTCGTAGTCCATATCTTGAAAACAGTAAAGAACTTCAATTGAATATCGCAGCCACCTCACCGATATTTCACCAAATGGCAGCTCGAAAGCCATTGAATGGTTAATGCTACACTGCGCAAATCTTTGAAGCTGACATTTCGCTAAACATTTGTGCGGTATTTTCAAACGCATCTCTATTGGTTCTCAGCGTCAAATTATCCTTAAAACTAGACTGTTGCAATTTTTTTATATCCCATCCTTACATTCGAATAATGCATTTTAATGCAAGGAATTGATAAAAAGGATGCAAAACGTTGTGCCAAATATTACTAATAAATAATTATCATCTATGGTAATTATCCAATTCATTGAAATTTAAGCGTTCTTTATACAGCTTCGACATCATCAGGTACAGACCCACTTCTGCGACGGCCCGTACCTGATAAGACGTAGTTAATTCGAAAAGCGTAGTATTTAAACGATTTAAATATAAAATTGCTACAGACTTAATATTAAGTTTAATGTGAGTCTTCAAACCCCAGAAGATAAAATGGGAAACTTAAAAAACACATGAAAACAAGAAGTTCTTGAATCATAATTCTCACACGAGATTACGCTACACCATTTTAAATAATTTCAATACATTCCTAAGCGGTACCAGACAATTGCTCTGAAAACATTTTTACTCTCACGCCATCGCTTTTTCATTTAAGGTTACATACACATTAAATTCCGTTAGCAAATACTTCATTATCAAAGACAATAAGCAATATTTTTTATTTTCTTCCATATTTCACGTATAGTTGTCTTCCTTTATCTGATATGAAATATTTAAGGTTATTAGCCTTCATAGACACATTCCTCTGACTGTTAAATTTTATCTGTTGTCATATGCCTCATTAATACAATATAATATAGGCACTTGGAAAAAGAGAAATGTCTCATACCTCTTATAACATAAAATTATTGTGATTCATTCATTAATTCAATGCACGAATAAACCTGATTTTTCACGTCATAATTTTAGATAAACTCTTATGTTTTCCATTAATTTTAAATATTTAACTGTAGTAAAAGCTTTGATTTGTCATGTTTCAAAACTTTTATAATACATTTTGAATGCTAAGTTGAAACATAGTTTAAACGCAAGGATTTAACAATCGGACCAAAAATAGTGAAGCAAATGTTTTCAAAAATACACGAAATATTCCAACTTATACTACTAAGGCGTGTTTATATAAATAAAGAGCTACAGCTATTTCACTAAGTACACCTTGAGAACTACACTTTAGTGCTAATTAAAAACTAAACAACCGAATACAGTGAGTAAGGCGGAAATTTAAACTAGAACTTAGTAAGATTGAGGACCTACCTTAAGAACTTTAGAAGACCTGAGATCGCACAGTTTCCGAGTTCTTTAAAGTCCACTTCCCTTATATACTCGCTAAAATAAAATACCTTGCTAAAAAAACCCTTTGCCCCGCCACACGCATGCGCAAACCGTGGACCAATGGCGTTCGATAGACGTTGGAATGGTCATGAAAAGTGGTTGTCCCAAAAGGAAACTAGAAATAATTTTCGGGCGAGATCAAGGAATAAAATAATATATTCGCGTACCACCCCTTAGCGAGCATTATTCCCCCAGCCTTTCCCCTCTCCCCTTTCTCCAACTCGACCTCCTGGCTCATCCCTTGCCCATCCCTCACCCGAAAGCCCCTTGCAAAAATCCTTGAAATATTCCCCTCCCGTATCAAAAAGCCTCCGATTCCGGTTTGAATGTCGACTGTCGACCGAGTCTCCCTCCCACTTGAAATTCCCCAGCCACCCCTTCAACACAACGTAAATTAGTATATGTCATCCTCTCGGCAACACTTATCGTTTTTATTATATAGGGAAAAAATTGTAATGCTAATCAAATGGTCGAAATAGATATGCTGATCACTTTTAAGAGTGTAATCCAGAGATCGACTTGATTAACTCAGCATTGTTTGGATTAAGAATGTGGATTATTTTAGGACCAGATACTTTCAAGTTGACCGAGTATTTAAAAAGCTCTTATGTATATACTTGTATATGTAAAAAATGAAAAATGAAGTGGCTACTAATGGGAAGACAGAGGACGCAATTTATGACCGAGAACTTTGAATAACATGGGTTGGAGGGAAAACTTTAGATGGTCAGCGTGTAGATACCCGTTGTGTGAGCGGAGAAGACCTTCACTCTTAATGGAACAGGTTTTTAGGCGATAATCTTGAGTGGTTTCCCCAGAAAACGAGCTCGTATTCTTATGATCTCCGTCAGAATTCTCTGCCCGTGTTTTTTTAATCAAATTATTCCATCATATTTGAATACTCACATCAAAGGATCATTGAGCTTTTAAAACAACTAGATCAAAATCAGGGAATCAGCATGTAGAATAATCCTACCGGACTAAAAGTTTAAACATAGCTTTGTTTGAATATTTGACATATTTTACATTGAACTGAAATGTCTGGCAGTCAACAAATCAGCAAAATACGTCACTATTCTATCTCAATCTGTCCAATCCGAAGATTGTTAATCACGGCGGGAACTAGCCGCATCATTAGGTGGAAGTATCAACGAGTTGCTTAGAATATCAATTTATTTGTAAAACTGAATCACATAGAAGATATCGACAGTCTAGTGACATATCTATTATTCAACTTGGAGCCATTTCAAAAAGACAATTCCGCAACATAGGTTCCTATCATTTTCATAAAATATAAATTTACTTACACACAAAGGTTTACCTTTTTTGAGCGAACAAACCTATTAATTAATAATAATCTTTACATCTTAATTTTTAAAAGTTTTAATTTAAAAACATTTTTTTTACCATAGCATATTGGGGAAGAGACATCTTTAACATTTTTACAGTCTACTTCTTCTGGTTATCTGGTCCAGCGACAAGTTGCCGTTTTTGTGAAATGAGTGACAGGACGAAGGACGGTAACGTGGAGATGGAAGTGGGATAGAGAATTGGATTAGCAAGATGTTGGGATGATGGGGATGAGAGAGGGGAGCGGCTCGTAGAATGATAAAAGAAGACAGGCTTGGGTCGATAAAAAATGTTGAAAACCCACACCCACAACGTCTTCGACAAGTTCCGTTATTTTGCCACGAGAACAATGTTTTTCTTCCTAGCATTATTTAAAAAACTAGGCCCCAGTGAAGATACGTATCAATTGCTCAGGTTGATTAAGTGGCATCTGTTGCCGAAAAGAAAATTACTCGATTTTAATCATCCTGCGACAATCGTGAAAATTCTATTTGCACGATCCTTCTTCCTCCGTGAATTATATTCCATTTTAATAAGCAAGACTGTAGAGTCAATGACTGAGAGGTTTATTTATGTTGCATGTCATTCCCATAATCATTAATGTCTTATCTTTTTTCAGTCATCACATTTGGCGGGGATACGAAAAGGGTATATTTGATTTGATAATGCTGTATTGAAAAAAAAATATTTTATCTTAAATTGATTCAGTTTCTTCGAATTAACAACTGCCTATAAAGATACCTTACTTCAAATGAATGAAACTAACAAATTACGTAACCACCGCTGCTATTTTTTTAAGCAACCCTGAGTATGGTTCACTTAGAATTCCAGCCTCAATATGAACTCCAGCCTGGTGACTCATCATTATTTATTTTCTCTTTCCGTAACTTGTCAATGCGACGTTCAGAGATTTTGTAAGTTTTGTAACTCCGGTTGTTTCAATGGCAAAGAGCACGATAGCCTGAATACGACTGAGTATTTATTCCACAAATTCGAGACTAATACGAAGGGGTATTATGCTTAATGTTCCTTTTATTATAATTCAATTATTAAAGAACAGAACGAAATAGGTACCTTTAAAGTCTTCAAAAGCATTCCAAGCAGCCAGAATTTACGTTTTCAGTTCAATTATTTTTTTCTTGGAGTTAACTGTCACCAATTGCATTAGCCGAGTTGTTATGTACCCGATGGAAGTTGCAATCACTATCTTTAGTCCTTGCCAATCATACATTCATACTTACTTCTTAGAATCCGAATGACCGACAGTCCTGTGCCTTATAATCTCTTCCAATCTTCTTCCTTGCTCCCTGCCAGCTAATATATCCCGATATTTTTACTCCCAGTTAGCTCAGAACTCGCCTCTTATCGACCCATCTAGCACCCCGCGACCTTTAAACAAGCCCCACACCCAAATATAGCTTCTCAGGACTTCTTAACCAGTGCCATTCCTTACACCCGTATTCAGTACAACCAATCATAAACGTAATAAGTACGTAGTATAAGGAAGTCCATACAATATTAAAGACTCTTTAAGCTAAAAATATTATTCCCAGGAGTTTTAAGTTCTATTTTGCATAAATAACGCTGTCGGTTTAGTCACTTAACTCAGGGTAGATTTGCAACTACTTGATTGTATATCTAAGGAAATTCTTTCCTTTTACAAAAAAGGCCACAAAGTAAATTTAAATTCTTTCACATTTTGATGACAAAGCACTTTCCACTCAATCAGGTTTTTGGACCCTTTCCCCAGTTGACAGACTAGTCACCTGGTCGACACCCGATTCTTCATTGAATTTGAGAAATTATACTAAATCTGCGGGAAAAATTGTAACAACATGTTGACCAAAACAGTGAACCAACTTATAGGCACGACAAATAAAAGGGAAAAATCAACGATTACATAACAACGAATATTTAAGTGCCTTTTTGTGTTAATAGCCAAAGATCCAACGACGTTCGGTAAATTTACACCCTATGTCCATTTCTAAAAACACTTTGCCAAATTTTACATTCCCTATGCTATTAGCCATAGGATTTGTGGTCTGCCAGTGATTCCTCTTTTTCCTTTTCCCTCGGGTGCTCTTTTTATCTTAACCACTGCATAATTAGAGGAGTAGAAGGAAGTGAAGACTGTTGAAAAACTTCCTGGTTCATTTTATTTCCGTTTATCGGTTCATAAGTAGGAAGTTTTTTTTATTCGCAAAGGACCACAAGATAGCGGCTTTTAAGTGAATCAAGCATTTAGATGGATTTCTTGTTCGCAAAAGGCCACATAATAGCGGAATTTTAGGGGGTCAAGCATCTGGATGGAAGCTCTGAGGAGATGACGAGTCGATAGAAAGGCCGTTTACTTGACCCAACAAAACTCATCCTGCCCCGAGCACCCTTTCCTTTAGTCCACATCGGTGGAAATAGTTTCATTCTGTCGATACATTCTTTCGGTGGTTCTATAAACGGGAGGGACTCAATCCGTCCAGCCGACGGCTCTCGAGTTCGCAAACTGGAATCGTGTAACGGCCTCCTCTTCTTCCCTCTCAGTCTCCACTCTTTCCAAACTTCCCGATCACCCCCCAGAGTCCCCCACCTACCTTCTCTCCATCCCCACTCCATAACTACATTCTTTTTGCCGAAATTATGAGCGTCAAAATGGCAAGAGTGGGATAACTGTGGGGTGGGAAGTTAGCGATGCGTCTTTTCTAACGTGATGGAAGCCACAGTCCAATTAAAAATTTCCAACACTCAAAAAGTTAAAGTAAAAAATGAAACGGCAACTTTACGATTACGAATTAACGAATAAAATCTGTCGTTTACAAATTATATTCGCACTTTTACGTTGCTGTACATGATTTCGGACAGTTTACGGTATTTTTAAAACGTACAGCATGAAACCAGGCTCAGTTTTGGATGTATGAATGGTTGACACATCGTACTCTAGTTCTTTGATTTTTTCAGACATTAGTTTTAAGAGTATTGTATCATCAGTAGTCGTTGATCATATCAGTTTCCTGCTTCCCAAGCGTAGGTACACTCTCCTTTCAGCTAACAACTTAATTCAGCCGTTAGTCTTTATTTTGAAATCCCTCCAAATCTGGTTGATGCATCCCATTCTTGGCCTTCCTGTGAAATTCTTCCCATTCACATCTCCTTCCTTCCAATTATTTTTTCGAAGAAGTCCTTATGTCTTTTTATATGCCGCTTCCAATTCATGAAGTATTTTTTCCCAAGTTTTATCCCTCCCCAGCTCTTTTCAAAATCTATAAATGATTCTTTCTGTACCTTAGATCTGCATCATTCTTGTATAACACCGCCCACCCACTGTATCAAATATTTCTTGGTATGCTTCTCCTATCGTCCAAGGTTAACTTCCAAGCAGAGGTATTCTCCATATATTAGTTTAAATCAAGTGCTTTTAGATCTAAGTTCGTGTAGCTAGGAGTAATAATCAAGACTTATTTACAATCTGCTGGATATAAAAACCGGAGGGCGATATATTTCAAATGTTTAAAATCTAAAGCATACATGCCCCGCATATGTACGACCGACAAATAAGGCGTGACAATCAAATCTCCGTTTTTTAAAGTATCCTTTTTATTTTTCGTTTCATTGTTTCAAATTCACTTTCTTCATATATCCTGTTTTGCAATCGTCGAGAGCGTTTTCCTGCTACAGAAGCGCAATGACCCCCTTCTCCTCGTTTACTGAATATCACAGCAGGAAGGTTGTCATATTCTCCGTCCACACATGCAACCCAACATCATCATTTGATCTTTTCCTGCCCTAAGGGGCCATTCAAGTATTACACAAGACGTTTAGTGAGGGGGGGGGGTTGGGATCATCTTACATGGTCCTATGTAGGGGTGCAGGCAGGGTACCAATTTAAGTAAGATTTTTGTCCGTCATGAAACGTTGTATCTATCGTTTCCGAATGAAATTTACCAGTGACATGGAGCGTCAGCTCGTTAATGGAGTATTTTCCGTAATCTCACCGCTACGCCAATGTTCCTATTCTTTCGCCTGACTGGCTATCTACATTACTTCCATTTTTAATGAATGTGGTACTCCAGCACTGCATAATTATACGATATCCAGTGCACCAAGCTATAAGATGGCTTCTATGGAAATATGAAATTGCAGGAGCGAGCATTTAACTTAGGTAAGATACTTTGCCTTACATTGAGGAAGGAGGGGGTCAAAAATGGCATGAATTGTCTTATGTAATACTTGAACGGCCCCATATCATCCGAGGGAAAGTATGATGGGGATTCAAGGAGGTAATGTGAAAATTCAGGTGAGCGTTAAGCGATCAGATGAAGGATGCCGATTTCCTCCTCTTCCCACTCCTGAAAGCCAACACCTAGGTCGGAATCGTTCCTTGAATATATAATACTTGAATATTCCTTGATATATATATGATATAAAATACAGTGAATATGGTCGGGAAGTGTTGTGGACCGATGTGCAGAGGGAATTACGCCAAAGAAGCTAAGGTGTGTGTCTTCCATTTTCCGAGAGATGAAGAGTTGCAGAGGAAGTGGATTCATGCCATTCCAATAAGTATATTAATAACAAAATATAACTATTTAAGCCTTTTGTATAAGTGTAGTCCCACATGGGTGATTGCAATCCTGCATATCTCCGCGGAATCTTCAGGAGTTTTCTGATTTATTTTTTTTACTAGAGGTAGAGGTAACTTTCTTTAATAAAAATTGTATCAACATAATTAAAAATGTATCGTAGGAAAATGTCGGTCTACATTTTGGCCTTCCGCTGCCAGAAACGTTTTTGCGAAAAGGGTTTATTTTGGCTGTTTTGCTGAAAATTAACTCTGTGAATAAAGGATCCATTTCAGTACTAATGCGCGTATTCTCCGCGTAGAAAAAGCCTGTTTTGTTTTCAACTCATTTGTTGTTGAAGGGAAGGGACGTGCTATATTATAGAAATTGCAGGGAAGAGGCTGTTTATTTTTCTGCGTCAACTACCATCAAATTAGTTGGCTAAGTGACAGCTTCTCTACGCAAGCTCAGATGAAATTATTATTAATTTTTATTTGTAACTTTGAAGGGATTTAAACACCAGCATCATTTAAACACCCACTGTCTGACATGAAGAATGCAACACCCTCTTCCACTTTGCCTTAATAATTAATCGTCAAAAAAGGTGCTATATGAACCTAATGTTGACAGCTGTGTGTGTATATTACTTAATATGGAATTCTGTTATCATCTTTCTTATTTTCTTAGGCTGACTCTTAACAATGTGTGGTATGTTTGAATGGTTTTCTTATGAGAAAAGGGAATGAATAAAATATATTTTTTTTTGTTCTTGGAAGGTATTGAGGTAAATAAGGGCTTCCAGCATCATTGTTTTCTTTCTTTTATTCTTTGTCTTCGTGTGATACACAAAACATCCATTTATACTTTGAGAACAGGCATAGGTGTGTGATGTTATGCTACAACAAGTCTTATGTTAGTACTACATGATATTGAAACTGTGGGGATAAGAGATGTTTTAATTGCATCAGGAGTGCTAACATTAATGGGAGCTATTTATTTCCAAGTGTCTATGTGAGAACTGCCACGGGTTGTTCTTTCCTGCAATAGTCATATAATATAATAATAGTGTCTATAGTAATAGGGGCTTTTAGGAGGGTAAGATTACCAAGGTTGCGGTAACCAGCCCCTTCGGCGGTGATCCTGCACGCCTTTTTGCCGTTTACTTTGCCTCGGTTTATTTAGTCTTTTGCTTTGAAGACGTTTTTTGCCTTTCCTCTATCTGTAATTATTTGATATTTTAGGCGTTAGAAAAGAAGAAAATGTAGTGATTTTAAAACCACCATAATTGATTAAATTTAGTGCAATTTGTTTACGGTTTTTCTAAATTGGCTAATTGCGAACTTACCTCAGCGGAAAGAGTTTTGCAATGGAGCTGTATACTAAAATATCAGAACTTTTGTTTAAGAGCATATTGATTATTGTCCACAACATCTTTTTAAGTCGTTGATAGACAGTTGCAAGTAGATTGGTTCGTCCGACTACAGTGTTTTCATCGGACTTACAGTTTTAAAAGTAAATTTTACTGAGACAGTAACGTTACAAGAATGAATACCGAGTTAAAACTGGGGCGTTCTTAGGTTTAAAATTTAGTGCTTTTACTTTCATTCTACGATTATGCTCTTCGCCGCAGACTGGAATATGAATACTATTCTCTTATTATTTAGCTTGCGATTCTCCTTCGCTTCTGAAGCATTATAATTTTATTTTAAAATTACTTCGATAACCAAGTAAAAATAAGATTACTTTTCAAGCTAAAAATTAGCACTCATCACAAACACGAAGTGAAAAAACCAACAGCTATCGTGAGAGTTTTGAAAGGGCGAGCTAGCTGTTAGCCGTCGCGATCCCCGACTCACTCTGCCCCTTTGCTGTGACGTCACAGACCAGTGGCACGGCCTTGTATATCTCGGTGGTCATGCCTCATTGTTGGCAAATGTTAGAATAAACACTTTTTGATCTTGAAATTCAGCGCCCAGCACGTCGAAGGCAATAGTTTCCGGGGGGCGACGTGGTTTTGTTTCCCGACGCGCTGCGGCATCGGCGTTGGCTTCTTGGCGTTTAAATGTTCCGGTGTTTCCTCTATCCTCTGCTTCTTCTGCGGTTCTTCCTCAGCCGAGCCCGTCCCCCTCTTCACTTCACCCTCTTCCAGGACGGGTGTCGGGGAGACCGAAGGGGAGGTGGGCGAGGGGGCCGCCTTCGGCCCACGTGGCCTGCCGCTCGACCGTTGCCTCATCCAGGTGATTGGCAGCCGACACCGTTGTGACGTCGGCGTAGCTTCTGGAGTTACTTCGTGGGAAATTTCTTCTCTCATGTCCCTCCTGACCGCACCGGGCACAGTTTCGGCGCTGTCCATCGTAAATAACGATGGTACCATTCCCTTCAATGGCTAAATAGGAGGAAATATTCTTCTCAATGATCATCCAGACGATTCTAGTGCCCGTAAACATATGGGTCATCCAAGGATTGATCCATTTCCCGTCCCAAATACGGACGAATTTCCCATACCAGGAGAGCCCATTCGTAATCGCCGCGAGCGGCACATCACGCGGACATTAACAGGGCATGCCGAGGCAGCCTCTTTATTAACCTCCATTTCTTGTATTTGTCGCGGTTGGATACGGCATCCGAGGGAGCACCATTTCCATCACTCACTTATAGACCTCTTCAGACTTAAACTTCACAAAGTTCTGTCTTCTAGATAATCCATATTGTATCAAGTATACTTCGCCTTCCGCGAGGTACATCGTCTCGGTGAGAAATGCGAGCGTCTCAAGCGGTGTTGTTGCTTCGCTGTCTCATCCGCCTCCATGAGAACTTGATGCTGCCGGTGAATCACCATGGCAGCAGGAGAGAGAAAAAAGGAAAATAAGAAACACTTAACAAATCAGATAGGGGGCCGTGTACCCGTGGTACAACAAGGTCACTCACTGGTCCCGGGGGGAGGGGAACCCCCAAGTCTACAGGGTACTACGTCGTCTGATATCTCTAGGCAACGGCAAATGCACAGCACATGTAAAAGCAATGATGAGCTTTTCCAAAAACGACAGCGCTATGGGACTATATCTGTACAGTAGGTGCGCTCTCTACACTGACTCTGTAGGATCAATTATACTGGGGACTTGTTCACCAATGTTTAATGCGAGATGTACAATTGGCCATTACTCGTCTACGTCAACGTCAACAAAATACCCTGAAAGTCACCTCAGGGGTGTGTGGCAGGGGGTGAGTATTCACCAACATGCATTACACTATACCCTTAAGTTAGTGTAACTACGACTAATTATGCATTAGCATAAATCGCTAAATGCTTGTCACGAGGCGAAGCCTCATAAGCATGCACTACTATACTACAGATATTATCACAATGGAGAGGCACCGTAAAAAAAAATATATATATAATTATATATATATATAATTATATATATATATATATATATAAACTGTATTATATATATATTATATTAACGGTGTGTATATATATAATATTATATTAATTAATATATTAATTATATACATTATATTAACGGTATTATATATATATATATATATATATATATATATATATATATATACAAACCAATATATTTACTTCCCATATTTTCAAAAGCCTTGGAAAAACTCTTTAAAAATTAGGTTAATGAAATATCTTCATAAAGTATATTTATTTAGTGAAAATTAATTTGGCTTTCTCAGCAGTATATGCGCTGAGGATGCCTTTGCAAATTATATGAGTCATGTTTACTCTGGAATAAACTGAAAAAAACCGTGATGGTTCTATTTTAATTGACATCATGGTTCTAGTTGCATTGGCATCATAAAAGCTTTTGACTCTCTTGATCACGAAATCTTGATAAGAAAGTTAGAGAGAGCAGGCATACGTGGCATAGCAAATGAGTGGTTTCGAAGTTACTTATGTAATCGCACTAAGTGTGTGAGAATAAGAAGTTCCTTTAGTAGCTCGAGTAAAACAAGCTCAGAAGTACACCAAGGCTCCGTATTAGGCCCCATTTTATTTCTTATCTACATAAATCACTTGTGCAGATACGAATTTAACGGCATAGTAACGGCTTTTGCCGACGATATGGCCCTGACATACATGTGCGATTCTTGGGATGTAGTTAACAGCGACATGAAATGTGACTTGTATAATCTTCGGCAGTGGTTTGACCATGAATATACATATGGATCCTAAACTTACCCCTAGTGGGTGTTAGCAAACATTCCGCAAGCACCGAAAAATCAGGACCGCCGACAGGACGATCAGAAAAAATATTGTAGCGACGCCACTCTAGAGAAGGTGGCTCTAATATGGAAAGGCCGAGATTCAAATGGAGATACTGGAAATAAAGGTACCGGAATTGGTCTCCCTATTAACACCGGCCATGTTTGGCACACACAAGCGAACCATGCTGAAGGAAAGGCCGTGATTCAAATGTAGATACTGGAAATAATGGTACAGGAATAGCCCTCCCAATTATACCGGGCATTTTTGACACTCAGAAGGGAAACCATGCTGACTGCAGTGCGACCTATCTTTTGTGGAAAGGTTGGCAACTCTTTTGCCCGTACAGTGGTGCCGAAGATTTAGATCCATATTTATAATCATGGGTTTGACTACAATAGTTTGAAACTAAATAAAAAGAAAACGAAACGTATGTGTTATGACCTCTGCAATTGCTACAATGTTGATTTTGGTTTGGTGTACCATACCATAGATTTGGCAGCAAATAATTGTAACTGCTCAGCAATTGAACCGACGAAACAGATGAAGTATCTGGGAGTAATTTTGGATTATCGCCTAAGGTGGGATTTGCATATTTCCAATGTCTGTGCGACTCTGGGGTATAGTTTAGTAAAATTTTATTTTTTTGCGAAATGTGTCCCCTCCATATCCGTAAACTTATTTTTTTTCCCTAATTCAGTCAATGTTAGATTATAGATTGATTTGTGGGGGAGGAGCATATTATAATACAATAGAAGCTGCTATAATATTGCAGAAAAAGATAATTAGATTGGTGCTCTTGAAAAATTCACGAGAGCATACTGCCCCCCTTTTCTCTAATCTAAGGATGCTTCCTTTAATAAATATGTATTGTTATAAGGTACTGAAATTATTTTATGTAAGAAGCAGCTATTCGTCAAAATATGGACAGTCACAAAAGGTTTCATCTCTGAAGAGGTCACTGGGTCCCGGTGCCTAAAGAATTTTTAACTCTATTTAAAAATCCTTATTGTGCATGGGACCGAAATTATACAATCAATTACCGAATAAAATAAATAGGTAACAAATATTAAAGTATCTTAGTTTAGTTACGCAATTGATTATTTCTTATAATAATATTGAAACTGTGCTTAGTTAAGATTCATTTTATTGCTTCCAGAGTCAAAGTTGTGCCGGGAGAAAATCCTTATCTGTTCGAAAATAGTCTTATAATAATATTGAAATTGTGCTTATGTTAGTTGGGATTCATTATTTTTCTACCAGAGTCAAAGTTGTTTTTCCCATAAAAAATGTTTTTCTGTTAAAAAATTGTCCTATGATAATATTAAAATTGTGCTTATGTTAGTTGGGATTCATTATTTTGCTACCAGAATCAAAGTTGTTTTTCCTGTCAAAAATGCTTTACTGTTAAAAAATTGTCCTATAATAATATTGAAATTGTGCTATCAGAGTCAAAGTTGTTTGTCTGTAAAAAATACTTATTTTCTGTTTAAAAAATTATTTTATTTTCTCATATACGCTCATTTATAATGATTGTCAGTGTATATTCATATTTTTTCATGCTTACACAGCAATGCATGCGAAATTTGAACTAAAGGTACCCTAAATACAGGTCTATTGCCTAGTAGGGTACCTAACTACCTACTCGTAAAACGTATGTAGTAATCTATTTGTTTAGGGAAGAATAAATTAACTTTACTATATTATTATTATTATTATATTTTTAATAGTGATGCAGCATAAAAATCATTTTCTGAACAATAATGTGGCAGATATATTAAATGATTCATGTGACAATTATTCGACGAATATCATTTCATAGAATGACAGTGAGGCAAATATTTATTTGAATAGCCCTTGTGTGTCACGAGGGTCCCATTGTACAGATCATGAGTAATTGGTCCCAGAAGTTGAAGCATCATTTGGCGTCAAGCGTTTCATTTTCTCTGGTGAACGTGTTAGGGTCGGAGTTAACGTGCTCGGCTACAGGCAACTGCAACTGTTGCATCACGCTGCTCCTGTGGTTATTTACCCGCATATTTAAAGGTGTGCTGGTGAGGCCAACGTAGAAAGCCTGGCAGTGCTTGCAGGTTATAAGATATATAACATTACTCGAGGAGCAGTTTCCCCGAGTAAGTATTTGATATGTGACATTCGTCACCGGAGTAGTGAAGAAACGGGAAGAGGTGTTGATTGGGCAAGTGAGGCAACGGGGCTTGTTGCAAGGGTGAGAGGGTAGGGTCGGAAGTAAGGGGTTTATAAAAGGAGGTGTCACTGAGTTGCCGATTGGCTTCCTCCTCGTATCTATGGCGGTCCATGACTACCATAGTAGATCCTTTGTCAGCGGGAAGAATTATAATTTTCTCATTTCGCTTTAATGAGGCAAGGGCGTGTAACTCGTCCCGCGAAATGTTATTAGAGGACGGCAGGGAATCCACGAAATCTTGGGAAGATAGTTGGGAGGAAATATGATTGAGGTAGAGTTCAAGTGGATGGTTGGCAGGGAGGGCGGGTGGACAGTAACTGGAGGGTTCTTTAAATTTAGAGAGAGGATTCTGAGGTGGTAGGATATCGTCCTACTGAGGGGAGAGTCTGTACCATGAGAGAAGTGGAATTTTAGTCGAATATTCCGCGCAAAGGCGTGAAAATCAGAGAGAAGGCGAAAATGGTCGAGTTTAGGAGTGACACAGAAGGATAGTCCCTTGGCAAGAAGTGACGACTCTGATGGGGAAAGAGTGTGGGAGGACAAATTGACCAAGGGTTCCTTTGAGGGCTTCTCGCCGGGCTTGGACATCTGGTAACCACAATCTCTCCCCTTTTGGCTCTCACCCTTGCAACAAGCCCCGTTGCCTCACTTGCCCAATCAACACCTCTTCCCGTTTCTTCACTACTCTGGTGACGAATGTCACATATCAAATACTTACTCGGGGAAACTCCTCCTCGAGTAATGTTATATATCTTATAACCTGCAAGCGCTGCCAGGCTTTCTACGTTGGCCTCACCAGCACACCTTTAAATATGCGGGTAAATAACCACAGGAGCAGCGTGATGCAACAGTTGCAGTTGCCTGTAACCGAGCACGCTAACTTGCATAACCTCTCCTTCAACACCTGCTTTCACATAAAAATAATCCGCGCCCTTCCACCCGACACACCCATAATACAGCTCCGCCACTGGGAGATGTCTTATATTTCCATTTTGAAGTCAACCTGCCCGCCCGGACTCAATCTTCGCTAGCTTTCTCCCCTCCCACTCCAACCCCTCCCCTGCACTTCCTTCTAACCAATCCCCTTTCCCCAGCAACCAACCCCGTACCAAGACATACCCTAAACTCCTAACTCCAGTGTGACACTCCTTAGTAGTGTATCTTTTCCAGCTGAAGAAGGGTCCTTAGACCGAAAGCTACCCCTAAGCAGTGGACACCGGTGTCGTCATGGATCATCTACCATTGAGTGTCCACTGATTTACTTTCCTATCCTTCCCCAACCTCAACGCCTTGTTGATAACGTATACTTTTATATTTATTTTCTTTTCTTTTATATTTATATACAATTTTTTCCTTTTCTCCAATCACTACTCTTTTGTAACTTTCTTTGTCATCTCGTTTAGAACACTTTCTAAAAACCCTTTATCATCTTTATATTCCAACCTTGTTTTTTGTCACTATGGAGCCAACTCATCAGTTGAAATACCACCTCAGTAAGTTGACTTCCCTATCATGCCACATTGAATTCCTCACCTCATGCCTCACCTCATGCAGGCATTCCCCCCAACGGCCTAACAGTTCATTTACCGCTCTCGGGTTTGAACCCCGACTACCGCCATTCGCTTGCAGTTCTACAATATAATTTTTCTATTTCTTTTACTCGTGCAGTCCTCTCTCAGTACCACACTCTGGCGTAGTTTCATTCCAGAAAAGTAAATCATCTAAAGCAAGCTTTTTACTTGAAAGGAATGGATACCAAGATTTATTTTTCCCGTGCTTTTTCACAAAAACGAAAGCATTAACTAGCTCTTAAAAAGAAGCTCTCCAATATGTGTGTCCAGCATTAAAGCTTAGGTCTCCCACTCCCGTTCTCCCTGGGTGCAGTCTTTAGCTCGGATGCTCCGCTCTTCGCAGAAAGACCCTGCCTGGCAGACCTAATGGGTTTCCCCACCCCTCCCCCCAACGGTTTGAGAGTCAACGGCCTCAAAAACGTCGCGCTGCCCGCCCATGTGGTTACAAGATGTCCAACCCCGGCAAGAAGCCCTCAAAGGAACCCTTGGTCAATTTGTCCTCCCACACTCTTCCCTCATCAGAGTCGTCACTTCTTGCCAAGGGACTATCCTTTTGTGTCACTCTTAAACTCGACCACTTTCGCCTTCTCTCTGATTTTCACGCCTTTGCGCGGAATATTCGACTAAAATTCCACTTCTCTCATGGTACAGACTCTCCCCTCAGTAGGACGATATCCTACCACCGCAGAATCCTCTCTCTAAATTTAAAGAACCCTCCAGTTACTGTCCACCCGCCCTCCCTGCCAACCATCCACTTGAACTCTACCTCAATCATATTTCCTCCCAACTATCTTCCCAAGATTTCGTGGATTCCCTGCTGTCCTCTAAGAACATTTCGCGGGACGAGTTACACGCCCTTGTCTCATTAAGGCGAAATGAGAAAATTATAATTCTTCCCGCTGACAAAGGATCTACTACGGTAGTCATGGACCACCATAGATACGAGGAGGAAGCCAATCGGCAACTCAGTGACACCTCCTTTTATAAACCCCTTACTTCCGACCGTACCGCTAAGCATATCACCTCCATTTCTAAGCTACTACGGTCTGAGGGCCCCAAGGAGGGCCTCTCTAAAAGAGAGCTCGCCCTCATAATTCCCCGTAATCCCCGTACCCCCACCCTCTACTTGCTCCCTAAAATACATAAAACTGGTGCTCCCGGCCGCCCTATAGTCTCCAGTTATGATTCGCCCTCTGAGAGAATTTCTGCCCTCGTAGATTTCCACCTTCAACCATTTGTCCGGCGCCTCACGTCTTTCGTTCAAGACACGCGTCATTTCCTGAGTCGTCTAAAATCCCTCCCCTCTCCACTTCCACCTGATACTATTCTCCTCACTGTTGACGTATCCTCCCTTTACACTAATATACCCCATAATGAAGGTTTGGCAGCTGCAAAGGAACTTGTCAACATAGTTCCAATGGCTCGCGCCCCTCCACCGGATTTCTTCTGAAACTCATGAGGATGGTTCTCACCAAAAACAGCTTTGTTTTCGGAGGGCGTCATTTCCTCAAAGTAAAGGGCACGGCTATGGGCACGAGAATGGCCCCTTTTTACGCATCTACATTCCTCGGGCGATGGGAGAAAAATCTTTTATCTTCTTCCCCCCACAAGCCCCTCATTTGGCTCCGTTATATTGATGATATATTCATCATTTGGACCCATGGAAGTTCAGCCCTTGAAGATTTTATTCAAAGGATTCACTCCCATCCAAGTCTTTCTTTCACTCACTTTTCTCCACTTCTTCAATCACTTTTCTCGATGTAGATATTCATTTGCAAAATAGAAAACTCAGCACATCCGTCCACAAAAAAACCCACCAACCTTCAGCAGTACTTGCATTGGGACAGCTGTCATCCCGAACACTGCAAACGCTCTCTCCCATTCTCTTTGGCACGTCGAGGTCGCCGAATCTGTTCTGAAAATTCTTATTTATTTCGATACTTGGAAGACCTGGAAAAAGCTTTCGTGAGTCGTGGTTATCCCCCCTCCTTGGTGAGAGAATAACTCATTAAGGCGACCGAACCCTCTCCGAGACCGCACTTCGTACCTCATCCTGAGGACAATATATCAATTGACGATTCTATTATCTTTGCGACTACCTTTCATCCAGGTCTTGATGCTTCACTGAAAAGCCTTCTGAAATCAGCACACTCCATTCTCTACTCTTCCCCCTCAACTTCCTCCCTTATTCAAAGACCTCCCGTGCTCTCATTCCGTCGCCCTCCCAATCTACAAAATAGTCTCTGGATCCGTGAGATCCGTCAAACTTCACTTGCAAGTAGTGTTTGAGGGCTTCTCGCCGGGCTTGGACACCTGGTAACCACAATCTCTCCCCTTTTGGCTCTCACCCTTGCAACAAGCCCCGTTGCCTCACTTGCCCAATCAACACCTCTTCCCGTTTCTTCACTACTCCGGTGACGAATGTCACATATCAAATACTTACTCGGGGAAACTGCTCCTCGAGTAATGTTATATATCTTAAAACCTGCAAGCACTGCCAGGCTTTATACGTTGGCCTCACCAGCACACCTTTAAATATGCGGGTAAATAACCACAGGAGCAGCGTGATGCAACAGTTGCAGTTGCCTGTAGCCGAGCACGCTAACTCGCATAACCTCTCCTTCAACACCTGCTTTCACATAAAAATAATCCACGCCCTCCCACCCGACACTCCCATAATACAGCTCCGCCACTGGGAGATGTCTTATATTTCCATTTTGAAGTCAACCTGCCCGCCCGGACTCAATCTTCGCTAGCTTTCTCCCCTCCCACTCCAACCCCTCCCCTGCACTTCCTTCCAGCTAATCCCCTTTCCCCAACAACCAACCCCGTACCAAGGCATACCCTAAACTCCTAACTCCAGTGTGACACTCCTTAGTAGTGTATCTCCTCCAGCTACATAAGGGTCCTTAGCCCGAAAGCTACCCCTAAGCAGTGGACACCGTCCGAGGGAAATAGTAAACCCTACAGTCCAACAACCTTATTACCTAAAACTTGATAACATATCTAACCCTTTTTCATAAAGTAAAGGGCTTGTTAGCTGCTTAACCTTCCGGCGGGCGCGCCCGTTTACAAAGTGAACTGTTTTCAATTTACGGTCGATAACTCTGAGAAAAACAATGTAATATTTTCGAACCAATATTGTATTAATTTCAAAAAAGTAATCAAAACGTACATAAGAAGTACAATGACACAAGGAAGATTATCGGGGTTAGCTGTTCTCTCTATTGAACAAGACATTATTAATAAGCTCCCATTAAAAGATTTAGTTTCTAAGTTTGCTGAAATCAAAGACAGAAGAGTACAATTTTAATATCTCGTGATTATTAAATATATGCAAATATATATTAGAAATAAAATGTATCGAAAATATAATTATATTAATACAAAATAATTGAAATATATGTTTATTGATGTTTTTGGAAAAAAAGATTGTTTTTTGTGTAACGTAACCTATTGTGATATTAAAAGGGATATAATGGATAAATACGAGCGCGACATGTTTTTAGGGGCGCCTTTTTCATCATTCGCCTAGGGCGCCTGTATTGCTAGAGCGGTCCCTGAATGCATGTAACTAATGGCATCTTTGTAATAATTCAACGATTTCATTCATTCTTTATTATTAATATAATTATACACGCAGTTAATTAATTTTGAAACGACGAACTACACCCTATCTACATACTCGTCTACAACGGCTACAAGGATTCTAAATAACAGCTTTCTTTAAACACTCTGATTTGAAAGTGATACATTTCTAATATACATCATTCGTAGCACCAATGCAGCCATAGTTTTGAAATGAGCTAGAAAACATTTTTACCAAGACCCTCACACAAATGTAGCATCAAATACGAAAATAATATTCATTGGAAGAAATTCAATGAGAAAGGAAGAGGCGTCATGGAGGTGTCTCTTTGGAAAATGACCATGAGACAATAAACACGTTCCTAGGGATCCGGAAAACATTTGAGCTCCTCTGGTTTCTTTTTACAAAAAAAACTCCAAAATGTTTCATTCCAAATGTTATTCATGTTTGCAAGTCTTTGTAAAAAGGAAAATATTATTTATATCTAGCTTTGCCAATCGTGATTATAGTTGTACCATCTACCGCAGGGAGAGGAATTCTTTCCTTTCTCTGGCAAATTATTTAAAAAAGCCTTCCAAATTTCCTTTATACAAAAACATCATCCAACAGAACTGAAATGTATGTGTGTGCCACCTCACTAGAAGATTTATATTCAACCACAAGAGGTGAAAATATTTTCTCCTTCGATACAAATTTTGAAATTTCAGTTACATGAAAGCAGCCACTGTCCATACAGTGACTGTCCGAAGAATAAAATATACCATAGTTTTACATGTGCACTGCCGTAACAATAGGTATTAACATAAGCCGGTGTCCCACGGTAATTTTTTCGGTAAATTTATTCATGAATTCCATATTCATAAATAAAGATTCTTGAACTGTTGGACACCATGTCACACTAGCAGGAAAAATTCATGAATTGGGCGATGATCGGCTGACGGCCGAAAAGAGACCTACGGGACCTACGAGCCATGATGTGGAATAGCACGCATCTATTTCTATAATTGCTCGGGAAGAACTTTAGCCATACGTATAAACTGAAGGAATTACAAGTACAAGCATGCGTCATATAAAGGCGAAAACGAAAACTCATATCGTGGCGATAAATATTGTCTTATCGCGCCTTAATAAAATATCCCGATATATCACGTGATAAATATCGCAATATCGCGTCCCCAAAAAATATCACGATATGGCGCTCCGATAAAATATCACGATAAAACATCGTGAAAATGCGCTCCGTAATAAATCGCGCCAAATAAAATATCACAATATATATCACTATAAAATATCGCGATATTGCGCTCAATAAAATAATCTCGTCCGATAGAATGTCACGATAAATATCACGATAAAATATCAAGATATTGCGCTGGATAATATATCTTGTAATCGCGCCCGATGAATGATCGTGATGTCAAGCCGGAAAATCGTGTCAGAAAAGCATATCAGAGACTGAGTTTCAAGAAGAATATACAGAGCTTTCTTATTTATATAAATTTACCGAATATTGGCTTGCGTATGCACAGTGTAACACTGAGAGTATTCCTAAATTATTCATGAATAAATTTACGAAAAACATTACTGTGGGACACCGGCTTTACACAACTCATAGTGTTTAACCGTCGTAAAGAAAAATGCAAAAATGAAAGACAATAATTTAATTTACAATTTCACACATTTTTACTGGTTCATAGCCATTGTCATAATTTAGAGACAGGTAGTCAGTTGTCATTCTGACTATCCGTCGCTCTACATCAGACAAGAGATGGAGCTTCCCGCAAAAATTGCAATGGAATCCTCCTGCTCAGCGACGATATTATTATATCTCTCCTTCCCACTTTTGAACATGTAATACCTCAAGTAGGACAAATAGCAGTGTTAGGAAAAATATCATCTCATTACAAGTTATTCTTCAGATTGTGAATTAGCAGTTTGTTTGGTCGACTGGGCTCAAATTTTCCGTTGGCAAGTTTCTGACAGTCAATGAATCGAGTGCTGCTGCAATGGTGGCTGGAGCTGGAACTCTTAAAGTGGTCAGGATATAACTTGTCTCTGAAATGAAAAAATGAAATGAGATATATTTACCTAATTAAAAATGACTGCGTCACAAATATATTTTTCCCAACGCTTGCATGAGTATTCTGATTACTGCGTTGAGATGATTCATTTAATTAGGACTAACATTTTTCCCCTAAGTTTTATACAAAATGTTACAATTTTGCAGTAAAACTATGGAACGTGAGCTCTACGGCCTCTTTAAGTTACAAAGTATAAAATTCTCCAATTGGCCGTAATAAATTGGCACCACTCGTCAAAAAAATACGCCACAATTGCTGTGTTGGTTTGCGGGAAAAAATGGGGGGAAATCCACGCCAGTGACCAACCACAACCTCTCGACCAGAAAACCCCTGTGGTGGTTTACGGGAATGTTACTTCCTCGCCAGTGACAACCACAGACACACACAATCAACCCGAATAGGGATACTTCGCTGGGCTAATGAGACCCTGCTAAGGATGCCTGGGTTATGCACACACACACACTCAACCCAAAGAGGGATTCTTTGCTGGGCTAATGGGACCCAACTAAGGATGCCTGGGTTATTAACACAAACACATTCACAAGCACTCAAGAACTCACTCACTCACACACTCAACGGGCCCAACTTCTGGGAGAATCTAGCTCAAAAGAGCGTAGTCAAAAAACGGCACAAAAACAAGAACCCTCGTCTTCATAGTTACCCCTAACAATGTATGATTTGAGAAAATATTAACTGAAATCCTGATGCTGGGCGGAGTGTTGTATTTTTTAGAAACTTGTTTGCTCTGTAAGGAAGATAATGGTCGACTGAAAAGCGTTTTACATGTGAGAGTGGAGACTGATGAAAAGAAAAAGCAGAATAGAAAGGACTGGACTTGATTTGTATTTCACCTGGGCCGAGTGAGGTCACATTTCGGCCCCCTCTTCCCCCGGCCCAGGGGGAGGAGGGGTCCGAGTTTAAGTTTAAAGTAAGGAAGACATATGAAGGAGATATCGTGAGATATGGAAAGGAAGATGGAAAAAGAAATTGAAAGGAGGCAGAAAAATTCGGTGGAGGATATATCTGTTGACGGTCAACGACAATCATGGGTATTTTCCGAACATTATTCCTATTACTATTTCAATAGGTGCCGGCTTCTGCTGAAGTGCAATTTTTTTCATCAGAGGACTTCACGGTTAAATCTTCAGAGTAAAACAGCCAGGTGTTAGCAGCAGAGTCACAATGTATAAAATAGCAGTGAATACCCCAACGAAGTTCTAGCAAGGACAATTTCATTACTTCCGTAATAAGCGTCGTAAAATATGCCGAGGATTGTGAATTTTGGTTACAGTCATTCTCCCAGTAACAGATTGCTTAAAAACTGAAGCCAAGGAATTAACTTTTAAGTTTTAAGGCATGGCTCAATTGCATGAATGGCATAAATAAATTAACTGTGGTGTCTTTTTACATTTAAATCTCCATCCTCTTAGTGAATTATAGAGGGAAACAAAAATGATAAAACAATTCAACAATGCAGGTTCCCCTCCCATAAACGTAGTTGGTGGAACTTGGATAATTGCATTTATCGGTAAAAATGGGTAAAATTATGTGAGTTAATGAATTGCGGTTAAAAAGTTTTTCAAAGTGCACTTAATGGAATCTTACTGAATACGAGATATCCAAAATAGTTATATACAGGTAGCTGCGATAAACTATTTTCGTTTGTTTTAAAACTTTTTTGCTCAATTTTACAGCATTCTTCAGTTCCCCAACATAATTCATCAGGTTAGCTGCAGTATCATTTAGGGTGCTTTTCTCCCAACGAGAAAGAAACATGCTATGGAAGATTTTAATGCAAATCCATAAATTTTAACTGTAATAAATAAAATACCCAATGATTAAACGGTGATGAACGAACAGAGAGCAGTCAGAACATCCACTGGTAAATAACTGATTTCCTTTTCATGTATTTGCTTTGCTTAGTTAGCGATTCAAAGGTAAAATGAAATTGGCCAATTTACAGATGAAAGTTGATATGTTTGCATGGCGTGAAAGAAAGAAATTGATGCCTGTAAGAAAAGTGGAAATAAACAATTTATTCGTATATATACGTTTACAAATATCACATGATGATGTCGATGATTCGTTGACACCCGCGTTGTGTAATTTTTATTTTGTGAGTGTCATATGTGAAAGGTTATCTACAAATAAATTGATAGCTATGGAGTACCACAAAGTTACTGAAGATATCGTTTTATTTGAGTAGAAAGTAGTATTTTAAAACTTTGCAGAGTTTCTACCAGCGAAATAAGGTGTAACGTAAAATCTTTATCCTAGCCAAATTGATTATTTCGACGCTAAATATTTTAAAAGAATATTTTAAAAACAACCACATGCGTGCAGTGAGTCCTATTTTTAGGTTCCGCATTGTTCTGGTTGAGAGGTAGCAACAATTACGTTGTGGCGACCACGACCTGGATCGAACTGAAACCAAACGAGGGCCCTTCCATTGCACGTGGTCTGGTCTGGTCTATAAACAATCAACCAAGATAAAGATCGAATCCACGCCATTCGCTGCAGTGAAATTACGTCATAGAGACCATAGAAACCTGAAGAAGTATTTCTAAAGTAGTGGTTTCCGGTACAAGGGAAGCATTAGCCGTACTGTAAAAGGAAGTAAGCCGACGTCAGCTGGAAGCTACTCGAGACATAACCAGGGAGCAGTCCAGCCGAGTAGGTACCTGTAGCGAAACAGCGGTGGACGTCAACTGCGTGATTTCCTTAGCCAGTCGAGGGATCAGCGCAAAGCATGTGTGTCATGCCGACATCCATTAAATAAGTCACTATATTGTATGTGTGTTCATAATTAATTGGTAAAGGGTATTTGGCAATTATTACAAGTGAATACATTGCAACAAGTGAAGTGAATATCTATCCATGAAGGCAAATAGAAATTCCCAAATGGTATTATCTCTGTGGTCCAAAGGGCGATGAAACCAATGTGATATGCTTAACAAGGGTAAAAAAATGCACCAAATATTGTGATTCATGCATAATTTGTTTTTATTGAGTGACGTGTTTTATTTTATATCAGTTAGTACGGGAAAAATCTAACCTTCGATGTGGAGAGGAAATCAAAAGTGAATAAATATAGTTGATAATTTGAAAAGAAGTAGAAAGAGTTATATGATAGATAAGTAATCAGAATTTATTGTATGTTAACATTTGGGATGTCACAAACGTTAAAGGCATCACCGTTATTTTTAAATGTTACAAAGGTTTAAGCGGTTTAAGGTTTAAAACAAATCAATCACATAATGGAAATGAGTAGGTTTGAATAAGTCAGTTCCTTAAGAATTGGTGATTTTTTTATTTATTGTAGTACTAGATAGGTTATGGACAAGGAAAGAGGCACATGATTCTCCGAAAATCCGGGAAACAAGAGATTTAGAATTTTGAAGAAGATGTGTAAACACATTAATGATTTTATTCACCAGAGAAAGGTATATTTATAATTTAGAAAAGGAATCTGTTTTCTTTTTTTTTACAAAATATTTGTCCAAAAAAAGTTGTAAAATTATTCTTGTCTGATCAAAGTGTGGAAGGATTATTTGAAGTAAAACACTGCAAGGTTTGGCCAAATTGAAGGACATGTATTTTAGAATTCTTTCTATTGCATCCGGTGACTAAATAATTTTTAATTTGGAAATATTTTCACACTTTGCCAAAGTTTCCATTGATCACTTTGCAATAAATTTAGATTTCACTTTAATACTAAATATTTCATTGCATATAATATCTTTTCACATAATTGCTTTGTTTCAAATAAAAATAAAGTACAGGAAATGGGATTCTCAAATGTTTTGTATTTTGCATGAACATAATGAATAGAAAGGCTGGAAAAAGAGCAGATGCAAAAGGTCATGTTTCAATCAGTTATTCTGAGCAAAAATAGGATTCCTATTGAGTAGAATTTTCAGCTAAGAACCAAACCCATCTCTGATCAAAAACGTGTGAGGTCCTCTTGTGTCGTTACAATTTGCTATAAGGCAAAACCAAAATTCTTCTCATGGAAATTGTTACGTCGTGCTAAGCTAAGTGCATAATGAGTTTAACACTCAATTGGAAGGCCGACATTAGGTACAATTTCTCGATGAGGGAACATGGAAATTTACTAGAAAAGAGGTTTCCATTTTTTATTGATTCGCTTTTGCGTTGGTCACCAATTTCCCAAGTTGTTCCCTTTCAATAATTAAAATATATTGTATACATTCTTTCTGCAGCAACAATCTTATTACCGCTATACAGCTCAATTTTATACCGCGTACTCCTAAAACCGCAAAGCAAGTAGTCCTAAGGGATCGTGTGCAATAGTCTGGGAACCACTGTGCTAGATAGATCATCACACTAGAAAAATGTTTTGGAAAACTTTGGTATAGTGGTCATAATGTTGCAGCATTTCCGTTCTTGTCTTAAATGAAGAAATTCGTGTAAATTTGTCTTAAATGAAAATTTGTCGCGTATTTAGGAGGCGATCGTAATGGTGTACGAATGAATTAAACAAATTAGGTAATACAAGGGAGTAGAAAATCATTAATTTGCATATATTAGGGGAAAAAAATGGACCGGTTGGGAAAATAGGGGAAAGATAATTTTTAATGGCAAGAAAAAAGTTAAAATTATGATTAGTTTAGGGAACTCAAGCGTATGACATCGGCTGCCATGTGAGAATATTGGCCATTGATTCTTCCAGATTAAAAGTAACATCACGCCATGTATCACAGTGTCTAAAGACCATTCTATACGTTCTGGAAATATATTGATAATGGCAAGGCAATTTAAATTAAGGAGGTTCCACAGCGACTGAGTGAGTCAAAACAAATACTAAATTCCACATTTTTGATATTTTGTCAAAAAATCCTGATTTCGCTGATGTAATGCGTCACCAATGGAAAAGCAAAGGTAAGGTAGTAAAAATTCAGGTTATTCCACGAATGTATATTAAATGAGCACTTTTTCCCAGTCATAGGAGCCGACTGCAGCGCCATTTTTAACGAATTACCGCATTTTGACTTAAATTACGGCATTAATTCCCCAATAACTAAAATAATAAGGCGGTAAGATTCCTATATTTTATTTTCATTCAATTTCTTTGGATATTTTCCTTCTTATTAACAGTTTTCCGTGAAAATGTCATTTATATTTTATGGAAAAATACTATTTTTCCCTGTGTTTCCCTCATTCTCCCATTGAGCACCATGTTCAAGTTCAATTAGAGAATAAATTAGCGAGGAAAGGAAACATTTTGTTACTCATATCAGATAGAGGACAAGTTTTTCTACAAGTAGACAGAATATGAATAAAATTAAATTTAAGTAATTACACGGTGGAACCACCTTAAACTCAAATTGCCTTAACTCAAACGCGTGGCGGCGAAACGACTAATAATTTGATTGATTACAGCAATTAATGTACACATCTTGCAAGGATGTTAAACATTGTATGTAAATAGATTTTAAAAGTTGGAATAAATTATAAATAATTTAAGCTAGGGAAGTAATCAATGACGTTAATTCATATCTAATTCGTAATATATTATTGGATGAGCAACAAATCCGTTATAGCAAGTTTTAATAAAATGGCGTAGATTGAGCAGTCTTACGGATGAAAGGGAAAAGATATTCTCATTGAACGGCATGGCATAATACTAGTCACTAATAATAAGTGAAAAATTGACTTCCAGTTTAGATAGTTCCAGATAGATTAAGAGTAAGGCGTGATCTGAGTGTAAGGCTACGATAGCCGTAGGCTGACTAGTTATCAAATTCATTTCTCAATTCTAATATCCTAATCAACCCTTGTAAATTCAAAATATCGCCATGTGAATCAATACACATGAACTATTACAAGTGTTTCACATTCAATGAAATAGGATTATAGAGAATTCAATAGTCCACGAGTTAAGTCTTCCACTATTTAATTGCAAGATTATTCTAATTTAAAGTTTATGAAATTCCCAAGACGTGTAAATCTACTACATATTTCCATGTAAACAGTGACTCAGAGGTGCGTGGCAAGGAGTGTGAATACAACAGATATGCAAATGGAGGGAAAACGGAAAAGGAAGAGACAAAATGTGAATTCAAAACATCTTTAGGTCTGTACAGCACAGCAAATATTTTTCATCTTATTGTTCTGGCCTAAGCGTTTTAAAAGCATCACTCTTATCGAATTCACAAGAATACAAATTAAAATATAGTAGAAGTTTTGTTTTAGGCTTTGCGGCTGGAACTATTAATTCTTGCTGCATGCAAGCGCAAGTTCACCTAAAAATGTTTCATTAATTATTTTAAAGGTACATATCTCACAAATAAATATTCATCAAGGGGTATTTTACACCAACCAGAGGAAATATATTTTTTTAACATCATGTAAGAATTTACAACGCCATTATTATTAAGAAATCATATAACTTGTGAAATACGAATAGAAATCCCCAATGAGCATGTTTCGCTATTATTAAAACATTTAAAAGTTTATTTATTGATTTCCGTCGTTAAATTGTTGTTAATTTAACGACGATTTAATAAATAAAGTTATTGGATGTTAATGGGGAAAAAGGTGAATTAAAATATACCAAGATTTTCAAATGGAAATTAATTGAGTGAACATCTCAACGTTGTCAAAAACGTAAAAAATAGAAAAGTTTTAAGTTCTTACCCATTTTAAGTCCCAATGGAAGGTCCTTGCAAGTATAGAGAGTCAGCCAAGTTGGAGCAGTGACAACTGTATTGGGATTATTCAAGGCCACCGTCCCATCCATATTGATGACTGTAAGACTTATCGGCTTTGCCCTATGAACTGAAAGAGTACAGAAAAAATTAAATACTATCACCGCCTTTATTAAAAAAATTATTGTTTTAATGAGTATACTAACTTTTGACTTATGAGTCATTTTGATAGTTTGACTTTAGGAACAACTGTGATGTCAAAAAATGAAAATTAAAAGTGATGTACGCGTTCAGGTAATGAAAAATTAATTATTATGAACAAATTTACAGGCTGTAAAAATATAATGTAACTTACATGCTATTGGTTGGTTAAGGTTTGAAAATCTAAGACGAGTCCTTAGATGCTCTTGCAATGCTTAGATAGTTTTTCAGTATCTCAAATTTGAAAATAGTGACAATCAATGAGTGGCAGCTAAATAGGTAATGAGTCAGGTAACAGCGATGTAAGGTGGTGGTAACGGTGCGCACAGTCGTAAGCCGGCCTTCCCAACCTGCCCCCAATCAGCGATGGCGCCTTTGTACAAGTGAGCCGCATTAGATCTCTTTAGCCACTCTCTGATTGGTTTATTTTTCAATGGCAGAAAAAATAGCTCATCCTCACAAACATTTCAAAGGAAAATGTAAATATCTTAGATTTTAATATCACATCCAATTTCTTACCAACATGTTACTGATCTTGAAAGAAGACTTGATCGTTCGGAGTTTTAAGAAGTGCTGCATTTCCAACAAATGTGAAGGTAGTGAAGATGTATCGTTTGTGACAGCGAGGATGATGAGATTTCTGTTACCGAGGATTGTAGCACTGACGAAAATTAAAATCTATTTTGTATTTTACATATTCCCTGCATTTTTCACTTTTTGAACTTTACGTCAATATTAATATCATCCTTCGCAGATTCATTCTCAATACGATCGGAAATTTTCCTTTCCTGTTAATGACGGCCATAATCATGACGGAGAACATTGACGTTAAATCATTCAATTTTCAATTTTGATCTATTGCTTTGCTGTTTTTCCGAGTAAAATAAGAAGACTGGAAAATGCTGATACATTTCCCATGAAGAAAATACACTACTTTTTCCGATTTTTTCAAAATTATTTTTTTCCTAAAATTCATGGCCCAAAAACATGGCCCGTCTTAGTCGAAGGCGCGTGGTACACGAAAACATACGGGATATTCATGTTAAAAACACTACTTCAGATTTTCCTCCGACTTATTTTTATATGATAATGCTTAATTTGATGCAATTTTTTTTCAATATTCAAATCTAAGCTGCAGAAAAATTTTCTCATCATTAAAAACATTTAAAAAGAAAATGAACATATCTATGATATTCATATCATATCCAATTTTTTAGCAACATGCTACACATTGTGAACACACTTCATAACATAATATCTTGCTTCGTCTTATAAATAAATACATGTGTAATATTCACGATTTCCACTATTTTAGACACAAGCAGTTCATAAACAAAACTTCATGTAAATAATGATACATGAAAAAACATGCAAATTTGCGACCATGTTAATAATAACTACATTAATAAAATGAATCGTCATTTTAAAAATAGGAAATATTCATCATTCTTCACAACTTTCTCACAGCATTCTTATTTTACAAATTGTTTCCCCGTTTATTTAATACCCGTTCTGAAAGGAATAACTTATAAATGAAACTCATACGTTCTCGCCAATTATTCTTTCTCTCCGTCCGTAACGTACAAATATTGAAGTGGAGAATAGATGGAACCATGTGGTACAAAAGTACATGGAAATATCGAAGTCTTCAAAATGGTCAATTGGCCATACTTATATCTATATCTAGGAAGTTCCGTTCAAGCCACCATTAGGGTGTTTGGCACGGGGTGATTCCACACCAGGCATGCAGTTATCTTCTCAGTTCAAATTAGGACCTCGCACATTCATCCGGCAGCTAGGCGTGACCAAAAAGCAGTCAGGAAAACAGTTGTGTTCCAATAATTAACATGAGACTGATAACTGTCATCGATATTAACATAGAAAAAGGTAATGTGCGACCTCAATCACCTGGCACCTACCTGAGTGGGTTAATCACGAGGGTAAAAGAAAGGTTAATGTTTATGGCTAATCAAATGATACATCTCTTAGATAAACAGTCAATACATTGTTATTTATCATGTTTAGACGGGACAGCTGCTGTTATCATCTTGGGAGTAATGCAATTAGTAGTGAAATGCACCGGTGAAACTCAATGAATTATTATTGATAAGTTATTTATTTCTAAAAGTTTTGTGATTCCTCTCACATAACGATAAAAAAATATTTAAGGAAACAACCATCGCCCCCACCTTAAGGGGAAAGCGCGGTAAATATAAGCTACAAGGTAACTGTTGTCAGATGTTTTAATAAGAGCGCGACGTTTGGAAGAATTTTTCTTTCCAAATCAGCCCATTCATAGTAATAATGAATTCTGGCCAAATATACGAAAATTAACTGAACGAACCGATTCACAAAAATTTCCTCTACGCCTGATTATGCAGTGCCTCTCTTCCTTCCGACTTATTTTATAGAATGGCTTTCATGTAACATTTCTGTTTCATTCTTTTTAACTTAGAGTAGGTATACCAGTTTCATTGATAGCATTGTGAAAACAAAGCATTATCAATCAATGTGAGATGTGAGCCGTTTATTTTGAAAGTGGGGCGAGTCCATTTTATTAAAAAAAGCTAATGCTAATTTTCACTGGAAATTAACTTGAAATTTCTCAATTTTCAATTATATCTATATAATTTACACTCTTATTTATAGATATAAATGTGAATTGATTAAAAACAGGATATTTTAAGTTAATTTTTGATGAAAATTAGCTTTATCTCTTTTTTTTTGTCAAAATGTACTTGCCCCACTTTTCAAAATCATTGGCTCATTTATGCATCTCATCTTTTTTTTTCAATGTTGACGGAAAGCGTCATTTAGAACATGAATGTCATAAAATCAGTGTCCTGGAAGAGTAGATGTTAGTTCTTCATACTCTAAAGTCCGTTTTTCACGAGGCACTTTACAGAACAATTTAAAGTATCATTTGTTTACGCAATGCGAAAATGCAGGCTCGGAACTGAGCAGGGGCTAATTTCCCATCTGCTGTTTAAGCATTTGAGCATTTATTCTTGCAATTCACCACTTTACACGACGCAATTTTAAATTCACATCCGTAAATTCATCAGATTTTTCAATAAGTTCCTCGTGTAAAACGGCTTTCAAATAAAAAAAACTTCGCCAAGAAAAATCACTCGATGACGAATGAAATTTTCGACTAGTAACCACAGGAGAGAACGAGTTTATGAAAACATAAATGTAAATACGTAGAGACGGGTAAAAAATCTCAGTTCCACCATCATGCACTGTACATAAAAACATATAAGCAGTACCATCATGGCGGAAAAAAACACGGCAAATCACTTACGACAGCACTAAACAATGCTTTAAATACCATAATTCAATACAGATTTTAAAAAGTAATGAAAAGTACACAATGTATTCACCATCATCTGGTATAAACAAAGGCCACAACCTTGGAATCTTTGGTCACGTGATTCAACTTACCAGCCGGAATTGCATGTGTTAACTGATAGGATGCATTTATAATGGTCAAGTTTGCTACTATCTTGGACAGAGTCTGGGTATCAGTAATAGACTTATAGTGGTACCACAAAAATATATTTTGGAAAAAACAATAGGGAATTATTAAAAAAAAGAATACATTTTTTACATCCATGGTCAAATTGCGTGCCATATCCAATTTAAGGGGATCAATATTTGCAAAAGAGAAATAGGCTCCGCTTTAGTGCGTCAAGATGCCAACTACACTTCTACACTCTTCTCTAATCTATGATAACGCCTTCGATGTATTTCCGTGTGAGACGTTGATTCGAAACATACCGCAAACAAAAAACAGTTTAGCAAATGGCAACAGAAATATTATTTCGATAATGATGCCAGCGTTCAAATCAATAAAAGCCAATTTTTATTCGGTAGAAATTAAATTAAAGTTAGGTCTTGGTAAGATAGGTGTATTATTTTTATGATAAATTTCTATAATTGTCTTGCATAGAACCGAAAAGTTAGAGCGATATGCACAAGCGAATATTAAGCATAAAACAGCATTTCTTTCTCTCCATCTTAGATTTTGGTTGTATTTTTACGTTTTGAAGACATAGTGCCCGTGCTAAGGGTTTTCAGTAGATCCAGATAATTCTGAAATTCTAATAAGTCCGCGAAAATGTACAAGTTACAATTGGTGAGGGTTTTCAATCTTGTTATTTTTTTGTAAGAGGTGTCACTAATGATAGCTTTAGAGTGATTAAGTTCAAAGTTTAAGAATGCATATTTAAAAGTAAATAGGTACTGGTTTGGTCAGTCGTGAAATTAATTTTATGTTCCCCCTTCAACCTCACTCTATCGTGAAAGATTTTTCACGATGCATTTACCTTCGTTTGATTTCATCCACTTCCTTCGCATAATCGTTATCCAATTTGTCTGCAATAAGTCATCAATTAATGAATAAAATTTCATGAATAAATGAAAAATCAATTATTTTCTCTCGTAATGTAAAATAGAAAAACCACTCCTATATTGTAACATTCCCGTTCCGTGGACTCGAAGGCATCTCTTGTATTACTGTCCCATAAGGTTATATTGCTGAACATTTTATTATTACGCAGTGGGTAGTACCATATTTTAAAGCAAAATCTTTCCTTCCAATGGTAAGTAAATATAATGCTATATTTTATAAACTTTTCATATTTTTATAAAAAAAAAATTTCTTACAAAACTTATGTCTTTTTGTGTTGGTGGCCTAAATTCCCGAGAGAAAAATAAAAATTACCATAAATTGTCTTCATAATACTGCATCATTGTTACGAAATTTAACCTTTTCATATATTATGCAATCAGACCAGAATTTATCCACGGGTTGGAGTTACAGAAGCTGAGTAATAGTTATGTTCATATATATATTGACACTATATCATTAGCTTTTATGTTTTAAACGACTGAATTGATGATGAACCTCCATCATAGCTCACATTTTTACAGATGCAAAAGTATATATACTTACATGGTAACCTTCCGTTTGTGAAGGTGAGTAGAAAAGCGCCAACGTTGACGCCCGCGACGAAAACTGCGTTTCCATTAAGATTGACTCGGGTGTTTGTGCTGCGAAGCAAAAGTGCAAAGCGTTATTTTACACCAACAGAGTTGGGGTTATCAGGTTTACAATGCTGCATTGAATTTATCTGTGCTGCATAGCCATGACCCGCCACTACATTAAATTATGACACTTCTATATCTATTAAACTATGGTTTTTAGCCGTATCCTATTATCGCCAAACAGGTTCCTAAATGTTCCGATTGAAGTGAGGATGCCATCTTCTGCATCAAACAAATTTATTTGGAAACCCTTTAGCCGTCACTTTAAGTAATCCATAGTCACCTTCATTTAAGTGAACAATGAGTGTTTCCATTCTTAATATCGTATTGAAACTTATGACCATGAAAAATTAAGTGCAACAAAACTAGGTTGGGAAAAACCCGACCTCGATCTTTGAATGTCGTCATTCGCTTCCAAGTAATTTTACATGTACTCTAGTAGTTTATAGCCTAGAGTCGATTATACTCATCGAGAAAGTACCTTTGAGTACTCATTGAACATTTGGCAACTTCATAATGACTAAAGGAATACGGAAAATTTAATGCGGCCTTAATGGCGTCAGGAGATGATTAATTATCCTTGCGCCTTAAAAAATTGAGAGAAATCCAGGTTTTATTTCATTGATATCAAAAACTTTAAAGAGATTTACAACTTGGAATAATCAATATCACTGCTCGGACGATCTGCATGAGCAGTGAAATGCAATATACAACCTGTGAAGTGTCGACACTTCACAGGTTGTATATTGTCTTTCTAAATCAAATAGACCTACAAAATATCCGACAGAGATCCACAGCGTATGCAACCCGGCATAAGGTAAACTAAAAATATCATTAAGTAGAGACAAGGGAGATTCATTCTCCTACTCAGAGTCACCAGAGGTACCATTCTCGAAAAGAAATTATTTTATAATGATAAAACCATCTTTTCTAGCTTTCACATATTCAATAATGAAGGAAAAAGAACTACATTTACAACATTTTGGCTCACTATCTAATTTTAACCATTTTTCGATAATCATCGAACCAGAGATTTAAGGTCGGTAGTTTTCCTTAAAGAAAACACAGGTTTAAAAACGTCGGTGGTGGCTTTGTTAGTTTTAGAGACGGCCTTAGATTAGTTGTAAATAAGATTGCGTTAGTGGTTAATATATTAACCAGCCGTGGGTTTGGGTTATGCCGTCGTTTACGGCTCCCGTCAGTTGGCATTTCCGTCCTTCTCGAAGGTGTCCTCACCCGTCCGTCGGGAACAAAGAGGTACTGATCTTATTCCTACCAATCCTACCAGTTAAGCACCCTATTTGATGCATCCTCAAGCATTTTCCAAACTTTCGGTTAATATTATCCATCCTAAATAATAATATACCGTATATTCTCGCGCACAACGATCATATATTTCCCCTTTTATTACCGTCAAGAAGAGGGGTGCGCGTCTTACATGAGGATGCGGGGCTTACACGAGAATTTTCATTTGAAATGGTAATCATGTATAGCCAAAGAAAAATGAAGGCCAAAAACTTACCTAACACTTTGTTAAAAGTTAGTAACGTTTTAATAAAAACTAAGAATCTGTCATTGATTATGCCAGATAATACAAACATCCGTGTACAAAGTGTCATCTCGTCTGTCGTGGCAGCTGCTTCCTCTCTTTCATACTGTCGTTCTACATTACATCAAATATCTGGATTTGGTAAATGCATATCAGTGCATAGTAATCGATGTCCCATAACGTTTTTTTCTATATCATACAATCCCTTTATGCTGCTCCTTTCCTTGAACGAACAGTAGATCCGAGCCATAAACTATTAATATATAAATAAAAAACGACTGAAGTCATCATCATCATGATCTATATTTTCTTTAACTCTTAATTGTTTACTAATTTATTATTAAAAATTGATTAATATATGTCTAAGATTTTATTTTTTCTTCACGTTCTTATTTTTTCAATTTATAATTTATCTGTGTAAAAATGGAAATCCGGAGATTTTTCTAGATATATGTGATGATATCAAAAATTGACACCAAAACCAACTAATTCGGTTCAACCGTTTTCTAAATAATTAGCATCACCCCCCACCCGGGAAATTGGCTATTTTTCTATAGATATATAAACACGACGATGATTATTATGATTATAAGAGAGAGACCAAGGTCCGGGTCGTGGAGAAGTGATTGATGATGAGGAGAAGCTGGCAGAGAAAGAAATTTTCCGTAATTTACAGGAACATCATTTACCAATTCTTACCACACAATTTATAAAATACGTCTATTTCAAAATCAATATATATTAAATAAGTAAGTTTAATTTGTATGTGCGTGCCGCTACAACTCCGCAACCCATCTCCGCAGCCCCATGAGCGTTCCATCCCCCATCCATGAAGAAACTTTCGGTTTGAAACTGCAGGGGTTCGTTTCGCAGTTATAGGTTTCAAAAGTGTGGTGTATATTTGCGTGCCACTTTAACTCCGCAACAGACCCCCGCAGCCCCAACAACAAATAATTGAACCAATCAACAAAATCACAGACGTAAATAAAATATCAACAAACTTAAAAGGTAATGTAATCTTGAAGATGCCTATATGTTTTCTTTTAAAAGACTGTTAATACTGCTATACTGTTTTCAAAATAGGATTGTTGACAAAAAATTTAACATCATGCATTATAGCCCTTATTCATTATTGCCATTGGATGAATAATATATCCGAAAAGTTGGCGGAATATTTGCAGACTCTTAGCAAGTAGGCATAGAAAACCAGAAGAAACCAGTTTACGAAATGAACAAAATAGAATTACAATGAGTGAAGTTCGTGAAAGACAACGGTTGCGAGCACATGAACAAAACATTAGCTCACGAGAAGTGCAAAGCAGAAGAAGTAGTGATTGGAATTTGGCAGGTTGAGGCATTCCGTTATGATCCCACTAAAAAATACAGCAAATACATACATGTTGCAATTGGCAAAATGGATCAAGAGTGTCAGCTCAGTGGTGCCAATAAATTCAGTAGAGGAGCGCCAGTAATGTGTTGCATGAATGGAAAAATTCGATTAACACCATAAGAAGTGCCTCCAGCACTGGCGAAACTCCGGAATCAAAGCCTTTTCTACAAATAGAGAAAGCGTACAATGCTTGCTTTCAAATTACATAATTTAATGCTAATTCCATAAACAGTAAAAAAAATCAATCTAACCCTGTGTTTTAGATTAAGGAACAAGTCTATTATAAATTGGGATCATTGTTACCATTGCCAAATAAATGTCATAAATTTTCGCTTTCATGGGTGACGAACAAGCGGACGTCGATCAACGTTGTGCAAATTTAAATGGATTGAAACGGGGAATCATTGAAGATCTGTAGAGAATTTTACATAAGTACATATAATCAAATGGTTCTCATATTCAAAACAGCACTAGCTTGAATGGTATCCGATGAGTATTAAGTTGTGATTTGAGCCGACAAAAGATCAGTTGTTGAATACGACCATCGATTCAATACACCTCATGTCAATGAAATGGCCGTTGTAATTGTGGAAAGCGAGTAAACAAGTCGTGATATAATTATTCAACGAAGAGGAGAAGTGTCACAAATGATCACTAAAGCGCATAGTTCTTACGACGCACTTCAATATTCGTGAATTTTTGTAGGAGGAGATGACAGATACCAGTTCAATTTGAAACAAGTGAACCCAATTACAGGTGTAGAACAAATAGAAAAGTAACTCCGAAGGAATTTTATTCGTATTGCATAATTATCAGAGCAACGAGGGATATAATCAAATTATCATACAATCATATTATTTCAACAATTTTTGTTTATATGTTCAAAAAAATAGAGGCAGAACGAATGATATTCATTTGACAACACCAAAAGAAATTACGTTCAGAAGAGTACATTCATTTGTGAGATGCAATCATAAATGACGGCAACGTTAATGACATTGGATGACTGGTGATTTTCCCTTCAACTAACATAGGAAGTCCACGACACATGCACGAGTACACACAAAGTGCTATGATCTATGAAAGAAAATATGGTCTCCCTGATTTATTCATAACATTAACTTGCAATTCGTCATGGCCGGTGATCAAAGAAAATATGAATTGTGGACCAGCTCCAATGGACCGTCATGGCATAATAGCTCAACTTACAGAAACAAATAGCTCAAGTCGACAGAAACAAGTGAGATTCATGGATGTCATCAAAAAGTATCAAATTTTTGGAACAGTTAGATATTGGATGTACACAATGAAATGGCAAAAACGAGGTTTATCTCATTTACACAGTTTAATTTGGTTACATGAAACATAAATTCAGAACAGCGTGTTACAACGAGCGTAACAACTATTATTATTTTCTTTTTCAAGACCTTATCAATTTTTTTCTTTTTCAAAGGGGTCCAGGGGCGAAGCCGCCGGCATAGGGGGGCCTAGGGGGGCTCCGCCCCCCTGGCTAGCCGCTACGGCAAGCGAAGCGAGCCATCAGCGGCTAGTGTTATATAAAATGTAATTATCACCTTTGTCACACGTATAAAGGACATTGAATTTAAAATCATATGAATGATTGTTCTTAATTAAGTGCTTGGCAAACATTCATATGCTCTCGCCACGAAGTAGTGATTTTTTATGGACTATAATTCTCACATTAAATTTTCTTACAGTTTTCCCGATTTATCAACAAATTTAATCATGTGTTGTACATTTTAACTAAAAAATACCACTTCTGTCATCATTAAAACAAAAATTGGAGTTAAATAACAATTTACCAAAAGTCATGGGTTATAAAACGAAAATTATGCATTCTCTTTGGGAAAGAGTTTACATATGTGTACAATAGAGGATGGACGAAGTACATACTTTGGCCACGTTGAAATTTGCACGGGATATAGGAGAGAGGTTGTAGGATGACATAAAGTGAATTGCATTTATGAAGGATAATAGCTAGTGCAATGGAAATGTCTATGCGATTGGCTTGTTGGGCTCTAAAAGATAAATTTGTCTACGAAAATTGAGTATTTTGTATATTGTTTCCCAGTATCTAAGGCCTGCCATTAGTGAAATAAGTGCTCCTCATATTTGTAAATTCGGGATTTCGTCTTAGACATAACCAACGCATTCGCAAGAAAGCCTGAAAATTAGTGATTATTAGTCCTCTCCTCAAAATTCCGTTAATAATTATCAAATTATTTAATTTTCCTGAACACTATATTACAATATCCAATATTTATTAGGTTTTGTCCTCATGTACGATAGCTTTCGGATCAAAGGTACCGCTGACTTCTCCAGTTATCTTCTTTGACTCACGACTCAGCTCTTTCGCTTCTCTTTTACAAATAAACCCGTAAGATACTATGTAACATTTGTACATTGCCGAAGCGATACTCAAAAGAGAGAGCTATGCTGTAACGTTATTTACCGGGATTATCTACTCAAAAGTTATAATTTCAATGATATGCATGTTAAAGTAGTGACAAATGTTTTCCAAAAAAATTCAACAGGGTTCATAGTGAAATCCAATATAATGATTGAATCAATCTTATTTTTTCAGGAGAAGACAGAAATAATAGATGCTGTCACCACTTTTTCCAACGCTTCGCTAACTTATTTCGGATCACCAGGGATTAGAAGTATATCATTAAAAGTGATTTTTTATCGGCATAATATAAAAGCTGAAATTTAATATACCCTACACCCTGATTAATTAGAATAAATTTGCATGATGTAGGCAAAGGAGGACCAACACCTATTATTCCTTAAAAAATATCTATTTTCTCCTGAAAATGGATATTTTTTAAGATGTCGAGAAAATAATTTAAGATGTCGAGAAAATATGAGATCTGGATTATTATTTTAGTTAATTCTGCATCTTGTAATATGTTATTTTGGAGTCAGCATGGGGAATTGATAACTGGTATCCTATAAAGAGAGCCTGGAATTGATTCCGGAAATTAATTTATGGAGTCACGATCCCTAGTTTGACTGCTTTTTCGAGAGCAATTCATTTCATTTCTTCTTTGGACGGGAAAGAACCTTTCATTCATACTTGGCTGTTTTATTACGATCAAAGCGTAGGATTGATTTCAGGGCAAATTAGGGGAACATTTCTTATCTGCATACGTTTGGGCCATATATAAACTCCATGCTACTATGGTAGGTTAGATCACATGCATTCAGTTAAAGTTATTACGGAGGACGATAAGATTTGAAACGCTATTTTCCCGCGAATGATTTGGAACCATAATAGTTGTGATTGATGTAAGCATTAACAGTGGGGAACGTTGTTTTTATACTTTATTATTTTAATTTTTGGTGTCTGCATTGTATTTTAACTTTTTATCTTAACCTAGTTACTACTCTACAAGCAATAGATGGGTCGAATGACAGGGGGAGATAGAATACCAGCCATGGAATGGGAATGGAACTGGGAAAAGGAAGAAGGAGAGGGCAAAGGTGAATGTTATGTTAACTGTGTGACTAAAATGTGTCACACTCTTTTTTTTGCTATAATCACCAATGATGTGCGGAAAGGGTGCATTTTCGTATTTATACGTTCGGTATGAAATCACTGATTTCGTCGCTTCTATCAGTTCCATAGAAACAGCGAGGGGTAAAAATAATAACCTCCGCGTCTTCATGAAACACGTCTGATCTGGAATTTTCAAGTAATCTTAGCCTAGCGTGTAGCCTCCGAGTCTCTAACGACACGCAACATATTCCTTCCATGAAATTCCTTTTCGTTTATTTTCCCACCTTTTTCTATATTAGCATTCTTAAACATTAATCAATTGTCCTTATCAAGTATGAGTGAAACACTCATCAAGAATCAGTAAAATTATGGGTACATATTGCATTGCAGGTTAATTTTCCTTCCGTGCATGTTACTTAGCTAATAAAATATCCAAACAAAGTATGATGGTAACTTTGACGGTTAGTCAAACCGCCAAACTCACTGGTGTGAAGTCTCCTACTACTCTACACCCTTGAAGTGGCCCACAGGGAACAACGTCGATGTGGACATGTATAAATGTTTCCCTCAATCCATTCTTCACATTTCAAAAGTCTCTAATTATCTTCACCAGGAGTGGTTAATCCGAAAATTGGTTTGCAGCTCTCCACTCCACTCTTTTCTCAGCTTACCGACTCTTTCCTATATAGCGTTTGAATTAGCGTTATTATTAATTTATTACACATGCTTATGCCTCATTTTATTTTCTAAAACTTTCTCATGAATCAATACATTATTGCATAATTAAGTAGAAATGGAAAGGGAAAAATTTCAGCTGATGAAGGTGTATCATTCATCACACTTTATTTTGGAACATATTCTATTTCTGGATAAAAACGTTTTTGTCGCATGCAGGTAATAACAATATTTTTAAATGTTTCCATTTACGATTTGAAATACGTATTAGAAACCACTCTAGTAGAAAATCAACTTTGTTACCAATGCTAAACATTGCTATACTCACACTTTTGTACTTGCAGTGTATCGGACGGAGAATGCAGTAGCGAACGTCACACTTGCAGACACACACTTCAGGCCATGCTCATTAATGCTCGGCGTTCTTTGCTGCTCAAACCATACTCGAGTCAACTAGAAAAAGATAAACATAATTTAAAAAACGGCAATACACTTGTGATTCACTGATAATATATACCCATCCCTATTATTCCATACAATTCTTGATTGCTATGAAAATTTCAACTCTGACTGAAAGTCCGTATACTTGAGAAGGATAAAGGAAATGATATATCTTGTGATATATCAAGACTGTATTCGCCTTGACGCTGTCAATTGTTTTATGGCCAATTTGGAGAGCAAATAGTACTTCTAGGTGGATTTAACACACACCTAATTATTAATTGTAAACTAGTTCAACGATGAAGTATGTGTTTCGATTTACATGACATCAACCAAATGACTGAAAGGTATGTATTGCTACCGCAAGCTTATTAAAGGGTCTGTACATTTACACTTAAAAACAAGTGATTTTTAACTATTTTTCTTTTTGATGGAGAACCAGCTGGCTGACATAAAAATGATTTGTAAAATGCAATGTCAGAAATGAAATGGCATGATAAATGTGCTTCAATAGATTTTATTCGTATTGATTTCAATGCGTTTTAGCAATCATCTATTTTAGTGACTCTATTTTTCTGAATAAGAAAGAATGAGAGAATCGCACATTTTAGACCACTTTTGTGGCTGCGTGTGCAACAGGCATTCATATTTGACATAAATCCACCACCTTCCTTCTTTCAATGTGCCATGTAGAAGAAGAAAATGTAGTGGGAACAAACAGAGGCTACACAGCCTCTTTCATACGATAACGAAAGCAGTAAGGAATAAAAAATTACCACCAATGGCAAATAATACGTTGTATGATGCAAATAATGGGATTTATTCAAATAAAGGGTCATGGAAAAAACAGCTGACAAGAGAATGGAGTGAAGAGCGGCAGATAGTCAGTAGACGGATTGTAGACTGCTTATGATGACACCATAGTGTAATTTACAAATTCATGTAGCAACTATAATACTTGTAAGTCGTTCAGTACGAACACTTAACACTTAAAACTGCAACAGAGAGATGAATAGAAAGTAAGGCCCCGCAAGGAAGGAAGGGACAGAAAACTGGACAAAATAAAAAGCGAATTGAGAAGAAAACACCCTTAAGTAATAAGGACTCTTGGTGAACCAATTTTTAATTGAACAACTGACGATTATGAAAATGATAGTTCCCCTGCGCTTTCCTCTGGGTCACAGTTAAACGGTGTTTTTTCTGCATGTGACTCTAGTTCCCACCAGAAAATGTATGTTTTGAAAGCATCGCTCATTCCACGGGATATTTTGGCTATCATCCAAATACTTCTGATTATTTACTTTTGAAATCATCCGACCTTATAATGTATCTCTACCGTTTTAGCACCTTTCTTGCTGAACTTTGTTAAAATGTATTTAGTCGCGTGTAGTATTAAGTGTAGACTCTCTGGTATTCATATATTACAGAAAAGAAGAGGCATGGGAAGAAATAAGTACAAGGCTGGGTATACCCTGCTACTTAGGAACAAAAGATCACAACTATAAAATAAGAAGTAGGCAACAGAAAACAAAGATTTTTAATATGCCTCCCTGAATCCTGGGATTAAAGAATGGAATGAAGTTATTTTTAAAATTTGTCCTGAGAATGTGATAATATTTTTAAATAACTGTAACTAATAATTTTACTATGAGTATTTTATTCCTCTTTTTCCTCTTTTCTTCTATTTTGTGTCTCAATGTCAAATTTTCACCAGTCAAATTGGCTAATTGTCACAAATTATTATTAAATAAAAAAATTCTTTCAGCTGTGGTCCGAGTTTCTGAGCGTTTTACTTGGCCTAATTAATAACCTCCATCCTTCATAGCAACCGAATTCCTTACAAAACCTGAGAATCTCCTAACTTACACAACATTTTCATGCATGATAATCATTTTCTTAACCATCGTTCACCATTTATTATTTATAATATATATACAAGAACAAAGCCATTTATATAACATTATTGCAGGCTATTCAGCCAGGAAAAAATGTTTTATCTTCCATTTTTCCACCTAATCGATTTACTCCCCATTTGTTTTCAGCTCAATCTCGTATCATCCCAACCTATCAAGCCCTAAGTAAGCATGTTCAGTTGTGTGTATAGTCTTGGTTTCTACTATCTAATCTATTATTATTCTATTGTGTTTATCATATATTTATAATTATCCTTCTACCATTTGTTGTACATTCTATGTCCCTGAAAGACAGTCATTTGGGCGCTACATTTACCTCCTTCCATACTGACCCAATTGTGTCGCTTGACTCTTCAAATATGTTGAACAAGTCAATAAAAAGTGATCCAATACAGTTTATGAGGGATTCTCTCTTCGCTGTGAAATTTCACCTTTCATCGGCATATTTTCTATATGTAAATTCCCCATTATTCTCTCGTTGGTTTTTTTACCTCATAGTTTCCCAGCTGAAATTCATGGTAATTTATATTAATAAGTAATGAAGGGGTGACATGAATGAAAGCTGCAGGTTCACAGTCACTAATCTTTTTAGGAAAAGTGGAAATGAAACTGGAAAACTATTTCTTGATGTCTCCACGCAAGGCTGCCAAGTTCCATCGCTTTTCTGGACATGCCCACATTTATTAAGAATTTCCGGGGGGAATTACTAAACTATTTTAAATTTTCTGAATTTTGGCTCTTTCAATTTGAAAATGTCATCATCTTTGTCATTGGACGCCTTCAGACAAATTGCCCAGAGCTACTACGAAGCGTTTCGCCGGAATTGACAGCATGCAAGAAAAGAGTCATCGGCTATTTTTCAGAGAAGAAGAAGAGTTCACTTGCTGTGGCTGATTGCATTATTCAGTACTGATTTATCTCTAGAAATAGGTGCGACACAAGTTCCACTTTAAAGCTTAAGGCATCTGAAATGAAAGTGAGAAATACGAGCAAGTCCATATTATTGAACATCGTTTCTATAATATAAACATTGCTGATATAAGCCAATTCGGAAAAACTTTGGCGTTCTCTTTCTAAAAAAAGATACGCTGTTATATTATTGACGCAGAAAAAAATGTTTACTCATTATCTAAATACGTTTCAATAAATGAATAACGCTGTATCATAACAAACGAATTCGCAATAATTAAATGGGAGTGTAGCCTCTAAATTAAAGATGCTCTATATATTCAACATATTTCACTGGCGATTAGTTTTTCGGTGACTGCCACTCCATTATAGTGTGTAAACTTAATTGATGGTTAAAAGTTTACAAAATGCAAGAAATTCTGTCGCACATTTAGGAAAGCACATCCTTGAAAGGAGAATATCCCTCCCTGTGGTGCTTACTGGAGTGTTTTAAGTGCGTAAAAGTTTGTTTCTTTCCGAAAATAACATTTTCCCTTCTTCCTCTCAAACTGGGTAGCTGGAAGAGGAGCATAAACACCACAAAAATCATTGAAAAGGGCGTGTCTTGAAACTCTTGTCTTTATTTGAATTACAATGTTTAGATCACCCTGGCTAATTTGGCCCATAGGATTGGAATCTTTTAATTAATTAAATTCACGTAAGTGAGGACCTCTAACCTGCACTTTCAATTTCAATCAAGTATGTGATCCTGTATGAAAATATCCGGGGATTAAAAGATTGAGAAATTTTTCACAGATAGGTATGAATATGAAAAGATATTCAAATATCGTTCATTAATGATGTATCACTTTCTGGTCCAAAAAAGGCACAGTACCATTCAGCAACCAATCCGATAAAGTAGGGTGTATACAGTCGGTATGAAATGTCGGCAACATTCGGAGCTTAACTTTGGCACGTTCAAGGGGTCGGGAAAACCTCCTGAGAGATAAAGAGCGGCTCCTTTTGCTGTGCGTAGGACATGGTTGGGATGGGAGAGTATGGGGGGCCTCGTTTGTTGCGGACCATAGAGTAGACAGTGGCCAAGTAGTGGCCTTCCTCTTTTCTGCCTCTGCTCACCCTCTGGTTACCCTCCCACCACCTGTCTGAGAGTGAAGAGGAAGAGTTGTTATGAATTAACCGGAAAGTGAGCTAGGGAGGAGGGAAAGGGAGGCGTGTGAGAGGCCTTGCCGATGAGAGCAAAGATCTGGAGACATATATGTATATCTTCAAGGGGGTTCAGGGTGCACGTCTTCGGAGGAAGACCCTAGTGCAGCTTGGTCCCTACTGCATAGTTATAGGTGATCGGAGAGGATGCCTCAAATATACCCAGGTAGAAAGCTTTTGCTCTGTAACTGGGATGGAACCGGGGTGTAACTGGTCTGTATTAAGACCTCTGTAACTGAGAATGAATTGAAAAAAGCTCCACCCGAGTTGCACCCCAACCACAGACCAGCTGGGATGGAACTGGGGTATATTTTCCTTGTCAAAAGTTTGCCTTACTTCAAGACGTTGATCATCAATCCATAATATCCTTTTATCTTTGGCTATGAAATTTTTATTTACGGGGGCAAATTAAAATCATCGAAATAATTTCCTTTCTTGGATCCCAAAGTAAAAATGTTATTTATATGCTACAAATGCAGAATCAAATTATCAACATACAATATTATGATTCATACTGTCGATTATCAATATCAACATGCGATATTATCTACCTACCCAACCGCATAATTCGACTTATCATCTCGTATCTACCTATTTCATGCCTATCTATGTCATGTCTTAATAGAATAGAATAGAAATATAATAGAAAAAACATTTATTAACCTAGGAGCGAATACTCCTATGGGGCAGTTGTTTACTTCATAATATAATTTTCTAGCAAGGAACAAGAACAATCTTATAATCTTAACATATTAGATACCATACATTTTAAAACAATCAAACTTTATACCTAAACATAATATATGTAAAAAAAGAAACCTGTTAACCTAAACATACCAAATCATAACATAACATCCAGAAAAATTTACAAGTGATTAGGAATATTTTTTAAATATTTGATTATTAAGCCATTTTCAAATTTCAATACTCAATTTGTTATAATTACAATTTATCATACATGATGGATGCTTGTGTCTCATTCCTATTCTATGTTTTCATATTCAATTTCTTTTACATAATTAAATAGCTGGTTTTTTAATACATTGATTGAGGTAGTGTTTTTTATATTGTCTGGTAATTTATTCCAAAACTGACATGATTTTACCATGAATGATTTCTGGAAAATTGTTGTATGTTGCGATGGTATATGTAGATTTTCGGTTATTCTCGTAGTTCTCACTTTTACATTTTTATTTTGAATCATATTGCTATAGAGGTAGGTTGGTTACCCAGTATCCAGAAGTTTGTGTATGAAAAGTCCCAATTGATAGAGTCTATGAGATTCGACTTTTAGAATATTTAATCTCGTGAAATATGGCGTTACGTGCTCCCGTTGCCCAATATTACAAATGTATCTAATACCTGAATTTTGTATTTTTTGCAGTTTTATAAGTTGATCTTTATTTAAATCTGTAAACTCCAAAGAGCAATAATCAATATGAGGCATCAGGAGTGAGTAGAACAATTTTGTCTTATCGAAATGGGCATCATGCTCCTAAAATATTTCATTTGGTAGATAGTTTTATATATTTTATTGGAAATAAATGCAATATGATATTGCCAGCTCAGGGTACTGTTTATGATTAATCCTAGATTGTTGACTGTGTTTGAATAATCAATTAATGTACCTTGAACTGGAATTTTAGGAAGAGCGTCATAATCCAATTTATTTATATAGTATGGACTACCTATAATAATTGCTTTAGTTTTCACCGCATTTCATTTTAGTTTATTATCGAATACCCATGTACATATGGATGAGATATCTTGATTAATTTAATTAATGGCTTCATCAATATTTGCTGGGTGGCAATCAAGATAAATCTGTAAATCGTCGGCGTACAAGTGATATTTACAATTTCGAATAACTTTGGGAAGGTCACTGATAAAGATCGAGAACAACATCGGACCGAGTATAGATCCTTGAGGAACCCCTCGGGAAACCCAACAAGGACTTGAATAGTCACCATTCTGAGCCTTTACCACCTGTTGTCTATCAGTTAAATAGGAGTTAAACCACGCTACCACTGAATGGGACAGTTTTAACTGGCACAGTCTATCCAGTAGAATGGCATGATCAACGCAGTCGAAGGCTTTAGAAAATTCTAGAAGTGTGAGAATCGTTAACTTTTTCTTATCAATGGAGAGCCGGATATCGTCAGTTACCTTTATTAAAGCGGATTGAGTGCTATAAACTCCTCTAAACCCGGACTGGAACTCGTCGATAAAATTGCACTGGAATAAGTGTTGTGCCATTGCATTATGTACTATTCGTTCAAGGGGTTTAGATAATGCGCACAGAATTGAAATTGGGTGGTAATGGGACGGTTTTTTTGGATTAGGTACCTTTTGAATGGGCCGTACAAGAGCATATTTCCACGTATCTGGAAACTTGAGTATTTAATGGAACAGTTGTAAATATCGAGGAGCATGGGCATAATTGTTGGAAGGATAAGTTTTATAATTTTGATGTTAATACCATCTATTCCTGTCGAATTAGATTTTATTTTGGAAATATACTCATGAAGCAAGTTAGGAGTAATATGCGGAAAATAAAGTTTCCTATCAACTGGATGGGGAAATCTTTCATTGTAATCATCCATAGAGTCAAGTACAAAACCAGTGTTAGACACGCTATCATTAAGTCGTCATTAACTTCCATTGGTGAGAGAAAGTACTTGCTAAGGTCAGATAGGGAGACATTAATCTTATCCACATTTTTACGCGGTTTTCCAATGCCAAGACGACGATTTCTTGCCAAATTGATTTGGCACCCCATTTGTTTGTAAAAAAATTCACAATAATATTTATTTTTAGCATTAATAATTAACTTTTGAACTTGATTTCTCAACAATTTGCATTCGTTAAAAATAATTTGTGACTTGGTTTGACGGAACAAACGTCGTTTTTTGTCTCTTTTCTGCATCAGGAAACGAATTTGTGGAGTAATCCACGGAGTGGGAATACGCTTAGGCTTAAATAGAGACTGAAGGTCACGCTTCAAGAAAGTTGTATGTGGGCATTACCGTCCGTAAAAGTGATGCTAGAACTAATATTTAAACGTCAATGCCGTGATAGTTTGAGGAAATACCATCGAATCACGATAACATTTATCAGGCATTAATTAATTGAAACCTATGTTGCCACATAGGATGAATATAAAGTTAATATTAATGAGAATAAACAAGATTATTTCCAATTACCAGATATTTTCGCTTGTCGCTGTGGCTGTGATACCTATAACTATATTTATGGAGCAGCCAGAGGGAATTGTCTGCCGAGATAGCTCTACTCTAGCGAGACTCTAGCTGATAGAGCCATATTGCTCGTAGCAATGCACTACGGTCGCCACAGTCATAGCGTCTAGCAGCTGCACCACAGCATTTTGTTCTGACATCACTTATCTTTGCTACTGCACTAATACTGACACTATCAAAAGTACTATGGCTCCCAAAACCATAGCTTTTTTTCCGCGTAGGGGGAGGATTGAAGGGTGGAAAAGGGGAAATTGAGTGCGAGATGATGACGTAATCATGGTATGCAATTAAACACTTAATTTCAAACACTTTTATTGTCATCTCCTTGCTTCCAAGGCCCAGATAGAGGAAGTTGACAGGAAACAAAACAAATGTAGTTCCTCATAACCTCCATCGTACGGAAGTGCAGCCAGTGCAAGTGGAATACGATCATGCGATGAAGAAATTGCTTTACATACATATACATCAGATTCACACTCTCATGGTTCAGGTTAAGTACCACATGAGGTGACGCTATACCTCAAACAAAACAATCTGGGGCGAACCAAAGACAAGGGAAATGGGGGAAGATTTGGGAGAAATATAAATTTGTATTTTCTAATTTGTGTATAATATCAAAAAAATATTTTTGTTCTAATGGAACATCAGACGCCTAATAGCGCACTGTGTCCTTACTAATATCATCACTGATTGAAGCACACGGTTGTATTCCAAGCAAACCCATCGGCTTTTTTCTAGGTACCCTAGGTGATGAATATTGGAGAATATACGTAGTTACTTATTTAATGTTTAAATATCATTGGAATACTATTTGTTTGCTTTTAAATATTTAGCTTTTAAGGGTTCAAATTTATACTTACTACTGTCATTTCCATCACTCACTCACTCAGTGATTCAACCCGAAGGTTGGTTTGGATAGATGAGAGTAGAGCTCACCCCGGACCAAGCCTGGCGTCTGAATTTCACACATTCAGGGTAGAGGACAATGTTCACCTGTGAATATATTATTTCATACAAGGTGATATCCATTGATGGAATATCTAATGCTTTCCCGGCGTGTAGCGATGCTGGCGGTTGTTCGAGTGTCCGACGGGGTCAAACTCTCCATTTCTGCCGACGTTTCGATAGACGAGTCGTTCATCATACTCAGGGCATGCCGTCCAATGCATCTGGTCCTCATTATATAGGCTTGGCTCCTGGTCAGGTGTCATGGGATTGGTCCGCTGTTTCCCGCCTTTTTTCCCTGGCCTCTCGGATCCTTCTCAGTACTGGTTTCCAAGAATTGCTGAGAGTGTATCCAGCGTCACGGCTCATAGTCCTGTTTCCCATTCGGATCTCTATCGCTTCACTGGTCAGTCTTTCCCCGAAAATGTTCACGCGATAGAGCACCTTGGTCCTCTCCCAGCGAATGGCATGGTCCCGGAAAATGCTGTGCTCGGCCACAGCGGATTTTTCAGGTTGGCCAAGCCTGAAATGCCGCTGATGCTCTATGACCCTCGTGGTGATCGTCCTGCCCGTCTCTCCCACGTAGACCTGGCCGCACTCACAAAGTATCTTGTAGACTCCAGGTGTCATCAGGCCGCAGGGGTCTTTGGCCGCCACTAATTGGTATCGCAGTTTGCATGGCGGGCGGAAGTACGCCGAAACGTACTTCCGCTCACTATGCATGAATGAGCGTCATGCATTTAAATGAATTTTTTGAACGGGTATTTTCCGGTTCTTCGTCGGGACCAAATTAATTTTCAAATGCTAAGATATTGAATATCTTGATATCTTCGGCCAGAATTAAGCCTATGCGGAAGTCTCGAAAATAATTAGTGTAGATGATACTCATGTTGAGTACCAGATCTTGGCAACTGCAAAACATCAATTGGTATTTGAATCATTATTGACTGCAGGAGGTACTAAAATTACAAAAGGAAAAATCATTCATTTGCTGCAGTTAAACAAAGCAAACTTTCGCAATTAAGTATCATCCAGGGCAGATTTGATAGTTCTGAATCAAGGGAAAACTCTTAGAAAAAACTAACGAAATCATAAAAATTATACTACTAGAACTCTTTATTGCCAATAAACAAAAATAAATTTTTTATATAACTAATATACTTGACTTAGTGCTTATATCTCAGGATTAAAATGAAGAGAAATATTGGAATTTTTATATCATTCTGCTTTATATAACGATGCTTTGAGCATTGCATGTCTTATGATGACGGACAACGTAAGACAACAACGGAAATGGATTTAAGTTTTAATATAATCGGTACATTTTTTAGGTTTAAGGATTACTACTTACGATGCTGTAGGTATTTCAAGAGAGATATGGTACGGAAATAATAGATTAAAATTCCGGCAAGCCACACCTTTAACCAGTGAATTTAAAATACACCAAAAATTATCGCTTTTGACATTATCAATTAAAAACTTGGAAAAATTTAGAAACGTTGATTTTCTTGGACTTTTACAAAATTTTTGTGACAATCACTCTAGTAATACTGCCATTCTCAAGCACTTTACTGTTACTTGACATATTTATAGCATGATTGTTATGTCATGTTATATTTCTAAAATCATAAGATATTTTTACACCCTTCTATTTCTTTTTCAGACTTTTTGAGGTTTTGGATATAGCTTTGCATGTAAAATTGGTCGAAAATAAGCGCTAGTACCATTCATTACATTTCCATCCTTCGTATTTCAGCCAGTATTGTTTGGTAGCATGTGATAGGTTAATAACTCGGCAGGTCGAACTCATACAACAATACTCCAGAACACTGTTTAATACTGCTTTCTGTTTTATAAAAATGTTTAAGTATTCTTTCGTGCCTAACGTATCATAGCCAATTTCGTAGCTATCTTTTGTTACTTTAATAATGGTAAGCCCCCGTTTGTATCGTGATGTGCTCAGTCATTTTTTATTACTCCTTAAACATTTTAATCAAATACTACAACAAATTACATGTGAAATCATTGTTTTTAATCTAATCGATAGATAAAAGAAAATAGTTTTGATCCATTGAATAAAACATGCTTTAGTGTACTAGGATTTCTGAATCATGAACACTAATACCTAATATATAGGTTGTATTCATTGTCGTGAGTCTTCACTCTTTTAACTCGGTAGCCTTTGCTTGGCTGGCTACGGAGTCTGAGATGTGCTATGTGGGAATAAAGTTTCCCAACAAACGGAGCACCGCCACTATCGCTCTCGGGGGAAAGTCACTTTCCTTTCTGATGGCATATTATTCTTAGGTATCGGCCACGTCGAGGGAAATTCAAACACAGTAAGGTGATGGAATAATCGTCCGAATCGGAGATGCATTCCCGGTCGCTCGCCTGCCCCGAGCGTGTTTCGCGCTGTCCACGAGAACGGAGGCGCATTCGATAACCTTGTATGAATTTGAAACGTTCCACTGAACTCTCTCGTACAGCTCAACCGAAACCAGGCAATGATAAACAGTTTTCCTTCTGTAAAACTCCGCAAGTAAGACAACAGGCAGCTTATTGATAAAAGACTCACATCAGATGTGGATTTGAATGCATTTGCTTTTGCAGACACTATATTTACTTTGTGACGACTTCCACGAATATTCACAAAACTCCAATAAGTCCAGGAGAGAGGGGATAAATCGATGGTATATTTAAGGTAGGCTCAACTGTCGCTCAGATATCGAGGACAATGGATTTGAATAGAAATAGCTGGTTAAAATGGTACAGGGAGGGTGATGAGGCGATGGCAACACGACAAAGAAGCGGAGACAAAAGTTCACTTCTCGAAATGACGATGGCTGCATTCGTTAGCATTCTACTGACCCCCCTATCACTATTGGTTGGGCGGCTGTTTCAAATAGGAAATTAAACTAAGAAGCACCTGTGTAGTGATAAAAATTTTCCATGAAGCCAGTATGAGAAATTTCAGGCCGGCAAGAAAGCCACCAATAAACAAAACCAATTAAACAGCGAGGTTAGATTTCGCTTATTCATACAGGGATATGGGACCAATCATATTGGAATGTCGTAACTTTCATCAAAGGCTATACTTTAGAAGGGTTTAGTATGGACATGTTTAGCAATGAATAACACGACATTGTAGCCGAATATAACTTTCATAATGAAGTAAATAAACTATGTATATATTCCACATAAATAGTTAATGGTATAAACCCCGACCGGTTTCAATACTTTCATGTCATTTTCAAGAGATAATACAATTCTTTCCTGTGGCGAGAGCGTTTCTTCTTGTCGGACGAGGACGTTCTTTGTGTGGGACGAGGTGGGAGGGGGAGTGGAGGGGAGGGGGATTGGGGGAAGGATGACTAAGGTAAGGCGGTTAAGGTAGTTTGAGCGAAAAATCTCTTCACCTAGAATTTGATGAATTTGGCCTCATTTTAAAGAAAAAAACTCTCATCTTTCCAATAATATCAAAATATCAACCCCTTTCCGAACTACTTTTTGAGCTATTTGCCTAAAAATATAGGCTTTTTTACATGTGATATATTAGGGCTGTGCCCTCCAGAGGGAGAATATTGGAAAAATTAGGAACTTCTAACACCTAGATTTCGTCAAAAAACTAACTGTGTGTAGATCGCATGTTTTGTTAACTATTTACAAGAAAATAATATATTAGTCACCACTAATTTTTACAGAATCGCCAAAAACTTTCTGTTTTGGTGGGTTTTCAGACGCACGGCGGACAAAAATGAGTCAAGTTAGAGACTTATGTAGCTTTATTTATTTAACTACTGAGAATTTAAGAAATATATAACTATATCTTTAAGACATTTATATTAAAATATTTATTTCATACTTCTTACAGACGCTGAAATAAAAAAATACAATTTTGATATGTCTCCATTATGACTAGGGAACTATCTCGCTCTACCACCGTAAGGGAGAAGCATCGGGCTGGAGGTGGACACACTCGGATATTTTCTGGGATGGGGGACAGCAACATGGTAAAGAGGAGAATGATACAATGGTACCAAGCCATTTAACAAATCGTTACCAAAATGCTTAGCGTGTGTCATTATTTCAAAGTTCTCCATAAAATCCAGCTTAGTCATTTTTTCAGAAACATGTAATACATCCAATTTAAAATCTGACACATGATTTAAACTAGATAAATGATTAACAAAAACTGATTTTTTGTCACAATTGATGCAAACATTAAAACCGGTTGGGGTTTATACCATTAAACATTAGTGTGGAATATACAAAGTTTATTTATGTCATTATGAACTCGAAGTTCCACAAAGTTCACTCGCGAACTATGGAAGATAAATATAACTTTAGTAATAGATAATCCTTTTTAGAACATTTCCCTATTTAGAAAATGAATAATATCCCTCCTTTTTCTCGGGTACTATCACACAAAAACATAATAAGAAAAATTAGATCTGGGAAAATATAAGTCTGCGTTTTTGGAGAGCAACTTTCGCTTCTGGGCCAGGACCACTGTCAAAAACACCACCCGAATCACGTCGGAGGATAACGTCCGAATCCTTCGCATATTCATCGCTTCCATACATAAACGAAGTAATACCAGAATGCTAAGATAAAATATTTGTTCAGAACAACTGTCCTGTCCACAGTGCGCGAAACTCGGGTGATTTTTCGAGGAGCATTTTCAGAGTGCAGTGTTACCCTGGTCTTTAAACTCACAGCACCTGAATCCAATAAAAAATGTTTACGACTTAATGGCCGTGGAACGGTAAAATCCCAATGAAAGGAACCAAGAGACAATGAACGGCCACGTTCGGGAGGTATGGGCATCTTTGGGTCAGCGCCCTATATTATTTCAAAATTAAATGGAGTCAACGAGAAAAAGACTTCAAGTGATAGTAATGGGGGCAAAAATAAATACCGATGTATGGTCAAGTATGAGTTAAGCCGTTCGTCAGGACATGGTTCTGCTATGTATCTCGATTTTTAGTGGCTGGAAATTTTTTTCCTTTGCATTTCTTTATGAAATTGACAGATGATTTGACCAACAATGTATCAATAACATATTTATTTCTTTGCGTTTGTTTAAAATGAGTTAATTTAAAATACTGAAAATAAAAATAATATATCCATTTATGAACACTACCGTATTTAAAAAAAGGTAACTCCTCCATTTTGAATAAATGCTTTCAATAACACGTTTTTAAATATGCTGGAATATATGATAACTCTAGTTACATAAATGATAGCGGATACATACTACACCGAGAAGCATAAATATTTCAACATTTAAAGACAAGGCAAGGCAATCAGTCATAAGTAAAATGTAATATATTTCGAACTTACTGTATTTTGTATTTTTATTTGCGTAATTATTAATTCACCAGTATTTTCACATTCACTCCTTATTTATTTTCGAAGCCATTGAAAATCTACCACCTTGCTAAAAACAGGTGCATTGAACATAAATTTGTAATCACGATTAAAAGAGTAAACCCTTTTTCACGGTAGTATTATGTTAAGTATCGTAGGTTAATGGAAAGAAGGGGACACCGGGTGAATTCTAGAACCTAGCCTGAGTGCGAAAGGAGGAGTGAAACCTTGAAGAAAAAGCGAGGAAAGAGAGAGCATGCAGAGGAAACTAGGGGCGAGAACGTAAGAGCTCAATGATACGTTTCAAATGCATGCAAGGTCATCTAATGTGCTCCCGTTTAGAAGTCAGCGCGAATAACGCTCGGGGAATGCAAGCGGCCAGTAATCCGTTACTGGCTTCGACGATGAGTCCATCACCTTACTGTTTTCGAATTTCCCTCGTCGTTGCGGAGACCTAGGAATAATATGTCATAAGAGAGGAAGCCGATTTTTCTCTAGAGCGTTCCATGCGGCGCTCCTTTTGTTGGGAAACGTTTTCCCCCATAGTGCATGCTTAATCCATCTCGGGATCCATGATTGCTAAACGATGTAAATGTTGGTGATGAGGTACCAAAGTAACTAAAACATAGCCCAAGTCCATTGCAAGTTAACTTCAGTGGTAATCGTGGAGATCCATACATTTACAGGAAATATTGCCTGTCACATGTGAAGGTCGTGAACAATATCGCGTGTATGTTCTAAGAATCACTTCAAAATGTATAGATGTTTTGTCGATATTCGCTTATAAAAACTACACTAAACCGTAGACGTTGGCTATGGCTCTCCGAGTCAATGACAGACTTAGAAATACTCCTTCACCATCATTAGTTAGAGGCCAAGAAATCTGATGTAAATAGCAGGAAAACAGTTATAATAGAACTAAACGCTCTATACTGTAGCTACTCATGTATTACAAAAATATATACATATCGTATCCAAAACCAATTTCAAACAATATTTTTCCACACATATAATGTTTGTTTGAATAAAATGTTTAGACCAACAATCATATTGTGAGCTGGAATGCTGAATGCGTATGTTACAAGCTTGTTGCCTTTCGGAATAAATTATAACACATTCATTAAATAAACCCAGGCTTGGAAATAATTAATTAGCTGAGAGACCCCACACGATATCTTTTCAGGAGAAAACCTCGGATATCTGTCAGAAAGTGATGCAGGGGCGAATGCCTACCACTAGGAATCGTATTATTACTAAAAATATACTATGAAATATCTGCTGTTGTAAAAGGCAGAATACTGCCTAACTCACTCGTGAATCTTCAGCCAATTCTACTAGAGTTTCTTTTAATATATACTTATTTAATTACAGAGGAACTAAGTAAGTATTTTTATTAATTAACTTGCAAAGCGAATCACCATCAATCTGGACAAATTATGACATCAAATTGATGATATTATTCATGCGGTATGCCGCGGCTCCCCAAGTTTAAGATTCTCATAGACACTAAACCCAAAATAAAAGTTATCGATAACATTTTGCTATTGAATAATTTTTTTAACTTTTCGGTGTCCCAGAAAGAGTTGCACATTGATGAATCAATTTATATCATCTTTTAAAATGAAAATGACACTAATTAAGATGATATACGGATGGTATATCTGGTAGTGTGCTATAAAACACCTTTGTAATAGAGCATTATAACTTTAGTGTCCAGCCAATATCAAACGCTGGCAATGCCAGTAGCACCAACAAAATGAGACTGCTCACATTAAGTAAAAGCACATTTAAAATATACTAAAGAGCGCCATCTTCGCTGACAAGTTTTCAAATATAAATAGTGATCAAACTGTACATGCAAAACGAAGTTTCATATGTTAGGAGCATTTCTACTGATGTTAATAGAGCAGGAATAAAGGATTTGCTGTTTTCCTAGATAAAGTTGAAGTCTTCTCGAGCTCTTCACCGGGTTAGGAAAACCACTTCTACCGATGTTTTGAACACTAACCCTACCATCATCATCAGAGTTTTTGGACAAGTAAATTACAGTACACAAGTTCGAGAAACAGCCTTAGAGTTAGATCAAGTATCAACTGGGTCGCCAGTAAAACCTATTCTTGCTATGTAGCGCATCATCAAATTAGTCAGTTTTTGTAGTATGTCTCCTAGAATCAATGTGATGAATCCTACATCAGAGATATACGAATGGTCAAACTAATTTTCAGGCAAAATTATTTCGTAGCTTCCCTAAACCTGAAATGGCCCAGTATATCCCGGACAAAACTTCCGTCAGTGAAACAACGAACGCGGTGGGAACCAGAGTAGACAGACATCAACATACACAATTAAGTAATACAGTAAACTGAATTTCTCTTTGATGAGTCAATTTCTTGCAGCTGCTAATGTAATATTTTAATTTTGTGTTCAAACGTAGCATGCGTTTTATTAAAATTCTCAAGAGTGCACGATTCGTTTCATTGAAATTATTCCCACAATTCGATAAATACATTTATGAATATTTTTATCATTGCGAAAATCAAGTATCACTTCAAGAAATAAGTAACAATTACACACCTCCAATCGTCAAGAGGAATGGTTCATACTTTCTTCACCGGCGAATCACACCGATACAGTTCGCACACGACAGATAATACCATACTGCACACACGAAGTCATCCAAAAAAGGTAAAATGACAACGGCACACTTTTTGCAACTGATATCACCGACCACATTTTTTAGGTCTAGCTACTGTTGTCGAATATATTTCCACCAGCTAATCATCGATAGAAGTTAGCCGCACTAAGAGAATGTAATTAGCCTTATAATTCGCGGTATGCATACAATTCACTTCTTAAATGATCAACTCGTTTTAAAAATAATTTCTCATAGATGTTTTCGTATTCTAATAATCTAATAATGACCAGTTTCCGTCAGTTATACATAAACCTCAATCAATAGCTTAGAATCTATTGTATTAATTACATAGGATGGACTGCATCAACTCATGCACTACATTATTCGCGTAGCGGGGTAAAAAAGAGTGCTCAGGCAGGTAACAAATTTCGTGCACTCACCGGAAAGGTTAATGTACCCAAATCTTACGTAGGCGAGCTCATTTGATTAATCATATGAGCCAATAGACCTCCTACGGTTACAGAAAAACTGCGAGCTTATTAAGTTATTGGTTTCAAATATGACACGAATAGGAAACCTGAGAATACATTTTTAACAAATAAGGCATTCTTGAAGAATTTCAACCTATACAAAACACTAAGATACATGGATGGTTGGATTACGACAATTCAATGGTGTAAAAACTCAAGCTTACGCTTGCAAACATCAATAAAATGCCCAAAACGGTCCTACTTATCACTTGTATGCACGATAACTAAAACCAAATATGGCCTACCGGACTGACAATTTCAAGGTACCCCAAGCACAAACTTCACAAGCATGTTTCTCAGCATTAAATATACTCACCAAAACCGGCCGAACAGGCGTCAAAGGAGTAAGTACAGGGCAGGCTCCTAAACTGATTGTCTGGCTTTGTGCACCGTTAACAATCACCACAAGAAGTACGGCAAAAATACTTAAAGAGTTCCCCGTCATTTTGGGTGACACCTTAACAAAAATCTGCGAAAAGAAATTGTTAAATTAGATTTTTAACCCTGTACTTCATGCGGAAGAACTCTGTTTTCTGGAATAAGCAATTTCTTGCGGTACATTTTATGCATTATTTAGCGTCTACCATGGTGACATGAAACGGCGTAAAGCAATCAGTTCAGTTTTCACTTCATGAAACAAAATAGGATGGCATCTAAAAATCAAAGTTCCTTACTCTTACATCATTATGTTTAATAATCTTCATTCAAAGTGTCATTAAAATAGCATCACATTGCATTTTTTTGTGGTTTACATAATGTATTGAATATTTTCCTATTATTAACCCTATTGGGATTGGAACAAATTGTATATTTAACATTCTGCGATGCGCACTCAAAAATAAAAATATTTTTCATCTTTAAAAGCTGCTAAACTAAAACCTTTCAAATTAAAAGCATCATAAATGCTAAAAAATAAATTCGCTTCAAAAGTTTACAATATGCTCAGGTTTTTTTCTTGAAGGTGAAATAAACATCTGGCTAAGCATTCCTTCATGCCCTAGCAAGATTAATCATTTTTCGTGAGGTGTTAGATTTGTACAAGCGGCCCATTCAAAACCAATACACTTATGCAATTTCAGCGTTATTGTGGATAATTTATTTAAAACCGTTTCAAAATTTTCCAGACAAACATAATCCAACGAAGCCGATTAAAAATGCATTAATAAGTTTCCTTAAATTTGTATTCTATCCCCAATATTACTACAATTGCTGTTTTCGATGCGCTGAAACCAATTCATTCACGGCTTGTTCATTACTGCGAAAATTAGATTATGGAGGTAGATACTAAGTTAATCTAATTACTATGCCAGGAAAAACAATTATTTCCCTCTAGACCTACCCCACGGCACTACTAGGCATTATCAGTGACAATTGTATATTGAAGGTCATTTAAATCCAACAGATTCAGGCGAGATATCGTGGAAGTTCTTCATAATGTAAGAGAAACAATTGCACTTTTCCACAAATTGGTTTATTGCGTACAACGCGTTTCGGCTCACAGAGCCATCATCAGGTACAAGACAAAGTTAGCGCCACTTCCCTACGTTCTAATGACATGCCTATTCCCTACCTTCTTCCCCCCTTACCCACATTTTTTCACCCTTTGCTGTTTCTTGGCCTTTCTATCACGGGTTAGTCCGTCCCCCCCCCCCCTTTCCTCCCTTGGATTTTCCTGATTTTTCCCAGCCACTACCTCCTCCTTCCCCTCCTCCTCTGGTCTCCTCCCACTACCCCCCCTCCTCGGAAAAGACATATATATGCAATGTACTCTCTTATAACTTTGTCTTGTACCTGATGATGGCTCTGTGAGCCGAAACGCGTTGCACGCAATAAACCAATTTGTGGAAAAGTGCAATTGTTTCTCTTACATTATGTCATTTAAATCATTGCAATAACCACCAAAAACATAAATAATATTAATCAAAATATCAACAGTTTTAAGATTAATGATACTCACTACTGCCTCGCAGTCCATATTTTGAAAACAGTAAAGAACTTCAATTGAATATCGCAGCCACTTCACTGATATTTCACCAAATGGCAGCCCGAAAGCCATTTCATGGTTAGTGCTACACTGCGCAAATATTTGAAGCTGACATTTTGCTAAACATTTAATCGGTATTTTCAAACGCATCTCCATTAGATCTCAACGCCAAATTAACCTTAAAATTCGAATGTTGCAATTTTTTAAAATCCCATCTTGACATTAGAATAAAACATTTTAATTCGACGAAGATGACGTTTTGAGGCAAAACGTTGTGTCTAATATTACAAATAAATAATTAGCATCTATTTTAACTATCCACTCCATTAAAATGTATTCGAATATTATTTACAACTACACCATCATCAGGCACAGATCCATATCTGCGACAGCCTATACCTTATGAATCGTAGTAAAGTCGAAACACGTAGTAGTAAATGGCTTAAATAGAAACTGCGACCGACTTTATAATTATTTTAATGTGAGTCTTCCAACCCTGGAAGATTAAATGGGAAACTTCCAAAACACATTAAAACAATAATTTGTTGAAACATAATTTTCACTCAAGATTACACTACACCATTTTAAATCATTTCAATACATTCTTAAGTGGTACCAGACTATTGCTCTGAAAACATTTTCACTCTTACGCCATTGGTTTTTCAGCTAAGGCTAAATTTACATTCAACTCCGTTAATAAATTCATACTTCATTATCAAAGACAAAAAGCAATCATTTGTATTTTCTTCCATATTTCACGCATAGTTGAGTCATTTGCTTGATCTGATATGAAAAATTGATGATAACTTGCCTCCATAGACGTATTTTCCTGATGATTAAATATTATCTGTTTTGATGCCCTTATTAGTACAATATAATATAGGCACCTACAAAAGATAAGGAAATGGCTCACTCCTCTTATAACATAAAACGGTTAGGTGATTCTGTTATAAATTCAATGTTATAAATTTTAATCAGTATGAATAAACCTGTATTTTTCACGTCATAATTTTAGATAAACTCTTAAGCTTTGCTGCTAATTTTAAAACGATTTTTCTGTCGCAAAATGATTGTTGTTACAAGCTTCAAAACATAGTTATAATGAGTTTTGATTGCTAATCTCATAACGTTTAAATACAAGAATTAAACGAACCGACCTAAAATAATAGAGCATATGTTTTGAAATATACACGTGAAAATCCAATTTATATAACTAAAACGCAATAATACGAATGAAAAGATACAGCTAGATCATTGATTACACCTTGAGAACTACACTCTGGTGTTACTTAAAAAAAAATAACCAAATAAAGAGAGCAAGGGGGAAATTTAAACAAGAACTTAGTAAGATTGAGGACCTACCTTGTGGGCTTCAGAAGTCCTGAGATCGCTCAGTTACCGAGTTTTTAAAACTGCTCTTCCCTTTTATACGCGCAAAAATAATATACCTTGCTATAAACACTTTGCCCCGCCACACGCATGCGCAAACCGTGGACCAATGGACTTCAAAAGACGTTGGGATGGTCATGAAAAGTGGTTGTCCAATAACGAAACTGGAAATCTTTTTCGGACAATATCAAGGAATAAAATAATATATTCGCGAACCAGCCCTTAGCGAGCATTATTCCCCCAGCCTTTTTCCCTCTCCCCTTTCTCCAGCTCGACCTTCTTTTTCATCACCTTACCCATCCCTCACCCGAAAGCCCTTTGCCAAACTCCTAAAAATTCCCGTACTAAAAAGCGTTCGATTCCGGTTTGAATGTCGATTGCCAACCGAGTCACCCTCCCACTTGAAATACCCCAATCACCCCTTCGATATTACGTAAAGTAGTATCTTTCATCCTCTTGGTAGCACTTAATTTGTTTATTACTTTGGAAAAAAATATTGGGATGACAATCAAATAGGCGACATAGATCTGCCAATCACTTTTAAGAATATAATACAGAGATCGAATTGATAAACTTAGTTTGTTGTACCAGCAGTTTGGGATTAAGCATGCGGGTTTTTTTAGGACAGAATATTTCCAATGGTGACTGATTATTTAAAGCGGTCTTCAATACAAATAATAAATAAACCGTGAAGAGGCTAGTAATGGGACGACCGGGGGCGCAATTTATGATCGATTAATTTGGATACCAAGGTTTGGAGGGAAAACCTTTGAGGCTCAGCGAGTAGGTACCCGTTGTGCGAGCGGAGAAGATCTTCATTCTTTATGTAACAGGTTTTAAGCGAGACTCTTAAGTCGTTTCCCCGGGGAAACGAGCTTCTACTCTTAGTATCTCCATCAAAATACTCTTCCGATATTGCGAGATTTTTTATGAAATTATTCCATCATTTCTAAGTACTCATGTCAAAGGATCATTGATCCTTTGAGACAACTGAAACAAAATACGGAATCAGCATGAAGAATAATCATGTCGCATTAAAATTTTATACCTAACTTTGAATATTAGACATATTTTTCTTTGAACTGAAATGCCGTGCAGATACTGTTGAATGATATATGGAAGAACAAACGAAAAGTCGTAACTATAACTTAACGTTTATTTGCAGCAGCCAAGACAATGTGGTAGACAAAGATAATACTGCGCGTCATTACCAGCTGAACTCCAAGTCGTAACTATCGTGACCGCATGGCACATCAGCTGACGCAACGGCAATCGATACTTGATAATCGATACATACAAATTATTACAAATACTAAAGGAAAATAACCAATTATAATTCATAATATTTTCTAACACTCCCACTATTTGTAATAACTTTTTCATAAGAGCAACACAGAGAACATAAACATCTTAACTAACTCATACTGTCTTAAGTAACAGAAACAACATTCAGCAATGTTCTAAATTTAACAAATTTGTCCTTAGAGAAAGGTTTAGTAAATATATCTGCAATCTGATTCTCACTTTGCACATGTTGTACATTGACTACTTTACTTTCGTATTGCTCACGAATGAAATGATATCTTATATCAACATGCTTTGTTCACTTGTGGAACTCTGTATTTTTGACAAGCCTAATTGCACTTTGGTTGTCCACATTAAGAGGGGTTGGACTCACACATTAATAAACAATATCATTTAACAGTTTCTTTAGCCTCACAATTTCCTTGCAGGCCATACATGCGGATACAAATTCGGCTTCCGTAGCACTCAGCGTCACTATCCTCTGACGTTGAGAGATCCAAGACCACCTGACAACAAACACACACATTCAGTCATTGATCTGCAAGTGTCAGGATCTCCTGCAAAATCTGAGTCACTGTAACATATCAATTCTCCACTTGAACTAGCACTATTGTACAATATACCATAATTAACTCTCCCTTTAACATATTTGAAAATTCTTCTAACAGCATTGACATGGCAATCATCATGATTATTCAAGTACCTACTCACTCAATTAACAGAAAAAGAGATATCTGGTCTACTAACAATAGCTAGGAACAAAAGTGAACCCACAGCTTGGCGATATGGAAATGTTATAAGGCTTGCCTAATTACCACTTGCCTTACTCAACCTTACACTGGGATCAGCAGGAACAGTCACTGGATTTGAATCAAACAGCTGAAATTGCCTGAGGATTTTCTCAGCATAAGTTTTCTGATGAACATAGACAGTACCTTCCACTCGATCTCTCACAATTTCCATGCCACTAAAGTTCCGAGCCTCTGAAACTTTTATTTCAAACTCTTTACCCAGAGCTTCCAAAATACCATGAATCACCTCCATATTGCTCCCAATCAGCAGGCCATCATCTACAAATAAAGCTAAAATCATTCTATTAGAACCCTTGATTTGAGAAAATGCGCATTTGTCAGCATCACTGGCAACAAAATGAAATCTACTTAGGAATTTAACAAATGTTTGGTTCCAGGTTCTAGGAGATTGTTTCAAACCATATAAAGACTTATTCAACTTACATACCAGTTCACAATTACCATTACATTTCACCTCAATAACTTCTGGGATTGCCATGTACACCTCTTCCTTCAGCTCTCCATACAAGAAAGCGGTTTTAACATCAAAGTGGACCATCTCCAGGTCTTCTTCAGCTGCAACTGCCAAGAGAGTTCCCAAAGAGTCATACCTCACGACTGGTGAGAATGTCTCTCCATAATCAAGTCCTAGTCGTTGACTTAACCCTCTTGCACACAACCTTGCCTTGTAACATGTGCCACTTTCAGAGTTTTGAGTCTTAAAAACCCACTTTGAGTCTATCCCTTCCTTGTCATTTCTCGTAACAATAGTCCAGGTGTCATTAGCCTGATGAGCTGATAGTTCTTCTTGTATAGCTTCACTCCATTTATCATTTTCAGGTCCTGTAATAGCTTCCCTATAGTTGATCGGCTCAGCACACTCAGCAAAACGTACATCGAAGTCATCATATCGCTGAGGTCTTCTCAGTTGTTCTCTATCTCTTAAACAACGTTGAGTTAATTCTTCTCCTTTTAGTTGCGGGGTTTCTTCATTTCCTTCTTCTCTAAGCAATTGGAAGTGGAATTTTTGTTTGCTATGCTGCATTTTCTCGTCTGCTTCATTATTTTCATTGAACTTGACATCTTTCGACTCCACTATCCTTCTCCTTTCTGGATCATACAGACGATAGTTCTTAGTTTGACTTAGGTAACCAACCATTACCATTGTCTTCACCTTTTGGTCCAGTTTCTTTCTAAACATATCAGGAATATGAACATAAGCATCTGCCCCAAAGGTTCTCAGATGAGATAATTCCGGCTCCTTTCCATTCCAAGCTTCATAAGGTGTGATACCATCCTTGTTTATTGAGGTCCGATTCTTTAAGTAAAGGGCTGTATTTACAGCTTCAGCCCATAGGAATTGTGGAAGATTTCTAGCTATCAACATTGATATAGAACTCTCCATAATTGTGCCGTTGTTTCGTTCTATTCGACCATTATGCTGAGGAGTAAATGGTGCAGACGTCTCCAGGACAATTCCATTACTCACCAAGTAAGTCTTCATAATTTCGTTCAGGAACTCAGTGCCACGGTCGACTCTCAGTACTCGGATGGATCGACCTCGTTGATTTTTCATGAGAGCGTCGAATTCCTTAAAACATTCAAAGACATCAGATTTATGTTTCAAGAAATAAACGTACCTGAAATCTGAGGCTTCGTCCTTCATCAAAAGAAAATACTTTGCTCCTCCTAGGGATTCAATGTGCATGGGGCCACATATGTCATCATGTATGATATCAAAATGTTGACATTTCCTACCTCCATGTACACTCTTTTATGTGTTACGATGAGATTTCCCTAGCTGGCAAGCCTCACAAAAGAATTTTTCACCTCCTGCTTGGTTAAGCCCCTCGATAATTCCTAAACTGGATAACTGAATCTTCGCTCCAGCATTTAAATGTCCCAACCGTTCATGCCACACTTTGAAGCTGTCTTTTGACGCGAGATTGGCCTGACAATAAGAAGCTACAACAAATAACATTCTATATATTTCGTTTTCCTGTTTCACACCTGTAGGTCTCCATCTTGCCATATTTACACACCAATACGTCATTTCCTGCACACTTAACTTCGAAACCTCTTGGAGTGCATAATCCGACTGAGAAAAGATTTTTCCGAAGTTGAGGCACATACAAAACATTTTCAATCCTCCCGAGCTCCCACTTATTGTTCACGTATTGGCGGATTGCAACAGTTCCAACTCCTACAGCTCTACACTTAGTGTTGTCTCCTAAAGTAACCGAGATATCTCCGCATTCAACTAAATCGCTAAACCACTCACGTGTGTAGCAAATATGCCTAGACGCACCACTGTCCATGAGCCAGGTCTCTTTTACTTCTCTCTGAGAGATGAAATGTTTAACATCTTTTGCCTCATATACATGTTTATTACGTTCACGAGTAGTGTATTGGTCGGTAGCAACAAAAGTACTCACTGGATTTTCATCCCCCGATTCTGTCTCTAACTTCTTTTTCTCCGTTTTCTTATTCTTCCTGCAACTTTGGGCAATGTGGCCAGGTTTACCACAAATAAAACAAATAATTTTGGCTTTCCGCTTATTCCCAACTTGTTTCCCGACTGATCTTTTTGTATTTCTCCTTTTCGACATAGCTGCTAAAGCACTCGCTGACTCCTCTATTTCCGTAATTCTTGCTTCCTCGGCGATCAGCCTCTCCTGTAGTCTCGTTACGGTCTGTTCAGCAGCTGCGACGTTGTCCCACGCTGTAACTAGTGAATGAAACTTAGCGGGAAGGCTTCCCAGAATCTTTGCCATGAGAGTAATATCTGATACCTTCTCTCCTACGTCCTTTAGTTGCGCCACGATATTTTGTAACTTCGCAAAATGCTTTACGACTGAATCACTCGGCCCCATCGTATATTCGTCAAACCGCTTCATGAGAAGGAGCTTTTTTGCTTCCAATTTTTGCTCATGAACGAGACACAGTTTGTCCCACATTTCAGACGCCGTTGTGCACGTAAGTAAATATTCTAACTGTGAGTACTCAACTAAGGATGCTATAATGCACATTGTTTTTGCATTTTCCTTTACCCACTGTTTTCCGGCAGCATCTTGGAGATTTGCTGGCTGACGACTCGTTCCCAGCACCACGTCTATTAACCCTCCAGCAACGAATACTGTCTTTATTTGAAATTTCCACAGTTGGAAATTGGTGCCACCGAACTTGGCAATACTCTTTGTCAAGCTCTCCGCTTCTGCCATGCTCGCGACCACGTTTTTCCTTACGTTCGCATTTCACTTGTCACGTCTAACTTTTATATAATTATATAAATATTGCTGCAAATGTTATACTGGGCCCATACCCTGTTGAATGGTATATCGAAGAACAAACGAAAAGTCGTAACTATAACTTAACATTTATTTGCAGCAGCCAAGACAATGTGGTAGACAAAGATAATACCGCGCGTCATTGCCAGCTGAAGTCCAAGTCGTAACTCTCGTGAACGCAAAGCACATCAGCTAACGCGACAACAATCGATACTTGACAATCGATACATACAAATTATTACAAATATTAAAGGAAAATAACCAATTACAATTCATAATATTTTCTAACAGACACCAAATCAGCTAAAATGCGTCATAGTTCTCTCCCAATGTGTCCTATATGAAGACTATGTTAATCACGGCGGAAACTAGCCTCATCATTAGCTGAAAATATCAACGTTTTCGTTAGAATATCTCATTTTTGGAAAGCTTTATAATACAAAAGAACATATCGACAGGATAGTGACATATCTATTATTTAACTTGGATCCATAACAAAAAGGCTCACAATTTCGCAAAATTATGTTGTTAATATTTTCATAACATAAATTTACTGACACCCACATAAGTTTATGAGCGAGCGCAACTTTATATAAATTATAATTTTTAAAAGTTAATTATTTTAAAAAATGTATTTTTTGCCATAGATCTTGAGGAAGATACATCTTTAACTATTTTTCAGCCTACTTTCTATGGTTATCTGGTCCAGCGAAGATTTTCCGTTTTTGTGAAATGAGTGACAGGGCAAAGGACGATAATGTGAAGAAGGAAGAGGGATAGAGAAGGGGATTAGCGAGATATTGGGATGATCCAAAGACTTGTTAATCATGGTGGGAACTAGCCGCATCATTAGCTGTAAGTATTAACGAGTTGCTTAGAATATCAATTTTTTTGGAAAACTGAATCGTACAAAAGATGTATCTATTATCTAGAGACATATCTATTATTCAACTTGGAGCCATTTCAAAAAGACACAATTTCGCAACAAAGGTTCCTATTATTTTCATAAAATATAAATTTACTCACACACAAAGGTTTACTTTTTCGTGAGCAAACAAACCTTTGAATTAATAAAAATTTTTAAAACTTAATTACTAAAAGCTTTAATTAAAAACATTTTTTTACCGTCGCATCTTGGGGAAGAGACATCTTTAACATTTTTGCAGCCTTTTCCTCCGGTTATCTGGCCCAGCGACAAGTTGCGGTTTTTGTGAAATGAGTGACAAGAAGAAGGACGATAACGTGGAGAAGGAGTGGGATAGAGAATTGGATTAGCAAGATGTTGTGATGATGGGGATGAGAGGGGGGAGCAGCTCGTGGTGTCATAAGAGAAGACACGTCTGGGTCGAATTAATGTGGCGAAAACCCGCACCTACGAATTCTTTGACCAGTTCCCTCATTTTGCCATGAGAACTATGTTATTCTTCCTAGCATTATTAAACAAAAACCCTAGGCCACATCGAGTACACACATCAATTGCTCAGGTTGATTAAATGGCCTCAGTTACCGAAAAGAAAATTCCTCGATTTCAATCATCCTGAGACAACCGTGAAAATTCTATTTGCACGAGCCTTCTTCCTCCGTGAATTATATTCCATTTTAATAAGCGAGACTATAGAATCAATGACTGAGAGATTTATTTATGTAAAATGTCATTCCCAAAATCATTAATTTACTATATTTTTTCAGTCATCACATATGGTGGGGAGATGAAAAAAGTGTATTTCACTTAAAATTTATTTGATTTGATAATGATGTATTGAAAAAAATTGTTGAATCCCAAATTGATTCTGTTTCTTTGAATTAAAAGCTGCCTATAAAAATACCTTACTATGGATGAACGAAACTAACATAAATTACGTAACCATCGCTGATATTACCAGTCTGCATTTAGAAACTTTTTGTCAGATGATGTTTTAAAACAGGTGTTCTTGAATCAATTTTTTATGCTTATTCTAAAAGTGACCTCCATTTTTTTCTGTCACGTCAGGTTTTTACACAAAATAAGAATTATGGTTTCAAGATTTTAACTACTGTAAGCACAGTTTTATAAGCATTAGTCCACGTAATGACAATGTTTGTAAAAAAATTAATGAAGGATGAATAACACTTCCAATGTCACACAAAAATACCAGCAGTTGTACCAACCTTAGAATCATTCGCTTTGGCCAAACCTTAGGCTCATAATCTTGTATTGAGAAATATCCCTCGCACAATAATTACCCACTCGCACATATAAATGCATAAAATAAATCAGTACATAAACATATAAATAATATCAGTAAATCTTAGAAGTTAAAATGGGTCTATTCTGAAAACACTGTACATGATTGAAGAAAACTAAGAGCAGTTCTGAAATCAGCATGTCAAAGTTAGCTATTATCAATTACTAGTTTTCATTGATCTGATATCATGCAGACTAGTGTATTTGTTTAAGCAACCCCGGTAGAGGTTAACTTCGAATCCCAGCCTCAATGTAAACTCCGGCCAGGTGACTCGGCATTATGATTGTTTATTTGATCTTCCCTTAACTTACCGATGCGACCTTCAGTGAGTTTGTAGATTCAATCCTTTCATTTTAATGAAAATGTGAATTATGGTTGTTTCAATGACAAAGCACATGATAGCCGAACTATAACATTATTTATTCCTCCTAAACGTGACATATACGAGAGGGATTTATGCCTAATATGCCCTTTATTAGGGTTCAATTACTTGAGAACCGTATGAAATAGGTACCTCATAGGCTCCCAAGGCATTCCAAACAGCAAAAATTTCGTTTTCAGTTTAACTATTTTTTTCTCGGAGTTAACTATCACCAATTGCAGCAGTAAATATGTAGCCGATGAAAATTGTACCTGCAGCCACTATCTTTAGTCCGCGCCAATTACCGTCAGAATGCATTTAAATTTTCTTCCTAGAATCCGAATGCCCGACAGTCCTGTGCCTTATAATTTCTTCCATTGTTCTTCCTCGCTCCCTGCCAGCTAATACACCCCGATGTTTTTACTCCCTTGTACCTCAAAAGTCCCTCTTATCGCCCCATTTTGCATCCCTTGACCTTCAAACAAGCCCCACATTCAAATACTTATACCGTCTCAGAACTTCTCAACCGGTGTCCAGTTCTTTCAACCATATGCAGTATAAAAAACGTTAAACGTATAATATGATACATACTTTAAATAAAAAAAAGAAAGAGGCACTCCGGGAGTGCCGACAGAAGTGAAAACTTGAAATAACGTGAGCATTTTTTAATGTAGGGAATAATTTCTAATGAAGTGTTTTACTAATCAGTAGAAAGTAGTTTCATGTACATAATAAATTAAATATTCATTTATTGCGCTATTGTACACAATTATTTTACATAAAAATTGTACACTTCAGAATAATCAACTTTCATCCATTATTTCAACAACTCTTTCATCATCACCGCCATCATCATCGGCAATATCTAAAACTGATACAATAGGCTCATGGTAACTAAAGTAAGAAACGAATAATTTTGATTCGAATTTGCTTAAATGTCTTGTAAATACTGCATCAATAGTAGTTTTATATTTCGTTGTGCCAAGATTGCGATCATTAGACATCGTTAAACCAAACTCACTATTTAAAAATTCAATCAATTGTAGATTTTTATCGTCTGCAAAGTTTATGTTTATGTATATATGAATAAGCTACTCAAATTGAACGTATTAAAAGAAATTGAGTTATATTGTACTAACCTTCACTATTCTTGTATCGAGTACACTCTACTGCACGAGTATGGACTATTATATTATCCGGCACAATATTTGTAGCAACCCAAATTGAATGAACTAAACCGTATATTAGATATATATAATGTAATATGAATAAAATTATAATATAGTTTATTTGACGGTGACGGTGACGCGAGTCCAATGGTTTTTACCCATCCACAAGTACTGTGTATATAGCGAGTATACTGTGTATATACAGAATATACAATTATACTTATATTTAGCAGCAGTGACGGTGACGGTGACGCGAGTCCAATGGCTTTTACCCATCCACAAAAGTGTATATACAGAATATACAATTACACATATATTTAGTAGCGGTGATGGTGACGGTGACGGTGATGCGAGTCCAATGGTTTGTACCCATCCACAAGTACTGTATATATAGCGAGTATACTGTGTATATACAGAATATACATAATTACATTATTACAGAATATACATAATAGTAACGGTGATGGTGACGGTGACGCGAGTCCAATGTCTTTTACCCATCTACAACAGTGCTCAACGCGACATAAGAAGTTTTCACTTCAAAAAAATAGGCTAAGGCGTTTTAAGCCGTTTTTTGCATTAAAAACGCTGCCGGTGTAGTCACCTAACTTACAATTAGTGTAGATCTGCAACTACTTGATTGGATATCCAAGTTTTTTTTTTCTTTTGCAAAAAAGGCCAGAAAATACATTTATAGTTCTTTCAAAATTTGATGACAAGCACACTCTTCACTCAATCTGTTTATTTGGGTCATTTTCCCCAGTTGGCGCACTAATCACCTGGTCGACACCCGATTTTTCACTGGTTTTGAGAAATTATTCTAACTCTGCGGGGAAATAGTAACCACATGTTGACCAAAACAGCGAACCAACATACAGGCACGACAAATAAAAGGGAAAAAATCAGCGATTTCATAAAAACCAATATTTAAGTACCGTTTTGAGTTAGTAGCCTCAAATCCAACGACGTTTGGTAAATTTACCCCAATTTCCATTTCGGGATACACTTAGCCAAATTTGACATTCCCCATTAGCCATAGGATTTATGGTGTTTCTCTGCCAGTGGTTTTCTTTTTCCCTTTTCCCTCAAGAGCTCTTATGTCTCAACCATTGCGCTATTGGTGGAGTTGAAGGAATTGAGGAATTTCCTGGTCCATTTTCCTTCCGTTTATCGGTTCATAAGTAGGAAGTTTTTTTTACTGCATAAAGGACCGAAGGATAACACTAGAAGGACCAGACCCGTCATTTTGACGGGTAACCTCTACTTACTTAATCATATTGCCTATAATTTTTTTTCAGTCGTCTCAATTTTGTCTGACTTTTATTTATTTTGTATGGTACGTATCCTGTTAAAATATAATTTAATATTTTTACATAGAAATGGAGTTATACCACCTGTCTACCTTAAAGGACCAACACACGTCAAAATGACGGGTTAGCCGTTTCTATTTTATTTGTAACGGGAACGCGTTTTTTACCCAGGAAATCGCTACACTACATTACGTCTGGCCTTTTTGATGTTTTAGTTAAAGAAAGTTAGTTTAGTTTTTGATGTTTTAGTTAGGGAAAGAAAAGGCAGAGAAGGGTCATATCGTGCGTGGGTGGCCTTACAGCGCATATATGAGTGTGGCGTCAGTAGCTTTCGCAAGGCTTACGGGAGCAGTGCTTCTTCCTCGAAATTATTTGTAAAAAATTACTCATTTGTATTGATAAAAAAAAGAAAAAGGTTATATTTAATGAAGTTATCAATTAATTTTAACATAAACGAAGAAATATTTAAAATAATTACTACCCGTCAAAATGACGGGTAATGGTCCTTCTAGGTAGCCACATAACCCCGGTCCTTCTAGTGTTAACGAATGTTAAGGGAATCAACCATCTGGAGGGAAGTATAAGAGGCGATGAAAAGTCGAATGAGTATACTCGACCCAACTCCAGACAGCCTTTTCTTTAGTCAACCTCAGTGGAAACGGTTTCCTTCTGCCGGGACATTTTTTCGGTGGTTCTATAAATGGGAGGGACTCACTGCGTACAGCAGTGAGTCCCTCCCATACATTATAATTGTTTTTATTTTGACTCTCGAGTTCGCAAACGGGAATCAGATAACTGTCTCCTCCTCATCTTCCCTCTCCTTTCCCTCTTCGCTCATCCAAAACTTCCCGGCCACCCCCTTGAGTCCCCCACCTACCCTGTTTCCATCCCCTCTCAGTCTCCGCTCTTCCCAAGCTTCCCGATCACCCCCCAAGATTTAATCAGTTAAGATTATTTCATATATTAAGAGCATGGCCAAAAAACACACAAGATTTCTTTTGAAAAATTTTGGAGTGAGAGACCGTGAGAAATAGCATGAGTTAATGGCGACTCAATGGCATTCTCCCTGACGTATGTACCCATCACTAGCACATGGATACATAGTGGCTGGGCTGTCCTTCAAATGAAAGCTATAATTAATATCTTGGAGCCCAAAACAGTCATTGACCACGGTGACCTTTGCTTTTAAAAATTTTTAACACATCTCCACTTCCTTCACGGGCGATGAAACCTCTACTTCTAAGATATCCAGAACCGTTTCATAAGAAGAGTAATATCCATGCTAAATGTGTCTAGGCTGTACTAGTCCACCGGAGTCCATTGTATCTATGTCATTACATAGAAACACGGGTATTGAAGTTCTCAGTATTCACTGCGAATATCATACATGACACTTGTACTGCGCCCAAAATCGAATGCAACACGCCTCTGGAAGCCGTTTGAAATAAATTTTCTCCTATACGTAGTCCCATCTTTCACTTACGGGATGAAATACCTCTAGTTTTTATTTTCGAAAAATTCGAATGTCTGCCTAGCTTGTTTGTAAGAAATGTTCAATTTCAAGTTGTATAGAATAATGCAGACACACCTTGTGTGCATAACTAAGGCGCCAACAAGTATTTAAAAATTCCGAATATCAAAATTCGTCAAACTTAGTGAGCCCTACCTTTTCGTTTGGATGCCTCTCATTCAAGTTGGTATGCATTTTATGTAAGTTTTCAAAGCAAGTGTCTTTCACTTAGAATTATTTCACCTCGCCCACCCAATTTTTAAAGCTAAACTTGAAATGTCTCCGATAACAACTTAATTTTATTTTTTAAAGCACCTATTTTGATAAGTGCTAAATCAGAAAGTGTTTTACCTTGTTTTTTGTGTAAAGGGAAAATCATTCCTTGATCAGGTAAAACGTTCTTGGTTGCCCAAGCGAAATAGGAAGAGATAACACTTTTTGAATATTAGCAGTACAACATGATGTTCCAAGAACATCTCAATACTTTTTAACTACATCGTAAAACGGAATTTACTTTTCCATACTGGGGTATAATCTCTCTAATTTCATCTTCAAATACTTTGCCCACTATTGAATCAGTGTTCGCGTACTCGGTGTGTTAAATTAACTTTTCCACATTTCCGAGATCTGACGTAAAAAAAACGTAGTCCATTACATTTCTATTTCCAGTTAAAATTCTATGAAAGTGGGAGGCACAAAAAAAAGGTTAAAGAGTAGTGACACTAATAATTGGCTTGAGTCCAAGTGGGAAACGGGTATGGGAAAATGAGGAAAGGCGTACGCAGACAGATAATTCGGTGAATGCTGTTTCATTTCCATTCTGGCGTTTCCTGTAGCATATATACGGTAGGGTAATCACAGTGCATTTGGGAAATTATTTTTCCCCGTATCTTCCGGGGAACTCCTCTAAAAGTTGCCAATTGGCTAAGAAATGAGATTGGCTACGTTTCAGTTCAATGTGATAACGTTAACCCGTGGCTAATAGAGGCAGAAGTTTGGAAAAACGCGAATTTCAGCAAGAAGTAGCAGTTTTTCCTCTATAAAATGAAAACTATTTGTCATAGAATCCTGATTTTTTTAATTACTTTATAGGAAATTTTGTTATCTTGAAGTATTGTGGAACTTCGTATTTTGCTAAAACTGATAGATATAGCGGTAACATAGCATTTTTAGGTCAGGCCGTGGTCCATATCCTCCCTATTGTCCTTTTAGTAAAATGCCAAGACAACGAATTTCATTACTTTCTGAAGTTTTTTCCTGAGAATTAATAGCATTAAAAATGTAAATGATTAAAAGAAGATAGAAATTATAAAACGTTTTTGGAAATAATCAAAAGACTAATTTGCGCTAAAATGATTATTTTTTTACCAAAAGTACTTTTATGAAATATTGTTGATAGGAATCTATTTATAAACCTAAAAAAGATTAGTCCTTAATTTGTATTGCAGTTGAAGTTCATTCAAAATGGAAATCTGAAGGTCCGTTATTCTTACAAAGCCTGCTAATTCTCCTCTTCCCAAACCTAAGTTTAGCTTTGACAGACGATGAACAGGCAATGGGTAAACAATGTAGAAGTTAGCTTCAGGCTTTACATTGCTGAATTGTGGCGCAAGAAATTATATTTCACTTTGTACCTGACTCTTTTTATTGATGTCGATCATGGCTTCGACATACAGTGTCACTGTCACCTCTATAATGACATTAAATGTCGAAACCATGGTCGGCATCAGTGAAAGGTCTGGAATGTACAAAGCGAGAAATGATTATAAATAAACGATGTGATACCTGTGGTATCAAATGAGTTACAGTAAGTTGCTATCTAACTGTCAATATTAACGTAGTTTATTTTATAATATGCGGCAAGTGAAATTGAACTCCAGAGAAGCTGCCAGACTTACAATACGGAAGGTGCTACTTTTTAGAGAGAAAGCTAAGATACCAGCCAGGCACGTGAAAATTGTGTGGCAAAGATTGAAAAACTTTATGAAGAGTGAAGAAAACTACAAAAAATGCTACTAGATCTTCAAGTTCCGCTCAAAATCGAAAAGTAGAAGCTTTCAAGTCAACCCTTGGCGATCTATTTGACGTTGCTCATGAGGATGCACTTGAAAACACCACTGAAGAAGATTAAGCAGTTTTTGTTACTCCAGAGAGGACGCCCTGGTTGTATGGGAGGCGTTGACATGAAATTTGTAAAAGCTGAAAAATGCAGAGAAAAGAGACGAGCAGCTGAGATGGCACGATAGGAAAAATCAAAAGGAAATGTTGGTTAATTGATTTTTTCTCAAGTTTTTCATGTTAATACAAAAACATCGTCTAACGCAACTGAAATGTATTTCTGTGCCACCATACTAAAAGATTTATATTCAACCTCAAGAGGCGAAAATATTTTCTCCTGCGATACAAATTTTGAGAATTCAGTGAAATATGAAAGCCGAAGAATAAAATACAGAATAGTTTTACGTGTCCACTGTAGAAACAATAGGAATTAGCACAAACAAATCTTTCTTAATCCATCTCAACCGTCATGAAGAAAAATGCATAAATTAAAGACAAATATTTTATTTACAATGTCACACTTTTGTACTGGTCCATAGCCATTGTCATAATTTAGAGACAGGTAGTTAGTTGTGATTCTGACTATTAATCGCCTTACATCACAATAAATATGGAGCTTCACACAGAAACTGCTATGAAATCCTCCTGCTCGGAGACGATATCCTTAATATCTCTCCTTCCCACTTTATGAACATGTTATATCTCAAGCAGGAGAAAATGCAATGTTGGGAAAATATCATCTCATCGCAAATTCTTCTTCAGATTATAAATTAGCAGTTTGTTTGTTCGACTACTTTCAAATTTTCCGTTGGCAAGTTTCTGACAGTCAAAGAATCGAGCGCTGCTGCAATCGTGGCTGGAGCAGGAACCCTCAAAGTGGTCAAGATATAAGCCGTCTCTGAAATGAAAAAATGAAATCAGTAATCTTTACCTAACTAAAGAGGAAATTTTTGTTTCCGGGGAAAAATTGAGGTCTCTACCCTTCGTGGGTAACCTCTCATATAAATTAAGTAACTTAATGCCAAATAATTTGAGGGCAGCGTTTTATTCCCCCCTTACCTTAGGGAAAATTTTGTATTGTGGGAAGGATAAGGTTGACAGAAATATCAAATCCGGTATTTATAAATTACAGTGTGATGAATGTATGTCTTGTTATGTTGGGCAAACTGGAAGAGGAGTGTGCACCCGTATTAAGGAGCATGAACGCTCCCTCAAAAATGCTGATGGCCATTCCCTTTTTTCCCAGCATCTATTAGAGTGTAACCACAGCAGTGATTTTAAACCTGAAATCCTACACATGTTACCAAAAGGCCTAAAAATGGACGCTTTGGAACAATTAGAAATTTGTGTGCTAGCGAAAAACCAAAATTTTAATCAATGTAATGACCATGTATTTATGCATTCCTCTCCGCTGTTTTCAATATTTCCATGTTTGCAAAAGTAACTGTCACTCCCCCACATCCTATTCCCTCTCCGGCCCTTCCACTCCTCTTCTCCCTCTCCCCACTTACGGTTGCTAGGAGTCCTTCCCTCCCCTCACAACCCTCCGTCCTTTTTCCATTCATAAACCCACCCGTGGTTCCTCTGGGGTCCTTTCTTTGCAGCTCCTCACTTCGCAGCCTTTTTTGAACCATTGTTTCGGCATATTTTAGCCTACTTTCCTTGCCCTTCAGTCACAGATGTTTGGGCTGGGGCTTTAACCAATCTTCCTTTTTTAAAAAATAGAAAACAGTGTAACTTGGTGACCTTCGACTCCTCCCACTCTCTTCCCCCGATTCACTTTCCTTCCTTTCCTCTCGTTTTTTCCACTACCCCTTCTCACTCTGCCATGCCCCAATCGCCCTGCTCCTCTCTCCCCCATTTCAAACCCCCACCATTTTTAACTTTCTCTGGGTATATATTGTATGACCTAAGCTTCAGAATGTGCCAGAAGATGCCATATTATGGTGAAACCGGTCGCAGTTGTGAAATAAAGTGTGGAAAAGTACAAAGTTTTTTATTAAAAATGGATAACTAAAGAAGGTTGCATCTTCAATGCTGTTTCTTATTTTGTTCACATTTTTAATATATTTTTTCCCAACGCTTGCATGATTTTCCTGAATACTGCATCAAGATGATTAATTTAATCAGGATTGCCATTGTTATCCTAAGCTTTATACAAAATATTACAATTTTTCAGAATCTTTTAAATTATTACTGTTAGCCAGCTGAAATATCATTTTCATTATTATCATTTAATGTCAATTTTTACTTAAAATTTCTCTCTGTGCGCCTGCAAATATTTATTTTACTAACGGATGTTATTTTTTTATTTTATTTGCATGTAATTGAGTTGCACTAATAACATCTTATGTGATCTCTTTCTGTACTGTATTGCCTTTTGTTAATATATTCTTTTTTTGACCTTATGCTTTGCTGGAGTGTTTCATCGTTCTCGCTAAAATTGATTTCCAATATTCAATTGTTGATACAGACGTTACCGCGTGACATTTACAGGGGTTAACTTCCCTGATTTAATTCTCTGAATTACATAAATTTAGCGATTGAATAATTTGCTTCTCCTCCGTTTCCCGAAATGTAAGCATGTGTATTGGCGAACCCTTTGGTGGAAAGTAATTCAACAGAAAATGCCCGGTTATGGGCCTGAGGGTTAAGGATGGGGGAGGAGGGAAGGTATTACAATCCCAGCTAGTGTCTTTCTGGGAGGTGTTTCTGTATGGGTCTGAGGAAAACTACTCACTTTTTCAAGGTTTGAACGCTTTTAATATAAGTCATGGTTCCCGAACGTATCCAAAGAAAACTAACTAAACTTGGATTACGCGTACACTTACTTTGGCTGAAAATCCCCCCGGTTCTCCATTAAAGACTCTTTGGGGATCGTTGCTTACAAGAACCGGTTAAAAAACGGTGAATGCTGAGAATTAAAATCCATACCACTTCAATAACCTTACCGCGTCGCGGCAAATCCAGCTCCCGACGCGCGGATACGAATCCCGACGCGCGATCGAAAATTCAAATTTATTTCCGGCGTCGCAAACGTTTTTCAATGTCAACTGCATATAAACCTTGAGAAGTCTTCAAATAATGCTCTGATGTACGTAGCTTTGCGTGACTTTGCCAAAAACCCATTTGAGTATCCTACTTCATGTAAAATTTTGTCTAAAAACAGCGTCCGCCATTTTGTAACGGCAAAGCAAGATTGTATCTAAGCTTTTCTTTGAAACTACGGAATTGTAAAGAAAAATACCACGTTAAGAGAATATATCTTTTTTTATTCCATAAAAATCCCCAATAACTTCACCATCAACTTTAGTCGGAAGATTTTTTGAGAAAACTGAAGACGTGCATTTTTCTGGAAATTTGGTCATATCTCAGCCTCTTTATATCAGTTACGGGTAAAAACTATGCAAAATGAAGCACTATTCCAGATATACGAATCATGTTTGAGTTTTCAAGCGATGTTTCAAATTCATATATCAAAAAAAGCCATTTTGGAATTTTGACCAGCTTTTTCCGATTTCCGACCACTGTGCGTGTGTTAGCAGTGGAGTCACAGTGGATAAAACAACAATGAAACCCCCAACGCAGTTCTATCATGGATAATTATTATTACTTCCGTTATAAGTGTCGTAAAATATATCGAAGATTTGTGAATTTTGATAACAGACATTCTCCCAGACACAGATTGTTTAAAACATTTAGCCTAGAAATGCATTTGTAAGTTTAAAGGCAGGATTCAACTGCATGAATGGCTTATATAAATTTACTGTGGTTTTATTTTACCTTTAAATCTCCATATTCTTATTGAATTCTAGAGGGAAAAAATATAATAATACAATTCAAAATTATAACGCCCCTCCCATAAACGTGTCGGGTGGCACTTAGATAACTACATTTCTTGATAAAAATTATAAAAATTTTGTGAACTTTAATGAGTATCCGTAAAAAAAGGTTTTCCAATATGCAAGTTAATGAATATTTACTTGCATATTGGAAACGATAATTCAATTGGATACGATAATTCAAAGATATATACAGTACTTTAGTTTTTCTTACAACTCAAAACTTAAATTTATTTTCAGTTATAAAGCATTCTTCAGTTCTCCAATATTATTCACCAGGTCCATTTAAGGTGTTTTTCTCTCAACAGCAAAGAAAAATGTTAATGCAAGCTATTCAAGTTTTTAGTGCAAATCCATAAATTCTATCTGTAATACATAAATAAGCCGATGATGAACGGTGATAAACGAATAGAGAGTAGTTAGAACATCGACTGGAAAATAACTAATTTCCGTTTGTATTTGCTTTGCTTGTTTATCGATTCAAGGGTAAATGGATTTGGCCAATTTATAGACGGAAGTTGAAATTTCATCCTGGCGTGAAAGAAAGCGATCTATGACTGAGATAAAAGTGGAAATAAACAATTTATTTGTAGACAAATGGTTACAAATATCACATAATGATGTCAATGAATCGTTGATACACGGTTCGTGTAATTTTTTAATGAGATTGACTGATATTTGTAAACGTTTTTATACAAAAAAACTGTTAGCTATGGAGTTACACAAAGTTATTTAAGTTATAGTTTTATTCAAGTGGAATGTAGTTTTGTCAAAACTTGAGGGATTTTCTCCCTGCAAAATAAGGTTTAAAACAATCAATGACAGAAGATAAATGATTAGGTTTGAATAAGTCAGTTCTAGAAGATTTGGTGAATTTTAGATTATTTTTAGTATTAGATATGTTCATTCATTCATTAAGTCATTTGAGTAATCTACCGGTTAGAGGTAGGTTATGATGAATGTCAGAGAATATCCATCGGACTGCTACACGTGCCGTGCCCTATCTACCTCTAGTATTTCTTTCTTCATCTCAGCATAAGTCCTACATTTCTTCATCCCGTCCATAAAACCTAATCTCTTTCTCCACTTCTCCGCTTACCAAACATCCTACCCTCTATCACGGCCTTCAGTAAACCATCGCCTCTCGTTACCGCTTCCAGCCACCTACCCTGCCTTCCCCTAATCTCATCTATAAGATTCCTCTCCTCACCCACCATGTCAAGCACTTCCTCATTTGTCTTCCTTTCCGTCCAACGCACCTTCTCCTTCCTCCTCCACACTCACATCTCGAAAGCCTTCAGCCAATTTTCGTCTTCCTTTCTCAAGGTTCAATTACATACAACGCCACACACCATATCAAGCTCTTCACCAGCCTCTTTATTACATCCTTACTTAAGGTCCCCGTCATCAGCTCCCTTTTATTATTGAACGCTTCCTTCGCTAGCACTATTCTCCTCCTAATGTCTTTGCTACTATGTCCTGTTTCTTCTAGCGTACTACCCAAGTAATTAAATTGTTCTACTTGCACCAGTTTTTGACTTCCTACTCTTATCATCAGGCTCGCTATCTTTGTCCAAGAGAATCTCATTACTTTTGTTTTCATATTATTAATCTTCATCCCGTATTTCTCGCACTGCATTTCCAAGGCATCTACTAAATTATGCAATTCTTTCGATGACCGACTGACCAACGCCTGGTCGTCTGGGCTGGTCGTCTGCGTCTAACCGACATTATCCGCTGGCCTCCTACTTTCATTCCCACATCTAGTTCATCCTATGCCTCTCTTACCATTCCCTCAGCATAGATGTTAAAAAGTAAACGCGACAACGGGCACCCTTGCCGCACCCCTCGATCTATAACTGCCCACCGTTATTCATCCTCAGCTACCCTTACCTGAGCCCTCTGCTCCATATATAAGCTTCGGATGAGTCTCCTATCACGCAAATCTATTCCTATTTTCCGCAATATCTGCATTAGTTTCTCCCTGATTACTCTGTGAAACATCTTTTCGAAATCCACAAACCAAGCAAAAACATCCTGATTATACTCTATGTTTCTTTCTATAAGTGTCCTCATTACCGCTATCGCGTGTCTGGTGACCTTCCCCTTCCTGAACCCAAATTGGTCATTGTCTAAATAGTAGTTTGCTCTGCTCTCCAACAATTCTGTTTATTATTCTGTATACAACTTTTGACACTTGCGAAATGAAACTGATTGTTCTCTACTCCTCGATTTATGACGCTTTCTTCTTCTTCGGGATGGGTATCAATACTGTTTTCCGGCCTATCTGGCATGGGTGTCCTTACCGGGGGCAATAGTACTTGCTCCTGCCAGTCCAGCTCTAGGGGTCATTGGAACGCACAAGCCCTTCCACCACATCAAGGTGGTAGTTCAAGAAAGTGTAGATAGGTTAAGGGCAAGTAAAAGGCAAGTAAAAGTAATTCACAAAACATGCAGGAAACTGGAGAGACTCTATATTCTGAAGAAGACTTTTAAACACTTTAATGATTTGATTAATCGAGGAAAGGGAAATTTTTTTAATGGAAAAGGAATCTACTCTATCTTTTGCAAAATTAAACATTTGTAAAATTATTTCTGCCTGATCAAAGTGGACTTGGCTGCGTAGGAGCTGTCTTATTGTGAAAGAAAACATTTCAAGAAAAACAGTTTAATTTCTGGTAAAATTGAAGAACTTGAATTCCAGAATTCTTTCTATCGCATCAGGTGACAATAAAATTTTTAATTTGGAAATAATTACACACTCTACCAACGTCTCTAATGATCACTCTGCAATAAATTTATAATTCACTTCTATACTAATTAATATTTGGTGATTATCGATATTTTGCTTCTTCAAGAAAACGTGATAAGAACTTCAGCTTCTCAAAGCCGAAGAACAGCAGAATTTCACTACAGGCTTAGTGAAAGGAAAGTTAAAATAATAGGAAAAATTTCAATGCGTCCGTCTAATTAGTCAATGGACAATGAATTTCTACAGTAAACACTGTAATAGGAAAACAGAACCTTGGAAGTGACATTTATGAGAGATATTCTATAACATAGTCCCCAATATCTTGGAAACTATGAGGCTTAGGACTGAAGAATTTTGCATGGATTAATAATAGGGTAGTAGCAGGTTGTGATAAATATATCATGGTGATCATGATAAATATGATCCAATGGGTGATATGGCCTGAGTGAACTGACGTGGAATGACCCCTAGGTCTCTTTTTGTTTCACCCCATATTTGCTACAAATAGATGATGAATCATTATAATAAGTTTAATTCAATAACCAATCACAATTAGCAATAAAAAAGGAACAATGCAATTTTGGAAGATATATTGAGAGCAGTTTCCCTTTACCTGCGTGGGTTGAAGTGTTGCTGTTATACCCTTCAAAAAGTGTTCATGGCTGTGATCTAATGCAATCAAACACTCATCAAATCCATATTTTATGAATTTATAAGGACAAAAACGTTGTTTCATAACAATAGTTTCATTAGGGTCTCTTATACTAATGGAGAACAACACAAAAAACTATGCTCCGGAAGCCATTTTGTGAAAATGAAACAAATGTATTATTAATAATTAAAGAAAAAATGAAAAAGCCATAATTTTTATTCTTGTAGATTAAATTACAAACCTTTATAATTATTATGATAAAAAAATTATAAGATTAAAAAATACTCTTTTAGTGATAATGGCATTAGTAGTTAACCATGTTTTTTGCCGAAAAATGATGCTAAGACTAAATATAAGAATTTTTTAAAACTGCAAAAGTCAATTTAAGGTCCCATGCTATTTTTTCCTGGAATTCTCTTAGCCTTTTTGTCATAGCTGGGAAATATATGGCGAAATGATTCACAAATGAGTGAGATAAAATATTTTGAGCAAAATAGTACACCTTGAGAGGTGAGCCTCCTGAATGGAAGAAATTGAGAACTTGCTTGAAGTTTGAGAGGCTGTAACTAAAAGAACTATTTGAGCTAAAAATATAAAATTTGGAGCTGTATCTTAAATTAGTAAAGGGATCATATGTACCAAGTTTCGTCAAAATCCGAGTCGGTGGGTATCATGGTGTGGTTGAACTAACGTGGAATGACCCCTTAGCGTTTTTAACGTACCACTCTTACCGAATTCACAAGCATACAATTTAAAATGAAGTAGAAAATTTGTTTTAGACTTTGTAGCTACAACTATTAATTCTTCCTACATGCAAAATAAGCTCAAATTAACGTAAAAATAATTAACAACCAACCAAATTATAGTACCCAACAATTATGTTATAGATGCATGTCTCAACAATAAATGTGCACCAAGGGAACATTTATACCAATGTGCATATATTTTGTTTTAATATCATGCGAGAAAATACAACGCCATTATTCTTCGGAAACCATATAACTTGTGAAATACGAATAAAAAGCCCCTATGAGCACGTTCCTAAATCATCAAAACTTGATTTAAAAGTTTATTTATCTATTTCCGTTGTTAAATCACATAGCCTTTGGATGTTGATGGGGAAAAAGGAGTTTTAAAATGTATCAAAATTTTACGAATTGAAATTAATTTAGTGAGCATCTCAACGTTATAAAAATTATAAACAATAGAATATGTATAAGTTCCTTCCCATTTTAAGTCCCAATGGAATTGGAATGGTAAATTGATTGGGAAAAGGTAAATTAGAATATTTAAGAATATTGTTGAGTCAACGTTGTCAAAAACGTAAAAAATACGAAAATTAATAGTACTTACCCATTTTAAGTCCCAATGGAAGATCCTTGCAACTATATAGAGTCAGCCAAGTTGGAACAGTGACAACTGTATTGACGTTATTCGCGGCCACCGTCCCATCCATATTGATGACTGTAAGACTTATCGGCTTTGCCCTAACAACTGAAAGAATAAAGGAACAATTAAATACTTTCACCGCCTTTATTAAAAACTTTATTACTGTGATGGTTATATTTACTTATGACATTTTTAAGATTAATTTTGATAGTTTGACTTTAGGAACAACCGTGATGTCAAAAAACGGAAATTAAAAGTGATGTACGCGTTCAGGAAATGAAAAACTAATTATTAAGAACAAATTTACAGGCTGTAAAAATATAATGTAATTTACATGATATTGGTTGGTTAGGGTTTGAAAAACTTAGACGAGTCCTTAGATGTTCTTGCAATGCTTAGATAGTTTTTCAGTAACTAAAATTTGAAAATCGAAAAAAGAGGCAATCATTGAGTGGCGGCTAAATGCGCCACGGCGGGTAATGCGTCAGGTAACAGCGATGTAAGGCGGTGGTAACTGTGATATGCGGGAGCGTGCGCACAGTCGTAAGCCGGCCTTCCCAACCTGCCACCCTTTAGCGATGGCGCCTTCGTACAAGAGCGTCGCATTGGATCTCTTAAGCCACTCTCTGATTGGTTTTTTTTCAATATTCTAATCCCAGCTGCAGGAAAATTAGCCCATCCTCACAAAAATTGTAAAAGAAAATGTAAATATCTTAGATTTTCATCTCATATCCAATTTATTTACCAACATTTTACATATTTTGATCACACTGTATAACATATTACATTGTTTAACCTAATAACAACATGTGCGATATTCGAGATTTCGATTATGTTTAGTAACAAGCAGTTCAAAATGAAAATGAATGCAAATAGTGATGCACAATCATACAAATTTGAAAACATGCGAATAATGACTACATTAATATAATGAATCGTCATTTTAGAAATAGGAATAATATCACATTCTTCACACCTTTCTCGCAGCATTCTCATTTTACAAATAGTTTCGCCGTTTTTTAATACCCGTTCTGAAAGGAATAACTTATAAATGAAACACCTACGTTCTCGTCAATTATTCCTTCTCTCCGGCCGTCACGTACAAAGATTGAAGTAGAGAATAGAAGGAACTATGCGACACAATAGCGCATGGGAATATGGAAGCCTTCAAAATGTTAAAACTGTCATACTAATATCTACATCTAGGAAGTTCCGCGCAAGCCACCACTATGGTGTGTGGCACGGGGTGATTCCACACCAGGCATGCAGTCCCAGTACAAATTATGACCTCGCACATTCCTGCGGCCGCTAGGCGAGACCAAAAAGCAGTCAGGAAAACAGTTTTCAGCCAAACCAAAAACTTAGAGAGTACTACGTAGACAAGCATGCAGTAGACTGGTTAAGGGACAACTAATAATCAATAAGTACTCGTCACTACTAATAAGTTATATAATCATTTTAGCGGTTAATACGCCGATAGCATAGACTGTCCAATATAATAGGGTGTTTGGGCATTCAAACATACGACAAAAAGGGTACTGCCTTTTAAGGCTCGGCGGTTTTCCTATATATTGGTTTCAATATCAATATTTTTAAATATTGGAATTCCAAAATCACAATTTTGGAATTACCAATACCAATATCCTGTATTGGATATTAGTGGTCGTAAAAATCAATATTTGTAATTGGAATATTGTATATTGAAGAACCAATATTTTTATTGGGAATATTGATTTTTAGATTACAAATATTAAAAAATCGAGTATTGAATATTGGAACCCGGCGAGGAGGGTGGTCGAAGAGCGCCCTAATCTTTGAAAGCAGACGGCGCGTGTCTCTCAGTGTGGCACTCAGTGCAGCACTTCCTTTTCCACCATTATTCATATAAATAACTGGGAAAAAGAAACTTTCGTTGTTTTCCTTGTTTTATTAACAGACTTTTACATAGTTAACACAGACATTACTATTATCTAAACACTTTTTTCTTCTCCCTCCAGCGGACCTATGCCGTAACACCTGCATGGACGCATGGCACTGCGTACAAAACCGCTTCTAAATGCCTTAATTTTAGTTGTTTGGTCAACCTGATTTAGATGTGGAACTGTGCATATTCTAATTCTGTTATGTATTCATCCTCAACTCTCGGAATTATAAAAGAAACAATGTCGATCTACTGAGAGCCACTATGCGATCGAAATTGCATCGCCAGGAGCGTGTTGCACAGAGTACAACAAACACGACTAATCAGCTTCTAATTCATTTTATTTCGAAAGCCGGGAAGCCTTGCACTATGAATATTAGTGTAGAATGTGCGGTATCTAAGAAATGAACACGCGAGTACGTCCAAAATTTAGAACTAAACTTTAGTATACTATCACTTTCAAAAGTCGGTCCACACGGTGAGCGCGGCTATCTCCGAGTTCTGCTGAAATCGAGCTTCACGTATTGCATACGCGTTCGATGACTTCTGGGGGCCAATTTTACTGCTACGACTAGCACAACTTGGGTTTACTTTGTACTCGCTAAGAGACCTCGCGTGACCTTCTCCCTCCGACAACGAATAGCCAAAACAATCCCAACCCCCAACCCCATAAGAATTCGCCAGCCGAAGAACCCATGAAGTGTTTCCGGCTGGGACTTATCGGTATTTCTTGTGCGAGGAAGAAGGCGATAATTTCCCGTACTCTCCTCATAAGGTCGTCGTGGCAAAAATCATTAGTCCTGCGCTAACGGGACAAATAGTAGCCTCGTTTACATGCGGGAAAACTAGTAATTTATAAAGTATTAGTAAATACGTTTCCGAAATCCACTATTGCAAAATCAGCTCGGAAACCTTTCCCGACAATGAGAAAAGAAAGATAACGTTAAGAGATCAGAATTTTTATTTCGCACGTAATAAAAATAGCTCAAATAGCTGTTAAGATGAAATCGGGGAAAGGGCGGAAGACTTCCCCGGTGAAGACCAGTATGGGTTAAGGAAAGAGAGCGGGACGCGAAACTCATTTCTGGTGATGAGTATTCTAACATTTATTTATAGATAATAGCCACTATGTCTCTATTTGCTTCTTAGACTGCTGGAAAACTTTTTACAGAGTGCATTGGACGATAACAATAAATAAATATTACTGCAGAAATAGGGAGTAAACTGGAAGTTTAGGTGATTAATTATAAAACCTCTCCGGGATGAAGCGGTATACGGGTAATGAATGACGAATCGGAATGGGTATATGTTGGAAGAGGATTCAGGCCGGGCCACTTCTTATTACCATTGACTTTCAATTGTTCGCTAACAATTTGGTAATAGATGTATGAAAAGGGATAAAATTAGGAAGGAAAGTAGCAGGTAACTTAATTTTGGTAGATTTGCAGATGGCCAAGATTTATTTACCCAGTCAACCACGGGACTCAATGTCAATTTCCCAGGGGAAAAGGTTCGTCATATGTGGGATGTGAATTAATCATATAAAGCGCAGGCAATGTAGTTTATAAAGTAGTAATAGCCAAAAATGAAGAAAACTAAGGAAACTTCTGAGCTGGGGAAACAGGTTACCTTTCCGGGAAGTATAACTACGTCCTTCAGTAAAGGATAAATTAATGTATGGAGCTTGGTGTAACAGAGGATTTAAAGAATTGTGTTTGAATAGAAATTTCGCTGTTTTCAAGTAGGATGGAGAGAAAAATAAACGAAAAGTCGAAAGGAGATATACGAGAGACTTAGCACAAATAAAACGTGGTGTTGCCTAAGGTGCTATAGATGGGACATGACTCAACGACGGGAAAAGGGATATTATGGCAAATATCTATATTAGTGAATCACACGTAGAGATGATAAATTTGCTTCTCTATCTCCATAATTGCAAAGTAAAATTAAAACGACATTGCTCAGTAAATTAAAACGACACCTTTGAGTAAAGTTTAAGAACAAAACAATTGATATGGTCTTCATGCTTTTATCATTAATTAGTAAACGGAACGAAAATTTGGAGGTTTTGGAAAGCCCCCAGCGCACACATTAGTCACTGATACAACGATTTTCCATTTTTAACTGTAGCAAAATATATTGCTTGGATACGCAGACAGTTGAGAATTTCATAAACACCTAAAAGGGAAAAATTAACGATAAGTAATCACCTGGGATGAGTAACTGATGGGAGTCCGATCATCTCTGGCAATCGGAAGTTGAGATTTATTTAATATTCACTCCGAATTACCCTCATGATAATGACTAGTGATCGGTCTTTACTTAATTAATTTTTGGAATTAATATGGGCATAATGAAAGAAAACAATCCAAGCCTGGAAACGTTAACTCTAAGCCTGTTATTTGTGCCACGAAAATATCACAACTTTTTTGTGACTGAAGTCAAGTACACTGCATTTGGCATAGAGCTTTTAAGTATTCTTACAATGAGGCACGTAATGTTTTTCACAGTATGGCATTGCTCTTACGAGAATGTATTGAAACTGAATTTATTAATTGATTGCCTTGTGGTAGTAATATTGATTTATTAAACCAAACTATTTATGCTAAAGGATTGACAGATTTAAACAGTTTATAGTCCCTGATATCTCTTCAGAAGCTCATTTTTCGTCAGTGCTCGTGAAAGCGTAGGTTGCGCCCTGTGCAGTGAAACAATCTCGTCCAAAAGAGCATAAAAATTGCTACCTAATTAAAATTACATCGTGCGTTTGATACCTTGGGTATCACAAAAATTTCTCTAGTTTGCATCCCCCATTGCGTGACTGATAGATTCCATAGTCAGAGGTGTCAGTGGAGTTTTACATCTCCAGTATATGTTGCCACCATAGTAAACATAGCTTCTAGAAATTAGAGGTCCTTTCAGGAACGGAGAGCTGAGTGATGGGTATACTTGCAGTCAATGAATCTTTTTGTTATGTATTAACTTCCTAAACACTGTCGTAGTGCATTTAACAGACCGATAAAAACAATGTAAGACGAATTACAGGCTAATGGAGAAAAATTAAAATTGAAACCTGCCTTTGGTGTAACGCCGCTCGAAGCTGATTTCTAAATACTCAAAGTAAAGCCATACCTATTTTATCTAACACATTCATTACTGAAAATAATACTTTACGATATTAACTAAAAAGCATAAAACCCTAAAAAGGATAAAATTAATGCAAACTATGGTGAATGAAGCTACAAAACGTGGATTGTAATTTTTCAGAAATGAATGCGGTAATTTTTGAATGAGTTTGCCTTCAGTGGAGATATAACTTAATTGATTTCTCGCTCTCAGAAAAGACATACACTCCATTTAAAATGTTTACGATGAAAAACTGCTCATATATAAAATATACTATTTTCAAATAAGCAACATTAAAAATTTTCTCGTTCTTTAGAATAGATTTGAATGAAATAGAAGTCGTGGTTTAAATTTTAAGATGGCATGGCGTTCATTTTGTAGCGAAAATTAATGGGAATGAGTCAATATTTGATAAGGTTAGGATAAAAAGTGTACTAGATAGTTTGGGATAGTCATTTTCAGTATATTACCTATGGTAATGGAAATCTAAAGCAAAATCTCATTCACCAGAGAACAACTTTAATATTTTGTAATATCGCCATTATTTTCAGGTACAGATCGTAATCGTGACTGCATAGACCCAACCAAAAGTTCTATTACACGGGGGCATCGGCTTAAAGAATTTCAAACATCCCGTATGTAGACTTCGAAAGTTTTACTCGGTTCTTTCTCCGTAGTAATGCCACTCATTCACAATGTTACCCCACACATTCTCAATTGGGGAAAGGTCCGGGGAGTTAGCTGTCCAGGGTTAAACGTAAATTCGAGAATTATCCTCAAAAAATTGCTTTGTGATCGCTTTATGGCGGTCAATTCGCCGATCCATTTCATCGATTTATCACAAATAAAATTAATCCCGCTTAGTTGTATTTTTGTGTATTAAGCCCGCCGAAACTCGTAAGAGTGAAAAACACCTAACTGGGAAAAATACCAAACGCCTTTCCCTTTTGCAATCTCCGCCTACCGTCGCCTACCACTTGGAGTCGGGGGAGTTCGCTGGGCAGCGATAGCAGGAGAAGGCCATACGAGGGTCTCCGTAGTTCAGTAGAAATGAGTAAAGTTGGCCCTTAGTAGTCGCTGAATACATAGGCAATACCTGAAATTCGAATTCAGCGGAATGCGAAGTTGGCCGCACTCACCGTGTGGACCGACTTTTGAAAGTGATAGTACATCGGAGCACATTGCAGAGTGGCTGTCTGGCCCCATTCATACTTAAAGAGCAGAATCCTCATTCACACCGTTCTTTGTCCCAAAACCATACTCTCACACTCTCTTCTCCCTCCACTATCGTTCCGTCACCCGAAGCAACGGCCCCGGTTCACCATGGTGCCAAGACCCTATCACTTTAATTAACCCAATCTAGTTAAAATACTCTGCACCTTCCTTCACTCCTCTCCCTCACTCCCAAGTACACACAAGCCTGTGCCAGCCTGATTGTTTATTTGAGAAGAAACTTTGTTTCTGCAGCATTTGCAAACCATTGTAAGCTAGATAATTTTACCTGTTGATATTGCTTTGTTCAACATTTTCCAATATACCAATATTTTATTTTTTTCATTACTTCCAATATTAAAATATTTCCAATATTTCAATTTTCCAATATTCAATAGTCCAATACAGGTTATTGATATTGGTTTTCAATATTTTAAGATATTGGATATGGATATTGGGATTCAAATACCGCCCAACCCTACCGCCTTTCGTGGGACCTGAGACGAGGCGTGACGTAGTCGCGAAGCCTACTGGGATGGGTAGCAGCCGATGCGATTTTCAATGTTAATATGAATTCAATTGTTTTTCATATTTATCGATGAAATTCTGAATGAAAATTAAACTGTAACATAATTAAACGATACGACACTCAACAGTAAAATCCTATATTATTTCAATCAGGACAAACATATGGTTTTTTTCAATAAGATGATTTTCAAACAGCTCGCGAGAGGAAAATATTGTTTTAAGGGAAACTTGTGAATCACCTGAATCACACATACGTATTTTATGTCCTCAAACGTAAATATTATCCTAAGACAAATGTACACCTATAATTAATATGAGACTAATAACCCTCGTCGATATAAACTTACAAAAGTAATGAGCGACCTCAATCACCTAGCATCTACGTGATCAAGTATTATGGGATACATCACGATGGTAAAAAAAAAAGATCTAGGTGGCTCAGCAAATTATACGCCTCTTGGATGATTTATCAATATATATCATATATGACAACTGCTGTTATCAATTTGGAAGTAATACAATTAGTAGTGAAATGCGCCGGTGAAATGGCTTAATTATTCGTGATAAGTTATTTATTTTTAAAAGTTTTGTGTTACCTCTTATATATTGATAAAAAAAGTATTGAAGGAGACAACCATCACCGCCACCTTAAGAGGAAAGATTGGTAAATACAAGCATAAAGATAACTGTTGTCATATACTCCAATAAGAGCGCGACCTTCGGTAGAAGCATCCTTTTAAAATCAGCCCATTCATAGTAAAAAATAATGCTAGCCAAAAAGACGAAAGATACCTGAACGAACGGATTCAGAAAAATGTCTTCAACTGCTGATTATTCATTGCCTTTCTCGCTTCCTCGTGTAAAACGGCCTTAAAATAAAAAAAAACCTTCGCCAAGAAAAATCACGTGATGCCAAATGAAATTTTCAACAATCAATCACAGGAGAGAACGAGTTTATGAAACCTTAAACGGAAATAAGTAGAGACGAGTTGCAAATCTCAGTTCCACCTTCATGCACTGAGCATTGAAACATATAAGCAGTGCCATCATGGCGGCAAAAGTAGGGCTCATCACTTACGACAGCACTAAACTAGGTTATAAATACCATAATACATTACTGATGACAAAGAAAGTAATGGAAAGTACACAAGTTTTCACGATTATCTGATTAAAACAAAGCACCTCATCTTGGATTCTTTGGTCCCGTGATTTGACTCACCAGCCGGAGCTGAACGTGTTTACTGATTGGGTGCATTTATAACGGTTATGTTTGCTATTATCGTGGACAGAATATAGGCGTAGGTATGAAATTTTAGTGGTACCACACTAATTTGTATTGGAAAATGCAATATGGAAATGATTTCAAAAAAGCATGCATTTTTTTTTTATCCATGGTCAAACTTCGTGCCATATCCATTTTAAGTCGATCGATATTCGAAAAAGAGAAATAGGTTTCGTTTTTGTGTGTCAAGAAGCCATAATCTCTTCTCAAATCTGAAGTCAAGAGCTATGAGGAATTTCCGTGTGAAACGTAGATCCGAAACATACCGCAATACACAACCTGCATTGCAACTGGCATACAACCGCATTTCTTTTACTCCATCCTAGATTTTTTTTGTATTTTTACGTTTTGAAGCCAGAGTTCCCGTGTTAAGGAAGGGATTTCAGTAGATGCAGAGTATGTTTACATTCTAACAAGTCTGCAAAAATGAGATTAAATTACAACTGTCGAGGGTTTTCAATCTTGTCCATTTTTTGTGAGAGGTAAAAGTCACTAATGATAACGTTAGAGTGATCGTACCCTTATGAAAAAATTCAAATTTTAAGAATGGATATTTAAAATTTAATAAGTACCGGTTTGGCCTGTCGCGTAATTTATCACATGTTCCCCCTTCAACCTCTCCCTTGTGAAAGATTTTTCACGATGCATTTACCTTCGTTTGATTTTATCCACTTCCTTCACACTATCGCTATCCAATTGGTCTATGATAAGCCATCAATTAATGAATGAAATTTCATGAAGAAATCATCATGAATCAATGAAAAATCAGTTATTTGTTCTCGTAATGTAAAATAGAAAACCTCTCCTGTAATGTAGCATTCCCGTTCCGTGGGCTCGAAAGCATCTCTTATTTTTTTACCCCACCAGCTGCTGTGGTTAAAGCTTTGATTATTGCCCATTGGATACAACCTTGCTCATTTCATTTATTTTAAAGCAAAATTTTTCTTTCCATTGGCTAGGAAATATAATATTTTCATTCATAAACTTTTCATATGTTTATAAAAGATATTTCTTCTTACATAGCTTATGTCTTTCCGTGTTGGTGGCCTAAATTCCCGAGAGCAAAATAAAAATTACCATAATTTGTCATCATTATACTGCATCATTGTTACGAAATTTAACCTTTTCGTATATCATGCAAACAGACCAGAGTTTATCAATGAGATGGAGTTAGACGAGCTGAGTAACATTTATGTTAATATATATTGGCATTATATCATTAGCTTTTATGTTTTAAGCGACGGAATTGATAATGATCATCCATAATAGCTCACATATTTATGGATGAAAAAGTATATATACTTACACGGTAACCTTCCGTTTGAGAAGGTGAGTTGAAGAGAGCCAACGTTGACGCCCGCGACGAAAACTGCGTTTCCATTAAGATTGACTCGGGTGTTTGTGCTGCGAAGCAAAAGAGCAAAGCATTAATTTTACACCAACAGAATTGGGGTTATCAGGCTTACAATGCTGCATTGAAGTTATCTGTGCTACATAGCCATGACCCGCCACTACATTAAATTATGACACTTCTATATCTATTTAATTATGGTCTTAAGCCGTATCCTAAATTCGCAAAATAGGTATATAAAACCACTCAAGTAGCAAATAAATTTTGTCACCAATGCCAAGTATTATACTCACACTTTTGCATTCGCGGTGTATCGGATGGAGAATGCAGTAGCGAAAGTCACACTTGCAGACACACACTTCAGGCCATGCTCATTAATGCTCGGCGTTCTTCGCTGCTCAAACCATACTCGAGTCAACTAGAAAAAAATAATCATAATTTAAAAAAACGAAATTACACTTGTGATTTACTGATAATATCCACCATCCCCAATTATTACATATAATTGGGGATGGTGGTACATGATTACTATGAAAATTTCAACTCTGACTGAAAGTCTATATATTTGAGGAGGAAAAAATGAGGCATCAAGATTAAATGTATTCGTCTTGACGCTGTAAAATGTTTTTTTGGCAAATTTGGAGAGGAAATAGTAGCTTTAGGTGGAAATTAGTTCAATGAAGAAGTATATTTTTTGATTTGCATGACATTAGCTGAATGACTGAAAGCTATGTATTGCTATTGCGAGCTAACTAATGATTCATGGACAAATCTGTACTTTTCTACTTAAAAACAAGTGATTTGCTTTTTTGCTTTTTGATGGAGAACCTGAAATATAAATGATCCGTAAAATGCAATGTGAGAGATGAGGTGGCATGATAAGTGTGCGTTTATAGATTTCATTCTTTTTTTATTTCAGTGCGTTTTTGCAATCATCAAGTTAAGGTGAATATATTTAACTGAATAAGAAAGAATGAGGGAATCGCGCATTTTTAGACCAATTATGCAACGTGGCAGTGGCCGCATATGCAATTCATATTTCACATGAATCAACTTCCTTCCTTCCTTCAATGTGCCACATAGAATAAGAAAATATAGTGGACACATACAGATGCTACACAGCCTCTTTTATACGGTAATGGAAGCAGACAGGAATGAAACAAAATACCATGAATAGAAAATGATACGTTGTATGATGAAAAGAATGGTGATTTTTTAAATAAAGGCTCATGGAAAAAACAGCTGACAATAGAATGGATTGAAGAGCGGCATATAGTAAGTAGTCGGATTGTAGACCCCTTATAATGACAGCATGGGGTAATGTACAAAGTCATGTGGCAACTATAAAATTTGTAAGTCCTTCATGACGAACATTCAACACTTAAAACTGCGAAAGAGAGGTAAATAGTAAGAAGGACCGTAGGGTAAATAATAGGAAGGAACAAAGGGACCAAAACCTGGACAAAATATAAGGGGAAGTGACAATAAACGCTCTCAGGTAATAATGAGACATTAAATAGGAAGAGACCGAGGTTTGTGGTGAACCAAATTTAAATTGAACAATGGACGATGACCAAAATGATAGCACCCCTGCGCTTTTTGCTAGGTCTCAGTTAAACGGTTTTTTTCTGCATGTGACTCTAGTTCCCACCAGAAAAATTATGTTTTTAGAGCATCACTTATTCCACGTAATTTTTTTGCTATTATCCATGACCTTCTGATTATTTACCTCTGCAATCGTTTGTCCTTATAATAATATCTGACGTTTTGGCACATTAGTTGCTGAATTTCGTTAAAATGTATTTAGCCGCGTGTATTATTAATTATAGGCTCTATGACATTCACATATAACAGAAAAGAAGGTGCTTAGGGAGAAAAAGTACCAGGTTAGGTACACCCTGCAAAAAGGAACAAAATATCACAGCTAAAAAATAAAATGTAGGCAACAAAGTAACAAACATTTCAAAACACCTCTCCCTGAATCCAGGGATTAAAGAATTTAATGAAGATATTTTAGGTTTTTCCTGAGAATTTGATAGGCGATATTTATAAATAAGTGTACATAATTTTTAATATGAGTGTTTATTCCTTTTTTCATCTTTTGTTCTATTTTTTGTTTCAATGTCAAATTTATCCAGTCAAATTGGCGAATTGTAGCAAATTATTATTAAATCAAATAAAATTTATTTCAGCTGAGGTCCAAGTTTCAGTGTATTTACTTGGACAAATTAATAACCTCCATCCAGCGGCGCTCTGGCATCATCGGAGGCCCTCGGCTTGAAACGAATTTTGGACCCCTTATTTATTCTTGAATGGCAAGGCCGTAACTAGAAATATGTTTGGGTGAGTATATTTGGGGAGGGGGAGGTTTTTTGCAAGAAAGGAAGCACTGTTATCCATGCTATTTGAACACCAGAAGAACTCGCAAACAAAATATGTTTGTTTTATTGCGAAATAAACCAGATACATAATATACAGATAAGTATTTATGAATAATAAACATGGGTATGTAAGAGGAAGTGCGACAAACTGGTTTCCAAGTACCGACGCGTCTACAGTGCCCTCGATAAATAAATTTAACTCTTTATAATTACACAATATGGAGACTACTCAACTTATAAGTATCAAAAATCAATCGTGTGGGCGTAAATAGCGCTACGTTGAGAGGGTGGAGACAGTTCAAAGAGCAAAACAATCTCGCAAGTTTTGGCACATCCGCCACGCCCTCTCTATTGCTGATGCTGCTTGAGATTTTCCGAATTAGTGCGCACCAATCAACTGAGTCCACGATCGTATTAAATATCCACGACAATCATTATTTTATTATGCGCCCACACCACAATGCTGGAACATCAGAATATTTTTTGTAGTGCAAGCCCAATAGCCTAATTGGAATTGCGGGCCTGGCGTAAAGTAGGATTTTTTATCAAAACTAGGACGTTATGTTTATAATGAAAACCTTGAAAACATAATTCTTCATGTATATCAGGTAGGATGGGCACAAATAAATAGTTCTACAACTAGGCATAATGATTTATTTGATTATATGAATTGCACTGACAGTACATTTTGCCATAGATTGCAGTAAAAAAACAGACATTAGTATGAATAATTCAAGAATAAAAAAAATTTCAAAAGCACTTGATTTTGATTCCCTGAATTTCTGTTTTATAACAAACTCGTCGTTCTGAAAATCGCCAAATCACCAAACCAATATTTTGTTATATAAATAATAATGATGTTCATTCTGTAAAACCTAAATGATTACCAAAAATAAAATAAAGACAGTATTTAATTGGAAAAATATTTTTTAAATTATCCTGGAAAAATATCTTGTTCACCATTTAACAACTAAATCGATAACTTTTTCCCTAGCTCTTCAATAGTATTAGCTAATTTGTCAATGATAATGTCTTTATCTAAATTGAAAAACAAATTTAGTTCCACATTTGTCAGTCCTTGTATTCGTCATCACCACAGCAACCAACGCGGTAGGACCCGAAAAAATGAAGAAGTTCATCATAAACCACCGCGAAAACCTTCGTTCTTACAGTTCCACATTCATTAGAAGTAAATTGGACAGAGTATCTTGATTCAGTTTTCATCTAAGTCAGTCCATGACGATTTTTAAATTAGAAAATACTCTTTCACATGTTACCTGAGTGCAAGGAAGGGTAACAACAAACTTATATGCTGTCTACAAGTTAATAAAAAATCCAGATTGAGTACATCTCTCGCGAAAGCTTATGGCGTTCGGATGCGCGGCGTGTGTGTTCTCCGTGTCATACAAATTCCATTTTTTTAAATCCACTCATGCATGCCACAAATGCCATGTCCTCACTTTCCCCTACGTCCCTTTTACCTTCCCCTTCCACCAAACTTTACACCTCCACTTCGTCTTCTTCTGCACATCCGAACGTCATAAACTTTCGCGAGAGCTGTATCTACCTTTGATATTTCAGGAAGTTTTTTAGGATCAAGCCGAGAGCAATCTTTTAAAATGTCTCCATTGAGTACGAATCTGTCTTCAATACTTGTTTTGGCACGATCAATAAGTCTAAAGTAGATAAATTTATACTTTCAAGTCGCAGCAATTTTTTGTGCTTTTTCTTTGGCTTTTTCTAGTGACATTGTTTTCTTTCTTGAAGTCCTTTGTGTTTTAAAACCCAATTCCACTTCTACGTCACTGGAGTCACTTAGATCACTTCTCACTCTTCCAGCATACTTTTTCGTTCTTTCATAAAGTAATTCAAAGTGCTCATCACATCTTTTATAATTGAGTTACTGCAACAAACAAGCCACCGTATTCCAGGCTGTAGCGTAGTCTATATTCTTATTCTGAAGGTATATAGACACAGGAGAGGTAACAAAAATTATGTAAAAAAAACAAAAGACATAAAATGTTTTCAAATGTTGTCCATTGGCTTACTAAATTTCTGGCCGTGAATTTTGATTTGTAGTCACAATTTCAAATGGATATATCCCACAACACACTGATTAGATTGGTTAACTTCCCTGAGTAACCATTTAATTTTAAATATATTCTTCGTCTACAACCAATGATGCTTACTCCACTACCCTATGCTTACTCCAACACTTGTAGCACCAATCTTTTGAATTCTGCAGAGTTTATCATGAGCATGATGTTTCCTTATAGTTTCCGTTTCCCACACTGATATTCTCTTGAAGGACGGGCATAAAAAAACCTCTGATTCTTATAATAAACCAAATAGTTTTTATGCTTGCACCAAATTTACAGTTGAATCGGCAACCACTAAATTTAATGTATGTCCCATGCAGTTTGTGTAAATAAAATCAGAATTTTCTCTATTAAAGTGGGCTTGAAGGCCGTTGCAACAACCTCTAATGTTATTAGCTCCATCAAACGAGCTAGCAATAATGCTTGACGTTAAAACCCCACTCTTTGCTAGCTCCGACTTGATGCGTTTAAACAAAGCCACTGGAATCGTAAACTACCATTAAACTGAAAAGTCTTTCATACATCTTCCCTCGACTACACAGCAACATCTTGTGTGCCATCAAACAATAAGCCAAACACTATGCTATTACGCAGGTCTTTCAGAATGATATCACGTCCCAAAGTACCAATTACGTACCAATAGCTTACTAAAGAAAGATTTCGACAAAAAGTTTAGAGAGAGCCGCGACCAATCTTGTCTTTTAGTCGATTTTCCAGCAGGTTCTCTTTTTTTCTTTGTTTTCACTCTGTGCTGTTTGCTCTCTTCAATTCATTTTCTTACTTGATTTTGAACAATCACGTCGTAGTTTGCAACTAAAATAACCAATTCAAGAAAATGTCCATGGTTTTCAACTGTATCCAGTGCATGCACCCCTTCTTGTTCTTTTTTTCCTCTGTAGCCAATCCCTTGCCTTCCTATGAACAACGGTATATCAATTAATCGTCGTATAACTTGTCTTCTAGTACGAACTTCGCTCTCTCTCCCTCTTTTTTGTAAGTAAAAGTGTGGCACCGGTGGCAAGGGAAATGCGAGCCGCGAACAGAATGATAAAAACACCAGTTTTATTATTGTATGCATTCATTGCTCTCTTTGTCATTTGGCTTGAAAATCGGTTGGCCATTGTTGTAGAGGGTATGGAATTTTATTGAAACCATATTGTTGTATGTATGTATTAAACTCTTTGACATTGGTCTGAAAATCGATTTACCATTTAATTGTTATAGTAGGTATGGAAATTTTATTGACACCATTTTATTTTTATATAAAAGGCACAACTTTTTCATAGTTGCACTTTTTAATACGATTTCTGTGTGCAAAGATATTAAGGATTGAAAAGTTCGATTGTCCACCATTTTTAAATGGTGTATTAGAAAATAATTTAATAACGTTTGCTAGTTTTAAGCATTGCCATTAACAGCTATGCCAAATATCAAGTCTTTATCTTAAATAACTTTTCTTATTTAGCGCGGTTTCCGTGAAAAACGACTATCGACAGACTGCTTAATAACGGTGCGTTTTCGAACACATGTACAAATGATTTTTTTCTTATTTTTATCTCCTTGATCATATCCTAAAATATCAATGGAACATGTATTAACCATTTTACTAAGTCATTACGAAAAAGCATGTTAAGCAAATAACGAAAATTATACAATTTTATTTGTTAGTCATCAGATTAAAATATAATCATGAAGAAAATGAGCCTAGACGCTCCTATTGCCACCAAGACTGTGTACCCAATACATGGGATTCCAGCGCCTCAATCGTGACGTCTGACATAAAAATATTTACATTTTCATTATTGATTACGTATTCATGTGTGTCTATTCCTTATAAATTGATTTCATCCCTCTGGGAAACGTTCATTTAATACTACTGTTTCCATATAATGCCACTGAAAAAACGATTTTATTTTTTAAGTTTCCCATTTTTGCGATTTACGAAAAAACCTGACTTGTTACGGACTTTTGAATGTTTTTTTTCAAAATATGCTGAAAAATTTTCTAATTTATACCTACTTCATAAACAAAAACATAATAAATAAAAATTTTGTTGCTTTGAATAGATTCAACAATATATTTAGATCAAAACACATTAAGTTGTCTTGGGAAATCCGTGTCTGAAGATCAACAATGACATTGTCCAGCAGTGGATTGTGCATAGATATTCTGTAGTAGTCTACAATTGTGTCAGAGTCATGGCTTTCTCTGTGACGTTGCTTCTTTACAATTCTTGGCATAGAGCCCTTCCGTGATTATGCCCTGAAAACTGCCCAAAACAGCTGTGTGGGGTACTCGGGTACCCCAACGCTTTTTTCACGAATATTACGTTTTTTTTGTTTTTCCTTTACTTAAGCCTTTAATTATGTTTAAAAATACATTATTTTATATTTTATTAAGGTATTTTTGTGGAGGTAGCATCACAGTTTTGACCAGTATTTGGGATAAACGAGTAGGTACAACTACATTTGGATAACCTTATTTTTATTTAATTAAACATTTAAATACGGTTCAACTGTAAAAAAAACGGGTATATGATCAAAATTTGATACATGCAATACAGATTTTTACAATAAAGCACCTAAATTTAACCTTTGTCTTTACACTCATTACAAAAATTTGTTTTATTTCCTCTCTGTGTGAAGGACAAACGGCTCTACCGCAACCTGTACAATGTACTTTTATTATTTTAACTTGATTCCTTGGACAACAGTGGCAATGGATTTTTTTTGTAATATTTATTTGTGAAACATTATTTCCTTTACTTTCATATACATTTTTTTCTTTCAAAAACGTACATATTGCTTCTTTTACAGACGAATGAAAGTTTTCTGACATAGTTTTTCTTCGGAGAACATTACACTGTGCCACTGTGTTCAATTGATAGTTCTCTTAGAAAGAGCCTCCTTCGACTTCGGTCATTCTGTTTTCAATCAGGATGGTTTTCTCTCCAAATATATGAGTTCAAGGCAGCCATAACTATAATTTCCATAAATACTCTGAAGGGCCATCTTCTTGTGCAACGAATATTCATGTGTCATTTTGTCCCCATTGTCAACATCCCCTTTGGTACGGCTATAATGCATTTAAATTTCTGGTTTGTTATTATTATCTGGTCTATAGCTAAATCTTCGTGAATAAAGACTTGCCGACGGATGAAGTGGCGTGACGCAGGGGTCGGACGTAGCTCAGCCATGTAGTCACGCACCTGAGATACGAGAGCCGTTGAGTCCGAGTGTTGAACGGAGTGGACGAAGAAGTCCCCGGGTAGATGCAGTTGTTTTTTATCGTTTTCCGAAAAAATCGGAAAAAATAGTTAACGGCACCGAGACCAGAACACGGGCCACCCGCAAGGGAGGCGAGAGCGGATCCACCGAGCCAACGCGGCAAGTGAATTACCTACACGTAATGTTAACTAAAGACCGCACTTAAAGTTTTTCTAAAGTCAACTTAGTACTCCATCAGGTTTTGTTTCATTTCACTTAGAGACAACTTTCATTGCTGTCTTTAGTTTTTAATTTTTTTTAAATTTTTCTATAGTAAATTTCCTGAGGGAAATCATGATTATTTATTATCAAAATAAGTAGTGAAGGGAATTTTAATGAATGACGACTGCAAATTCACAGTCAATAATGGTTTAAGAAAATGTGAAAATAAAACTGAAAAACTATTTCTTGATGTCTCCCCGCAAGGCTGCCAAGTGCCATCACTTTTCTTGACATGCCCACATTTCTTGACATGCCCACATTTCTTAAGCGTTTCCGGGAGGAATTACTAAAATAGTTTAAATGTTCTGAATTTCGGCTCTTTCAATTTGAAAATTTCATCGCCTTTATCATTGGACGCCTTCAGACAGTGTCCAGAGCTACTACGAAGCGTTTCGCCGGAATTTCTAGCACGCAAGAAAAGAGCCATCGGCTAATTTTCAGAGAAGAAAAAGAATTCACTTGCGGTGACTGATTGCATCATTCAGTGCTGATAAAGCTCTTAAGTATGGCACAAGTTCCAATTTTAAGTTTAAGATATATGATGAGCAATGTTTCCCTAGTAAAAAGATTGCTGATAAAAGCCAATTCGGCAACGTTGTAGCGTTCTCTTTCAAAAATAAAATATACGCTGTTATATTTTTGATGAAGAAAATAATGTGTACTCATTATCTTAATTAATTTCATAAAAAAAATGCTGTATCATAACCAATGAATTCACAATAATTAAATGGGAGCGTAGCCTCTAAATTGGAGATGCTCTACATATTCTGTCGGCCTCGGTGGCGACGGGGTAAAGTCCTCGCCTGCTAGACTGAGGGTCGCGGGTTCGAATCTCGCCTGAGTGGATTTTTCACCACTACGGACATGGGTGATTGTGTTCGTCCATTTGTTACATGTTCATACACCCGATGTAAAAGGCCGTTGGTGCTGTTTTCGGGGATGTGGAAATAAAAAAATAAATAAATATTCGACATATTTCACCGGTGATTAGTTTTTCGATGACTGTGGTTGTAGCCACTCCATTATAATGTGTAAATTAAATTGACGGTTACAATTACAAAATGCAATACAGTCTGTCGTAAATACAGGAAAGGACGTCCTTGAAAGGAGCATTTTGCTCCCTTCAGTGCTTACTGGAGTGATTAAAGTGTCCAAAAGATTGTTTCTTTCCGAAAATAACATTTTCCCTTCTTCCTCTCCAAATGGCTAGCTGGAATAGGAGCATAAACACCATGACTATCATTGTCGAGTACGTGTCTTGAAACTCTCGTCTTTATTTGAATTACTATGGTCGGATCACCCAGGCTAATTTGGCCCATAGGTTTGTAATCTGTTAATTAATTACATTCACGTAAGTGAGGACCTCTAACACTGCACTTTCAGTTTCAATCAATTAAGTAGTCCTGTATGAAAATATCCGGTGCTTAAAAGTTTCAGACATTTTTCGCAGAAAGGTATGAATACGAATAGATATGCAAATATCGTTCATTCAAAATTATGTTTCACTTTCCGGTCCGAAAAAGGCACCGTACCATTCAGAAACCAATCAAATAAAGTAGGATGAACGCACTCGGTATGAAATCTCGGGAACATTCGGAGATAAACTACGGCACGTTCAAGTGGATCGGGAAAACCTCCCAGGAGATAAAGAGCGGCCTCTTTTGCTGTGCACAGGAGAGGGTTGGGATGGGAGAATATTGGAGAAAACATGTGTGTCGCGAAGGGGACCTTAGAGTAGACAGGGACGAAGTAGTGGACTTCCTCTTTTCTGCCTCTGCGCACCCTCTGGTTACCCTCCCACTAATTGGCTGAGAGTGAAGAGGAAGAAAAAGGTTTTATGAATTTACCTGAAAGCGAGCTAGGGAGGAGGAGAAGGGAGGCTTTTGAGAGGCCTTGCCGTTGAGAGTAAAGACCGGGTGACCTTCAAGGGGGCTCAGGGTGCACGCCTTCGGAGAAAGGCCGTAGTGCAGCTGTCAAAATATCATAGGAGGAGGGTTGAAAGATGGAAAAGGGGACGAAAATAATCCGTATGATCACCAACGCCAGATGGTTCCACTCCAACGCATGCCTCCACGACGAATTAGGAACTCAATATGTTACCGAACACCTCATCCAAAATTCAAAAAATTTTAAAGAATCCCTTAATAAGCATCCTAACCCTTTATTCAAACAACTCTGGAACCTTAACATTGACCCTCACTTAAATCCCCCCCAAAAAATCCTCTCTTCCACAGCCAACTTTACTTCAAAGCGCAAAAAGGTTAAAATCCATCCTTCAATCATTCACCTAGACCCTCCTAACCTCCTGACCAATATCACCCAATCACCAACAAATCAACCTAAAGCCATTCAGCCTCCAAGGTATCTCCTACCCCCTGATTAGCATAATTAGAAATAGTTCGTTACAACCTCGATAAATTCAATCACGAACTTGTTAGTCTAGTCCACCTTGTTAGTTAGCTTTATGAATAATAGTCTTGTTTTCATAAAAAAAGAAAAAATAAATAATTAAAGAGGGATAAATATGTTAAATAAATACATGTATATATTTTTTAAATTTATAAATAAATAAAAAATAATAATAATAAGATATTCCATGCATTGAAAAAAAGAAAAAAATCCCAAGCATGATGTAAAAAAATGTAAAAAAAAATATAAAAATAAAAAATAATAAAAAATAAATAAAAAATACCCCTATAGTAATTTAATACACACAAATAGAAAATGTTCAACAAAATACACGCACAAAACCCCCGCCCTTAAAAACTTTCCTAAGTCCAGGGAGTTAAGTTAAAAAGGAAAAATAAAGCCTTCAAAAAAAATGAAGACTAAGAACGTAGCGGTAGCGGTGAGTGCGAGATGATGACGTAATCTAGGTATGCAATTAAACACTTTAAGACAAACACTTGCCCCCTTTCACCCTTCCCTTGGCGCAAGCCCTTCCACCGCCTCAAGGTTGAAGTCCAAGGGTTATATCTTACTAATACTGATTACTAACCGTAAACCTTACTAGCCTTATAGGTTCTTAATCAATTCACACATTTTAGACATAAATATGATTACGTTGAAAGTTATAGACTCAATCACTATCATTCGTGATTATCACATACATAGATAGCCAATCAAATTAATTCCGGTATTTGATTGTAAAATGTATAGCCTTGCAAACCAAAAGGCTTACTTTTCATCGGTGTCCTTTGATAAAATGATAATTTCATTTACGATTTAATGGCCTCTATTAGATTGTGTTAACGTTGAGATCTTCATTTGCTACCTTAGATACTTCATCGTTTTCCTATGAGCTGAGCCCATAAACTCGAGACAAGTTTCGTTCCAAAGGAGTCCCTGCTATGCGCGACTGACTTGAAATAACGCGGCCAACGCTTCACTGGTCAGGCGTGCCACTATAAATTAACATCTTGAACGGGTATTTCTTGTTCTTCGTCGAGTTCAAATTCAATTTGCTGACGCTAAGATATTGACCACGGATCTCAAACTATCTTCGGAGATAATTAAGCCCGGGCAGAAAGCTCGAATTTAATTAGTTTAGATGATACTCATGTTGAGAACCAGATGTTGGCAACGGCAAAACGACAATTGGTATTTGAAGCATTATTGACTCCAGGAAGTACTAAAATTACTAAGGGGAAGAATTATTCGTTTGTTGCAGTTAAACCATGCAAACATTCGCAATTAAAAGTAACATCCGTAACATATTTGAATGTTCTGAATCAAGGGAAAACTCTTGGTAAAATTACACTTAAATAAAAATGTTTACCACCAGATCTCTTTATTGCCAATAAACCAAAATAAATTGTTGATATAAATAATACATGACTTCGTGGTAAATTCTCAGGATAGAAGTGAATAGATATATTGGAACTTTTATATCATTTTGCTGTATAGAACGATGCTTTGAGCATTGCATGTCTTAAGATGACAAACAACGCTAGAGGTAAATGGATTTATGAGTTAATATAATCGGTACATTTTTTGTATTAAGGATTATTACGTTCAATGTTGAAGTATTTCAAGAGCAATACGGCACGAAAAAAAATTGATTAAAATTTCGGAAATCCGCACATTTAACCAGTAAATTAAAAATATTACTAAAAAACATGATTTTTGACATTATCTTTATATATATAAAAGTCAATGTATGTATGTATGTATGTATGTATGTATGTATGTATGTTCCACATCTCCTCTTAAACCACAGGGCCGATTTTGATGAAATTTGGAACACATGTTTGTTACTGGTAGACAACAAACACTGTAGGGTTCAATTAACCGAAACCCTATTTTTTCAGGGTTAAGGGTGTGATCCTTACTAATATGTAAGAAAATGTAATGGTCTCTTTCTGTCTGTTGCTCCAGCACGCAAAAACTACTAGACCGATTGAGCTGAAATTTGGCATGTAGATAGAATAAATATCTGGTTGTATCATATGCTATATTAAAAAGATCTAAGGGCCCCCAAAGGCCCCCGAAGGTCCCCCCTGGTGGTCCATGCTAAGCATTTTGTTCGGTGCAGTGGTTTCATTTTTGATTTTTAAAAGTACATTCACTCAAGATATAGGGCAGGAATTTTTTTTATCGGATGGCTGAATCAATATAATTTCTAATTTTATCAATCGATTTTCTTCTACGCTCCGTATTTGTCTGAAATTCATGTTTTCAGTTGAAAAATCTCACATTTTCCCTGAAATCAACAATAACATAATTCCTTGACAACCAGAGATTTCATTTTCATAGAATAGAATTCACGCCTCTAGCATTTTAATATCACGCTTTCCTGCAGGCCCATGATAGTACGTAGAAACAAAATCCGTATAAGAAGATCCTGGAGTCCCAAGGCCCCCATGATAGATTGCTTCGGGGGGTAATCGTTAAATTCAATGCATATTTAACAAGTATACTCTTCAACGTCTAATCTCAAAGTAGCTCTCAAAGGGGCATTAATATGGGAGAACACTTACGTAGTAAACGTTAAACATAAAGGAATTAATAGACTACACACTTAAAAGAATATATACGTGCAGCGAATATCAATGGTAATAATGCCTCTGTTGCTACAACAAATACGGCGTTGTTTATTATCGTTTAGTACTCAGGTGTATTACACATAGGGAAACCGTCTGCCTCTCAGTACATTCGCGAACTGTTTTTAGACCAATTCCCACATCAGTAACGTCACGAATTATTTATACGTTTAAAAGTGTTAATGTGCAGTTAACTTAGGTACATTCACTCAATCATCGAGTTGCCTATTCTAGACTCTCACTTGCCGCTATGTTTCCGTTCCTTGGACTTAAAAATATATCCATCAACATGCCTAATAGAAAAAAGAGTAACCTTTCGAAAAAATCTTTTGAGACAAAATGAATGTCTTATTTGCGAGAAAATGAACCCTTGAAAGAAAAACGACAAAGGTTAGATTTGGATGGTCAAAAACATGCCCACCAGCGATCTCATGAGATTCTCCCCGTGGTGTTTCTCGGGTTACGCTAAGATCCGCACAAATTTCATCCTTACCCAACATACAGACGGGTAACCAGCTCTAAATCTGGTTCAAATACAGACCCATCTGTTTCAAACCTTCAATCTGCTTTAAGATGGCGGAAATTATAATGACGTCACTACATGCTTCTTATCCGAAATAAGAACGGAAATTCTGCGCAATTAACGACATCTGTGCATGAAAATCGACAAGTGCACTAAGAATCACCAAAAATGTTTTATTTAGCAACCGAAACCAATGATTATGGCTATGCCGAAGGCGCAGTCCCATTGATGGAGGATTCATAGGTCAAATAAACATGGCTTCTGCTGCCATTACTCCTCTTTACGTGTCAACCGCTGGATTGTACTCTACTGTCCAATCCTGATTAAGATAATCAACGCACATATCAACGTTGAATAGTTGAATTAAGTCATGGAATGCAAATATATGTATGTAGACAAGGGAAGCGATCAAGCTGTTAATCACTCAGAAGACGGCTCAAGAGGACCGGAGGGACGAGGTGATCATCTATCATCCGTTGCTATTTAAGTAGTAATGAGTCTGCGAGGCCGATTTTTGGGTTTCCTGTGCATGAAAGTGAACCAATAGTCACTCATCTCTCCGTGAACCTGGGAAACTGTCAGTGTGTCTACTACAACGAACACAACATACAAGATAGGTTACGAACTCCTCAAATGACCACGTATACTGTTTTTCTTCGGGCTTTGTGGCTTTATTATAAAAAAATAAGTTTAATGTTTTTCACACCCGTTGAATTTCAACGGGTATCTTCCGCTCGTCAATCAATAAATTCGAAACATTTAGAAAAGTTGGTTTTTTGCACTTTTACAAACTTTTTGTGACCATCACTCTAGTAAGACTACCATTCTCAAGCATCTGATTATTTCTTTACCTATGTATTTATGACTGCCATGTCATACTATATTTAAAAATAAACATATTTTGGACCCATTTCTTTTTTAGTCTTTTTGAGGTATTTGTTATAGCTTTGCATGTAAATGGTTTAAAATACGTTCTAATACCATTCATTACATTAAAATCGTCCAAATTTCTGCCAGTATTGTTTGGTAGCAAGTGATAGGTTAATAACTCGGCCGGTAGAGCCATAAAGCAATATTCCACCACGTAAATTTAATATTACTTTCTGTATACAAAATGTATAAGTAGTCTGTCATGCGTAATGTGTCATAACTAATTCCGTGGCTATCTTTTGTTACTTTATTTCCGGTAAGTCCCCGTTTGTATCGTGATTTACTCAGTCATTTTTAACTACCCTTCAAATATTCTGATCAAATACTATTAAATAGTACATGTTAAATCCTGGTTTGCAATCTAATCAATAGAAAAAAGAAAATAGTTTTGGTCGATAAAAGAAATCATGCTTCAGTATACTATGATTTATGAGTCCTGAATACCTAATATGTACTATATAGATCGTCTTCTTTCTTTTGAGTTTTCATCCTTTTAACTCGGGAGCCTTTGCTGGTTTGGCTACTGAGTCCGAGAATTGCGTGCTTTATTCCATCTCGGGAACCATGATTGCTAAGCAATGTAAATGTTGGTGACGAGGTTACAAAATAAGTTAAATACAACATACGTCCATCGCAAGTTAACTCAGGGGTAAGAGTTGATACATGTGTAGGAAATATTGGCTGTCACATGCAAAGAGCGTGTCAATATCGCGTGATTGATTTAAGAATCACTTTGAAATGCATAGACGTTTTGTCGGTATTCGCCTATGAAAACTGCACTAAACTGTAGACGCTGACTTTAGCCCGCCGAGTCAATGACAGACTCGGAAATACTTTTTCACGATCATTAGTTAGAGGGCAAGAAATCGGAGGAATGTAAATAGCAGGAAAACAGTCATAATAGAACTAAACTCTCTATACTGTAGCTACCTATGTGTTTAAAATATATATATCGTATTAAAAACCAATTTCAAACAATATTTTTCCACACCTAGAGTGTTTGGATACAATGTTTAGACAAACAGTTCTATTGTGAGCCGGAATACTGAATGAGTATGCTACAAGCTGTTGCCTTCCGGAATAATTTAAATCACATTCATTACTCATACTTAGTCTTGGAAAGAATTAAATAGCTGAGAGTTCTATTGTAAACCATACGCGATATTTTTTTCAGAATAAAACCTCGGATATCTGTAAGCGCGCGATGCAGGGGCGTAGGCCTGCCACGAGGAATTGTATTTTTACTTAAAAATATACTTTGAAACATCTGCTGTTGTAAAAGGAAATACTCTGCTTAACTCACTTGTTAATCTTCAGCCAATTCTACTTGAGTTTCTTTTAGGATATGCTTATTTAATGACAGAGATGCTAAGAAAGGATTTTTATTAAACCACTTTCATAGCGGGTAATTTTGGTTAAAACGTTGCTTCACGATATTTTCCGTCACTCCGGATAATTTTGATTGCAAATTGATTATATTATTCGTTTAATATGACGCAACTCCCCGATTTTATTATTCTCAGACAAAATTAACCCATAATAAAAGTTATAAATTAAACTTCGCTATTTAATAAAAGGTTTAACTTTTCGGTATTCCAGAAAGAGTTGTGTAAGGATAAATCAATTTATAGTAATATCTACATGAAACTAATGAAGATGCGATACGGATGGTATATCTGAAATTGAGTGATGTAACACAATTACAATTGCGCGTTAACACTTTAGTGCCAGCCTATGTCTAGCAACGGAAATTCGAATAGCACCAACAACCTCAGATAGCTCACATTCCGTAAAAGCACGTAATGTATACTAAAGAGGGGCATCTTCGGTGACATGTTTTGAAATTTGAATATGCATCAAACTGTGAAATACAGAACAAAGTTTCCCACGATTAGGAGCGCTACTTCTTATATGAATAGAGAAGGAAAAAAGGATTGGGTGTTTTCCTAGGAAAAGATGGAGTCTTCTGGGGCTCTCCACCGGGTATGGAGAGTTTTTTCTGGCCGCGTTTTGAAGAGTTACTCTACCATCATCATCATCAGGGCTTCTTGTATAAGTAAATTACAGCACACGAGTTTGGGAAACAGCCTTAGAGTTAGATCAAGTATCAAATTCCTCGCCAGTGAAACCTATCTTCGTGACGTTTTGTATCATCAAATTAGCCATTTTTTGTAATATGTCTCCAAGAATTAATTCTGATGAATCCTAAATCAGGGATGTACGAATTTCCCAACTAACTTTCAGGCAAATATCAGTCTTACTCAATCTAATGATTACTTGTCATTGAATGGATGGTTTCTGTATATTCAGATTCCCTCGGGATTCATCGTTTCTGTGGACAACTCTTTAAACCTGAAGAGGGCCATTGGATCCCGAACAAAACTTTCGTTGCAAAACAATGAACGCGGTGGGAACCAGAACATGCAGACATGAGCTTAACCAATTAGGTAGAACAGTTAACTGAGTCTCTTTTTGATGAGTAATTTTCTTTCAGGTAATAGAATATTTAAATTTTGAGTGAAAACAAATTTTACATCGTATTAAATTTCTCAAGAGTGCAATATTCTTTTCATTAAAATTACTCTCACGATTCGATAAATATTTTCTAGAATATTTTTATCTTGGTGGAAATAATATATAACTTCAAGAAATACAGTAACAGCCAAACAATTCTTCCAACCTTCATGAGAAATGGTTCATACTTTCTTCACCCGCAAATCACAATGATACAGATAAGTTCGCACACGAAGGTAAAACCCATATTGCACACACGAAGCTAGCCAAAAGGGTAAAATGACAACGACACTTTTTGCAACAGGTATTACCGAACATATTTTTTAGGCCTAGCTACTGATGTCGACTATACTTCCACCAGCTAATATCAATAGAAGTTAGCGGCATTCATGAGGATGGAATTAGCTGCATAAGTCACAGTATGCTTACAATTCACTTCTTAAATGATCATATCGGTTTGAAAATAATTTAACATCAATGTTTCTGTATTATAGTCTAATAATGTCTAGTTTCCGTCAGATATACATAAAACTCATTCAATAGCTTAAAATCTATTCCATTAATTACGTAAGATGGACTGGATCAACACATGCACTACATTAATCGCGTAGCATTGTAGCAGAAGAGTGCTCAGGCAGGCAACTAGTTTCGTGCACTTACCGGAAAGGTTAATTTATTAAAACCTTACGTATGTGGTATCATTTGATGACTAATATGAGCTATAAGACGCGCTTCGGGGACAGAAAAACTACGAGGTTATTATGTTATTGGTTTCAAATAAGACACGAATAGGAAACCTGAGAATACTTTTTTTAACAAATATGGCAATCTTGAAGAATGTGAAACTTTACGAAAAAAACAAGATACATGAATGGATGCATTGCGACAGTTAAATGGTATACAAACTCAAGTTCAAGCTTGTAACAATACTGGTCAAGGAAATGATAAATCCGCGACTGTGGGACCTTTTATTGATCCCAAAACGAGCCTTTTATCACTTGCAAACACTGTGTAACACTGAAACCAAGGATGCCGAAGTGGACTGGAAATTTCATGGTACCCCAAGCACAAACCTCACAAGCATGTTTCACTGCATTAGATGTACTCACCAAAACCGGCCGAATAGGCGTTAAAGGAGTAAGTACAGGGCAGGCTCCTAAACTGATTATCTGGCATCGTGCACCACTTACAACCAACACAAGAAGTACGATGAAAATACTCAAAGTGTTCCTCTTCATTTTGGATGATGGTTTAACACAAATCTGTGGGAAAAAAATATATATTAGATTTTCAATCATGTACTTCTTGCTAATGTACTCTGTTATTCTGGAAAAAGTAGTTTCTTGCGGTACATTTTTTTTTTAAATAATTGCGGCCCCCATGGTGACATGAAACCGCGTAAAGCAATCAGTTCAATTTCACTCCATTAAAGACAATAGGATGGCTTCTAAAAATCAAAGTTCCTTAACCTTACATCAAAAAGTTAAATAACCTTCGTTAAAGTGTCATAAAAATAGCATTGTATCGCTAACTTTGTGTTTTAATTAATGTGTTGGATGTTTTCTTATTATTAACTCTATTGGGATTAACATAAATTCTATATTTTACAATCTGCGACGCGCACTCAAAAAAACCCTTTTTAATCTTAAAAACTTTAAAACTTAAAAATTTCATATCAAAAGCAAAATAAAGTTTAACAATTATCTTCAAAAATTTACCATATGCTCAGGATTATTTCTTGAAAGTGAAATAAAATCTGGCTACGCATTCTTTCATGCCTAAGCAAAATTAATATTTCTTCGTCAATTGGTAGATTTATACAAGCGACTCATTCAAAACCAATACACTTATGAAATTACAGCGTCCTTGAGGAGTATTTTATTTCAATCGTGTCAATATTTTCCAATCAAACATGAACCAACGCAGTCGATTAAAAATACATTAATAAGTTCCCTTAAATTTCTATCATACTCAATGTTACTACACAAGATGTTTTAGACACGCAGAGCCAAGTCATACGTTGAAGCCGTTCAGTGCTGTGAAAATTAGATTTTGCAGGTTGATAGTATGTTAATCTGATGACTATGACTGAAAATACAGTTATTTCTCTATAGACATGTCCCAGGTCACTATGGGACATTTGCAGTGATCATTTTATATTTAAGTAAATCATAGAAATAACAACTAAGAACATAAATAATCGATGAAAACAACAATCATATCGCTCTTTGAATCAAAATTTCTATGGCTATGACTGAAAAAATAATTATTTCTCTGTATACCTGTCCCACGGCATTACTGGACATTTTCAGTGAAAATTGCAAATTGAAGATCATGAAATTAACTACTAAAAACATAAATAATCGATAAAAATAACAATCATATCTCTCTCTGAACCAAAGCTTCTACAGTATTAAGATTATGGATACTCAATAGTGCCTCGTATCACATATCTTGAAAACAGTAACGAACTCTAAGTGACTATCGCTACCACTTCACCGAAATTACACACAAATGGCAGCCCGAAAGCCATTAATTTTAATGCGCAAATCTTTGAGGCTGACATTTCGCTAAACCTTGATTCGGTATTTTCATACGCATCTCTCTCTATTGGATCTCAATGTCATATTAACCTTAAAATTCGAATGCTGAAATGTTTTAGATATCATCTTTGCATTCGAATAATGCATTTTCATACACAAAACGTTGTGTCAACTATTACTAATAAATGATTAGCATTAATGGTCATTATCCACTGCATTAAAGTTTAATCACGTTTTAATTAGTTAGCTACAACCTCATCAGGACCAGACCCACTTCTGCGACAGCCTATACCTGATGAGACTTAGTTACGTAGGAATGCGTAGTATTTAAATGTCTCAAATAGAAAACTTCTACAGACTTTATATTTCTTTTAATTTGAGTCTTCAAACCCCGGAATATTCATTGGAAAACTTACAAAACACATGAAAAAAAGGAGTTTTTGAATCATAGTTCTCGCACAAAATTTCACTTTATCTTTTTTAACTATTTCAATACATTCTTAAGCGGCGACAAGCTATTGATCTGAAAACATTTTTTCTCTAACGCCATCGTTTTTCATTTTAGGTCAAATTCACAATCAACTCCATTAATAAATACTTCATTATCAAAGACAATAAGCAATATTTTGTATTTTCTTCCATATTTCACGCATAGTTTAGTCATTTACTTTACCTGATATGAAATATTTAAGGTAATTAGCCTTCATAGATTCATTCTCCTGATTATTAAATATTATCTGTTATTATACTCATTATTAATACAAAATTATTTAGGCACCTGAAAAAAGACAAAGAAATGTCTCATCCCTCTTATAATATAAAATGTTTAGGTGATTCTCTCATTAATTCAATCCATTCAACCTGTATTTTTCACGTCATAATTATAGATAAAAACTATTTCTTCATTAATTTTTAAAATAATTTTTCTGTTTTAAAACGTTTCGTATTCCAAGTTTCATAACATTATCAAAATAAATTTCGATTGCTAAGCTGAAACGTAGTTTAAATGCGAGATTTTAACAAACGGACCTAACTTGTGAAGCAAACGTTTAAGAATATTTACGAAAAATTCCTCGCCAATTGATGCAAATGTGGCGCATTAATACGAATGAAGTGCTAGAGTTACTTAACTGATTATACCCTGAGAACTATAATTTATTGCTAATTAAACTAAATAATCGAAAAAGCGATTAAGGTGAAATTTTTAACTAGACCTAAGTAAGATTGAAGACCTACCTTGTGAGCTTCAGAAGTCCTGAGATCGCACAATTACCGAATTCTTTAAAGTGTCCTTCCCTTTTATACGCGCAAAGAAAATACCTCTGCAGAAAAATCCTTTGCCCCGCCACACGCATGCGCAAACCGTGGACCAATGGCGTTCGAAAGACATTGGGACGGACACGAAAAGTGGTTCTCCTATAAGCGAACTTGAAATTATTTTCGGGCGAGATCAAGGAATAAAATAATACATTCGTGGACCAGCCCTTAGTGAGCATTATTCCCCCAGCCTTTCCCCTCTCCTCTTTCTCCAACTCGACCTCCTGGCTCATCCCTTACCCGAAAGCCCCTTGCCAAACTCCTTGAAATTCCTGCAAAAAAATGCCTCGGATTCCGGTTTGAACATCGACTATTGACCGAGTCACCCTCCCACTTGAAATACCCCAACCACCCCTTCAACAAAATGTAAATTTGTATCTTTCATCCTCTCGGCAGCAGTTACCGTTTTTATTACTTTGTGAAAATATAGTAATGCTAATGAAATGGGCGAGATAGATCTGCCGATCACTTTTAAGTATGTAATCCAGAGATCGATTAGATAAACGTAGCATTGTTGTACCAGCAGTTTAGGATTGAGCATGCGGATGTTTTTAGGAAAAGATATTTTCGAAAGTGATCGAGTACTTAAAACATTTTTAAATATATTTAAAAAATAAATCATGAATATGCTAGAAAATGGAAGACAGGGGGTACAATTTATGATCGAGTAATTTGGATACCAAGGGTTGGCGTGAAAATGTTTGATGCTCAGCGTGTAGGGACCCGTTGTGGGAGCAAAGAAGACCTTTATTCTCAATGGAACAGGTTTTCAAGCGAAATTCTTGAGTCCATCTATTCCGGTTTGACTATCGACTTTCCATCGAGTCACCCTCTCACTTGAAATACCCAAACCACCCCTTTGACAAAACGTAAATTAGTATCTGTAATCCTCTCGGCAGCATTTATCGTTTTTATTACTTTTGAAAAAATGGACATGCTAATCAAATAGGCGAGATCTGCAGATCACTCTTAAGTATGTAATCCAGAGATCAATATACGCAGCATTGTTGTATCAGCAGTTTGGAATTAGGCATTCGGATTTATTTAGGAAAAGATACAATCAAGGGTAATCGAGTATTTATAGCGTATAGAATATATTTATAGCGTATAATCAAAATATAAATCATGCAGTGGCTAGAAAAGGGAGGGAAAGGGGCGCCATTTATGATCGTGCAATTTGGATACCAAGGGTTGGAAGGAAAGTGTTTGATGTTCAGCTTGTAGGTACCTGTTGTGCGAGCGGAGAAAATCTTCATTCTTAATGGAACAGGTTTTTCTTATTGAGCCATTTCCCCGGGGAAACGAGCTTCTACTCTTACGATCTCCATCAGAATTTTCTTTCCACATTGAGTGTATTTATCAAATTATTCCATCATATTTGAATACTACCTTTAAAGGATCATTGAGCTTTCAAAACAACTTGGTCAAAATCAGAGAATCAGCATGTAGAATAATCCTACCGAATTATAAATTTATACATGGATATGTTTGAATATTAAACATATTTTACCTCGAAATGAAATGCCGGGCAGTCACCAAATCAGCTAAAATTCGTCACTGCTTTCTCTCAATGTGTCCAGTTTGAATACTGTGTTGATCACGGCAGGAGCTACCCGGGGTAAAGCGAATAGTATTGCTGTGATCTCGCTGCGGTATCGCTAAGTATCAGAAAGTATCAAACTTAAATCAAACCAGTCAGTATCCTACAGTATCCGCAGCCGTCAGGCTGATACTTAAACAGTCATATCGGTAATAACCGAGTCTCCCTCAGTATCACATAATATTGCGGAGGTAGCCTATTATTGATTGATATGGAGGATATCGAAATCATCTCACGGCGTTGTTTACCATCGTTTAATACTCAGATGTAGTTCTATACTGCAGTCTCAACCAGTTCGAGGAGTATCAGAACGAGTCTTGGCAAGAACCTTATAACAGGATGTTTATCTCCTACTGCGATCGTGTTATCAACGGCCGCGAAAGAAATCAAGTTCCAACTTCGGCCGCTAGAGGGGCTGCAACCGCGTGGAAGGCCAAGCATTTCTAGTCTTAAAATGATTGTGTCAAATGGCTGTTGCGGGGTGAGTTTGAGTGGAAGGAGGGAAGAAACTATGTAGGAGAGGTGTGTAGTAATGCTAGAGAAGCAACTGCTCGATCGCTGCGCCACGTACAGTGGATAACAGGAAACGGCAATTTTTCACAAGATGGCGGAGAGGAAAAATCGCACTTCTCAGGTTTTAAAGTTTCCCATTCCTAGAGTAAATGATGCATTGTTGTGTTGAAAGTATTTTACAAATGCGCAAGGTTTGCATAATAAGTGAGGTGAATTTGGTTCCGATATCTCTGTTAAAAGTGGGTGAAATTTACGAAAACGCTGGCGGGACGAAAGCTCACATTTACCGAGGCCTCCCTCGCAACACCAGCGCCAAGAACCTTACAATGAGGACGGAAATCTTGGTGCGCTTCCGATCGTCATTTGCTCAAATTACGGGTCGCCAGTTAATGCGCTGGTGTTGCGAGGGAGGCCTCGGTAAATGTGAGCTTTCGTGGAGCGATACTCTGAAGGGGCAATCGGTCTGTTTCTTTAATCAAAGATTATATTCAATAATAATTATATCAGATTTATTGGCAAACACATTGTTCTATTAAACGAAGGTTCTAACACTTTGCCGGCGAATAATATGAGTAAACTCATCTTGGGCTCTCCACCGCTTTAAACTATTCATAATTGCCGATGTTTCGAGAGACGATCAATCTTAAAGCAAATCTTAAAATTCAGCCAGATTAAGTACTAATTATGAATAGTTTAAACCGGTGGAGAGCCCGAGATGAGTTTACTCACGTTGATCTATTGTTGAATCACGTCTCGACAATGAGTACAGTATAACTTTGAAATCATACTTGATGACTGGTGATTTTAAAGTCATTCACCTTTAATTACGTTTATCAAACACCCATTGTCATATATAGGTAATGAGAAAATTAAACTATAATAGCGCATTTACACATTCGCGCTCGTGATTCGCCTCGTCACTCGCCGACATTCGCGGGTGGCATTCGTGCGTTCGTCCCCACAACGCGAATGACCGTTTACACATTCACCGAGTGTTCGCCTCATCCCCACAAGTCTTTGCCTCGTCCCCAAAGACCGCTTCCAGCGCGAGCGCTACGAGCGGCGAGGCGAGCGACGAGGCGAATGACGAGTGAACCGACTACACATTCGCCTCGCCACTCGCCTCGCGATTCGCCTCGTCACTCGTGCGAATGTGTAAACGCGGTATTAAGTTTCATGTATTACGATACATCATAACCGTCACGCAAATTCCTAAACATTGACACAGCGGAATTCTGCCCCACATCCAGGAAAACTTACGCTCTTTGTAGAGTTATTACCCTATACGTTGTAATCTTTGCAAATATCTGGATTATTACCAACATAAAACAGCTTAAAAAATTAATAACACATCCGCAATCAACCAAAGCAACTGCACACGCCATGATTTTCCACAATCGACCAGGGAGTCAATGATCGATTATGGCTGTTTAAATCGATTCTCGCTGATACAATCGACTGTGAATACTTGTAGTTTGAGTCTCACACGTCCTTTCTCGTGATTGTCATTAGAGAGATAGAGAGACAGACAAAACCCATACTGTTTTTACTGATGTTATGTTGAGCAAACTGGAAGAGGAGTGTTAACCCGTATTAAGGAGCATGAACACTCCCTCAAAAATGCAGATGGCCATTTCCTATTTGCCATGCACTTATTATATTGTAACCATAGCAGTGATTTCAATCATTTAATTTTACATATGTTGCCAAAAGGCCTAAAAATGGGCCCTTTGGCTACATTCCTCTAAGTTGTTTTGTTGTTCCAATGCGCCCAAGAGAAACTGTCACTCCCCCACATCCTATCTCCTCTCCGCCCCTTCCACTCCCCTTCTCACCACTTTCGGCTGCTAGGAGCCCTTCTAAACCCCTCTCCTCACAATCCTCCGTCCGTTGCCAATTCATAAACCCACCGGACGTTTCCTCTGGTGTACTTCTCTTTCCAGCTCCTCACATCACGTCCTTTTTTGAAACTTTGTTTCGGCAGATCTTTCAGGTGAGGGTTTAGTGATCATATGAATGAGGCCGATTTCCTCCTTTCCCCACTCCCGGAATCCAACACACCTAGGACGGAATCACTCTTTAAGTGCATTGGTTGGGTAAACGAGTGACTAAACTAAGACATCTAAATCCATGACAGATTGGTAACAAATTCCACCAGAACCAGGAGAGCCAAGAATTTGTCAGCAAGAGCTTGGAGATAACTTCAAATGATGATTTTTTTATATGAAATAGTTTAATTTTATTCTGAACAAAATAAGGTGATAAGATACTATTGTAGTTATAATGAGGAACAGGAGGAGGAATGATGTGAATGTAAGGCAGTCATAACAAAAAAATATAATTACTTAACCATCAATTTACAACTTTTCAATAAAAGATCAATGCATTGAAAAATATATGAAGAGAGAGCTAAATAAACTGTGCAATGCTTGAAATTAATGAGAACATATTTCACTGCCATTCAAGCAACGGATTATCACAAATAATTGTGCCGAGATAATATGGCACATAAATTATAAAAAATACAGTTTAAATCAGTGTCCAAATATTTGCCAAAAATGAAGGAAAAATGGAAATACTCAAAAATTGAAAAAAAAACTGACTAAACATGAAAATTTAAAAAAAAACTAAACTTGATACAAATTCATCAGCTTTAGAAGAGTCTGATTGTTTTTTGGCACACGAAGCGTTTTTTGTCTTCTCGGTCCTTCAACCGAATGAGAGATTACATAATTTCTCCCACTTCTGCAGTTTCTAAAAACACCTATTTCCATATTCCATCGTAGGTTTCCGCGGCGTTCAGGTGAATTCTTCTCCATTTCTGGGTTTTCGCCGCGTAGGGTTATATTTTTTTAGGTAACAGTTTCGCTTGTATTCCAACGGGCGTCTTCAAGACGAAGTACCGGGGCATCATTTCGACCGCGTTGATATAGGCCTTCTGTTTCCCTCCGTGCTCTGTGATTGGCTCTTGTCCTCCTGCCAAATCCTCTTCCATGCACCGGATAGGCGGTATCCATCTTCTCTGTTGTGGTTATCCTTTTGTTTTATTCGTGCGCACTCCGCTATATCCGCTATATCAACGCGGCCGAAATAATACCCCGGTATTTCGACCTGAAGACGCCCATTGGAATACGGGTGAAACTCTTGTCTGAAAAAAAGCAACATCGAGCAGTTTACGTATCTGGATAGCATTTTAGAGGAGAATGGGTTTAGTGGTAAGGACATCAGATGTAGAATTGCGCTAGCTAAAGAAGCATTTTCGAAGAGAAGGGAATTGATGAGGGGGGGTCTGAGAAGAGACGTAAAGAAGAGGCTGGTGAAAACTTTAATATGGAGCGTGGCGCTATATGGGTCGGAAACTTGGTCATGGGTCGGAAACTTGGGAAAATGTGCGTAGACTTGAGGCGTTTGAGATGTGGGTTTGGAGAAGGATGGAGAAGGTTAGCTGGATGGCGAGAGAGACGAACGAGGAGGTATTGGATATGGTCGGAGAGGAAGCTTATGGCAGAGGTTCGGAGAAGGCAGAATAGATGGATGGAGGAGGTTTTGAGAGGAGAGGGCATGTTGAAGAGAGTGATAGAGGGAAGAACACTGGGGAAGCGTGGAAGAGGAAGTAAGAGGTTAGGAATTCTGGACGAATTAAGAGGAGGTAGAAGATATGAAGAATTGAAGAGGGATCTAATAACGGGCCATCCTTAGGAGGGAAAGCGAGACAATTTCTATGAGGTTGGGATACAGAATGGGGACTGTCCAAGAACCTACCAATCAGCTGGTAGAATACTTGAATGAATGACGTGGTGAAAACCCGGAAATGGAGAAGAATGGTCGTCATCAAAAATTACCGGGTTGTTGAAAAGACAAAATAGCTAGACACTGGATCCAGAATGGGTAACTGCTCTAGCTATTTAAAGCTTCTTGCTCTCAATTTGTGGATACAAATCATGTTTTTTTATTTAACGTACCTTTTAAACGTCTTTGCCTAATCCCATGCGCTCCAAATTGTCTTCTTGTTAAATTTTATCTATGTCCGGACTCAATTATCTATGTCCTTTCTCTGGATTTCAATGTTCCATAGCGTTCATAATCAGCAAATACCACATAATATAGTCATTCACCTAAATGTTTGTAAACCGAATGATATTTGGACCGTCCCTTATTAACTCACTCCCATTTATGGGTCATATCCAAATATCCTCTTTATCCGAACTCCTGGAAAGTTACTTCAAAATGTTCTCTTTAAGTGTGAAAAATTACAACTGATTCAAAGTTAAACCTAGATTTGATGTTATATTTGGATTCTGGGCACGATGAAATTGAAACTTTAAGAGTTTTCACATAAAAATATAAAACATGAAAGTTCTAGAAAAACAACACGGAGTTCACTTGAAATTATTTTGCCGAAAGTGGAGAAAATTTAAATTCATTCACAGTGCAACTACAATTTGAAGTTACCTCTGTAACCTGAAACGTTAAAATTGAAACTCTTGGTTTTTTTAATAAATAATTGCTCATGTAAGATCTAATATTTTCCCAGTATATTTTATGCATAAATTTTTCTTGGGTTCTCCAACGGGCTATGATCTCCATTCTGGCCGACTCAACAGCCCTGAGGACGATGCACGAGTTGAAACGCTGGCCAGTGTGGAGAGCCTAACCCGGAAATGAACCCTAGAAGAATTCTTACATGCAATCTTGTTTTCCACGAACAAAACAAAATCCTATAGTTACTCATAATAGTTATTTTCTTTTTACACACTGACTGCAGAGGAGGATGTATTTACGATAGGGTAGAAGTGTTAAAGTTAAGAAGCCTCATCAACTAACAAGCAGATGAAAGGTAGCCATCTTAATTCTCTACTTGGGGTCTCCTGAGGGGTTGTACAGCAGGAATGTTCTCTGAGCCTCCGTTATCTTCCTTACATTTACCTTTTCCAGTCAGCATGCCCACACGCAGTCCTTTCTCCTGACCATATCATCCGAGGGGAAGTTTGGAGGACCGGTTATGCAAGTGTTGACAAATTCAGGGGAGAAAATGAATGGCGGTGATACACGATAAAGAAGGTTGCTACCTCTTTCGCGTTCAAGAAACACGAAGGCTATCCGCTGAACGGGCTTACTCCACGAGTTATATCGATCCGGTTGCTTCTGATGAAGAAACGAATCATTCACGATCGGAGAACATTGTTCAGATAAATAGAGGCTGAATATTGAACAAATCCCACTCTTCGGTGGTCTCAGTAGTGAATACGGATACAAAGAGAAAGTAAAGGCTCACGCATGCTATAAATGGAGAGGATGAAACAGAAATTGATGCAAGCATGCTATTTGGAAGATAAACGACCGTCATAGTAGAAGAAATGACACAAATTAACCGAAATAGTAACGTGAGACATAGGTAATATGTGATGAAGAAATTGCTTGTTGAATACTTTGATCAAATCCGTGATTAATGGGTGGTCTTGATAATAGAGAGGAGATTAACATTTCAAGATCACTTATAAAAATGTAATAATTCAAATCGATTTTACAGGAAACCCCAAGCAAATTATGAAAGATGTAGGGAAAACAAAAAAGCCTGCTAATGATTAATGGTATTCAGAATTTTATATTTTGACATGTAGACGAATATTTTACAGAGTACCCACTTGAATGATCAAAGTGTCTATGGAGTATCAAAGGCAGCCATATAAATTATAATGCCAGAGTGGTCCTACAAATGGGGAGTTTATAATCACGTTTTATCAATGAAAATTAAGACATCCCCCTTTTGAATGATGCATTTTTAATTAACATACGAACATATAATTATGCATGTAGCAATTAGTGAGATACAGGTGACTTTTTTCTGGAAAAATTTTAATTTGTCAATAAACTGAAAATCAGCATAATTTTCGCGTAACATCAAAGCTCTTAAAACGTTTTCATAATGTTTAGAACAATTTTGTGCAGTTTGGGTGTTATTTACATATAATATTAAATTCAATGGTATATCTTCTTTTTTCATTCAATCATATCAATGACCACTCCAAGTGAGAGTTAGTTCCCCTAATAGCCATTCAATTTACCTGAAAGCAAAAGGAACAGGAATTCATATATAATGGCCTCAGGTTATGAAGATTTTGATATAAACTATAATTGTGCACGTACTAAAGCACAATCATGATGTATATGGCGCTTATAAAGGGTCGGAAATTGATTATTTTAATAGTTAAAGGGCAAGTGATAAAAATTCCACCTATTGGGATGAAAAATATGTTTGGAGTAATTTAATGTTCATGCGTCAGTGTGAAAATACCGTGGACAAAAGTTGAGTTGAAAACCTTTTTGTTTAATGCATATTAGTAAGAGCGCTAAGAGAAACTTTTCATTTTCTGTACTCTTATCATCTTTTCTTCCATGACCTCTTTTACCCTGCTACATTTTTATTATTTCTCTGTGCCTCTGTCGTCAATTTTTCGTTTCATTCTACCTTAAATTCTTACACTTGTTTCTTCAGTTGTACAACTGTTTTTATCCACTATGTGACCATGGGACAAAATAATACTGCTCCATTCGTACTCTTTTACAGTAGATTCCTCTTTCTTCAATATATTCCATAATATTCTACTTTCATTTGTATATTCATTTTTTCAGGGGTCGCTGTTCCATTTTATCTATTTCCACGACTATAATTGAGTAACGGCTGAGTTACTTAAATATGGATGAGAGTTACTGACTTACAAACTCCATAAGCTAATTGTGGATGTGTGGAACTCAGAGGAGGTGCCGGAGGAATGGGCACTAGGGGTCATATGTCCAATACCCTACAAGAACGATAGAACTGTGTGTGCAAATTATAGAGAAATCACACTGCTGAGTGTAGGGTATAAAGTGTTAACTAAAGTCTTGGCGATAAGATTGAGGCCACCAGAGGAAAATCTATTTGGAGAATATCAAGGAGGATTCTGTCAGGGAAGATCAACTACAGATCATATTTACCTGAGGCACATTCTGGAAAGGTCTTATAAGTATAATAGGGTTTATATTAGATTTACATAAACTTTAAGCAAGCGTATGACTCAGTGGTTCAACGAAAGCCTATAGAAACCATGAAGGAATTTGCCATCCCAAACAAAATAAGAAGGTTGGTGAGAATGGCCTTTAAAATCACGAGAAGTGTGGTGAAGATTGACGGGGACTTTTGTGAAGAATTGTTATAAGAGACTTACGGCAGGGTGATGTCCTTTCCACAATATTGCCTATTTCATAAGCATATGCTTTTCAATATAGTATTAAAAAAGGTCATGAGACAGACGGTGACAAATAATCCAAGAGAAACGATTTTAATATGATTAATCAGTTTATTGCGTATGATGATGACCTGGTGGTACTATCAAGGAATAGTCGAGAACGCGAGGAGACATTTTTGCGTCTTGTTGAAGCAGATGTAAGTATAGGTTTGAATATTAACAAGGAAACAACCAGATGTATGGTGTTGTTCAAAAAGCAGGCCAAAAGAGAAGCAGATGGAAATCTAATATTCAACCAAATAAAGATATTAGAGCACTTTGAATATTTGTGGACAATGGTCGCAAATGATAAATCTATTGCAAAATAGATTGAAACGAGAAATGCAGCAGAAAATCGAGCATACTATTCTTTGCAAAAAGTGTTATAAGCAAAAATGTTAACAGAAAAACAAAGAAAAGAATCTATAAAACTGTTATCAGACCAATCGTAAGCCATGGATCTGCGGCATGGACATTTACAGTGAGAGAAGAGAATTTGTTACATAGGTGGGAATGGAAAATTATTCGGAATATCTATGGACCAGTCAATGAAGAAGGGCAATGGAGGGCAAGATGGAATGAGGAATTGCAGCAGCTGTATGTAGACGGTGGAATACTAACAGAGATTAAGAAATCGAGAATTAGATGGGCAGGGCATGTGCAAAGAATGGTGGGGAAAGAGTAGTGAAAAAAGTATTCGAAGGAAAACCAGAGGGGAGAAGAAGTAAAAAAAGATGAAAAGAAGAAAAAAGACCCATAAAAAGATGGGTGGATGACGTAGAAGAGGATTTAAGAAAGTGGGGGGTCCACGGGGGAAGAAGGGCAGCTGAGGATAAAGGAGGATGGAAGGAAGTTGTGAAGAAGGTCAGGGTCCTACATGGGCTGTAGTTCCAATGATGATGAATGATGATGACTACTTTCTGCCCCTCGTATCCTCCTCACTCAGCCTTTTCTCCCTCAAGTCTTCAGCAACACGATCCTTACACATTCTCCTACGTCTCTCTCTGGCCCTCCTACCCTCCACCTCCTGGTCGAGACTCCTTTCTACACTATGGCTCTCCTCCTTTCTCATCAGATGCCCAAACTAGCGTAACCGACTTTCCTGAATCTTTTTCGATGTCTCCACCACTCCAATCATCTCCCGGATAATGTGCGTTGTAGTCCTGTCTTGCATTGTATTTCTCATAGTCCATCATAGAATCTTCATTTCTGCCACATTTAGTTTCTTCTTTAACACTTTCACCGCCCAGATTTCAAAGTCATTTATAATGGCTGCTCTCACCACTGTCTTACAAATCTTTTCCTTTGACCTTTTCTTTAGTCTGCCGTCACTCAGCGCACATCACACTCTTTTCCAGTTTAACCATCGCGCTTGAGTTCTGGTTACAGAGAGGTAATCTGGTCCTACTGCATTTCCGTTCTTCATCCTCCTCAAGGAATCAGCAACTGTTTCTTAAATAATTTAACTTTTACAGAAATCACTTCTTCGTTAAATAGTATACACGACCTTTAACAATTAATTGAAGTAGTGATTTCTTTAAAAGTTATATTATTAAAAAATTACCATGATATACCACAAAGTTACACTAGAACAAGTTAATTTTGATCAGCAACTTTATAATGTTCACTAATAATTGTCAAAACGGTCCAAATTTCTATTGTTACGCTACCTTCCCGTTCTCCTTTTTTTCTTCTTATCTCTTGCAGTCTTTATATCCTGCCTCCTTTCGTCTGGCCGCCTGGCCACTACTGTCCCATATTGTTCCCACCAGTCCAACTTTAGAGGTAATGGGGATGTGCAATCACTTCCGCCGCCTTAGGTTTTAGTCCAAGAGAAAGGGCAGAATAGTGAGACACCTTTAATTCTTACATAAGCCTTGACAAAATTTCATCCATATTAACTAAGATACAGTAGCTGAAATTTGGTAAAATTACCCTGAGTCCATTTTGTGTCCTTATTGTGTTTGACAAACCTCAAGATATACCTACCTATTATTTGATTTGAATATGAAAATGAAGTTTCATGCTCAGTGGAAAAATGCTTACTGAAAAAACTAATCAATATCATAGTTCTTTTGGTCGAGACAGCTGTGATCTTCGAAGCTTGATTCTAACAACTCCCAAGTACGTCAAAATCCTTTGATTCCATACACCTTTGGAACTGCTTTAACCATACTGAAAGGAGTTTCTAAAATGGTGAGTATCGGTTAAAAAACTTAAAATGGGCTTGCTGACATTAGTATCTATTATTAGAACACGCATTTACACATGTCAGTGATATACACGTGATTTTTGAAACGCTACCAGGAAATGTTTTCGTGGTTCTTATACGCTTTACGTTTATTTGTGTTGGCGATCGTCAATTGAGATAATTTCCACCCATTGGGGAAGTCTACTAATTTAAAAAAATATGTTTGCCGTAATTTGTTCAAAAACTTAAATAAAAGCCAGTTGGTCTTACTTCTTAACGCTGCTTAGTTTCATTTTTATACGCGTCGAAAAATAATGATTTTGAATGCTGTCAAAATGTACAGTAGCAACTTACTCCCGTGTTGACCGTGATGAATGACACCTTGAATTGTGTCTTTCCAGGCATATCACAGTCGCTTTCATAGCTTCTTAGGAACTCCGCCCCTTACAAAAAAGATGTTATCCTGTTCACTCCTTATTCCTTAATGATATGCTCAGAAGTCCGACGTTTCTCTTACCATCGCTAAATTTTTCGGAGGTATTTTAAGGAAAATGACAAGCAACAATGTGTGGAATGCATTACCTTACATAACAAATCCTTCGTCAAACTTTATTTTTACTTGAGTATGTGAGAAAGTCCCGAAGAGTAGCGAATAAGCAGCGCTACAACTTCTACATTCGTGGCTACAGCTTTAGCTCGGATGTGGAATGAGACGACAACATCCGAGGAAGTCGCTTTTTGACGCGAAAGCGGTCGTTTGAAATGCATATTTTCCTTTGACCCGGAAAATATGCAGCAATTAGTAGAAAAATATTATGATTCTGGGACTTAGTAGATTTCCCCGTGAAAAACGTGATGTAAACACTAGCATACACGTACCTCTGTCGTCCCATCTGACGGACAGTTTACTGCACTTTGAACTAAGTAAGGATTGGGATGCCGATTAAAAATCTCCCCCACCGCCGAGATTTGCATCCTGGACGCTAAGAATGGGAAACCAGAACCCTTTCTACCACACCAACCCGATCTCAAATTTCTTGGAGTTATAAATACAATGTATACAGTGGGGCTCTTCTAAGCACTTAACAATATGCCTCGTCATCTCTACTCACTGTGCACAAATATATCACTGCTTCATTCTCTTCACTTGCTGGGTTATGCTGCAGAGTCTGTTCTTTAAACCATCTTAGGCTTGGTAGGCCAACATTCTGAGGACCACAAGGGTTATTTTCCAAGGGTATTCTGGGGAGACAGTTTTGTTGCATTCCTTCTTACTTTTTGCACCATTTTACTTCGTATTTAGTATGTTTTTCTTCTGAATTAAAAACGTTTAAAAATTTCTCTTATCATAATTTTCTTACCCTGTCGTGTATTTTGGAAACTTCTACTGTTCTTAGGCATTTCATTTCAGCTGATGTGATGTTCTTTCTGTCTCTCTTTTAGGGAATCCAAGTCTTGCTCCCAAACAGTTATTCCGGCCCAATAGTTATTTTCTAGTGGCCCACGCCATGTTCATAAATTATCACAGGCATTATCGTAACCATATACTGTATTACACTATCTGGCTCAGTGACCAGAAAAGAGTTGCTCAATCCGGCCTGCTAAACAAAGAAAGTTGTTATCTGCTGTAGACCATGCAGTTATGATGCTTAGCTAGGTCACAGTCTAAGAAATACAATTGTAAGTTCAGGCGATGAAAATTTCCAATACCTCGCAATGTAAAATGCGTATTTGTGACGTCATAAACATAGCTGCCGCAATCCCACTGACTTTGGACTTTTTCAAGTGAAGTCAAAATTAACATTTAATTTTATTGTATACTGCGATTTCTTAATCCAAAAGGTTTACGTATAATGAATACATTTATGGTGGGTGACGAATCGCAATTAATCGATTCTGTTTTCTTTGATGTAGGAAACTATCCTATTAATGTCTTCCTCTCTTTTTTCGTAGCCGTGAATTCTGTATAGCGAATAGAATTGCTAAACCAACATGAGAGGTAGCTTAATTAGGCCAAAGTAGCATCTCTAGCATTTTGTTATTTTCCATTACAATTACAAAATGCTGACTTGTGAATCTAAGACGCCTTGCTATGAATGATTCAATTCGAGGAATTTTCCTTGTCTATAATAATAATGCAATAGATTAAACTCATTGGAAATGTCAGCCATGGAATTATCTCCCAAAATTAAGAGCCTTTCTTATTCGGCCTATAGGTTGCCAGAGAAAGATTACAGTATAGGATATTTGTAGTTTCAAATATGCTTGGAGGATCTTTCAAAAATTTAGGCAATATTGTTTAAAAATTAAATCAATTTAAAAAAGACAATTCTGAGCAACAGTTTTGGCAAAATGCTAATTAAATTCAACCGTTGGGAGTAAAAGTAAAGAGTAAGTCCATTTTGTGTCATAATTTATTTAGGTACGCTGAAGTATTCCTTTATCTAATCTATATTTTAGCATAAAGTCTACCGTCAAAAGTATCGCAAAATTAGCATAAATTGAGTCTAGCTTCAGTGTTTTTCCACTAGATTAGGCATTAGTCATTTGTTTCACTCTTAGCCTTGTTTTTCCAAAACCTCCAATTTTGACTTACCCCACTTTTGCTCAATTTACGGTCTCAGGGGCGGCGTGGCCAGGGCAGGAAGGCGGGGATTCCCGCCCGGGCACCGGGCCACGCATTAAGTTTCGGGCTCGGGTCCGAAGGGCCCGGCCCGCCGGGCCTCGAACTTTGAACAGCCAGCAGACCAAACATCTCTGAGTGAAAGTACAATTTTGTCATACTGTTCATAAATACCTATGAAATTGTAGTTTAACGTGTTTTTAACGCACAAATATTTTCAGAAGGGGGGACGGGACAAAAACCGGGAACCTCTGGACGTGCGGCCCGGGCCCCTGAGCACCCACGCCGCCCCTGTATGGTCTCATCATTTAAGCGCCAACATCAAGATTCGTCGTCCAATACTTCATTTTGTAAGATAAACTTCAATAAATTTCTCGCCATTTGTGTACAGTCTCCTCTATCATAGTTTTCATCATCACAATTTCAAAAACACGACCCCTTATTTGAATTCGATCTGTCATTTCCTTTGAACTTCTCGCGATAAAATCATTCCATGGTCATATATTTCACACTTTTTCGGCTCTAATCTATACTGTCTTTCTTTGTCTTTATCCGTTTTTGGCACGTGACTGAAAGCTCAAATATTTACTCCCCCTGTATCTACCAAGAGAAATGCAATGCCACTTATCTTAGAGATAACCTTTTTTATCTCTACGCATACAATGCTTTCCTGATCTCCGGATTGCGAAAGTGAAAGGCCAATATCCTGCATAGTTGATAGTTTTTATAACTTTATACAGGTTTCTAGAACATATCAAACGGATCAATAATCCGAGGTTTTACTCCACGTCCCGGAGAGCATCTGTCACTTTTCTACAATACATTTTAAGGGAACCAGCCGCGATTCATTGCATTCCTGGAAATCCAAATGCCCTGGATTCGAATCCTGCCTCGGACATGGGCAATTCAATTATCTGTATTGCTATTGTAAACTATTAGACTTTTTATATTATCTAAGTAGTTTGATTACTTACAAACTATGCCCACTGCCCCATAAGAGCCTTTCGAGTATTTGAGTTCACATTGGGCATTATAGTTCACTTAAGAGATGAGTTCACTGTTACCTATATTAAGGTCAAGTAATTGAACTTCTGAACTGAACTATTCTTAGTTCCGTTGGTTGCCTACAACGCTGGCAAAACACGTGTCGCGAATAGCGATCAGAAGTGGGTGGTATTATACTTGGCATTGTTTGCCACTTTTAAGAAGGAATAAACTTAAGGATTTTGTTTGATTTTCCCTTTTAAGTCACTTTCAATCCCCGCAAACAGTGAATTGCAAGTGATATTTTAAAAAATTAACTGCTTCAAACTAGATGTAAGTTTTTCCTTTCCTCAGGCCAAAGTCTTTATGCGAACTAGGTTACTATGTCATGCAGTAATATGACACTTTAAGGCAAAGCATGCATACCTTTATCAATGGTGTGTTTATGATATCAACCTACAAAGATAAATAGATATAATTTAAGCCCGAACCTTAACTTAAAAGCTAAGTTAAAAATACTTACGTCTTCTGCATTCCGTGCTCTTTTTTACTTATAACTTCTTTATTTAAACCATATCCGGAATAATATGAGCCACCTAGCAATTACGACATTTTCTCAAGCTTAGCTCAAATATTTGCAGTCATTTCACTGTAAAGCAATAACTACCTGATTTTCTAAAGCGTCATTTTTCATTAATATTTGCTGCTCGTCTTCATGGAGAGCATATTTTCCATATCCTTGTGCTTCACTGCTTTGGTCATGTGTGACAAAGGCCATTCTTTGTCTTTTTTTATATTAGAGAATAGGAAGTGCTTTCCAATAAACTAAGGTAAATGTAACTAAAAAAGTGAGGATATTACTAAAATTAGAAAACTAACGGCCCCAACACTGAAACTACTACGCCATACGCCTGTCGGGGAGCTCGATTCGCGAGCTATTTACTGAACAAACTGATTTTGGTGATGCCTGATGGTCAACTTGATGGCTCTGCCGGTGGCAAACTATTCACTGAACTGAATGAGGTGCTGCCTGATGGCTAACTAGATGTTATCATCGGTCACAAGCTACTAACTCAACTGTTGTTTTGTGGTCCCAAGGGAAAACGAAAAAGTATTTTCAATTCATAGAGTTGGAGGTGGATAATGGAGTTTTAGTTAAAATGAAACTATTCACTGTCTGAGGTGGTGAATAGTTTGCTTAGTAACCTCATTTTGATCGTTGATTTTGAATCTACGGTTCACAAACCACCCATCTCTGTTGTGAATATGAAATGTGACAAAACTATTAGGACAGTATTGAAAGCAGCTGAAGACTTACGCTGACTCACACGCTGAACGAAGTTTACTAGAAACTTGAGTGTCACGTCGACACAGTGGGTGCTTTTAAACCTCCAAAAATCTGAAATGTAGATAAAAGCTATGAGGTAAAATAAATTAATTGTAGAACAATAGGGTTAAAGAATTATTTTTTGTAGCTCCCCGCTCAGGAATATAGAGCAGATCGGGACTGTAATTCTATGAAAATACACCTCACTCATTTTGTTATGATAGCCTAGCTTTTCATAGGTCAAATTATAAACCTCCATAAACATTTCTGGAATAAAAGAATGAGAAAGCAAGTAGGCACGTAGATAAATAATGACATTATACACATATATCTTAAATATTGAGCATTATTAGCAAAACTACACATTTTCCGCGTGATTAATGAACACATAAGTAAATTAAAAATAGACTTATCCATTCCTTTGTTTCCCGGTGTGATTGTACACCGTATGTACCTACTAGTGGTGGGTCACGGGCAGTGGTGTTCTAGAATTAAAGATAGTCCTTTCGGAAGGGATGGAGTAGTACCGTAAAAGCGAGCTTAGGGTATTACTAGGCTTTTGTTTATCATGTGGCATACTGGTGAAAATGGTCTAAACTGACGGTCGACCGTCAAAACCATTAGCGGGGAGAGTTGCACGGTACGACAAAGGCTGGTCACCTTGGATACTCAATTTTAACTTACCGCGAAATGTGAAAAAGTAGCCTCGGACGGCCGATGCCACAATTGGCGGCGAAAACTGTATAAGGTTCGCCACCAAGAAAGTTCAGGGCCAAACTGGCCCGAAAAGTTGAGGAATGAAAAAAAAAAAAATTTTGGCTATTTATATTTCAGGAAGTAAAGGTAAAATCAATGTTAAACTTTGCGCGTGATAACATGGTTTAACATTAACACATGGTTTATGTATATAAAATTTCATGTTCCTATTTCATTCCATTACTTTAAAAATTGAGTCATAATTTGACAATTTTTGTAAAAACGTCAAAAATAGGGTATTTTCACCCCGCTTTTACAAAAAATACCCTATGGAATTTCTTTTGTATCATTTTCATTAGAAAGAGAATGATTTCAACCTTCTAAAAAAGTATATCTGGTTTTTCATGGCGGGCATATAAAGCCCTAAAATTAGAGACAACCTTGAGAATGGCATTTGTAAAAACGACAAAAATAGTTTATTTTCTGCCCGCTCTTAAAGAAAAAGGACCGTCTGGATACTCTTTTGAATGATTTTCATTTGAAAGAGCATGTTTCAAACCTCTTCAAAAAGTAGACTTGGTTTTTCATCGCGAGCACATACGGCCCTAAATATATAAACAACGTTGAGAACGTTGCTATTGTGGCGCCACATGCATTCTGTTGTGTATCGTCCTGTTTGTTTTATGTAGACATTTTTAGTATATTGCGTTGGTCCATGGTGACATTGTCACTACCAGTACAGGCATTTGAACCAGTAACCCCATCGCCGTAGAGGTCACGTCCGATAGCAGTGCAATACAAGCCATGGGTGGGTTTCTTGGTTGAGGATCCCAAGCCTGCAGTTTGGTTTCTTCGACAAGGTTCCAAATCCTTGTGTGGGTATCTGGCTGGTTCCCAAGCCAAAGGTTGGGCAGCTTATTCTAGGTAAGCCTACAGTGGGTTTCTTATATGGCTCCCAAGCCGAAGCTCGTATGGTTCTCATGGACTGCCAAATTCCACAGATCGCTTATTTATTACCTATTGATCTTTCGAGCCGCGTTCTTTAGCGTTGCTTCTGGAAATCGATGCAATTGACCTTTTGAAAGTCGATCTAGCCTTATCTGATGATTTGAAAACATTGGCGAAAACAAATGTGAATCTTCGTCAAAAAATGTGTTCCTATTTAAAGCCAAATATATTTCTATGGTCCAAGCCAAGTATATTTCACCACTTGGCATGGAATGACCCTTTATCAAAACATTTCCGAGATTTGGAGGATGGCTGGTTCCAAAGACAAACCGTCTGAGAATGCTACAGATTTTTCCTCATCAGGGGGATACAAATGGTGGCCTAATTGACAGGCCTGGAGTATTTTTGATGTGGAGATTGCAATAAGTGTAAAAATTACTCTACAATTAATGTTTTATATCCACTAAGATCAGTTGCAAGAAGAATGCTCATCATTTTTTTTAAATCAAAGTATCAACGTCACAGGTATTTGAATATAGGTGCGTATTATATTTATTCAAGCGATAAGCGATTGCATAGCAGCAGAGATAACGCGAGATATGGCAAGTGCCTACTTGCACGAGCCTACCCATATACGATCGGCTCCTCGCAGGAAAGCAACCGGAGTTGGCGCTCTGCATATACGGTAAGTCTGTTTTCGCCGCTCTTTGCGGCAAGAGTGCCTCCATTATCCGTACACCTTTTCTGTAACCCCCTGAAATTGTTAGGCTGTTACAATATCTCAGCTACATCTGCTTTTTGTGCTATTAGAAGGTATTATTTGACAGAAATCTCTCTCGTTCTGTTCACTGGAATTCAAGGGCAGGTCAGTTTCTAAACTAATGGTGCCATCATCTAATAGAGACCGTATTATTAGTCGATCATTAAGTTTGTGAATGCAGTTTAGTAAGTCTTACGACATCTTAAGATAACCCTAAAGTTTGTAAAGATCAAATCACCTTCATTTCCTATAGCTGAAATGCTAGCCACCAAGCTACCAAAGTAGAACAATGGCAGAGTATCCAATAGTCAATGTACTTTAGAATCAGAGCTAGAGGTAGTTGCAGAAAAAAAGCAAACATACATGCAAGTATTCTTAAAATAAATTCCAAGCTAAATAGAAAGTTTCAAAAGAAATTATTAGTATATTCAAGGTTTCACGATACTCCAAATAATTGGCTCATATGATGCAAACGTAACTCATGATGAATTAACTCAGTGCGTTATTTTTATATAATTAGATTTCAGTAGAGAACTCTCTCGTAATTCATGTAAATAATCTTTTCTAAAACAGTCAATGTATGATGATTGGCTTCATTATCCAATTACGATAAAAGTGGCACGAATTAAATAGGTATCTAAAAGGTACTTTAATAGTAGAACCATGCCGAGGGGAATTACATCAAACCAATAATTATTAATTATGAGAAAGTTGCACGTATCAAGAGAATTGGGATTAACTTGACAGACTTGGCCTTGCATGTCTTCTTTTATGATCTAACAAAAAAATAATTTGTTTATATTTAAATGTAGGTATTTGTGTTTATTATGCATAACATGAGTATTGATATTTTAAAAAGTATGGATTTGAATATTTACATATCTTTATAATGAACTTCTCTAAATAATTCAATCTAAACAAGCTCAGCAAACGTGAAAGGCTGATAATTTTGGGCTTTAATCCTTCAGCCAACTTTGTACCTGTTTTATGTTAAATTATTTTTTTAAATATCATTACATTTGATCAAATCTAATCTGATTTTTATTCCTTCATAGTGAATATGTATTCATTTGAAATTCATTGATGTATTGTTCAGCAAATCAGGTATATTGTGTTAGCTCATTGAAAACAGAGCTGTCTCAGTTTTCTGTTTTGCCAATATAACGGATCCAAAAGAAAAATACTTTCATGTTCTAAAAACGATTAGATAGTAATATATTCATTAGCATTGAATTGCTACCGACGGAACTCCTCACGTTGACAAACATATCTCTATGAAATATGCCTCAAATAAGTTCTTTTTTCCTTATCTTTTGCTACACCGATGTGCTGCTAAGTGTGCTATAATTAGACTATATCACAAGTCTGTTGTAGTAAAATAGTGATCCAAGTAAATCACATCTTTAAAATATAATTTTATCACTTCTTTTCCAGGTAAACAGCAAAAATATGGCATCATTTACATCCATTGTCTTAGTTTTGCTGTCAGGGGCAACAGCCACGAGTGCTCAAATCTACATTGGCCTGGGGTACTGCCCACAACCTGATCCTATAAAAAGCTTCTCCGAGAATGATGTGAGTAAAACATTTTAAGAGGTACATACTCATCGCATACAATTTCATACAGCGGGTAACATTGCGTTCCTAATTTATATTTTTTTACGAAATCCTCAAATGCGATGAATGTCTATGAATTATTTTGTTATTCGTTTCTTTCGACGAAAGTTTCAAGCTCACAAAAAATGAAGCGTTGAAAAGTTTTTCCGACACAAATTTTATTTTATCATGGAATTCGAGTTTTTTTTTGCGTTCAATGCCTCTGATAATATTCCCTCCTCCTTGAGCACGTTATCTATTTATACGAAAGTAGGGCATTTGAAATGTTTCATGTCCTATTTTCACACATATTCTTCGATTACGGTCATATTGTAACAGGGACGGGACGATAAAAAAAGACAAATAGATGAATAATTCTCTACTCAGAATTTCATTCACACGCAATAGATAATAAGATCAATATTTAATTACATTGTTGTTAATTTTCAAAAGAATATTGCCACTTAATGCTTCAAATTTCACTTAATTCTGGCTAATAGCTTTACGCAGTGGGATTCTTTCTTTGTGCAGAAGCCATAAGGAACTCACTTATCCCCATTTAGATTTATTGCTCTGAGCACCAATTGGACAACGTAGGCGACTCTTTTTCAGTTTAAGATAAATGTGTAGAAGATAGATTACCAATGAAATTTGAACCTTTGAATTGAACCTTTGGGTTACTCCATTCTTAGCATTGGAATATTTCATACACCCTGTAATGTGAGACAAAATTAAAATCCACCTTGAAAGTTCAAAGAAATAGGTTTTGGTTCGTAGCCAGGAAAAACATTTTACTCACAGCTAAAGTAAATCAATTATTCAGGAAGTATGAGGAAAATCCTTCCAAGATTTTAGGCAGTGAGTGAGAGAGAAGATGAGAAAATGGAAATACTTAAAGTTACACGAATAATGCAAATTTTATAGTAAAAAGTTGATTGCCATCTCAAGATTCCAAGCAAGCCACGCATTTTTATCCAATGCAGACGAATTATAAATTCAAAATTCCACCTAGTTGTTCAAAGCAAACATTTGTAAATTTTGTAAGAATGATGCTATTTCATACAAAATTTCTAATTTATAAATCTAATTCGTTCCCAGCATTGTTTTCAATCTAATTGAGGTAAAACATGTGCGATTTTCGGAAATTACTCATTAGGCATGAGCTCCAAAAGAATTACTTCTACCGTTTCAACCGCTTCATGCAGTTGCTTACGAGAAAATATGATCTCCAAGTTAGTAAAATTTCTGCCAAAAAGAAAATCAGTTCTATAACAGTTGTTGGCGATATTTCATGATAAATTTGATTAAAGATTATTTGGAGCGAAGGCTTCCGCGGTGGCTTGATATTTTGGATCCCATTTCTTCAGGTGCAACTACGTGTCAGCTTTCAGTTGACGAATATTTATAAAATAAATACGATAGAAAAAATAACTACAATGCTGTTACACTACACCCTCTGCACATGAAAGTTTTCCGTGTACATTTTACAACTGAATTTGTATATTTAAGACAAATCCGAAAAATGGGATCATTCACAAAATATTATTGAAGGTACTACATATTCCATTGTGATTTAAAATGCAAAGTATATTTTTAAATATTAAAATATTTAATACATTAGAAGTAAAAATTGAGAAAACCATCAAGATTCAATTTTTACAGAATGCCTCGAAAACTAACACGAACTACACACTGGAGTCCAGTGGACTCCAGACCATTTTTACTATTTTTTATGCTGTGCCTAGCATGTAAATGACTGCACGACACACAAGAATGTTTTCGTAAAACGTGAAAAGGAATTTACATTGGGGTGAGCTACCTATATTTTACGTTTTGCAGAAGTTACTGCAAAGAAAAAAATTACTGGAGTCCACTGGACCCCAGTTTGTAATTCTAAGGTAAAAGGAGGAGAAACTAATGTCTCCATTACAGGCGAAGAAACTGCCCTCGTCAACTAAACGCTGATACACGCAGTTGCATCGGAAGAAATGGAGTCCAACATTGATTAAAGATTGTTGGACATCCTTCTGGACAAATCTCGAGTAGCCATGGGCGTATTTAGGGGTGGGACGAACGTGGCGGAACGTTAGTCCCACCCCCAGAAGTAACTTTGTTCCCAAAAAACATATATAAAAAATTAACAAACTAAATATATCCTTAAATACTTCAAAAAGGGCTGTAAAACTCAGCTTTTTGTTACAAATTTCAAATATCATCCGGGAGAAGAAATTCCATTACGCTGAGCCCAGATCACCATAATAATTTTATAGGCACTCCACCATTCAAAAATATTCTATGCCCCCAGAACCAAATTCTAGATACGCCACTGTGCGTAGCGATAAAAAGCATTTAATTTATTCCATAGTAACTTACATTTTTCTCTTAATCCTTGATTCCTGACAAGAACTCAAATTCAATTGTAATCTTTCTCAATTTTCCACTCATTCCAGGACCTACTAATCTTCTTCTTCAAGTCGACTAACTCATCGATCTATCTAAAGTTTATCGTTTGCCGTCACATCTATCCAACTCTTACCGCAATCCGCTTACAAAATGATTGACCGCAGCTAAGAAACTACATCTTCATTAACCATGTATCCGAAAATGTGCTTAGTGAACAATTGAAAAGGGATTGAGTTTCCGATCTATCGTCTTTGTTTTAGTGCACAAATAATATTTAACGTTGCTCTTAAAGCTCATCCAAATTCAATGTTTATCATTCTAACTTTAGGCATCCAAGGGTACTTTAACTGTCTTAGTTCTATTCATTGAATAGTAACGGGGAGAGCACAAGTAGTAACACTGTTTTGGAATCAGAGTTGCCATGTACCTAAACGTTTTAATTTTCAAGCATTGTGAAAGCTTACCTTTACCAGTAGAATCAAGAATAAAATATCATTCGTCATTGAATAAACCCCGAATTTTGGCTTAAAGTTTACTTGCCAATTTGAAAACTATATTAATGTAATTATTGGAAATTCGAGTATTATATAAATTTTAAAACATGAATTAGAATGTGCGCAACATTTCGTGAAAAATTTACGCGTTATGAGCAACATAAAAATGTTATATTAAGTCAATAATTCAAGAATATTTACTCTTATATCCATTTTGCAGTTCATGGGAACCTGGTACGAGGTGGCCAGCACTCCAAATGTAAATGAAGCACTGGCACAACATGTTTCATTTCAATTCACGAAAAGGAATAATTTCATTGACTTCGACATGGCAATGACAGTGTAAGTAACGCTATAACTACTTAATATATTTTTTACCTAGTAAAAATCCAGAAATATAATATGGCAGAGTGACAATTATAGAGTCAGTTACTCAAAGATCGCTGTTTACTAATGGGAAAAATTATTCAATGAACTTCTTATTTGAAATCAAATTGTGTTGTAGTTTTCATAAAATAAGAGACAAAAGCTATTTCAAAATAATATCCATGGCATATATGCTCATCGTGCTCATAAAATTCATTGTGAGTGATAATTGGTGCAAGGGATATTACTGTTCGCATCTATCACTTGTTCAATTTCTGCAAAAAATTATGAAACTTGTATTGATAACATTGATTTTCAAAATTTCTATGGTATTATTCATTCTAGGGTCAAGGTAATGATTAAACACTCAGTGAATCGTGTTTAAATTATATGTAATAGCGTGTAATATTTCTAAATTCCACGATCATTTGATAAAAGAGATGAACGTTTGATTCATAGAAGCAAGGTTATGTGTAATGTCCAACTGTACAAAATGAACAATTGAGCCTGGATAGCGGGACAGATAATAGCACCCGGCGCGCATGAGTTCGATTCACCGTCCAGTTAAATGATTTTTCCATCTGGAATTTTCCTTGTTTATATATTTTCATTATTAAATTCCTTAAATGTCATTCGCGAATAACTTGATCAAGTCACTAAAATGCTTGAAATCCTAGTAGGGGGAAAACCTTGTGAAACTCAACCAGATACTTCCTGAATATTATCTTTTCCTGAAATAAAGTTCACCAATATAACAAAAATAAAATGAGCCACCAGTGTACCGAAACTCATCTTACTTTCCGCTCCTTCCTGTAACAATTCTAATTTCCCTCCGTTTTCATGACTGACGCCACTACCGTGGTGCTTCCATGGTTCAATATCCCTTACCACACGCTATTGATTAGACTTCCATTAGCACGTAGATGCGAACGTAGAATATTAAATACGTGCCTAATATAGCTGAAAATGACTTACGATATTTAACAAATCAGCCGAAAATAAAATAAAAGGCTAAATCAACACCCGTTTTAGAGCCTTTTTAGGAAAGATTTTATCATTACCAGCTGAAATAAGTACAAAAGCAAGCAATTGAACTACCATCCTTCAAAGAATTGGTAATCTAGTTAATCCTGATCAACAGATTTTATCCAGAAGACACGTGGGAGAGAGTTTCAGGTGTAACTTGGGGGAAAGGATTAATCCCACTGTTGTTAGAGAAAACTCAGTAGTAAGTTTCCACACAGCAATGTTTCCACACGCGACACTACGAAATGACAATAGTGTGGAAATTTACCCCTGTGCTTATTTTAAAGAAAATGTCGAAGAAATGTACATTTCCAAATAATATACATATTGAAAAATATAATGAAACCAAATTATAGCATAAGGGCAACAGTAGACCTAGAACCAATCACAGATAAGTATTTTACTTGATGGACAAACATTTTTAGACAAAGATAAAGCCCTAAATCTGTGCCTAAGATCATAAAGTTACAAAGAAAGAAGTAGTAAAAAGGTTTCACTCGAAATGAAATGATTCCAGAATAAGTATAATGTAATTAAATTTGCTTATACTCAGTTTTGCAGAATTAGGGTCACTAAACAACTACGGTTCTTAAATTAACAAAATCAAAGACTTTAAATCCCTGGAGTGGCATAAACCATAATTTCAAAAGCCCGGGTTTCTGGATTTGGACACCATTACTTCTTATAATTTAACGAATTTGAGCTCCAAAGAGATTTTTTCTAGTAAATGGATTCCAATGCCTATGTTTTTATTGAAATAGTATCGTATATAACTGCGTGGTAAAGATCACTTTTGATGTGGATTGTCACTGCAACAATCATTTTTAGGTAGACAGTTTAAATCAAAAAAGGTTTTTACCTGCATCTCTCAAAAGTAATTCTAACCGCGTGTTAAAGTTAATTACTGCTACATTTACAGGCACTAAATATGGACCTTCGACTTATATTACTGTTACTATTATTATAGACTGTTATTTCTGGTGCAGTTTTCCCACTTCATCACAAAGTAACTGTATTGTCTTCTCAGTAATACCTACTGCTTGCAATCTTACACCCCAAAATGCACCACAATTTTATCTTGAGCTACTGCGAATTGTTCCATTAATTTAAGAGCTTCAAGTAATGAATCGCATCTCTTTGTTTTGGTGTCATCTTGCATTTTGGTTTCTCAAACATTCATCTGAAAGTTTTCGTGCTAGGAAATGGCATTACAATATATCACACGACTTGCATCCACTTGGATTGTAGATTCGATTCTTTCCTGCTATTATTATATTGAAAATATTACCGTTTCACTATTACTTACCATGTTTTGTTTTTTCATTGTTCGTGAGGAAAACATATTACGCTTGCTCTTGAGTGAGTAATTTTTGCCAGTTGGTTGGTAGAACTGAATACTCTCTCATAAAAACACATGTATATCTATAAGTAGGGGAGATTTTTTTCAATCGCAATGTCAGGCTTGTCAATTTAAAACTTTCTAGGTTTATAACACTAGGTGTGGACTACTAGCTCTAAGTTTAGGACTATAACCTAAAGAGCTTCAGCGTTAATACATGAACCATTATTTATTAATCCTCCTAATCTCGACCTTAAAAAAATGGGCACTCCATCGAGAATATGAGGTTAGCTAAATAGGGCAAAGGAAGAAACCAAGGTTACTACTATTGATCAGATGCCATGCGGAAATAAAGCAGCTGAAACCGTTGTAAAAATGATTAATCTTCTTGGAGTTAAGTAACTATCCTTGGAATTGCCACTGTCACTTTTATAATGTTTATCAATACTTATTTTATACCAACCATGTTCTCTCCTTTGCTACTTTTACAGAACTTCAATTAATAAACATTTGATAGGAAGTATGGTGCCAATAAATGAAAGTGACATCAATGGGCAATATATGTTGACATATGGTAAGCATTTACTTTTGTATTGACTGTAGCGTCACCGTATTTACTTAAGTATAATTTATTACTATTTTCCGTGAATTTCGTTTGCGTACTTTTAGTAGTACATTAATTTGATTTCAATTAAAAACCTTTGCTAAAAAAGAAAAGTAAATTGTAAAATATCTATGTGAAAAGAGTTTGCCGTTTAATTGAAACTATATTATTTGTTGATGATTTACTCAGATATCAAAATGTATAAAAATAGAGTTAAGTTCAGCTTTAATATATTACTCATTTATTTTATTTTATTTAAGTTATAATAAGTGAAAAAGTTCTTTAAAGGTCTGCAAACAAAAGTGGTATTTCAAGTAAAATAGGACAAAAATCGTTATAATTTTCCCAATATGGAATGCTGAATGAAGGATTTAGTATGATTGACAATGTGTCATTCACCCATGTTGGCATTTACCATGTATTCAATTTTATGTAATCCACTGAGGCTTAACGCCTGGAGGGAGTATGCCATTAATGAATACATTTTTTTCATATTTATTTATACAAATACCATGAAAGCATGGGATGAATTCAATTAGTATTTATTATCAGAATTTTCTACATTACCACTACTGCAGTGCATATTATTATATCGTTTTTATTACGCGGCTGACATACGATAAATATTCTCACAAATCGAATAATATTTATTCTAGAAAACATGACGGATTCAAGCAATGACTTCAACTCTTACAACTACTCAAGGACCCTAATGATATTGGGCACGGACTACAAAACTTACGCCGTCGTCTGGTCGTGTGAAGTGGATGACGTTTTGGGAGTCAACATAACTAGACGTAAGCACCGACAAGGAAAGAGTTACATAATAGTCATGATCGTGAATCTAACACTGAATGTAATACATATATCTATGCCAAAAAAAAATATATACATATACACACACAGGGAAAGTTTCTCCAATAGGCCACAACAATAAAAAATACACTGGACAGGGGGAGGGGAAAGAAAAGTAAAAAGAGTTCTTTCCCCACCCCCTGTCCAGTGTATTTTTATTATATACTAGCTGAAGGTACCCGTTGAAGTTCAACGGATATGAAAAACATTGAACTTATTTTATAAGAAAACCACAAAACCAGAATAATACTGTCAGCGTGATCATTTGAGGTGTTGTATCCTATCTTCTTTGTTGTGATTCGTTCGTTTTCCCTTTCGTGCACGGAGAGTTGAGTGATTGTTTGTCCTCTTTAATGCACGGGAAACCCAATAATGGGCCACGAAGACTCATTACTACTTAATAAATAGCACCTAGGTTGATAGATGGTGACCTCGTCCCTCAAGTTCTGTTTAGCCGTCTTCTGAGTGAATAAAAGCTTGAGCACTTCCCTTGTGTACATAAATATATTTGCATTGAATGACTTAATTTAGTTCCACCATTAACCGTTGATATGTGCGTTGAGTATCTTAATCAGGATAGGAGAGTAGAGTATAATCCAGCGGTTGACAACGTCAAAAGGAGCATTTTCAATAGCAGCGATGTTTATTTGTCCTATGAATCCTTCAATACCCGGACTATGCCTTTGGCATAAAGGGTGGCTATATTTATTGTTTCCTAAATCATATCTAATCATTGGTTACAAAATTAAAAATCTATGGTGATCAGTCTTAGTGCACTTGCCAATTTTCATGCACCGATGACGTCCATTGCGCAGAATATCCGTTCTTCTTATGGGTAAGAAGCATGTAGTGACGCAATTATAATTTCCACCATCTTAAAAAAGATTGAAGTTTCAAAACAAATGGCTCAATATTTGAACCAGATATTTAGCTGGTTACCCGTCAGTATGTTTGTTTAGGATGAAATTTGTGCGGTTCTTAGCGTAATCCGAGAAACACCACGGGGAGATTATTATGAGATTGCCGGTAGGCATGTCTTTGAGAATCCAAGGCTAACCCTTGTCGTTTTTCATGCTAGGACTCATTTTCTCGCAAAGAAGACATTCCTCATGCTTTGGAAATTTTTTTCAAAAGGTTACCCTTTATTCTATAAGGCATGTTTATGGATATATTTTTAAGTCCAAGGAGGGGAAACACAGATGCAAGTGAGAGACTCGAATAGGCAACTCGATGATTATGTGAATGTAAGTAAACTGCATTTTAACACGTTTAAGTATGTATAAATAACTCGTAAAGTTTATGTGGGAATTGGTCTAAAAAACAGTTCGTAATCGTAATGAGAGGCAGACGGTTCCACTACGTGTAATTCATCTGAGTATTAAAATATAATAAACGACGCCGTATTCGTTGTAGCAACGGAGGCATTATTAACGTTATTATTCGCTGCACGTAAATATTCCTCCACGTTTAATTCCTTTATGTGTATCGTTTTATACATAAGTGTTCTCTCGTATGCAGTTCCCTTATGAGAGCTACTTGGAGAATAGACATTGAGGAGTATACCTGTAAATATGCATTGAATTTATCGATTACCCCCCGAAGCAATCTATCATGGGGCCCTTGGGACTCTGGCCCGTTCCTATACAAATTTTCTTTCTACGTGCTATCATGGGCCGGCAGGAAAACTTAAATGCCAGATGCGTGAATATCCTTTGACATCCAAATATCTGGTTGTCAAGGAAATATGCTATTGTTGATTTCAGAGAAAAATGTCAGATTTTTCAACAAAAAACATGATATTCAGAGAATTACGAAGCGTAAAAGAAAATCGATTGAAGGAATTAGAAACTTCATTTATTCAGCCATCCGATAAAAAAAATTCCAGCCCTCTATCTTGAGTTAAAGTAATTTTTAAAAGCAAATAATAAAACCACAGCACCAAACCCAATGCTTAGCATGGACCACAAGGGACCCCCAGGGGGGCATTTGGGGGCCCTGATAGATTTTTAATATAGCCTATGTTTCATCCCGATACATTTTATAACTACACACCAAATTTCAGCTCAATTGGTTGAGTAGTGTTTGCGTGATTGAGCAACAGACAGACACCATTCAATTTTAATATATTAGTATATTATATCATCATACTAATATATAAAAATTGAATGGTGTCTGTCTGTTGCTCAATCACGCAAACACTACTCAACCAATTGAGCTGAAATTTGGTGTGTAGTTATAAAATGTATCGGGATGAAACATAGGCTATATTAAAAATCTATCAGGGCCCCCAAATGCCCCCCCTGGGGGTCCATTGTGGTCCATGCTAAGCATTGGGTTTGGTGCTGTGGTTTTATTATTTGCTTTTAAAAATTACTTTCACTCAAGATAGAGGGCTGGAATTTTTTTTATCGGATGACTGAATAAATGAAGTTTCTAATTCTTTCAATCGATTTTCTTTTACGCTTCGTAATTGTCCGAATATCATATTTTTTGCTGAAAAATTTGACATTTTTCTCTGAAATCAACAATAGCATATTTCCTTGACATCCAGATATTTGGATGTCAAAGGATATTCACGCATCTGGCATTTAAGTTTTCCTGCCGGCCCATGATAGCACGTAGAAAGAAAATTTGTATAGGAACGGGCCAGAGTCCCAAGGGCCCCATGATAGATTGCTTCGGGGGTAATCGATAAATTCAATGCATATTTACAGGTATACTCCTCAATGTCTCTTCTCCAAGTAGCTCTCATAAGGGAACTGCATACGAGAGAACACTTATGTATAAAACGATACACATAAAGGAATTAAACGTGGAAGAATATTTACGTGCAGCGACTAATAACGTTAATAATGCCTCCGTTGCTACAACGAATACGGTGTCGTTTATTATATTTTAATACTCAGATGAATTACACGTAGTGGAACCGTGGAACTAAATTAAGTCATTGAATGCAAATAGATTCATGTACACAAGGGAAGTGCTCAAGCTGTCATTCACTCAGAAGACGGCTCTAGAGAACTTGAGGGACGACGTCACCATCTATCAACCTAGGTGCTATTTATTAAGTAGTAATGAGTCTTCATGGGCCATTATTGGGTTTTCCCGTGTATTAAAGAGGACAAACAATCACTCAACTCTCCGTGCACGAAAGGGAAAACGAACGAATCACAACAAAGAAGATAGGATACAACACCTCAAATGATCACGCTGACAGTATTATTCTGGTTTTGTGGTTTTCTTATAAAATAAGTTCAATGTTTTTCATATCCGTTGAACTTCAACGGGTACCTTCAGCTAGTATATATATATATATATATATATATATATATAATGTCTTGGTAGAAAATCGCTCTCGGCGACGATGCACATGCATAAATAAAACAGTGATACACTAAACAAACACAGAAACACGCAAAAAGGACACTCACAAAAGAAAACTTGTACGTTTCGGCGTCAGGACGCCATCAGTACCTCTGATTCCTCTACCGCTGACGATGGCGTCCTGACGCCGAAACGTACAAGTTTTCTTTTGTGAGTGTCCTTTTTGCATGTATATATATATATATATTTATTTATTTATTTATTTATTTATTTATTTATTTATTTATTTATTTATTTATTTATTTATTTATTTATTTATTTATTTATTTATTTATTTATTTATTTATTTATTTATTTATTTATTTATTTATTTATTTATTTATTTATTTATTTATTTATTTATATTTATATATATATATATATACACACACAGAAGATTCTTCTGCCGCCGATGATGGCGGCCTGACCGCCGAAACGTCCAAGTTTTCTTTTGTGAGAGTCCTTTTTGCGTGTTTCTGTGTTTGTTTAGTGTATCACTGTTTTATTTATGCATGTGCATCGTCGCCGAGAGCGATTTTCTACAAAGACAAAATCCGGGGAGCAAGTGGTCCCTGCGCGGAGTAGGTACCCGCTAATCAATTGCCAAAGGCTTTCATCCGGTATTCTTCGGACGGAGAACAAACCAGTTCCTGAAGCTCCAATTGAAAGTTTCCACCGCATCTATGTAACCTTCCCACTATTGCAATCCATCCACGGCTACCAATCGCCTCTATCCTATGCATCACCGAGTCCACCTCAGCCTTGCCTAAAATTCCCCTCCTGAAGTGAGGCATTCATTACAAAGCCCTCTGTTCCTGTCTAGTCGGGGAGGAGTACACATTACTACCGCATACAGTTAATTTTAATTTCTTATCCGCTCGTACTTTTGTGATTAATTTTTTAATGTATGGTAGAAAACGGTTGGCTGAACCTTTGATTAGTGGAATATACGAGGGTTATTCGGAAAGTAAGGTCCGATTTATTATAAAAAAGAGACCATCACAGATTTTTATTTAATTTATTACATCTTTCTCTATTTTTCTACTTAGTTTCCATTTTTGTGTAAACATTTGTCATAACTTTCTCCAAGCTTTTGTATGCCGAAGTCATAGAAGTCTGCCGCCTGTGAGGATAACAGTCAGCGGGCTGGTCAATTGTTCTAAATATTATGAACTGACACTGTAAACAGCACACTGCAGCAATACCAATGCAAATGTCGTCGCTTAACGCGCATGGCATGCCGGGAGTCGGTGCACATGCGCGTTTCAATGTTAGTGCGTCATTCGATTTTCTACGGCAATTCGGACCTTACTTTCCGAATAACCCTATTATTTTCGTGGTTTTTTAGCTAAGACAAAATTTCCCGTTTTCAGCGCATTAACTTCAAGGGCATTCGGGTTAATTTGGTTATGACATCAATGTGCTCTCATCCAAGGAGTCGGGTTTAGGATCCCAAAACAAGCGGAGATTTTTCAATGTAAATCCGATCCCTACTTGGGAACTATGCGGAGAGATCTGAAGTGCAGTACTCTGTCATTCTGGTGGGACGTTAAACTGTGGATCCCTTTGCGCTTTCGTCAAAATCAGGCTAATGCCGACGCTGGGTTTCTCTCCACCCTTTCTCAGATTCCTTTTTCCTCCTTCCCACCAATTCAAACGGCGAAAATGAACATGGCTGTCGGTCGACTCCTCAAATTTTAGTCTACAGTCCAACCATTAACTTCAGCATGCCCAGTTGCGATTTAAATACCTTTGATTTCCTCCACGAGTTTGTGCCTAATTGTTCCATCTTACCCCTTGTTTAATCCATGCTTTCATCTTAAGTGCTTTACAGGGAATGTAAATAGAATCCTATATGATAGATAAGTTGCTAAAATTTTTATAATCAAAATTAAAACGCATTGCAATGAAATATTTCAACATTATCATTAGTAACATAACCGACCATGGTTTCGGCAACCTATTCCTTTTTCAATACGGTACGTTTGGGCTTTTCAAGGGAGAGGATCTGTCATCCATAACTCTCCCGTGAATTTCATTCTTTCCTCATTTCCCTAAATAAAAATGTTTACTTTTAAATATGTGTAACCAAAACAGCGAAGTCTTTTGTATACTTGGGAAAAATTATACATTGAAGAGGGAAATAATGACAGGATTATAATTCAACTAGTTGAAAAAACTGGAGAGATAATCTTTTCATGAAAATTATTTTGAAATGTAATCTTATTGTAAAAACTCTTTATTAGTGAGAATATCAAATATAATACATTTCTCAATAGTTTGATACTTTATTTTAATATCATTATAAAAGCTACTTATTAATTCATTAGTTATAATGTATTTTCAAATGAACATTGGCTATAATTGCCAACACTACCGTTTTATAACGGGTATTCATTAAAACTGATTTACATCTATTGTAAATCCATGGCTTTCTGTAGCAAAAGTAATCTTTCAACCTCTCTATATGCACTTTTCTCTTCACAGACATGGCATGGATATTTGGAAGAAGTAAAGAACTGGCAGATGAAACGTACGAGAAAGCAGTATCCGCCTTAGTCAATGTGTATATGTCCCCATACCAGCTGAAGTACACCATCCAGTGTTCAGGATCCAATAGATGTCTTTTATCGTTTCTCTGCTTCATTCTATCATTTTTCGTACTTAGGTTTGTGATATAAAGAGATAAAACGACGATTTACAGATTCACATTTATGAAGTAACCTAGGTGTAAGTAATTAAAATTTTCACAATTCATATTCAAATTCATCCTGTCATTAATTATTCCATTGACATTATATACATGTAACATTTATTCTCTGTAAAGGAACGTCACCTTCCCAGGTAAAAAATAAATTATTCTGGTTCATATTTTTGTTCATTGAAAACCTAAATGTTCATTGAAAACCTTTTACATTATATCATGCGTTCACATTTTAAATACTACTCCCCTTTTGTAATATTACTGCTGTTCGATACTTGCGATGACACCACGTACAGCGCATGGCATATGACGTTACTGCACTCGACAGTGATCGTGCTGGTTTATTTGTGGAATATGATATTCATTGCGCATGTGCATGCTTTCATTTTAAATGTTTGCCCCTTGAATTAAACGTTAAATTAACACCAGTTCCGGCAGCTTGAGTAAATTTTTTGTTTAGAACCATACCTTTTTATACAAAAAAGCACCAATAAGTTATAAGAAGGGGGGCGTGGTGGCCTAGTGGGTAGAGCGCTTCCGAAGGGTCCCGGGTTCAAATCCGGGTGAAGCCTTTGGATGCCCCCGAGCAAAAATCCTCGGAGTTCGAGGTGGCCCAGGGAAAGGAACTGGACCCCCTACCATGAATATGTGAAATTCACACGCCTGTGGCTTAGTCCGGGGTGAGCTCTACCCTCAACTATCCTAACCAACCTTCGGGTTGAATCACTGAGTGAGTGGAGTTATAAGACTCAATGATATCTAATGATTTCTTGGGTTCAATTGACATTTGCTGTAAAGGCGATTTGTTAACGAAAGAAATGAATTTGAACGATTTCACAGGCCATATTCATTATTTCTTCAAATTTACGGCCTCTAGTTGTCTAATGAAACCAGGGAAACTTGAAGAGATCATTATTGTGATGAAAAAAGCAGAAATAGATATCTTAGGGGTATGTGAAAGAATATGGGCTGGAAAAAGATGATTTTAGGTTGGAGGAATTTAGAGTAATCAATAGCAGAAATGCTAATCCAGGAAAAAACGGAGTGGCAATAATCTTAAGAGGAAAATGGAAAAATAATATTATTACATATTTCACCTCAATGAAAGAATAATTATGATTAAACTGAAATTCCATCCTGTAGACATTTGTATTATAGCTGTATATCTACCAGCAACTAACAGCAAAGATGAGGAATTAGGACAGATATATCAACAGATTAAAGGACTAATGCTTTTTGTGGAAGATAAAAATAACCTAGTCATATTGGGTGATTTTAATGCATCAGTTGGTGAAAGCTACTCCCAAAAATTTACAGGAAAGTATTTATTAAGACAAAGGAATAGCGGAGGAAAAAGACTGGTCTAATTCTTCCAACAATATGTACTGATAGTTACCAATACGTTCTTCGAGGTCCCGAAAAGAAGAATATACACATGGAGAGCACCAGAGGACACTAGAAGACATCAAATAGACTGTATACTAGTAAAACAGAGATATAGAAACCAGATAAAGTCTAGTCACTCATATCCAGGGTTTGATGTCGATAGCGACCATGTTCAGGTGATGGCAAAATGAAAGATTAGGTTTAAGAAACACTTAAGACATATACCAAAGACATGATGCTTGGAAAAATTGAAATATAAGGAGTTATCTTTAAAAAAAATGGCAGAAACAACAGTTAAATACATTTTGGAAATAGAAGGATGGGAACATATGATAAAAATCCATATTAACAACGGCAAAAAATATATTAGGGAAAAGAAAATTAGAACAAGGAAACCAAGGATGACTATAGAAATATTTAACCTCATTGAAGAAAAATATCGGAAGAGGAGACAAGACTTTGGAGAGTACAAAATGCAAAATAACCTTATTACAGAAAAATGTCAGGAGGAAAAAGAAAACTGGATGAAAGAAAGAAGTAAAGAAATTGAGGAGGATTTAGCGAAGGCGAGACCGGAAAAGGCATGCGCAAAAATCAAAACTCTGTAGCTCAAACAAAGAACTACCTCAAATGTGATTAGACAGAAAAAGGGAAATACACTTTTTGAAAATCAACAGGGTGAAAGATGGAAGGATTATACAGTGGAACAGATAGAACGAAAGTGAGTATATCATGGAGGAGAAACATGTAGACCAAGACAGGATAGGTCCATCAATATCATGAGAAGAATTAAATCCTGCTCTGAAAAATATGAAGGACAAGAAAGCGACAGGCCCAGATAATATACCTGGAGATATATTAAATCACTTATGAGAGACTTTTTATAAAAATTGATTGGTGGAAAAAACCACATAAAACAGATGGATACCTCAATTTCCAATCCCACCACCCTCTAAACCATAAAATAAATACAGCTCGGGCACTCAAATTTAGAGCGCTTGCTTTAAGTGATAGGGTTTTTCACGAAAAGAATTTAAAACTTATTGAAGGAATTTTAGAAAAAAAGATATTTCCCAAAACAAATAATCCAATCAATAATTAACTCGAAAAAAAAGTCATTTTCACTTGCAGAATATTCCACAAATTCAATAAACTAGTCGTACATCACTAAAAACCAGTATCGGGGAATTATTTATATAAATATCAGAGGAATATCGGGGAATATAAATATCGGGGAATTATTTATCCGTTTGTATCAGAGCATTCTGATACAAACGGATTATAAAATAGCACATAAAAATCATAAAACTCAACACAAACTTATATATATACAAAACTAAAATCTGAAGCCCGTGATCAGTTAAAAAGTAATGTCAGTTATTCAATACCATGTAACGATTCTAATAATAGCTATATAGGCCAAACATCACAATATTTAAAAACAGACATTTACAACACAGAACCTCTATAAAAATTAAAATCCAAATATGTGCATTGGCAAATCATGCAATCGAGAATGACCACACTTTTAATTTCGACCAAGTAAAGATTTTAGACCAGAAGAAAATTTGTCAAAAAGGTTATTTAAAGAAATGTATTATGTCGCTATAGATAAAAATTCATGTAATAAAAGAACAGACATCTGTAATTTCAATAAAATTTATCATAATTAAATACATGGAAACTTATAATACCTCAAAATTAACCCCTTGCAACAAAATTCTAAACAATTCACCAAACACAAGAAATAGAGCTTATAAGGTATGTACAATCAATTGTGTATTTTGACGTAAATCTATGTCCAAAATTATATTGTAAAACATTTTCTGCATTGATAATTGCCATTTAGCAATGTTTACTTATGTTCATTGGTGGTTTCATCCCATCTTTAGCCCTGATGAGGGAAAATACAATTTCAGGTACCAGGATTGAGCTGGAATTATCATTTTGATAAGGACCTAAACTCCTGATTTTAAATATTATTATTAATTATACCGTTTGAATCCAAATTTTCTTCATATATTTTACTATTCCAGACGGAGGAGAAGAAACTAAAGACACCAGTTCGGACTCTTCCGCGTCTATCTCTTTTTATTTCAACAATCAATCTCCCCAAACAAACTAAAACAAATCCTTACCAACGTTGAACTAAATAAAAACCATAAACCATACTTTCATTTTAAATAGAAAAACATTTTCAATTAATACAACCAACAAATAAATATTATGCATAGTAAAAACATAACATGAACACATAAACAATAATAAATGGGATCTTAATAACCGGGAGCAGGAGCGCGGCGTTACACACTATACACTTTGCAGAAGATATTTCTGCAATGCCTGACTCAGAAAAGGACATGAACAAAATGCTCAATATTTTTGTCAAAGATTTAGAAGATTTTAAATTAAATATCAACAAGAAGAAGACAAAAATAATGCAAATAAGCAAGAGAAAATAAAATACTATACCTGAAATTAAAATAGGTAATACAGTCTTGGAACATTTTTCTATAGTCTAGGGAGTATTATTAACAATGATAATACATGCAACACCGAGATTAAGTCACTGTTCACACGTTCCTTTTTCCTTTCCATTCCAGAAGCCTGACGATGACGTCAGAATAAAGAAATCGGATAGGCGCGTTTACACGGTATATTTTCCGTTTCATTCCAGGGCAAGAAAAAAGTGACAATCAGGCAGCAAAATGCTGCCTTTTCAAACGTCAATGAAGAAAAGACAAATTTATACTAACAATGTATGACGAGGGATCGTGGTGTTTTCTCATGAAATCAGCTGTTACACTATTCATAAATGCAAAAGTTAAGTAGGCATATGAACAATATTTGTTTGAGTAGAGATTTCTTTTTATTTTATAAAGTTTAACTGTCGTGCAAAAATGAAGTATACATACGAACAATATTTGTTTGAGAAGGGATTTCTTTATATTTGATAAAATTTAACTTTCATCTTCCATTTCCAAGTAAAATACTGCGCCCACTATGTTAGTGTAAGGTGGATGGTCAGCCGACAAAACATTCACGTACCTATATATTTCTATCCTTCGTCGACTCTGGATTAAATATACAATGGTGCGTAATATAATAATCAATTGTTTAAATAAAATAAACTAAAAATGTCGACATTGAACTGGTGGACTGTGAATCTTACCGCCATCCAATTTTCCAGCTAATTGTGTCACTTCATTAACACAATCCTCACCATAATCAAGACATGATCACGACCATTACCAGAAACAAACTGACTGTTTTCAAATTCACGCGATAGATGGCAGAATTATCTCAACTTTCAGCCAATCAGCGCTTTCCAGTTCGCAGCAGAATACAACGTCCGGCTATTCCTTTCAAGTCGCTTTCAAGCAGGCCCGCCTGCCAGCAAACACAATTGCGCATGAGCAGAACGCGTCACAGGACAGGTCTTGAAAGGAAAAAGGAACGTGTGAACAGTGACCAAGAGAAGAATAGCCTTGGAAAACCAAGCATTTCTGAACAAGAGAAACTAACTAGTCAACAATCACATCAGCATTGGAACGCGGAAAACGTTCATCAAAACATTTGTTTGGAGTTTACTGTTATATAGATGCGAGACATGGGCAATCAGGAAAGCGGAAAGACTCAATCTGGAGGCGATGGAAATGTGGATTTGGCGGAAAATTACAAGAACAAGCTGGGAAGAAAGCAAAAGTAATCAGAAATTGCTAGAGAAAGTCGGTGAAAGCAGATAACTTTTAGGATCAATGGGAGAAAGACGAGATAAACTAATTGGACATACGATGAGGCATAATCCTTTCCTGACGAACATATTCGAAGTTACGGTGGTGGGAAAGAAACCAAGAGGTTGACCAAGGGTGACATACTTTAAGAGCATGGACCACGAGATGGGACTAACATCATTCGCCCAGCTGAAAGAAGCAGCGATGGACAGAGACACATGGCTATCGCGACAAGGCAGTGTCTTTAGAATATGATGATGAGTTGTAACATTTACGAAAATCAATTTCCCCTGGAAAAACTCTGAAAATATCAATGCTGTCACTCTATCTAATCTGGATACAAATTGCGCGTAATTAGTAGAAATAAAGAATGAATGGATTATCTCTTTATGAATATTTTAGTGAATTACACTACCAGATAGAATCAGGGGCGTGCAAGACTTTCTTTGGCATAACTTTCTCTGGAAAAAAATCGATAAAATAAGGAACGATAACACAGAAACAGGTAAAAGAGGCAAAACAGATGTCCATCGTTCGCGCTTAACTTTCATAGTGACCATTAGGTGGGAAGGGGAAAAAGTACGTGAGGTGAGAACGTTGGACGAATATATTCACGCTTGCATGATGCACAGGGTGCTACTTCAGTAGTTACATTTCTTCTTCCCCACCAGTTGTTCCAGTTTGTGGGACGTAATTACAGGGGTTTTTGAAACTTCCATTCCAAAGGGTATGAAGATTAACTTTTACTAAACAAAAAATGTTGAAATTATAATTTTTATTTCTATATTTTCCAACTTTAACACCAAAAATTGAATAAACTGTAAACGTCATTATTGCAGCGTCGCACGAATGCTTAGTAAGCGATAATTCAGCATCTACGGAAAATTTTCCATAAAACTTCACGCAATAAATCATATCACTTACATTTCAATGAATGATACTATTCTTCAACTAAATGTAGGAAACTGGGAATAACTCTGCATTAGCAAATACGTATAAAATCAAATTAACGATTGCCAATCGTGATTGTATTCACTAAATTGCCATGAATGATAGAACGAGTAACAGTGAATTAACCGAAATGCCATATTTGAAATAAATTGATTAAAAGAATGATCACTTCCATATAATTTTATATTCAAGCAAGACTACCATGAACTTTGCTCCTCAAATTAATGATGCCCAATAAACAAATTTTAAGCTTTTACTTTCCATATCAAGCATCAAATATCAATTTTTAATCTAAGCATTATCAAACTCAATTAAAGTATCAAAATAATCTCAAAACTTGTCTCCAAAGAGATTAACTGAAGCAGACAATTAAAATACGAAGTCAATGAAAATCTCGCAGAATACGCAAAAAAGGTGTTGGCACCTTCAAACTATGAAACGAGAACTAATATCAGTCATTTGTCTGAATAAAACTATGTTCGTTAAAATTATATTTTAGGTATTGTTTCCAAATAAGAAGAGGTAAATTAAAATTTGATTGTTTTTTAGCCATAGCTACCAGAGTTGGAGTACTGAAGGCTTTATTTCGAACGAAAATCGTCAAGATAACGGCATGACTTGCAATGAAAGAAATAAAATATTATGAGGAATCAAATTTGCGAGATGTAGTTTTAAAACAAAAGAATTCCATTTCTAACAAGAATGTAATATTTTCTATGAATTGTATAGAGAAAGGTTCTTTTGTAATGACAAGGCATGACTTGCAATGAAAGAAATAAAATATTATGAGGAATCAAATTTGCGAGATGTAGTTTTAAAACAAAAGAATTCCATTTCTAACAAGAATGTAATATTTTCTATGAATTGTATAGAGAAAGGTTCTTTTTTAATTCAGACAGAAAATAACGACAGAGGAAATGACAATGGCTTAAGGTATATTGATGTTAAAAAATTTTAAAAGTAAGTTGTACACTTTATCATTAAAGTGAACACAATTGATTTTCTACGGTTAACAAATACTGAATTTCTATGACAGTAAAGCTTGAACGATAACAGTGGCAGAGAAGAGAAGATTTGAAGTGATAGAAATGTATTATCAAGGAATACTTAAAAAATGAACCACTGGAATCCCCAATGAAAAAGACATGATGGAACACAATGGTTACTTGAAAATAAAACAGGGAGGTTAGCAAGATCAAACCAATCATCAGACTGATGAATGTTGATGATGATGTTTACAAGTAGTCTGAAAGACTCTCTTTCAGATAAACGGCAATCTACGAATCATCATAGGTGCCACGGAAGCATCTACTGTCTGGAAAATTACAGCTCAGATAATCTAGATAATCACTCAAGGAACGCGGCTGCCTCGCGATGAGTCCTACACGCTACACAATGGGCTCCCAGGTCTTTGGACGTTAAAAGCCAAGAACCGTGTTGAAAGAAAACGTTTTGGACCAAGATTATGGATTTGAAGAAACTAATATACTTAATTCGACGTAGATAGGTGGTTCAAAATACACATGCATCGCCAAAGATTTCTCGAGTCACGCAAACGCCTCAAGCCAAGAGTCGTTCACGCTACCCAAATGGGCTGTCATAGCTTTTCAAGCCAAGAGCCGAGAAATTCGCCCAGGTTAATAAAAACTGTGGACCAATACCTATGCTAAATTGTAAAAAAAACGAATAACTAATCCACTGTAGAGATGTAGCTGGAAATAAGATAGTGTTCTCTCTCTCCTATGCTACCAGAGTCCAGAAGACGCTCATTTCTGGGCTACAATTGTTTAACTAGCATTATCATCTTCATCTGAGTAATATAACGGTTAGTGGTAGGTTATGATGAAAGTCAGAGAAAATCCAAAAGACTCTTACACGTGCAGTGCCCTATCTACCCCTAGTATTTCTTTCTTAAACTCAGCGTAAGTCCTACCTTTCTTTTTTTCCGTCCAAAAAATCTATTCTCTTTCTCCCTCTTCCCCGCTTGCCAACATCCTTCCCTCTATCACGGCCTTCAGCAAACCATCACTCCTCATTACCCCTTCCAGCCACCTACCCTGCCTTCCCCTAATCTCATCCAAAAGTTTCCTCTCCTCACCAACTAGGTCAAGAACAACTTCATTTGTCTTCCTTTCCGTCCAACGCACCTTCTCCATCCTCTTCCACACCCACATCTCGAACGCATTCAGCCTATTTTCGTCTTCCTTCTCAGATACCACGTTAAGCAAATGAACATCGTTTTAGTACTGTGAATTCGAAAGAAACAGTCCCTTTTCCAAGCACACACTCACCAAGGTTTTATCATCATCATTCACACGAGGGTCACCAAATGGCCCAACCGCTCTCTCAAACGCATCCTTTCTTACACCGACCCAGCCTTTCATGTCGCCTTGAAGTATTCCCGTCTCACCAGGTCACAGTCTCGTCCACCCGCCTCATTTCATTCAATAACTTATGCTCCTCTCCACACTCCTACCACAATCGAAGTAGCCATGGTCCAGTTTGAATCACATTTACCATCGCATTGTCATAAGCCAACCTTATACAGCTCCCGTCACCCATCTTGGGGCGTCCGAGATCACTTTCTGGTATTTTCAGTAAGTTGGAATTGAGTATGCGAGGTTACTAGCAATTGTAGTACTTGAACTACATGCAAATTTCCCTGATAATGGTTAGGGTGCTCTACCGGTCAGTTTTGGCACATTTGTACCTCTATGCCACCAAATAAAACAATGCCTAGTAATACTCTAAGCCCTCAATGACCATCTAGGATCCCAACTGAAAGGATTAAATTGAGAGCCTGCAGAAGTCCATTAATGACCGCAAGTTATCATAAAAATAAGATGATGTAGTTTAAAGGCATCGCAGAGTATCCATGCATACCGAGTTACTCTAAACGTGTGTCCTAACCACCCTGAACCCATTACGGAGCGCTTGATATTACAAGTATGCTCCATTAAGAAATGGAACACGTTAGATAAGCAAAAAATCGGCTGTTGGAAGATAAGATGTGCTAGAAAAACGAATGGGATGTTTCTAAATAACTATACGAATATTGATATAAAGATGATGGGAAAATTGTGTCCTGCTTTAATGCAATATTAAAGGAACAAATGGCGTGTTTTGCCAGAAATTGATATCGCTGAATGGTGTTTAGAGATGGCAATGATGGAAAAGGTAGAGAGATGACAATTTGATCCTAAATAGGAGAGCAATGGTTCAAGGAAGGAGAGATGAACTATTACCTCACATATGCATTTGGCTTCTAAGGGAGGGTTGGTAATCAAAAACCTGTAGAGGTATCATGAAATGGGGAGGTTAAAAGTAACGAGTACAAGTAACAGCTAATAATAGTTAGCATGTATGCAGCCCTGACGAAATGATAAAACATACAGAAACATTAGGGATAAATAAAATGGAGACACAGTAGGGACTGAGAGTTAATGACTGGTTGGACAACACTCAATAGGGAACCCACTGCTATCTCAAAGGCTGAGTAATTTAGCCAGCAACCGATAAAGAGTATCTCTCGTTGAGTGTAAAGAATGAGTTGTGAATTATCACAAAAGATTTTTTTGTACGCATGAACGAAATACCACAGTCTGATAACATGATTGACAGCTCTGAGTGTACGAGGGAAATGGGAGAGAGTAATCGCTGATGACAGAAAACTTGAGTCTATTTCGAGTGTGGCAGGGCGTATCCGAGAATAAAGTGTGTTTCAATTGACGGTTATGCGCAAAAGTGAGGGCGCACGATAGTGCAGTGGAATGGCTGCTATCAATTAGAGGAAAACAAACTAGAAGAAACCAGAAAAAAATGTATATAATGCATTACACACCGTACGATGGCAAGGTATTGACTAATATGGCAACTGCATTTTAACAAGGCACATTCAAAATACCAATCACTAATATATGTCCAATACCTGTGTTGAATAATGAAAAATTATTGTGATCATTTTTTGGCGGGCGGAATGTTATGGCTTTGAAACGTCCGCGAGCGGCGTGGGGGCATCTGGAGGGAGGAGGCTGCAGTGTGTGGTCCATAGGGGGGTAAATGCGTTGCTGGGCGTCGTGAGGGACGGACTCCTGTGTCGGCGCGGGGCGAAGGCCAGAGGAGGGAACTGGGCACACCACCGAAAAAGCGATATGAGCTAGTGATCAATAGTAGTTTTATTTTAGTTAAATACAGTACACTTTATTTCTAATCTTTTCATTTATTTCAATGAAACCTGATTTTTTCGCTGATGACCTAACAGCATGATAATTGAAGGATAATCATTTTCTTATGGAATGCATATTAGAAAGCTATGCCATCATCAAGTGTATTTGAAACTCTTGTTAAAATGCATCAAGGGTTAAAGAATAAAAGGCATCTGAGAAGCACGTTTTTATCTTTTGTACTGCTTTCTCATTTTTTTTGGCTTATATTGAGGCCCCCAAGAACTCACTGTCTATCTTGATGATAAAACAACTTGTCCAAATCAAGAAAATCTATTGTGGTAATTAACCATTTAATGATGAATAAGGATATTGATTATGATGATTATCGGTTTAAAATAATTAATCGTGAAAACTTAGTGATTTACTCGGAATGAATTTGAAAAATTCTCACGGGTTCTGTAACAGTTGAAAGGGTTCAAATGGGGTTTAATGGGTGTTTCTTTAAAGTTCTGGTGGTTTAGCCCCTGAGAAACCAGTTGACAAGCTTATCAAGTTGGCTTATCAGTATCGCAGGGGCATATGGACCACCAGAATCTTCCGAGAGAGCAAAAAAAGCAGTAGGAGTCGTAAAACATGTAATACCGGGATTAACTGCAACAAAAGAACTAAGACAGTGATTCTGTCTTTCACCTACTCTATTTAAAATCTACCTTGTAGCAACATAAGACAAAATGGAAAAGGAAATGCAGGTCAACGGCAATAGCATTAATAAACACCACTGTATTCACTTTGTACTTAGCTGACGATCAGGTAGTTAACGCCCAGGATTACGAAGATTACTCCCAGGATTTGGTTCCTTTTCAGCACTTAGGTATTTATACTACCTATAAAGTCCTCATACTTATCTGACAAAAAGACCAGGCTGGATTTAATCTGTCTATCAATGTCTTCCTTTGTGACCACACCTTCTGCGGTCCGTTTTGGATGATTATTTCCTGTTGATTGTGATTATTTTGTCTCCTGTAATCCATATTTCTCTGCAACAGGGCAAGGCTTCCAGGCACCTCCAAGCTTCTTCCTTTGTAGATAACTTAGCCCGATACGTAGACTCTCGTTTGCCCACGCAGGTGTGGTGAATATGCGATGAACAACATAAGCACTTTACATTATCTTCCTCAAGAATGACTTCGTCGCACCGATTTCACTTCATAGCTGTTACGCGGGAACAAAATAAGGAAATAATGATTAAATAAATAAGCTTTGTATATTCCACACAAATATTTAATGGCATTACCATTAAATATTTTTGTGGAATATGCAAAGTTTATTTATTTCATCATTATGAACTCGAAGTTCCACAAAGTTCACTCGCAAACCATGGAAGATACAAATAAGGATAGTTCCAGAGAAATATGGCGCCAAAAGTATTGACAAAGCAGCTACACTCGATATTGTCAATAAAGGGAAATTAGTGTCGGCAGAAAAGGGACTGATAAACAGAGTATTTAGCCAATAATAGCAAGTTTTTGGAAAAATACTGGAAAACGACAGTTTCGCACAGATCACTTCGATGGCATGTCCGATCACCATGAGAGACGGGATACTACTTCAATATATGTCAGAGCAGTTTAACTCCCTTGCTTATAACTATAAAGGATAATACTGAGATGGAATTTTCAATACATGTTTTAATTTAGCCGATAATTTGATCATGTGTTCATCATCCTAAGTAACCTACGCCAAGTCAATCGTCACCCGGAATACTTTTCTCTGGAATCACATACCGATTTCAAACGCATCAAGCACAGTCGGGATTAGGATTATTGTGGAGGATTAAGAATTAGTTATCTATTCTGAGAGCTTAGGTTTGAATCCTTGCAGTGGTGGAGAATGATTTCCAGTCCAATACCAATTGCAACATGTGGAAAGTAATTGAAGTTCCGAACATCGATCGTCGGATGAGATGTAAACCAGTACTTTCCTTGGCGCCTTTCGTTGGAGCACACTGATGCCAACTGCCAATGTTTGCATAGAAAATATCAATAAATCGACGACAAAAATAAATAACACTAAAACTCGAGGAATTTCCAAATAAAGCAGTATAAATGCATCATTTGCCACTTTTTTCCATCTAAGGAAAGCATCATGACAGCCAGCGAAGAAGTAAAATGTTATGTATATTTTTTAAATATATGTGATATTCATTAATGCTTGCGAAACTACCGGTTATCATTAAATGGGAGGTATTATCACCACCAGCAGTCATCAATTCGGAGATTAGTTAGTTGCAGCTCTCCATGCCACTCCCCTCTTAGCGAACCGCTTCAATCCTACATTGTCCGGTCTCACCAACCTTCGTTTGACAGTTAAATAAATCGTTAGCTAGGGCTAACGGCGCGTTGAAAAAAACTATGATATCACTAGCACACATTGGGCCTAACATTTTGTTAAACAAACCGACAGTTTACGGTGAGAGGTAGATCTGTTAAAAAAACAAATGAGACGTTTATTGAATCCATCATGGCGGCTGAAAAATTCGATGTCGAACTTTTAACTTGGAAATTTTATAAAAAATTGAAAAAGAAAGGTGGTCACTGATCAATTTCATGAATTGGATGAAAGCAAATTTTGCAAAATATACAGAATAATCAAGGGTTTAGTGCAGAATACAAAGCAAAAGTGTAGAGAAGTAAATAATTGATGAAATGGAGGTTAGGTTAAAATTTACAATGAACCGTAACAATCCTCTAATACCAATGTAACAATCATTAGTGGCACTTAAATTTTATGCAACAGAATGCTTCCAAATTGTGGTAGGAGATTTAATCTGGGTGTATAAAGCAACTGCGTGAAATGTGTTGGGAAAGTATCTGATGCACTTCCTGCTCTTCGGCCCCAGTACATTATGTTTCCAACAGGCGATGAACTGTCGCAGGTTGTACATACACGACTTTTATCGCATTGATAACTTTCCAGTAGTTCTTGGATGTATATTTTTGTACTCACATTCCGATATACCCTCCTTGAATGATTATTGGTGAGCTATTTTGGAATAGAAAAGGCTACGTGTTCCTAAACGTGCAAAAAATATGTGATGAAAATCTTGTTATTTGAGATACTGTTTCACGGTGGACAAGATCAGTACATGACAGCACTATCTTCCAAACTGTGAAAGAAGAATGATCTTTGGAACGGATATAATAACACCAGGATATCTCATTTAAGGGGCTAATGGATACCCTACGCATCTTACCAGATGACTCCACTTCTGAATCCTATTGGTAGGTCGCATCAGAATTATAATAACACCCTAATACGGACAATGAACACTGTAGAACACCAGTATGGTCAGAGTAAAAGACACTTTCCTGTCGTAACCCATGATCTGAGGACAGACTAGGAGACCACAATGGATGAAATTTTGGCAAAAGCTGCTTATCAGCACATTTCATTACAGAGGATAGAGGAACACAGTAAACACAAAATGTTGCTGCGAAGTTGCAGAAAGGTTGCACGGGGTTGCAGAGGTTGCAGGGGTATTCAGGTCTCTTTGCAACGTCCTTACAACGTAATAATTACGTCTCCAATACAGTCGCACACTCAGAAAAAGTATAAGTTCATTTAAGTTGTGCCAGAAAATATCTCTAAAAATCTTGCTTTAAACGCGTTTCTTTATCATCTGAAGTGAATAAACTATGAACTGTGGGATGTATTTTGGATGCCCTTTGGACGACTTCGGAACACCTTCGGGCTTCAAAAATATTCCCGCGAATCGGAAGCATCGGGACGATCTACATCTATTGATATCTGACAGATGGATCGATAGTGATGCATGAATGTATCGATTGTACAATCTACTGGCATTTGTGTTGTGTTTTGAGCTTGTTTGTCTCAATATGCACGATTTTTCTCCAAACTTTATTATTTGACCACTGACCGCTTGTCTTTCGATGTTTTGGATGTTTTATTGTCTCTTGTCTATAGTTTCCTTTTGACCCACGCCCGTGTCGATTACGCTTTTGGTTTTATTGGGCCAAGAGACTGGGTATCCAGTACTCTGTACGACTCCTCTGAGAAGAGGTTCGTAGTTTCTTGCTCTTGGACTCGATCATCCATCCGATAATGAAGGAAAGTTGTTTCTTAATTAATATATATCGGTACATGAATGGTGTACATGGACATAAACCCGTGCCGACTTGTATTGAATCATATCAGTACTTGCTAAGGTGTCACTGAAAACCTGCCATATGTTAACCCACCGGCGACTGATACAGCAGTTTAACCTGAATATAATTTTTTTTAAGTAATGGGAAACTAATATATGATGTTTGAACATGGTCTGGTGACTGGTATGATGGCTGGTTTTTTTTATAACCAAGAAATTATGCCGCGCGGAGTGCGGCGGCTCGCCCACCGAAGGGTCCCACCGCAAGGAACGCACCAAAACCCGACTCCTCAAGTTTGAACGCCCAAACGGATCTGACAATGAGATGGTAAGAACACAATAACTGCTACAATGTGCACAAAATAAGACGAAGTACAAATAGCTAGACTTACAGGTAGCGCTCCCGACATTTTTTTTGATAACCAAGAAACTTCGGCGGCGCGCCCACCGGTTAATGCGAATTTAGCGAAAAATGTACAATGTACATTGCACAATTGTACATTGTACAAGGTGTGTAAATAAAGAAATGAGACTGATAGCTTAGTGTTCGATTGAACATGTGATACGCTATCAGTGCGAGCTGGAACTCGCTATCAGAGTCACGTTGGTTGTCCGTAGTGATTGTTTAGTGAAGCAGGTTTTGCTTGTACGTGTTACAGTGTGTTAACGCGTCGAAGCCGTCTATGTGTTTGTAATAACTTGTTATTTTGTAAGTAAACGTATTGTTTTCAATCAGAGAACAATGAAAATGTCAGTGTAATTACGTAGTTCTAAAAAGGGTATATTTTTAAAGGGGCGTAAAGCATCTAATAACAGTCCATGTTGAGAAATCCACCTTTGTTATTTCCACAAAACTTTATTCCGAGTAGCAGCGGAATAAAGTTTTGTGAAAATAACAAAGGTGGTTTTCTCCACATGGACATCCATAATTTCCATGAGGTTAGGCTTGATATCATTAGTTATATCAAATAAAAGGTTCAAAACTGCCCTCTAATAGACAAGTTCTGGCAGTTTTATTTTATAATATCCGTGAAGTTATTTTACTGTCAATGAAAGTGCAAATCTCACTATTCACGAATTTATTATCTTTTGGGAAAAGGCGCGTGTACCTACCAAATCTTTCTCTAATTGTGTGAAGAAACTAGTGAACCATCAATTTTGGAGGGAGTTACAAAAAAATGCACAAAAAAACCAAAACGAATTTTAGCAGCGCCTACAAGAGTTTGTCAACAACTTAGATAATTTGTTTGGCATTGAACACGCAGATACGCTTCAATTATTGAAAATAAATGAAGACAGAATCTTCTTACAGCAACAGAGAGAGCCAGGTCGGCCTGGTCACGTAGCTGGAGTGGACAAATAACTTACGCAACTTACTGATAAGGAGGAAAGGGCGCGCCTCAGCACTATTAAAGAAGAAATGCGACGTGCTACATATTTTTCCACGCCAACTCCTTCGACGTCATCTTATGAACCGTTACAAAACGACTGATCTTCTGATTCTAATGAAAATGACATGCATTTACAAGAAAATATTCCAACTCTGATCGAGAACATTCAGCCCGGAACCAGTAAAACAACTTTGCGGAAAAATTTCATTACTCCAAAATGAGTAGCAGCGCTAGATAGGTGTCAGTAAAGTTTGAAAGATTCAGTGTTTATTCTTGAAGCTACCATTGAGGTACTTGGATATAACACTGATGATTTTCCTATAAGTAAGTCATCGATTCAAAAGATTCGTACGGAAAAATGGAAAGAGCGAGCGGAAGCCATAAAAGCTAATTTTAAAAACGAGGTACTAAATGTTGGGACTGTTCACTGGGATGGCAAACTGTTGCCTGCTTCAGATTCTCGGAAATCAAAAGAAGAACGTCTTCCAATATTTATTTCATATGCAAGTAAAGAACTACTTTTTGCTCTGGAGAGGTTGGAAAGCTCTTCAGGAAGCGGACAGGCGCAGGCTGTTTGGAAGGCGATTGTAAACTGGAATCTCGAAGATAAAGTGCAAATTCTTTGTTGTGAAACTAAGGCTTCAAATACAGGTCATATCAATGGTGCCAGTGTGCTTCTTGAACAAAAACGTAATGGAGATTTACTTATTTTTGCTTTCCGCCATCACGTGTATGAATTGGTGTTCAAAAGCGTGTTCGAAGTAAAAATTAGTCAAGTGACAGCAAATACCGACATTCCACTCTTCAACAAGCTCCGAGATAACTGGAATGTTGTCGATTCAGAAAAAGTACAGTACTATAAATAAAAGTGCGCATTCCACCAGACAGTTTCCGAAATTGACAATCTCCTTGAGTTGTACCGAACTGAACTGACCAAAGAAATAATCAGAAATGACTATCAAGATTTGATAGAGCTTTCTGTAATATTTTTAGGCGGAGATACACAGGGAAAATTTATAATTCGACCTCCAGGTGCCATCCACCAAGCTCGATGGATGGCAAGAGTAATTTATTCCCTACAAATATCATTACTTAGTGATCAATTCTAAATTACGATCAAGGATAAGGCAGCGCTTTTAGACGTTTGCCTGTTCAATATGACAGCCTACGTCAAGCCATGACTCCAATGTATTTTGGCAGTAAAGCACCTTACCAAGATTTGCGCTATTTGAAGTCAATGAAGGTTTACGAAAAAATTGATTAAAGCAGCTTTACAGAAGATAAGCCAGCACTTATGGTATTTGAGTGATGAAGTTTCTGTCTTGTCACTGTTTGACGATGATTTGGATCAAGAAACTAAAGTAAAAATGGTTGAAAATTTCACCAAAAAGAATTTATAAACTCATAGCAAACATTACATCTCATCGAAGGAAGAACTTTGCGGTGCATTGTATGGTAAGTTAAATTAGTAAATATAGAAGTTGTTTCTTTAGCTTTCTGTTTAGATCACAATTCCGCCAACTGACTTTCTCTAGTTTTATTTCAGAGAAAAACATCTACGACTTCATTTCAGTCAGAAGTAAGTCATTGTGCGATCGTCTTAAAATTGATGACAGTTTTCTCCACGAATGTACTACCACGTGGTCAAATAATACTTCGTTTCAAGAGGGCAGAAAGAAGGTTTCAACGCTGAGGGCAGTGAACGATACAGCTGAAAGAGCGGTCAAGTTGATGCCAGATTTTCACGGTTTAATCAAGGTTGAGGAGGAACAATAGCAATTTTTCCTACGTTGCGTACAAGAACACCGGAAGATTTATCCTGACTGCAAAATGCAAACTATGAAAGGAAAATTTAAAGAATAATGTTTTTACATGTTAAAAAGTAAATAAACACGATTTGGGCATATTGGTGTTATTTACTAAATAAACATTAAGTTCTAGAATCCTTCCATACTAAGCCAGGAAAAATTTTTATTTCTCATGTTTGGGATCGAGTGGTTGCATGTGTTATCATAATTCAATCGCAATAATATTTATTATGTAAGTTAATAAGGTCAAACAGAAAAAAAAGTAGAGGATATGCGTATTTGATTTCGCGAAAAAAAAAATTCCCTTATGTCTTGGGACACCCTAATATATATATATAAAACTTCTAGGAGAATCACTCGGGTGATAAATATACAATATGCCAAGAGGGTGGCCGATAAAAATATATAAACGGAAAAAAGAACACACAATTTAAAACTTCCGATATTTCGGTGAAGATATTAGCTCCACCTTTCTCTAGGAGAAGAGTAGGAATCCTACTCTTCTCCTAGAGAAAGGTGGAGCTAATATCTTCACCGAAATATCGGAAGTTTTAAATTGTGAGTGTTCTTTTTTCCGTTTATATATTTTTATCGGCCACCCTCTTGGTATATTGTATATATATACAATATATTTATTTATATAATATATTTATATATATTTATATATATATATACATTTGTACATTTTTAGCTTCAATATTCTCGGAGATATGACGTGAAATGTGTAGCCAATTTTGCAAAATTCCAATTTTGCGACGTTGCAATATCTCGTAAATGGTTGCATGTATTACAAAATGGCTTCTCGGTTTCAATATGCTATCATATGAGGACGATACGCGAAATTTAGTCAAAATCGGTTACCCTAAGGGTCATTTTTGCCAATTTTTTAGTCGAATTGACGATACATAATAGGCATGAAAAAAAGTATGGAAATAGATGCTTAGGATAAATCATATGCAATTTATATCACTGAATTCAAAATATAAATTTAAGGTGTGAGATTAAGTTTGAAAGGCACTTCTTAATGTGAGGAATCAGCTATTTTTAAGGAGCTACACAATTTTATGTTATTTATTGATGCTTGATACACTTGAAATAATCTGCACTGCAAAGTGCTTCTTGTAACGTTGAACTGTTAATCAGCAAACCACTATTCAACCTGAATTTAATTAAAATGGGCTAATAACCAGGTATAATTGAAGAATTTAGTATCGTTGCCTAACTGAATAAAGTAAACATAGTTATTGGAGTTAGGTTCAGATATTTAATATGCAATTTAATATATACACTCACTAGTCGAAATGATCCTGAATTATACATTTCCTTAATGCTGCTACAGGTCCTTAATTTGGCTGTATCTAAATAGTTTGCAACTTATAATACTTTATGATCTGGGGGTTGGAAAACCTTCTATTTTGAAGGAACAGATGTAGAATACTGTCTAGAGGTGGTTCCTTGCTATAAACCATGTATGTTGCCACAACGTTGCAACATGACACGTAACATTATAGCAACCTTCCTGCAATCTTTATTAAATAATACTCTCAACAGTTCCATTTCAAGTGAAAATATTTATTTTAAATAAATACACTTTTTTGTTTTTTAGTCTCTCCTCTCCCTCGATGCCTGCTACTTGCATCTCTACACCAATATAATGCCTTTTATTTTATATCCTTACATCCATGATCACTTAGGAGTAGGTAACCTATAGTTCTCATCTTAAAATAAATGAAGCACATCTTACCAATTATGCAGGCAGACAATAAATCACGGAATCCTGTCGTTTTCATCAAAATGGCACTACAATAAAAAATTAGGTGAGGTATCTTTTAGAATGGATAGAAGTTGCAGAAGATAATTAACATTATTCTGCCTAGGTTTTTAGGTGTCTTAATTAGGTGTCTTAATATTTAGATAATGAACTACAGTTAAGGCCATAATATTGTTTCAATCAGTTATCCCATCATGACATTTTTATTTCCTCCAATAATTAAATTCAAGGAATAAATGAACTCGTTGACCTTGCATAGTGCCGTTTTACTGGTAGATTGCTAACCTCGGATATCTTTCCATTGATGTTAGAGATTGCAAGAGAAGTTACACTATTACAGTAAATATGTAAGCATGAGTTTGGAAGTTATTCACGTATAAATGGGATCCCAATCATATTTAAAATAATTGTATGCATAACGAAAGTAGGAACATATGGAATCTCATTATGAAAATATATAAGCCCCTAGACGGTATGACAACTGAAACGGCTCAACGCATTCTCGTAACATTTTCAATAGTACTTAAAGTACATAGTATTTCATATACTAACACATTTTTGAATCTTCAAATTAAAAAAATCAATAAGAACCTCTTTTTCGTAAATCATAGAACTTCATTCCATATTTATTTCGTAAATCATATAACTTCATTCTATTCTGTTTTTATAACTCGCAGTTAAGAAGAGCAGTTATGGTGAATAGCGTAACTCTTTGCAGTGATGCAATCAAATGTTTGGAGAATAAACCACATATATAGCTATTATTTTGATATTTTTATCGAGTTCTAAGCATACGTAAACAAACTTATGAAATTCTTGTGAAATAACCAGTCGCGTTTAAATTTATTTCACTCAGCGAGAATATTTGGATTTACACATAACTTACCTTGGTTGTTTGCAAACATTAATCATCTTATTCTGGAGTTTAGTAGTACTCACGTTCATTGCTCACAATCAGCTCTCATTGGCTTTAAGCCACGACGTCACCGCATCTTCGGAGTTCTTCGTGAATCTATCACGTCACAACGTAAATGTATCCAATTCGGATCGTTCCGATCCGAAGGTGGATCGTGGGTCGCTCGGGAACTAACCTTCGGAAAGGGTCACGAATCCAAATACGATTACGAATCCGATTACAAATCCAATCCAAAGTTACAGAATAACCCCCTGTTTTGAAACTTCAATCTGTTTTAAGATGGCGGAAAATATATTGACGTCACTACATGCTTCTTACCCGAAAGAAGTACGGATATTCTGCGCAATGAACGACATCGGTACATGAAGATTGACAAGTGCACTAAGACTGATCACTATAGATTTTTAATTTATCAACTGATGATTATGATTTAGAAACCAATGATTATGGCTACCCTTTATGCAGAAGGCGCAGTCTTGGTAATGAAGGATTTATAGGACAAACATGGCTGCATGGCTGCATAACAAATAAACATGGCTGCTACTGAAAATGCTCCTTTTGATGTAGTCAACCTCTGGATTATACTCTACTCTCCAATCCTGATTAAGATACTCAAAACACATATCAACGTTTAATTGCCTAACTCAATGAAGTCATTGATTGCAAATATATTTATGTACACAAGGGAAGCTATCATGCTGTTAATCACTTAGAAAACGGCTCAAGAGAACCGGAGGAAAAAGGTGACCATCAATCAACCTGGGTGCTATTTAAGTAGTAATAAACCTGCGTGGCCCATTTTTGGGTTTCCCGTGCATGTAAGAGGACCAGCAGTCACTCATCTCTCCACGCACCTGGACAACAAACGAATTACAACGATCACAACATACAAGATAGGATACAAATCCCTCAAATGATCACGCTGACAGTATTCTTCAGGCTTTGTGTTTTTCTTATTAAATAAGTTCAATGTTTTTCACACCCGTTGAATTTCAACGGGTACGTTCCGCTATTATCTCCATAAAACTTCATATAGGCTAGTATTTTGGGGGTAAGAAGATAGTAATTGCCTGATATTGTGTTAATGTTACATGGAACAAAAATGAGCTTTTACTGGGATAATCTTCTGCTCCGTAACATTTTCAGTTTCTGTAAATAGGAAAACTAGTTGATTGAACATTGAAAATAGTATTTAAATAATCAAACTTGGCAATAAAGCCCATAAATCAATAAAAACCACACCGAATGAAGTTTTAATGGATTATCAAAATCAATATCTACTACTTATTTTTTAATTACTACGATTTGAAAAATATAAGTTTTGCATTTGAATCACCTCAAAAGCGCTAGTACCATCTTCATATGGTTGAAAAGTTGGGAGCAAATGAAATATTTAATTTCCGCGCAATAAAACCAACATTATGCGATGTTAAGCCAAATTAACATAACTTACTGGGAAGCTGGTTCAACTCAAATTTTTAGGGTTTCTTACGTAATTGCTGATTTGCGTCACTATGCCCGCTGTGAAGGTCTTTGGTATGTATGATACGCCAATCCCATTTGCCAGCAAGAATAGCCATTCTGGAGTGCTATTTAATCCTTACAAAGAGAGTCAACTTACTTTTGCGCAACGTTTTTTTCAATAGTGAGTCACTGTGAATGAATTTGGGGCGATTTAGTAAGCAGCATCGGGTGTAGAGTTAAAAGAGATGTTGAATCATCAGGAGATTTCAAAATAATGAGATTATTCCTGATAATGTGAGGAACAACGGCTAACCTTAATATTATTTTTAAACGAGGGCGTTTTTTACACGATTTTCATAATCGGATCGGATGTCGGGGGAAGAGACTAGTCGGAGCTAGATATTATAGATATAGGAGGAGGAGACAGACTTCCATCACCGTTTAATGACTTTGGGAAAACCATATCCGTGGTCAATTCAATGTAAAGTGATGGTAAAATGCCTAGGGTGATTAAAATGAAAAACACTCATCCAATAGCACGCTATGGAAGTGAAGCCTTGACAATAACAACTACAGAGACAAAGAGATTGAAAGCAATGGAGGCTTGTTGCTACCAAAGAACGACAAAGGTCAAAAGGACAGAGGGAATCGAGAGTTGGCGAGAACAGGTGCGTAATGAAAACTCGAAAAAGAAGTAAGAGACAAAGTAGTTGGGCATATTTTCCGACGAATTTGCCTATCAAAAGCAAAAATTGAAGCAGAAATAAATGGCAAATATTTCACAGAAGGACCAAAATAGAATACCCCTCGCTGGTATCTCTATCTTGTCGTAATGAGGGGGCTTGCGTGCCTAAGCGAACCTGAGAGCTATGCCGGCGGGAGCGAAAGCTCCTGGTAGGGCCACCCAAGCCGGACAGGTCAAGGGGGATAGGCCAGACAAAAGGAGGTACCCTGGTCCTCCAGGTTGGGGGTTGGGCGTGGGGCTAACAACCCCACACCGTAAAAAAAATGTTCTGTTAGGAAACCTATAAAGAAGCCTCGGAATACGGACGGATTTAAGGATGATGACACTGGCAAACGATCAGGAACTCGAAAACGGAATGCAACATTGACCTTAGCTACATGGAATGTAAGGACCATGCTGAAAGCTGGAAAAATGACAAGGATCACTGAAGAAGTATTGAAATATGGGATGGATGTAGTGGCGTTACAAGAAATAAGATGGAACGGAAATGGAAGAGTAGATAAAAAGGACTACTCAATGTTCTATAGTGGGCCTAAACTGAGAACTGGACAATGTGGAACAGGGTTTATCCTGAATAACAAAATGAAGCTAAGCTGCTTAGGGTTTGAACCTTTGGGGGATAAAATGTGTAAGATAAGACTCAAAAAACGTTTTAGAAACTTATCTATCATCTCAGCTTATGCACCCACAGAAGATGCTAATGATGATGAGAAGAATGCTTTCTATGATCAACTGGATAGAGAATGCAGCAAGATACCTAAATATGATGTGTTGATTCTCCTAGGAGATTTCAATGCAAAAATAGGAAAAGAGGACTTCTTGCAGCATGTAGCTGGAAAACACTCTTTACATACCGAAATAAATGAAAACGGAAAGATGCTAAGCCAGCTGGCAGAAGCTAAAGGGCTAGTAATCAAAAGTACCTGTTTTGCACACAAAGATAAGGGAACATGGAAAATGGCAGGTACAGGCGTGGTCAACCAAATTGATCACGTTCTGGTTTCCAGAAGATATGCATCTTCAGTCGTTGACATAAGGTCTGCAAAAGGCCCGAACTGTGATTCAGACCATTATTTGGTAAAGGCCAAGCTCAGGGAAAGAATTGCGAATGTGGGACGTATTAAAGGACCCAAGACAATACAGTGGAGCGTGGAAAAGTTCAGGCAACCAGCAGCTGTAGCCCAATACCAGGAAACCCTGGGTAAGAAACTGGAAGAAGGAGCAGAGAACCTGAGTGCAACTGACTCAGTAAAGAGAAAAAGGCTTAATATAAAGAAGGCTATGGAAGAGGCTGCAAAGGAGAAAGAAAGGAGAAAGAAAGAGAACAAGGAATGAAGAATGGTTTGATAATGAGTGCAGAAAAGCTATAGAAAGGAATAATATAGATCGAAGGAACACTATCCAGAAAGAGACAAGACAAAATGTCGAAAGATATAAAGAAAGCAGAAGACAAGCAAATAAAATACTACAAAAAAAGAAAAAACAATTGTTAAAGGGGTATATGGAAAAGATTGAGGAACTGAACACACAAAATGAAAGTAGAAAGTTATACCAGGCAATCAAACGGATGACAAACAAATTTCAACCATGAACAAATGCATGTAAGGATAAAAATGGGAGGTTGGTTGGAACAGAGGAAGAAGTACTGGGAAGGTGGGCCGAGTACTTTAAGGAATTGCTGAATGTCAATGAGATAGATGAGGAGGATGGAGAAATGTTGGACATGAGGGTGGACACCAAAATTAGCAGGCCATCAATTGAGGAGGTGGAGGAGTCGTTAAAGCGGCAGCGGAATGGGAGAGCTCCAGGGGAAGATCAAATTGTACCGGAGTTAATCAAGTATGAAGGAAAAAATTTAACAAAGAACCTACATAGACTGATATGTGAAATCTGGGAGAAAGAAGAGATGCCTGAGGAATGGAAGATTGGTTTTATTTGCCCTATCTTCAAGAAGGGAGATAAGTTGCAATGCAGCAACTATAGGGGAATCACATTACTAAATGGCACTTATAAGATACTTTCTTGTATACTGCAGAGGAGACAACACGTATGCTGAAGAAATCCTTGGTGAATACCAATGTGGCTTCAGGTCGGGAAGAGGAACAACCGACCAAATCTTTGTAATGAGAAAATGCATGGAGAAATGTTATGAGTACAACATTGACCTACATATGCTTTTCATTGATTTCCAGCAAGCTTTTGATAGTGTCAATAGAAGAAAAATGTTGAAGGCATTGGAGGGATTTGGAATACCAAAAAGACTAATTAAGTTGGTAAATATGACTATGGAAGGATCTCAAGCTATGGCTTATATCGGGGGCAAGACTAGTGAAGCCTTTAAGATAACAACTGGAGTAAGACAAGGAGATTCTCTATCCGCAGTACTATTTAATCTGTGTCTACATGAAGCCATGAAAGAACTGAGGTTAGAGGGAACAATTGTGCATAAATCTACTCAGGCCTATGCCTATGCCGACGACATAGTTCTAATGGCACGGAGTATGGATTCTCTGAAAGAAATATTCAAAATTTTAGAACAGAAGAGTAAGAATATAGGGCTCAGAATCAATGAGAGGAAAACGAAATACATGAAAATATCGGCCACCGAAGACAGAATATGGATTCAAAACGTTACATTTGGGCAGTACCACTTTGAAAATGTAAAATATTTCAGTTACCTCGGTACTAATTTAAACTGTAAGAACTCAATGACAGAAGAGATAAACAAGAGGATAATGGCAGGAAATAGGGCTTACTTTGCTAATATTAAGCTCCTGAAGTCAACTCTTCTCTCTAAGGAGATGAAAGTCAAGATCTAAAGGACACTTATCAGACCGGTCGTGACATACGGAGCAGAAACGTGGACCATCTCCGCTGGAAATGAGCAAGCTCCGCGGATATTTGAACGGAAGGTTTTGCGAAGGATATATGGCCCCGTGACAGATGGGGTAACATGGAGGATAAGAACAAACAGGGAAATAGAAAATATTATCCGAGGCGAAGACATAGTGAGATTTGTGAAGACCCAACGGTTAGCTTGGCTAGGTCATGTAGAAATAATGAGTGAAGAAAGGATGCCTAAGAAGCTTCTACATGGAAATATGGATGGAAAGAGAAAAAGAGGAAGACCAAGGAAAAGATGGATGCAGGATGTGGAAGAAGACATAAAGGCGATGAGGATTGTCAGATGGTGGGAGAAAGTGCAGAATAGGAGAGAATGGACAGGCGTCTTGAGGGAGGCCAAAGCCCATACCGGGCTGTAGTGCCGAGGAAATAGTAAGTAGTACCAAAATAGAATACACCGGGAAATTATGAAGGACATCCGGCCCGTTTCACCAACATTCGTTAAAATTTGGCAAACACTCCGTTACCCAATTTAAAATTTAACGGGGCCTTATTTAATGCTACATTCGATAGAGAAATGAGCAGACGTGAGAAAAGGTCGAGGAGGTGTTTCACAACCATATTAATAAGACAATGGTCAAACAGCTTAAAGCCTTCTACGACAATTATTAGAGGAAATAAATAGGAATCAGGCAGACAACAGGTTTTCAAGGTACAAAACTGGTGGTGGTACCTTTGAACCAAAATCTGATACTACGGCCGAGAAATTGTGGTCTCTGATGAAGGACCAGGCAGAACCCTTATTAAACAATAAAGACTCTGTCTCAACGTATTTAGGCAAGTTCTATTATAAACCTGCATATAGTAGAATGTGACTTGTATAAATTGTGAATACAGCATGATTTTGTAGCATTTTCATCGAAATAAATATTCTGAATACCGCAGATAACCTTTAACCAGAAGCTTTGAAGAGCGATGAATTAGGGACCACAATTGGAAAACATTGCAGAATTATCTACAAAGAAAACATTGCAGAGTTAGAAGCCAACATTTCTAATGAAGCTGCAGATATAATGAAGTTAACTATGGAAATAGCGGCATTAATAATAATCCAAAAAATAGCGGAAATTCAGCACAAAGGTAGGCCTAAAAAAAATAGTACTAAAGAGGAAGTTGTCTGATACTGCAGCAAGAAGTTGCCAAGTTGTCAGCAGAGAGGTTGAGATATCTGTGTACAAGAAATATTAGTACTTGAAAGTAGGCCGTCACAAGAAAAAGAGATTTTCCTTTCGAAGAAGGATGCGTTATGAAACTTGCGGTACTTGCATGTCAAAACAGCCAGTCACAAAAATACAAATGTCAACACGAGATAAACGACTCGTCGATAGCAAATAAGGTTCACTGCTATCACAAAATTGGTACAGGGAAAGAGAAAAATCCATACATTATTTAATACTTGGGATCGCAGGCATTATTTACTTAAATAACTTTAAAATCTAATGTTAAAATCTTATTACAGCAGAAGACTCACATTAGCATTCACCGCTCCGCCATTATATTATCGTAAGTCATTTTATAGAATATGTGGTATATAATGCTTAGAGCTTGTAAGTTAAAAGTTATATCCATTTTTAATAAAAAACTTTGTGCTTTTCCACACTTTATTTAAAAACTGCGACCGGTTTCACCATAATATGGCATTTTCTGGCACATTCTGAAGTTTAGGTCACACAACATATACCCAGAGAAAGTTAAAAATTGTGGGGGTTGGTTGAAATGGGGGAGAGAGGAGCAGGGCGGTTGGGGCATGGGCAGAGTGAGAAAAATCGAGAGGAAAGGAAGGAAAGTGAATCGGGGGAAGACAGTGGGAGGAGTAGAAGGTCACCTAGTTATACTGTTTTCTATTTTTTTAAAGGGAGATTGGTTAAAGCCCCAGCCCAAACATCTGTGACTGAAGGGCAAGGAAAGCAGGCTAAGATCTGCCGAAACAATGATTCAAAAAAGGCCGCGAAGTGAGGAACTGTAAAGAAAGGACCCCAGAGGAACTTCGGCTGGGTTTATGAATGGGCAACAGACGGAGGGTTGTGAGGGGTGGGGTTTGGAAGGGCTCCTAGCAACCGTAAGTGGGGAGAGGGAAAAGGGGAGTGGAAGGGCCGGAGTTTAATAGGATGTGGGGGAGTGACAGTTACTTTTGCAAACACGGAAATATTGAAAACAACGGAGAGGAATGCATAAATACATGGTCATTACACGAATTAACATTTTTGTTTTTCGCTGGCACACAAATTTCTAAATTTTCCAAAGCGTCCATTTTTAAGCCTTTCGGTAATATATGTAGAATTACAGGTTTAAATGCACTGCTGTGGTTACACTATAATAGATGCAGGGCAAATAGGGAATGGCCATCAGCATTTTTGAGGGAGCGTTTATGCTCCTTAATACGTGTTGACACTCCTCTTCCAGTTTGCCCAACATAACAAGACATACATTCGTCACACTGTAATTGATAAACTCTTAATTGACGAATACTTAATAATTTAGAAGAAAACCTATTCTCGTCACAAGACAAACTCGTTCAATGTGTCCATTATTGGTATCGATATGTGGACGACATAATCTGCCTCTGGACAGGAACTGAACGACAGTTGGATTTGTTCCTCGCTAATTTAAATAATCTGCACAATAATTTGTCATTCACGATGGAAAAGGACGTGAATGGCAGTCTTCATTTCCTCGACCTAATTATCTGAATTACAGCACAGAGGCACCAATTTTCAATCTATCGAAAGCCTACCGCCACGGATCATATCATTCCCCAAGATTCCTCCCATCATTTCTCCCTCGTAGATCTGGTTACGACATCATCGCAGTCGCACGGCTGCCGTAGGTCGTTGGTACTCTCGAATGATCCATGACAGTTTAATGAAGGGGTTTTCTGTAATTCAATTCATATATTTTGTGTTCGGTTAACATTATTATTTTACGGAAAGAATTATTAGTTGCTTCCTAACTAGCTGTAATTTCCCACAGTACGAAATTAACAAAAGTAAATGAGATGATGCATCATATCCGATAGCTGCGGAAGTTCATAAATCGTTGCAATGTGATTTCATCACAATTTAAATACACGAAATTTAAGGAGGCCTATAGAAAGTGAACAGGTTTTTATTTGCCATATATTTGATTTTATTTCCATAAACAAATAGTACTTTGCATACCATGAGAACAGAAGTTGGTTATGTTTGGAAGGGGAGCGTTAAATGACTATTTGAAGAATAAGACGTCTTCATCCTCCATTGAGAATTTTCATCGCATGACACTCAGAACCAAGTTTAGTTATCAGTATCCGTTGTGCTTTTATTATCTGCATAGCATTGAATCAAATTGTCTTCTTAATCTACCCAATTTGGTTTCAGGTCGTGTTTGTCGATCAATTGAATGTCAGGGAAATATATTCACCGCAATCGCAGTAGAATTAAAATTCGCGTCGAAACTTTTTCTTTCCGTTTTCGAACAATAATTGCCTTAAAAAGTCCTGCTAAAATAAGACGAATGCTTTTCCAAGTGCATAAATATTTTTTATGAAACTAACGTGGCCTTTGAAATGCGGCATATTGCAAGAAATAATTGCCTAACTTTGTTGAACCTTCCAATAAGAAATACACAGGGAGCGCATTTCCCACGCTTTTTGTAGGCCTACTAAATAAAAGTGGAGGGGGTAGTGTTACGGCCTGTATATCTCGGAGGCTACGTGCCAAGGTTAGGAGTCTGTTACCCTTCAGTATCCATGGGCGTGAATATCCTTTAAAAATCAAATCTCTGGTTGTCCAGAAAAAATAGCATTGTTGATTTCAGAGAAAAACGTGAGATTTTTCAGGAAAAAAACATGATTTTCAGACAATTATGGAGCGTAAAAGAAAAACAATTGAAATAATTGGAAACATCATTTACTCAGCCATCCGATAAAAACATTCCAGCTCTCTATCTTGTGTTAAAGTACTTTTAAAAAGCAAAAAATGAAACCACTGCACCGAACCCAATGAATAGCATGGACCATCAGAGGGGCCTTTAATGTGCCATAGTTTAGGACTTTTTAATATAGAGATATAGCCTGTATTACCCACAGATATATTTTCTATCTACATACCAAATTTCAGCTCAATCGGTTCAGTGGTTTTTGCGCGATTGAATAATAAACATCCAAACTTTCACATTTATAATATTAGTACGATTTCATTTTTTTCTCTTTAGTGTTTTATAAAGGGGTTTACAAATGGTCTAACTCGTGGTAATGTTGCACAATATTCACTGTAATCACCGAATATGCTTTCGTTTTTTCACCCTCATAGACAACCTCAAAATCGTTGACATCTTCTATTCTTGTGCATCTGCTATTTTTCCAGGTCGTTTTGTTAATTTTGTGCTGTTTCCTTGTTGATTAAATTTATTAGATTAAAGTTTCGGAGATTATCGATTTGGTTTAATAATCTTCATTTTCATTTCATGACTACAGAAAAAATATGAATGCGATGTTGCTTTGCCGCATCATATCAATTCTAGTATTCTTAATTTACATAGTGTCAGTTTTTCGCTTATGATATTACAATATTTGTGAAGAGATTTTTACAGATCCTTTAGAACTTTTTTGGAGAAGTGCTAGTACATCTTCAATCAGTCTTCTCTTCAAACTGCGTGAGTAACATTCGTGAAAAGTAATACAATGCGTGCCTGTCTTGTTTATTTCAGATACGATAAATGTAAAAACACTAACTTTAAACAGTATTTCTGTTTAGTAGGACTGAAAAGATTACTGCAATGATGTATTTGGTATATTAAGAGATCTGCATCTCATTTTTTATGGTTTTGGTATAGCTACAGTTTTTAATTTAAAAATGTGTGCTGAAACGCTAATAGTTTTGTAATTATACATTGTTGAACTTTTATTTGGTATTTTTGCAACAATCTATTTCTCATCACGGCGCAAATATTTTGTTTATGGCCAATGGCTTAGTTGACATCATGGGGTCTTTAGTATTTTCACTCGAATAGTCAGAACAATTTGTAGCATATACCTCAGAAATTTGAAATATAAGCCAATCACTAAAATTTAATGATCTTTTTGAGATTATCAGCTCATTCATTCTTCACAAAATGTTGTGAATTTTCGGCAAAAAATGAGCAGATACTGAAAGATTGTTCCTTCCTCATATCGCGCTATTTTCCTCGTTTTCACGACATATTAAATAACTTCGAGAGAACCTCACCAAAATAGCTTCAAAATAGTCTGGCGGAAATTTGCATATTATTTCCACCCAACCCATCAAAAATGCCATTTCCCTCACCACCAATGCTATCAGTCACAAGTTCCTTTTGTCGATACCTTACATTTAACGCGTGAATTGACTTCATGTCAGTGCAAAGGGTGAACGTAATATGGATCTTTCATATGTTTCTTATTTTTCACATTTATCTGTGACGAACACTCTCATTCAATAACAGGTAGGCAATTTCTCTCCCCGGAATACAGAAAATGAGGTGTCATGCCTCCCGCTTCAGACTACGGCCCAAAAATGATAAGATATTATCTAAAAAACACGTCTACGAGAGATAACAGAGGTGAAAGCTCACTACTGCTGCTAATCGAGAAGCTACAGATAAAGTCTTCCACATCCAAGGCTTTAGAGCAAAGAATATTGAACAAAGCGCGAATAACACCATAACGTAAAATTCGAACCCAAACATTCACAACATAGTGATTGACCTAGATCCTTTGTTTAAATTGTGGTATACGTTTGCCCAAGAACAAAGATTATGGGCTCTTTTTTGTTTATTGTTTCTCTTATTCTAGAATAAAAACATTAGTTTCGAAGTTCCATTGGAATCTGACACATTTTTATTATTAGGTGTATAAAAAAAATAATTGCAACTACTTAGCGGGAAGAAGACTCACAGCTCACCTGAAATTTACCACCTCTACAATTTTCGAGGAATTTCAGTTATCTTTGCCATAAGCGAAGCAATTTCATTCTGAATACTGATGCATTGCAACAATGTTATCATAAAAACTTAAAGAGGACGCGTTTTTTTATTTCGAGTATCGAATATCGACATCAACTGCCCAGTTCTGCCGATCAACGCATGGTAGGTGCGTAAAATAAACGTGTGTGGTGCTTGTTGCCACATCCTCAGGGACAAATATATTAACCCTTGATAATGCACAATGGCTATGCGTCACCTTTATCCCAGCTCATGAATTTCCCTCTATTATTATTATTTAATTGTTAAAGTTGTAACACTTTCCTCCGAGTCCCGGCAAGCATCAGGTTTCATTGCCGTCATAATGGCCGGAGACTCAGGTTGGACACGTAATCGTTGCCACGTCCGACGCCCATCGGATGAGTGGCAACGCTGCTGTCGGGTCATGCGTACGCAGTAGACGGAGTGACCCCAGGATGACGGCCTTCTGCATGCATACAACTAGTGATTCCACCTGCGCCACGCAGGACGGAAGGCACTTGCTGTTATTTAGCAGCGAGCCCTTAACTCCACTGACCACACCTATGATGAGGACCACTAGTTTTACAGAGTGTCTGGGGAACATCTGCCGAAGTTCGAAAAGTAGGTCTTGATATTTCATCCGTTTTTCCACCTCCTTCACATCCATGTTAGTCTCAGTCGGAGCCGAAAACTCGATCACGAACATGGAGCGTGTGAGGTGTTCGAGGAGAACGATATCAGGCTTGGTCGCCTCCAACTGCCTGTTGGTGGAGAATGGATTAATTCCACCAGATGGTGCATTTATCGTTCTCCACGACGGGCTGAATATCTCCAGGGGCATACGGCTGCACAGGCGTTTCGTTGATGCCATAATGGTGTCGACGGTGAAAGTATAACATCCGCAGGGCCGCGTTTTGCCGAGCTAAATACGCTGACCTGGCGTAATAACTACAGCCGGAGAGGTTACTCAAAACCTCCGGCTGGGCTTGGCAGGCCCTGCAACTCGTGTCCGCAACCTCCGCCTTGAATATAATGCGGCGGTACACGAATGTGTTTATGACACCGTCCTGGCACGCGAGAACAAAAACTTCGGTCTCGGACTTCAGACCGGCGGAGCGTATGAAGGCAAGCGTCAGCTCCTTCGATAGCCCATGCTTTTGCAAGTTTCGATAGAAACATTCATGCCTGGGCTTATCGGTATGCACCTTGAGCTTGGCCTTCAGCTCGGCTTTTTTAAATTTTGAGCTTGAGGACGTCTGCCTTCAATGACAAGATGGTCGTGTCATTGTCGCTTCCGTCGGATGACGGGTCGAAGTCGAAACCGGTTTCGTCTGGAGCCCTCTTTGCCGCCTGAAAGAGAAACGCCCCTGCTCCCGCACTCTCTTGCTCTCTCAGGAGATTGAGCAGGTGGTCCCTGATTTTCAACACTCGGCTATCTGTGCCCAGGACAACTCTGTTGTGGAGGCACTCCAGACTCATTAGTCCTCTACCACCTACATTGCGAGGGAGATACAATCTGGCGACGGATGATTTTGGATGAAGACTTCTATAGATGGTCATCATCTTCCTCGTTCCCCTATCGAGGTTCTACAACTCGTTGACGTTCCACTTCATGCATCCGAAGGAAGTGTAGGAACCGCGAACATGTTAGTGACAAGAACAAGGTTCTTGCCAGACAGCTCAGAACTCCAGATTTTCCTGAGTCCGTCTGTATTTGGCGGTGAGTCTTCCCTTCACTGCTGCTAACTCCTGCATTCGACACTGGGGGACGCCGAAATATTCATAGCTATCATCGTCCTTGAGGTCACGAATGACACTCCCGTCAACAAGTTGCTCGTCTTCCTTGGTCTCCAAAAATCTTCCTCTCGCCAAGTTGATGGATGCACACTTGTCCAATCCGAACTCCATCCCTATAGCCTCACTGTATTCCAGTACGGTGTCCAGGGCAGTGCGAAGGTCTTTCGCATTAGAAGCATAGAGCTTCAGGTCATCCATATAGAGCAAATGGGTGACCTTATGCTTCCTGTCACCTGGAACACCGCACATGTATCCTCTACCTCGTCGCAGCCGAAAGGACAGGGTTAGAAGGGAAATACAGAACAGTAAGGGGCTCACGCTGTCGCCTTGAAAATTGCCACGGTGGTATGTTACCAACTCTGTGGAAACTGACCGCTTGCCTGAAGTCAGAACGGAGCGCTTTTTCCAGAGTGGTAAAAGGCGTTGGATGCAGGACACTACCTCTGGGTGGACTTTCATCAATTTCAGCAAGGCGATGATAAGCTCATGCGAAGTGGTGTCAAATTCCTTCTTGTATTCCACCTAGGCCATTGATAGGTTTCGCTTATGCCGGATGACATCCTGGCATATGCACTAGGGCGGATCGGAAAAATCGATTTTTCGCGGAGAAACTTGGCCTTCTGGAAAAAGTTGTCAAAGTGACTCAAAATAAGGCCAGAAAAATTTGGGACCTCTAGGTCAACCCTTGACCCTCGCGCCGTGGCCATTTATGAGGAGGGGGGCTGAAAATAGAAAAAGTCACGTTTTTATATCGGTTTCCCATAGATTTTGCCGAGTTGCGACCCTAAAGGGCAAAAATGTCGTCTATTTGGACGTATCTGCAGCCGTTAAGCCACAAAATGTCTATTTTGAGTGCGCAGCCGCGCGTAATTATGCAACGCCCACGCAGCATCGCGACGCGTCGCAGCGCAACGGTCAGCAGGCCGCTCGCGCCTCCTGCCTGCTCGCGTCTCCTGCCCGCTCGCCGCGAATGCAGCAAAACTCATCATGCATGCGTCTTCCGTCGTTGGTCTAACTAATATTAGATAATTAAGCATAATGCCCATGGAATAATAATTGCGGAAGAATTATTTGAAATCAATATAACCTTTCTAAATTGCCTCAGGTGGCTTTTGGCGGGTATTCGGCGCTGACAGTGTATACATATTTTGTTGTCTGAGTTTGTTAACCCTGGTAAAACTCCCAATACCCTGCTTTCCACCCCTTCTGTCATCGCCTCCCTTTTCTCCCTTCCTTCCCCTACCGCCTCCAAAATATGTATATATTGTCAGCGCTTTGCACCATTTCATTAAGTGGAAAATTGCACCTTGCTATTTCAGTGAGCATATACTGTGCAATTCTCTACTAGGCATTTAGTGAAGTCGTGCTTTTCTCTACGCCTTCTCCCTTTTGGTCAGTGCTGTGGTAGTCATTTTTGGTGAGAATTTGGAAATACGTGCGCCGCTCTTAAAGTCAAATCCCTTAGTGATTTCAATAATTTAACTGTGCGATAATTTGGACTTGGAAAATGCCAAAAAAAAGGATGCGTAGTGAGGTAAATTATCCCTTTTTTTGGCGTCTCATCGACATTAAACGAATTGACGCTACCAACTTTTAAAAAAGTGATAAATATTTTTGTATGCTTTCGACATATTGAGATCCGAAAACGCAGGCAAGGAGCCTGCAGTGAATCAAGTAGCTAGTCTAGTGGCGAAAAAAGTGTCCGAACTTAGGAAATACGCCTCTATTCCAGTCATTCCGGAACGTGGTGTGATTAAAATGATTTTATGGTACCATAAGACGTACTACGGCTTAAGAATAAGTGCAAGCAAGTCTACGAAAGGTGACAAATTGACCAAAAAAATTAATAAATTTTTAAATGTATCTGAAAAACTATGTGATATTTGTGCGTGGAAGTGCAAAAGAATCAACGAGTGTAAATATAAGAAGGAGAACAAAGTTCCCCTAAATGAAGTGTCATTTTTTATGGATCAAAGGACAAAACTAAAGATGATATCCGGTGATTTGGATGCTTCAGAAACTCGGCGATTGAAGAAAAAACTTAGAAGAGAATCGTCGCAGAGCTTCGAGTCAAAATCATTCATTCTTGAAGAGGAAAAAAGTGAGCTTCAAGAATTTTCTTCCTCAACATCCCAAGAAAATTCAACCGACGAGGAATCAGCCGACTTGGACCTCAACGTTCCTCATACGATTAGGGATGAAAATCAACCTGGACCTTCTTCGGGGCTAATGTGTCAACTGTGGCGGAGGAATGTGCAAAAACCGGCATGTCCCTCAGCAATGAACGTCAGCGCAATGCTGCAGCAATGAACGCCGCAATGCAGCAGCAATGAACGTCAGCGCAACATTAGCCGACGCAAAGCTCATAACTCCGGAAGACACATCAAAGGTAGTGGACCGGAATTACTTAGGAAGACAGAAAAATCAGATGTTAGTTTCAGTATAAGCAAAGAGAGAATAATCAAAAAGTGCAATTGAAGGGTTGTATTTTGACGGAAGAAAGGATGAAACAATTAAACTCGAGAATATAGGCAAGAGGACTAATCAATCTAAGGTTTGGGAGGAACATATCGTGTTAGTCGAACAGCCAGGCTCCCACTATTTGGGGTGTGTCTCCCCCACAGGAGGATCTGCAAGAAACATCAAATTTGCAAAACTTGATTTTTGTGCGAAATAAAATATTGAACTTTCAAATTTAAAAGTGATTGGATGCGACGGCATCAAAGTGAATACAGGTCGAAAAGGAGGCATCATCCGTTTACTAGAAGCATAGCTCCGACGTCCCTTACAGTGGTCTATTTGCCAATTACACTTGATTGGCTTAACGCTGCGGCATTTGGTAGAAAAATTAGACGGGAAAACTAAGGGTCCAAATTTATTTGCAGAACCTATTGGCTCCGCCCTTCAAGACTGCCAGACACTTGATATCATACGATTCGAGCAAATTACAACAAAATTTATCCTACGAAGTAGACTTGACAATACTGAGCACTGACCAGCAGTAACTTTTGGAAATTTCCAATGCAGTGTCGAAAGGATATTACTCGGAAAATTTGGTCAGGAAAACTCCAGGGAAAGTGGCTCATTCTCGCTGGCTCACTACGGCCAACCGACTACAGTGGTTATACGTGTCCACTGAAAGTCCAAGTGTTAATTTACAAAATCTGGTGTCATTCATTCAAAACGTATACGCACCTGTCTCGTTGTCAGTGAAGCGACACCATTGTATACACGACGGTGCTGTAAATTTATGGAAACTAATAAATTGGTCGAGATATCTAACGGAAGGTCTGAAAAAAGTCATTGATCCTGTTATTCAGAGAAACGGGTTTTTCGGACACCCAGAAAATTTACTCCTCTCAATGATTTCTAACCATCGAGAGGAAGTGCGAAGAGATGCGTGGAAAAAATATTAGAGGCGCGAAGAAATACGCGTGCGACCGAAAATTCAAGAACTTTTGAATTACTATCAGTTTTTAATTTTGATGCAGAAGACTACACGCTGCTGATCAAATGAGACGAGAACACCGACCTCCTTGCTCTATCGCATATGGCTGAAGAAATTCGATAATTACTTGAGCAATGCTCAACTTTGGAACTCAATTTTTCCTGCCACACGCAAGCAGTGGAAAGATTAGTGAAAGAGGTAACCCAAGCTTCATTGACATCCGCAAAAGACGAGGAGAGATAATTAGAAATGCTGAAAAGACTAGAAAGCAGAATCAAAATGCCGACCTTCGAAACCAAGTCTCAGTTCATGCTGTGATAGGGTGAGTAAGTTTAACATTTATCTGCCTGACTTCAAAAATAAATATATCGATAATGACCTTAAGTGTTCAATGAAAATAATTTTTAAAGACGAATACTTACAGATAAACCGATTGGTCTACAAAATGACCACTTGCTTATTTTTCATATAACATCTAATCTGATAAAGTAAATGCGTTACTCAATTTTATTTGAGTGGGTGGGTGGGCGGGGGAGGTCATAGTTCAGGTACCTTGACGTGGTGAGCTCTGGTAACTATTTTTGGATTCTTTCTCCATGTTCAAAAAAGGACATTGTAAAAGTAGACTAAATCCTGCACAACCAGGGAGTTGTTCTGTAATTCCTGAATGATGACGGTGTATTATATTAATTTCAAATAATTCTTCCGCAATTGTTATTCCATGGGCATTATGCTTAATTATCTAATATTAGTTAGACCAACGACGGAAGACGCATGCATAATGAGTTTTGCTGCATTCGCGGCGAGCGGGCAGGAGACGCGAGCCGGCAGGAGGCGCGAGCGGCCTGCTGACCGTTGCGCTGCGACGCGTCGCGATGCTGCGTGGGCGTTGCATAATTACGCGCGGCCGCGCACTCAAAATAGACATTTTGTGGCTTAACGGCTGCATATACGTCCAAATGGACGAAAATTTTGCCCTTTAGGGTCGCAACACGGCAAAGTCTATGGGGACCCGATATAAAAACGTGACTTTTTCTATTTTCAGCCCCCCTCCTCATAAATGGCCACGGCGCGAGGGTCAAGGGTTGACCTAGAGGTCCCAAATTTTTCTGGCCTTATTTTGAGTCACTTTGACAACTTTTTCCAGAAGGCCAAGTTTCTCCGCGAAAAATCGATTTTTCCGATCCGCCCTAATATGCACCTATCAATGAGCGGTTGTCCTTGCATCCCGCGATTCCCCGCTCTGAGCCCCTCTGCTCGCACACCTCCTCCCACACAGGCTGGACGTGGTGGAGGATAATGTCGCTCAAGATAGAAATGAACGCCTTGTATACGGTGTTGAGGCAGGTAATAGGGCGGTAGTTCTTCGGATCGGACAAGTCTCCCTACTTAGGTGTAAGAACCGTGCGTCCCTCAGTCAGCCAAGGTGGAATTGGTTCTCTACCATTCAGAAAGGACGGGAATTATTATTATTTTTTGGTGAATTATTGTCATATTCTGCAAAAACGGATTTTTATAGTGACGTGGCGAAAGGCACAAAAAATGAATAAGATGAATGAGTGTCGCGTTTTCACGAGTAAACATGAACTTGATCCTATCATAAAATCAATTTGTACAAGATGAAACACCCATGTCCAAAAAAGTACCCAAACCAGCAACCTTTAAGATAGAAGTTGTGCTCGTAGCTGAATACGCTTATCTGGGAGGCCGTGTTAGGTGGTCAAAGGGCAATCATATTTGAAAGCGTTAGTCTTGGGACAACACGATGAATATTCGAATTATGTCGTATTCGACGATTAGGTTTCCCTCGCCACACATTGTCTTTTTCGACTAATCAGATACGAATTCGTGCTCAATAAAAGTCCCTTAGAACTCAAATGATGGCATCATCAGTCCAAGCAGAAATGATGGAGCAATCCAAATTTCTCCCCAACTATTTTTTTTAAGTCTTCTAATTAGGTGGAGTAAAAGGCCAGACGTCACAACTGCTTTCATCCATCGCGGCCGGTCATGATTCGCAAGCTCATGTTCGCTCTTTGGAGTTCGTTGCAATTCCGCGTCTGCTGCCTTCGTGACAATCTTCAGATGCCTGTATCATGATATTTTCAATTTATCTTGTAATTATATAATTTGAGAAATGGAAGAGGAATTTGTCAGGGTGAATTCAAATAACTTTCATCAAGTGTTCGCTAAGGGTGTCTATCTCGGGACTCTTTTTAGAAGCTAAGCGACTGTAGTTGGTTGCTAGGTGGTTTGTCGTGCGTTAACTGAAATACTATCATGTTTGCCATTTGTTTTCTTTAGACGTTCTTACGTACAATTTAGCTTAGATATCGCACGTTATCTTCCATTGTCGTGGGTAATGCTATTATGGTTCTTCATATCAGCCGATAGCTCTGAGATATCAGGAGATTTCCTGTCGATGACATCAATCTCGCTGTATCTTGATTCTGCAGTAAATAAACTGAGGTTTAGTTAATAGTTTTTGTGTGCTTTGTAGGTTTTAGAGAAATTAAGAATTGATATCAACGATATTAGTGGTATTTTTGTGAATGCTTTTTCGTGGACACCGCACTGATTTGTTAGTTTACTGGACATATTTTTGTTGAACTTCACCGTTGTTCCCACAATACAAGGTGCACGGTGGTTTTTTTCATTGTTATATGCGATCAGTGACGTCAATAGCTGTCTATTAGTGATAATAACACAATCATTATCAAATTAATTATTAGCTTTTGTGAAAATCAAGGATTAATTAATATGACTATTAGATGAAAAATTTCCATCTCCTCTCTAGTTCCACAAAACCCTCCACCCCAAATATATATCCGCACTACTCTCTTCTCCGCGTCAGTAGAAGATGGTGATCTACTCCCAAAAATGAACGAGTACCCGGCACCATCGCTTAGTCAATTAACACATTCAATGCGGAAGCATTCATTGCTCTTTCACTTCATGAGCATTTGATTTTTGGTGCAACAAATGCAGATCTGGGGTATTTAACGGAGCAGCACGTAAATAATTGAAGAAACAAAAATATAGTCTAAAAATTAGTGATGAAAAGACAAACTATATAAGAATCAGTATGTATGATGAGGTAAATGTAGCAATTTAAGTGGGTTATAATGTCTAACAGAATGTGATTCAATTATCTCGGCATCCTAATGCACATAAATGAGAGGGAGGGAAAAAAGATTCAGAGAAGGCTGGCAGCAGCCAACAGAAGCTTCAGGAATTTAAACAGGCTAATAAAGAGCTATTTGTCATCGAAGAAAATTAATATAAAAATAATTAAGACAACAATACAGCCACTACTTTTATAAGGGGCTCAGTAGTAGACATTCCTCAGAACATGGAAAAAAGGTTTATTTCATCTTAAATCGTGGTGCTAAGATGTATCTTCAGTCCAACTCCTTCAATCATGGAGATGGATTCTTGAGAAAAAAAAGAAAGGTGAGATTTTTGAAATATAAGAATGCGCCAGATATAATCGAGATTATCAAAAAGAGACACTTGTGATGGATGAGTCATATTTTAAGAGGTGAAAATTGATCATTACAGCAGTACATATGGGATGCCAGATTGGTAAGACCGAGGATGCAAAGGCACCCAAGAGTTTTTAGGTGAAAGGATCAGCTAAGGAAATATCTCCGGAGAATGGGAGCTGCAGATGAAGAAGCGGCAGGCAGACAAAGCTGGAGAGGAGTTGTTGGTGAAGCCAAAATCATTCTTGGCTTCAATGGCCATGGGAAAAGTAAGTGTGCTAATGAACATGGATGGAGCGTGCTGCTAGTTCATCTACATCTACGAAGTACCGTGCAAGCTACCACTAGGGTGTAAGGTACGGGGTGATTCCACACCAAGCATGCAGCACTTGTCCCAGTTCAAATCAGGACCTCGAATGTTTCCCCGGCCACTAGGTGAGACCAAAAAGCTGTCAGGAGAACAGTGCACAGTCAAGCCAGAAACCTGAAGAATGCTACGTAAACGCTAAATGCAGTACACTGACATGACGAAAATAATGTCTTAGTATATTCCACGCTAAAAATGTCTATTGTCGACCCATATTTCAACTGCACAGCAATCATTATCAAGGTACATTTACAGTTTAAGTGAGTCAATATATAGAGAGGTGGGAGAGTAAAGGTTGTCAATTGACGTCAGAGACGTGCGTCACGGTCAGGATCGGTCACTGGGAGGGTGTGGGGAATGTTATAGATATAAGAAGGGAATAGAAAAGAAAAATACATTCATTAAGAGGATTAACATTTTTGTTGGTAGCGGCATTCACAATTTTAAATTGTTCAAAGAAGTCCAATTTAGCCCCTTTTCTCTCAATATGGAGCACTTCAGGCATAAAATCAATTTCGTGGTCCTCTTCGATGAAGTGTTTAGCAAAAGATGATTAGAAATCTACCTTCAACGAACACTTTTTGTGTTCCCAGGTCCTAATATTGATGGCTCGACCACTTTCACTAATATATTGGGAAGTGCAATCGGGTGTGGTGCACTTGAGCTTGAGGCGTCAATTAATTTATAAGAAATGTTCCCTAGAAAAGGAATTTTACATTATCGTATGGATGACGGGTCGTGAATTTTGAAACTGAGTAAATTAATTAACTTAACAGTTTCTTACTTGGTCACACGGATTAAATTTTTGTCAATTAAATCAGTTATATTGAGAGCAATCAATTTGATAGTACGAAACTCGGATTGGAAGTTGGGCTCGGATAATGGAGTAGATACAAGGGGGTGAATCATAGAGTAGGAACTAGAGAGCTCGTGTGAATGGCAGGACTCGTTAGGAATAACCGCGTCAGTATATGTGGGTTTGCGGAAGATGGAGAATTAGTGGTAGACTTTCGGTGTATCTGTTGTAAGGTCGAGGAAATTAATCATATATCCTCCTGTCTCTACCATGAACTTTATAGAAGGGTATAATTGTTTAAAAATGTTAAAAACCTGTCTAATTAACGAAGACTGCCAGTACATAAACGCAGCACTTCATCGACATATCGAAACCAATAAAAAACATTTTTAAGGAGAATCTTATCAGAATTAAAAAGTGTTTCCCCTAAATTGTTTACAAAAATATGTATGAATCTTTCTGGTGTACCACCGCACAAATTGTCACTCAAACTCGGTGCACCAATAATTCTTTTGCGCAATATTAATACATTACGATTGTGCAGTGGAACCAGACTCACTGTCAAACAAGTGATGTCAAACGTCATCGAAGCGACAATTGTGAATGGCAAGTCAAAAGGAAAAGATTTGCATATTCCACGTATTCCCATCATTCCCACCGGCATGCCATTTGATTTCCAACGACAACAGTTCCCTGTTCGCCTTGCATTCTCAATGACAATCAACAAGGCAAAGGGCAATCACTTCAAATGTGTGGATTAAACCTAGAAAATCCATGCTGTGGATCAAACCTGGAAAATCCACGATTTTCACATGCTCACGAAAGGGACAGTCGAAAAAGTTGTTGATGCAAGAACAAACATACTAAAGTAAGCTTTGTAAGAAAGCAACGAAGCAGATAGTTGACGAGTTGCTCAATCACGTCAGAATCGTATCAGTGAGACATAATATTGCGTGCATCAGATTCATATCAGTGAGAAAGAGTTTGAGTTAAAAGTTACGTATTTTATTTGTACGTAGAATAAGATTTGGTGCAGCGGTTCCTTTGTTTGCTTTTTTTAATTGGTTACACTCATGATATTGTTTTTTAAATGTTTATGATTAGGTTACTTAAAGAACAAGGTTTGAATTCTTGCATTCGATTTTTCTTATACTTTTCACTTATTCCTAAAATTATATTTTAAAGCTCGAAAATCAAAAATTTGGCAGTACGTCAATATTAAAGCATTTTATTTACTTGGAAACCGCAGCATTGGCATTGAATAGAAACTCATGCCATTATTTGTGCATTACGAATTCCTGAGTAGGTACGAGGAATTCTTTGGACTAGGTTTCAAATTCGTTTAGGGACCGATTTTGAACCCAGAAAAGATTTGTGTGCCAACCCATGAAAAGTACTGAAATCAATGTGGACTTCAAGATAGAGTATTTCATTTTGCGAATACACATAAAGTCATTTTCCTTACTTTATTTTGTACATGTTGGCTTTATATATGTGTGCCTGCTTAGAAATAAAAGAGCCATTGCAACGCATGCCGGGTACAGCTAGTACTATTATATAAATGTCGGACATTTTAATCGGGATGACGTGTTAGTAATGATGTTATGTTATTAAACACAAATAAAAAGTATACTCTTCCTAGTGAGGGTGGGATTTTTATAGAATTGATCTATCGAAACTGTTATGATTCCTTATTGTCCGCGGAAAAAATTACGCTTGAAATATATAGGTTCTGCAGTCTATTAACTTTATCTTATGAGTGTGATCGTTTCTCCCGTTATACGTTGGATTTAGCAAAATATGCTGAACGTACGGAGAGAAAATGTCTTCTTCGAAATTGCACAAAATATTTAACCTATATTTTCCATTCGATCAGCTACAGGTTCCCACCCTAATTCATTTAACAATTCGGTAACACTGCTAAGTTCATTGCAACCACTTTTTTACAAATCCTGCTGCTCTCCACTGTGTTCGATCTATTACCGAGACTACTCCTACTTCTTAGGGTCTCATATGCTAGCAGCATACTCCAAGTGAGGTATCACAAGCGAAAAGTAGCATCGCTTTTTAACCTTTTCGTCACATTTTCCTAGTATTCTTTCAATAAATCCCGATTTGCGACTAGCCTGTCCGCCGACTTCCCGTACATGTTTCCACCAAGACAGTTCCCGAGAAAGGGTCAAACCTGAGTAATTAACTGACTCTACATTTGATAAATTGGATTTATTAATTGTGTCCGTTTCGTTAAACGAGTCATTAATTACAAAAATCAATTTCGACGAACTTCTTAAAATTCAATTCTAACTGCCAAGTATTGGCCCATTCATTTATATCATCTTGGTCTTTTTGTAACGCAATCCTGTAAAACTCATTGCTTTGATTCCTGTACAATAATGCTTCGTTCGCGAAAAGACGAGCTATGCTCGTTACAACGGTAGTAAGGTTATTTATATATGTGTCATTCAGAGAAGAATGGGCATCTTACAAATGGACATTGACCAGAAACCCTAAGGACAAGTTCATAATTTCAAATATTTCTAAAAATTCCAATTACCGTTCTTTACCTTATACATTTTCTAATCTTGGGACACCATCACTTTAATGCCCACATTCTAACAAATATTTATAAAAATTTGAAGTCACATCACTTTTTAAATTCTTCGGCTCTATTTTTCAGTTTCCTCCCTGCTTGGCCAATGTACCTTCCATTACCATCATTTTATTTTCAAAGCACGTCCAATATGATGGTAACATCTTTGGTACTAATTAGAATTATTCTTGTTACCCTATATTATATCACAAACAGTGTGCAAAATTCAGAAAAAGAAATATTCTGCATATTGAAGGGCCCACCTTACGGTCATTGGAGCCCTGGCGCATTTCTTATACATAATTTGTCCTTGGTAGTTCTATAACGTTTCTACGTGTGGAATATCAAGATGATTGATTAATTAATTTTATACGCTAAAAACGAGGTTAAATAAAAAACAACTATTTGTGGCCCAACTCGTACTTTTGAACTCTTAGGCCTTATAATGGCTTTGAAATTGCAGTGCAAAAATGTGTGAGTACTTAGTAGTGTGCTAAATCCAAGATTATCAATTTCTATAGTCACCGCGGGGCTCACTTTGCGGCTCTGTGGCCTTTCAAATATAACCTTTGTCATTTCCAGTGCTGTCATGTAACTGTATGCAAAATTGCAAGATAAAAAGTTTATCAGTTCATCGGTTATAAGGCAACATACAAAGCAAAAACTTATATGTAAGCGGTTTTTTTATTTAAAAGTTAAAATGATTAAACTTTTGAAAACAAATCCTTGAGAAAAGTTCTGGTTCAGGAATCACCTGATTGGTTATACCTGCAGACACAATGTTAAGAGAGTCATTAGTGAATGAAAAAAGTATTTACGTGAATTTCAGCTTGAAGCCCAACCGTGCAGCCTAATCTGACGATGCGGCCAAACCGTGTATCACGCGATTGAATCCCGCCTCAAGCATTATATACTGTACTGCGACTCGAGTACTGACTTCTCAGCCCGAGAGCCCACGTTCGAATGCCGGCGGTGGTGGACATTTTTCTGTGAGAAATAACTCCCTTATACGGCGTAATTCTGAGAGAATTTCAAGTGCAGTACTACGCCCACCTGATGAGACGCTAACGCGAGGTCTGGTGAATTTTGTTAAGGCCTTTTTGGCTCTACTATGTCTTCTCCAGCACCATACTTAACTAATAAAACCTTTTGAAATCCAGCCGATGAGGTGTGTAAGTGTGATTTGTATCATGCTATTAGGAATTATAACAGTGAAATATATCTGATGAAGTGAAACCCGTGTTATTAGGTTTATTCTATCTTTCACTTATTTAAATACAGCGTTTTTTGTATATCGTGATCTATTGTCACGTGATCTGTTGTCGTTGTGATCTATTGTCTTCGTAATCTGTTCTTCGTGATCTGTTGTCGCGTGATCTGATGTCGTCGCGATCTTCCGACGGGGTACCGACTTAATCTATCTAGTGAGGACACAAAACCTCACCTTTTGCAAACTAGTGCCGAAGGAAAGGTTGGCTGTGTTTAAACTTCATTAATTATCGGGGCAGTCACTGAACCGGTATGTATTCCTACCACAGAAAAACGCGTGGGTCCTCCCGATAGCCGAGACGCTGACCCCCAAACTGGTTTCGGCCACCGCGGAAGGAAGTCTGGACGAAGGACGCTCTCAGGTCACTGGCCAGACTGTCCTTGGAAAAATGGAAAACAATCATCCAACCAGGAGGGGACCACTCAAGCTTTTAGAAGGACCAAATGTAATTCCAATTAAGTAGCTTCCCGGAATCCAGCACGAGCATTTGCCACTTCCGACCCCGTTTCTATGTAAGTTTGATAAAAAAATGTAAATTATTCCTTTAATCATGCCTAAAGTTCTTTGACTCGCGCAACCTATTAAGCCTTTTCCTCAAAAAACAAATGAGAAGCCGCGCTTACTTAAATTTTCCGGTCTGCATTCCTGGATATCACACGATTTGTGAAAAGTGTCCTTTCCAGAAGTTTGCGCTACTTGCTACAGAGGGATTCGTCTTGATAGAAAAATTAAAAGCCAAAATTCAGGGTGATGAGCTCGGAATAAATTACGAAAAGGCATCGTTCTCTATAATGTTTTTTCACACTAAGATTTTTGGTTATTTCAACAATTAGCTGCAGCGCTCTTAATGCGACATATCTGATAATCACTAACGTGAATACCACGCGGGCGTACACAAGGTAAGATTCGAGGAATGGTGTTGATTGATCTATTTTGTTCAGATATTGCACGGTTTTTCACATAAAAGAGTAAAATGAGGAATTTTCTGCAACAAAATATGTAAATAGAAGATGCACCTTAGCCATTTGAAATGGTGTTTTTATCCTGTCTTTATGGCAATATTACTCCGCACACATACCGTAAATAGCACGGGAATAATGTCTTTGTCATGTGACCTCATTATCTTGAGGTGTAATACTCAACCCTCTTAAAAGTTTCATCTCAATTCCACATCATTTACTACTGCGTTAGAATATTGCATGAAAATGATTTGTTTATGCATTTATTAATTCCTCCTAATATTAGGTATTTCACATAATTAATATTAAAATTGGCTAACTTTTTTATCTTTTCTTCGTGTGAAGTCAACTTCCTATACCCCATGGATTTCTTCTACCAGCAAAAAGTAATCATCGTGGGAATTAAAATGCCAGTAGCACGAACACTTTTTTCACTTGTAGCATTTTGTATCCTAAGGAAATAATATCCTCAACAGAAATTCAAACTTCTTGGAATCGTTGACCTTTCGAATACACCTGGGCGTGCTGTTAGTTTCGACGGCTCATCAAAATGGCTCACCATGGCAAGGTGTGTAAATGGGAACGGTAGCTGGGGGTTTTATCCGCATTCCAGGAAGTTCTCATAATTTGGCCACGTACAGGTGATCGTCGGCCAAGTGGTCAGGTTAGTCCCGACTTGCCCGTTAACTCCGAGAAATAGCTCCTTCCGCCGTTCAACTCTGAGTTTGTGAATTCGATTTACACCTGCAATATTGGTATTTGTGTAATATCTGATTCCAATAACTTTGAGCCAGCTGTGTGATAAAAAGCCGATAGCGTTTTAACAATAAGAAAAACTGTATTCTAGAGAAGAGGCAAGTTCTTCGAGGTATAGAAAGTTCACCAACACACATGTTGACTTCCTTTTTCTTCTGGCAAATTTATACCAGCATTCGAAAATTTGAACAATTACTAAATGTAGTGAAATTCTACTAGCATTTCCAGAAATCGAATAGCATAATGCAAATATCGGGGTGTAGGATATCGTTTGAGACAGTGTAAGCTATTACATATCAATGCTAACCGTGTACACAGTAAAGTCACGTTGACTATGAAGCATCTTATTAGGTCTGAAACTTAGCTCAAGCGTCTCAGACTAAAACCCAAGAAAATTTGAAAGAGTCGCTGACCTTACTTTTGCTCCTCTCTCAAAGTAATAGACATTAATTAGTTTCATCGTCAGGAGTTATGTTACGTTTTTAACATTCCACTTGTTGACATCGTAAGAATAATCATTTTGTCGGATTGCGGAAAATATTTTGAAAGTATTTTAGTTCTGAAGAGCTTTTCATTGGACTTGCACCAAGACAAACCTAACCTATACCCAGCATTAATGGAATATGATATCTGATCATAATAATATCGAATGGGGCTTTAAAAAATCATTGACATGTCGTATAAAGAAAAAACTAAAAAAAAAGTGTAACTTCCACAAAATAAAATTTATTACGTTACGTCAGAGTTGACATCATCAGGTGAGTTGAGATAATGCGCTTGTCAATAAACACTCATCTATTTTGTATTGCGAGCTTTTCGATTGCCGACTAATCTTCATCAGAACTTCCAAATGTATAATAATTCAAAATCAATGTTGATATTGAGGCATATAAACCTGGAAAGTGAAGCACGCCCTGTTTTTTTTCATGGCCATAAAAACCACCCACTGTGCACTCATGCCCATGAGTCCTAAAATGTCTGACATAAAAACTACTTGGGCATGAAGTAGCCAAATTGGGTGTGTTTTATAGTCATGAGAAAAAGCTTGCCGTGTTTTTGGAGGTTTATTAGCTCTAAAAGCGTAATTTATTGTCAGATTTACTAGTTTCATAGAACTGATGAAGATTTACGAGAAATCGGACAAGAATCAAACCTAGGACAATGAAGAGTGAAATTGAAGATCGTTTTTCAGAACCGTTATAGAATTTAGTGTTCAGTAACCAACAGGAGATGACTGAGCATCAAGAGCACTTTGAACAATCATGAGTATTATGCACTTCAACAAAATGAACTCGTAAATATGAACCCGAGGCTTGAAAAGTGTGAAAATTCTTAATTCAATAAAAAGATAAATTTACGCAATCTCATTTTTCATACCCATATTTTCTCCGCTAATGCAGTTCTGTTCTGCTCTGTTGAAAGCCTTTCAACGAGTTCACTTGATTGCTGCGGAGTTAATTAGCCTTAAAATGCATATTCAGCTGAATTAAACCAGCTCATACACCTTTCCGTCACTTGATTAATAAATCTATTTAAGTAGACCCAGAGATCCGATTGAAGTGGATCTCGATGATTTAAAAGTTTTTTTTTGTCAGGTTAAAAATATCTATATGCATTCCTTGCATTTCATCAAGTAAAAAAAACCATTACCTAATAAATTTCTGCAGCTTAAATCATTAAAGTATAAAAGTTGGTAATGCATGTGTACATTTTTATTTCAACTCTTAGATAACTGAAATACAAATAACTTTTCATCCCTGTGCATATGGAAACTTGAACCTAATACAATGCCTTAAAAGATATAACATATTCTTTGACGCGAGAAAATTCAAAAGTCTCCGTCAAAGGGAATTAGGATTTACTTGCCTTATTCAAATTAATTTAATACCGAAGAATTTCGATTGAATCAGCAGCCATATCACGCAATATTTTACCCTGTTGCATGCATGAGTAAAACGATATGCACCATTAGTGGCAATGCTACGAAAACATTAAAGTCAGAGGATGTCTGATAAGGACACAAATAATACAGTTTTAGCTGTCCTATTTTGGATAAGCAGGAATGATTAACGGTATGTTTTCTCTTTGATGTATTTCCTTCTAAATAAAAGATGCGTACATTTCGATAACTATTTAGCACTCAAAATTTTAAATCATGACACGATTGTCATAAATTTCCAAGCAAATTTAATGGTTGTGCTCACATGTTTTTATTAAAACATTCGTGTGCATGTTTAAATTTATAACAAGGATGTTGAAATTAATGAGACGTGCGGACAATTCGTTTTGAAAATATTTTACATAGTAATACAAAGTTATAAATACACTGCATCTTCCGAAATAAAAAATAATATTTAATTTGATTAGCGCAAATGAGATTATTGGAAAACTTAGCCAATATTTTTCAGGAAAAAATGTATGTTTGGGACAGATCATCACAGAGCTGGTAGGTAATTAATTGCCATGTAGTAAACATTTGCAATGTGTTCAATCGAAAATTGCTCATTGTTGTGTCAAAATAGAAGAGATAACCATGAAATTTTAGGATGCATAGAATTCAAAAGCATAACAAATGCGTAACTTGGGCCAGAGTTGATGTTCTCGGAATAAAGATTGGAGAGCATTTTGAAATATTGTTGTGCACGCAGGTACATATGTTTTAAATGGCATTACTAGATCGCACACACTTCTCACAGGCGTCTGCAAAGTGGATGAGGCAGCCATTAATTGCCACTCATGGAGAATGGGGAGAAAAATCACCGAAAAAAAAAACAGTAACAGCATGTGACGCGTTTTCAACGTCTTTTCTCACTACGCTTATCCCTATAGCACAGGAGGGACGCAGTGTTAACAGCAAGGGTCAATGACCACGTCGCCAATCAAGTCGTATTAGCAAGGAAAGTACAGAGGGGGTTTATTTCCCTTGCATTTGTCGTAGCATTGATCAATCATCAAATAGATCATGGTTAAATAGTACATCAGTGCAAGTCACAACGGATTGTAGCTCGAAGTACTGCAAGGAAAATATTTTGAAAATATAAGCTACCGGAGGTGTACCTTCATGCCTAAGGATAAATAAAGTAATATAATGTAATTCATAAGCCAACCATGTAATATAATCACAGTAATTAGCCTATAAAGAATATGATGCACGTTTTAATGTCAAACATCCAAAGGCTAATAGCTACGAGGGTCGTTCAATAAGGCCTTAGAAAATCCAAGATTTGGTGCTCGTAGTATCGTAAATGATTTGTTTTTAATAAGCATCATTTCACAATAAACAGCTTTTAAAGTCTTATTTATATCCATTTCATGGTTTCATTTTAATTGCTGATTGAAGCAGCAAACATTTGTTAATTTAGAAAAATGGAAAAAAGAGAGTTCCGAGCGTTGATTAAACACTTACATTTAAAAGACTTCACACCGAAAGAGATTAACGCTGAGTTGCATGATGTTCATGGCACATCTGCTCCTGTGTTTGCAACTATTTACAATTGGGTAAATGAGTTTAAACGCGGCCGTACATCCACAAAAGATAAACACCGCTCGCAACGTCCAGTGGAAGTGACTACCCCCGAAACGATTGACAAAATTGACGATATGGTATTGAGTGAGAAACGAATCAAAGTGCGCGAAATAGTTGAGGCCACAGAAATATCTCAAAGTACAGTATTTTCAATTTTGCACGAAAAAAATGGGTGCAAAATATATCGGAAAATGGATGCCGCGTTTGCTCTCAGTAGAGAATAAACGCAACCGTGTGGTCGACTCTAAGGTTGTTTTGGTGCTTTTCCGTCGCAATACTGACGCGTTTCTGCATTCATACATAACTGTAGACGAAACATGGATAAACTACTACACTCCAGTGACAAAGGAACAGTCAAAACAGTGGTTTTTTGACGGCGAACACGCTCCGAAGAAGGCGAAGACGGTTAAATCGGCCGGCAAAGTGATGGCCACGGTTTTTGGGATGCACGCGGAATCATCTACACCGATTACTTGAATAAAGGACTAAAAATATCTGGAGTGCATTATGCATCGCTATTGCACTGTTTGAGTGAATAAATCCAGAAAAAAAACTGGTGTGCTTAAGACCACACGGGAGAAGTGTAAACTTCTATGGCTATATTCTGATATATATAATATACAAAAAATATTTCTCCAATTGTTATATTGTGCATTTTATACAATGGTGTTTGTATTAAATAATTCAGCCGCGCTTTAATCGCTCTTTTGTTCACTACGCCGTGCAGAAAGCTAGACTTATGTATTTTTTCTCTCTTTATGTGAACGTATATACAGTGATCATTATCGACATTTTGCGGTAATTTACTCACCATTGTATTAACCTCAACTGGAACATTAATTACTTGACCATAAATCCCAAACTGACCGTGGATATGTCGCAGTCGCCTTATTTGTATGAAAGGAATTCGGGGTGATATTAATCTTTCAGTCACCAAATCTAATGGGAAATGTTTCAAACTATCTGGAAATGGGGGATATTTTAAACCATTATACCTGTATACTGATAGTTGTGGGATATTATTTTTCTGAATGCTTGTGATACAGGTTGCACATATCTGAAATTCTGATTTCTGAACCGGAACAATTTTCCTGATTAATATTATGCTTTTTGTACTGTCAATATTGGTAAATGATTTTAAATCATTTTGAAACCAAAGACTATCACAAGCATCGCAAGCATGTCCAAAATCATTATTAATAAATTGCTTTATAAACTCTCTATGTGCCGACAAATGTGTTGAGAATGAGCTGTACATAATTTGCTGTTATGCTTGTATTAGAGGTTCGTTAATATTATTTTCGTTTGAAATGTCTTTTTTTCATTCCGCCGTTGAACGAAATCGTGCACAACATTATCAACATTTGAATTTGACTCGCCCCGATTATGAGGATTGTTTAATATTGGTAAGTGATTTTTAATCATTTTGAAACCAAAGTCTATCACAAGCATCGCAAGCATGTCCAAATTTACTATCAATAAATTGCTTTATAAACACTTAATGTGCCGACAAATGTGTTGAGAATGAGCTGCACATTATTTGCTGTTGTGGTGGTGCTTGTATTAGAGGTTCGTTAATATTATTTTTTTTCGTTGGACGTGTCTTTTTCATTCCGCTGTTGAACGAAATCGTGCACGACATTATCAACATTTAAATTTGACTCGCCCCGATCCTCTCCTCCATCAATCAGCATTGCCAGAGTATTAAGATCTGGAGATGGTCCACCAATTTCAGAATTAAGATAGGTAATGTCTTTCCGCGGTATAAATGGCACCTCTCTCGTGGAGGGACCTGCTATTTGTGAAAATGAATTATACGATCTCTCTTGGGAATGAATGATAGTTTTTTGGAGGGCCCCGCTATTTGGCAATCATTCATTTCCATAGTTTGCAGTAAACCATCGGTCTCCCTGTCTCTTCTTGTAATTTTTAGAACCAATATTATCCAGACTCTTTCTATGAGCAGCATCTTCATTTCCTACACAATCTTCATTCTCGACATCAGCTTTTTTCTTAGCATGATAATTTCTGGCATATTCGGCTTTTTTCCTCTTGTTTTCTGCTTCTTGTGCACTGTGCACATTCTTTCTTTCTTACGCGGTAATTTCTGGCATATTCAGCTTTTTTTCTCTTCCGATCTATGTTAGTTTTTTTCCAATTTGGGATCAGCGTCAATTTTCTCCAATTCTTTCTTTTTAGCGCGATAATCTCGGCGATATTCGGCTTTCTTCCTCTTTCTTTCATCTCCCTTTCCTTCCACTAAATTATTCAATTGTAAAATCTCACCCATTTTGCCTAATGTTTCATTATCTTTTTGATCTTTTTGTCGCTCTCTACCTCTTTCTGCATTTTCTAACATTGCGGATTCAATACAAGTTGCGTTGCCTTCATGACGTTTGTCCATTTTTTCGTGCCTACAAAAGAATTCCATATTAAAAACATTTCTCGGTATAGCAGATCAGGTGCGTAGGTCAAATTTCCGAAAACATTTCTCATAAACACCCTTTTGTTTATGAAAAACCATTTTCCCCCACAAATTTGTCGGAAAAAAACTTTTTGACAAGATTAGAACAAAATCTGAAAGAAATTGTCAATAATTGTTCCCTAAAAAAATTCTCAAAAACAAGACTACCTTAAGGAATCGATCCCGGAACCTTCAGGACGTGGGACGACAACTCTAACCACTATGCCATCTTCCACTGTTAGAGGGTGAGTGTTCTCATGAGTTTATATTCGACATGCTAAGCGGGACCCCGAAAAGAAGAATCTAACGGTACGTGACGCGAGTTTGCTCTTTTTCCCCCATGCCAAAAGTGCCCAACGGGCCAAAATAAGAAGTTTACACTTCAAAACATTCCTCATTTGAAAAAGAAAAAGATCCTCTTCCATCAAGACAATGCACGGGTGCACACCTGCGCAGTGTCGATGACCAAAATTATGGAATTAAAGTTCGAATTATTACAACATCTAACGTATTCACCAGATTTGGCCCCCAGTGTCTTTTTTCCATACTTAAAAAAGATGGCTCGGTGGACAACGACTCACGTCGGACGAAGAGGTCATCGCCCAGACAGATGCCTAATTTGAGGACCTTCCGAAATCCTACTTTTTGGAGGGCTTAAAAAAGTTGGAGAAACGCTTGGAAAAGTGTATAGAGCTAAAAGGAGATTATGTTGAAAAATAAATAAAAATCTACCCAAAATAATTTGTTTTTATATCTTTTTCCAATGACTTATTGAACGACCCTCGTACCTTCAAGGTCGGTTACATTAGTGACGGCCGAGATCACCTATGGCAAGTTGGAAGTGGAAATTATCACTTCCGAGATGGAGAAAAAAGTCCCTCTCCTGGAATTTTAAGACCACCTGAAAGTTCTAGAGTCCAGAAAACAACATTTCTTGGCTATTAGTGGTGAGTGTACCCAGGAATCACCATCAATTCAATCCAGGACTCTCAAGGCGGCAGTCGTTTCTAGAAGGGAAAATTTGCAGTGACAACACGTCGTTGTACTAACATTTACACATGCTTAGAAAATATTCATGACATGTTCCTTCGAAGTACACAGTCTAAATCTTATATTTTTAAGCCCAGAAACTATTCTTCATTCTAAGCTACCATGCAATCGCATTCCTCTTGCGCTTCATTTATTTTGACTCATTGCTTTACGCTAGCTCATAAAAATTCCTACCATTGCTTTCCTCAAAGAGTCCATTTCAGCACATTATCCCGCGTTTATCTCGATTAGCTTCCTCCTCGCAGTACTCAACATGTTGTTCATCAAATACGTCCTCCATATCTCCTCCATTGCCATCGGTATGACCAAACCAATGACCTACTCCCACTTCATTTTTTCCATTGCCAAAAAAATATAATCCGCATTCTTTCATGACCTGTTCTCCCCCGAATCATACCGCTAGCTATTCCAAATAAGAATAAGACGTCTACCGATCTCAGCCGACGGTTTTATTTAGGCGTATTCAAGTGGTGTTTACGTAAAATAAGATAAGTAAATATATCAATTTATGTAAGTACCATTTGTGAAGTGTCCGTCCACCCCAATCTTTATTTCAGAAACGATTTGATTTAGAGGTATGCAATAAACTATGTTTGGTATCTATAGCGTCAAAAGTCCTGGGAATGGCTTTATATTTCTCAATTTTTACCTGCCTTCGTGTCCTTCTTTTCCTATTGCTGTGACTACGGCATAAGTATGCAAAACTGGTGTTTCATGGAATAAATTTTAACTATTCCTCAATGGCATCAATCTTCTTTTCATATTTTACTTCAAAAATTGTTGATGAATTGGAGTAGAGCATAAAACCTCTTGGCCAGTAAATTCCCGCCAAATGCCATCAAACCGCGCTATCGAAATTGGGGGATATGGTAAGTGAGATGTGTTTGTTGAGTGATAAAAAAGCAAAACTTATTTGAGCGGGCTAAAATAATATTCTCCATCTTTAACCTTGAACTTCTGGATTTTAAAATTTACCTGGTAACTCTGGACTCGCTTGTAACCTTCTAATGTCTCCCACATCAACCTTTCCAATATTTTTGTCACATTTCTCTGCGCGCTCGCAGTAGATTTTTTACCAAACGAGTATATTTCCTTTTTTTAAATTTGAGAAGAGTTGGCGAATAAAATATCTCGATGCCGTGTCCCACATTCTTGCGGTGAACTCAAGATAAGGCCTAGCTAGATTGATGTGACACTTCTAATATACCATCTAGTAGGAGGGCCTTCCTACTATTTGTTCAACAACCTAGTCGCTCTGGTGATGATTATAAATTTTTTGAGTGTGTTTTTCAAACGTTGGGTCCTAATGACTCCCCAAAAGATAGGTCTAACTAGAGAATTAAAACTCAAAAAGTATATAACCTTTTTCTATTTATTAAAGAAAAATTTTATTATATAATATGGTGAACAAATTATTCCACAAAGTGACACTTTCGGTGTTAGCTGATACGTGTAATGTATTTTCCCAACGATGAGTCTGAGCGTGTGAGCGAGCTACGATAGTTCTTACTGGAGCGATGCAGCTCTTCTTATTTTCACCCGCGTACCAACCTTATGATTCCTTTCTCCCCCCTAGTCTCTTTGTTGGAATTCCTCTAATATTTCGAACTTACCTTAGATCTGAATGTGTATTCACTACGATCTGCCTAAATAGAGAAAAATAGCTCCTTTCGAATATGTTTTCGTTTGAGAACATTCCATGCGTATGGATGAGTTATGAGACGCAAAGGAAATAGCATAGTAAATTTAGCACAATATTATCATAACTGACCATAGTTTTGACACCTTTTGTCATCTTCCAAGTATTCGCCATCGTGTCGAAACTATAATTCGAATCACTTCTAAGAACCACTTCTTAGATACTAATATTCGCTTCTATAAAATATGACTATCTTTAACCTCACGATGAGGTAATCTTTTCGTTATCTTCATGTAATCAAAGAGTTCATGTTTTTTTACATGAAATCATAGTGTCGATAAGTTGTCGTGTGTGCTAATCGGAGATTCTAATGGGGAACGGATTAACTTCGATTCACATACTGAGAAAATATTATATAACACCAGGCCTATGAGTAATCCATGAAGATGACAAAGTGTTGCAATAATCGTCAGTTATGAATTAAATAGTGTGAAATATACGAAGTGCCTGAAACTAATAATTCAACTTTTTTGATCTGACCGCTCCGGAAGAGGTACAGGGTGATGGATAGGCATGTACTTTAATCGAGGGGAGGATCCTCCTAATGCTCCCTTAAACAATGTATCCTTCCCTCGAAGAGTGACGGAAAAAAGTTTTTTCGACGCGATCGTGACCCGAGAGTCCTACGCTACGGGATCCTCCAGATGACGTGCCCGCCAAAATCTCGGAGGTCTCAGAACAGGTGTTCTCTTTTTCCGCCTCATACCTCTTCTCGGCCCTTGACCTCCCAAAAAAAAAAGACCCGCGCCTCGAGTCTGGAAAGACTCCATCTTCCGGCGGACACCCGAACCTCTCACGGGACACACCCACCTCGTTGCGTAGTCGGTTCACCGAACTCTTTTCCTCTCGCGCGTGGTGGAGCAAGGGAGGGTGGAAAGGAGGGGTGCTGGCACCTCCCACTGCCTCTGGGAGGGCGGTGCTGCTCCTTTACCCCCTCCTCCTCCAACTCTTTGCCTTTCGGTCTAAAGATTTACGCGACTTGTTATGTCCCTTCATCCGAATTTCTTCCTCTTCCACCCCACTCACCCCCCCCCCACACCCTAAGAATCCCTCCCCATTCCACTGTAGCCCACTCTAATAAGCGTGGGACGGTTGGGGTGGGCTGCCCAGTCCCAAGAGGATCTCTGCCCAGAAGCACTCGCCACCGAAAGCCAAGCCCCATTCTTCTTCCGCCTCCCTCCCCCTCTCCCGATCTCTTCCCCGAAAAGAAACTTGGCGGAGCGACCACTCCTTCTCAAGCCCTCCGGCGCGCAGTTCCATCGGCACGTAGGAAGGGGACCATTATGCAAATATTTAAGGGGTCAACGACCCAGAGATGCCCACCGTTCTCCGTACTCACCCCATCTTTCTCCCACCCTAACAGCCTTTTCAGGGGGTGGGGGTATGGGTTCAGACAAGACCACCCCCCCTTCCCTCATCCACACGTGTTAAAGAGCTTCTTCTCGACGGCGGGTGTGAATTGCAGACGGCCCCACGGTCAAGGGGACCCACCCCTGTGGCCGCCGTCTTGATCTTCCTCTCTGCGGCATTCTTAACAGTTTAAAGCAGTCGGGCGCCACCAAGGCAATGAAGACAGCCTTAGAGCCAAATGCAATATGATTTATCCATTATCTAACTCTCGGCCTCAGCGGCAACTGGGTGAAGTCCAGCCAGCTAATCTGAGTCTCGCCTAGGTGAGTTATTCCTTATCCAGGACAAAGGTGTTAATGAGTGCCTATTATTTCTAAAATACTTCCGATTTAAAGGCCAGAGTGTGGACCGTAAAGCTGTTTTGGGATGAATAAAAATTCAATAGAAATAAAATTCACCTAAAATTCACGATGAAAAAATCACTTATCCGGCAGGAAATATGTTCGAACCCAGTGCGGTAGAATCACCAAGTGAATCCAGACTGTGAAAAACCTCTATCCCTCATTTCCGAAATCCAAATATCCGAATATCATAAGGCTTGCATCACCATGAGGCGTTCACGTTATCAGATGACACTCATGAGCATCTAACGACAACTAATTGGTTGCGGAGACTTAATAATCCCATTCTTTGACCTCAGTAAGGAGATAGGCGGATGAGCCCGCAGATCCTCCGAAGTCGTGGCAGGTGCCTTCTATCTGAATCATCCAGCGTCCATGAATTACCGTACCAGAGTACCACAAGTAAATTTCATGACGGCTTATGAGGAACAAGGTGTTCGCGCAACGTATCGTGCGTCTACACTTCTGACTACACTAAGTAATCGCATTCGTGCACATGACTGGCAAGTCCAATGGTGTCATCTGCGGAGGGGTGACTCCATTAAGTAATTGACGCGACTAATCCCACTGTATTATATCATTATGTCCAAGAAAAAAGACTCAAAATTAGAAAAGTTTCTAAAAGCTGTCACAAATCGATCCTCCCAGGATCCAACCCTTCACCCATTGCCAATCACTCTCATGATCACCGCTTTAACGTAAGTAGACATGTCTTCTCAGTAAATCTCAAAATATCTCTTATGACGCGAAATCAAATTTACAGTGGATTCGCAATTTCAATACATGAAAAAAACTTGAACCTCAATGAAAATACCAACATCGACATGGACATATAGGACTGCGAACCACCACAGAGGCGTGTGATAGAGGATGTGAGGACATCACCCATGAAAAAGTAAGGAAAAAATAGTATGAAATTAGAAGGAAAGAACGGAATTCAATTGAATGCGAAAGGAGAGTCTTTGTGTCTCGATTTGTATATGTTATAGCCTCTAATGCCGCGTGGAAAGAAGAAATTTTTTACCCATCATTTCGGTGGCTACTTCTCTTATTTTGTTTACTCTATCAGGTCTAAGGATAGAGAGAAGGATTGAAATAGAATCCTCCATATCACGTTCAAACTCGCTTAATCTGACTGAAGTCCTCGTACCCTAGCATGCAGCCTCTGAGTCTTTAGCGGCCTCTGAACCCAATCCATCCATCAGCTGTGTCGCACACACCGTTTGCTCATAACATTTTTAGCAAAGTGTGCGTCCTAACTTGGTTTTTGTTTATTCCACGCATTTAGTCTTTCTGTAAAGGGCCCCGAATGCTCGCGGTATTCCAAGATGGTACCACCAAAGTTATTTCATTTGTGATTCAAATTGTGACTCCATAAACTCGAGCCTCAAACCGTCTTAATTTAACCTCACAGACTAAGGCGTCTTGTGAATAAATTCGAATTTATTCACATGGCGCCTTAGTGTGTGAGGTCAAATAAAGACGGTTTGAGTCTAGAGTTTATGGACTCTGAAGCATTATATACACGATATCCCAAAAGATAAACTAGCACCTCTTATACGTCAAGGCATCAAGAAATCGAATGGCTATAATTCGAAAGAATGTCAAATTCATAAAAATAAATACTGAATCCACTATCATTATTTGTTTCAAGTTTATATTCATAATATGTTTGTAGAGGAAAATGCTTTAGAGGTGTTAGCATAATGTGGCAAAATCAAACTTGGAGCTAAAAACACTTTGGAAAACGTCAATTAACTGGAAAAAGATACTAATATGACAGTCCCATTAATAACCAAAGGCTTTCATAATCAGGAGGATTCTCTCTGGCTTTAATTAAATATTACCTTGTACCTGGTATATTAGTCGAATGAATTAATTTGATATGACCTGTTATTATTTTTAATCGGTTGCCCATAATATCGGTAACAAGCCTGCTTGCATTCGGGGTCGACTTTTTAGGGCAACGCTTATCTCAGCATCTGAAACGAGGCCCTCAAAAAAAATCGAGGAGTAACAGCGATAGGATTGATTCGGGCCAAGAGCACCGGTTACGTCTTTCCAACCTGTTCGCAAACCTCTTGTGCTGAATTCCGGTTAATCAAGAAACTTGCTCCGCAATATTGCTGTCGAACTGATCCCTTCAAGTGAAGCATTGCCATTTCGGGAACGGTGTCACAAAGAAACGAGCTGCAGTTAAACCAGGAAACATTTGGTCACATATAAGAGGTCGGAGATGGAGCTATAGAAAAAAGCAACAGTAGTCGCGATAAAAAATCTGGATGCCATTATATTTATTGGATACTTCATCGAAGCATTTTGTAGAGAAAAATATTCTTCGAGTCCTCTCCTTAATATTTCTTCCCCATACTACATTAGCACCAAATTATTTTAACAACATACGAGCCTTTTTTCTCCAACCTCTTAAAAAATGCTAATTCAACACGTAATCTATGGATATAAAGAAGAATGTTTGTCGTTTCTCTGTCTGTTTGGTTTTATACAAATCTACAGTTCTACTCCGATAGTGCTGAAATTTTGCAGACTAATAGTTCAAGACATGAGAAAAATTATAGGTTATATTAAAAAGATCTCAGGTCCCTTAAAGTTCCCAAAAATGGGCCGGCCCTTTGGTAAACTACCTATTGGGTACTGTGCAGTGGTTTCATTTTTTGCTTTTTAAAATTACTTCCGCTGAAGATAGTTGATTGAGAGGTTGTGATAGTTGATAGAGGGTTGTTATTTTTTTATCGAATGGCTGAATTAATGAAGTCTCTTGTTTTTTCAATCGATTTCCTTTTACGCTTCGTATTTGCCTGAATATTATGTTTTTACCTGAAAGAGCTCACATTTTTCTCTGAAATCAACAATAGCATATTTCCTTGACAACCAGAGATTTGATTTTCAAAGGATATCCACGACTCTGGCATTTAAATATAATGTTTTCCTACAGGACCATGATAGCACGTAGAAAGAAAATCTGTATAAGAAGGGCCCATTGATAGATTGCTTTGGGGGGTTATCGATTAATTCAATTCGTATTTACAACAAGTATACTCTTCAATGTCTATTCTCAAAGTAGTTCTAATAGGATCACTGCATGCATGTGAGAGAACACTTACGTAGTAAACGATACATATATTAAGGAATTAAATTGACTACACACTTAATTAAATGTGCAAGAATACTTAGGTGCAGCGAATAGTAATGGTAATAATGCCTATGTTGCTACAACAAACACAGAATTGTTTATTATAGTTTAATACTAAGATGTATGACTCGTATTGGAACCGTCTGCTTCTCATTACGATTGCGAATTGTTTTTTTAGACCAATTCCCACTTCATAAACGTTGTGAGTTATTCATATATGTTTAAAGGTGTAAAACTGTAGTTAACTTATAGGTATAGCGAAACTTGGTGGAACTCACCAGTAGAGGATTAGAGGACAATGACCGTAAACCAAGCGTTGATGACAGGGCAATGTTATCGAAGGACTCCCGCAAGGTCCTCAGGAAAAAGGCTCGGCCACATCAACCTACGACTCACGTATGCTTTCCTCTCCTTTGCGTCATGATCTTCACAAGAGAGTGCCACCAAGTTTCGCTACACCTATAAATTCAATCTTTTTTGGGTTTCCCGGGCATGAAAGAGGACCATCTCTCCGTGCACCTGGAAAACGGTCAGCGTGTCTACTACAACGAACACAACGTACAAAATAGGCTACGAACTCCTCAAATGACCACGCTGACAGTATTCTTCAGGCTTTGTGGTTTTCTTCTAAAATAAGTTCGTTTTCACACCCGTTGAATTTCAACGGGCACCTTCCGCTAGTTGATTATAAAAATGTACCTAACATGAAAATTTTGAATTTCTAAAAAGTCAACCAGCTATGTAAATATTGCGTGACTTCCGGGAAGATTATCCTCGACTAAGGAATTTTTAAGTTCATTTTTTCCATTTATAACATTTTATATATACATGGTAGTATCATCAAAAACTTCAGCAAGCCATTTAGGTTCGGTTTTATAGTATCTGATTAACGTAAACCGTACGATAAAGATGTATTTACTTTAACTTGATGATAACTGAGAGTTTAGGTTTTGTATATTATATCAGACTGCCGGTTAGTTGACGTGAGCGTTATCGATGGCAGACCGTATTTACATCGGTTTTTACATCGAGAAAATATTTAAACAGAGGTAATAAAACCGATCCTTGACATTTTTCATGCCTAGCTACATTTCCGGCAACGTAGGCAAAAGCCACAGCTGGTCGGGCACAGGGGGGGCCAGTCAGTTACTTATGAATAAATGTGAAAAGAGGACTGAATTTAAGAACATTGGAAAATGTTACAAACTTCCAGCATGTATTTCCATCCAAAAAGACTTTCATCATTATATCGTAAAAGTGATTGACATTCATAACTAACTTCAACATTGCGCACGATGAAACTAACTAACGGACTAACATTTTCCTTCATTATCGTTCTCGTCACCAGCCTATTGAGAGGTACTCAGGTAAAATTTTCACAATAATTTACAATTGAAATAACACCCACCTACAGAAGTAGGTGCTATGTAAACAATACCTACAAACACTTTTCCTCGTAAAATTTGCGCTTGAAGATTGGGGACAACTTTTTGATTAAAAGTTGAGTTAAGAATCCACAGTTGGAAAATACATTCTTTATGAGGGGCGGCCAAATAACATTTTACAACACTTGTAAAAAGGAAGGCAGTGCCTAGTTTAACTAAAAACATAATATACTTGAAACTAATATTGCAGCAGTAAATGAGAGTTTAGTATATCTTGCTTAAGTTCCACCACATATTATACTATAATCATTTTCTGCTTTTCAGTAGCCCCTTCATAACCTATGTATTAACAATAAAAAAATTAATTGCCGGTTTTGGATATTGGATACAATTCAACGATGTATTCGTGTGAATATAGGTTTTTTGTGCCACCTCAGTCCAACATTGTTTAACGCTAGTTTATATTATAGAGACAGAAAAATGTTTGAACCAAATCTAAATACCAATTTTAATTGGTAATGAGATGTGGTAGGGTAGAATTATTTTTTTCTATTTTTGCTGATTTCACATAAATGGCACATCCAAATGTGATGGATATCCTTAATTAGTTCCACAGTTTCAGGTGTGAATACTAATAATTGCCGAGTGCTGAAATACAAGCATTTGGTGAAAAGGTCAATGTCAGAGAACAGAAAGTAATGCGATAGAGGTGAAGAAAGAAATTATAGCCAAATATGGCAGTGGTGTTTGTGTCTCTGATCTTGCTACTCAGTATAATATGGAAATATGCACATCCGGAATCATGGAGGAGTAAACATAGAACCGAAAGTAGAGGGTTTAGACCTGGAAAACGAGCGCGTTTTCCTAAATTCCAAACACGTGCAAGAACTATAAAATCATTCATTGGCGGGGTCTGTGCAGCGGTAAATTTGATTCCCTCTAATTTTTCGGTCTATTCTTTATAGTTTCACATAGGTATACAGTTAATGGCGTATTGGTAATGAAAAATTGCTTTGAGGTAGATAGCGACTACCTTGAGTTAATTACGCGTACCGGGCTAAGAAGATCGTTTCAGACGTTTCCCTCTAACCCAGTGACGGCTTTGCCGTGGCAGCTGGAGACTTGCAATTTTTTCTTTTGTAGATGAAGAGTCATTTGTTGATTAAAGTGGAGTAACTTTATCATGAAGGGGTTGTGTTTTTTTATAAAAAATATCAAAACTTTGGTTTTTACGACATTGTTTGGTAATATTCCGGGACACATTGCGAAGGACAGATTCGGAAATTAGGATTTTCAGCCCACTTAAATCAAAGAATCATCTTTCATTCGCAAAAAATCAACAACCATTGATGATGTTTTCGTATTACGGCTATAGCAATGTTAAGTGTTCAAGCCTGCATTGACAACGGAGTAGACCTTTTCCATCCCCACCCAAGGATAATCGTTCCCCACTCCATTTTTGTCAGTTCCGCCTTCACACTTTCCTGTTGGGCTTCTACCACCCCAGGAAGGCGACCACAGGCGGCGACCGTTAACTTGAGTTGGCTTGGAAGTATAGACCCACCTTAAGAGAGAGCAAGCTCGTTTATTTTTTACTCGTTTGGTACTTATAAACATGTTCCTAAAAATCGCCATTTGCCTGTAAAATCCCAAAAGCTCATTCAATCGTTCTTCTAACTGTTCCTAGACTGACATTGAAGTTTTTGTGATATGCCGTTATACTTTTTGCTGGAAAAGTGACGCATGAGGTGCGGTTTTAATGTGAATACTTCATATCCAATGAGAACGTAGGGTGTTGAAATGTTGCTATTTGGTAAGACTTTTTGGGGTGGTACATTAAATTCATTGGTATGGGCACGTCCAGCGCAGGAACGACGGATACGTGTGGAAGAGAGTAGACTGCTGGACTAGCACCTGGTGGTGAGGAGGAAAAGGAAGAGGGGAAGACCAAAGATGAGACGGAAGGACAAGGTGAGAGAGGACCTGAGGAAGAGAGGATGGGAAGAGGAGGAGGCGTTGAAGCGGTGGAGGAAAAGAATCAAAGAAGGGATCGCCGACCCCACATGAATGGGACAAGGCGAAGACAAAGAAAAGAAAGAAAGAAAGACATTAAATTCACTGATCTCCAGCCGTCTAAACAAATCGGTGGCTATAAGTAGGTACCCAGTACATCAATTTCTTTCCTTTGGCGCTTACATCAATAGAAAAAAAACTTTATCGGCATCAGCATCACCCATTACAACTACAGAAAAGTATTGCAGATAGTTAAAATAACTCGATCCACTATTAGGAGGACATTTAACCTCATAATGGCATCCATCTATTGATTCAATGAAGCTCAGAAATTTCCATCAAAGAAAATATTTTTCTGCTCCATTCTTGAAATGTTCTTCGTTGGATTGCGGCATTATCTACTTTAAGCCCATACTCTTGCACAATCACTGAAAATTTATCATAAATTATCAAGCTAAAAGTACGTCTTCCAAGTCTAAATTCAAATGCTAGATTATCTAAAAGTGGCTCGCGTTGCCACAAAATAGAAAAAAAGAAGACAGAATGTTTTATTATAAAATAAATAAGTTGATATAGTTAAATGTAATTAACAATTGTGTAATTAATGTTATAATTAATAATTGTTGTTCTAACAAGGTAAATAATCTTTGATCTATGGGACAAATATTTATTATTTATTATCAAATCAAAGATTATTTACCTTGTTAGAACAGCAATTATTAATTATTACTTGTAAGACACGCTCAGGAAAAAAGTGCTAACTTCGCAACTTAAATCTTGTTCTGCCGCCTGTCCTACATACAAAAAGTGGAAGTTTGCAACCCTCATAGAATTCACCGGGAAGTTTTTCTTCCAAGCCCTATGTAGGAGATCTTAGGTCTACTTTAGTGGGAAAAGAAGACTCCACCATAGATGCCGAAATCGCTGAGAACAACGACCTATAACATATCCAGCAACAGGGCCTTCCTGTCCTGAAAACGATGATAGGTTTTCCAGACCCAACCGTTTCATGAGAAGCGTCAGGAAAAAAGATGATTTGGAAAAGCGAATAATGTAAATAGAGGACAAAATCAATGATGTTAGGAAGGATAAAAATTATGCGAATTTCACAAAGATAGTTTATTCACGACCCGGGTTTCCAACACATTATGTCATCTTCAGGTGTCACCTGAAGATGACATAATGTGTTGAAACTCGGGTCGTGAATAAACTATCTTTGTGAAATTCGCATAATTTTTATCCTTCCTAACATGGAAAAATTTCACATAATTCACCCTGAAACCGCAAATTTTCTTAGAATCAATGATATTTTAAATATGTGGAAACAAACTGATAATGATAAGGAAGAAGACCATAATTTCTCTTTGAGTTTTCTTCCTTACGTATCTCGCTAGTCTGTAAAATCCACAGCTCCACTCTAAAATCCAGAATTGCGTATTGGAGGCTGTCAAGAGATCATGAAACAGGGAAGGCACTTCAGCAATATTCCCCACACAGTATATCTGAGTCATCTTCAAACTCTAGTAGTTCCTTGGAGCTTCGGCATCCAAAAAAACTACTCCTTGGTTAACCAACAGCCTCAAACAGCATAACTAAATGAAACCAGCGATTTTCTCTATTTAAATCTTCAGTAAGGGGGGTAATGCTGGTAATGCGGTCTCGGTGAGGTTGAGGGTGCCAAGCCCAAGACCTTATTAAATGCTGAGAAATGTCGTCCGTCTCTTATAGGCTCTGCTAGCGAATCCAACCACAGCGTCTTCATCGCACCCCCTGGGTAACGCTAGTCGTGGAAGGCTGAAAGTCGAGTTTCCGGCGCCTTAAAATCGGATCAACTTGGCTAAGGGAGTAAACCCCAACAGAAAATCTAAGGTCCTCCTATGTAGCGGGGGTTGAGCGTGAGGCCAACAACATCACCCCGGAAAAAAACATAACGCTACGGAAACTGCACAAAAGCCTCGTTGGAGAGCAATAGTGCAGAAGGCCAAGGCCCACACCGGGCTGTAGTGCCACTAAGAAGAAGAAAATCTTTAGTTTAAAAAATTGTTAATTTTTTTGACACATTTTAAATAAAGTGCCAATAATTTAGTACATATCTTTTATTACATACCTCAGCGTTGCAACGAGTCTCTCCTGGTGTCACTTGCCGTCGAAGACACGGCCTTTTCTTCGTTAAACGAGGGTCTAATTTCTGAAGTATGTAATGGAATATTCGGATGGACATTCTAGTGTATGAAAAAATCCGTTTCATCTCATCATTCTTATATCTCTAAACAGATGGCGGTACCTTCCGTAAACTTTTCTACGGAGCTGTAGTTGATGCCATGAACGCCATCGCTTCTCTTGCCCTTCAGTAAGTCCCGTTTCCAAAAACAGCTGGTTTCACTCAAAATGAGGAGCTTAGCTAGTTCACGGAACGATCGACGCCATGATAGCAATTGATGGAAAATAGTAAAATACCGCTTAGCCGCTGATTGTGGCCGGCACCGCTCACCACTTCTATCAAGTTGATCGCTTTTGTGGCTGTTGTTTTTTTACTACTTCAGCTCAATAGTCCAGTCAATGAACGCTCAAAGAGTGGGTATAGAGGACATGGAAGAGGGCAGAGACCAAACTTCAGGGATGTTTTTGGGGTTGATAGGAGGTAAACATACTAAAAGTCCCCGGGCCTACGAGGTGTGCGGGGGGAGGGGGGACGCAGAAGGTCCCATTTTTTTGTTTTTCGCTTATATCTTGAAAACGGTGCGTGGTCGGGAAAATATTAATTTTTTATAAATTAAAGCTGACTAAATTTAATACAAAATAGTTCCTCTTACATTTATTTCTATTACTCATAGTTATCGAGATATTTGCTAGCGAAAATTGACATTTTTGAAAAACGCTTAATTTCCTCACGTTTTTTGACAAACCTTTCCGTCTAGCGGCTCAGCCTTTTAATTTACGGCAAAGTCTTCAGTAGCATAGTTGCAGAAAATTACATTACCTTTAAAATGAGACGTCATTTGATATTTTACCCCTACGCAATTCAGAGGGCCGCGAAATCGAATCTGGACTTACAAAATGAACGATCCCTAAGCGCCTATCGAGACGACTTAGCGATTGCATGATGCGCGTCGATGGATCTGGCGATAAATAGCCCGAAGGCTCTTGTCTCCTTCCAGCTTCCCTCTAAATAGTGTGTGTGACCTCAGTTTGGAGGGCTCCGAAAAAAATTTAACCAATTTAGTTTTTTTCGTTTACCTCCTCACTCGATCAGAAGCTGGTTTCTTTCCTCCATGCCAATGCACGATAAACTGGATGGATCTCGTTTTCTTGCTCCCAGCAGAGCGGAGTTTTCAGAAAAGACACAAATGGATAGCAGATTCCACTCCGGTGAGCCTGGACATACTACGAAAAGTTTTCGTTGAAGGCAGCTCAATTTTATGCCTATGGTCCCGATGCTATAAAGTGTAACATTTATTGCCCTTATGTAGCATAAACAGATACTTATTTTTTGTTTGGAACACCCGGGGTTTCCCCATGATGTTAACTTCTTATATTTTAATAATCTTCTAACGAGGGGAATACGTTTTTAGCGATTGAGAAGAGTTGTGTGTACCACATTCTACTGGCTGCGCAGATGGTTCTTAAACGCAAGAAGTGTAACACTTTTCTTGCTTAGTTATCATCGCCCTCTTCGGATAAATGTATGATATTTTGAAGTAATTCGGAATTAAATGCATTCATGATACCCTTTCAAGATGAGGAAAACTCGCCTTAGAAAAGACAAAATAAACGGTAAAGAAACAAGTGAAACGACAAATAAACAAGTCAGTCGGGTGAAAACTGGTCGGTAAATAAACAAGAGTGAAAAAAGTACAAGTTTTAATTTTTAATCATGAACGTAAGACTCTTTCACAAAGTGACGCCTCAAGTTACTTTTTATAGCATTATAGTCATTGCGAGTGCAGTTGCCTCGAGGTAATTAATCACATGACAGCTGACGACAAATTGTGCATGTATTCGGATGAAAATTAATGTAATGCTCAAATTTTTTCTCCAAATGCCAAATCCTTAAATACTGTTTTTTTAGAGTTATGCCAAACTTTTGGCTACCATAGCACCCAATTTTTATGTGATTTTTTTATATATAACCCATATCTACACATTCTTTGGCGTGCTTGAATAGAATTAAAGATGAAAGGATGTGGTATTCTATGATACTATACCTATGAGACGAGCATGGAATAATCTTGAGGTTTCCCCAAATTGACCCCGCATATGCTAATATTTTAATCATCAAATTCTTATGCGTTGATAATCGGCTCAAAAATCTATAAATTTTAGTTCGCCATAAAAAAAATAATTTTACCTGAGCGGAATTTAAGACCGGATATGCCAATTGCCGGTGGGCACAATAATTTCCCATACATGTCATTAACCCCTACCAACCTAAATTACTGGATATATCGATGGCATAATTGACTGGGAAAGACTGCAACTGGTTTACACCTGATGGGCAGTTAACTGGATATTTGTGCTCAGATCTCGGTCAATTTACTTTCATGGTCATTTACCACATTTAGTGCATTGCCTTACATCAATGTGCGCTACTTAACGTGACGATCTGACATATTACTCAAATCCAGGTGGTTGAACTTGAATGATTTGATATATCCAATCATCCCGGAAGTCAAGATGTACGTCGTTGAATAATCCATGCCGATGGCAGTATTCCCGTTGGGGCCGGGTTTGGCAACCGGTATTTTGGCGGTCCTCGAACGACCGGTTCGCAGAAAACTTAATTTTCTGAGACAGCTTTTCGCAAATAACTCTCTATTGCTTGAAATTGAGATAATTCACTGCGCCGCGATTGAATGGCGGTGCAAGCACGAGTAAAATAAATACCCGAAATTCTCAATGCATCCCACAATAGTAACATACGTTGCAATAAAAAGTTACCTGTATGTGAAGGTCAGATTCTATAATGTACAGGACCAAAATTAAAAAAAAAAAGGTTTTATCATGAAGAAGTTACCTTTCAGAAATTTCTCGCCCTCTGCTGCGTCAAAACACTACGCCATCGGGAATATGGCGTATGATGTAACAGCCATGCTGCCAGTAATCCGACGCGTTTTCATGTGAGATTCTGCTGGTTTAATCATACTAGAGAAACGTAATCGTTTTTATTTTCTTTGTGGATAACAACGAACTAGTGTTATTTTATTTTTCCCCTCGGAATAGATACAGAACAGAGATGCAGCACCGTGAAGTGACACCAGAGCATCGAGATGCTATTTTGGATGACGTAACTTTAGAAAATTATTGTGTAGTTTTTATGGCTATTATTGTTGCCAGGTTTGGTCACACACTTTTATGAAGTTCACAGGGATAATATAATTCGCCCGGACTAAGATCCCATTCCAGGTGAATGAATTTTTACTTTGAATTTCACGACAAGTGTAAGCCCATCACATTGCATGTAGGAGCACGGTTTTCAACCCTATGGGTAGATCCCTCCTGGAATTTCTAATGACCATATATCTATTTTTACTCAATAAAGGATCACAATCAACCTTCGTAAATAGTGTCAGGAAGAAAAAGATGGACATCACACTATCCTCCAAAAGCCTGGCGCATAAGATTAATAGATGGAGAATGATTGAAGAGATATCCATGTCCGATCACCGCCAAATCCAATTCAAACTCTGTGGGGAGTTTATAAACCCTACAGTGGAATACACAAATCCAAAGCAACAAATTGAGGGGAATATAGAAGAGAACTTGAAGGGGTACTCGTAAAGCCCCAATGTTCAAGTTCAACTGCAAGGAGGAGATTGAGTCGTCCGTGTATCATATTCAGGATGCCGTCATTTCAGATTATGAGAAAAGCGGCCCCCTAAAAACTAATTAAGGGAAACAAAATCCACCATGGTGTGGAGCTGATGTAGAGAGCTTCCATAAACTTACCAGGATACTTACCTTCAATAAAGCAAATCACACAACAAAACCTGAACACTGATCTTTCTGCAGGAAGGCCCAATTCACGTTCAGTGCACGTTCAAATCGACCATTAAACGCTGTAAAAAGAGAGAACGTCGAAAGAGTCCCTGCACTTCATTTATCAATGGTCATCTCTCCCAGAACTAATGGCCAATAGATGGAATTGAATATCAATCATGAGATCCTAGGGTTGTGGAAAATGATGGCGTATTTCTTAGATATTTCTCAATTAAGCCAAATAATAACGATTGGGCCTACAAAATGTAATGACTTATGGTGAATATAAAATGGAAACCTCATTCTTGACATATGAATCAGGATCGGAATAAAGGACGTTTCCATTGTACAATCTCTTCATCTGAGGAATTTCTGGTGATAAACTAATTATGCTTACACTACCTACACAATACATTGCTTAATTTATGGACCTTAGGTCATGTCTTTTTTAATAAACTCACCATCCTTCTTCCGCCAACGTTTCGCCTTTTTATTAATGAGGCTTCTTCAGGGCTACAGTACAATGCAAGGAATACAGTTAGTAATAATTATACTACTACAAAGGTAAAAAAGTTTTCAAACATAAATTTAGTACCTCAAAGGATTAACTTTCTTACTGCGGCAATGGTAATACAAAAACAAACTTTTTAAATAAACAATAAGAAAGCTAATCCTTTGAGGTACTAAATTTATATTTGAAAACTTTTCATCTTTGTAGTAATATAATTATTATTAACTGTATTTCTTGCATTTTACTGTAGCCCTGAAGAAGCCTTAATAAAAAGGCGAAACGTCGGCGGAAAAAGGAAGCTGAGTTTCTTAAAAAGACATGACCAAACCTACATAAATTAACCAAAGTATTATTAAAGTGTTCAATAACTATTCAAAGAAGTTACATACACAATGTTAAAATACTTTCAAATCCTTAAAAACTGGGGACAAGCCATCATGGAAATATCTCCTCAGTGAAATGTGCAGGAAGGGATCATAAAACGTAGAATTTTACCCACTCTCGCATGAATTTATTTTAGTTCGTCGATTAATTCATATTCTGACATGGAAGGCAAAAATAGCAATTTTATTATTATATGATTGAAATAAAGACAAGCATATCAACAGGATCATATTATGGCAGAGAAGTTAAAAAAGAGTAAAAAAAGGGTCATCCTAAAGCAGGTGCGTGAAATCTACTTAATATTGAGCCTGAAACTCGGCACCATCTGAAAATTCAATAACTGTTTCTTTGTCTTTTTTTGCTTTACACTCATTTTAACCACTCTAAATGTTTGCCAAAATTATAGATTTTTCATTTTACTTAAGTTTACGTAATATGCATGCTTTTTTTCATTGAATACGTTCCATTCAGTAAATAATAGTCGGATTCTGGGGACCTTACAATCAAAGGTCAAAATTATGACAACATCGACAGGTTTCACCAAACTAAGAGGTTAACTAAAAACTGAGCATTATTTTCCGTGTGCCATAACGATGGCATTATGAGGTGAGAGTCGTTGTTATTTCTACCGGAAGTGCTCATAGCGACTTGAGCGTTTGTGTAACTCTTAAATCCGGCGATATAACTCGCAGAATAGAAATAATACCCTCCAAAAATAACGCCAGCTCAAGAAGGAGTTTCATCACTATAACCACCGATAACAACGAACATAGCGCGATTGTCTGAGGGGAATTGTTCCGCCAACTCGCTGAGGTACCTATATAATAAGAATGAGAGCCTACGTAAGGAAGAATATAACAATAAACAAGTATTCACTCTTAGGAAAGTTGCGAAATGTTTAAAACGTATTTCCGAGTTCCCAATCAAGTTCATTGCAGAACCTCAAGAGACGGCGTACGACTTCTTATTGGCAGTCAAGCTACCATTGGTTTCATTGATACTACTCGTATTTTAAATATAAGAAGTTTATATGAAGAGGCAGAAACAACTTTTTCATGAACTCTGTTACTCTTGAACTGAAAATATTTATTAAATTTTCTTCTTTTCAAATACGACATTCATATCTACATCCCACAAGGGTGAAATTTCTAAGGAGGGAATTAAACGTAAGTTATAACGTGCAAGAAATCTAATAACCGTGGCTGCCAACTTTCTGAACGTTTTATATGCACATTTAGCTCATTTAAGTTGGGTGGCAGTGAGAAGCACTCGGTTTACACTACACTACAAACATAGTAGAATAATTCTTTAATTCTAATATGTAATAGAAAAATTATTTTAAGACACTCTGCGTTTCATTTTCCCGCATTACTCACTCCAATATGGTCATTTTAGCCGGCTCATATATAGTTTATACTGTTTGAAATGAAAACTTTGTGCACAGTACTAAAGTGTAATACTCTCCAGACGTTAGTTGAAAGATTTCTCTAATTTTTTCATCGCTTTGTCCATATACTCCAAACGCTTATCTCACACTTTATTTCCACAAAGTTTCCACATTTGTACAGTTTCCTGCGTTTGTTTATCATTGATAGTGACGTTTTATGCGCTGATCTACGATACCATAAGGAACATCGAGCATCTCATAGGTCGACGCAAATTGAGAGAGAGTTTTACGAAGGCGAACGATCAAGTTGTCACACCCCGTCTTTTTTCTATTAGGACTGTATATATTATTTCTAACTTCAGTTCTGGAATCACTAAGGTAAAAATGTACCACCCCAAAAGTCGTTATTTATCGACGTCGTTATTTAGAACCCCGAGCTCCGCAATAAGCCCCCATGAGTTATAATCAAATAACTTCATTCTGCCGAGATTCTGTCGACCTAGCATTTCGGGGCGGAGCCTCTGGCTTATTCCTTAAAAAAATGTCCCCTTCTTTAAAGGGGCATCAATAGCAGTTCTTCCTACGCAATATTCCGCTTTTCTTGAATTGTTTTCCTCCACAAACAAATGTTCTTTTACTTTCACTCCAGTCGTTTAAAATAGTACTCTTCCGTCTTCCCCGGTAACTTAATGCCCTGTATCACAACATTCCCCATTTCTTAATCTACTGTGGCCTATAGTTATGAGCTTTGTTGAGAATAAACCAATGTTCACTCCTGGAGTACTTATCAAGGTGAATCCTTTAAGATCCCAGCTAGGATAGCAAGTCACATTTTCCCGGCGATCTGTTGCCTCGCAGAAGTGGTCAACGACCATCAACTTCATTTATAGACGAACAAAAAGAAGTTGAAAGCAAAAAAAAATAAATAAACGAAGGGACCCTTTCCCCTCAGGCAGCAGCAGGCCTACTAATGAGTCGGAGCCGGTAAACATTATTCGAGACCTCTTAAATGCTCGCCAATCCGACAGATATACGGGCACACCAACTGCCGTGTGGTTTTGGTGGTGTGGGTAGATTGAAATAGAATTTGCAAACAAAGCCATTTAGGGTTAGAAAATAATTCATGTGATTTTTTTCGATTTGAAACGTAAATAAAATTTCTCTCCGGCTGGCACCGACTCCAAGAATCGAAGGCATGGGGAAAGAACAGAGCGGTTTTTTCCAAGGGCAGAAAAACATTTCCTCTGTCCACTTATTTTTTACTGCAAAGGAGTGGTTCAGCTTAATTTAAGTTTTATTTAATTTTCTCTAAAATATGGGAAATTTCGTAAAAAATAACTTGTTTAAAATTGAAAACAAAAGTTAAACTATTATTCACATTGTACTTGAAGTACATATCAATCACAAATCTGTTTAGCTGGAAAAATATCAAACAGCATAATTAGCTCTGTACTTTTCCACACGCTATAATTCATTAATTGGTCATTATGACGAAATTCCAAACTTAGGTAATGCCTGAATGTATCATGTCTATCATAATACAAGTTTATGGACGTTTTCAGCATCGTTATAGAAATTGATGCTAAATATTTGGATATAATTCGCCGATCCGTTTTTTTTTAGAATGCAGAGAAAAAAGCGGGACTTGTGAAATGAACTCTGAACATTTTCAAAATGTAATAGGACTGTCTTGGCAAAAACGGGACCAACGGTAACCCTAATTTTACCTAAACCTTTTATGTAATTATTCCTAGAGAAACCAATGTGTAAGAAAAGATGCGGGGTTAAGACAAGTGTGTTAATTATTAATCTTAGCTTTGATATTTTTTATAAAGGCAAGGATTTTGGTCCAAGAATCGAGCGAGATAAAGATGAAGTAGATACATGTTATTACAATGAGAATGTGACACCCACCAGTCAGAAAAGCCTCAAACTCATACATCTACATTACACCCAGCAAACCAAATAAATAATGTGTGGTAAGGGGGCACGTGAATCGGATCCACGGATCCTTGCTATTTTTTTATATTTGGCTGCTAAATATCTCAGTTATCCATCCCTAAAGCTGTGTGATGGTTATTTTTCTCAAAAGGGAGAAATTAACTTTTATGTGTTCGCTTGTTCATGAGAAATCATCAGATCATATCATGTATCAGATGTATCATAAGGAATTGGCCATTCAACGGCATTTCCCAGGCATGTGCACCTATCACTTGCAATAGCTGGTCTGTCATCCAATGAAAGCCTTGATTTATATCTTGAAGCACAAAACAATCATTGATCACGGTGATCTTTGTTTTTAAAATTATAACATATCTCTGCCTTTTTTGTTGGCGATGAAATTACACGCACAACCTCTAATTGTAAGATATCCAGAACCATTTCATAAGAAAAGTAATATCAATGACAACAGTGCTTAGGCTGCACTAGTCTACCGGAGTCCATTGTATGTATACCTACCATTACATTCATACACGGCCATTAGGTTCTCAGTATTCACTGTGACTATCACGCATGACACTTCTACCGCGCGCAAAATCGAATTCTACACGCCTTGGAAGCCGTTTGCAAGGTCTGTTCACCAATAAATAGCCCCATCATTAACTTTAGGATTATAATAACACTAGTTATTCTTTTCGCCAAATTATATTGTGTGCCCAGCTTACCTGAAATATTCATAATTGTTGACGTTTGGAGAGACGACTCGTCACTCATTCTCAAGGTAAGAATTAATTACGTCGACAATTATGAATAGTTTGAAGCAGTTTAGAACCCGAGAAGAGTTAACTCAAAGTTGCTCCATCGTCGTTTCATCGTGTTATTTGGTGTTCTGGTTTTTCAGAGTAATCGCGATCTTAGGGTTTGTGTCCTTTTCCCCAAAATTATGACTGGTCGCGCTCTTAAGTAGAGTTCTTTATATCCCGCGTGATATAATAATAATAATTTTCTTTCTGTTGGGTAGCAAGTAACATAGAAATCGTCAAAAAAAAAGGCATTAAAACACTACCTAGTACAAATGCAAGGGAGGGAAATTTGGAGGGAATAAAGAAACGTGTCCCGTGTTCCGCTATATCACTTAGTAATAAGTTTGTCACACACACAAAATAAACCTACGAAATGAGTCTATCAAGTGTGGAGATCCGGCGAGAAACGTGAACCCTGTTAAAAATTACCCATTGGTCCCCATTGAAAAAACCTATAGGGAAAGATATTCCCCATTAAATTGCAATGGGGAATATATTGTCCCTATGGGTGCTCAATAGGAAATGAAAATCTATGGGTTTTCAATAGGAAAGATTAATTCCCTATGGGTGTGCGGGAATTGGAAAAATCTTGTTTATTCGCAGTAATATTGCATTTGTATTCATACTATGTGGCAACATAGGATAACAGTTATGTGGCATTAATTAATGGCAAATAACTTTTTTCAAGATTTTATGGTATTTCCTCAAACTATCACGGAATTATCATTTTATGATTATAGTTCTCGAAGTCACATTTATCCACGGAAGTGACTACATATATACGTCTTCCTCAACGCCAACACTTCAGTAATGGGTGCGAGGATAGGTTCGTAGAGTTGTAGGTTTTGGTAATCATGCGATACGTATTCCATCATGTTAGGTAAATACGATGTAGTATAATATGATGTCCTATATCATGCTATCCCAGTAAACACAAAATGCTGCAGATGCGCATCTGATGCGCTGCGCGATAGCGCTGCAGCTATCACGAAGCGCGCCTAGCACTCCTAAACTTTCCTTTTTTGAATGTCGAATGCGCTGCTATGGGGTGTCAGCAGCGCTGCATAAGCGCTGCACAAGCGTGTCACGATCGCTTCAACCTGCAAAAAATAGTTTACACAAGGACCGAAAGTAGATGGTATCTCCGGACTGTATAGACTCAACTTCATTTTCGCATCAACCTACGGTCAACCTCACATCTATCTACGTTAAGCCTATCACGCAACTACCTACGCCATATCCAACTATCAACTTCTTAATCTGTTTCTTGAAAGTTGTATATATACGGCCATTCCCGTGCGTAAATGTGTTTGCGAGAACTAACTTTTAAATATCAATGCCGTGATAGTTTATGGAAACGTACCATCCAATCACGATATCAGTTTTCAGGCATTAATTAACTGAAACCTATGTTGCCACATTAAATGAAAGTAAAGCCAATATTAATAATAATAAACAAGATATTTTCCAAATGCACACATTTGTTTACATTTCAATGAAGACGTAACTTACTCGCGCAAATGTTACGAACGTGAATATGCATGTATACGGGTCAATCCATATATAGTGGTCCAGAGGTGGTTGCTTGATGATTTTTAATATTTTTTTATATTTTTACCATACAAATTACCATTTAATGTGAATACAAATATGTCATTATTTTATTTTTTTATTTTTTTTTTGATAGTGGCCATTTTTATGCTAACGAAACACCGATTTTAGGCGATTTCAGTGTTCTGCAGTTAAAGCAAATATCTCCAATTCTGTGTATCCTAGAACAATCAAACAAAAACCAATCGATTCAGTAAATAATGAACTTAAATAAAGGTCGGGTGATGTATCGACCTAAAATTAAGTCTAGGGTCCAAATATTGCTTCAAAGTTTTCATCACTTAACTAACAAATCAATTTTTACAATTTTTTACATAGGAAGGCAGGATACTTAAAGTTTGTAATTTTTTTATTTGAAAGGTATAAAGCCATGCATTAAGTTTGCAGAATTTTAAGCTGTGGACTTCAGTGGTTTTTTATTAATTTTTTTTAAATTTCTTGATTTTTCAAATTTTCCAAAGTTTAATGCCCATTATCTTTGTTGGGCATAAAAATAAAAATTTGAAATTTGGCCTATTTACAGTCCTGAAGATGAGGAATAACCAGTAAAATTTTGTTAAGTGGACTCAACTATTTATAAACATATTAAACATTGAAATGTACCAAAATATCGACGAAGTCGACATCAACACGGCACCATTTAGTACCCTATTAAGCAGGGGCGGATTAAGGGGGGGGGCTACCGCCCCCCCCCCCCCCCGTAATTCCCGATAAAATAGAAAAATGGTAATCATCAAGGTAGTTCTCCGATGCAAGCTTTTATTACACCAGCTCAATACACAATGTTTAAAGATAATTGGAAAATATCTAAAAGCCACTTGTCTGAACAGACACAGTATTCTCGTTTTTCGCAATTGTACTTTAGTAGGCCTTTTGATGAACAGTGTTGTTAAAGCTTTGGTGCCGTAACGGAATAGTTATAAGCTATTTTCTATGTATGCAGACCTATATATACCTTTTTAATATGTATGCAGAGAACAGTGCCGCGAGTTTGGGCAGTTGAGCCGTAGTGAGCCGAGAGGGGAATACAGTCTCCACGCTCTCCTACAGCATTGCCTATTATTATGCGACACCCTCTGCTCTCGTGCTCGTCGCGACATGTCAGTTGCCCGGCTCTAGCGAGTGTATTGTTTCAGTTGTAGTGAGTGACAAGTTCAAGAGTTCTTCACATATTTAGGACCCTGCGTCCTTTTTCCTTAATTCTGTGATATACCTGACGTGCAGATCAACCTTTCTGCCAGAGATGGCTATTTCAGCCGGTTAATTACAAAGACTTAACTTATTTGCGCTTTCTCGCGCTCGCCATTAGGGTCGGACGGCCGGCTTCAAGCTCGGGCCCACATTAGCCTCCATTGATATTTATCTGCTTTTTGATCAAGGAATTGAACACCCACCTATTGGACTTTCATCTTCATTGTGTTATCATAGAAATGCTGTCAGAGGTCCACCCACCGTAGTTTTGTCCCCTCTCCTTTTGATAGCAGTAAAATTGAGGACTCTCTAAGCGAAATAATTTTCAAGTATTACGCTACAGGGTGAGAAAAAGATGCTTATAATGTTTTTTGCAACTCGTCGCAGAAGGAATAGTTAAGGTTTACTTTTGTTTACAGGCGTCTTCTTCTAATAGGCCTGGTACAAATCGGAAAACTAATAGTGCCTCTGTGGACCTTCGAAGCATTTTCTCTCGCGACCAAAAACAAAAGACGCCAGAAGCAGCAGGAGGAAATGCATAATTTGTTAACATCATGCCTTCATGCTGCACAACTGACAATAAGACTCAAGCTGAGTCAATGGTCCTTTTACAATCCCATCCACGTAGCCACGAAAAATCGACTGAAGCTTCAATTTATTCACTTCCTTTGGCTAAAAAAATTTCAACTATGACATAGGTCTCTTCATAGTACCAGGAAAGGAAAGACCTGATGATAGGAAAAAAGCAGAACTTTTGGAAGGCCCTTGGACATCCACAAGCGACTACAAGTATCCCTTTTCAACTCATAGAAAGGGAACCGCGGAAGAGCGTCGTTACGTGAGGATAGAACATCTTGAAAAGTACCCTTGGCTTGTGGATTCTCCCTCATTCACTACGTTTACCAATCGATCTCAGATCGATCTGACTGGCTCAGCTTGGTATGGTAAACGGAGCGCGCAGGCCAGATCGATCTCAGAAGCGAGCCGAGTCAGCCCGCTTTCCCTAACCGGTCTGAGATCTCAGATCGATCCGAAGAGGTCGGAGCGTGGCGCTCATCGTTCTTCTTTTGGTTGCCGATGGTAAACAAAATATAATCGATATCATTTACGGCGTGACTTGTTGCAAGAAGGGAAAGGAGAGAAGTGTGCGGCTGAAATATGCTAGAAATCTCAAAATAATTCAAACTACTGAAATCGATAGTTCAATATCGATATTTTCAGACCGTGTTGGTAAACCAGGCGATCTGAGTAAGCGCCCTGCTGAACTTTCAGATCGGTCTGAACTCAGACCGATCTGAGATCGATTGGTAAACGTAGTGAATGAATGGACTTTTTTGTAGGTATAGACCTTTTTTCCCAATCAACGGCAGCTTGCGGTACAAATTTGCAGTTAAAATCCCTCGATACAGAGCCGTTAAAGTTTTCAAAACTGCTAGGGAAACTAGATGATCTGGAAAACCACCAACACACAGTCTATCACAAAGGTGCAGTGCCCAGTTGGCCCTGAATTTTCTGGAAAATACAAAAAACCTGAAAATCAAAACACAAGCCAACTGGACGGCTACAGAAGGGAGAAAATCAAGGAAAATGGAGAAAATCTGAAGCTGATACTTAAAAATGTGATTTTTTTTGGCCATCAGAACATACCATTCAGAGTTCATCGGGACGACGCGACGGTGCATTATCATTGGAAGAGCCCTAGACGAATGACGGTAACTTCCGAGCATTACTGCGTTTTCGTTGATAGGTATTATAAAAAATTATAAAAATATTAAAGAAAATAGTATTTTCTGAATATGTACTTATATTTTTATTTCATTCCAACTAATTTTCATTTTGTACGGCATTAAAGAAGATTTATTTCAAGGAGTTCGAAATCCTTGTGTAGGCTGCCGCGGGTTGATGTATAGGAAGATGAAGGTCTTCCGCCTTTTGCACCGCGTTGGTATATGTTTCCTTGGACAACAGTTTCGTCGGCGTTGTAGTCGGCTTCTTCTGGTCGGTGCCCCAGTGAAAAAATTGTATACAAATTGTATACAATGTATAGGGCCAGCTTGTATACAAATTGCGCATAATTTGTATACGATGTGTACAAATTTTGTTGTGTACAAATTGTACACAATTTGTATACAATGTACACAAAATGTACACATTTGTACACAATGTATACAATTTGTACACAGTGTATACAATTTGTACACAGTGTATACAATTTGTACACAGTGTACACAATTTGTACACAGTGTATACAATTTGTACACAGTGTACACAATTTGTACACAGTGTATACAATAACAATTTGCATCTATATGAATTATTGTTTATATAATTATATTGGGGTGCTGGAATTATGACAAACTGCAAATTACAATCAATACATTTATTAGCATTGAGTAAAACATTTACATTTATTAATACAGCATTGATATCAATTTTTCATATTACACATAAAAAAATTCTTGGGTGGAAAGGGATTTACACAATTATACAACCTCCCTCCCACCATCCACTTCCAGAATTTCTTTTTCTCCCGAAGTTGACAATCTCCTTAACTCATTAAAACGCCGACTCATTGCAGCTACCAGGTCGGCATTCCTCACAGGGCCTCCGCCCTTTTCCGCATTTACCTGGTGGGCAAATGCTGAAAAAATAATAATAATGAGTGCATGAGTTAAGGTGAGCCAAAACTTGGCGTAAAACTTTTTTGATAGGTCAATTAGTTACTTTTAAAAATCAGTTTCACCTAGAACACCTGTGCGGTTATATTGACAGTCAATATCCATCCCATTACTTCAAAAAAGTAGTTAAATTATAATAATTTTTTTGAGTAAACGCAACTCCCCAGCCCTCCCCATTTGGGCAAAATTCAAAAGAGTTTGCTCTTATTCAGTATTAACCTCTATCACGTATTTCTTAAAATATATGTCCAGTAATGGTCTTTTAACAGTATTCATATAAAACAATGTTCTCACGAATTATCAATTGCGGTCAATATGACCTCTTAGCTATTCTAGGTAGGAAGGTGGGTTCAGGCATTCTAGTATTAAAAAGATTCATGCATAGAAAGAAAAGGCAGTTGTGACGAGGCTTCATTGCAAATAAATATTGTTTTCATAATTTCAAAAAAGTGCTTCTATGTATTTAAGTGCAATATGAGGCAGCTAGCGCAGATTTAGTTGCAGCAAGTATGCATGTATAATTAATTATAATTCAAGTTATGCACAAATTTCACTTCTAGACATTTACAGGATCCTATCTTGTCCATACCCCAGGGACTACCTACTATATTTTTGAAAAACCTACAAAGAATGATAAACTGGTGGTGAACTTTCAATAAACTTACAAAGAATAGCAGCAATTCCATCCCGGTGGAGAGAATCCCTCCTTTCGGCTTTGTGGGTGCCATTGCATTTCTGGCTCCTAACTGAGCACAGCCTTAGTGCTTTATCGGAGAATACCTCCTCCATACAATTTATTGAAATTACTAATGGTTACAAAATCCTAGGTGTCATATAAGCTCTTTCATGCCACTTGAAGCACTTGCATTTCTTCTGTATTCCCATTCTCATTGATGCTTCATCCTCATCAGTTGCTTAGGTATGCTGAAAGAAACAGCTTACATGAGTCATGATATCACTGGGAAACATATTTAAGAATATGATTGAAACACAATCAGTGCCAGGTTATTCTATTATACATATTCCCTGATCTTATTATATCTTGCACCATGTAGACAGTTCTAAATGTAAACCAGCGATTATCGTTGAGAAGTTGTTTAACTACGACCTTATAACAAACTTCCGTATTATATTCTTCTTCCTCCAAAATCACTTCTCCTAGCCGTTTATATTTCTTACTCATGAATAACTTCTTTTCCAAGAAAAATAATCTTGGAGGGTGATATTTCCAAAAGCCTCGTTACTAGACTAGGATCTCAAATACACAAGAGTGAAATTAACAAATCAAGGATATGACTAACAGATGCACAAATATGTTACAAGCTTTGTCCTCAGATATCAATATGAATGCACTACACTACGCAACGTGAAAATACACCGGTAAACTTAATTAAAATAATAGGACAGAATATGCTACACTAATAGCAAATAAGAAGTTAACTTTTTTCAGAGAGGGGTACCGTTTCTTAAACCAATATTAATGAAATAAAGAGAGTAGATAATAATGAACAACAACAAACTTACCTTGCTTCAGTAGGGTAGACTGGGTACGGTTGAAACATTTTAGCGTTTATCGTTCATAGCATCGGGATTAGTTAAGCAAGCGATGACGGAAATATATTAAATAAAAGACCGTATATCTGTCTACTAATGGGCAATGTTATTTGAGATCACTGTGTTGTACTTTATGTGTAAAATCAAATTTAAAAAAAAATGTAATTTGTTTCAACCGTCCCCATGCCGGTTGAAACAGTGCCTGGGGTCAATTGAAACACATGCAAATAATACAAAATATAATAAATGAACATGGTGTATTAATCATCTTATAACATTTTACGACTTGTAAGACACTTTGAGTTAAACATCAAAAAATTATTTCTATAAACATCTACATTTTGATGCATAGATAAAAAAATGACAAAAGAAAACAACAATACTTTTTGTTTAAGAAAATAAAATTCAACAGCTTTAAAAAAAACTTTAGCCCTTCAGCTAGAAAATAGGTTAAGAAAAAACTAAAGACTATTATTTCTATAAAAATCGGTATTTTAAACAAAAATACGTGGTTACGAGATCATTCGGAATCACAATTATGGCAAACATAACTAAGACAACCTTCTGTGCACTCTTCATGCGCCCACATTTTACATTCTGTGCATTGTATCCATTTTTCCCTCGGTCTGCTTTCTGAATATGCTGACATGCAAACAAGGCAGTAGCACTCCTCTTCATCTGATGATGATGATTCATGTTGCGTATTAGTTTTTTTCCTGTTTGTAGCATTTCTTTTAGTCTTTCCTCCATGTAATCTTTTCTTAACTTGCTTAGCTTTGGTTCGTTTCAATCTGTTTTCATGTTCTCTTCTTATCTCTTCTTTTTCAGGTGTAGCTGTGTAGATTGTAGATTTCCTAGTTTTTCGCCCCCTGTTTGTTAATTTCCTTGGAGGGGCTTTTGGTAGTGGTCGTACTGCTTCCGGCGAAATAAAAAGTGGTGTACGCGAAGTCGCGATGTTTTCTGTTTGATTTGTCAACACAGGAATAGATTGAGAACTTGTAGAGGGTGTGGGTGAAATTTCCTGAACACTACCACTACTTTGATGTCCGGATAGTGTGATCAAAGGTTCTGGATCTGCAATAATGTTTTCCTGTTCTCTGTCTGGGACTTTTGAACACTGTGGCATATTTACAGTCGGTTTTTGTGCAAAAAGAGCTGCGTTAGAAAGCTCCTCCGACTCTTCTGGTGGTTCGAGAGTTAAAATAGAAGGTGATGGTTGTGGCGTTTTATCCTCAGGTGTACTAATATTCTGAATAGGGCCATCAGCTGCCTCGATTGTATTTACAGGATTTGGCCTATCTGTCACAAATGCAGGTGCAAAATCGAGTTCAGTAAACAAATACCGATTAAATGGAACAATCCCAGTTGTGCGAAAGCCAGCTTGAATGTTGGATTGCGTAAGAGCAAGCGGCATAGCAGTAGCTAAAGTCCCTGGGATGTCGTATATTGACATTTTCTTGCCGGGGTGACTTCTCATCCATCCATCACAGGTCGAATTTACAGCTTTATTCAGAGGACCGAATACAGATCGATCAAGCGGTTGGAGTTTATGTGAGCAGTGGGGAGGGAATGATAGCATCACAATGCCATTCGTCTTGCAAAAGTCTAGCGCGTTAATGTGAATATGTGAAGAGTGGTTATCAAGCACAAGTAAGACTTTATGTGAAGGAGAAGAATTTGTATGTTTCTTGAAGTGTTCCAGGAAATGAATAAATGTTTCATCCTGCATCCAGCCAGAAGGATTTGCACTTCCAGCAGATCCTATTGGTCCATCCCTGATAAAGTGATCTTGGTATCGCACTCGCGGAAAGACGAAGAATGGCGGAATAGCATTTCCGATGGCATTGACCGCAAAGGCTACTGTGACTAAAGTACCCCTCTCCGCTGATGTCCTGAACCTACTTGATGAGCACCACGTCTAGCTACTATTTTGTCGGGTTTTTGCACAGTAGTTATGCCGGTCTCATCAACATTATATATAGTTTGTGGTTCCAATTTATAACGGTCCATGACAGTAGCCAAATTGTCGTAGAAAGCATATACGTTATTTCTATTAAAGCTAGTCGCACTAGAAAGACTTGTAGCCTGTGCTACACGTACTGACAGTTCAGGATTTCTTCTCATAAACATGCGAAACCATTCTTCACCAGCCATTTCTTTGTCATCCCAAGTCCGAGGTCATGATAAGTCGTACTTGACGGTTAGTTCGTACGCTAATTTCATAACATCCTTTTTAGTTAGGCCAAAATATATATCTGCACATCTAATTAAATATTTAGATAGCTCACGCTCTTGTTCCTGGTTAAACACTCGATTGTGAGCCTTATATCCCATTTCTTGATTTTCATCGCCACCAGTCGCATCTCGTTTACGCACATACCTCAACAGGGAACAGTGGTTCAGTCCATTCTTTTCTGCCGCTGTTCTTAACGAAGATCCCGCTTTTACATCTTCATAGGCTTGTTTGTACGTTGATAAGTCGGCCCTACCTCTCGTAGTTTTCCTTTGGCGTACCCTAGGCATCTAAGAAACAAGAAAATTAAATAAATAAACTGTTTCAACCGTACCCACAAAAAGTGTTTCAACTGTCCCCAACCCCCCTTCTAGGTATAAAACTGTTTACAGTTACAATGATAATAAATTTGAATAGAAACTAATCATACTTCCATATTCTACAAACATCAATTAAAACGATACAAAACTCTTAATACTCTAACGTTAATCAAAACCATAATAATAGCAAAAGTGTACGAACAAAAATACTTACTTTTCCGTCAAAAAACACAATGGGGCCTTCTATGCACAAGCACAGCGCGCGAAGAGCGACGCAACACTAAAATTCGTGTTTCGACTTGTCGCCCGCTTCTTTTTCCCCTTGTACCCCCCACCACATTACGCACGGTTCGCGAGATATTCACTTTGTTTCAACCGTCCACCGTTTCAACCGTACCCAGTCTACCCTACAGATTGGGGGTGTCCAAACATGTGGTGTCTTCCATAAAACTTGAGTTGCACGTCCAACCTCACATAAACGGCAAAAGTGACGGCATATTATAAAACAGTTGCACCAGGGAATATATAATCAAAATTCTTAGGGAATGTTGAATTCCCCCTTACGCGTTGTGTTTACACACACTCCCTTCCACCATTAATGTAATAACAATAATGGTCGAAGCACACTACCCAAATATCGATTTTGACATAGCGAACGCAGCGCCAACGCGCCAATTGCTAGTTGAAACCCGCATTTTTCAAAACCCCAAGTCCTTGTCCAGGGTTGCAGCATAGGTTTTGAATTCCATAAAATTCTTGATTCGTCATTGAGGTTTTGCCGGATTACGTGCTTTAAAGTATCGGTCGATGCATACATGATTACAATGCAATATGTAACGGTATTATACGCGTACTATACTCTATTAAAGGTAAATGCGCATTGCTCACAGCGGAGAAGTAGCCTGGATACTTGTAACCTTGGCTGGAAGACAAGTGGCCATCATTATTAAAATTTATCATCACCAAAAATGTTGTTTAAAATGCGATTCATGAACTTTGGAAGCGATTAAACTCTTGATTGTGGAATATTTTTTTGGGTTCTTTACACAGATGATTTTCGAACTTAGTTTTTGGCGCCTTCGTTAAAAATATTATAAGTTGAATTGAATGACGAACTTCGATGCATCTCCAAAAATGTTGTTTAAAACGCGATTCATGAACTTTGGAAGCGATTAAACTCTTGATTAAGGAATATTTTTTTGGGTTCTTTACCCAGATGATTTTCGGACTTAGTTTTTGGCGCCTTCGTTAAAAATATTACAAGTTGAATTGAATGACGAACTTCGATGAATCTCCAAAAATGTTGTTTAAAACACGATTCATGAACTTTGGAAGCGAGTCAACTCTTGATTGTGGAACATTTTTTTGGGTTCCTTACGCAGATGATTTTTTTTAATCCTTGCTCGTTTACTCCAACTACATGCTGTTTCCTCTGGAATCTAGGTTCCTTCTAAATCTTGCTAGATCTAGCTGGATCCTGCTAAATATGCTAGCTGGAATTTTTACTAGGGTTCTTATGTCTATTCGCCCTCCTAACACAATTTGCCGCTTACCAAGAAGCATAAATGACATGAAGTATTGGAAAGCCTCTGAGTACCGTTCATGGCTGTTATTTTACTCACCTCTATGCCTGGAAAACTCATTACCTTAAATTTGTAAATTGGGTAAATTTGTAAATTGCATGCAAAATATATGTGCACTTCCGACAAACTATGCATTTTGAACAAACAAATACCATTTGTACTTATTGTATAAAAATTGTACACAAAATGTACACATTGTATACAGTGTATACATTGTATACATTGCATGCATATCCTATACACTGTGTACATTTTACACAATTTGTATACACTGTATACAATGTGTACATTTTGTGTACAATTTTTATACAGAATGTACACATTGTATACAGGGTATACAATCTATAAAACTGTATACACCCTATACAATGTATACAAAATGTACACACTGTATAGATCCTGTATAAAAATTGTATACAGTTTTTTCACTGGGGTGAAATGAAGGTGCAGCTATTTGTCGTCTTATATATCTCAAGCGTTAGACCTGACTCCAACGGGTGAGATATATAATACGACAAATGGCTGCACCTTCACTCCACCGACCTGAAGAAGCCGACTGAAACTGTCGTCCGAGGAAACACGGAGTAAAACCCGGAAGACACTTCACTTCTTCACAAGAATGGCATTCTTTACATCGTTTTTTTACGTTTTTCAAATTTGATCAGATAGATTTACTCAATAATTTATCACATCTCTTGTATATAATATAGCCACACCAAAACTACGTTCCAAGCGCTACATTTCTTTTAATTTTCCGAGGGAAGTCCACCGGGACCTCTATTTTGTTTAGATGTATTGCATACCCCCCAGGCGCCGCACAGTGGTCTGAGAGCCCACTTTCGCGGTCAAAAATCGATTTTTTTCAAATAGTTTAATTTAGGTATTACATGGTCTTACAGTAAAGAAAAATGATTGATTCATCATAAAACGAACGAATTTTCATTGTTTGTTGACCCATGTCCTAAAATTACAGACATACATCTTGGGGATCAGCGCCACCGCTTGAAAATCGATTTTTCACGCTGGAAAAGGGAATCAAATTGCAACTCGTAATAAGTACATTTCCTTGAAACATTAGGTGATTTACTTATTTTAACATCTGTTTAGTATTCCTAAATTGCCAATTCGTCTCTTCTTAACGTCGTAAGTGACAGTGACCAGATTTTCTTAAACGGTGCAACGTCAATCACTTTCCCGGAGTCAATTGGGCGTTTAAAAAAAATCTTACAATATCTAGTGTTGAGGCAATATGCTAAGGCAAGAGAAAGGCCTTTTGCATAGGATGGAACAAGATTTTGGCGCTTTTAAGTGCCATTTTCTAAGCTATTGACTTTTGTATCTCGAAGCGCGGGCAGCGGTGCTGCCGGTAGTTGCGCTCATTCACGCGTGCCCTCTGAGCAGTCCGTGCTGAGAAGTAGAGTTCTGTTAACTTGCTCAGAGATGTTAATTCGCCTGAAATTAAGTAATTTCCTAATTTTACTCATTGCATGAAATAATACATCTCAGTCGGTATATTATACTGTTTTCCTTTCAAAGATAATTAGGTACTTGTTTTTCATGAAAATTGACACGCCACTATTTACCTTCCGTATCAATTTGACATGAATGGATGAATTAAAATGAATCCGATATGCGTTACTATTATATTACGGTAACCAGGAACCTGGTTGTTATGTACTTCAAGATAAACATATGAGAAAACTAAGCACTAAATGTTAAAGGCCCAAGAAAAGTGTTATCCCCCGATGGAGAGAATTGAAATATATGCCAGTGGAGCAGAAATGAATTTACAAGCATTACTTGATCCCACTACTGAGCGTCTTCTCATACCACAGGCTCCAGTTATATCCCAACTAAATCCGTTACAGTTAAAAAATATGAAGCTTGTTACAAAGTGGGGGTTTGACGGAACGTCAGGATTTTCCAATTACAAGCAGGTGGTTCCGCATAATAATTTCAATGACTCAAGTCTTTTAGTTAATTCTCTTGTTCCTCTTCGGTTGTCTACCCATGAAGATGATTAAAAAACAACAATAGTCTGGCAAAACCCACGCCCATCTTCACCACGCCTATGTCCACCACTTAAATTTGAATTTGTAAAGGAGGGTAAAAATATAATTATATAAAAAAAAGAAATATATCCAAATCAGGTAAACAGACTGGTACAAAGGGAGTTTAATATTGCTGGCTCCAACGTGTCAGTAAGGTATCAACTTCATTTAACGATGGCAGACGGCTAGGTTATAAATAATTTGACAAATACTTAATCATCCCAGAGGCTTCAGCAAGCCTCATCAAATGAATATTATCGATGAAATAATCAGAAGGGACATTAATAATGAGAGACTATCTATTGGTATTTCTCCGCTCCATGGATGGATTCGTTCGTTCGAATGTTTGCTTCATATTGGCTACAAGTTGGAAATAGGTGTTTCGCATTTTCAAAATTTGCGCATTTTCAAAAGAAAGAACTAGAGGAAAGAACCAAAAAAATAACAAAAGCATTTAAAGAAAGCATGGGCTTGGCTGTCAACCGTCCAAAGCAAGGATTTGGGAATTCAAATGATGGCAACACTGCTCGCCGATTTTTTCAAGAGGCTGAAAAATCGGCAGAAATAACCCAAGTAGATCAGCAGTTACTTCATCGTATGGGCGTAATACTTCGTGCTTTATCATCAAATTGCGCGTTGAATGCAAATACTTTTAGGGAATACTGCCTAATTACAGCTAACATTTTCGTTACACTTTATTCCTTGTACCCAATGCCTGTAACAATGCATAAAATTCGAATTCATGGTGCTGACATAATTAATTCCATAGACCTCCCAATCGGCTACTTTTCCGAAGAGTCGCAAGAAATCAGGAACAAAGTTTGCAAAAGACATAGAGAACTTCACACCTGGAAAATGAACAAAGAGTTTACTAACGAAGACCTCCTCCACATCCTTCTTCAGTCTTCAGATACTCTTTTATTCACGCTTCGTTAACTACCAAAAATGAACAACAGCACGACCCCTAACGACGTTTTGGCACTTCTACTTCCTCCACACATGGGAACTGTTGTGGATTATAATTCCACCGATGAAGAGGACAGAGGCTGAATAATGTTTCAAAATATCCAATAACCTACGATATCCGTTTTTAAAATGAACAAATCATCTAACAGATACCATTGGTGCCCTGTTAGAAAACAAAACTAGAGGAAAAACAATAATTTTCAAATACTTGGTTTTCAAAATAAGTAAAAAAAATATTTGCTGATTTTAAACTAGAGCCAGAAGAAGTAAATTTTAGTATGAAAGTAAATTCAATATTCTTCGACAAACAAATATACAATATTCCTCGACATTCGTGGATAGCAACACTTTACCGCGCTATCACGACAGTTGGAACAATCAGGTAGTCGAAATGATCTGTCATCGTAATAAACTGCTGAATTCCTGACATAAGATTCATTTTTGCGACAAAAAACAGCGCATAACATTTGCTACAAAGTGGTATTACGCTGCCGGAGGATACTATTTATTTTCATCCATCCATTCATGTCAAATTGATACGGAAGGTAAATAGTGGCGTGTCAATTTTCATGATGTTAAAATAAGTAAATCACCTAATGTTTCAAGGAAATGTACTTATTACGAATTGCAATTTGATTCCCTTTTCCAGCGTGAAAAATCGATTTTCAAGCGGTGGCGCTGATCCCCAAGATGTATGTCTGTAATTTTAGGACATGGGTCAACAAACAATGAAAATTCGTTCGTTTTATGATGAATCAATCATTTTTCTTTACTGTAAGACCACGTAATACCTAAATTAAACTATTTGAAAAAATCGATTTTTGGCCGCGAAAGTGGGCTCTCAGACCACTGCGCGCCGCGTGAAGTAGTGAACAGCCCCCCCAAAACAACGACCTTAATCCACCCCTGCTCTTCAGTAATGCTTGATGCCTTTAAAATCATTATCATAACCCATTAATCAGTTTTTCACCTCATTTTACAAGTTATTCATTATAAAGTAAACATTTGCTATGGTAAACTTAAGCTAAAATGTAAATGCAGGCCTTACAATACAAGGAATATTTGGGAATTCAAAGAAACTTACCCATATATTAAACTTGGTCATTCCATAACTATATACCAAATGTTTACTTTATAATGAATACCATACAATTGTATGGTAAAAATATTAAAAATCACCAAGCAACAAATTTAACTTTTTCTGGACCACTTAATATGGATTGACCCATACTCAATGTTACGAATGTGGAAATGAGAAAACTGATGAATGTACCAATAAAAGCATAACAATAATTTAGTGTACAAAGGAAATTAATTACACAAAGCTATCAATGAAGTGTTGTTACTGGCAGAACCCAAGTCTCTCCGATTCGTGTCAAAGCTTTCCCATTTATGCCAAATTTTCGGTCTAAGAATGACCCACAGGATAAACATGTTACTATATATCAAGGATATATTTCATTAAATAAAAAAACAAAGGATACACATCTTAAATGTTTAAAGAATGAGTATTCATATCTTCCTCTTTCGATTGAGACTTTCAACATCTCCCGTTATTCAAAAGACTACCTGCAGCGCTGTGGCAGTGCGTCCGCAACTTGCGGCTGCTGCACTTCAAACACGAACAGCGAATGCGCATTAGATGCGTTTCTCGATAATTCGCTCTATGAGAGCGCTGCTGAGACGCTGCTGACGCGCTTCAGTTGACATGTGCTGCACTTGCAGCGCTGACATCCTTGTGAAGCGCTGCTGCAGCCATGTGTGTTTACTGGGATGGCATAAGAGAACATTCGAAATGATTAATGACAAATTATCTTTTTTTTATTTTGAGAGAGCAGCGAAGTCAGTGCCATAGCTATGCCCTTTGCTTGAATATTGTTGTCTCTTTGGGGAATATCAGTCCCTATCGCTAATAACAGTCCCTATCACTAATAACAGTCCCTATACCCTAGTAGCAGAGGACGTTGTCACAACGTTGCATCAACGTGCACAAGGTTACATGACAACCTGCACGTTGCCACAACGTTGCATCAACGTCCAAGCACAACGTTATCAGTCGACGTTGAATCAACGTGCATGCAACGTTGACGTCAGCTATGATTTAAATTATACTTTATCTGTTATTATACCACATAGGTTGGCAAACTGCGGCACTTTGAATTCGCGCACGTGAACATTGTCTTCACCTATAAATATATATATGTATTTCATTTTGAATAATGTAGATATTCTACTAGTTAGTTGTCTACTTGTGAACGTGAATGTGGACAAGCATATGGGAATTGAATAAATTCTTGTTCATTCTCAGTAATATTACATTTACATTCATACTACGTGGCAATATAGGTTGCAATTAATTAATGCCTGATAACTGTCATCGTGATTGGATGGTATTTCCTCTAACTATAATCACGTAATCGCAATTTAAAAATTAGTTCTCGAAGTCACATTAATCCACGGGAGTGGCCATATATATAAGACTTTCAAGACGCGGGGTGTGTAATTCGGGGGCAAGGATGTGAGCTAAGAGCTGTAGGGATTCTCATAATTAGGTAGATACTAAGTAGTCAGGTAGGTAATGGGAAGGATAATACAATATTCATACTTATCTCATCGCGTGATACTAACATGCATAGTATTAAAGTCGTAGATTTCCTTTTTATTTTGAGAGGGCAAGGGAGTTTTAAGGGAGAAAGTTTTACCTGAGTAAATAAGAAAGAACTGTCTGATGACAAATTATCAACATTAATGTTAATTATGGGATATTTTCATTGATGGCTAAAGCTAGGGAAATTTTTTAACGCTGCCTTCAAAATGTTTCACTGATAACGTTGCATCGAGGTTGCACTGATAACGTTGCAGCAACGTGGTTTTTCGGGAAATTTGGATGTTGAGGCAACGTGCATGCAACGTTACAACAACCAACGTCAACGTTGTGTGCACTTGTACCTTTTCCCATTGTAACGTTGTGACAACTTCCTCTGCTACTAGGGTAGGGAATAGCAGTCCCTATAGGGAATAACAGTCCCTATAGGGAATAGCAGTCCCTATAGGGAATAACAGTCCCTATAGGGAATAGCAGTCCCCATTGCTAATTCCCTTTAAGGACATTCAATGGGTATTTTCAATGGGGAATTTTTAACAGGGAATGAATTGTCGCACTAAAATCCAGAGGAGAAAAAACGAAACGATGCAAAGGTCGAATATAAAGCCAGAGAGAAGAGTCCACGAGAGCTTTTTCTGAACCGGGAGAATTATCAGTAGGCAGATGGTCGAGTCGAGGTTCCGAATTTCAGGTGATCAGCTTTTCAAGGTGTCAAATACGTGAGTGAAACATTTATTCACGAGTGAAACATATACATGATAAACAAAAGAATCGCGAATTCCGATCGATTTCTACCGCTAAATTGCACGGAAAATTGTGCGTTTGCACTCATCGTGTAAAACGACATTTAGTCTGATTCAGTCGTTCATACAATATTTTCTTGCACACTTGACTGTACATGCGTTCGCACGATAGATTGTACAAATAAATGTACCGTGTAAAACGGCCTTAAAGAGAACTTGCTCTCGGGATTCGATCACTCGAGATGGGTCGGTCGTGATCACGACCGACCCATCACTACTGACAACGGTTTCCTTTGTGATATTTTAGAAACTTAACTTGGTGTATATCTTACTAATAAAAAACTTTAGATTGTTTTTTATCAGAAGGAAATATCCTGGACTACTGAAGAATACACCAGGAGCAAGTGGAATTTCCCAAATTTAAGCTCTTGCTTCTCCTGTAATTGCATTACATAGTGCATGTATACCCTTGCTATTTGGTACATAACTTTAATTTAATTCCAGCTTGAAAAAGAGATGATCAATACTGATGAATCAGTCTCAGAAGCTACAGGAAATGGTGCTTCCCCTGAAGGGGAGATGTCTGAGATGGAATTAACCCTCAAAACAGATGATGCTGAAGATAGTTCTGATGGAAGCACTGCACTCAGGGCTTCAACAGAAGCAGAGTCATCACAGAGTGACTCTGGTCATCCTGCAGGTGAGCAAATTTTTTGCAATGGTGAATATCATTTTTTAAGGAAGTAGGCACACAAAATATCTGGCTTCCCAGATAGCATGTAAGCTTACGTCCAGCTTGACTTTCCCTTGCAATGTCAAGCTTGGCATTGCAAGGGAAAGTCAAGCTTGATTCAAGCTTGAATTGTCAAGCTTGACATTGGCAAGCTTGATTCAAGTTTGAATTGGCAAGCTTGATTCAAGCCGGTGTGGCAAGCTTGATTTAAGTTTGAATCAAGCTTCGCAATCCGCCAAGAAAGTTTACTTTAGAAATTTCTAAAGTAACTTAAAAATTTTAAAGATAACTTTTGAATTGAAAAGTTTTTCTTACGTCATGAGTCCAGCTTAAAGTTTTCTAATATTTTTTCTAAAGTTTTGAGCATGTATCCTTAAGTCTTCCTAGTTTTTTTTTAAAGCTTTAGATGCATTCTTAAGTTTTTGTGATGATTTGTGTGCATTCTAAAGTTTCCGATTAATATATTAATGTATAAAAATTCTCCAATTGCCGTAATAAATTATTTTTACGGCCATTGGAGAATTTTTATACGTTATAACTTTAAGAGGCCGTAGAGCTCACGTTCCCTAGTTTTAATATATTAATGGTCAGAAAATCATAAATCCATTCAAGTTATGAAAGCTAGAGTTTTAATGAGAAGATACTATAGTAAAAAGTAAAAATTGACGGAATTCCGTAGCCTTCCACCTTTTCACTTTATCAACGTATTAAATATATTTAATATGTTAATAAAGTGAAAAGGTGGAAGGCTACGGAATACCGTCAATTTTTACTTTATAGCTGGACCAGTTGTGTTGCAAGATATGTTATTGCTAGATTTTGAGGATACATATAATAACTTTCTAAGTTTACACATAGCAGTAACAATTCTTTTGAGCCCGAGATAGTGTGTTCAGCATCAAAGCAATATATGCTAGAGAACTTCTAGTGCATTTTGTTAAATCTGTGAAAAATATTTATGGCCTCGAGTTTCTCACTCACAACTTTCATGGCCTGGTACATCTGACTGATGATGTATCTGTGTTCGGTCCTCTGGAAAATTGTAGTGCCTTCCAATTTGAGGGACCCCATCTTCTTAATTTTGATCTGAAACTTACTTGAAGAATGGTCTTTTTTATCCTTGGGAACCTTGAAATATCCTTGAATTTTGTACTTGATTTTCTTTCGACACCGGTTTTTTTTTAAGTTTTCTTACTACTGCGCAGTAACATGCAAGGATCAACCGACCCTTTAAAGCACGTATACCCGGCGAAACCTTTACGAGGCAAAAACATTTTAAGGGTTTCGAAACATATGCTGGAAACTTGGACGAAAACGGGTTTTGAAACGGCCGCGAGGCACTGCGCAAAACAAAAGCAGAACGATATCTTGTAAGCGCACGGGAGGCTTGGGACCAAATGGGACAACAACAGATAAAACAAACATGTGTAGTGTGCAGCCAAGTAAAAAGTATTTCATAAATATATTGGTTATACATTTCGTGGTTCAACGCTTTAAAATACATCGTGAATTTTGCCTTCTCTGCGAATCCGGTATGGACGTACTTTTATCTTGAAGTGCCCTTCGAAAGTCAACTTGGATGGGATTTTGTTGATTAAGTTTTCATTGTTGAACACGAAAATTTTCCTCTCCATCGCGGTTTAAGAAACCGTACCCCTATCTGTGAAAAGTTTACTTCTAATTTGCAATTAGAGGGTTTCTTTGCATATAATTTCCAACTATTTTCATTATATTCACCGGTGTATTTTCACGTCGCGTAGTATGTACCTAAGGTAAGACATTAAGAGTTCCACCAGTGCTGCGTTATTACCACGTATATTTTATCAGATTATGTATTGAGATAGTTCATTGCGAATAAAAGTGATTAACCCTTCATAGTCAATTATTTAACAAATTGTCTTCGATTGTTGCTAACTAGAGTTCATGTTTTATTCCAGATTATACGACGAAGACGGAAATTTGAAGAGAGAGACTTTTCAAAATATGCGGGGATGAAGTTAAATAATGTTATTAAATGAAAGCCAAACAAATCCTAATTATATATAAGCTGGAAGTGGTAGGCTTGATTCAACCTTGAATTGTTAAGCTTGATTCAACCTTGAATTGTTAGGCTTGATTCCAGCTTAGTGTCAAACTTGATTCAAGCTTGAATTGGTTGGCTTGATTCAAGCTTGAATTGGCAGGCTTGATTCGGTAGGCTTGATTCAAGCTTGAATTGGTAGGCTTGATTCAAGCTTAATGTCCAGCTTGCATGGTGGAGACTAGTCCATATGATTCAAGCTTGAATCCAGCTTACCGGCTTGAATTGTCAAGCTTGATTCAAGCCTGACTGACTTGCCAGGTCAAGCTGGAATCAAGCTTGATTCCAACTTGCCTTGCTATCTGGGTTGCTACCGACATAACGGTATGGGTTATTATCTGTGAGGTAGTCAGAGTATTCTATTTGGAGATTCCAGTGAAGGATTCAATCTTAATCATGTAGAATCCATTCTGGAGAATTTTCATATGCCTTAACATTCTTACAAGGTAAAAAACTAATGGGCTCAAACATTTTAGGTGATTTCAATATAGATCAAATGAATGACTCAAATGATTGGAGAATGCTCATTTCCAAACTTACACTCAACATTTGGTTTCTAAGTTCTTAACACCTTGCTGACTCAAAATAGCAAACATTCATTAACATTCCTTGACCTATTTGTCTCTGACTTGCCTATGGTGATCAACCAAATAACTTGCACCACTATACATGCTGACTTATCTGAACACTCTTCAATTCATGTTTCACTGCAGTGGTCAGGAAAAAAATTCAAAATAACACCTCCAAACACATACATATTCAGTCAGGAGTCAATGAAGTACTTTTGTGAAATTCCATCTCATGAAACCTTGGATGAGCTAGAATGTTTTCACAGTGGAAGACAAATTGAACTCATTCTTATACATGTTTATTTACTTCTACATACTACCCTGCAAGCCACTGGGCAGAGGGTATTTGGACACAAGCCATGTAAAGGTGTGAAGGAGAATGTTGTAGGGAGGTGAAAAGGCAAAGTGCATTATGACTGTTTTCAATGGACCTCAGTTTTTATTATGATCATTTATTGTGCGTGGAAAGAACGAATTTTCGTAACTATCTGTTCGGCAATGTGTTTCTCTTATTTTATCTTTCCTGTTGGACCTAGGGGTGTAGTGCAGAGTCAAAATGATATTCTCTGCGTCGAACTGAAACACCTGTTCTGAATTTCTCAAATAGTCTAACTAAGCCTAGGTTGTGGCCTCTGAGTCTCTAGTGGTTCCAAGCCTAATTCCTCTAAAGGCAGTGAAACACTTTGTTTGCTTGTAGCAGTTTTTAGCAAAGCGCACAGCTCTCCTTAGTACATATTACATTTATTTTTCAAATCAAATCTTTCTCTTCAGGGTCTCAAATGCTCATGGCGTATTCGAGGTGTAGCCTAACCAGAGCAAATTAGCACCTATCATTCACTTTTTCATCCAAGGAACTTCCTACTATACTCTTCATAAATCCTATTTTCTTTAAAGCTGTGCCGCATATGTTTCATTTATGTGTTCTCCACGATAGGTTTGAGGTTAAGGTAATTCCCAGATAAGTTATTTTCATACTGCTTTCCCTGTAGAGAAACTTAATCCCCATGCAAGTGGATTGAAAAAGGAACATTCACAGGAATTGATCATGACCAGCCAATGCTAACTCAGACTGCATTATGGAAGTAAGTGCGTTAATACCCTTTAACATGAATCATACCTCACCGCTTTGAGGGAATTTAACCCTTTGGCACTCAAGGTGTCAACATATCGGCTTATTCATTTCATCTTTAGATGCTCAAGGTGACGACATAACGGCTCGAGATTTAAACAGTTGTAAAAATCTTTGTACATATGTCGCATTTTCGATCACATTTGTTATCAGACAGATTATTTTAGCTACAAATCCACTGCGATGGTATAGTTCTTTAGGTTTTTAATACATAAAATACACTAAAGTAATTGACCTCTCCCCCATTCGTTTAATGGAGCTGACTCGCAGCTTATCATCATCAAAAATGTTTTTTTGTGATCATCAAAAATATTTTTTTGATGATAACACTATCCTCACTACTCGTCTTCTCTCCTCCTTTCTTTCATTCCCCCTTCCCTACATATCTCTCCCCTACCCCAGAAATATCTCTACTTCAGTCGTATTTGTGTACACCGTCACCCTGATGACTTAGGCCCCTGGTCGTCCCCGTACTTCCGGATGTCTATACAATTTTTGGGCTTGTGACACACACTCCAACCTGGATTTGGGGATATATGGTGGTAAAAAAAGAACCTTTCCTCTAAAGAAGGAGAAGAAAGATCTAGTGAATGAGAAGGAGTGTAGCCACTGGTAAACCCTCAAGACGGCGCCAAAGACTGCTAAATCCTTTATATTCTTTCGGCCTTTCGCCTACCTATTGCGCTCGGTCGAGCCATATTTCGCACCCTTTTCGCTACTTCAACTATTGAGTTGCTACGTGTAGTGCCGAAAATTGTTGGTATTGATTTCATTGAAATATACATCAAACCACCGGTGGCAACTGCGTTGTGTAATGAAGATTCAGCCGAAGAAGACAGCGGAGGAATGGTGGACAACTTGAGTGGACGGCAATTGCACGCCAAAGTTAAAGTTGTCTTTCGGAACGGTGGACATGCAACCAGTGATGTGCCCCAAGGAAAGTGGGAGAATATCCAAGCATATGGGGAGCCTGGTCCAAGTGGTAAATCACGTAAGAGACCTCAAACACGCAAGCAAAAGATCATTTTGGATGATAAAGACATTACTGTACATGAAGCGATTTTCCCTAATTACTCCTCCTTTCGTGACGTGTCCCCTACCACATTTTTTTAACTATTTTTTTACGAAGAAGTAATCTCTCATTTAGTAGTAGAATCGAATGAGTAGGCACAGTTCTGCATTGTGTGAATCCAAACATAACACCTGAGGAGGTGAATATGTTTGTTGCCATTCTATTCCAAGGAGTATATCCTCCTTATACGTATTAAAAGACACTTTCAGAGGCAGCACACGGTATGAGAAATGAACTTGTGCATGGTTCAATGAGGTGAGACAGATTCTTGCAAATAAATAGATTCATGCACTGCTGTGACAATATTACCGTTGATGCCACGGATAAAATGTGGAAAATTCACCTCCTTATGGATATGGCAAATAAAAAATTTGGTGAGAATTTCGAAGAAGAACAGTGCTTGAGTTTTGGTGAGTCAATAGAGTCACATTTCGGGAGGCATGTATGTAAAAAATTTATTCAGGCGAAGTCCACAAGATTTGGCTATAAAGTGTGGTGCCTCAATTTGGCCTCCCGATGGCTAAATTGTAAATTTTGACATTTATCAAGGAAATAATAGATAATTTTTAAAAATTATTTTTATTATTAGTAAAATAATTTGTTTATATTGCACTGTTCTTCTTGTAAAATATTTTGAACAGCTACACATAAATTACAGAAAATTCCTGAAAAACAACTCAGAAAATAAACCATATTAAAATATTAGTTTATCAATAGATTCCAAGAAATTTTATTTTCCAGGCGTTTCGGGGTTAATTATGCAAAACATAAGGAAATGTAGTGGGAAAAATTTTTTTTCTCTTCACATTCATATTCTTTGGACGAAAAAGAATAATATGCTCACGCTGCCCTCACATGTTCCTCATGTTAACTTTAGCATACTTTTGAAAAAATTTAAAGTGGTCTTGATGAATGTCATAGGTACCTACCATGAGTATTTTTCTAGGGGAAATATAGTGGGAAAAAATGTTTTCTATTCACATTCATATTCTTTGGACTTAAAAGAATAATATGCTCCTGCTTCCCTCACATTAACTTTCGCATACTTTTGAAAGAATTGAAAGTGGTCTTTGTGTAAGGCCTATGTATTTGCTTGGAGAAATATTGAGGGAAAATGTTTTAGGACTCCATAGGAAAAATTATGCTCACAGCACCTTATGCTTCCCTCACATTACCTCATGCTTCCATCACATTACTCACACTTCCCTCACAGCTTATTTTCACCAGGGTCAAGATTCTGCATCTGGTTGGGGGGAACCAGAGTATGAGTGGCTTAGAGCCATGGACTCTCATTAAGGCCACTAATGATAAAATACTTTTATTTCATTATCTTGTTTTCCCCTTTCATGCCTAGCCGACCTGGGTAACTGCCCACATTACTGCCTCCTGGGACGGGGGGCGGAACTATGGTATGACCATTAAAAATTGTTTTTTTTTTAAGTTTATCAATAACAGTTATGTAACAGAATTAATATGTAAGCATTTGTTCATAAGAATGCCCTGTAAGAATATTGGTTGGAAAGATGAAGATGGGAGTCAGTGAAAAGCGACCTTGCTTGGGTGGCAAAACTTCCTCGAGGTGCCCCCTTTTCACATCCCTCTGTTTTTTTATTCATTCAACGAACTATGTATTATAATACATAGTATCCTATTTCCTGACCCTCTTATCCATCTTTTACTAAGTAAATTACACCTCATTTGTGTGATCCCTCACTATTCATTCCCTACCTTACCCTCTCCCATTTTCCATAACATGAAATTGGAACTCCTTATGTTACTTATATGTATTATTTTAACGCTAGGTTGTATGAGCTACAGTTTTCTTCAGACACTGGCTATTAACCATGTAGGTGCCATAAAATTATATTCCCTATTTTTAGGGATGAATCCTCCCTTTCTCATGAACACAATGTGAATAGAATACTGTTTTAGTCGTTATAGTGCTGTACGAAACAGGAATAGGTTTCCATTATCCTGACTTACAGTTAGCCAACTTAATGCAGATGGACTTGTTCAATGATGGCATCTTAGGAAAAAACTATGAATTGTTTCACAGGTGAATATGCATTTCATATGATTTCAACCACTGTGAATACAATAATAAATCTTAACCCAAAACTTCATTTACAAAATGTATATTCTACCTCTAACCGGTAGATTACTGTAATGAATGAATTAAAATATATTTTCTTCAGAACCAATATTAAAAAGTAACTTTGGCCAGGATTAATTCCCAAAATTGCACATGTATATTTTTCTCATCAATAGTGAGTAATGTAATTGACATATTAGTGGTTGCTAAGGATATGAAGACTCAACCCAATTTCCTATCACTATAAACAATATATTTGGTATCTATTTATGTTTACAGTGGAAATTAAGTTAAATTCTGAAGCAATGTGTGACCCTTGCTGTGAGTAAGTACCGCTTAAATCTATTAGGACTGCCAGTAATTTTTTGGAAGCTCTGTACTGAATCATGAATTAGCCTTAGTTTTTTAAAAACAAAAGAAGCATAAAAGAATGTCTGCATGTGCCACAATGTCATAAATTTTTATTTCAATTTGAAAATTTACAATTAATGAGTACTTTCATCGAGGTGAATGGTTTGCAGTAGCTCCTAATTCATTTTTTAATTATTTCACATCCAACTACACGTGTATTAATTTGTTGATCAATCTTATACCAGTCATTGAAATATGAAGATTACAAGAGACAAATTTCTTATTCTACATCATTTTGAACCACTTATAAAATGCATATTTGAGAACAAATGACCTATTTTAAATAGTGCTTTTAATTTTGATGAAGCAAATTGAGCTTACTAGTGTCTTTTTTTCAGTACCAGTTCAATTACTTAAATATACTATTATAACTAAGTAAATGTGAAGTGGTAGAAGTTGGAACTGTGACAATTCTAAGTACACGAAGCTTTCATTTAACTCCTTAACAGTTAAATGGATGATAAAACTCATAGCACCAATCTTGCCCTAAAAATAGATATGAATATCTTTTCTTATGTCTTACATCAGGTACCAATTACAAGAAGAAATTTTATCCAAAGAACAGGCCCTAGACGATTTAAAGCGTAAAAACAGCCAGATTCAAAATGAAATGAAATTATTAGTATGGGAAAATAAACAACTTCAGGAAAAGCTTTGTAACAAAAATAAGCAGCCATCAAAAGCGGTAGGCACCATATCATACCTTAACATCACTCTTTTTATCCTAACAACAAAAAGAACTGAATTTTCAATTGAAGTTAAAATATAGGAAATATCAAAAATTGCATGCATTTCATATGGATTTAATATTAAAATGTTAATAATGTTGTGACAAACTTTTTTTCAGTCGTGCAAGAAGGACCAATCCAAAAAAATGGAGGTAATGACATGATTTTAGTTTTTAGACTTTTCAAAAATAACCTACTTACCTTCAATTCAGTCAGATCATGAAGAATTTATTCACTCAGGAGAACATGATCAACCGCCTGGAGATGCAAATGAAAAGCATGCAGAGAGAACTGCAATGTGTGCAAATGGCTCGAAAGCAAGCTGAGGGAGAGCGCTGTAAACTCCAAGAAGCTGCATCTTCCTTGAGAAATAGGGTACCTATTCCTACTTGCAAGTAAATAAATTCTTCATATGGGATTTCCACCAGGTCAGGTTGTTGGCTGCTGCTGGCATTTCAATGGTTGACACTGCCATTGTCCTCATAGGGTGTTGATGCCAACAACCAACCCGCCGACCCTAGTAGCACGAAATTGATTATATCTAGTTTTAATATGTATCTTGAGATACATTGTATACAGATTATATCTGTATAAAATCCATGTAAATGTCCTCCACCATGCAGATAATATCTGGATATTATATGTATTATATCTGCTGGCATAATATGGATTTTATATAGATAAAATATGTATACCAAATAGATTATGGAGATATTACCCAGGAAGCATTCCAATGTCGGCCCGACATCGTAATGATAACATTTAGGCAAGCTACTGCCGACATTACCATCCGACATAGGCCCAGCATAAAATCAACCTAGGTGCAGTATATGAAAATTATATTAAATCCACACACCAACAAACTCAAATATATTGGCTGCAATTATTCTATCACATGATATCGAATTCAGTGGACCAATGACGACTAGAATCGTGACAAAATATAAGGAATTAGGCTTAATTAATTTGTGTAATACTACTGAGAACATAATTCAGAGAGAATTGAATTACATGGATAAAAGTTAACCAAGTGTAAATAATGGTATAAAATCCTCACTTTCTTAAAACAGGTGATTAAACATGATCAGCAATTAGGAACTCATTTTAAATTTGTTCATTCTTCAGCTAATTATCAGATAAGCTTATGTTCTGCAAGACCCAATGCAGGAGTCAAATCATTCAAACAAGTTAGTTATACTAGAAATTCCCAATCCTATTGTGAATATCCCATAAAAAGAACAATTATTACAAGTTCACTCATACCTAGTGTTAGAACAAAAATATCACAGGAATAAAATATATGAAATTAAAATGCTAAGGAACAGTAATAATATGACTTTTATTAAAGTTAAAAAGTTCTTCATTCATTACATACATTCTTATGGAGATGTTTTAAGGCCGCTTTACACGATGAAAGATTTTGTACAAACGAATGTACGTGAGAATGTACGTTTGTCTCAACGAAATTAGAACAGGTTCTATTTCCCGTGCAGGCATTGAGACATTCGCACAAGCGTTCATACAATTTGCCGCTTTACACGATACATTTTGCCTCATGCAAGAGTTCACGGAAGAGTTTGTACAAACAAATGTACCGTGTAAAATGGCCTTTAGACTGAATAGCAAATAAACACTGAGCAGAAAGGCACTAGGCGAAGCCCTGAGGGATTAGCATTTGTATATAATGAAAAAATAAGAATCTTGCACATTTTTTGATTGGAATGCACGAAAATTGAGACAATTAATGAGAGAGTTAATAAACCACATCTCCACACATTTACTTCTCTTCTTCCCTCTATTGTCCTTACATCACACACACATTTGCTGCTGAGATCTTCCTCCCTCACGGTCTTGGGCCTGTGCCCAACTTACACCCACTTCGATATTCACTTCAGCTTCTGTTGAAGTAGGACATGCTGCTCGGATCCCAGCTATAAATACAAGTTTTTACCACTGTGTAATATAAGAAATAATTTTAAATATTGTAATTGAGTATATAATGTTAGGTTATATAAAACACTTGCTGATCAACACATATTCTTAGGCAATGATGCTCACTGCACCGCAATGCACTAAGTAGCCCTTATAGTTCATCACAGGTGATGTAAACCAAACAAGCAAAATCTCTTATTTTCAGTTACCATCAGCAAGGAACACCTCTCAAAACTTGATTAGTTGTTAACCTCAGAAAAAATGAAATGAGGTACATGGCATTGGACTAATAATTTATTATTCCAGTTAACTGAGATTTGTATTTCCCTAGTAAGAATGGCTTTTAGAATATTACCCAATATGCATTCAAGAAGCTAAAGCTGAAGGAATTCACAAGTGCACCCCACTTCAAAAGGCATATGCCAATGGTTACATTTGGAAATAACAAAAACATTCTCAAGTTGTAACAGCCGATAAAAACGAAAAAGAGAGATAACACAAGTCCAACTAGGTTTAAATCCAGTTTTTTTTTATTGGTACCAGTAGTTTCAACGCTACGGCGTCATCATCAGGTGCCAATAAAAAACTCAGGATTTAAACAGTTCCTTGTCATAATTCGAAATGGACTTCCACAAAGTTACGCCTGTAAGGATTGAAGTATCACAAAATTAAAATAAAACATTAATCAGTTCACGATTCAACGCAAATTACAGTAAAAAATTGTTGTATTCACTGATTTTCTCATCTATTCCACTAATTTAGGTACCACAGAAATCACCTCTTAAGGCCGTTTTACACGATGAAAGATTTGGTACAAACGAATGTACGTGATATTGTACGTTTGTCTCAACGAAATTAGAACAGGTTCTATTTCCCGTGCAGGCATTGAGACATTCGCACAAGCGTACATACAATTTGCCGCTTTACACGATACATTTTGCCCCATGCAAGAGTTCACGGAAGAGTTTGTACAAACAAATGTACCGTGTAAAACGGCCTTTAGAGATTTGCTTTCCATACAAGCAAATGACTTATGTACACCATGCAAAAGTTGTGGTACTAGACGGTACAGGTGGAACACTTCTCTGTACATACCACAAAAGGTGAAAATACACCGGTAAATACAATAAAAAGTAACTGTTGGTACAGAGAAAGAATAACGCTTACACAACAATTAACATGGTGAACTTAATCTAAATAAGGGCACGATTTCTTAAACAGCGATGGAGAGACGGGCTATCGTGTTAAGCGTAATAAAAGAAATAACTAAGAAAAACAACTTACCTTGCTTCTAAAGTTTGGCGAAGTGATATCAATGTGTCTTCCTTGAAATTCTGCAGGGTACTTCAGTATTCCTTCAGTAACAGACACGTCTGATCCCAACTCGCGTAAATGCCAAAATGGACGAGTAAAACTTCTTCCATGAATCTATATTCATGACTTCTTCCTTCAAATTCTGCAGGGTACTTGTATTCCTTCAGCAACAGGCATGTCTGATCCAAACTCCCGTAAATGCCAAAATGGACGAGTAAAACTTTCATGCATAGTGTCTAAAAACTTTTTTCACTTATATCTAGTATATATGGTCATATGAGCTGCCGGTGATGGCCAGAAACTCAGTTAACCGGGAAATTTCTATTCTCTGAACGGCGTCCCTGCCAAAACGCAATAAAAATAACGTTCTTCATTTGTTCGGCGCCGCGACCCGGAGCCGCATTTTTCAAAATCACAAGTTTTTGTAATGATTTTCAGAATGAACGTTTTAAATTTCTTAACATGTTTGGGTCGTCATTTAGGATTCACTGGGTGTACGTGTACTTAAGATTTGTTCACTCAATGTGTGGTGGCAACAGTTACGATTATTTGAATGATTATTATTACGTAAATCAGTGACTCTAGCCATACCTAACTAGTACATTTACATGTTGAGAAAGAGGCGATCCATGATAATCATAAATAATTTTTGTGGTGACATCCGGAACAATTAATTCCTTTTGCTAAATCCCTTTTCACTATGAAATACATCGATGTATGACGACATATGATGAAAACATATGATCACGTATAGTAACGTGATTTTTTGACCCATCCAACCTGATTTGCCAACAACCTGACCCGGTGGAAATCCCGTGAAGAATTCATTTTCATCATGTGCTGGGAAAATACCATATCCTTCATCTTAGTGATGATTCTAAATATAATTTATTTTAACCATTTCAGCCAACTACATGCCCACCTCAAATGAATCAGGACAAAAATTGCGAGAAAATTCAGCAACTGAAAGAGAAGTATTCCCGAGTTACAGAAGACTATAAGGCTAAAGTGACAGAAGTGGCTGCTATGCATGTGGAAAATGAGAATTTGATAATTGAACTGGAAGAAAAAAGAAGGTGCATGAAGGAAGCTGAAACCACTATCAAAGAGCTTCAAGACAAATTAGTGGCAGCTGAATCAGACAAAGACAACACTAGGGTACCTACTGAATTCCTTTGTGGTTGAGTCACTGGCATGAGACATGCAAGTGCCATTGGTTGGGCACAGGAAGCCTCTATCCAAAAGGTTAAGTAAGTAAGAGTAATTTTTTTTCTAATTATGGTTCTAGGGCTCCAAAGGACAAAGTAGTCAAGTGATGGTTCTTGAACAACAACTACGTGATGCAAAAGATGAACTGGAAGAGCTGCATATGAAGCAACAGGAATGTTCATACCAAGAAGAATATTACAGGGAAAAGGTTATTAATTATTATATGAATAATATGTATATTATGCATTTCTTTTTATAACTAATTTAGCATATAATTACCATGTATGACGGGAAATGGTCGTGCAATTTTTGGAAAAATGGCTTATTACAGAATTAAAATCAATGAGAAAAATTTTAAGATTAAATTTGGTCCTCTTTACTTCATGACTGAAGGTATTTTCTTAAATTGTAGTATTTGCTGGCTCAGCAACAAGTTGAAGAACAGCGCCGCCAGATAGAGGTAATGGAGGCAGACAACAGACGGATAACAAAGCAAGTGGAAGAAGAAATTCAGAGGGTTAAAGTAAGCATGTAATTTATGCCGAGGGATTAAATCTATAGATTCATATGCTGTTAGTTATTGGTTGCAGTACATATGTGTGTTTATCGTTCTAAAAGCAATCCGTTGCGAGCATGTTAAGAGAGAGCAATCTTCTCGTGAACAATCAATATTCAGTAGGGGCCCTTAATTCCTACAGCGAAACTATGAAGTGCAGCAACAGCGCTTCCGCCTGGGCAGATAAGTCATAGGTCTTTCGATTGCAAATGTGAAAAACATTGTTTTTGTAGTCATTAAATTAATACATTACATAAATTTAGCTGTTATCCAAGAAATTACCATTTTTGTGAGTTTTCCAATTATTGGAATATTTCATTATCTGGGTAGGGTCCGGTCCCAATAGATCCGGATAATCAGAGCTCTATTGTATTTAATACTCACTTGCCTTTATTGCATGTTGCAGTTAGTGATCAAATTTAAAATTCATATTTCCATGTTCTGCTTAATTTTTCTCGTCAGCTATTTAAAAAAAATGTATCAAAGTTATTTTTGCTGACTAAATGTCACCATTTGATTGAAATCCATAATAATTTTCACAGAAAATATTTTTTTTTCTAATTAGTGACAAGAAGCTGTGCCATGTAAACCCACTCATCATATGAATATGTAACCATTTTAATTTCTTTAACTTACTTAATTGCATCTATTAAGCCTTCATTTATTTACTGAAATTGCATCTATCAATTAAGACTTCATATTTCATCACATTTTCATATTAACTCATCACAAATACACGTTTTCATAACCTACAATTGAACGTGATAATTTTCCCTTTGTCCACTTCTGTAAATTAATAATCGATCCCACACATTAGTTCTCGATGCACTGAAGAACAGACCTCAGTGGTGCTTACGGGAGGCAACAAAATTACTGGAAGGAGGAGCTGTAATCTGTAGCAGGTTGAAATCATGAAGCTTTTTACTCTCACAATCCACTTCCACATTAAGCACCAATCTTTTTTAAATGGCCTGCAAGGGGAAAACTGATAACCTTTGTAAAGAAGTTGAAGTGCCTGATATGAGTTATGACCTGATAAAGGTTCGAATTAGAAGATTTTTTGTGTTTCCACTGAATTCAATCTTGCAGCTCTGACCACGTACAAAATTTTCTTTGCTACCCCTGTGTGCAGGAGGGAATTTACCTCCTGCTGGCAGAGGCAAGGGAGTGGCTTGCTGTGGACCCTTACCTAGGTCGACCTTCTTCTGCATGCTGGCAAAATAGGTGCAGCACTTGTGGAAATGGTATAGCTAAGAATTTGATTGTTTTCTGTGGAAATTCATTTGCATATGCACTCCAAACAATGTGTTAGTGATAACAATTTTGTGTGCAATATTTAATTCAAGTAAATTATTCATGATCTTGCCGTCTACACCAAGTGAAAATAATATAGAGTATACCTGTATGGTAATAATGTAGCATTTTAAAAATAATATTGGTGCTAGTTAATAACAGTCCTATAAATCAAACTACAGGAAATGGTGCTACGATAACTTTAGCAAGGTCACCCACAGATGTATACTCCAATGCGATAATTTTCACGGGATAAAACCATTAGCCCATAACGAGATCTCAGTTTGAATCGATTTTTTCCACACAAAATTCTCCCAACAAGCTGCCTTTTAATAAATATAAAACTTACTCACATCCATAAACAATTTTTGTCTTGAAAAGAATGATTCCGATGACAAATGGTTGTTCTAGATGCATCTATCACTCGCAACCATCAAACAATGCACAGAATTGTCGTAAAAAAGAACTGATTCACCCTCCTGATAAAAGACCTTGTACATGAGTCACAGAATAGAAATGCTCACCTTACTGATGAGTCACACAATACAAGCAATTACCAGTGAATATTTTCACGAAAAGGTGACAGTCATTTCTTCACCTCAAACAAAATAAGCACCACGCATAGATTTGGCCAGACTACCTGACCTACCCTTGAACTGGCCCAGGCCAGGAGTCATAGTCGTTGCCCAGAGTAAACATTGCAACCAAACTCACGACTGCCTCCTCGCTCCTGAATGAGGCTGTTAGATCATCTTTCTCTAATATAGGAAATCATCTTCGAAGCTGTCAATTGTTTTGCCGATCCCATATTTTAACACTAGGAGGACGGGAGTTTCGCACTACCTAGAAGGACGGGCAGGGGTCATTTTGACCCTTAAAGTTTTTCAGCATCAAATAGCTACTTGTTTCTCCCGGTACTTCATTTTTTCCATAAATAACATTAAGAAGACCTTATCTACACATTGTTAGCAATAAATATTATTTTTACTAATTAATTGTTTATAATTAAAATTATTTCATTTGATCTTCTTCAGAAGTGCTCATCTTAGGCTATTCTCAAGCATAACAGTTTGAAAATAAAGACACCTGACTGAATATTGTGCATGTTTTGATAAAGATTCTTTTTTTTATAAATATTAGTTTTTAAATCCTTTTTCGAATAAAAAAATATACATAAAAATCACATCCATACACAGACATATACCTACATGTGCATATAAAGGCACTCATGGAGTTTTTCATTCAGGTTATTCTTCCCCATTGCCTTAGAATTGCCAATCAGTTTGGTGTATTCTATCACTCTTAACTTAAAAACCAGCTTCATATGACAACCATCTCTTTCATGTGTTCATTATCTCGAGTTTTCCTCCCATAAAGCAACACTTAATTTTAACTTCCACTGTGCTATGCACAACTTAAATGTTTTCACTTGTATGGAGCAAGTAACTGATAGCAGTGGCCAGCGACAGTATATTCCTCTGTTGCTAGTTTCCCTAGTCACCATCCGTGCCATGTTCGGCACATTCTCATATGCCACAGCATCAAATGTTTGGAACAACGAATGAATGAATGATGGAAAGAAAAAAATCTGTCCAATTATTTAATGAAAGCAATGAAACGAATATAGTTTTACCTTCCAATATTAGACAGGCAATTTGCCAGGATTCAGGGGCACATGTTATTATTATATTGCTTTATTGGCCACATCTTTCACCAATCACGGCCAACTTGGCATATATTAGGCCTAATTACGTTTTTCTTCCACCACAACGAGAATACATCTGCCGAGCTGGCCGAATAAACTTAGATGTGCTTACTGTATGTTGAAAAAATTCCCTGATAAAAATGCCTTTTATATTGACTCAAGTCGAAAGTTAGGTTTTTAGGGTAGAAAAAGTTTCCTCTTATACTCTGTTATGTACAGCAATTTAACTTACAGCAATATTTTAACCATAAATTAGTTGATTATTATGCTTTAATATTATTTATGTGCTGTTTGGAATAAATTTGGTTTCAAAATGATGGCCCATGAATTTTGTATGCCCTTTTCTAAAAAACCTGGAAAAGTTATTTACAGTATTACCTAACTGCAATTCCAAGCATTAGTGAAGAGCTAAGTCAATCATTCCCATGATCCCAATTAGGATCACCATTCACTTGAGTGATACTGAAATGAATGCTAGGTCACAGACTGTTTTTGCTACACTTTACCATTGACATGAAATTCGTATGAATACAGGGTCTCATTTCAACAATAATTATTTGCAGAAATATCTATATGTATTAAGAAAAAATTTTGGCAGCAAAAGTGGTGAATCTGTTAAACATCTGTTAAATCAGAATTTTGGCAGCAAACTTCAAAAGTGGTGAATCTGTTAAATATTTTATCAAATTTATGACACCTGAGTCCTCAATTATCATCCCATATAAAGCATTTACTAATTTAAACAAAACTTGTCATTGCAGTGCCAGTTTCAAGAGAAATTAGAGGAACTTAAATCATTGCCAGATGTTCTGCGAACTACTCAGTGCAGACTTCAAGAAGCTATTCAGAAGCAGAAAGCTGCAGAAGAAAAGTGCTATGAATTCCAATTAGAGGCTGAAGATTCCCGAGCAAAAGTAATATATCTATGGACTTATTTGCTCGTAACTCGCAATTGAAGGGAGTACTTAAAGACCTGAAAATTTTTCATATGGATGCTTTTATTTCTCAGATGATTGAAGCCACCCAAAAACTAGACCAGTATTGGAACCAGCAGCAGGATTCAATCAACCAGGCTGACTCTCTCACTGCAAAGGCGGAGGCGTGGGAGAAGAAATGCAAGGAGCTTACAGACTGCAATTGCAAACTTAAGTAATGATAAATCCTTCCACCTCTCTGTCCCTCAAGAGTCACAAATTCAGGGAAAGAATGCAATGAGTCATTTTCAGTAGCAAAATTTCTTTTTTTGCTGTGCCGGATGCATGATTTTCTTCAGGGGAACATTGGAAGATGGAGGTCTATGTCTCCATAATTTTCAGACAACGCATGAGGGTGGGATTCATATTTGAGTTTTTAACAATGCCTTTCATGAGGTATCATTGAAAGGTAGAGTGAGACTTAACGTGTAAGTGATTTGGCCTCTTTTGGCATCTATGAATGTTGATAAGATCACTTGAACCTATCTAAAAATAATTTTTCCCTAGGTGCCAACTATGAATCCTAACCATATTCCATAAAAATCTAGTGATTCAGGTCTCATACTTGTAAAAAAAAAGAGTGGAATTTACATTTCATATGGAAAATGTTCACTTGTTTTCATTGGTAGGACTATATAGTATGCACTCAATTATTGTTTTATAGTGAAAATGAAATGTGCCCCCAATAGCTCGGATAGATTTTCACTTTTTTGAATTTGCAAATGTCTCAGGGTGGAAAAGTGGCCTTTTGAGGTGTTATTTAATCATACCACATACAGCAATATCAAAATATGACGTACTCGTCCTTGATGCGATAAAATGTTGTAAATATGTAGAAAATCAGGTGGAATCTGAAAATATAATCCAATTAAGCTGGTAATTGGTCGAACTTCAATATCTCGCCAGGTAGAGAATGTAATTCAACTTCCATTCAACACTCCGGTGCAACTTTCAACCAAAAAGGCAACTTTTCCACCCTGAGGCGTTTGCAAATTCAAAAGGCAAAAGGAAAATCGTGCCACCCTAGACTCCAATGCCTTCAGCCCAGGAATTGTGCTCTCATGCTGATGGCATATATTTTCCTGGTGTGAAAAAAGACAGTTGGTGAAATATTAAAAAAATAAACTGGGCCAAAACAACTGGCCATGGTATTTTCTTTATGGACCCACCTGTTGTGGTTAATAGGGATCGGAAAAGATAAAAATCAGAACTAGCACCGCAGGGGAAAAAATCTGGGCTGTAGCTGTGCTAGAGCTGCACTCTAGCACATCTATGTTGTTTACCTACTAAAATAGAATAAAGCAAACATATTTTAATGGGAGCTATGAAGATGGAAACACAATTTGTAAAAATGTAAAAAAAAACTACGAATAAAAAGGAAAAAATTCTTTCCTTGCCTGGGGATCGACCTTCTAACCTTCCGCTCCACAATCCATCACCTTACCAACATTCCAAAAGTGTTTTAATTTAAGCTGAAAATTGAAAAGTATTTCAATGCTTCTACGGTCGAAAAACTAGGAGAACGGCAAAATGGTTGTTTTCTTCATCTCGTCATGGCCCAAATATTATATTGGTGCACTTCGTTGTTTTTTATGGAGAGAACGACATATTCGCATTACAAATATTCTTTTAAAATTAAATTTTACCCATTCTTTGATTTTTTTAAATGGCCAAATGCTAGACTTCAATTCCCGAGATGTAGAAAAGTATATTCATATTGAAGTTATGTATGCTTTATGTAAAAATATTGCAAAAATTTTCATGTAAGAAAATGTTGATATTCTTCCTCTTACTTAAACTAAACTACAAAGAATAAAATCCCCCCGTGGAAATGAACACTACCATTTTGCACAGTTGGTAATGGTGAAACTCCTTTTCCACATCTCAGAAATTGAAATAAAAATAATAGGGTTGAGTGGTTTTTTTTAAACATATCACCCAGCTGTTCTTGGGATGGAGCAAACTCAATGTTAATATCACCCTTTTGAGAAAGCTCTCGGAGAAAATAGTATCTCACTTCAATATTTTTTGAGCGCTTATGGAATTCTTGGTTTTTCACTAACTTAATTGCACTATCATTGTCAACGAACAGTAATGGCACGTCCTTCTTCCTTTGGCTGATCTCTTTCAACACGCGAGTAAACAATACTAATTATTTCATCCCATTCACTGGCAGCAACGAATTCGGCCTCAGTAGTGGACAACGTGACTGACCTTTGCAGTTGAGAAGTCCACGATACAGCTGTACCTCCTATTAGGGTCAATCCATATATGTATAGTGGTCCAGAGGTGGTTGCTTGATGATTTTTTATATTTTTACCATACAAACTACCATTAATTGAGAATACAAATTTGTCATTATTTTATTTTTTTAAATTTTATTTTCCTGATAGTGGCCATTTTTATGTTAACGAAACACCGATTTTAGGCGATTTCAGTGTTCTGCAGAAAAGCAAATATCTCAAATCTGTGTATCCTAGGACGATCAAACAAAAACCTATCAATTTAGTAAATAATGAACTAAAATAGAGGTAAGGTGATGAATCGACTTAAAATTAAGTCTAAGGGTCCAAATATTGCTTCAAAGTTTGCATCACTTAACAAAAAAAATCAATTTTTACATTTTTTTTATATATGAGAAGGCAAGAGATTTTATGTTTGAATTTTTTTATTTGAAAGGTGTTGAGCCATGATTTAAGTATGCAGAATTTTAAGCTGTGAACTTGAGTGGTTTTTAAATTAAAATTTTTAAAGTTCTGGATTTTTCAAAATTTTTCAAAATTTTCATTATTTTTGTTGGGTATGAAAATAAAAATTTGAAATTCAGCCAATTTATAGTCCTTTATATGAGTAATAACCAGTAAAAATTTTGTTTTGTGGAATTCAACTATTTATATAGATATCAAACATTGAAAAGTACCAAAATATCGACAAAGTCAAGATCAACACAGCACCATTTAGTACCCTCTTAAGTAATGTTTCATGTCTTTAAAATCATTATCATAACTCATTAATCAGTTTTTCACCTCATTTCACCTCAGTCTTGATGTCCCCTAAAAAGTCGGCATCAGAGTAGGCACAAAGTTCACCACCAGCTGAAGAGTTCAGCAAACCAAAGTTTTTGGTACTACGGATATACCAAAATAAACAGACAATAACTTACTGCGTTCTTAAATCTTTCAGAGGGGAAATGAAAAGACTAGAAGAATGTGCTGCTCAATGTAGGCGCTGCTCGGAGGAGAAGTCGGTGGAAATACTCCAGCTAAGCAATCAGCTGGAATGTGTAAGGGAAGATTCAGCTCGGCAGGTAGCTAAAGCAAAAGAAAGATGTGAAACAGTTCGGAGATCCTATCAGTGCCAGATTGAAGACCTTGAAAGACAATTGGCTCAAACCAGAGCCAGTGCCCGATCTGCCCAAGCAGAAAGAGATGAGGTAAGGAATTTAGTAGTAGCCTTGAGAATTTCAGTTCCTTCTCTCGCGAGAGGACAAGCGGTCATTTCCCGGAAGGTGTCTTGAGTGTTCCACCGGGTTAGAGGCTCCATTTCTCCATCCAGGCTCCACATCTTCCTCTTCTTGGAGGAACTTCGAACCCAGTGGAACACCCGAGAAACCTTTCTTCACAAGTTTCCGGGAAAGCATGAGATTATTTCGGTTTTCATGAAGCTCCGGTGAAAATATAGTCTTCAGCTCACCTACTTCTCCCACTCAAAATCTAAGTGCATGCATTTTAGGGATTAGTACATTTTTCCATGTGCTAAATGAACCATTAATTTATCACAGGAAATAAAAACTATGTACCGTATATACTTGTGTAAAGCCCGAGTCTATGAGACCAAATGTTTGGGTAAAAATGGGGGGTCGGGCTAAAAACGCATAAAACTTTTGACGGTTGAAATTTCAGCACCAAAATTAAATGTGGTTAATCGTTTTCAGGATGCGCAGCTCTGCTATTGAGCAAATTCCTTATCCACCTTTGCCATTTTCTGGGCAAAAGAAAAACGCGAGTAATGTAAGCTTTGTATTGCTCGTGTATTCTGTATTTTCCTGTCAATAAGACCTGAATAACCACCCAGCGTAGAGTGTGGTCAATCTAATGGTCAGATTTTGCCGAAAGACCTACGGCAATGGCTCAGAGAATATACTCTTTGAAATGGGCTTTCGGTGATGTGTTGCCGGTGAACTGGAATCCAATCAGTCATTGTTGAAATGGGCGCCAGTTTTACTTTAGATTTATCTGTTAAATATATTTTTCACGAGTGTTCGAGTGGTTAGAATCTATAGCAGCAATACGTATGAGAAGTCTTATTTTCGTAGACCATTTGCTGGAATGTATGAGATATGAGTCTAAAAGGTGGGTTAAACACTGGCAAGTAAGCATTTGCGTTAGTTACTTGCTTGCGACTTTCAACGTAAATTGCAGGTGTAAACGGTAAATTAAAAAGTTATGGTAAGTCTCTTGAAACTTACCATTGCCAGTGTAAACAGCAACCAATTGCCATATTTGATTGACCGCAAGGGCTTAAAATTTAATTACCTTATATTCTTCTAAATTGCCACGGGTAGCGTAGTGGTCTGAGCATTGGCCCGGCAAGTTAAAGGTTCATGTGGTTCGTTTCCCAGCCCAGGCCATTTTTTTCTTTTGGTAATTTCTACATATTCCTTCGCCGTATTTGCGGTAGGCATGAATAACTTTACAGTAATCATGCCTGGAAATTTTAAGCTAAAGGTTTAATTGAATATTAGAGAAAACTGGATCGGTCAGGGAAATTGGTGAATCTATCAGGGAAAAGTCAGGGAATTTAAAAATTGGATATCGCAGTAGCCACCCTGTATTTTTAGTTACTCTAATTCTATAGTGGATGAAATGTGCTCAGGGGTGTGGAGGGGGGTATAAAATGACCCCCCATGTGCGTTCGAGTATGGGCGGTTGCTAAATAGTGATTGTTTATTGGGCGCCGAAATGAATTTTTTTGTTATTATTTCAATAAATAATGAATTAACAAAAAAATATTTTAGACAAAAGTTTAGGCCTTTTTTATGGCTTCCATTACATTAAATTATCAATATTAGCAAATTTTTGTGAGATTTCACTGGGGGTATTTTGTACACCAACCTCTCCATGTGTGCTTTACGGCCTCTACATCTTACTTTTTTTCTTTTTTATTGACGTACATGTGAACGGTGGTATTATTGTGGCTGTTTAAAATAATTATTTTCTCCTTTTTAGTGCATTTTTTATAAAAGCATGTTAATAATTTTTAAACATTATATTGTTTCACAACGTTTCGCCTCTCTTTGTGGCGGCGTCCTCAAGTAAATACCGGTTACACCCTCGCCACGACGTGGAAGAGAATAATTACTCCAGCCAATCAGTGCGCTCAGTTTAAAATCCAAAATGCAGCACCCATTTTTAATGCGCCTTAGCAACCAGCTAGTGTATGAAGTATAGCAGCCGAAATGTCTACGCAAATTCTTTAGCTGACAATGCCTTCAGGAGGAGAAGTGAAACATTATGAAAAAAGTAACCAACCGTGATTTATCCCGATTATAAGAAAAATCAAATCATAAAAAATCGTAGAAACCTGAAAAATAATCCATTGAAATTATTCATTTTGCAGACAAGGAAGAGAATGCAATGTGAAATTGGAAATTTGTCAGAAAATTTTGAACAAGCTCAGTCAAGAATACGCTATCTGCAGTCTCATGTGAATTATCTGAAGAGATCATTCTCGAACATGTTGGATCAGTCTTCCGATAACATGATTCAATGCCCACCTGCTGATTCTGGTGAATTTTGTAACTGTGACTGATAAATGAAACTCAATTTTAGAAATTTCTGCAATATGATATTTTTGGATAATATGCTTCCAATGATTGTAAATTTTCCGAAGTAAATAAAAACTCTCTAAAGAAATATACATTAATCTGACTATAGATATGTAGATATGCCGTACTGTAAATACTACCATAGAAACTATTTATGAATTACCTAAAGCTATAACCGTAAGAAATTAGAAAATTAAATGTCAATACCACTCAAAATGTGTGTGACGAATAAAAAATTATTCTGGACTAATCCTTTGTTAGATAGGTGCTATCCTATAAAACACCATCGGAAGGGAGTGTTAAATGTTAATTTAGGTGTTTCATTAGTATGTTTTGCGATCAAGTCCGTGTGGCTTTAAAGTAATACTAATCTTGTTGGTCTGTCTGTCATCACATATTTTGAGTTTTTTGAGATTTTATTGAGTGGTATTCAACAATATTTTTTCAAGCTCTTAAAATGCATTTAATTGAAATGAACTTTTATTTTTGATTGAAATGTTTTTGACGTGGATACGTCGAATGAGTCTGACAATAGAGCACAAGGGTGGAAACGGAGATGCATTGTTTGCTGCTGCAAGGAGATCATCCATTCCGACTTCGTGACTTTCCTCGTGATGAGAATAAATGTCTTGTTCGTTCGTGTTGGGTATTCGGTCTGCATTTCGGATGCTAGAACATAATGAAATACAATAAAACAGAAATGCTGTCTCATTAGCTTATGATCAATGCAATGATATTTTATACAAAATTTTGTGTCCCTGAATGGTATTTGTGGCAAATGTTTTTATTGACAAAAGGTGATCGAAAATTCAACTTCCTTATTTCCTTTTACCAAATTTTGATTAACATGCTAAATTTACGTTCAATTTTAACCCTCGGTTTAACTGGTGGTAATTAGCAGAATATTATAGGCAGAATAATATAGAAGTGGATTGCTTTCCCTATTGACCAAAGCGAAAGGAGGGCATTGATTCACGGGTGAGTATTCTTCTGCTGCTGTGCATTAGCGGACCTGGCTAAGGGGGACAGGGTGTAAACAATATTAGCAAGGATAGAAGTTAGTCTAACATCGTGCCTTAGGACAGCTGATTCACTCGACAGCTAATTTCCCTCCAACCAGACTATACCAAGTGTGAGTAGTTGAAAAGTAAAGTTTATCGTAATAAGATTGCTACGCTCCTCATTAGCATTTCACTGCAGGGCCCCAATATAGTTAAAATTATCAATTTTAAAAATAAATTATTAATTAATGTATTTATTGACCACGTATAAATAATCTCTTATTTTAATTTACTGAGGTTTGGTCAATTGAAGAAATCTACTTGTGGTCTACACTCACTATTTTTATATAAAATTAACGGTTAAAGAAATTTGCTGTTTCTGTTTTTACGGGAAGGTGGTGAGAAATTTAGGAATAGGTACTGAGCGCTAGGAAAATCAGTGATTATCACCAATATGCAAGATTTTGTTGCTTGAAATTAAGAGATGTACTGTTCTGTGATTTCCTATATCACGTCCGGTTTTTCCACAAATCACTAAAACGTGAAAATTGGAAAAGGCAATTTTTTATGTTATTACATATTATAGTGGGTAAATATGTTTTCAGCATGGACATAATTTGTTTAAGAATTTTTATATGGTAGTAAAATTAAATAGTTAAAAACAAAACTATATTTCCATCAAGGATGGCGTCAAGGTTACCCACGTGTTCAACTGTGGAGAATGCGAAACATACTAGCAAAGCAAGAAAAAAAAATTTCTAATGTTTTTGTAAATAAAGTAGGAATGAATTAGAATATCCAATTTACGCATATTTTGAAAAAATGCATTCCAAATTCCATGTCACGTCTGGTTTTTTTCATAAATCACAAAAATGGTAAAATTAAAAAATTAAATCGTTTTTTCAATATCATTATATGGAAGAAGTAGAAATAAAATAACGTTCCCCAGAGGGATGAAATCAATTTATAAGGAATAGATACGAATAGTCAATAATGAAAATGTAACTATTAACCTGTAAGATGTCTCGATTGAGGCGCTAGAATCCCATATGAAAATGGGAGCGTTTGGCCTCACTTTCTTCATGATCATTTCATCTGATGACTTTCAAATAAAATTGTATCATTTTCGTTATTTGCTATATATATATATATATATATATATATATATATATATATATATATATATATATATATATATATATATATATATATAGCAAATAACTGCTATATATATATAAATAAAAGTAAACTTTGCCACAGTTGGGGCGGAAATAAATATAGAAACACAAAAAAGAAGAACACTCACAAACTATACGTTCTGATATTTCGACAGCCGAGCTGCCTTTCTCACAGAAGGAAGGATACAGAATCTGTATCCTTCCTTCTGTGAGAAAGGCAGCTCGGCTGTCGAAATATCAGAACGTATAGTTTGTGAGTGTTCTTCTTTTTTGTGTTTCTATATTTATTTCCGCCCCACCTGTGACAAAGTTTATTTTCATTTAAATTATCGCGTGTGTGATTTTCCACGAACTCGTGTGTGTATGTATATATATATATATATATATATATATACATATATATATTATATATGTGTGTCTTCAATTATGCATATCCTGTATTTACAATATTAATTTTGAAATACGCAGGAAAGAAACCATTCCATTTCATTACTTTATGTACGCCATAAATAAGTGCCACTCAGTATTCCGAATTTGCGCACAGGGAAAATCGTGATATTATGCGGATAATTTATTATACTTACCTATTGGCTATGTAATTGCGTGACTCAATCATTAAAAAAATCATCCTTAAAAAATCAATCATTCAAATCAATTTCATTTGGATTTTATCAAAAAAATGGATTTTATTTTACGTATTCGTGAATTGCAAAACATCGGACGTGGTACAGAACTTTAAAGATTATTTTCGGAATCTGCGGAACAAATTATTCGGAAACCCCTCTTTTCTTCAAAGTAACAGAAGAAAGGCAAAAATGTGCTTAAGTTCCTCCTAGACGTTGTTATACGTTATACGATGCATAATTGATATACTGTTGTTCATAGGAAGGCAAGGGATTGCCTACAGAGGAAAAAAGGAACAAGAATGGTTCAAGAAAGATTCACTGGCTACAGTTGAAAATCATGGAAATTTCCTTGAATTTGTTATTTTCCTCAAATAGCTGTTATGTACAACATCCCATACACCAGACATACCTATTTATAATTGAGGTGTGCTTGATGGATCGCAGTTTTTTCCTCACTTAAGCTACTGCTGATGTTGTGAGATCTGCGTGTTGCCGTTGTTAGGTCCATTGGTGAGACAGTGAATAAGTTGTTTGCATGTTGCACGCATGCAGTGTCATTAGCTGACATCTTAAACACAGTACCTGGTCCTTCAGGGTGGAAGAACTTTATTTTGTAATCTATGTTTTCTGCGGAAGTTTCCTTGATTACACCAAGGCACCACCTGTCATCGTAAATGCAACCTACCTATATAGTCTTGATTTTATCATTTAAAATATTTCCAACTCTTGATTTAATTTTTGCTATGGATACTTTTTCACATTCTTCTGGGCTTGAGGTTTGAAAAATTTTAAATTTGAATTGAATTTTAATCAACTGGTACTTGACGGTGGTAAGAACGTGTCATTTGAACAGAACATGCGCTATCGTTGCGGGTTGTTAGATAATTTTCTTTTCTTTGAATGGCTTCATTGGTGACAAAGAAGAATGATATAACTTTTATCTCGATAGCACAAAATTCATACATTGAAACTATATATATATATATATATATATATATATATATATATATATATATATATATATATATATATATATATATATATATATATATATATATATATATATATATATATATATATAGACTATGCCACAGGTGGGGCGGAATTAAATATAAACACATAAAAAAAGAACACTCACAATATTCTCAGCGTTAGAATAACCGGCCACCGAGCCAGCTGCAAGCCGTCCTCGCCCAATGCCTCCTTCCCCGTCCCGATCCATGCTTCCTCCCACAATCTCATTTTTGATAAATGCTTCCGTGTAGGCGTATTGGCTTCCCTCCCTCCCTCTGCCTCTCCCCTTCAATTGCGTACGCTAGAAGGTGCCTGCATCTGGCTTTATTCCGCACACAATCCGCCCGGATTAAATCGCTCTCACTGACCTCTCCCGCCCCTTCTCCCCTTTCCCCTCCTTTAATCCCCTCCCGCCCCTCCCCTTTTCTCCTTTCCACATCCCTTTCTCCTCCTCTGAACCCCTCCCGCCTCTTCCCCTCCTTGCCCCTCCCTCTTCCTCTGACCCCCTCCCGCCCCTCCCCTCTTCTCCCTTCCTACCCCTCTCTCCTCCCATCTCACCCTACCTTCTGTTCCCTGCCTGTCCATCATTCTGTATCCGTCTTCCTTTGAGAAAGGTTCTAGCAACCGAAATATCAACTAATATTGTGAGTGTTCTTTTTTTATGTGTTTATATTTAATTCCGCCCCACCTGTGGCATAGTCTATTTACATTATCGCGTGTGTGATTTTCCACGAACTCGTATATATATATATATATATATATATATATATATATATATATATATATATATATATATATATATATATATATATATATATATAACCATTCATTCATTCACTCAAACCGCTCACAGGCGTAAATAATAAATATTTCGTTCAAACAGGTGGTGAAAGAAAGAGGATAGGAAACACATAAAATGTAATGACACAATGGTGATGTGAAGATGGAATGATGGCCGATTCCAAGTGCAAAAAATTCGTCTAGCCCGGGAATTGAACCACGGACCTTCCGATTTCGCGCCGGATGCTCTGACCACTGAGAAGGGAATTGATGAGGGGGGTCTGAGAAGAGACGTAAATAAGAGGCTGGTGAAAACTTTAATATGATGCGTGGCGCTATATATGGGTCGGAAACTTGGTCATTGCGAAGGGAGGGTGTGCGTAGACTTGAGGCGTTTGAGATGTGGGTTTGGAGAAGGATGGAGAAGGTTAGCTGGATGGCGAGAAAGACGAACGAGGATATTGGATATGGTCGGAGAGGAGAGGAAGCTTGTGGCAGAAGTTCGCGAGAAGGCAGAAGAGATGGATGGAGGAGGTTTTGAGAGGAGAGGGCATGTTGAAGAGAGTGATAGAGGGGAGAACACTGAGGAAGCGTGGGAGAGTAAGGAAGAGGATAGGAATTCTCGGTGAAATAAGGGGAGGTAGAAGATATGAAGAGTTGAAGAGGTATATAATAACGGGCCATCCTTAGGAGGGAAAGCGAGACAGTGTGTATGAATTTGGGATGCAGAATGAGGACTGTCCAAGAACCTACCAATCAGCTGGTTGAATACTTGAATGAATATAAAAGACCATGACCAATGCTTTTTTTAAATCCACGTGATTGTAAGAAGTATGGAGTAAGTATAGTTATTTAATGACGCAAACGCTTTGTTTTTTGTGCCTGAACTCTTTATGAATTGACTAAATAATTATATTTCAGGCTGTACCTTGACTTATTTTTCCACCCGGTACATTGAAAACGCCTTAATCGAGAAAAAGCAAATCTTTGTAACATTCCATACAAAGACTGGTTGTGTCTGGCGAAACTTGGTGGAACTTGCTTAGCGTTGTGAAATGAAAACTGTGACTTAAAATTTCCACATTAACTTTCAATGATATCAATGGTACCGGTCACCAATAAAATACCTGTGGAACCTGCCAATGTCTTTCCTTTTTGAACACATCAACTTTATTTACGACCTAGGTTGCGACTTATGAAGTCATCATCAAGTACATGCATAAGAAAACTGCTCAAATATACAGGGTGTCGCAAAAAAGGTGCACTGGCTCTACATTTTCGGATTCTACACCTGAAATGGAACAAAAAATGTGTCATAATTTTTTTAATTCCCCTTCGGTTAGCATGTCTGTCTGTATGCGTTTAAAAAAATCATAGATTATGTACGGTTAAATATTTTTCTTTAAAATTTGGTGGATGTTTTAACCTCATGAATATCTCATTGGGAAAATGATTAAAACTGCTATGATTTCATGTTTCAAAATGGCGGGCGTTCCAAATTTTCAATGCAAAATTGTAAAAAAACATGTTAACTATACGTAATACTTTTCCACAATCAAAAACGTTTTAAAGTTAATTGTGATAACGGTACCTGAATTTTTAAAACTGGTAGAGAATTGACTAAAATTTTTATACTTTAACGTTTCTTAATGGCGGCCGTAGCAAATGTTTAATGGCAAATTGTTAAAAACCCGTAAACTTTTCAAAATATTTGCTTGAACAAAAATAATTGAAATTTAACTTTGATGGTAAGGGTACCATAATTTTTAAAATCCATTGATATTTGACAGAACAACACTGTTTTTCCTTCCTAAATGTTTAAACTCAGGACTTGGTTTGTTAATATTACATTCATTCATTACAGTAATCTACCGGTTAGAGGTAGGTTGTGATGAAAGTCAGAGAATATCCAACGAACTCTTACACGTGCCGTGCCCTTTCTACCTCTAGTATTTCTTTCTTCATCTCAGCCTAAGTCCCACCTTTCTTCATCCCGTCCATAAAACCAATTCTCTTCCTTCCCCTTCCCCGCTTACCCAACATCCTACCCTCTATCACGGCCTTCAGCGAATCATTACATTTTCCAGCCACCTACCCTGTCTTCCCCTAATCTCATCTATAAGTTTCCTCTCCTCGCCCACCATGTCAAGCACTTCCTCATTTGTCTTCCTTTCCGTCCAACGCACCTTCTCCATCCTCCTCCACACCCACATCTCAAAAGCCTTCAGCCTATTTTCGTCTTCCTTTCTCAAGGTCCACGTTTCTGCCCAATACAACGCCACACTCCATATCAAGCTCTTCACTAGCCTCTTTTTTACATCCTTACTTAAGGTCCCCGTCATCAGCTCCCTTCTATTATTGAACGCTTCCTTCGCTAGCGCTATTCTCCTTCTAATGTCTTTGCTACTATGTCCTCTTTCTTCTAACGTACTACCCAAGTAATTAAATTGTTCTACTTGCTCCAGTTTGTGACTTCCTACTCTTATCACCAGCTTCGATTTCTTTGTCCTACAGAATCTCATTATTTTTGTTTTCCAATTATTTATCTTCATTCCGTATTTCTCATACTGCTTTTCCAGTGCATCTACTAAAGTTTGCAGTCCTTTCGATGACCGACTGACCAACGCCTGGTCGTCTGCGAATCTAACCGACTTTATCCACTGGCCTCCTACTTTCATTCCCACATCTAACCCATCCCATGCTTCTCTTACCATTTCCTCAGCATAGATGATAAAAAGTAAAGGCAACAACGGGCACCCTTGCCGTACCCCGCGACCTATAACTGCCCACCCTGATTCACCGTCAGCTACCCTCACCTGAGCCCTCTGCCCCATGTATAAGTTTCAGATGAGTCTCCTATCACGCCAATCTATTCCTATTTTCCCCAGTATCTGAATAAGTTTTACCCAGTTTACTCTGCCAAACGTCTTTTCGAAATCTACAAAGCAAGCGAAAACATCCTGATTATGCTCTATGTTTCTATCTATAAGTGTCCTCATTACCGCAATCGCGTCTCCCGCTGCCGGGGATGACACCCGCCCTAGTGGGCGGCGTCCCGTAGTTGCAGGAATCAATTCTCTGTGAATGACTTTCATATTCTAGGAAGTGATAGTTGAGAGGTATTCCCATGCCACTCAACAGTGTTTTTAACGTGACACCATCACGGAACTACCTTCCGTCTGGCTCCTACCCTTCGACCTATCTGGCATGGGTGGCCCTACCAGGAGCAATAGTACATGCTCCTGCCAGTCCAGCTCTAGGGGTCACACACGCTCTGGAACACACAAGCCCTTCCACCACATCAAGGTCGTAGTTTAAGGAGAGATGGTCTCTATGGCACTGGAAAAAATCTCGCTCTAAATCACATAAGGGAAAATATGCTCAGAGTTTATGGCAATCTTCCCCACGTCCTTCATTGCAAAACTGATACCTATACTATTTTTAGTTTTACTGTTTTACGAATAAACAATTTCAGTAAAATGGCTTCATACTATGTATTGTTAAGAGTAAAAACGGGGAATTTCCACTTCTTATAATAACTAAGATTGTGAAGTCAGTTTTTCTTCTCTTTGAATAGAACTACTATGCCATTTTTCACTTTTAGCTCTGTTGTTGAGAACCAATGGGCATTTCTGCATTAATTGTAAAAAGTGCTCGCAGAATAGTATCCGTTTACGATACGAGCTACCTGCGCCACTAGCGGTTAACTCAAGTATGGAGGATGGCCTTTAACAGTGCTGTATCCAATACACGACGAAAATGTTGTGCAGATTGGGGTTTAGTTTGTGAAATCACCATTTTTAGCTCATACGCTCTGAATAGAAAACAGAGGGGATGTTATTTTTATCCTATACCTTATGATTAGTAACTTATTACCCCCGTTGAAATTCAATGGATGCCTTCTGCCAACGGAGCGGATACTAATCTTATAAGGCCAATCATTATCTCATGACCCTAATATCTCTATATGTACGAGGGTGAGGTGAAAGTATCAGGCCTGACTTCGTGTAAGTGATGTACATATCCATGATAGGAAAAACCAACTTTATGATTTCCACAACGTTAAGAAAAATATGTGTAAATAACAAAGTTGGTTTTTCTCATTATGGTTAACGGATGGTAATTGAAAGTATTTTTATAATCCTGTGCACCAATTTTAATTTTGTTCTTCCCGTTGAACTTCAAAGGACACCCTCTCCTTGTGTATCAATAAAACAGCAAAAATTCTTTTCAAAGTTTATCTTAAATCCCTATAAATAATCGTACTTAAATAATGCCGAGCTAACATTGTGCTACAACTTTACAATCTTACTTTTTTCTCTTTTTTATTGACGTACGTGTGTTCGCTGGTATTACTGTGGCTGTTTAAAATAATTGTTTTCTCCTTTTCGTTCATTCTTTATAAAAGCGTGTTATTAATTTTTAAACATATTATATTGTTTCACAACGTTTCGCCTCTCTTCGTTGCGGCGTCCTCAAGTAAATACCGGTTACACCCTCGCGACGACGTGAAAGAGAATAATTACTCCGGCCAATCGGTGCGCTTAGTTTAAAATCCAAAATGCAGCAGCTGTTGTTAATGCACCTTAGCAACCAGCTAGTGTACGAAGTATAGCGGCCGAAATGTCTACGCAAATTCTTTAGCTTACAACGCCTTCAGGAGGAGAAGTGAAACATTGTGAAAAAGTAACCAACCGTGATATATCCCGATTATAAGAAAAATTAAATCATAAAAAATCGTGGTAACCTGAAAAATAATCCAGCTAGCTAATTTATTTAATTGAAATTATTCATTTTGCAGACAAGGAAGAGAATGCAATGTGAAATTGGAAATTTGTCAGAAAATTTTGATCAAACTCAGTCAAGAATACGCTATCTTCAGTCTCATGTGAATCATCTGAAGAGCTCTTACTCGAACATGTTGGATCAGTCTTCTGATAACATGATTCAATGCCCACCTGCTGATTCTGGTGAATTTCGTAACTGTGACTGATAAATGAAACTCAATTTTAGAAATTTCTGCAATATGATATTTTTGGATAATTTGGTTCCAATGATTGTAAATTTTCACAAATAAATAAAGCTCTCTTTGGATATACATTAACACTTTCAACGCAGCATATATTTTGCAAACTCTTGCCGGTGACTGAATTTTTTTTTCGCTAATTCTTATTTAAAACACTAAGTTAATATGAGATACGTTAATATTTTTCGTTTTTTTTCATTCAAAATATTGTGCAAAAAATGATTTTATGAAGGACTTCATTTGACATCTGCCGCCATCGGATAGAACTTTAAAATTATGTTTTGGGTCGCGTTGCAGCCCCTTGAAACTGCAAGCATTTAATTTTTTTTCTCGTCAAGGTTTTATAACTATTTTCTTTAAATTTTAAGGATTAACCCTTGTTATTTCTTGGGGAATATACCTTTAAAAATCTACTACATGCTGGTGAAATTTATCAACGTTCGCTGTTCATATTACTGCATGCGAAAAATTTCTTATACACTAATATGATTATCGTTCATCGTAGTGAAATTTCTTATCGCATCTGTTTCACATACGTATTAATATCTCAGTACACATACTCCATGTATCACGTTCTTAAACAAACTTTCACATCCAAGTCATATGATGAAGTGTTTTGAATCTTAAAATCTTGACCTAAAATAACGAAAAACGGGGACGAAACGTGGAGCACTTTATCGGAGTGAGTCTAGAAAGTCTGATATATATTTATTACAAATGTTTGCTTTTATATTTTTTTCCTTAGAAAATTTTGGAGGAAATCTATTTCAGTGGAGTTGGAAATAGTATAATACAAAATGTACAACAGCCCTCTCTATTCTTTGTCTTTCTCCGCGCTTTACTATCAATAGTGTTCTGTTATGTCTTTCTTTACCGACCTCATAACATACTCCACATCTCTGTCCCTAAATCTGAGGAACTTTCTTTCATTCTCCCTTGCCCCGTTGATCCCATGCACGATACTTTCTTTCTCTTTCCTACCCCACTTCCAAACCTTCGGCAACTGAAACTTACCATTGTTTCGAAGATCTAGTATTTATTGAAAAATATACTGATACCTGAAACGCTGCAACTAAAGCCATTTTTAATGAAAAGAATCTTTTAATTTTCCCAGTCATTGATACTATGCAACTGGAAATGAATATATTCCTTACCCTCCCTCCCCCGGCCCAAAATTACCATGGAAGTATTTCATACTTCGGAAGTCATGCTTTCTTTTCTATTAGATCATATTTCGGATTATTTTTTATGTTAAAAATAAATTGAACTCACAATGAAACAATAAAAAAATTCAGTAATTAATACTTTCATTTTGATTTTCACTAATTTAATAAGCAAATGAAGACGATTGAGTTTTTTAGATTTACTACAAGATGATATTTTTTCATTAAATTATATTTAAAGTTTTTTAGACGTAATTTGACGCCTGCCAAAAATGAGAAGGCGAGGATATGGTTATGCATAATTTCTACCAAATTGAAATTGCGGTTTTTTTGAATATTGTTTATTTTACAAGAGAACATATTTATATTCCGCAGAACATATACTGTAGAATTTTCAGATACATTTCACAGATTTGAAATTTTATACACAATAAAAGCAAGTCAAAGTTACATAAATTACATTAAAATCAATTTCTATCAACAATAATGATGAACATGACAAAAGATTTAAATAAATTACAACAAAATTAACGTACAATAAAGTTAAAACACATTTTTTAGACCCTATTTTAAAAAAATGACAAAGAACCCTCAGATTTAATTTCAAGTATTCACTCTACACTGACTATATTAGTGAAATTTATCCTTCTTCGTTAGCCTAATTTAACATTTTAATGCATACAATTTCTTGTTGTGTTTAAAAAATACAAAATGCATATACATAAACGACAAAGTATCTATTTATTCACATGATTTGCTCTAAAACATTTTGATAGGCAAAGATAAGGAGTTCCTTCCCAGGCAGGGCAAAAATATGTGGTGTCCTTTCATATTCCCTTGGAAGCGCATTCTCTAAACTTTTTCTGGCTATCCCATTTCTGTCCGGGCTGTTTTGGGATTGTATTAGGGAAGTGCTTTCAAAAATCTACGGTCCTGCGGAGTGGAGAGGGATTGGGAGGAAGTGAGGCTTTGTAAGATGGTAGAAGAAGAGATTTTATCACAGAAAATCTAAAGTCATGCAAGGACATTTTAGGATTATTTTTCAAGAAAAGAAAGTAGGTGAAAAATGTGGATGCCTATTTTCTTGTACCATTTCAAAGTTTTTCTTTGCATGGGATAATAAGCCATCATTTGATCAAAATGATCAATGCCCCCCATAGACTCATATTTTACAACGGCCTCCGGCTTCAATGTCTCACCACTACCATGCCGGCGGGGAACACTGAACATGTCACTACCAAATTGGGAGCTGATCATCAGTACATCCCTTTTATCTTTCCATTTGAGGACACAAACATCTTCTTCACTGAAGGCATCCACTACTTCACCTTTTTTCAATCTCTGGGTAAGGACATCCGGCGGATTGCCCTTCCGGTTTGTACGAAGTGTTCCTGTGCAGTGTGTCTTCCGCATCAATAGCTGGTGGACCAAGTTGACACTGGTATAGTATTTGTCCATAAACAATGAATGGCCCAAGTCTAAATTTCCTTCCATCAGCTTCTGGACAACATTGTCAACAAGGCCCTGGCCACCTATATCGCCATCGGAAGCCCCGGCATAGACAAGAAACCTTTGTACTAATCCGGAAGGATCGGTAAGCATGTAGAGCATGATCCCTTACCGGTGCCTCTCTCCCTTCATGTACATTCTAAAAGTTAACCGCCCCTCCACAGGACAATAGACTCATCTATGCACAGATTTTGTGTTGGAGTCACTATTTTTGCCATATTTGCATGGAAATTGTCCAGCAGAGGTCGTATTTTGTACAGCCGGTCAGAGGGCTCTGGTTCATTCGCCTCAGGGTTTTTCGCAAAATGCAGAACTTGCAATATATCTGAAAACCAGTCTCTACTCATGCATCTCCGGAAGCAAGGAAAATTAAGTAGGAAATCAGTACTCCAGTAATCTGATATCCTACTCATTGTCAGTGAAACTGTGCCCATGTGGAAAAGTAATCCAGCTAATTCTCAGCATTTCTATTTGTCTCAGTTATAGTTAAATTTATCAAGTCCTTATTAAATACAAGGTGGAAAAATCTTTTGGCTCGTTTCCCAAAGGCTGGACATTCAAACCAGAGGTTCTCCCGAAAGGGATAGGACTTATTCTCGGTCTGTTTCTGACCCATTGTATCGTGCCGAGTTGCAGGCGGTCGGCTTGAGGTATAGCGTTAGCTCAATGGGCTTGAGGGCTAACGGTGGTGGGAATGGGTTGGGGCTAACGGTGGAGCTAGAGAGAGAGAGAGTGCTTTGCCTGCCAGAGATGGGAACCTCCCCCTCTTCTTCTTCCTCCTCAGAGCTGCCACCCCAGTCTGACTCTTCTGAAAAATCGCTAGAATCCAACTCTTCATCGCTGCTTTGCAAAATGGACTCCCAACATTTCTGTGGTGAGAACTCGCCCGGATGTGTCTTTCGAATGAGATTTCTTCTTTGGTGGCAAAGACATAAAATCCCTTGAAGTGGAGGGTCTGGGGTCCTCATACAATGATGAGCTGGATATTGGAGGATCATTAGTGTCGTCACCATCTCCAGATGTTCGCGTCTGTTTCTTCCACCACGAGTGCGTACCATTCTAAAAAAAAGAAAAAAATTGACCCCAAATTTCCACTGCAAGTATCATATGTAGCACAACAACAAATAAGTACTTTCCATAGTTTTGTTTCAGGTTATAATGAAATATATGTAGGTAATCTACTTGTCAATAAATTCACAAAATTTTTTAAAACCTGGCCTATTAAATTAAGATAGTTGTATCATGAAATATTGTTCATTTCAATACATATTTTTACTACGAATAAATCTAAGCAATAATATTATACACTTATTATTTACTCACCTCTTTCACTTTGGGATCCAATATATTGCACAAATATGCATCAATATAAAAACTACCGTATATATATACATATATATATATATATATATATATATATATATATGCATAAATAAAACAGTGATACACTAAACAAACACAGAAACACGCAAAAAGGACACTCACAAAAGAAAACTTGTACGTTTCGGCGTCAGGACGCCATCGTCAGCGCTGACGATGGCGTCCTGACGCCGAAACGTACAAGTTTTCTTTTGTGAGTGTCCTTTTTGCGTGTTTCTGTGTTTGTTTAGTGTATCACTGTTTTATTTATGCATGTGCATCGTCGCCGAGAGCGATTTTCTACCAAGACATTATATATATATATATATATATATATATATGTTGTAACCGGTCCCATTTGAACCGAGTTACGAGGTTGTGGGTATCCTGAGTGAAAAGGATGGTTCTATATTTTTTTATGTCATTGTTAAATTTGTTTGTGGCGTGTATTTCTGAGTGAGTGAATGTGAGTTTTCCTCAGTTTTTTCACCTTCCCCCCCTCCCCTTCAACAACCGGCGAGCGACCTCGGAGTTTAGAGACGGCCGGATACTAAGTGCTTTTGTCCCCCCTTCCCCTTTTTGCCCCGAAGTCACCGGCGTGAGCTGCGTCGCCACCGGAGTCAAGTGCGCCCTGGGTGACTTTTGTTTTAGGCGAAGCTACGTCCCCTCACCTCCCTTATTTCCCCCCCCCCTCTTCACCCCAGCCAAGGTATATAAGTCGTGAGCCACGCGCTATCGAGAGGAGAAATTCTGACGACTGATTTGGGAGAGGACTGGTTGGAGGAAGGTGGCGAAAGTTATACGGCGTGGAGGAAAGAGCAATCGGCGTAAACCCTTGGCAGATAGACGGAAGCGAGCGAGGAGAGAAAGGCTGGAGCGGTTTGATCGACGGAAGGGTAGGGTGTAGCAACGAAGGAGAATTAGAAGGAAAGAAGTCGCCGCCCGAATATTGAAGAGGTTCCGCATCCCGCAGCCTGGCCATACAGAAGTGGTCGAATACCTCCCTTATTTCCCCCCCCCCCTCTTCACCCCAGCCAAGGTATATAAGTCGTGAGCCACGCGCTATCGAGAGGAGAAATTCTGACGACTGATTTGGGAGAGGACTGGTTGGAGGAAGGTGGCGAAAGTTATACGGCGTGGAGGAAAGAGCAATCGGCGTAAACCCTTGGCAGATAGACGGAAGCGAGCGAGGAGAGAAAGGCTGGAGCGGTTTGATCGACGGAAGGGTAGGGTGTAGCAACGAAGGAGAATTAGAAGGAAAGAAGTCGCCGCCCGAATATTGAAGAGGTTCCGCATCCCGCAGCCTGGCCATACAGAAGTGGTCGAATTCGCAAGGTGTCTGCCCAGTAGCCGTGGTTCCTCCTGCCAACGATAAGTACTGTCCAAAATCTCGCCGCCCATGCGACCACCAAACCCAGTTGTCCCAATCCTCCCCTTCAAGAAGAAAGTGCACAGTCAATTACTCGTATCATTTTGTCTCACCCCTCCCTTTTCCCCGTGTGCATGTTCAAGTGCTTCAGCGAACCTACATGAAAGAAGTACAGACCATAGGAGCTGAATATTGTTTTTTTAGGGTAAATTTTGTGAGAAGACTAGTGTATGACTAGATCACATTAATAAGACGCACTGCCGTGCTTAAAAATATTAGGGTGCCCATTACTATGTCTTGAGCTGTTGGGATCATCCTATGTTGATTAAGTGTCTTTTGATTTGTTTTTTTTTATAATACGTGAGCTCACGGATGATTAGTTTAATTGTTTTTTTTCATCACAAGGCTATTTTTTTAATGTGCTCGTTCTCTCGTATTTTGCCTGAAGTAAATAAATTGTATATTGTTAATCTTATTTTCAAGAGAGTTTCTTTTCTTGTCAGTCGTGCCATCCTTTCCTCACGTCGTCCCGTCCAAAGTCAAAAGAAAGGAGACCGTGGAAACGCGTCGTGTTTTTGACCGTTAATGCCTCACACCTACCAAGAACCCACCCCACACCAAGTGCTCCGACGAGCTCAGCAGTTATCCCTTCCCCCCCCCCATTTCCCCGTCCCTGAACATCCCCCCCCCAATTTTCCACCCATCATTACCCCCTCCCTTTCTTAGTTTCACCTCCGAGGCTACCAAGTGACGAAGCTGACAAATTGGCTTACCAACGCGGGGTTCGTAGGTGACAATATATGTATATATATATATATATATATATATATATATATATATATATATATATATATATAAATATATATACTCAATCATACGAAAATGACGCTCAAAGGCGCGAATAAATTCAAACATTCATAGGAAAATGGAAATGGATAGGTACACATAAAAGGACGAACACAGGGTTTGGTGGGGAAGATGAAAATGAGTCAAATCCAGACAGAAAAAATTTCCAATGATTATATATATATATATATAATCATTGGAAGCTTTCAAGAGCGTGAACACAAATATATAAAAACTTTGTCACAAGTGTGACTAAAATGAGAACACATAAAAAAGACACTCACACGGGTTGTAAATTTTTCGGTGGATCGCCGCCACCTTCTTCAGCGAAAGGTATAGGAAGAATGAAGAGGAAATGTTTGGGGTGGTGAGGGGAAGAGAGCAGTGAGGAGGGGAAAGGTGAAAAGTAAAGGAGGGGTGGAATGGAGGTAAGGGAAATGGAAAAGATGAAATGGTGAAGTTGCCATGACCAAGTTAAGAGACAGAAAGATACAAAGTTGAAGGTTGGGAGGGGAGAAGATGTTACAAAATTATAAGTACAATGTTGAAGGTTGGGGGAGGGGAGGATGTTTACAAATTAATGGGACCGGTTGAGGCCAGGTGGCTGGAGAGCGTTAAAATAAAATATACAAGCTTGCTCTAATGTTCTCAAAGTAATTGGAGTGGCTGTGGGGGGTAGAGAGGCCAGAACAGCTACATTGTAGCAATTATCAAATTTAGTGGTATGGGAAGCGGCATGAGTACGGACAGCGTGAGAGAAGTTTTGGGAGGATGGGTTGCATGAGGCACGGTGATTATTTATCCTGATATTAAGTGGTGTACTACAAAGTCCAATATAAAAGGCCGGGCATAGCTTACAAAGAAGTATATACACAATGTTAGAGGTGGTACAGGAGGATGAGGAAACGGAAGGAAGATGAGAATTTATGAATTTATTCGGGAGTCGGTTCGTGGTAAATAATAAGCATGTTTTGCATCTAGGACGGTTACAAGGGGTGGCTGGAGTTTTGGATTGAATAACTGATTTTTTGAGAGGTTTCGTGGCCTTAAATAAGTTTGATAGGTTGGGGGGACGCTTATAAGTAACGGATGGACATTTAGGGAATAAATTAGTAGTTGTTGGGTTATTCGAAAGGATGGGAAATAATTCTTTAAGGAGGTGCTTTAGGGACTGTATGCCTGGGAAGAATGTGGTGCAGATGGAAAGATTTTTAGGGTTTGAATCTGATGTTAGTTTAGGTTGGTAAGACTTTCTGAGTATTTTTTTATACAAGAGGGTATCAGGATATCCTCTGTGGAGAAGAGACTGGTGTAGGTTGGATAGGAAATGGTCAAGGGACTCCGGATTATTACAAATTCGATGACCTCTGATGGAAAGAGAGTATGGGAGAGAACGCTTTGTATGAGAGGGGTGACAGCTACTAAAGTGAAGGTATTGCCACAGAGTAAAGATATACAGAGAGGACAGATGGCGCTGAAAGCGGTAATCGCTCATTGCGCATTTCGCCATGTTTTAAATAAGTGAATCGGGGTTGAGTAGTAGGAAACGAAGCGAGCGTTGGTAAGGTCTAGGTTGAGAGAAACGGAATTCGCGTTTCATCACCTATTTCACGAAATTAACATTGTGACTGGTATTGGAGGGACTCAAAGAAAAACGATTGAGGGGACGAGTAAAACAAGAAGAAGCGGTTTTGCTTGGTGCTCAGCCATAAATTGCAAGAACAACTCGGGAATGGTGGAAGAAAAGAATAGTTTCTTCAGTTTCCCGAAAGACCCTGTGATGTTAGTTATTTCATAAATGTTTGCTGGTCACGCATTTGGATTGAAACATTTATAATTTTTCTGTTTCTACACGCTGGTGAATTGAAATAGCGGAAAAGGTTTGATAACTATGTGTTTATGATGCAGGTGCAAATAATGGGTGATTCGTTGGAGTCAATTGAACTGAAATTATACAATCTGGAAATAGTTGAGAGAAATCTACATGATACTGGCCTTATAGTATTCCTATTTTATCATGTATTATACCTTTTTGTCTTGATGCTATCAATCAGTTCTGCTATAAGTTTCATAAATATTGAAAAACTCAAGAAATAAGATGATAGACTCTCAGTTCATAAATCAATAACAGTTTCATCCAATGGATAATATGCCTATACCCATGAAGTCTGAATTTTATAGCATTGAAGTAAACCTATGGGAAATAGGAATGATTCTTTTAAAATTACAGAGCACTTATAGTTTTTCCGGTGTAATGCAGTGACGGATACAGAAAAAACTCAAGGGGGGGGGGGCGCAAGTTATCGTGACGATTGTAGCTTTCAAACTGACTGCCTGGCAGCGACTCTGCTTCCCTTATATATGTAGCTCGGTTGTTTCGAGAACATTCGGTGCCAGAATGTTCGCTTCCAGACTTTTAAGGAGTGTGAACAAATACAAACAGTAGAATATTCGCGACTTTTCTCGAACAAATGCCAGACAGAATAACGTATCGAGATCACTAGAATGGCCGTGACTTTTCTCGTAGGTTAGCTATCTATGTGCCGGACAGAAACGTATAAAATACGATGACGCGGACGCACGCGCGTGCTACATAAGAAAGTACAACTACTCGATAACTCGACTCAGAGTCGACTGACGAAGGACATGAACGAATAGCGTACGGGCTGACTGGCGGGGGCGGCGCGGGCAGCAAAGCGAGCGGCCCCACAAGGGGGGCGCGCGCCCCCCATATGTATCCGCCACTGGTGTAATGTGGTTATTCCAGAGGAAGGGCAACTGCCAAAAATTGGTAATAGTGACCTGCCGGGATCCAGTCCAAGTGGACCATGTGATGCTGATATCATCAGCAAGTTGAAGAAGGTCATTAATAGGCAGAGGGTTAAAATTCATCCTTTGAAGAAGAAAAGTGAAGTTTTGATTCAGCAGCTACAGACTGCTGAAAGTAATAATTCATTGGAATCTGTACGCAGCAGGTATTCACAGAAAAAGTAATAATTGTAGATCTTTCTGTACGTGATACTGATACACTTCATGGTTGAGGCCTTTACTTTGTAGAAATCCATATTAAAAGAAAGAAATAGAAATACTTTGTTTATTTTCTACAATTTTACTTTACTTTACTTTGTACGTGATACTCATGCTAATGTGGTTATGTTGTATTAAAGGCACTAATAAAACAACCGTGAACTTTATATTTCAGCTATTAATGTTATGATAGGCGAAAAGACTTTGTGGAATCGTGACAAGTTGAAGAATAAATCACTCTGCTATTTTCCACACTTTTTTGATAAGCTGACTGGTTTCAGTGTCTATACATCATCATCAGAGTGTGTCAACATGTTCAAGTACAGTTGGCGTCTAAATTTATAGGACTGGATATGGGGGAGGGGTTTTATAACATCTAATCTCTCCTCATCTCAAAGCTCCTCCTTTAACCCCTCATCCTATACCCTGAAATATGACGCCAATTCTACTTAAACATGTATTCCAACTCTCATAATGATGTTGAGGCATTGAAACCGGTCAGTTTATTAAAAAAGAGTGAAAAATTACCAAAGGATTTCTTCTACAACAATTTCAGGTAGTTTCCACAGGAGAGTAGTGAGATCTCCACTGTATCCCTTGTTGCTTATAGAATGGGAGTAATTACGAAGAACTTAACTTACATCCTTAAAGCCATAACGACTAATAATCCAATTTCGTCCAGAATTCCTATCCTCTTCCTCCCTCTTCCACGCTTCCCCAGTGTTCTCCCCTCTATCACTCTCTTCAACATGTCCTCTCCTCTCAAAACCTCCTCCATCCATCTCTTCTGCATTCTCCTAACCTCTGCCACAAGCTTCCTCTCCTCTCCGACCATATCCAATACCTACCTCCTCGTTCGTCTTTCTCGCCATCCAGCTAACCTTCTACATCCTTCTCCAAACCCACATCTCAAACGCCTCAAGTCTACGCACATCCTCCCTTCGCAATGACCAAGTTTCCGGCCCATATAGCGCCACGCTCCATATTAAAGTTTTCACCAGCCTCTTCTTTACGTCTCTTCTCAGACACCCCCTCATCAATTCCCTTCTCTTCGAAAATGCTTCTTTAGCGAGCGCATTTCTGCTTCTGATGTCCTTATACATATTGCATTAAACTACTGGTATAATTACGGTAATTTGAGAGTTAATACGCCAATGTTTCATGTATATAAAGTCGTAGGCGCTTGAGTTGTTTCGAATTTCCCGCATATTTCACTTATTTTCAATATGGCCGCCGTGCGCAATTTCCATTACAAGAAAACAATGGTATAGTCGCCTAGTGTCCTCTCTGTATATCCCTACTCTGTGGTATTGCTGTTTATTTGTGGGTTTAATATGGACAGAGGTACTAAATTTACAGTTGGATAAAGAGATGTCGACATCTAGGAAAGTTATTTGGGTGGAGGAGATATTAGAGGTGAAAGATACAGAGGATGATGCATTGAGAGAGGAAATGAAAGAATTTAGAGAGTCAATGCCATGTGGCCAAAGTAGGAAAATATCATCTATGTATCGGAGCCAGAGGAGAGGTTTTAAAAGGTTTTGAGAGAGGAAGTTCTGTTCGAGAAGACCGAGGAAAAGGTTGGCGTAAGAGGGACTGAATCTACTGCCCATGGCACAGCCCTTGGTTTGGAGGTAATGAAGATCATTGAAAGAGAAGGCATTATGGGTAAGAATAAAGTTCAAATCAAAGACCCTTCCCCCCTCCCTTCCCAAAATGCTGAAAGTCAATCTGCCCCACCGCAACAAGAGGTAGCAAACCTCTCCTCCACGCCTCTAAGCCTGGCCGAACTATCCTTGTTGAGCAAAGGACTCTCCTTTTCTCCTACGCCCAAACTCAATCCCATTATTATTCTTACTGATGCCCTTAATTTTTGTCTAAACTTAAAATGGAAAGTATTTAAAATGGAAACTCCCAACCTTTACCCCAAATCAGTGCAAACTCCCTTCACCCTGCACTTACCAATTTCAAACCTCCCTCATCCTTTGAACCCAAGCCTCTTCCTTCAAATCACCCTGTCGAAATTTTCACCAAACAATTACTTTCTAAAATTTCCAATCGATCCTATATTAACTCCCTAAAACCCAAACCCAATCTTACCACAGAAGAAATGTCGGCCCTTAAGCAACTCATCCGAAATCCCGTTTCCACCTACAATCGTCACGATAACTTGCGCCCCCCCCCCCTTGAGTTTTTTCTGTATCCGTCACTGCATTACACCGGAAAAACTATAAGTGCTCTGTAATTTTAAAAGAATCATTCCTATTTCCCATAGGTTTACTTCAATGCTATAAAATTCAGACTTCATGGGTATAGGCATATTATCCATTGGATGAAACTGTTATTGATTTATGAACTGAGAGTCTATCATCTTATTTCTTGAGTTTTTCAATATTTATGAAACTTATAGCAGAACTGATTGATAGCATCAAGACAAAAAGGTATAATACATGATAAAATAGGAATACTATAAGGCCAGTATCATGTAGATTTCTCTCAACTATTTCCAGATTGTATAATTTCAGTTCAATTGACTCCAACGAATCACCCATTATTTGCACCTGCATCATAAACACATAGTTATCAAACCTTTTCCGCTATTTCAATTCACCAGCGTGTAGAAACAGAAAAATTATAAATGTTTCAATCCAAATGCGTGACCAGCAAACATTTATGAAATAACTAACATCACAGGGTCTTTCGGGAAACTGAAGAAACTATTCTTTTCTTCCACCATTCCCGAGTTGTTCTTGCAATTTATGGCTGAGCACCAAGCAAAACCGCTTCTTCTTGTTTTACTCGTCCCCTCAATCGTTTTTCTTTGAGTCCCTCCAATACCAGTCACAATGTTAATTTCGTGAAATAGGTGATGAAACGCGAATTCCGTTTCTCTCAACCTAGACCTTACCAACGCTCGCTTCGTTTCCTACTACTCAACCCCGATTCACTTATTTAAAACATGGCGAAATGCGCAATGAGCGATTACCGCTTTCAGCGCCATCTGTCCTCTCTGTATATCTTTACTCTGTGGCAATACCTTCACTTTAGTAGCTGTCACCCCTCTCATACAAAGCGTTCTCTCCCATACTCTCTTTCCATCAGAGGTCATCGAATTTGTAATAATCCGGAGTCCCTTGACCATTTCCTATCCAACCTACACCAGTCTCTTCTCCACAGAGGATATCCTGATACCCTCTTGTATAAAAAAATACTCAGAAAGTCTTACCAACCTAAACTAACATCAGATTCAAACCCTAAAAATCTTTCCATCTGCACCACATTCTTCCCAGGCATACAGTCCCTAAAGCACCTCCTTAAAGAATTATTTCCCATCCTTTCGAATAACCCAACAACTACTAATTTATTCCCTAAATGTCCATCCGTTACTTATAAGCGTCCCCCCAACCTATCAAACTTATTTAAGGCCACGAAACCTCTCAAAAAATCAGTTATTCAATCCAAAACTCCAGCCACCCCTTGTAACCGTCCTAGATGCAAAACATGCTTATTATTTACCACGAACCGACTCCCGAATAAATTCATAAATTCTCATCTTCCTTCCGTTTCCTCATCCTCCTGTACCACCTCTAACATTGTGTATATACTTCTTTGTAAGCTATGCCCGGCCTTTTATATTGGACTTTGTAGTACACCACTTAATATCAGGATAAATAATCACCGTGCCTCATGCAACCCATCCTCCCAAAACTTCTCTCACGCTGTCCGTACTCATGCCGCTTCCCATACCACTAAATTTGATAATTGCTACAATGTAGCTGTTCTGGCCTCTCTACCCCCCACAGCCACTCCAATTACTTTGAGAACATTAGAGCAAGCTTGTATATTTTATTTTAACGCTCTCCAGCCACCTGGCCTCAACCGGTCCCATTAATTTGTAAACATCCTCCCCTCCCCCAACCTTCAACATTGTACTTATAATTTTGTAACATCTTCTCCCCTCCCAACCTTCAACTTTGTATCTTTCTGTCTCTTAACTTGGTCATGGCAACTTCACCATTTCATCTTTTCCATTTCCCTTACCTCCATTCCACCCCTCCTTTACTTTTCACCTTTCCCCTCCTCACTGCTCTCTTCCCCTCACCACCCCAAACATTTCCTCTTCATTCTTCCTATACCTTTCGCTGAAGAAGGTGGCGGCGATCCACCGAAAAATTTACAACCCGTGTGAGTGTCTTTTTTATGTGTTCTCATTTTAGTCACACTTGTGACAAAGTTTATATATATATATATATAATAAATATTTCGTTCAAACAGGTGGTGAAAGAAAGAGTATAGGAAACACATAAAATGTGATGACACAATGGTGATGTGAAGATGGAATGATGGCCGATTCCAAGTGAAAAAAATTCGTCTAGACCGGGAATTGAACCACGGACCTTCCGATTTATATATATATATATATATATATATATATATATATATATATATATATATATACAAACTGAATACCCTCAAACGGTTTTGTGAAAAAAATTTTTTGAGTGAATTATGCATATTTTAATTTTTTCGCATTTTTAGCGAAAATCCGAGCCTTAAATCATATTATCACTTTTATCTCCACTTACAATTGCCATACAGCAATGGTTAATAGCTTTTATTAAAGCTAAATCTTTATTGAATGGAAATGTATCAATAAAAATTATTTTCTTCTATACCCTATTGTTGTAAATTACTAATGTTTAAAAAATTGTTAATAAACTTTTCTCAAATACTCCATCTCATAATCGGCCGAAACTTTTTTTCCGTAATCTAAACATATCCACCTAACTATTAAAAAAATAAAATTTAGTGGCAATTCATAAATGCGTTTTTTATAAGTATTTAAACATTTACAATTTTCTCTCGCGCGGCCCGTGTTTAAAAAATTGTTATTAAACTTTCCTCAAATACTCCATCTCAGAATCAGCCGAAACCTTTTTTCCGTAATCTAAACATATCCAGCTAACATGGGCGTAGCCAGGGAATTTGGCTGGGGGGGCCATGGGTCTACCCACCCTCCGGGGGTCTGGGGTGTACCCCCACTTCAAGAGGGGGTGTTTCTCCCCCGGAAATGTTTTTTAATTTAACCTTCTCAGTACTGAAAGTAAGACTAATTTCTGATGGCATTTTTGTAAAATACTGAAAGGGATTTTTGTAGGCTATAAAATGATCACACCGACTAGGAAAATAAAATAGCTTTTATTTTCAACGAGGATTCACACATTTTCAGAGGGATCATAGTAAACTTACGGATGGTTATCTGCTAATAAATTAAATTCTCACAACTTCATTATTAATTTAAAGTGAAAACAAAGAAAAGGAAAAAAGATTTTGGTTTAAAGGAATTTACAGTTTTTTGATAAAAATGTTCAATGATGGTAGTGCCGGGAACCCTTTCTTTAACAAGTTCTTTTGCGATGTGAAGAATGGATAGGTTTGAAAATCTTGATTGGCCGGTTGTAGACCGAACCCACGAATTAATTTATCCAATGACTGAAAAACTTCTTTCACATCCGCCCGAGCTGACGGGCAGACCGATTGCTACTTGGAGAAGTCTGTAAACATTCGGCATGATATCTTCATTTATAGTAGCTCTGAAATTTTTAAGTTTGACCTCTAGTTTATTGTTTTTTTAAATATATTTCTCAATACTGTTGCCTCGGCATATAAGGAATGGGTATCAATATTCAAAATTTCTTTGTAATTATTTATGAAATCTTCAGCTTCAGTCAAGTTCAACTGTGTAAAGGCATCCGCTGCCTTTGCCAGGGGAACGGATTCAAACATGTGCTGAAAATGTAAAATAACGTTGTCCAAAACCCTGTCGTACACATTGATTTTCCAGTAATCTCGAGTGTTGGGGTTGGTGTCAGATGGTAGGTCGGTCAGCTGGCTTTTTCCTACGGTAGTTGTACTACTTAAGCTCCCCATTTCTTTCCCACCCTTAATGCCTTGCTTCTTTTGAATCTCTGCTAAGATGACATGATTACCAGGTTGTGAAGTGTATATGGAGGGCTTCAAGAGTATTGAAGAAAATGTAAGCTGACTGGATATCGTTGCAGGAATGGACAACGGCCAAATTTACTTTGTGAGCTAAGCAGTGGATATAAATTGCCTGTGGGTGAAACTCTTTCATTTTCACCTGGAGACCTGCGTTCTTTCCTGACATTACGCTGGAACCATCGTATGATTGTCCAATCATTGGTATATCATCCAAGCTATATTTAGCTAAAAAATCTTGAATCATTTGGCTTAGCGACTTGGAATCTCTTGCTGTGGAAAAATTTAAGAAACCCAGAAACCTTTCGATGGGCTCCATCCTCTTACGTACCTCAAAACTACTGACAAATTTTCTTCTTTGTAACATTTGGCTTCATCAACCATCAATGAATAAAACCCACACTCCCGCACTTCCTTTACAATTTCTTCAAGAGTTAGACCGGCTACAACTTCTATTATTTCGTTCTGAACCGTTGGGCTGCAGTAGTTAAGGCACTGCTCAAAATATTTAGTAAAAAAGTCATCATACTTTGCAAAAAGCTTACACAATTCAACAAAGTTTCCCCTATTCTGAGATTCAGAGGTCTCATCATGTCCTCTCAGTGGCATGCCTTGACAACTGAGATAGGAAATGATGTCAGCTACTTCTGTCAAGTAACGTTTTTTCTCTTGAATCTCTTCTTTACTCTGATTTACGACTCTCTCGTGTACAGTACCAGATGCGTTAGCCATTTGGTACCCCAGATACTTTTGATGACAATCCGAATGAGATCCTGATTTTTCGTGTTTTTCGATCGCATCTTTTAATTTTTTCCATTTCCAAAACCGCGTTTTAATAAACTTTTCGTTTTGGTATCGCACAACCCCGGTAAAGAAAAGTCTACACACAAATCAGTATGCTCGATTTTTTTCCACACTGTACTCCAACCACTGGTGTTTTTCAAAGTAAGCGTCGGAAAATGATCGGTTTCTGTCACTAACTAGTGTTTTCGGGAAATTTATTTTCAGTTGTTCCGGTCCAGTTTCCAAAATACCAAGATCTGTCGGTTCAGATGCTCTTTCCTCGGTTACCTCCATTTTTTCATCTGAGGGTTTCGTTGAAGTTTCAAACGTTGACGGTGCAGAGGAGGGGAATATGCGGTCGTCTCTGGGAGGATCATCATCTTTACGTTGATCATTTCTTGGAGAGGGAGAGAGAGATTTCTATGATCGAATATCTGAAACTTTAAAATTTTTGCCACCTCAATTGTTCCTTAAAGAGGGACAATTGAGGTGGCAAAAAGACTTTCGTCGCCTACCCCTGCTTCCGACCACATTTGCTTGTACAGGGAGTGTCCTGAGCTCTCATAAAAACCCCATTTACAAATCAGCGTGTAATTCTGATCTTCGCCATTTCCCACTTCCAGCATTTACAGTTGAGGAAGTCTTTTGCATGAGTGGTCTTTGCGTGAGCAACTGCGGCTTCATTTCGCTTTTCTTTTCCGTTACTGAAATTACTACAGGATATGCTTTTTTCTTTGTTTGATGTACCGAAAAGTAGGAGGGGTAAAGATCGGGGCCGTGTTCCTTCGTCCCTTTGAGTATATAAATATACTGGATTTTCGTTAAATTATTACTTATTATCAAGAACAGGGCTTCTTCTGTTGCATACTTTTTTTGCTGAATGGTCTTAGATCTTTTCCATGTTCGTTGTATTCTACTAGCTCTGCCTGGGGAATTTTTGCAATTTCCGACAGTAACTTAAGTTACGAAGCCACTGCAAATTTGCAGTGGCTTCGTTACCACAAGATTTGAGATCCGTTTTTGTCACCAATGTGATCTCATCCTCTTTAAATGAAGTACTAATTTTTTTAGCCTTTCTTCGTTTGGAGCTGTCACTACTCTCTCGAAATAATTTCCTTAGCCATCCGCGCGTAAGGCTACGATCTAATTGGAAAAGAATGCAAATTAAAGACGATTCAGCACACACTTGTGTGGTGAATCGTGTTTATTCATAAAGAAAACAAAGTATAACTCATGCTTCTGCAGATGAATTTTGGCTGTCTCACTAAGATCACTCTGTAACACGTAAATATGGTAAAGAGACCGCTGCGCCTCGCAGGGCTTTTTTTGTTGCTCAAAATTAATGTACTAGGATTATTTATATTGTACATACCGTATTGTAGAAACTTCTACGCGGCATACCGGCATACTGGATGGGAATTTCTTAGTGATAACTTCACAAATAATTAGCCTAGTATCCTTAAATTAATTATTACATAGTAAAATTATTTTCGTATTACTGCCTGTAGTTTCCGTCAGATATCTTCTTACAAGTGTTACACGCCAGCGCTCCAAACGCCTAAACGTTAAAACCTCATATTACGGCCGTGATTGCTAGTTAAGTAAGAGGTCTATTTAAAAATTTCTTCCGTACAGGTGTGCACTAGACATTTGTGTTTAAGATAGGCTATATAAAAGAATTACAGGAGCCAAAACGTTTTTGGGATTTTTGGCCAGCTTTTTCGCGATCCCGCCCACTGTGCGCCGTGCTGTGGCTCGGCCGCAGGCGCGCGGTTACCAGCGCTGTGTTCGCGCGTTCATAAGACGAACTTGATACTCAAGTTACTAGCATATTCGGGTTACTGGCTTTCTAACCTAGTAGTGTGAACAGGGCAAAAGGGACCGCGCCGCCGTGCTGTGGCCGCAGGCGCGCGGTTACCAGCACAGTGTGAAGCGTGGCCGCCACAATTTCGATTTGTCAAATTTTTCTGGGGGGGGCAACGATTCTTCTGGGGGGGGCAGGGACCCCCGGGACCCCCCTAGCTACGCCCATGCCAGCTAACTAAGAGTTTCCGTTTAAAGAGTTCTATAGTTGTACGTATTTGTTTTTCGTATGGAAGCTGAAGACTTGCTCTTGCTGCTAGTCTTTTCAAAGTTCCTCCCAGTCCGTCACTTGGCCCTTTACCATGCGATGTAGCAAAGAAATACCATCCTGCAGAGACTGTGAAATCTTTCCTGTGAAGAGATAAGTTCTGAATGTTATACTTGTTTTATAATGAGCAGTTGCTCCATCTGAATAATATTTTTCTTTTTGAAGCTTCGGAACTTTCAATTTCAAGAATTTAAGAAGAAGTTTTTGAAAAACATGTACAGTATATGTTATATGCTTTAGGCTGTCTGATATGATTACGAAGTTCAATGGGATTACATTATCCTGGACTTTAGGGCTGTAATAGCAAGCAAAGAGGTGAACTGTTGCTTGGCCGTTATTCCAGTGCATACCTTGCATGCTGTCCTGTAAAACGAAAGCGTAATTTTCTGGAAAATCTTCAATGACGAGAACCTGCCCCACTTGGATGTTATGCTTTACATTTCTAAGAAAATCAGATTGATTTTTAATAATGTAGTCATGTGGATGAAGTTTCTGTAACTTTTCAATAAAAGTTTCAAAAAGTTATCGGTATATTTTGTAAAAATTTCTAGGGAGCAATTGTTAGCTTGAACCCATTGGTGGTAAGTAATGCTATCAACTAAATTTCCATCAAAGTGTTCTTCTACTGAATTCTGAATTTTCCTCGGCCCAGGGTATTTTTTACATTCGTTCAAATGGCATGCCTCAGTCGCAGGGAAACACATCATTGCTGACAATTAGTCTTTACATGACAACAGCGGCTCGGTGTTATCCCCTAGATTTAGTGGTGACAACCTTGCACCTAAAATCATTAATTTAATATTTTGATGCACCAGATATACGCATACGGTATGAGTTCCTGATGCTCCCGCAAGAACGCACATCTTAGGTCTGAGCTTGCAAATTTTGAAAATGAAACAGTATCTTCGGCATATTTTTCCTTACATTACAAAATATCTATTTCAAATTTCCTAAAATTAGTCTTCTGTTTGTGTGTCCGTTTTCCATTGTCAGTAACGCCGAGAAAGAGTTTTCAATCGATTGTGTCGGAGTAGCTAGAAAAAACTTCGCGCAGGGAAAGTGGGGCTCAATGGTTAATTTCTCTGCAAACATCCATTTAACAGAACAAATAACAATTGTTGTTAACATTCATAGTTTATAATATATTTTTATCTCATATAGCCACGACCTTGAGCAATTAGGGAAATGTTTAGGCTTGCATCACGTGTCTGCTGCATGTATTCCAAATGGGAAGCTGACGGGCCGCGCGAGAGAAAATTGTAAATGTTTAAATACTTATAAAAAACGCATTTATGAATTGCCACTAAATTTGATTTTTTTTAAAGTTAGCTGGATATATTTAGATTACGGAAAAAAAGTTGCGGCCGATTCTGAGATGGAGTATTTGAGAAAGGTTTATTAACAATTTTTTAAACATTAGTAATTTACAACAATAGGGTATAGAAGAAAATAATTTTTTATTGATACATTTGCATATAATAAAGATTTAGCTTTAATAAAAGCTATTAACCATTGCTGTATGGCAATTTTAAGTGGAGATATAAGTGATAATATATGATTTAAGGCTCGGATTTTTGCTAAAAATGCGAAAAAATTAAAATATGCATAATTCACTCAAAAAATTTTTTTCACAAAACCGTTTGAGGGTATTCAGTTTCAGTTGATATTTTGCCCATACACCAATTTTTATCAAAATCTGAGTCCCTAAGGGACAAACGTTTGTTGAATTGAGGTGGAATGACCCATATATGCTCTCTATTGCTCATATATGCTCATGATCTATGCTCTCGAATTAGCAGTAAAATACGTCTATTCGCCGACGACGCTGTCATCTAACGTGAAATTAGTGATCACTCTGACTTTGAAACTCTATCATCGGATTTAAACAACGTTCATGTGTGGAGCCAAGAGTGGGGACTCGAACTTAATCTGAGCAAATGCACGGCGGTACATTTCTTGCGGAAGTCGTCCAACTATTCCCATGTATATGCTGTGGATGGTGTTAACATAAAGGCGACAGATGAAGTGAAGTATCTAGGAGTTACGATAACTTCGGACCTATCGTGGGGAGCACATATAAGAAATATTTGTGGCAGAGCTCTGAAGAAGCTAGGATTCGTCAAGCATATTGTGGGAAGATTTTCTGATGAAAAAGTAAAAGAGAGGTGCTATTTCGCACTCGTCCGGCCACACCTTGAATATGCAGCGAGCATATGGGATCCGGTGCAGAAAGACTTAGTCCGGGAACTTAATAAAATACAAAGGAAAGCTGCGCGATTCGTCAAAAACAGCTACGGGCGTACTGACAGCGTTACACAGATGTTAAACGAATTAGGCTGGGAACCGCTAGAGACTCGGAGGCTGCGCGCTAGGCTTAGATTGCTTGAACAATTGAGAATAGATATCTTTCAGAGCGACACGGAGAACATCATATTAGAACCCCACTATATTTCCAGGTCCGATAGAAACGATAAATTAAGAGAGATATTTTGCCGAACGGATAGGTATGGGAATTCGTTTTTCCCCCGAACGATAAGGGACTTCAATAAATGCTAGGCGTAATTTCATTAGAGCGTTTCCTTTTTATCTTTAAGCGGCTGGTGTCCTAACACCCCCCGCCACACGCCTATTGAGGCGGCTTGCGGGGTAATATGTAGATGTAGATATATATTTCCAGAATATTTACAAACTTTGGGTAGTGTCGATTTCAGGGAGACAATATGTTCAAGAATGTGTGCATGCATGTACTCGCGTGATAACATTAATCTTGTGAACACGGCTTAAGTGTGTATACAATTTTATAGAATACTTACTGTTGACTTCTGCTATTCTTCAATTTCTCGATGGTCTCGACGTGCTCGTTCTGTTCCGCACAGAGCTTATCTTGTGAATACGATCTGTTGGGATCCACTATAATATAATTATGTACTTCTAAAGGAATGTCGCAGAGGCTCCAGAAAGGCAAAGAGATGTTCGGTTTATGGTTCTCCAAACGCAACTAATCACATGAACTCGCATCCCTTAAGCAAGGAAAGCTTTGGAAAATTCCTAGAAAGGTTTTTCCTCGAAACCAGCACATGGGTTCTTCTCGCTTTATTGTCAACATCTGGAAAACATTGGAGCGCCTTTCTTCCCACCCTTCCCTCTCCCACCCTGCGGAAGGGTGGTTACGTTCGTTACGTCCAAGGCAACCTAGGGTACAACCGGTGCAACAGAGTTCGCTCGACCCTCGATCCCTTTAGCGGTCATTCTCTCAGCATGTGTCAGCCGTCACTAATTGTACATCTACATGTTACCCAGGGTGGCTCGCAGGGTAACTTACCCTGCGAGCCACCTCTAGGGTATTTGGCAGGGGGTGACAAGTCACCAAAATGCAGCATGCAAGCGAACCGCCACATGCACACCGCACGGTCATGAATATTAAGGATACTAACCTATTCCATCATTAACTAAAAACCATCATGCAGCATGCAAGAAAATCCCCACATGCACGCCACATATGTACGATTACACATAATATTGTACATGCTACTTAAGAGGGCAATCTGCCTGTGAAGCTAGAACATGCAAAACATGCTGTTAGAAACACCATAAAACTCCGTAAACATATGCTTTAAGAAATACATAAGTTAGTAAGCTACACTACCAGTCAACTAATCTAAAGTTCAACAATTGTATGTGCAGTGGATTTTCTAAATAAATATTCATTGACAAAACGCAAACATTAACCATTGGAATGAACTACTTGTTTTTTGCAATGTCCTCTCAAATTTTAAGCGAAATTCTAGCTCTTATATTAACGGAGTTGTCTTTAGCTTTCTTTTAACCATTATTTTCCGATTAATATCCTAAAATCGTTAATATAACATTTATAAATTCATTTATAATTTTAAAATGATCAAATAAACACGGAGAATTCATTTCAGACATCCATTCTCTCACGTTTGCAATGAATGATTGTTTAAAAAAACCACTGCGCATACAAAAAATGACCGCAACCCCATGCTTTGAGAGGGTGTGCTCATGAGACGGAGGGTCGAGACTCGTTGCCGACCGAAGAAAAGGAAGAGTGCGGTCGGTCACGACCACCGAGAGAGTGTCTCCCGGTGGTCGTGGGTCGGTACGCCGGAGAAGATATTCCCTTCAAAATGCCTCCTAACAGAGATGAGCTGAGTCTCCCATGAAGTTCAGGATACTAAAGATTTCCTTCAAGTATTCTACCAGCTGATTGGTAGGTTCTTGGACAGTCCCCATTTTGTATCCCAACCTAATAGAAATTGTCTCGCTTTCCCTCCTAAGGATGGCCCGTTATTAGATCCCTCTTCAATTCTTCATATCTTCTACCTCCTCTTAATTCGTCCAGAATTCCTATCCTCTTACTTCCTCTTCCACGCTTCACCAGTGTTCTCCCCTCTATCACTCTCTTCAACATGCCCTCTCCTCTCAAAACCTCCTCCATCCATCTCTTCTGCCTTCTCCGAACCTCTGCCACAAGCTTCCTCTCCGACCATATCTAATACCTCCTCGTTCGTCTTTCTCGCCATCCAGCTAACCTTCAACATCCTTCTCCAAACCAACATCTCAAACGCCTCAAGTCTACGCACATCCTCCCTTCGTAATGACCAAGTTTCCGACCCATATAGCGCCACGCTCCATATTAAAGATTTCACCAGCCTCTTCTTTACGTCTCTTCTCAGACCCCCCCCCTCATCAATTCCCTTCTCTTCGAAAATACTTCTTTAGCAATCGTAATTCTGCATCTGATGCCCTTACCACTAAACCCATTCGCCTCCAAAATACTACCCAGATACGTAAACTGCTCGACCTGCTCTATCTTCTGCCCTCCCACCCTTATTCAGCCCCGCCTTCTTACTTCGAGAAAATCTCATTACTTTCGTTTTCTTGTGATTGATCTTCATCCCATACTTTTCGCTCTGCACCTCTAATGCACTCACCATTGACTGTAACCCCTTGGCCGACTGACTAACCAATGCTTGATCATCTGCAAATCTCACTGATTTTATCTTCTCCCTACCTACCTTTATTCCTACCTCCTCCTCCCCCCATGCCTCCCATACCATTTCTTCTGAATACACGTTAAAAAGCAACGGCGATAGTGGGCACCCTTGCCACACTCCCAGTCCTATCCTGGCCCATCCCGATTCTCCATTGGCTACCCTAAACTGCGCAGTCTGATTCATATACAAATTTCGAATCAGACGCCTTTCCCTCCAATCGACCCCTAATTTCTTCAACACTCCCATTAATTTCGTCCATTCCACCCGATCAAACGCCTTCTCGAAATCTACGAAGCATGCAAAAACATCCTGCCCATACTCTAGGTTTCTTTCTACTAGCGTCCTCATCACCGCTATAGCGTCTCGCGTTCCCGTCCCTCTCCTAAACCCGGACTGGTCGTCACCCAGGTCATTTGCCTTCTTCTCTAGCCTTCTTTTTAGAATCCTCAAAACTCTTTGGCCGCGTGGGATATTAAGCTTATTGTCCTATAGTCTTCGCAAGTTTTTGCCTTACTCTTCTTCGGTATAGGAATTAGTACAGTCTTCGCGAAGTCTTCCGGCCACACTCCATCCTCATAAATCCTACGAATAAGCGCAAAAAGTTTTCCTCTTCCGTTCTTCCCCATGCTCTTTAAAAACTCTGCAGGTATGTCATCTATTCCCACCGCCTTATTCCTTTTCATGTCTCGTAGAGCTCTTTCAATTTCGCTATCTAGGATACTTGGTCCGATGCCATCTCTGTCGATATCGTCTTCCCTTTCTATATCTAACCTATTGGGCCATATTTCTTTAACATACCGCTCTTCAACATACTACTTCCACCTCTCCTGGATCTCTTTCGGTTCTACGATCACCCTTCCCGTCTTGTCTGTTATCGTTGTAATTCCCCTTCCCTTATTACCACCCGTCAGTTCCTTTACTTTCCGATATAATGCATCTGATCTTCCCTCTTTTTGGTATTTCTCTAACGCGTCGATCTGTTCTCTCCACCACGCCTCTCTTGCTTTATTTGTTTCTCTTCTAAGCCTGTTATTAAATTATCGGTATATTCTCTTACCTAGCTCTGAGTTTACGCTCTTCCATTTCCTTCTCTCCTCCATCTCCCTGATCATCTCCTTCGTGATCCACGGTTTTCTAATTTTAGTTGCACTCACTACGTCTACCGTTGCTTTCACCGCTTCTATAATTCCATTTTTCAAACTTCCCCATTCATCTTCCACTGAACTAACTCCATGATCCTCACCCATTATCTCATCCACCTTCTCCCGATACTTCTTCTTCATTGCCCCAGTTAATGCCTCCGTACTCCACTTTCATACCCTACTTCCCATTCTTATCTTTTTCAGTTTTACCCGACATTTCAAGACTAATAAGTTGTGGTCTGTGTCTGCATCAGCTCCTGAATAAGTATGAGAGTTTTTAACACTATTCCTGTATCTGTGACGTACCATTATATAATCTATCTGGAACCTATCTGTGTCTCCCGGCTTCTTCCAAGTGTACCTACGTCAAGGATGATGTCTGAACCATGTATTCGTAATTACTAGGTTATTTCTGCGGCAAAACTCCACAGCTTTCTCGCCCCGGTCGTTTCTCCTTCCTAGCCCGTAATCCCGTAATCGCCCACCTCCCGCCCATCTCTTCCTTCACACACCACCGCGTTCCAATCCCCCATTACTACTAGGTGCTTACTTCCTGGTATTCTACCAATTATTTCCTCTAGCTGACCGTACACCTCATCTACCTCCTCCTCTTTATGATTAGAGGTAGGCATATAAACCTGGATTATAACTAAATTCGTTGGTTCTGCTTTTAGTTCCACGACTATTATCCTATCACTCACCTGTTCTGCATACACTACTTTTCTACCGAGTTTCCTATTCATTACGAATGCAACCCCGCGCTGACTTTCATTCCCTCCACTATAAATTACTCTATAGTCGCCGCTCCAGTAATCCCTGTCATCCTTCCATCTTACTTCACCCAGACCCATGATGTCTACACCCACCCTCTCCATTTCTTGCTTTATATTTTCTAGCTTCCCTGCCCTCAGCATAGTCCTAACATTCCACGTCCCTATTCTGATAGTTTCGTTCCTTATCTTTATCTTCTTTTCCTCTGCTGCTTCTACGTCTGAGCAAGGATTTTGTGTGATGATGACCGCAGGGGCCTTGCTTCCACCGCTGCCGGGCACGACACCCGGCCCTCTTGGCCGAGTCTCGTAGTTGCCAGGATTCATTATCAATTGAGAACTGTCCATAATTTCAAGGTTTTTGTTTTAATTGAGATAGTATTCCGTGGCCTTACTCAATAGTGTTTTTTACATGACATCATCACTTCAGAGGCCGCCCCACTGGGGTCAGACGCCTTTTGCATCCGCCTCACTGAGGTACAGACGCTGCGCGGACTACCATTCGTCTGTCTCCTAACCTTCGACCAATCTGGCATGGGTGACCCTACCAGGAGCAATGCTCCCGCCAGTGCAGCTCTAGGGACATCTGAGCATGCAAGCCCTTCCACCACGACAAGGTTGTAGTCCAAGGGAAAGGGCATATCTTTTTATGGAAAAAAAAATCCCCCGAGTGGGTTAGTGATTGGAGGGGGGTGTAGTTGCAGTGTCGTCAAAGATGTTTGTAGTAGTAGTATTTTGTGTAGTTGTAGTTTAGACTGTGGCTAAAGGTACCAAAGTACGAAAACAGCGGTCACTCGGCGCACGGATGCGAACTTTTCTCCGCGGACACGGGTGTCCGCCACGGCATTTAACCTGGATTACATTTAAATATTAGTTTTTATTTAATTATAATTAAAACAAATTATTTGCTAGAGTATCACTTGTAGGAATACTAAGTCTGTACTTTTAAGGCTAAAAATAGCCTTTGATATGTGTTTTCGAAGGGGGAATGACTATGTTTCGCTTCAGTCGGCCCACCCTGCATTCTGCGATGACTAGGCAAAAACATCACGCTTTGCCACTGGATTCCATATAAACTGAATGAAGAGTAGTAATTTCTGGTGAAACAATTTTCTTAAAACTGAAACTGGAAGTTGATCATTGCTAATCCCTGCTAATAACTACGTAAAAATAAGATAAACTGGCTCTTTACTGTCAAAAGTTGTTAATTACGACGGTACGGTAGAATAAAAATTTTCTAGACGTTCGACGCTTTGACTTCTCAAAGCTTAGTGGAGATCGGGGATAAGTTCTTGACGTTTGAATCAATTACTTATGTGATTGTCAAATATTAATGCAATGACTTTCACTACCATGCAGAGCTACATTTTTGAACTGGAGAGGTTTGGTGAATAAACTGCAACATTCCCGGTATTTCGCTAACTTACGTTGGGATAAAAAAATTTCTATTCGGTCAGGAGGTTGCTACTGCTCCCTACTTCTACGCATTATTAAATACCAAGAATCCTCGTTCACAATCAGTCGCATTTATATTTACTGCCTCAAGAACGTGGCTTCCATGTTTATTCGGTAGCATTTACGCATCAGTAGTTCACGAACGGTGCTTTAATATTGAGTACATGGATTTTCGTCCAAGGGGCCTATTCTGTAACTCGGAGCGCTATGTACCGCCAGCGGTATTCTCCGCCTGCAAATAACGACTATTGCGATTCTCTAAATACCGCCGCGTTATGTTCCGCCGATTTCGAGGACGATAAATAACGCTATCGCGACGTCGGGGAACAGTATGAGAAATTCTAAGGGCAAATACCAAAACGTTTTTTTTTATTTTAAAAGTGCTATTATTTGGCAGGAATATATTGGTTTTGCCCATATTTTTTTTATTTATTCTCAATTTATATTTATTTGCGTCGAAAAAAACAAAGATATAATTAAATTTTAACTTAGTGGAAGTTAATCTCGAAAAACAAAAGTGTGGCGAAACGGCGCGACGGCTCACTGGGCTCGCCGCCGTGCCCTTAGACCATTTAAGTATAGTGTAGTAGTATACACGGTACCCGTGGTAGTATATATGGTCTAAGGCCGTGCCTGTAAACAAATGAAGAATGTTCTTCGTGATACAAATGAATGGAAATGTGAGTAATGTACTGCATAATAAAAGTCAAGTGTTATATATGTTCTGTGTACGCTTTTGATAGTTATATATAATGGTCACCTACTAGTACGCACATGCGTTAATCTATAGATGTGTATCGTGAACGGAACTTGTCGGAAATCTGTGTTGAACAAATGTTTCCAGTGGTTGCGGAAATTAGGAGAGAACTTCGATGAAGGATTGCATTGGAAAAGGCTAGGGAATTTTGAAATGTTCAGAGCTGTTTTGGCTTTTGGTTGGCAACGGTTTATTCGAGAATTTTCGCATGTAATCCCGTGGAGTCAAAGCTATTTCAGTCCTTAAGAATAGTCTATCCCATTGTAGTATATTATTGATTAGGAGGGCATATACATGATTGCTGCGATCTTCGGTGAATGCAAGGGATGATATAAATGTCATGACTGTGACAAAATGTTGTCTCAGGAATCGATCATGCAAGGTACCGTCGTAGATAAGACATTCCATGCTGTATGTTTCAATCCAAAAGTATCCTTTGCTAATAAACCCGCGGTAGCAAATATAAAATTAGAGGCAGTGCTATGAATGATTTACGTTGAAGCGACAGCCCAAATGGGAGCTAGCAACGTGAACGAACCAAACGAACTTGCACCACATTAGGGACGAGAGATAAATCTTGATTGCCTGAGGTTGTAACTAGCATATGATGGTTTAATGATTAAATTGTTCTTTTCATGGAGGCTATTATCATGTTTTGGTCGTCGTATATTTTACTCGTTAATTGTAAATGCATGAATACATACAACTATCTTTTCCATGGCTGTACGGCATGGCAATGTTGATTGATTTATAAAACGGAATCACCCATTTTAGTTTTGCTTTCGGTTAGAAGTAGCATACTAGTAGCGAAGCGATCAATTGCAAAGTAACTATGTTATTGGGATACTAGTCATAAAATAATAAATTCAACCTCGTATTTATAGTAAATTAAGTAAGGAATCATGTCATTATTATTCTCTCTAAGCGGAATACTCATCTATCGCTTAAACAAAGCTCGTTTTCTAGTTTTATTCAGATAAACCATATACCCAGTCGTCATGGTATAACTGTAAATCCATGCCCAGTCGTGCTATTCCCGAAGTATTTCTCAAGAACACAAAAGACGGTGCCGATGCGTGAACAAGAAATGCAATCTGAGGGGTCGGTATTATGGATAACGCGAGCCGAAGGCTGGCGTTATAGTTGGGGTTAATGGTAGTTTCGTGGGTCCCCCTTGGACCACAGGTATACGAGACCCAAGGAAGTTATTTCTCATCGTAGAACCTCGATCGATCGAACCTAAGAATCGTTATTTCTCATCGTAGAACCTCGATCAAAAGACGTACTTAATCGCTCCGCCGTCAGGAGTAACATTGCTTTATTTATTTACCTCTAAGCATCCGAATTATTAAAGTAAAAAATGTACTACGGATGGTCATGTCTGCCGGGGTAACCTCACGCTGTGCCCGCGGCCCGGATTATCTCTCGGAGCCCGAGGAAGGGTTCGGAAAGGGGTCTTCTTCGAGCGAGGACCGCACTAATTACCCCTTCCTTGGGTCTCGTATACCTGTGGTCCAAGGGGGCCCCACGAAACTACCATTAACCATTGTTGGTGCTATTTAACGTCCTTTTTTTGGCGTTATTTTTGTTAGAGAATCAGGGGAGCGTTATTTTACGCCAAAATAGCGCTTTACGTCATAATAGCGCAGGCGCAGGCGTTATTAGTTACAGAATAGGCCCCCAAATATTACTAATTTGAGATTAAAGTAGTGTTTAATGTTTCTCCCAACCAAAAGAATTACGGTAGTGATATTTTTTAATGTCCCTGTTACCGAAAATAAAGGTATAAATCACGATTTTCTTAGCTGCATACATTTAGCGAGTCGTCTGCTGCTACCGCTGCAATCCGCATGACGTGATGCGCAGAACGGTCTCATTTTGGTCACCGGAACGACCTACCTTGTATTAGTAATACCATGGTATACACGGTATCCGAACAATCAGCCAGATAGATACTAAGTTACTACGAATAGCAGACAATTCACAAGTAGTAAAGATTACATCAAGTAGTCTCGAATGAATCGACTGGTTACACTGTTTACTTCACGAAAAGCAGACGATGCACAAGTAGCATGATTTGCATCAAGTACTCTCGAATCTATATTCATGTCTCGAATGAATCGACTGGTGTTTACGCGGTTTACCATGGCCCCCTCTATAATGGTATTAGAGTATTACATGGGTTTACGCTGTGCGATAGTTGATTGTTTTGTCGTCCATAAAATTTGAAAGGTGACTATTTGTTTACCAAGGTTATTGCTCGTTATGGCATAGTGTTCGAAGTATAATGAAATGCCAGATAGAAGTATAGCAGGAGTTCCGTATGCACTTTGTGATCCAATTCTTAACGGAGTATGCGTTTCTCACATGTTTATTCTGCTTTGTGCAGGTATGGCAACAGGTACGACCGGCGCTAAGTTTCCCAATGATTTGAAGGGTTTCGGCTACGGATTCAACAAAGGTAAAGTTATTCTGGCAATTTTGCTTATAATGATCACATATTGTAACCTATATTTGTTTTTCTATCCGTTTGATATGTGTGCTATTGCGAGTTTCTCAATGTGTGTTTCTCGTACCCGGCTACCCAATTATCCTGCTTATCCCTTCATTTTCGAGTCACAATATGTCCGACGGGAAAATGAGTATTGAAAACGTTTTCGAGTAGATAGTTATAAACGTTTTACACGTACTGGTATCTTAACAGCGAGGAATATTTTCATTCTGCAATAGTTGATGCTGTTCTTTGAAGTGTTTAGGTGATACATAACTACTACCAAGTTTAAAAATAAATAATATTTCTTCTCTCCTGTCGTCTGTAAAATTCTGCATCAAGTACATTCCATGTTTGAAGTAAATAAGTATTACCTTCGTAAGTTCAGAGTAAAACTCACAAAAGAGCTCAAAATCTGTGAAGTTATTTTTGTCCAAGGCGTATGTGAAAACTGATAGTTTCCAGCATTATTTGGTGGAAGCGATTCATGTTTAAATTAAATGGTTAATGACAAGTTAATTTCGTCCAACACACCCCTTTGCAACTTCCCATCCCTGCGACCTCCCACAAAGGACCATGCAGCACAGCGGGAGCCCTGCAACCTTAACCCGGACAATCCGTCCCCTTCCACCTACTCTCAGATATCCTCTCCCCCTATCCTTGACCCTCCTCAACAAGCTCTCCACCCACTCCCCAACACCGTTCCTGAACTTTCCCCCATCCGAGCTGAAGGGAATATAAGATGAAATAATGCGTTATATTTTCACCTGGCGCCTATTGTGTCGAAAAATATATCCAGTAAGTTTTTTTCTCCTTCTTTCTGCAGTATCTCAGAATCAGCCGAAACTTTTTTTCCGTAATCTAAACATATCCAGCTAACTAAGAGTTTCCGTTTAAAGAGTTCTATAGTTGTACGTATTTGTTTTTCGTATGGAAGCTGAAGACTTGCTCTTGCTGCTAGTCTTTTCAAAGTTCCTCCCAGTCCGTCACTTGGCCCTTTACCATGCGATGTAGCAAAGAAATACCATCCTGCAGAGACTGTGAAATCTTTCCTGTGAAGAGATAAGTTCTGAATGTTATACTTGTTTTATAATGAGCAGTTGCTCCATCTGAATAATATTTTTCTTTTTGAAGCTTCGGAACTTTCAATTTCAAGAATTTAAGAAGAAGTTTTTGAAAAACATGTACAGTATATGTTATATGCTTTAGGCTGTCTGATATGATTACGAAGTTCAATGGGATTACATTATCCTGGACTTTAGGGCTGTAATAGCAAGCAAAGAGGTGAACTGTTGCTTGGCCGTTATTCCAGTACATACCTTGCATGCTGTCCTGTAAAACGAAAGCGTAATTTTCTGGAAAATCTTCAATGACGAGAACCTGCCCCACTTGGATGTTATGCTTTACATTTCTAAGAAAATCAGATTGATTTTTAATAATGTAGTCATGTGGATGAAGTTTCTGTAACTTTTCAATAAAAGTTTCAAAACGTTATCGGTAGATTTTGTAAAAATTTCTAGGGAGCAATTGTTAGCTTGAACCCATTGGTGGTAAGTAATGCTATCAACTAAATTTCCATCAAAGTGTTCTTCTACTGAATTCCGAATTTTCCTCGGCCCAGGGTATTTTTTACATTCGTTCAAATGGCATGCCTCAGTCGCAGGGAAACACATCATTGCTGACAATTAGTCTTTACATGACAACAGCGGCTCGGTGTTATCCCCTAGATTTAGTGGTGACAACCTTGCACCTAAAATCATTAATTTAATATTTTGATGCACCAGATATACGCATACGGTATGAGTTCCTGATGCTCCCGCAAGAACGCACATCTTAGGTCTGAGCTTGCAAATTTTGAAAATGAAACAGTATCTTCGGCATATTTTTCCTTAAATTACAAAATATCTATTTCAAATTTCCTAAAATTAGTCTTCTGTTTGTGTGTCCGTTTTCCATTGTCATTAACGCCGAGCAAGAGTTTTAAATCGATTGTGTCGGAGTAGCTAGAAAAAACTTCGCGCAGGGAAAGTGGGGCTCAATGGTTAATTTCTCTGCAAACATCCATTTAACAGAACAAATAACAATTGTTGTTAACATTCATAGTTTATAATATATTTTTATCTCATATAGCCACGACCTTGAGCAATTAGAGAAATGTTTAGGCTTGCATCACGTGTCTGCTGCATGTATTCCAAATGGGAAGCTGACGGGCCGCGCGAGAGAAAATTGTAAATGTTTAAATATTTATAAAAAGCGCATTTATCAATTTACACTACATTTTATTTTTGTTTGTAAATTTAATTTTATTATTGTGCTCACGCAAAAATGGTTTATGACCTTGAGATAGCAACCTTGTCAGCTGTTCCGAGTGACGAGTTGAAGCTCGATTTGGGGTCGCCTGTAAGCACGCGTGTCTTGACACTTGCGCACGTTGCTGAGTGGAATAAAGTACGAACAATTTTTGTCCGTACTGTATTCCACGGACAATGCCAGCAACTGAGGAAATTGGGAAGATAGGTGACATCGTAGTATTTTATAAAACATCACAACGGATGCCATCAGATGGCCGAGGCAGACAGATTAGCTGTCGAGTGAATCAGCTGTCCTAAGGCACGATGTTAGACTAACTTCTATCCTTGCTAATATTGTTTACACCCTGTCCCCCTTAGCCAAGTCCGCTAATGCACAGCAGCAGAAGAATACTCACCCGTGAATCAATGCCCTCCTTTCGCTTTGGTCAATAGGGAAAGCAATCCACTTCCCCAACACGACAGGAGTGCTCAGCAACTTCATCAATGGCGACGCTCAAAGAGGGTTTGATAAGGCCGAGATTACTGACGCGCCTCGGATTTTTGCCCACGACTAGCGACCCTCAAGGACTTGAGCGAAAATGCCCGCAAACTATAAAAATAAAAATATTTAGGGCCTAAAATGTTCTGCTAATTACCACCAGTTAAACCGAGGGTTAAAATTGAACGTAAATTTAGCATGTTAATCAAAATTTGGTAAAAGGAAATAAGGTAGTTGAATTTTCGCTCACCTTTTGTCAATAAAAACATTTACCACAAATACCATTCAGGGACACAAAATTTTGTATAAAATATCATTGCATTGTGCAAAAGCTAATGAGCCAGCATTTCTGTTTTATTGTATTTTATTTAGACATTTAGACATTTATTCTCATCACGAGGAAAGTCACGAAGTCGGAATGGATGATCTCCTTGCAGCAGCAAACAATGCATCTCCGTTTCCACCTTTGTGCTCTATTGTTAGACTCATTCGACGTATCCACGTCAAAAACATTTCAATCAAAAATAAAAGTTCATTTCAATTAAATGCATTTTAAGAGCTTGAAAAAATATTGTTGAATACCACTCAATAAAATCTCAAAAAACTCAAAATATGTGATGACAGACAGACCAACAAGATTAGTAATACTTTAAAGCCACACGGACTTGAACTCAAAACATACTAATGAAACACCTAGATTAACATTTAACACTCCTAGTCCAATCAATAGAGATTTTTTCAAACTTTAATTCTATAGTGGATGAAATGTGCTCAGAGGTGTGGAGGTGGGCATGAAATGACCCCCCCATGTGCGTTCGACTCGAGATTATGAGGGGTTGCTAAGTAGTGATTGTTTATAGTGCGGCGAAATGACTTTTTTCTTATTATTTCAATAACTAATGAACTTACGAAAACATGTTTCAAACAAAAGTTGTGGGTAATCAAATAACCTTTAACTTGAGTCGTCGTACGTCGAAATCGATGAATTAATTATTGCAAAAAAAGCCAAAAAACCGGTGAAAATGGTCGTTTTTTGTTAATTAAATATTTAGTGCAGAAATGAATTTGTCACTATTTTTATTGTTTTGGAGGAAAGCGCTTGTGAGTATTAGTACAACGATATTTTTTCAAAGGTGATTTTTGAATTATTTGCTGAGATATGGCCTATTGTTTATCCGGAGACTGTGTTTTAAAGTTAATAATTGCTATCTTATCGTGAAATTATTGAGTCAAATCCAACGGAATTCTACTCTCAAAGACTTATATTACATGTAGCGGAGACGCTCATCTTTTTTTGTTCCCTCTTTTTCACACCTATCGAACACTATAACGCTATTTAACAAAATGTTTCCTTACATAATCAATATGTTCCTTTAAAATATCAGCCTCGACAAACAGAGAAAGAGGATATGGAGCCAATTCATAACGTAAAAAAGACTTCATATCGTTCTTTTCTGTAACAGTAAGAGAGATGCGCTGAAATATTAGCAAAGGCTGAACTGTGACGGTTTTTCCATTTATTTTCATATTATTAAATATACCGCTGAAAGGCAAGACATTAATTTTTCCTTTGAACTTTATATCACTAATTGTTTTTCCATAATTATTTTGTAATAAAGTTAAATCAACTTAATAAACTTTATGGCAGTTGATGGTAGAATTTCCAATGAGGCCAGAATAAATGGAATGGACTTTAGAAGTACGTAATTGGAAAGGGATCAAGGCTCCTCATAAAAATTAAATACTAGTTGCAATTCAGACGCATCTCTCTTTTAATCCTACTAACACGGCTGTCCACGTATTGTTCGCTACTATCATAAGTGCAACAACAAAACTTCTCCATCTCATTGCATATGTACTGAAAATTTCTTGGAGGAGAGTAACGACAAATGTCAATCTTATAAAAAAATGTCGGCATAAATAAATTGTTTTGATGAAATGAAAGAATGTGTATAATATATGTTTCTTCAATTTTGATAAACATGAGCTTAAATTAAATAGTTTTTAGTAAGTAATTACAGTAATTGTGCAGTGAGTCACAATAATAATAAAAATGAATAATAACAATTGAATCTCTAATTATATCTTTTACCTAATAGCGTAGTTGTTAATTATTTTCCAAGATACCCCTAATTAAAAAAATAAACACGTCGAGATTGGTCCATAAATAGCGGAGATAGAGCGAATTTGTACGCGCTCCTCCGTTTGAAGTTTCAAATTCAGTTTTTCTAGCGCGCGGCAGCTCCACGATTCACCGCCGCTCTCTACCCCATCCACGCGTCCCATTGTTGCTGCCGCGTCCGCCGTGAATACGCTCCACTTAGTGCACGCAATTTTATAATAAAAGATAAGTTTTATTTAAAAAAGTAATTGCAATAATCAAATATAAGCCTTTGTTTGTGTAATGCCGTTGAAATGGTTTCTTAACTTTTATAAATAAATCCTCTGCGATTTAAAGAAAAAAAAATTTATCTCGGCTCCTATTGGTCGTAAGGACTTTTTGTTTTTAATGAATCTGCGCAATCAAACCAGCTTACAGAATATCAAAGTTAGAAACTGGTGCGGCCAACAGCCGACGCCGTAGCTCTATTTGTTTATAAAAAAAACGCTAGTCTGAAAACGTATTCTTTTTAAACGTTTATTTCTATGACTTTTTAATAATTTTTCGAATTGGTTTTAATGCTACATGTAATATAAGTCTTTGAGAGTAGAATTCCGTTGGATTTGACTCAATAATTTCACGACAAGATAGCAATTATTAACTTTAAAATACTGTCTACTGATAAACAATAGGCCATATCTCAGCAAATAATTAAAAAATCACCTTTTAAAAAATATCGTTGTACTAATACACACAAGCGCTTTCCTCCAAAACAATAAAAATAGTGACAAATTCATTTTTGCACTAAATATTTAATTAACAAAAAACGACCATTTTCTCGGGTTTTTTGGCTTTTTTTTGCAATAATTAATTCATCGATTTCGACGTACGACGACTCAAGTTAAAGGTTATTTGATTACCCACAACTTTTGTTTGAAACATGTTTTCGTAAGTTCATTAGTTATTGAAATAATAAGAAAAAAGTCATTTCGCCGCACTATAAACAATCACTACTTAGCAACCCCTCACAATCGAGTCGAACGCACATGGGGGGGTCATTTCATGCCCACCTCCACACCTCTGAGCACATTTCATCCACTATAGAATTTGAGTAAAATTTACATTGGGTTTATCTCTATTGATTGGACTATCCCTTCCGATGGTGTTTTCTAGGATAGCACCTATCTAACAAAGAATTAGTCCAGAATAATTTTTTATTCGTCAAACACATTTTGAGTGGTATTGACATTTAATTTTCTAATTTCTTACGGTTATAGCTTTAGATAATTCATAAATCATTTCTATGGTAGTATTTACGGTACGGCATATCTACATATCTATAGTAAGATTAATGTTTATCCTTAGAGAGTTTTTATTTACTTCGGAAAATTTACAATCATTGGAAGCATGTTATCCAAAAATATCATATTGCAGAAATTTCTAAAATTGAATTTCATTTATCAGTCACAGTTACAAAATTCACCAGAATCAGCAGGTGGGCATTGAATCATGTTATCAGAAGGTTGATCCAACATGTTCGAGAATGATCTCTTCAGATAATTCACATGAGACTGAAGATAGCGTATTCTTGACTGAGCTTGTTCAAAATTTTCTGACAAATTTCCAATTTCACATTGCATTCTCTTCCTTGTCTGCAAAATGAATAATTTAAATTTAATAAATTAGCTAGCTGGATTATTTTTCAGGTTTCCACGATTTTGTATGATTTGATTTTTCTTATAATCGGGATAAATCACGATTGGTTACTTTTTTCACAATGTTTCACTTCTCCTCCTGAAGGCGTTGTCAGCTAAAGAATTTGCGTAGACATTTCGGCTGCTATACTTCATACACTAGCTGGTTGCTAAGGCGCATTAACAATGGGTGCTGCATTTTGGATTTTAAACTAAGTGCACCGATTGGCCGGAGGAATTATTCTCTTCCACGTCATCGCGAGGGTGTAGCCGGTATTTACTTGAGGACGCCGCCACGAAGAGAGGCGAAACGTTGTGAAACAATGTAATATGTTTAAAAATTAATAACATGCTTTTATAAAGAATGCACTAAAAAGGAGAAAATAATTATTTTAAACAGCCACAGTAATACCACCGATCAATGTACGTCAATAAAAAAGAGAAAAAAGTAAGATGTAGAGGCCGTAAAGCATACATGGAGAGGTTGGTGTACAAAATACCCCCAGTGAAATCTCACGAAAATTTGCTAATATTGATAATTTAATGTAATGGAAGCCATAAAAAAGGCCTAAACTTTTGTCTAAAATATTTTTTTGTTAATTCATTATTTATTGAAATAATAACAAAAAAATTCATTTCGGCACCCAATAAACAATCACTATTTAGCAACCGCCCATAGTCGAAGGCACATGGGGGGTCATTTTATACCCCCTCCACACCCCTGAGCACATTTCATCCACTATACAATTAGAGTAACTAAAAATACAGGGTGGCTACTGATATCCAATTTTTAAATTCCCTGACTTTTCCCTGATAGAATCACCAATTTCCCTGACCGATCCAGTTTTCTCTAATATTCAATTAAACCTATAACTTAAAATTTCCAGGCATGATTACTGTAAAGTTATTCATGCCTACCGCAAATACGGCGAAGGAATATGTAGAAATTGCCAAAAGAAAAAAACGGCCAGGGCTGTGAAACGAACCACATGAACATATTAAATGAAAGGAAAACTTTGTTATATTCCACCAATTTATTCTCTGGTACTACTAATATATAATGAACTTCCACAAAGTTGGGCCTGAGACAATGGAGAAGAACCACATGAACCTTTAACTTGCCGGGCCAATGCTCAGACCACTACGCTACCCGTGGCAATTTAGAAGATTATAAGGTAATTAAATTTTAAGCCCTTGTGGTCAATCAAATATGGCAATGGTAAGTTTCAAGAGACTTACCATAACTTTTTAATTTACCGTTTACACCTGCAATTTACGTTGAAAGTCCCAAGCAAGTAACTAACGCAAATGCTAACTTGCCAGTGTTTAACCCACCTTTTAGATTCATATCACATACATTCCAGCAAATGGTCTACGAAAATAAGACTTCTCATAAATATTGCTGCTATAGATTCTAACCACTCTAACACTCGTGAAAATATATTTAACAGAAAAATCTAAAGTAAAACTGGCGCCCAATTCAACAATGACTGATTGGATTCCAGTTCACCGGCAACACATCACCGAAAACCCATTTCAACAGGGTATATTCTCTGAGCCATTGCCATAGGTCTTTCGGCAAAATCTGACCATTAGATTGACCACACTCTACGCTGGGTGGTTATTCAGGTCTTATTGACAGGAAAATACAGAATACACTAGCAATAAAAAGGTTACATTACTCGCGTTATCCTTTTGCGCAGAAAATGGCAAAGATGGATAAGGAATTTGCTCAATAGCAGAGCTGCGCATCCTGAAAACTATTAACCACATTTATTTTGGTGCTGATATTTAAACCGTCAAAGGTTTTATGCGTTTTTAGCCCGACCCCCCATTTTTACCCAAACATTTGGTCTCATAGACTCGGGCTTTACACAAGTATATACGGTACATAGTCTTTATTTCCTGTGATAAATTAATGGTTCATTTAGCACATGGAAAAATGCACTAATCCCTAAAATGCATGCACTTAGATTTTGAGTGGGAGAAGTAGGTGAGCTGAAGACTATATTTTCACGGGAGCTTCATGAAAACCAAAATAATCTCATGCTTTCCCGGCAAAACTTGTGAACAAAGGTTTCTCGGGCGTTCCACTGGGTTCGAAGTTCCTCCAAGAAGAGGAAGATGTGGAGTTTGGATTGAGAAATGGAGCCTCTAACCCGGTGGAACACTCAAGACACCTTCCGGGAAATGACCGCTTGTCCTCTCGCGAGAGAAGGAACTGAAATTCTCAAGGCTACTACTAAATTCCTTACCTCATCTCTTTCTGCTTGGGCAGATCGGGCACTGGCTCTGGTTTGAGCCAATTGTCTTTCAAGGTCTTCAATCTGGCACTGATAGGATCTCCGAACTGTTTCACATCTTTCTTTTGCTTTAGCTACCTGACGAGCTGAATCTTCCCTTACACATTCCAGCTGATTGCTTAGCTGGAGTATTTCCACCGACTTCTCCTCCGAGCAGCGCCTACATTTAGCAGCACATTCTTCTAGTCTTTTCATTTCCCCTCTGACAGATTTAAGAACGCAATAAGTTATTGTCTGTTTATTTTGGTATATCCGTAGTACCAAAAACTTTGGTTTGCTGAACTCTTCAGCTGGTGGTGAACTTAAGAACAAATTTGTGCCTACTCTGATGCCGACTTTTTAGGGGACGTCAAGACTGAGGTGAAATGAGGTGAAAAACTAATTAATGAGTTATGACAATGATTTTAAAGACATGAAACATTACTTAAGAGGGGAATAAATGGTGCTGTGTTGATCTTGACTTCGTCGATATTTTGGTACTTTTCAATGTTTGATATCTATATAAATAGTTGAGTCCACAAAACAAAATTTTTACTGGTTATTACTCATATAAAGGACTATAAATTGGCTAAATTTCAAATTTTTATTTTCATACCCAACAAAAATAATGAAAATTTTGAAAAATTTTGAAAAATCCAGAACTTTAAAAATTTTAATTTAAAAACCACTTAAGTCCACAGCTTAAAATACTGCATACTTAAAGCATGGCTCAACACCTTTCAAATAAAAAAATTCAAACATAAAATCTCTTGCCTTCTTATATAAAAATATGTAAAAATTGATTTTTTTTGTTAAGTGATGAAAACTTTGAAGCAATATTTGGACCCTTAGACTTAATTATAAGTCGATACATCACCTTACCTTTATTTTAGTTCATTATTTACTAAATTGATTGGTTTTTGTTTGATTGTCCTAGGATACACAGATTTGAGATATTTGATTTTCTGCAGAACACTGAAATCACCTAAAATCGGTGTTTCGTTAACATAAAAATGGCCACTATCAGGAAAATAAAATTTAAAAAAATAAAATAATGACAAATTTGTATTCTCAATTAATGGTAGTTTGTATGGTAAAAATATAAAAAATCATCAAGCAACCACCTCTGGACCACTATACATATATGGATTGACCCTAATAGGAGGTACAGCTGTATCGTGGACTTCTCAACTGCAAAGGTCAGTCATGTTGTCCACTACTGAGGCGAAATTCGTTGCTGCCAGTGAATGGGATGAAATAATTAGTATGGTTTACTTGCTTGTTGCAAGAGATCAGCCAAAGGAAGAAGGACGTGCCATTACTGTTCGTTGACAATGGTAGTGCAATTATTTTAGTGAAAAATCAAGAATTCCATAAGCGCTCAAAAAACATTGAAGTGAGATACTATTATGTCCGAGAGCTTTCTCAAAAGGGTGATATTAACATTGAGTTTGCTCCATCCCAAGAACAGCTGGGTGATATGTTTAAAAAAAACCACTCAGCCCTATTATTTTTATTTTTATTTCTGAGATGTGGAAAAGGAGTTTCACCATTACCAACTGTGCAAAATGGTAGTGTTCATTTCCACGGGGGGATTTTATTCTTTGTAGTTTAGTTTAAGTAAGAGGAAGAATATCAACATTTTCTTACATGAAAATTTTTGCAATATTTTTGTATAAAGCATACATAACTTCAATATGAATATACTTTTCTACATCTCGGGAATTGAAGTCTAGCATTTGGGCATTTAAAAAAATCAAAGAATGGGTAAAATTTAATTTTAAAAGAATATTTGTAATGCAAATATGTCGTTCTCTCCATAAAAAACAATGAAGTGCACCAATATAATATTTGGGCCATGACGAGATGAAGAAAACAACCATTTTGCCGTTCTCCTAGTTTTTCGACCGTAGAAGCATTGAAATACTTTTCAATTTTCAGCTTAACCCTTAAGCTGCGGCAGCTAGAGCGCATTTCGTCCACCCTGTGCGGCAAATATCTATTCGGACGGAGCCTGTCACTCCTTCCCACGGGCCGAGGCCGAGCAGTTATATGACCCATGTAATCCCCTCCCAACCCTTTTCTCGGGATCCCAGGGAGTGGGCACCGGAACTTGTCGAGGGATTAGTGGAACTTGGAACTAATTTTGAAAATTTATTTACAGGAGTAATTGTTGAAAACAAATATGAAAATATATTTTCTAGCAACTTTGTGTTTAATTTGATACCAAACACCAAAAAAATCCGTTGATAATTGAGCCGGGCGCGAGCATAAGACAACTAACTTTTGAGACAACCGTAGCCTCTTGAGCGAACAATCGGAAGAAAGGGTCGCACCTCATTTTGGTGGTATGCGATCCCTAAAGAGCGTGGGGAGGGAGTGGTTTGGGTAAATAGGGTGGATTCCCAGATGTCCACCGCTGGAAAGAATGAGTGTGGGTCATAAAAATATGAAAGGACTGAGGGAGCAGGTAGTCAGAAAGGGTCAAACGTACAAGAACGTTCTCTCCGCAGTTCCCGGTACACACGTACATGTACGTTTACCGCAGCCTAAGGGTTAAATTAAAACACTTTGGAGTATTGGTAAGGTGATGGATTGTGGAGCGGAAGGTTAGAAGGTCGATCCCCAGGCAAGGAAAGAATTTTTTTCCTTTTTTTCGTAGTTTTTTTTTACATTTTTACAAATTGTGTTTCCCTCTTCATAACTCCCATTAAAATATGTTTGCTTTATTCTATTTTAGTAGGTAAACAACATAGATGTGCTCTGATAACTGTACTGTGGCTGTGCTCTGACAACTGTACTTTGGCTGTGCTATGGTAGCTGTGCTGTGACTGTGCTATGGCAACTGCACTATGGTGGTTCAATTTAAGTACAGTTTAACTACAGGCAACAGTACAGTCCTTTAGCACAGTTAGAGTGCAGCTCTAGCACAACTACAGCCCAGATTTTTTTCCCTGCAGAGCTAGTATGATTTTTATCTTTTACGATCCCTATTAACCACAACAGGTGGGTCCATAAAGAAAATACCATGGCCCAGTTTATTTTTTTAATATTTCACCAACTGTCATTTTTCACACCAGGAAAATATATGCCATCAGCATGAGAGCACAATTCCTGGGCTGAAGGCATTGGAGTCTAGGGTGGCACGATTTACCTTTTGCCTTTTGAATTTGCAAACGCCTCAGGGTGGAAAAGTTACCCTTTTTGGGTGAAAGTTGCGCCGGAGTGTTGAATGGAAGTTGGGATTGCATTCTCTACCTTGCGAGATATTGAAGTTCGACCAATTACCAGCTTTATTGGATTACATTTTCAGATTCCACCTGATTTTCTACATATTTACAGCATTTTATCGCATCAAGGACGAGTACGTCATATTTGGATATTGCTGTATGTGGTATGATTAACTAACACCTCAAAAGGCCACTTTTCCACCCTGAGACATTTGCAAATTCAAAAAAGTGAAAATCTATCCACGCTATTGGGGGCACATTTCATTTTCACTATAAAACAATAATTGAGTGCATACTATATAGTCCTACCAATGAAAACAAGTGAACATTTTCCATATGAAATGTAAATTCCACTCTTTTTTTTACAGGTATGAGACCTGAATAACTAGATTTTTATGGAATATGGTTGGGATTCATAGTTGGCACCTAGGGCAAAATGATCTTTAGATAGGTTCAAGTGATCTTATCAACATTCATAGATGCCAAAAGAGGCCAAATCACTTACACGTTAAGTCTCACTCTACCTTTCAATGATACCTCATGAAAGGCATTGTTAAAAACTCAAATATGAATCCCACCCTCATGCGTTGTCTGAAAATTATGGAGACATAGACCTCCATCTTCCAATGATCCCCTGAAGAAAATCATGCTTCCGGCACAGCAAAAAATGAAATTTTGCTACTGAAAATGACTCATTGCATTCTTTCCCTGAATTTGTGACTCTTGAGGGACAGAGAGGTGGAAGGATTTATCATTACTTAAGTTTGCAATTGCAGTCTGTAAGCTCCTTGCATTTCTTCTCCCACGCCTCCGCCTTTGCAGTGAGAGAGTCAGCCTGGTTGATTGAATCCTGCTGCTGGTTCCAATACTGGTCTAGTTTTTGGATGGCTTCAATCATCTGAGAAATAAAAGCATCCATATGAAAATTTTCCAGGTCTTTAAGTACTCCCTTCAATTGCGAGTTACGAGCAAATAAGTCCATAGATATATTACTTTTGCTCGGGAATCTTCAGCCTCTAATTGGAATTCATAGCACTTTTCTTCTGCAGCTTTCTGCTTCTGAATAGCTTCTTGAAGTCTGCACTGAGTAGTTCGCAGAACATCTGGTAATGATTTAAGTTCCTCTAATTTCTCTTGAAACTGGCACTGTAATGACAGGTTTTGTTTAAATTAGTAAATGCTTTATATGGGATGATAATTGAGGACTCAGGTGTCATAAATTTGATAAAATATTTAACAGATTCACCACTTTTGAAGTTTGCTGCCAAAATTCTGATTTAACAGATGTTTAACAGATTCACCACCTTTGCTGCCAAAATTTTCTCTTGATACATATAGATATTTCTGCAAATAATTATTGTTGAAATGAGACCCTGTATTCATACGAATTTCACGTCAATGGTAAAGTGTAGCAAAAACAGTCTGTGACCTAGCATTCATTTTAGTATCACTCAAGTGAATGGTGATCCTAATTGGGATCATGGGAATGATTGACTTAGCTCTTCACTAATGCTTGGAATTGCAGTTAGGTAATACTGTAAATCACTTTTCCAGGATTTTTAGAAAAGGGCATAAAAAATTCATGGGCCATCATTTTGAAACAAAATTTATTCCAAACAGCACATAAATAATATTAAAGCATAATAATCAACTAATTTATGGTTAAAATATTGCTGTAAGTTAAATTGCTGTACATAACAGAGTATAAGAGGAAATTTTTTCTACCCTAAAAACCTAACTTTCGACTTGAGTCAATATAAAAGGCATTTTTATCAGGGAATTTTTTCAACATACAGTAAGCACATCTAAGTTGATTCGGCCAGCTCGGCAGATGTATTCTCGTTGTGGTGGAAGAAAAACGTAATTAGGCCTAATATATGCCAAGTTGGCTGTGATTGGTGAAAGATGTGGCCGATAAAGCAATGTAATAATAACATGTGCCCCTGAATCCTGGCAAATTGCCTGTCTAATATTGCAAGGTAAAACTATATTCGTTTCATTGCTTTCATTAAATAATTGGACAGATTTTTTTCTTTCCATCATTCATTCATTCATTGTTCCAAACATTTGATGCTGTGGCATATCAGAATGTGCCGAACATGACACGGATGGTGACTAGGGAAACTAGCAACAGAGGAATATACTGTCGCTGGCCACTGCTATCAGTTACTTGCTCCATACAAGTGAAAACATTTAAGTTGTGCAGTGTACAGTGAAAGTTAAAATTAAGTGTTGCTTTATGGGAGGAAAACTCGAGATAATGAACACATGAAACAGATGGTTGTCATATGAAGCTGGTTTTTAAGTTAAGAGTGATAGAATACACCAAACTGATTGGCAGTTCTAAGGCAATGGGGAAGAATAACCTGAATGAAAAACTCCATGAGTGCCTTTATATGCACATGTAGGTATATGTCTGTGTATGGATGTGATTTTTATGTATATTTTTTATTCGAAAAAGGTTTTAAAAACTAATATTTATAAAAAAAAAGAATCTTTATCAAAACATGCACAATATTCAGTCAGGTGTCTTTATTTTCAAACTGTTATGCTTGAGAATAGCCTAAGACGAGCACTTCTGAAGAGGATCAAATGAAATAATTTTAATTATACACAATTAATTAGTAAAAATAATTTTTATTGCTAACAATGTGTAGATAAGGTCTTCTTAATGTTATTTATGGAAAAAATGAAGTACCGGGAGAAACAAGTAGCTATTTGATGCTGAAAAACTTTATGGGTCAAAATGACCCCTGCCCGTCCTTCTATGTAGTGCGAAACTCCCATCCTCCTAGTGTTAAAATATGGGATTGCCAAAACAATTGACAGCTTGGAAGATGATCTCCTATATTAGAGAAAGATGATCTAACAGCCTCATTCAGGAGAGAGGAGGCAGTCGTGAGTTAGGTTGCAATGTTTACTCTGGGCAACGACTATGACTCCTGGCCTGGGCCAGTGCAAGGGTATGTCAGGTAGTCTGGTCAAATCTATGCGTGGCGCTTATTCTGTTTGAGGTGACTGTCACCTTTTCGTGAAAATATTCACTGGTAATTGCTTGTATTGTGTGACTCGTCAGTAAGGTGAGCATTTCTATTCTGTGACTCATGTACAAGGTCTTTTATCAGGAGGGTGAATCAGTTCTTTTTTACGACAATTCTGTGCATTGTTTGATGGTTGCGAGTGATAGATGCATCTAGAACAACCATTTGTCATCGGAATCATTCTTTTCAAGACAAAAATTGTTTATGGATGTGGGTAAGTTTTATATTTATTAAAAGGCAGCTTGTTGGGAGAATTTTGTGTGGAAAAAATTGATTCAAACCGAGATCCCGTTAAAGGCTAATGGTTTTATCCCGTGAAAATTATCGCATTGGAGTTTACATCTGTGGGTGACCTTGCTAAAGTTATCGTAGCACCATTTCCTGTAGTTTGATTTATAGGAATGTTATTAACTAGCACCAATGTTATTTTTAAAATGCTACATTATTACCATACAGGTATACTCTATATTATTTTCACTTGGTGGAGATGGCAAGATCATGAATAATTTACTTGAATTAAATATTGCACACAAAATTGTTATCACTAACACATTGTTTGGAGTGCATATGCAAATGAATTTCCACAGAAAACAATCAAATTCTTAGCTATACCATTTCCACAAGTGCTGCACCTATTTTGCCAGCATGCAGAAGAAGGTCGACCTAGGTAAGGGTCCACAGCAAGCCACTCCCTTGCCTCTGCCAGCAGGAGGTAAATTCCCTCCTGCACACAGGGGTAGCAAAGGAAATTTTGTACGTGGTCAGAGCTGCAAGATTGAATTCAGTGGAAACACAAAAAATCTTCTAATTCGAACCTTTATCAGGTCATAACTCATATCAGGCACTTCAACTTCTTTACAAAGGTTATCAGTTTTCCCCTTGCAGGCCATTTAAAAAAGATTGGTGCTTAATGTGGAAGTGGATTGTGAGAGTAAAAAGCTTCATGATTTCAACTTGCTACAGATTACAGCTCCTCCTTCCAGTAATTTTGTTGCCTCCCGTAAGCACCACTGAGGTCTGTTCTTCAGTGCATCGAGAACTAATGTGTGGGATCGATTATTAATTTACAGAAGTGGACAAAGGGAAAATTATCACGTTCAATTGTAGGTTATGAAAAGGTGTATTTGTGATGAGTTAATATGAAAATGTGATGAAATATGAAGTCTTAATTGATAGATGCAATTTCAGTAAATAAATGAAGGCTTAATAGATGCAATTAAGTAAGTTAAAGAAATTAAAATGGTTACATATTCATATGATGAGTGGGTTTACATGGCACAGCTTCTTTTCACTAATTAGAAAAAAAAATATTTTCTGTGAAAATTATTATGGATTTCAATCAAATGGTGACATTTAGTCAGCAAAAATAACGTTGATACATTTTTTTTAAATAGCTGACGAGAAAAATTAAGCAGAACATGGAAATATGAATTTTAAATTTGATCACTAACTGCAACATGCAATAAAGGCAAGTGAGTATTAAATACAATAGAGCTCTGATTATCCGGATCTATTGGGACCGGACCCCACCCAGATAATGAAATATTCCAATAATTGGAAAACTCACAAAAATGGTAATTTCTTGGATAACAGCTAAATTTATGTAATATGTAATGTATTAATTTAATGACTACAAAAACTATGTTTTTCACATTTGCAAGCGAAAGACCTATGACTTATCTGCCCAGGCGGCAGTGCTGTTGCTGCACTCATAGTTTCACTGTAGGAATTAAGGGCCCCTACTGAATATTGATTGTTCACGAGAAGATTGCTCTCTCTTAACATGCTCGCAACGGATTGCTTTTAGAACGATAAACACACATATGTACTGCAACCAATAACTAACAGCATATGAATCTATAGATTTAATCCCTCGGTATAAATTACATGCTTACTTTAACCCTCTGAATTTCTTCTTCCACTTGCTTTGTTATTCGTCTGTTGTCTGCCTCCATTACCTCTATCTGGCGGCGCTGTTCTTCAACTTGTTGCTGAGCCAGCAAATACTACAATTTAAGAAAATACCTTCAGTCATGAAGTAAAGAGGACCAAATTTAATCTTAAAATTTTTCTCTTTGATTTTAATTCTGTAATAAGCCATTTTGCCAAAAATTGCACTACCATTTCCCGTCATACCTGGTAATTATATGCTAAAGTAGTTATAAAAAGAAATGCATAATACATATACATATTATTCGTATAATAATTAATCACCTTTTCCCTGTAATATTCTTCTTGGTATGAACATTCCTGTTGCTTCATATGCAGCTCTTCCAGTTCATCTTTTGCATCACGTAGTTGTTGTTCAAGAACCATCACTTGACTACTTTGCCCTTTGGAGCCCTAGAACCATAATTAGAAAAAATAATTACTCTTACTTACTTAACCTTTTGGAGAGAGGCTTCCTGTGCCCAACCAATGGCACTTGCATGTCTCATGTCAGTGACTCAACCACAAAGGAATTCAGTACCCTGGTGTTGTCTTTGTCTGATTCAGCTGCCACTAATTTGTCTTGAAGCTCTTTGATAGTGGTTTCAGCTTCCTTCATGCACCTTCTTTTTTCTTCCAGTTCAATTATCAAATTCTCATTTTCCACATGCATAGCAGCCACTTCTGTCACTTTAGCCTTATAGTCTTCTGTAACTCGGGAATACTTCTCTTTCAGTTGCTGAATTTTCTCGCAATTTTTGTCCTGATTCATTTGAGGTGGGCATGTAGTTGGCTGAAATGGTTAAAATAAATTATATTCTGAATCTGATGAAGGATATGGTATTTTCCCAGCACATGATGAAAATGAATTCTTCACGGGATTTCCACCGGGTCAGGTTGTTGGCAATTCAGGTAGGTTGGGTCAAAAAATCACGTCGGTGGGTTGGTTGTTGGCATCAACACCCTATGAGGACAATGGCAGTGTCAACCATTGAAATGCCAGCAGCAGCCAACAACCTGACCTGGTGGAAATCCCATAAGAAGAATTTATTTCCTTGCAAGTAGGAATAGGTACCCTATTTCTCATGGAAGATGCAGCTTCTTGGAGTTTACAGCGCTCTCCCTCAGCTTGCTTTCGAGCCATTTGCACACATTGCAATTCTCTCTGCATGCTTTTTATTTGCATCTCCAGGCGGTTGATCATGTTCTCCTGAGTGAATAAATTCATCATGATCTGACTGAATTGAAGGTAGGTTATTTTTGAAAAGTCTAAAAACTAAAATTATGTCATTACCTCCATTTTTTTGGATTGGTCCTTCTTGCACGACTGAAAAAAAGTTTGTCACAACATTATTAACATTTTGATATTAAATCAATATGAAATGCATGCAATTTTTGATATTTTCTATATTTTAACTTCAATTGAAAATTCAGTTCTTTTTGTTGTTAGGATAAAAAGAGTGATGTTAAGGTTTGATATGGTGCCTACCGCTTTTGATGGCTGCTTATTTTTGTTACAAAGCTTCTCCTGAAGTTGTTTATTTTCCCATACTAATAATTTCATTTCATTTTGAATCTGGCTGTTTTTATGCTTTAAATCGTCTAGGGCTTGTTCCTTGCATAAAATTTCTTCTTGTAATTGGTACCTGATGTAAGACATAAGAAAAGATATTCATATCTATTTTTAGGGCAAGATTGGTGCTATGAGTTTTATCATCCATTTAACTGTTAAGGAGTTAAATGAAAGCTTTGTGTGCTTAGATTTGTCACAGTTCCAACTTATACCACTTCACACCCTGGTCAAAATTCATGTGGCCGTCCACATGGAAAATCCATGTGGCCAATGTGGAACATGGCCATATGGAACTGATGTGGACGTCCATAAGGCGTTTGACACAGTCCATAAGGACAATGTGGAACGAAATTCCCATGTGGACATCCACATGGAACCACAGATTTTTCCTTATGGCATGTCCACATCAACCATTAATCACAGATTTTTCCCATTAATACCAGATCACTATTCACTTTAAGTGAACATACATCAGCAAAAATAGTTATTTCCATCGGACGTAGGCCCGACATCACACTAACACTGGCCCAGCATCAAGCCGACATCAGGCCAACAAGCCTATACAGGCCTGACATAGGCCCAACACAAGCTGACATATGCCAGACATCAAGCCGACATAGGTCCAATATTGGCCCGGCATAAAATCAACCTAGGTGCATCATATGAAAAATATATTAAATTCACATACCAACAAACTCAAATATAATTGCTGAAATTATTCTATCACATGAGATTGATTCAGTGCACCAATGAAGACTAGAATCGTGACAAAATGTAAGGAATTGCTTAATTAATTATTGTAATACTCTTGAGAACATAATTCAGAGAGAATTGAATTACATGTATAAAAGTTAACTAAGTGTAAATTATGGTATAAAATCCCCACATGTTCATTCTGGTATCATTCATCTTCCTGTTCACTTTCATTTCAGTGTAACCACATATTGTATGGTGCCCTTATCCTTAACATACATTAGAACCCATATGTGTTCCTTAAGGAACTTGATGTGGAACAATGTGGACGATGAGGAACTGAGAGGTGCTCACTTCACTTATCCATATCATCCACATCATTTTTCCACATCGTCCACATCATTTTTCCACATCGTCCACATTGCCCACATCATTTTTCCACATTGTCCACATCGCCCATATGGACTTTTGATATGGAACGTTTTGACCAGGGCATTTACTTAGTTATAATAGTATATTTAAGTAATTGAACTGGTACTGAAAAAAAGACACTAGTAAGCTCAATTTCCATCATCAAAATTAAAAGCACTATTTAAAATAGGTCATTTGTTCTCAAATATGCATTTTATAAGTGGTTCAAAATGATCCCAGATAGCACAGATTCCGTCGTATCTAATTCGTATGCAGATACCATCCAGTGACGAACTGGATACTAGTACCCGTTGTATCCTTTCGTATCTAGATACGATCCAATACCAAACCGTGTACGAACGCGATAATTATTAGTCAAATGTCAGCTACGAACCGTGTACGAAAGGATACGACTGCTAGGCGCGCAGGAATACCAAATAGCCGATGTCATCCACATTTTTTCACTAGCTTTTAAATATTAATACTTTTCCAATGAATTTCAGATGCACAAATGCCTAATTACTCGTTAAATTGCCGAAATAGCACACAATCCTATAATCTGCTGGACACTTCCATAGTCAGGTAAAATATTCCTAATTACCCCACAAACATCAGAAGAAGGCAATAATAATGTGTGGGATAGGAAAGAAAGAATAAATAAGATATACGTATATATTTATATACCTTCATTTTTATTTAAAGCAAAAAATACATAACAGTCTTTGATGCACATGTCAGAATGTGTCCAAGCTAAAATCAACATTTCTTGTTTCGTACGTATCTCCTTCCTTATTAAGTTTAAAATAACTATGAATGCAGTCATTTCAAGTAGTTAAGCACATCCTCCTGTAATTGAAATATATATAGCCCATTAAAAACTTATATCACTGCTTGGAAATGGGTTTCTACACCATCGCATGTGCACATTTTTCTGAAATACACGAAAGTACACTTCCTACATTCACGGTCTTCCTTCCGCATCAATGAACGTTTTGTATGCATATTAAAAATGCTAATAACACTGAATTCGAAATTACACAGACAATGTATCTTTAATGCGTACCTATGCGTTAAGAAAAGCCAGTAAGGATCATTACCGATTAATTAATTAATCGTGTCAATTAATCCTTAATTCGAATTGTGTCAGCAAAAATCTAGTCTAGCAATTGTATTATGAATTCTGAGAGGATTAGTTAAATTAACTTCTTCCAACGAGTATAAGAAGAACATAAAAGATCTTTAAATGAGAGAACTACACATCGTCGGGGGGGGAATAACTTTGAAACACGACGCCTAAATGAAAATAATATTAAAGTTAACTCTGACAACAGTAATTAGAATTACAATAACATTGGCCAAATTAAGAGCGATTTGAAACAAATCACTGGATCATTTATCATTATCACAATTTTCTCATGCTACAAAGATATGAAATTATTAGTTTATCTCATTATCAGCTTAATAATGTGTTCCAGCACATCCACGAATTGAAAGACAACACATTAAAGTCTCCAACATTAAAATGCTTGCATCAAGCCTCAAAAATAGATATTGAAATTGATATTCAACATAATTAAATGCACTCACCTTTCTTTCACAATGAGATTCCTTTCTTTGCCAGGATTCTCTTTTTTAGAACTCCACAATCTTGAAAACCGCCGACAAGTGGGCATTGCTCCTTTTAAAAAACCCTATATATCACAGTCTTATAGCCAAATAATGACTTCGATATAATGAAATCCGTATCTATCACCGAAAACACTTAGTTGGTAATTAATCTGGCTATCTAAATGAGTGGAAATCCTCCAGGAAAACTTTGCGTATGATTATGATGGATGATGACATGTCTTGGATTATGAGTTTCAACACAAAGAACTGCACATAAAATGACGATGCACGAAAAATAATGCCACCAGAGTAAAAATAAACCTATTTTTCACTACAATTACCAGAAATACGAATGTAGGGTACTTCACGCAACTTTTAAAATGATTTGTAAGTAAATACTTCTGATTTCCGACTAGTGTATTGAGAAGCACAGTCACAAACTCTCATATGTAAACAAACGGCGAACGAGTCGGTGACCGCTCCAAAGTGAGCCTCCGCGCCTGCAAATAGTTCCATCGCACCGTGTACAAGACCTGTCAGGACAAGATACTAGTATCCTGTACCAATTATGTACGAGCGGATACTAATATCTCTTAAAGTTATTTATCCTTCTTGCAAAGAAGTATGCGCATTAATTACGTTGTTTTAATTCTGCATGTTATGTGCAAGGGTAAACTTAAAATGTATGCTCATTCTCTCGAGAACTAGTGCTTGCATATTCATAAAATTCTCTTGCGAACATTTCAAATGGCAATTCTCGTATCCTGTTTGTCCACCGTCGTATACAGATACAAAATTTTATGTGCTGTCTGGGATGTAGAATAAGAAATTTGTCTCTTATATTCTTCAAATTTCAATGACTGGTATAAGATTGATCAACAAATTAATACATGTGTAGTTGGATGTGAAATAATAAAAAATTAATTAAGAGCTACTGCAAACCATTCACCTCGATGAAAGTACTCCTATTAATTGTAAATTTTCAAATTGCAATAAAACTTTATGACATTGTGGCACATGCAGACATTCTTTTATGCTTCTTTTGTTTTTAAACAACTAAGGCTAATTCATGATTCAGTACAGAGCTTCCAAAAAATTACTGGCAGTCCTAATAGATTTAAGCGGTACTTACTCACAGCAAGGGTCACACATTGCTTCAGAATTTAACTTAACTTCCACTGTAAACATAAATAGATATATTGTTTATAGTGATAGGAAACTGGGTTGAGTCTTCATATCCTTAGCAACCACTAATATGTCAATTACATTACTCACTATTGATGAGAAAAATATACATGTGCAATTTTGGGAATTAATCCTGGCTAAAGTTCCTTTTTAAATGGTTCTGAAGAAAATATATTTTAATACATTTTGTAAATGAAGTTTTGGGTTAAGATTTATTATTGTATTCACAGTGATTGAAATCATATGAAATGCATATTCACCTGTGAAACAATTCATAGTTTTTTCCTAAGATGCCATCATTGAACAAGTCCATCTGCATTAAGTTGGCTAACTGTAAGTCAGGATAATGGAAACCTATTCCTGTTTCGTACAGCACTATAACGACCAAAACAGTATTCTATTCACATTGTGTTCATGAGAAAGGGAGGATTCATCCCTAAAAATAGGGAATATAATTTTATGGCACCTACATGGTTAATAGCCAGTGTCTGAAGAAAACTGTAGCTCATACAACCTAGCGTTAAAATAATACATATAAGTAACATAAGGAGTTCCAATTTCATGTTATGGAAAATGGGAGAGGGTAAGGTAGGGAATGAATAGTGAGGGATCACACAAATGAGGTGTAATTTACCTAGTAAAAGATGGATAAGAGGGTCAGGAAATAGGATACTATGTATTATAATACATAGTTCGTTGAATGAATAAAAAAACAGAGGGATGTGAAAAGGGGGCACCTCGAGGAAGTTTTGCCACCCAAGCAAGGTCGCTTTTCACTGACTCCCATCTTCATCTTTCCAACCAAAATTCTTACAGGGCATTCTTATGAACAAATGCTTACATATTAATTCTGTTACATAACTGTTATTGATAAACTTAAAAGAAAAACAATTTTTTAATGGTCATACCATAGTTCCGCCCCCCGTCCCAGGAGGCAGTAATGTGGGCAGTTACCCAGGTCGGCTAGGCATGAAAGGGGAAAACAAGATAATGAAATAAAAGTATTTTATCATTAGTGGCCTTAATGAGAGTCCATGGCTCTAAGCCACTCATACTCTGGTTCCCCCCAACCAGATGCAGAATCTTGACCCTGGTGAAAATAAGCTGTGAGGGAAGTGTGAGTAATGTGATGGAAGCATGAGGTAATGTGAGGGAAGCATGAGGTAATGTGAGGGAAGCATAAGGTGCTGTGAGCATAATTTTTCCTATGGAGTCCTAAAACATTTTCCCACCATATTTCTCCAAGCAAATACATAGGCCTTACACAAAGACCACTTTCAATTTTTTCAAAAGTATGCGAAAGTTAATGTGAGGGAAGCGGGAGCATATTATTCTTCAAGTCCAAAGAATATGAATGTGAATAGAAAAAATTTTTTCCCTCTATATTTCCCCTAGAAAAATACTCATGGTAGGTACTTATGACATTCATAAAGACCACTAAGTTTTTTCAAAAGTATGCAAAAGTTAACTTGAGGAACATGTGAGGGCAGCGTGAGCATATTATTCTTTTTCGTCCAAAGAATATGAATGTGAAGAGAAAAAAAAATTTTTCCCACTACATTTCCTAATGTTTTGCATAATTAACCCCGAAACTCCTGGAAAATAAAATTTCTTGAAATTTATTGATAAACTAATATTTTAATATGGTTTATTTTCTGAGTTGTTACGTCCAATTGTTTTACTTTTAACATTGGTAGTTATGGAGATACAGTCTGTGGTTGAGCTCTACCGCTAGATGCTTAGGAGTAAAAAATTGAAGTTTTCAGGAATTTTCTGTAATTTATGTGTAGCTGTTCAAAATATTTTACAAGAAGAACAGTGCAATATAAACAAATTATTTTACTAATAATAAAAATAATTTTTAAAAATACTCGATTATTTCCTTGATAAATGTCAAAATTTACAATTTAGCCATCAGGAGGCACCCAAATCGGGAGGCCATATTGAGGTACCACACTTTATAGCCAAATCTTATGGACTTTGCCTGAATACATTTTTTACATACATGCCTCCCGAAATGTGACTCTGTTGACTCACCAAAACTCAAGCACTGTTCTTCTTCGAAATTCTCACCAATTTTTTTATTTGCCATATCCATAAGGAGGCGCATTTTCCACATTTTATCCGTGGCATCAACGGTAATATTGTCACAGCAGTACATGAATCTATTTATTTGCAAGAATCTGTCTCACCTCATTGAACTATGCACAAGTTCATTTCTCATACCGTGTGCTGCCTCCGAAAGTGTCTTTTAATACGTATAATTATCCTTAAGGAGGATATACTCCTTGGAATAGAATGGCAACAAACATTTTCACCTCCTCAGGTGTTATGTTTGGGTTTGCACATTGCAGAACTGTGCCTACTCATTCGATTCTACTACTAAATGAGAGATTACTTCTTCGTAAAAAAATAGTTCAAAAAATGTGGTAGGGGACACGTCACGAAAGGAGGAGTAATTAGGGAAAATCGCTTCATGTACAGTAATGTCTTTATCATCCAAAATGATCTTTTGCTTGCGTGTTTGAGGTCTCTTACGTGATTTATCACTTGGACCAGGCTCCCCATATGCTTGGATATTCTCCCACTTTCCTTGGGGCGCATCACTGGTTGCATGTCCACCGTTCCGAAAGACAACTTTAACTTTGGCGTGCAATTGCCGTCCACTCAAGTTGTCCACCATTCCTCCGCTGTCTTCTTCGGCTGAATCTTCATTAGACAACGCAGTTGCCACCGGTGGTTCGATGTATATTTCAATGAAATCAATACCAACAATTTTCGGCACTACACGTAGCAACTCAATAGTTGAAGTAGCGAAAAGGGTGCGAAATATGGCTCGACCGAGCGCAATAGAGAGGCGAAAGGCCGAAAGAATGTAAAGGATTTAGCAGCCTTTGGCACCGTCTTGAGAGTTTACCAGTGGCTACACTCCTCATTCGCTAGATCTTTCTTCTCCTTCTTTAGAGGAAAGGTTCTTTTTTTACCACCAGATATCCCCAAATCCAGGTTGGAGTGTGTGTCACGAGCCCAAAAAGTGTATAGACATCCGGAAGTACGGGGACGACCCAGGGGCCTAAGTCATCAGGGTGACGGCGTACACAAATAGGACTGAACTAGAGATATTTCTGGGGTGTACATAAATAAAATGTATACTTAATTCAAACTCTAATTGGTTTCAACACGATAAAGCAAAAATAAATCAGGTAGAAACACCACAGACGAAGAAATTACCACGTAATCGCTCCCCGCATAAAAATAGCATGGGAAGCACCTAGCGGTACCGTTTGGAAGCATAGAAATGTCAATCCTTGTCACTTGCCAATGAATAAACCTGCAACTAAAATTTTGATCAAATCGAAAGCTACATGTATTAAGATGTAATACTATGTGAAAAAATGTTGTAGAAAATGTCAATACTGGAAAAAAATAAGAAAATCGGAAGGTCTGCAAGAAATAAACTGTTTTTTGGCAATCCATAAAAATTCTCCCATTTGAAACATATGAATTGACATTAAATAAGGGCATAAAAATGCTAAATTTTCTACATCATAAGCTGTAGTATATTTAAATTGATGTCAAGTTAAAAAAATCCAGTATTACATTCAGGAGTATAAGAAAAATTAATTATAATAATACACTACCCAATCAGCAGATAATGTCCATAAAATATCCATAGAATGTTACAAAATAACTTCCTTAATATCCATAAGATATCCAGCATATCCGTATAACCTTTTATGGACATCCATAAAATATCCAAAGTTCCCACTTTGAAATATCCAATGAATATCCAGTGCTAACATCCATACAACATTATCGCACAGTTGTGTGGATATCTATACAATATTCATGGAGTACCAAAAACCACCCCTCCCAATTGTTTATTCTATTGAAATTCAAATTTTCTTACACTGTATCATCCCCTATTGTACCAACAAATATTGCCAGAAACAGAATCTTATCATCTCATTTAAAAATCATAAGCCATCCAAAGTGACATTTGATCTGCTAAAATACTTGAGAGGCAGAACATTTTAAACCCAACTTCAAGCTCCTGACATTTTAACATATATGGTTATTGTGCTTAACATTCACGAACCGGAATATCGTAATACCTCTCCACTGCCTTCGCTGCTCTCTCAAAATAAAAAAAGATATTCTGTCATTCATTTTGAATGTGCTATTGAGCAATGCCATGATGGATGTTCCACATTGCATTAGTTCACCATTTTATAATACCACGTACCTACCTAACGATTTGCTACTTATATCGCCTATTTATCAACTATTACGACTCATCGCACCCAATCTCTCATCTTATGCTGAATGAACACTGTTGAGAAAGACGTATATATGTAGTCACTTCCGTGGATAAATGTGACTTCGAGAACTATAATCATTAAATGATAATTCCGTGATAGTTTGAGGAAATACCATCAAACCTTGATAAAAGTTATTTGCCATTAATTAATGCCAGATAACTGTTATCCTATATTGCCACATACCCAAGTAGCAGACAATGTTGTATGGATATCCATAAATGGTTACCAATATCCAAAAGACGTTAGGTCCAACATGTAACATTATGTGGACATTCTATGGATATTACATCGAAATATCCATACCCAAGCAGCAGAGGATATCCATCGGATATTTAAATAAGGTTGATTTATCCAAAAGACGTTGCTATTACACGATGGATATTTTGACAATAAATATAATTATTATTTTAAAATTTAAACATGTTATAATTTTCAAAAATATGATATTATCATTAAAATGATTCATGTATATCACGTTGCAAACAATCAGTATATCTTCTTTCCTCTTTATCACCTTTACCATAAATTCAAGAAGTGGCACTTATTACCTTAAAAAATTGTTATTCCAAACAGTATCCCTGGCGAAAATGTTCCGCTTCCTCGACCGGTCACAGTAGTGTGCACGAAATGTACGGAAGCGGTGCTTTCCACTTTCCGATAAGGAGATTCAAGAAGAATCAAGCTGCTCAAAAACGACAGTTACTGGTTGATACCACATAAATTGAGCTAATATTACCTCGATTTATGGCCCGTAGGCTGTTGGTCTGCAAAGTGCGCCCCTGGCAGCCGCCTGCCTGGCCAGCCCCTAGCTTCAACGCTGAAGCTAACGTGCAGGAATTGGAAAAATCTCGTTTATTTGCTGTAATATTGCATTTATATGCATACTATGTCCCATACAGCACACACGGAGCATATTTAGTTGCAATCACGAGTAGAACACGTGATTTATCTGGTCGAAAAACCGCTTTTCAACGACTAAGAACGGTTGAAAAATGGTCAATATTCGGTTTACTGGCCGCTATTTCTGGTGTAAACACGTGTATCGACCACAACCTGCCTAATATGCAAATTCCCATGCAAATTTATATTTACCTACGGAAAATAAACTGTTATTAGTATTATGACCGCTAGACAGCATTGCCAGCAAAATTCGCGGCTGATTTAGATTAATATTTGACCGAGAAAAAAAATTGCCGCTGGAGAGCCGCGAACCTTGGAACCTAACTCTTCCGAACTCACCTACGCCTTAACCCACTCGGCCACCAAGGTGATTGATTGATGATGGTAATGCCAAGAAGTTATTTCCTCCGCATTCACGGCTAGACCAATATGAAATATTCTGTATTTGTGCTTGGCCTGGAGAGAAATACATTTTTACAAATATTTGGTACCAAGAAATTAATGCAGATATTCACGTGTGCTTGAAAATGGCTGTCAGAATCATACGAAAGCAGATAATATTATCGTGGAACATGATTTTATTTCTGGTTAGTTACAATTGTACCGAAATGCAACGTATGATCAAAAAAGGAAGTATTTATCGCATGGAAAAATCATCGTTTTTTGTAAAAAAAATATATCCACCCATTGTGTACAAATATATGTTTTTCACGATTATCAGGATTACCGAATAGAAAAAGTTCTTTGGTAGATGCATATTGAATTAACATACGTTACATACATACCTATATATAACATATGTTATAACAGAGAAATATCTTCGTACCAGAATAATAGCGTATATCTCATCTTTAATATGCAGTTATTCCCATGGAAATGTGAAAAAGGCAAAGTGGCATGTTGTACATAATTAAATTCTATAAAATACAGAAGTCCACTCAGATAATTTGGACCAAAATATACACTGAAAGAACACGTGTAAAAAAGGGCTAATTTTGGAATTATCCCTTATCCCATATATCGACCGAGAGTACACGAGTATATTTCTCCCCGTGCTGTATGGGTGTGGTGGTAATTCAAAACTGCTGTTGCTGCATACATAACGGTATCAATGGTGACTCATTTACTCTCCTCTCTTTCCTTATTTCCACTTGAAAGGTTTCTGTGTCCTTTTTTCACACCCTATGGAGAGCTATTAATTTTCCTTAACTATTTTTTCCTGCAGTATCATATACTTTCGAGTTTGTGTTACTTATCACCATCCAACACCAGCAGCCAAAGTAAATTTTCTTTCATGTTTCATATTTTGCTCTCACCTGGTGAAAATACGCTGTGAGGGAAGTCTGAGCTAATGTGAGGGAAACGTGAATTTGTAATGTGAGGTTAGTGTGAGTTAAATGTGAGGGCAGTGTAAGTTAAACGCAATAAAATGCCTTGCAACTGCGCTATGGCACATGATCCACGTACCCTTGTAAATATATAATGATCTGGCACACCCTTGCCGCCTAATGAGCTGGCACTCCCTGGCTCTCTCCACTGACTCATCCCTGCTCTCTCAAAATTAAAAATGATAATTTACATTTAATTACTATTAATGTACTAATACGTGATGACATGCTTTAGTATATTGAATTATCCTACCTTGTATCTACCTAATGACATTGTATCTGTCTCGCATGATCGGCTACACATAAGGCTCTACACATATATTCTCGCACCCGATATCGAAATACCAGCATCTAAGAAAGTCTTATATCTGGCCATTTTAATGGGTTAATGAAACTTTGAGAAATAATTACTGATAATTAGAGAAAATACCATCACATCACGATAACAGTTATTTGGCATTAATTAATTGAAACCTATTAGTGCCACATAGTATGAATAAAAATGCAATATTACTGAGAATAAACAAGATTTTTTCCAATTCCCTCATGTTTCAATCAAGACGTACCTAACTAACTGGCGGAAATGTTGGATGGAGAAAATTGCTGAATGTACCAATAAACACATAGAAATAATATAATGTATAACGGAAATTAACCCGTTAACGCCTAGCGGTACCGTATGGTACCAGCCGGTACCCATACAGCACGGGGAGAAATATACTCGTGTACTCTCGGTCGATATATGGGATAAGGGATAATTCCAAAATTAGCCCTTTTTTACACGTGTTCTTTCAGTGTATATTTTGGTATAATTTTTTTTCTCGGTCAAATATGAATCTAAATCAGCCGCGGATTTTGCTGGCAATGCTGTCTAGCGGTCATAATACTAATAACAGTTTATTTTCCGTTGGTAAACATACATTTTCATGGAAATTTGCATATTAGGCAGTTTGTGGTCGATACACGTGTTTACACCAGAAATAGCGGCCAGTAAACCGAATATTGACCATTTTTCAACCGTTCTTAGTCGTTGAAAAGCGGTTTTTAGACCAGATAAATCACGTGTTCTACTCGTGATTGCAACTAAATATGCTCCGTGTGTGCTGTATGGGCACTGTGTTGCTCTTAACAGCGAATATCACATGTCACTTGTTTCTCTGAACACCGCTGTCGTTCATGCCTTCAGTTATATCAGAGTGATCTGCTCTTCCACGCCACACAAAGGTGAGCCTTGGCTGTGAGTGCATTGAAACCGTATTGTTGGAGCTGTTATACATAACCACATTATTTACCGATTTACTCAGTAATTTAAAACAAAAAAGTGCTATGAGAGAAATAACAATAAAGTGCTGGTGGGGTAAAAGCTGCATTAAGGGGAGAGTAGTACTAGTACAAACTTATGGAACAGAACAGAAAAATGGATGACCAAACTTTCCCAGTCAGGTGATAATCAAAGGGAGGTACAGTACAGGACCTCAAATCTGGAAAGCATGGGACCGAGTGATTTCTGGATTTTGGAGTTTTCTGTATTTTGGGTCCTCATTAAGATTAAGGCATTTCATTCATCTTTAAAGGTCTAAATTGAGGTATAACAACTGACAAGCAATTTTACGTCAGTAAGATCACGTAGATCTAACATGAATCGTCTCCAATAGTTCGATGACTGGAAGCGTTAGTGGCGCTGCGTGGCGGTAGAACGAAAAAACATGTGGAGGGAGTTTGAAAATTTAGCTTCAAATCTTGTGGATTTTGGGTTTTCCGAATTTTGGGATTACGAATTTGAAGTCCTCAACTGTATTTGGAATTTTGAAGGTCAAAGGGATTTCACAAGGGAATCACCCAAATACTATGCAATACAAGATTTTTCAACATTTCGGTTTTAATCTGAAACTGGTAAATTTTCAAATGTATCCAACAGCACAGAAAATTTTTGGAAAGTCCAAGTGACACTGAACTTTGTGTAATTGCATGGTAAATGATGGCATCCCGGTAGGCCAATTTATTACTCATGAGTAGATCATTTGGCTTCCGCCCAAAGGCCATGGGTCAAAACACCAGAGAACAAACACCATGCTCCGGTGTCCAAACCCAGGAGAAGCCGTTTACCACACCCAACCACACTCAAACTGTGTCATTTTCTGGGAAACCACTTGTTGGGTATGAAAAGGAACTGGTTATATACTAGGGGAACATCAGAAGCCGAGCTGCATCAAAAATGTCCATAAAATTGAATCCCCAAGTTTATTTCATAAAAAACTGTGGAGCCGAAAAGCCAGTGCATGAATTTAAATTTCTTAATTTATGTTGTCCGTCACCATGCACCACACCTCTGTAACTCTTCACGAACTGAGATCATAATCTGCCCTGCTGACCATCGGAAGGAATATCACAGACCTCTCATTTATTTACAATGCATTAAAAGGTCAGTTCCCATCAACAGAAATACTTCCGTACTTTTCTTTTCATATCCCCCCCATACCTTGGGCAACAATCAACTCCTAGACCTACCCATAATTCTGTCTTTCTTCCAGCGATCCCTTTTTTATGCAGGAGTATTAAGTTACTTTGTGTCAGCTATCAACCACAGGCTGCACACGCCATACCTTACATTTCAAAGTGTTGTTTTCGTTGTTCTTTTTTTCTCTCTATGAGTTGCACGGGAACTGTAAGAGTGTGTGGTTCAGTAAAGTTTGTTGTCCCGTGAGTTGCGTCTTATTGCCCACAAATCAACGAATTCCCTCAACTTTAACCGACATTTTACAGACTCCCTGAATTGTTTAACACTACTTCATCTGCCCACCATTCCATGATCTCTCCACACCCTTTAGAATAGCACAGAGTTAACAAAAGTATTAAAGGGATAGACCATCAAGGGATACTTTTATACAATAAATTACCAAATGATATTAAGAATATTAAAAGTGCATCTAAGTTTAAATGCACTGTTAAAAAACTACTGTCAAACTAATTATTCTATAGTGTAGAGGAATTTTTCATGTACATTAATTTGACGATGAAATTGAAATGGAAATTTTATGTATATATAATTGATATTGTATATAATGGAAATTGGTAGGTATATGAAATGTAAAAATTATGTATCAGAAAAATTAATTGATATGTTTTATACTATTATTATAAGAAGTGTACTACTATTCCTTGACAAAGCCATGCATTGTATTGTACATGCTTATGGTGAATAAATAATAATAATACACAAAAACCACCACAGGAAAATGTTTTCCTCCCCATTCACCCCTTTTCTACATTGTTGTCTTTTATTGATTAATGTTGTTATTTTATGTTAGTGTTTTTTGTTAATGATATTTTTTTCTAATTAATTATATTTTATTTTTGTTAATTTAGCAGTTTATATGTTTAAAATAATCAATGTGAAGGCTGGTGCTGGCTGTTTTTTGGATGTTTTTCAAATAAATTAAATTAAAATTGAAATCATTCTTCCTGTTCTAACTACAGAGCTTTCATTTCATTGACTGTTAATTAATCCAATTTATTTATTCAAACTATCCACCATTATCTTGGGAAGGCTGTGAAGGATCTAACTAAAACATTACTTTAATAATACATACTGTAAGTCCTCAATGTGAATATTTTCAGAAACAAGTTTATCTTGAATACTGTAGGTCTCTTTCAGACGATCAGTTAAGCAAATCACAACTTCCTGAAATAAGAAGGGGAAAACATTACTTCTGATAAGAGAAAAATATGATTTTTTATCAGGTGTCTTTATTCACCAATAATAGTGTCCCATTGATCGTGTGTCATTTCTAACCTATAATTTCAGCCACTTTCTTTTGTGCCATGTGGATGAAATTTTGTAACAAGGTAGAAAAAGGTTGCAAGTTTTGTTGAGTGTGACTGAGTGTAATGACCTTCTGACCCCATAAATCGGGTCCAACCAAAAATCCAAATTTTGCCTCAAGGGCTTTCAATGTTAAAGTTTTAGAAATACAAAAAAGACAAAATTTCTTTGTGAAACCTTCAATTTTTAGGTTTTAGGGCACAAGAAACAGGATGGAAGAACTTTCGAGTTCAAAATTGCAACTGTGACCCCTGAAAAGGCACAGTCAAGGTCATAGTGGTGACGAAAAGCGAATCGCCGCTACAAACCTGTCGAATCATAGGTTTAAAAATGTGCCAAGATCGATGGTAAGGTCTTAAGATCCCTCTTGTCATCCGTCGACCTTCAAGGGTCACTCAGAGGTCACATGGGTGACAAAAAGTGAATTGGGGCTACAAACGTATCGAATCATAGGATTAAAAAGGTTCCAAGGTCGATGGTCGGGTCTTCAGATCCGTCTTGTCATCCCTTGACCTTCAAGGGTCACTCAGGGGTCACTGGGGTGACCCCTGAGAAAAGGTGCATCGGGGCTACAAACATATCGTATCATAGGTTTATTAAAAGTCTCATGGTTGATGGTAAGGTCATCAGATATATCTTGTCATCCCTTGACCTTCAGTGGTCACTCAGGGGTCAAAGATCTCAGGGGTGACGAATAGCAAATTGGAGCTACAAAAGTATTGAACAAAAATTAAAAAAGGTACCTAGACTGGTGGTTTAGTTTACAGATCCCTCTTGTCTTCCTTTGACCTTCTAGTGTTACTCAGGGGTCAAAGGTCACAGGGGTGATGAATAGCGAATGGGAGCTACAAAAGTGTCGAACCTTTTTGTGGCTAAGCTTCTAGTTCGAAGTTCCGCCACTCGAGAACGCCACCTGCCTGAGGTCACAGCCTGAGGGTCCCTGGCGCTGCCGCCAGGGTTTAGAAGGCCCCTGGAGAGGAGAAAGCGCCACCTACTCGGGAAGTAAAGGGATAGAGTTACCGTTACGACCGCGACTGAGAGAGAGTCCGCAACGTACTTCCGCTGCCGCCGTACAAGAGACTTGCTTAATATATACGCCCTTGTACATCTGAGCATTAATAAACGTGGTCCGCTGTATTCGCTTCTATTATTTGAAGAGTGGTTCAATATCATCCATTACCCCTTCACATTTGATTCAAAGAGTGCCCAATACGTTAGTAAAGTCTTTCCAGGAAATCTCTGACATCCAACTGTTGGGCAGGGGTCAAAGACCACTAGGTGTAGCCAAGGAAATCAGGGCAACAGACGCGTTGATTTGTAGCTTTGAAAGGTTGAAGAATTATATGATGACGTTCCCTGATACTGCTCGTCGTCTCCTGCCCTCCAAGGGATACACTGAGATCAATTGTCACAGATGTTAGAAATGGCAAGACCGGGAAACAAATATGATGAATCTGAGACTTTTAAGGCTGCAAATATCAATAGTAAGGTCCTCAGATACCACCTTTCATACCTTGACCTCTTTGGGTCATATGGTGATCGTTAATTTTGAGTTTACAAATCAATGACAAAATTTAATCATAATTTCAAGTTGATTTCTTTTATTTAAATAAAAATGCTTTATCAAATATTTAATTCAATAAAAGACCAAACTAGGGGCTACATACATATTGAATCATTGGTTTAAAAAGGTGCCAAGGTCGATGGTAAGGTCTTCAGATCCCTCTTGTCATCCCTTGACCTTCAAGGTGTCACAGGGGTGACAAAAAGTGAATCGAGGCAGCAATCTTATCGAATTGTATCAAGTACGCCTTCACCGAATGCAAATTCAGCATATGTATGAGAAGTTTAGGGAGAAAATCTCCTTCAATGTTGAACACCACAAGAAGAGGGACCATACCAGACACCCTTTTGAAATATCAACCTCACCGGAGTAGAGGCAGACAGTAAGTAGTGTTGGTAATAGTGTTTAAGACGTTTTGAAATGTGTATTCATGGTTGGTAACAGTGTTTCGGAGTTCGATTGCCTTTTGTTTGTGTTACATAATAAACATGACGTAGTAGTGACTAGTCTGTCTTTATTTCAGTTTATTAGTACAATAAACTGCCAAAGTAGTAGTGAATACCAAAAATAACAATAGGTTTACGGGCCCAGATGCTTACAGGAGAAGCGTCTACTCTGATATTAGTGCAGCTTGAGTACGAGTGTACTAATTAAACAACGTGGCAATGGCTGCCGGTAGTGAAGATGGACTAGACAAAGGCCTGAAATTGAAGGACGACAATTACTATGCCAGGCATATTAAGGCTAGGGCACTTCTGGATCAACGAGATTGTTTGGACGCAATTGACCCAGGATTTGGCGGAGAAGAATTGTTTGAAGGATTTAGTCCCGGTGAAAGGAAGAAGAACTCGCGGGCGTTATCCCTCATACTTCTGACTGTAAATGACAAGTATATCAACTATATTGGGGACTGTAAATCAGCAGAGAAAGCATGGAAAACATTACAAAACCTCAATCAAGAATTCAGTCTACTCCAGCAAATTGAGTACTTGGAAGATTTGTCGACGCTGAAGAAAGCCGATTCCATGTCCATGACGGATTATGTATCCAAGGTGTTAGATTAAAACAGGAAGATTAGTAAGCGTGGCATACAATTTGGTGAGCATGTTTTGTCCTTTTTTTGCTTAGAGGATTTCCGAAGGAGAACTATGAAATATTTATTCGCACCATGGAATATAAGGAGCATCTAAAAATGGATAGTGTTATTTCTAAATTATTGGTGGAGGAGAAAAGGCAGAATAGAGAAATGAACAACGGAAAAGAAGAAGCTAAAGCGTTGGCAGCAATGAAAGGATTACTTGTCAATAAGAAGGAGAACTATCAGAAATCGCAAGAAAGGAAGGAGCAGGAATCAAGTAGAAATACGAGTAGGAGTAATGCTCTTAATAAAAGTAGAAGTCAGAAGATGTACAAATGTTACACTTGCGGTAAGTTTGGCCATATTAGTAAGGATTGTACTGATTTGAAAGAATTTTTAGCAGAAAGACAAAAGACATCGGGAGGCGAATCAAAAACCGCAGTTAGTTGTATCCTTGACCGAGTGGAAAAAGCTAAAGCCTACTGTTCAATCGGGAAGAAAGGAAAGCTCAAGAGAAAGGAGTGGTTCCTAGATTCTTGTTCATCTCATCATATGAGTCCCATGAGAAGTGACTTTTTACACTTAAAAGAAAAGAGTGCGTATGGTGTCATTAAGATGGATAACGGAGATGAAGCTCCGATTGTTGGCACTGGTTCTGTGGTCATCAAAACACCTGAAGAAGAAGGAGGACTCACTGTCACATTACACGGTGCATTGTATGTATCTGATATGGAATGTGGATTGATGTCAGTATCGCAGCTTACCAGTAAAGGTCTGGATGTGGTGTTCTCAGGTGAAAAAGGAGTGGTGATGGATAAGGATGAACTGATTTTTTTCCGCCAGGAAGGAAGACAGAGTTTATTTGGTAAAGACCAGTGTAGGATAAATTAAAACTGAATCAAACGCAGACAATCCAATCAGTGGTGTAGCCTGTCATGCAATCAGTGATCTAGACACATGGCACCAGAGACTAGGACACGTACATCAGGAAGCGCTGTTGAAGATGCCAATGTTTAGAGGATTGAAGAAGAAAGATAAGTTCAATGTTTGTGAAGTCTGTGTTCAGGGGAAGTTTAGCAAATTCAGCTTCCCTAAACGCAGCACTGAAAAATCTGTTGAACCAATAGCACTAGTACACAGTGACCTTATGGGAATGTTCACACCAGCTTCACTTGGTGGATCCCAATATGTATTGACCTGGATTGACGACTATTCAAGATTTATAACAGTGAAATGTTTGAAGAAGAAAACAGAGGTATTTGAAGAATTTATCAAGTATCAGCATCTTGTAGAGAACCAGCATGGGAGAAAACTGTTTGCTTTACAAACTGACAACGGAACAGAGTACACAAGAGGTGATTTCCAGGAATACTTACAGAAGCAAGGTATCATGCATAGAAAAACAGTACCAGGATGTCCGAAACAAAATGGGGCTGCTGAAAGGAGTAATCGCACTCTCATGGAAATGACACTGTGCATGATGATCCAAGCAGGTGTATCAAGACCTTCTGGGCTGAAGCAATTATGGCAGCAGCTTTTATCAGAAATAGATATCCATCATCATCAATCAACAACCAGGTTCCATTCGAACTGTGGATGAATAGGAAACTGAATGCTGAAGACATGGAAAGATTGAAAGTTTTTGGTTGTCGAGCATGGGCCAACAAGTTGGATGGAGGCAAATTGGATTCCAAAGCAGAGGAGTGTGTGATGGTGGGATACGAAGAGAACACAAAGGATGGATATAGATTGTGGAGTACTGAGCGTTGATGCATCATTATCAGGAGAGATGTTGTATTTGAGGAGTTTATTTTTATATGTCTGAATGTAGAACGAGTTATGCGCCTTTGCCTATGGCAAGAAACAGTGTTGCATGTGATAGTTCTGATGATGTAGAAGTAAATCATACAATGTATCGAAGTGCAGTAGGGAGTATGTTGAATGCAGCAAATAATACGAGACCAGACTTATCTTTTGCTATTCATAAGGTAAGCCAGAAAAATCAGTGTCCCACACGTGCAGATTGGAGAGTTGTGCAGCAAATATTTCGGTATGTAAAGGGCACTGCAGATCTAAAACTTGTGTTTAAAAGGACAGGTAAACCTCTAAGAGGTATATTGTGATGCAGATCATGGTGGTTGCACTGAAACTCGTAGATCTGTAAGTGGTTTTGTTATGCTGCTCGCAGGAGCTTCAATAATATGGCAAACTAAGAAACAGTCTTTGTGTTGCCAGATCAACAGTAGCAGCAGAGTATATGGCTATGGGTTATGCAGCTTATGAATTAAAGTGGGTCAGAAATTTAATGACTGAAATGTATCAGAAGAAATTTGTAAGTAAGCCTACTACTATATGGGCAGATAATACGGGTACTATTACACTCAGCAAAACAGATTTTTTGACTGAACGTACTAAGCACATTGATGTAGAGTATCATATTTGTAAGGAACAAGTGAAAGAATGGTTTGTAGAATATAAATATGTACCATCAGCTCCGAGTATTGCTGATATTTTCCCTAAAAGTTTGCCTGGTCCTAAAACAAAATTATTTGTGAATATGTTGGGACTTCATTGAGAAAATGTATTCTCAATTTGCATGTTTGCATTGAGTATGTTTTTTTCTTTTTTTGTGCTTTAACATTTCAAACATGTTAAACAAGGGGAAGTGTTGGTAATAGTGTTTAAGACGTTTTGAAATGTGTATTCATGGTTGGTAGCAGTGTTTCGGAGTTCGATTGCCTTTTGTTTGTGTTACATAATAAATATGACGTAGTAGTGACTAGTCTGTCTTTATTTCAGTTTATTAGTACAATAAACTGCCAAAGTAGTAGTGAATACCAAAAATAACAATAAGTAGTGGCTTTGGTCTTGGCATCTTATCGTGCTCCATCTGCCTCCGCGGCTTTCATTCAACATCCCCAGGTCAGCCTTGCAACGAATAGTGAGGATTCTGAAATTGAAGCCTTACAAAGTGAGAATGGTGTAGGAGTTTCGTGAGGGAGACTATGGAGAACGCGTCCACTTCTGCAACTGGATGGCTGAGAAACTGAACCAAAACCATATCTTTATGATTTAGGTAGTTATTTGATGTTCTTTGACGATTTGTGATGATATTTTCTGTTTTATTCGAGTTTTGATATAAAAATATATTTGTCTGTTTCAGCTTATGGTGTCCGATGAAGCCAAATTCTTTTTATACGGGGCTGTTTCTTCCACTCACGCTAGGTATTGGGCTGCAATCAACCCCGACGTGCGGGGTGAGTAGTCCCTCGACAAGCGTGGCGTGATGATCTTCATGGTTATGGTGGATACTCCCATTTTGGGCCATACCTTTTTTAGGAAAACGTGAAAAAAGAAACTTTCCTAGCCATGCTGTAGGAAAACCTGTTCCTGGACATGGGAAGGAGAACTACGTCACCACTGAGGAGGAGTGGTTCCAGCAGGATGGAGCACTTCATCATCTAATTCCTCAACCTATCGAAGCTACAAATCTGTTGCCCTGATTTCTTTGGCTACACCTGGTGGCCTTTGACCCCTGCCCAATTGTGGGAGGTCAGGGAATTCCTGGAGGGTGGTTACTATCGTATTGGGCACTCTTTGAAACATACGATTCGATACTTTTGTGGCTCCGATTTGCTATTCGTCACCCCTGGGGGCTTATTCTCTATCTCGAAGCTACCGATGCGGTTGCTTCGAATAAGCTACCAGAATTGGCTACCAAACATATTCTCTAACTCGCGGGAGCTTTCTCAATAACGTAAAAGGAAGTGGAGAGAAGTTTGATGAAAGGCGGGTATGAGAATCTTTTTAAACCAAATCTGCGGAAACTTCATTACTGGTGACGTCATTCTTAAAACCAATGGGAAAGCTTGTCTCAATATTTTTCCGTGGATAAAACTGGTGAAACATGTTTTAAGGCCGTTTTAGACTGTGGAGATGCTCTTGTATCGTCTTTAGCTAAAAATGCCAAGCATTAAAAATCATACGAGCAAAATCCTAAAAATGTTCTATCTTTGCTTACATAATCTCGTGAACAATCTCGTGAATAGGAACGCACAACGTCCATCTTGGCTGTTTTGATCACTTGAAATAAGATTGTTCGTAAATATATTCGGAAATTAGGGTTCATGTCGATGATATGGTTCAATATGATTCGTGCTATTTGCTTTCGTCGATTACTCGTTGCTTCAAATCATTTAAATAATATACGAAGATGAAACTTTTAAAAGAAATGCGAAGGTGATACTCGCTACCACGGCCCGAAAAGTATCCCATTATGGGCTGGAATCACGTAACTCACGCAAGGTAAATATGGCTAACCGTCACTCCAGTTAATATATTTTTTGTGGAAAATCCCGCAAATGGCGAAAATGACAAAGTAACCCAGTGAAAGTACAAAGAATGCGCATTTAATAAATGTAAGAATCATACCCGTGAGTTGGATAATAATAGATAGATAAGCGTTAGAAAATGACCATTATTTAAGCAGGGTATACGGAGGCCGCGCTTCGTAAGGCTACCGTGGGAGCTTATTGGGGCTACGGAAGTAGCTTCGTGACATTTACAGAATATGGGTGGGAGCCTAATATGCTACCGGTAGCTTCTGCTTGCTCTTTCTCCGGTAGCTTCCATGATAGAGAATACCGATGGGAGCAAGTAGCTTATTGAAGCATCTTTTCGCCAGAAAGCTCCGATGCTTCGAGTTAGAGAATAAGCCCCCTGAGATCTTTGACCCCTGAGTGACCACTGAAGGTCAAGGGATGACAAGATATATCTGATGACCTTACCATCAACCATGAGACTTTTATAAACCTATGATTCGATATGTTTGTAGCCCCGATGCACCTTTTCTCAGGGGTCCCCTCTGTGACCCTTGAAGGTCAAGGGATGACAAGACGGATCTGAAGACCCGACCATCGACCTTGGAACCTTTTTAATCCTATGATTCGATACGTTTGTAGCCCCAATTCACTTTTTGTCACCCATGTGACCTCTGAGTGACCCTTGAAGGTCGACGGATGACAAGAGGGATCTTAAGACCTTACCATCGATCTTGGCACATTTTTAAACCTATGATTCGACAGGTTTGTAGCGGCGATTCGCTTTTCGTCACCACTATGACCTTGACTGTGCCTTTTCAGGGGTCACAGTTGCAATTTCGAACTCGAAAGTTCTTCCATCCTGTTTCTTGTGCCCTAAAACCTAAAAATTGAAGGTTTCACAAAGAAAGTTTGTCTTTTTTGTATTTCAAAAATTTTTACATTGAAAGCCCATAAGGCCAAATTTGGATTTTTGGTTAGACCCTATTTATGGAGTCAAAAGTTCATATTTATAAAATTTCGCTTACCCTCAACAAAACTTACGACCTTTTTCTACCTAGGTACCAAATTTCATTCATGTGGCACGAAAGAGAGTGTCTGAAATTATAGGTTAGAAATGACACACGATCAATGGGACACTCTGCATTTCTGATTATACTCTTGGAAATTTTATTTTTGTGGTGTAGCAAGAAAATAAATTATGATTTAATGATAAATTTTGAGGGGATATGAAGTAGGTTAGACAGTTGAAGGACAAAAGAGAATAAATTATGCATGTACATGATTGCAGTAAGAAATTTTATTTTTAGTTCCAACCAAGATAACGTGAACTAGTGAGGGAGCATTTCATTAGGAAACAAAATTAGAGCATCATTACCTCAGGGTCAAGAGGGGATTGTATATCCATGAATGAAGGAAAAATTCTAATTAGAAAACAATTCTGTCATACCCAGAGGTTAATTTACTGACTGGCTTAACAAACTTCCAAAGCTAGATCCGGCTCACGACCAACAATCTCAACAGGGATCAGGGTTTTCCTCTCAGCTGTACCTGGAACCCTATCATGAAAAAGGCAGGAAACCATAATATTGGCGGGAACGGATAGCCAATGAATGGAGACTACGTTGGGAGGAACAGAGTATAAAGACTGGAACACCAAGACTGTCCGCATCCACAGCCTTGAAAAAGGCAGGAAAGTCTCCTGCCGAAACGTCGGCAATCATGGAAAGCCTAACCCGATAAGTAATTAAATTTTCACAAGATGCTCAATTTTGCTCACAATCAGTCTGATCCTTCCTTTCAATCCACCCCTGAACAGCCTAAGGATACAAGTCACCAAGAAAAGTCTGTAGATTACTGGAGTCATGTACTATTCATGACTTATGTTTTAGCTGTAACCATCTGTCATCAGCTAAGGTTCATAACCATAAAACCTTACCTGTTAGCAGTGGAGGATTTAGATGGGGTGCAGAGGGTGAGGAGGGCAGGCAGGCCGCTGCCCTCCCCCATAATTCCTGGTAAAACAGGGAAACTGGTTGTCATAAGGTATTCAATTACCCCCAGAAAGTAGCAATCCCCCCAAAGCAACAATCTTAATCCGCCACTGCCTGATAGATGCATGTACTGGTAACCTGTAAATTCAGTGTGGGCCATTCTGACTGAGCTGAATTTTTGCATCACATAGTCATTTGTTTGACAGCCAAATTTTTTCTGTACCATTTATCACTGTATATTCAGTCTAATCCAAAACCCAGTTATGTTTGAAAATATACAAAAATATAGGAACGGTGGTACATATTATTATAATTGTTTTTATCTATTTTTATGTGGTAAAATTACTTACATTTTTTGGGTCCATTGATGCATCAATACTTGGAAAAGGCCACTTTGGTTTTCCTTCTGCAATGTTCAGTTTCTTTTTCGGATCAGCCACCACTATTTTAGGTAAATTTTTGCCGGTGCGACATATTATAACTTTTGGCAGTTCAAAGGCTTTTGAAAGAAATGATGAAACTTGTGGGATGTTATAGGATTTCTTGATGTCTTTCGGAGCAATCACGGATGCTCCCTTGTAAGTTTTATCCCCACACATGCCAAGCTTAGGCTTTTCAAAGCGATCTCCCATATCTGAACCACCAATACACTTTTTTAAGTCATTAAAATATTTTTCATCTGAGGAAAGCATTCCAGCCCCCATATCTGGGGGAAAAAGACTAAAATCACATTCTGATATTGGAATTCCTCCCAACTCTATCAATTTCTGAGTGACACACTCCAACTCTGTCAGTTTTTCAAACAGCAGCTTCTCTTTTTCTTTCAACTCTTTCGCATCTTCTTTTGTGAATGTTGGATCCTGGAAATAAAAGGTAAAGGTGTGATAAGTAGATCACATTACAATTAATGGTATTCATGAAAAACAGCCAGCCTGGCTAGTTTAGTCTGTAAATCAATTGGTCTTCAGTGCCGGCCCAGCTTAAGGCTTTTGATATGTATGTACTGTACAGCCATTCAGCTTCCAGGAAACCTGATAAATCGCCAGCTTTTACATTTCAGGATGTCAACAGATGACATGGCACCTTAGTCACATAGTTAAAAACACATCAGGGAATTTATTTCCCTCCAGAGAGACAGAACCAATTTTATCATCAATTTATGAAGACATTAATGATTTTTGTGACTAATTTGCAAGTTTTTCCTACATTTGTGTGAGTTGGCATCTTCTTGACTAAGCTATTGACTGATTCTTGTGGAGAACGTTGGATGTGTAATGTGTAGTTCTCTTGAATTGAGGAGGGTTCAATAATGAATAGAGGAGTGACAATCTGATAAGCTGATTGAGTCCCTTCCCATGCATAATCCATGTTAGTGGTGCATTTAGCATTAATTATTTTAAATTTAGCATTTTGTAGCATTAATTATTAGAAAATTAGCATATAAATAGCAAAATGTGGAAAATGGGATTCTTGGGATTGAAATGGTCACGAACAGAGGATTCCGGTCAATATTATGGTACCTACGCTGTTATGAATGGAGTATTTGCAAGTTTTTCATGTAGTTTGTGAATGGATGTGTCGATAAAAAGTGATATTGGAAGAGTAAACGAAAAATATATATTCAAGCTGCTAGGCCTAGATCATTCGTTATTTAAGCAGCATGAATCTTACAGTTACTACTATAGACAAAAGATGTTCATAATTATATATTTATTCTTAGTTTTGTTTGCAATACTGAAAATAAAAATTAGCACGTATTTTGCTAAATAGCAATTATTCACTCTATCAGACTTATTTAGCATTAATTTTTGGAATAGAAAACCACTTTAAATGCTTCCAAATACCACAAAATATAAAGAACCATCATATAAACACGTTTTTAAGAGAATGTAATTTTTTTCATTAATGTGAAGCTTCCAGAGGTAACTGTCTATGGTTTGTAGATTGTGGAGTTTGGTTTCCCATTTTTGGTTATGGAATTGTTGGAGTAGTATTTTGATTTTGTGGTTGAGGATATTAATTATTTTTTGAAAGTGGGGATCGCAAGAGTGGGCAAATTGATGGCGGGTTCTGTATCTTTTTGTTATGAGGTCTAGGATGCAGAGGTGGCTCTGGAGGTATGGAATTCTTCAAAAGGGGAGCCCAGGGGTCTCGTCCCGGGAAATCATAACTAACTATGTTGACTATTGGCTGAAAACAATTTCATTATCTTTATTAGTAATATACGTAACCATGGTATAGCTAAATAGCCGAGAAAAATACTTGATCAATATTTTTCCTGGCAAAACCACCTGGCCACGACTGCGGCCCCCAGTGACTAGCAAAGCAGGAGGTGAAGAGAACGAAACCTTTTTCCGCACCTTCTGCAGTGGCACCAGTCGGCCCATATAATAAGACGCAGGCAGAATTTTGAGAACATGGTTCAGGAAATATAACAGTGACTTGTGTCCTATGTGAATGATTTGTCAAGTTTTTTCATACTTTATGTGATAAATTGGCAAAGATGGAGGTAAGTGTTCTTTCTCAAATAAACTGCACATTCATATGTCTATTGTTTAGGAACTTGCATTCGAACACTCAAACATCAGACATTACCAATTTATTAATTAAAAATAAGTATTGTTGTGGATTATTACGGTACTGAGAACTGTGCTTTAACTTTGTAAATTTATCTTATAAAATGTTCAATTCAATACAGCAATAAGGCTTCCAGAGGACCAACTGACATCTGTGCAGATAGCAAAGCCTTGGGCCCAGTACTTCGTGAATTATCGAGTTCCAGAGGACCGACTGACACAAACGTCAGTCAGACTTGCTGGTCAGCACACCTTCAGGAGTAATAAATGATCTAAGATTTTCCCGGTGAATCTGATACATAAATTGTTCACGGGTTTTCCACCAGGTAATAGACACCATATCTGCCAACGTTTCGATGAACGACTAGTTTGCCATCATCACGGCTTCTGAATGTCGCATGAGTCAAAATTGGCCGTTATTTATATCCAACAATCAGGTGTCTCCTGATTGGTTTGTTTGTTTGTCTGACCGTAGACTGATTCCCTTGCCTTCCTGTTCATTTTTAATGCAATTGATTACAGGATTCCATGCTCTACTTAATTGAAAACCAGTGTCTTGGTGAAAGGTTCTGCGGAGTGGTTTCTTCACATGGTGGCTTTCGAGATAACATCGGCGTTGTGTCATTTTCCTGGCGACAGTTTCGATAGTGTTCCAGCTCGCTTCTTCAGGTCTAAAGTAAGAAGAAGACAAATAACACAACGCGGATGTCATCCCGAAAGCCACCATGTGAACCAGTGTTTTGGTTAAAATTTCAATTTTCCAGGTGCATCTCAATCTAGAAATTTTAGCCGGTTATTGGTGGCTATTACCTGGTGGAATACCCGTGAACAATTTATGTACCTTATTGGGTACAATGTGTAACTAAGTCAGTGTATTAAAGCAAGATGGTTGAACCAGACACTGTCCTTGTTTTCCTCACTCACTGAAAATTCCCACTGCAGTGATTTTCTGGGATTGGAAACAGCAGAAATATATCCTGATATAACATATATTTTTCTTTCCCGGGGTATAATACATACTAATGAAGTTTTCTGCGTTCTCCACCATGTTAGGTGGTTGTTGGACGACATTTTGATAGCTACCTCCACCATCGTCCTCAGAACATGGAACCCGAGAAAATTTCATTAATGTCATGATACATTTGTCACCATCTTCATCACCATTAGTATTCTACCAAATGGATGGTGTGTCCTAGGATAGACCTACAGATAATCTTTCCTGGTGCATAGGTCATTTCCGTTTCCTTCAGAAAGATATATATTTTTCAACAAAATTTAGCCTCTCTTTCACTCATCATATTTTATTCCTCCCTTCAGACCATAAAATATTCCTTTCCTTGAACTTACTCCCCCATGCTCTTCCCTATCTCACTCTTGTCAACCTACCCTCATCTCTCAGTATGTCCTACACCACTTTTGTAACCTCCTTCCAATGTCTCCCTCTTTCCCTCGCCAATCTAACTCTTCCTCACTTGTTGTCTTTACTCAACCCAGCTCATTCTTTCCTGCTTGACCACATCTCAAAAGCCTCCACCCTACACTCATTGTTCTTCCTTATGAACCAAGTTTCTGTACCACACAATGCTAAACTTCATAATAGGGTTTTAACTAGAGATGGGAAAATTACCATTATTTTCATCTGAGGTAAATTACCATGGTAAATTACGGTAATTTTCAAAAATTCCCGTAATTTTCCTCTATTTTTTAGTTTTAAGTATTAAACAGCAAATGTATGGTTAAATAAGAAAGCCAATAGCAATAGGAAGGGAATAACCATGTTTAAACCATACCTAATACAACATGAATCTACTAGAAATGTTTTAAATTTAAAAAAAGAACTATGGCAGCAACACGCAATCTGGCTTTCTTTTGTCAAAGTATGAGAAATTTTCAAGAAGAATATTCTAAAGCTTTAATCTTATAATTTACGTAAAATATTCCAAAAATGAGTTGTACATGCCTCAATTTATTATTAAACACGTAGGAAATGTGAACTTTGCTTAAAAGAACATGTTGGGAATTTATCTGTACGACAAATTATC